>OY998176.1:190753320-192124987 GCA_963921935.1 Galeruca laticollis | reverse complement strand
AATCTCCAGGAATAAATGACTTTCGAAATTTCTTCCCTGGTCGCTGTGGACTTCCAAGGGCACTCCATATCGGCTGATAAATCCTCTCACCAATACATCTGCTACAATTGTGGCCTCTTGGTTCGGGATAGCGTAAATTTCCACTCAGTTAGTGAAATAATCCATTACAACCAGTATGTATTTGCTAACATTTTCTGTCGTCGGAAATGGTCCAGTGATATCTAAAGCAATCCTTTCGAAAGGGCTTCCAACATTGTACTGTTTCATGGGTGCCTTTCTCTTTCGTTGTGGTCCATTACTCGTAGCACAAGTCGTACATTTCTTACACCAGTCCTTCACATCTTCGGAGCTGTTCATCCAATAAAACCTTCCACGGACACGCTAAAGGGTTTTCTTCACTCCCTGATGACTTCCCCATCGACTGTCGTGTAACTTCTCCAAAACCTCAGCTACTCTTGTTCTCAGGATTACTAGCTGTCTCGTCATCTCAGAATCATCATCGTTTTCAAGGACTCTTCTCAACAGCCCTTCTTCCAGGACTCTTTTCAACAGCCCTTCTTCCAGGACAAGGGAGTCCCACTGAGCCCAATACGCCTTGAGTTTCGGTGAAAATCTTTACACTTCTTGCCAGGTAGGTTGCCGATTTCCTTCCTTCCATTGCCGGAACATTTTCAGGTGATGATCATTCTCCTGATCTTCTCTGATCCTGGTGGGGGACCATTCTTCATTGAGTACCGTAGATCTTGAAACTGCAGCTTGCCCCTAGATTCCGTTTTCTTGCAGTGGGAGCAGTCTGCTGGGCACGGCCGTCTGGACAGGGAGTCGGCATTTCGGTGACTCACACCAGCTCGATGTTGAAATCGTACTCTTGAAGTCGTTCAATCCATCTATCGATCTGGCCCTCGAGATTCTTAAACTGCATCAACCACTTAAATGCTGCATGATGAGTCCGGATTAAAAACTTCCTACCATAGAGATACTGGTAAAAGTGTTCCACGGACTTCACTACCGCTAACAGTTCTCTTCTTGTGACGCAGTAGTTTCGTTCTGGTTTGGAGAGGACTTGACTAAAATATCCCAGCACTCGTTCTTGCCCTCCTTGGATCTGTGAGAGCACTCCACCAATTCCTACGTTGCTTGCGTCAGTGTCAAGAATAAAGTCTCCTTCTGGTAAAGGGTATCCTAATATCGGCGCCGTGGTTAAATGCTTCTTCAAGGTATCAAAAGCCGTTTGACAATCTTCGTCCCATTGGAAAGGTCTTGCTTCTCCTGTAAGTCGAGTCAGAGGCTTAGCAATATATCCAAACTTCCCGATAAATCTTATATGATACGTGCAATGTCCAAGAAAACTCCTAATTTGATGTTTGTCGGTTGGTTGCGGCCATTGCTGAATGGAAGCAATTTTCTCTGGATCCACCGTCACTCCTTCATTGCTCACTATATGACCTAGATAGTTGACTCGGTTTTGGAACAGCTGACATGAGCTGAGCAGCTTGGAGTCGTTTGAATACGTCTTCCAAATTCTTCAGGTTTTCGTCAAATGTCTTCCCCAGTACTACGATGTCGTCCATATAGACCAGGCATGTCTTCCAAGAAAACCCTCTGAAGACATTTTCCATGAGTCTTCCAAATGTCGCAGGCGCATTACAGAGCCCGAATGGCATGACGTTGAATTGCCATAATCCAGATCCGGTGGTGAAAGCAGTCTTTTCTTTGTCTTCTGGGTCCATTTCCACTTGTCAATAGCCAGACTTCAGGACCAAGGTGCTGCCGGCCAAAGTATCTAGCGTATCGTCAATTCGAGGCGGAGGATAGCTGTCCTTCTTCGTCACGTTGTTAAGCTGGCGATAAGCCACGCAGAATCTCGAAGTTCCATCCTTTTTCTAGACGAGCACTACTGGAGACACCCATGGACTAGTAGATGGTTCTATCACTTTTTCTTCAGCCATCTCTCGAATAATTCTTTCAGCTTCCTCTCTCTTCGCTCGTGGAAGTCTTCGAGCTGATTGCCTAATTGGCTTAACATTACCATTATCGATTTTGTGTTTGACGGCTGATGTTCTACCAAACTTTCCACTTTTTGGTACGAATAAGTCTCGATACTGCAAGAGAAATTATCTCATTCTTTTTTTTCAGCTCGATCCAAAGATTGACCAGCTACTGATAACATTTGTTCGAATCTGGTATAAGAATTGTCAGTGGTCGTTGTTTGACGAACTATAGACGTCACTGGTACGCAGGATCCAATCTTGGTTTCCTTCTTGATAGTAACTGGGTAATCATTCACCTTTATCACACGTACTGGGATCTCTTTCGCCGCCGTAACTAATCCTTTCACATTTAGTACTCCTTTGCCAACTTCTTCGTCGTGGTTCCTTGGCTCCATAATCACCGGTGTACCTTCCTCCATGATTCCCTGTAGCCGTGCTACTATCATGGTTTCGCTTCGTGCAGGTAGAACGGTATCTTCCTGTACAGCTGCCAACACCGCGCTGCCTTCATATGGATGAAGGAATACCTCCTCGGAACCCACTTTAATTGTTCTGTTTCTAAAGTCTAATTGGAGACCATGTACATTCATTACGTCCATTCCCAGAATCACGTCTTCTTCAATGTCAGCTACGATTACCGTATGCGTGAAATTTTCTGCGCCAATTTCCAATTGGATTTGTGTTTTCACGTGAACGTTGGCACTCTCGCCTGTGGCGGTCCGCAGTCGCAGTCTCTTTGGTAGAAGCTTCTTCTTGGAGTTCATTATCTCTGGTCGTATAAAGGTTCTAGTTGCTCCAGTGTCAACCATCAAAGCATATTTCTTGCCATTTACTTCGCCATCCACATATACACTGTCGTTGCGACATCTGAGAGAAGCTATCCGTATGAGAGGGTCAATGGAACGATCATGGGTCGGTGCTGCCCCCTCGTAGCCGACCCGTTCTAGTTTTCCTGTGACTGGGGTTCTTGGTTTGCAGGAGCCTTGAGGCGCTTACACGAACTACGTACATGCCCTAGCTCGCCACAATTCCAGCATCTGATCTTTCTCGGCTTCTTGTCCATCATACTTCTTATTAAACTGACGAACTGGTCAAATTTGTCTTCGCCACCTTCTTCTTGGATGGTCCTAATTTCGTTATATCTTGAAGCCTTCGTTGTTGCTTCATATTCAAGAGCAGCTGTCAATGCGTCAACTAATGTTTTGGTATGGGCTAAACGAAGCGTCCTCTGCATATCGGGGTTACGTAGGCCATCAATAAAGGCCTGGATGCCCAGCCATTCCAAAATGTTTTCTGGTGCTGACGGATATGCATATCGACCGAGTCGGGCAATATCCACTTCATACTCTTGAAGGGCTTCGTCACGTTTCTGCCTTCGGTTCTTCAGCTGGGACTGGTACAAATGTTCTAGATGTTTGTGACCGTATCGCATGTCTAACCTCTTCCTCAGCTGCTCGGAATCGTCCGTTTCTTCTAGAGGTATAGTCTGAAGTACATCAAAGGCATCTTCCCGAAGCGCGATAGTTAAGTTCACTGCTTTCCCCTTGTCTGACCAATTATTCACTCTAGCGGCTGCTTCAAACTGTTTTACGTAATTGGTCCACGACATCTTTCCATCGAACGTTGGGGCCTTGACTCGGGTAAAACTGTAAATATCATCTGTCTTGCAGATCTCGATCTTCTTTTCTTCTGCTGAAGTGTCTGGTGTTCTTAAATCGGCAATCTTTGTCTCTAACTCCCTGATTTTCTCGTCCATCTGATTTTCCATCGTTGTCATCTTATTCTCCATGTCTGATTCTATTTTCTCATTCATCGTTGTCATCTTATTCTCAATATCCGATTTTAGAGACGAAATTTTATTCTCAACTTCAGCAGCAATGTCATTTTTCAATGATAAGATATCTGCAGGAATATCATTCTTCATAGCAGAAATCTTCTCGTCCATGTTAGCAGAAATATCGTTCTTCATATTAGAAATATCGTTTTTCATATCAGAAATGGACGAGATTAAGGTGGAAGCCTCGTCTTTGAATGAGAATGTTTTTGGATCCAAGCCTTCACTTTCCAGTTCCATTTTGAGTCTTTATATTAATTCGTTCTTCTTATCGGACGTTTCCAACTCACGATCTTCCAATTCTGCTCTTAATTCCGCCCCTTTCAGATCACACAGTCTCTTGGCCATTTTTACGTAGCAATTTATTCATATAACCCCACTTCTGACACCAATGTAATGTTTTTCTAATTTATTTAAAACGTAAACGGGTGGGATAAATTTTAAACACACGGTATGGCTACTTACTAGTTTATTTAAACACTAACTCACTAACACTCAATTTATATATACTTAACTAATCACTTAAATTTAATGTATATGCACACAAACTTGATTATTAATTTATATAAGCACTTCACTGTTCGGTGTATTTTTGTTTATTTCTCGAGATCACTTCATCAACTAACTCCCCGCTGATCGGTCCTTTATTTATATTAATGTATTTTTTTACTCCAAAATTCCGGATTGCGGCTTACTCGAAAACAAATGATTTTCTGGAATTTTCTAGGTAAGGCTGGTCACAAGAACAATGTTTAAATAAGATAATCCTAAACAGTTGTAAAAAAAACACTGCGTATCCGCCATTGTTTTAACTTTTATACCTGGCTTAGACAGAGTCGGATTTAGGGACTATACCAGTGTGCTGTTTCGTGAGAATAATATAAAAAAATAAAATATAATAATTGAAAGAATAATTACTGGTTTATCGGAAAATAAATGTTTGTAGGTTATTCAAGAATTGTGTCGCATATTCAAGAGGATTGGCCCTACTTTTTGAAGAATCACCCCCTTTTTTTAAATGTGCCGCATGTTGGGAATGATTGACTCCACTTTGGAGAGTATTGGCCTCTACGTTATAATATTCATATATTATAAAATATAATTTTTATCAACTTGTTCCGATTATATATTATTTAATTTTGAGTATGGATGGTTCAGAGAATTGTAATTATTGGATCTTGTCATATTTTAATATAAATTCTATACAAGAATATATTGAAAATAATTCAAAAACACAGAAACTAAAATAATATAACTCATGTCAGCATACTACACAGAATTATATAAACCAGTATCGGTTAATGAAAATATTTCCAATATACAGAAGATTTTAATGCAGTATTTAAAAAAACTGTATATGTCTTACATGTACAAAATATTGTAATGTTTTTGTTATTTATTTAAACAATAAACGGGTGGGATAAATTTTAAACACTCGGTATTGCTACTTACTAATTTATTTAAACACTAACTCACTAACACTAATTTATATGTACTTAACTAGTCCCTTAAATTTGATTTATATGCGCACTAACTTATTAATTTATAACACTTCTATCTTCTTTTATTACTGGTTATTTGTCAAGATCACTTTATCAACTCTGCCCTGGTCCGCTGATCGGTCCCTTTTTATATTAAAGCTTTCTTTTACTAGAGAATTCTGGATGGGACATGCCTTTCGCGATATTTCTTAAAATGCCTTTCGAGAACATGTTTAAAAAGGACGGTCACAATAAATCCCAATAGACCTTCTCAGAATTCGGCGCGCTCGACTTTTTCTTAACTCCGTTAACATAAGGTTACAGGGCCGTACTTAGTATCCGCTTCGGTGTGCGAGTTCGTAACATTACCCCCTCCTTAAATGAAAGTTCCTCCTGGAACTTTTGTGTAGCCGAGACTGGATGTTTGAATCGGCAACTAGCCCCATTTCTACACTTTCCGATCTTATGAAAATAGCAGGGCACCGTCTTCATCGGATACTGATAACGGGGGTTGTAGCTGCAAATCAATATCTGGACACCGGTATCTTGAAAGATAATCTCTACCATGTTCTTGATGATTCGCCAATACAACTGGTTACTCGCTATCTTAGGCATAGCCAGTTTCTTCACTTTGGATTCCAGCACATGGTCTAGGAGGTTTCGAAGTGCTTCCCACACATCGCGGTAGGTAGATCGATCTTGGAATTCATTTTTAGTTACCACGTAGAAAACGTACCGCGAATTATGTTTCAGTTTCAGTGTCTTGCCAGAGGCTGGAATCTGGTCTTCAAGTTTTTCTTATTGCCCGAACTTCTTTCGAAAGACGGTTGCCAATCCTCGTGCGTTCTTGATACGGACGGGGATGTTGTATGCCAGTGAATAATCTTCTGGGAGAGTGAACAAATCTTGTTGTTGTTCCGAAGTGACTCCATATCTAGCTTTCCCGGTACCTCCATACGCGCCCATAAATTCATCGAAGGTGGGGTCAGACACATCTCGAATAAGGTTGACTCCTTCTTCTATGTCATGGTCTCCTTCGAATGGCGCTAGTCGGTTTCGGTGAACTACTTTTGGTTTTCCGTTGGGGATCTTGCTCATGCGATATAAAACATCATTGATCCTTTTCTTGATCAAGTATGGACCTTCCTAGGATTTTTGTAATTTTGGAGAAAATCCTTTTCTCCTCGCCGGGTTGTGTAACCATACTTTGTCCCCTCCTTTAAAACCGCCCTCTGTGGCCTGCGTGTCGTACCGCCTTTTCATTCTGTCGCTGGCAACTTGAAGATTTGTTCGAACTAGTTCATGAATATCGTCCAGCCTTCTTCTCAATTGGATCACGTAGTCTTCGCCTGCTATATCTTCTCCAGGCCGACAGCCAAATTCCAGGTCACAAGGAAGCCTCATTTCACGTCCAAACAGGATTTTCGCAGGTGTTTCACCCGTGGACTCATTGACGGCAGATCGATAAGCCAATGCAAATAGGGAGAGATACTGGTCCCAATCTCTCTGATGGCTGGATACTACTTTGGACAGGTATTTTCCTATAGTCCTGTTCATTCTCTCGACCATTCCATCTGACTGTGGATGTTATGCTGTTGTTCTCTTCTTCATTCCCAGCTTGTCGCAAATCTCCTGGAATAGATGGATTTCGAAATTTCTTCCCTGGTCACTGTGGAATTCCATGGGCACTCCATATCGGCTGATGAATTCTTTCACCAATACATCCGCGACAGTTGTGGCCTCTTGGTTCGGGATAGCGTAAATTTCCACCCACTTTGTAAAATAATCCATTACAACCAGTATGTACTTGCTACCATTTTCTGTCGTCGGAAATGGTCCAGCGATATCTAAAGCAATCCTTTCGAAAGGGCTTCCAACATTGTACTGTTTCATGGGTGCCTTTCTCTTACGGTGTGGTCCTGGTGGGGGACCATTCTTCATTGAGTACCGTAGATCTTGAAACTGCAGCTTGCCCCTAGATTCCGTTTTCTTGCAGTGGGAGCAGTCTGCTGGGCACGGCCGTCTGGACAGGGAGTCGGCATTTCGGTGACTCACACCAGCTCGATGTTGAAATCGTACTCTTGAAGTCGTTCAATCCATCTATCGATCTGGCCCTCGAGATTCTTAAACTGCATCAACCACTTAAATGCTGCATGATGAGTCCGGATTAAAAACTTCCTACCATAGAGATACTGGTAAAAGTGTTCCACGGACTTCACTACCGCTAACAGTTCTCTTCTTGTGACGCAGTAGTTTCGTTCTGGTTTGGAGAGGACTTGACTAAAATATCCCAGCACTCGTTCTTGCCCTCCTTGGATCTGTGAGAGCACTCCACCAATTCCTACGTTGCTTGCGTCAGTGTCAAGAATAAAGTCTCCTTCTGGTAAAGGGTATCCTAATATCGGCGCCGTGGTTAAATGCTTCTTCAAGGTATCAAAAGCCGTTTGACAATCTTCGTCCCATTGGAAAGGTCTTGCTTCTCCTGTAAGTCGAGTCAGAGGCTTAGCAATATATCCAAACTTCCCGATAAATCTTATATGATACGTGCAATGTCCAAGAAAACTCCTAATTTGATGTTTGTCGGTTGGTTGCGGCCATTGCTGAATGGAAGCAATTTTCTCTGGATCCACCGTCACTCCTTCATTGCTCACTATATGACCTAGATAGTTGACTCGGTTTTGGAACAGCTGACATGAGCTGAGCAGCTTGGAGTCGTTTGAATACGTCTTCCAAATTCTTCAGGTTTTCGTCAAATGTCTTCCCCAGTACTACGATGTCGTCCATATAGACCAGGCATGTCTTCCAAGAAAACCCTCTGAAGACATTTTCCATGAGTCTTCCAAATGTCGCAGGCGCATTACAGAGCCCGAATGGCATGACGTTGAATTGCCATAATCCAGATCCGGTGGTGAAAGCAGTCTTTTCTTTGTCTTCTGGGTCCATTTCCACTTGTCAATAGCCAGACTTCAGGACCAAGGTGCTGCCGGCCAAAGTATCTAGCGTATCGTCAATTCGAGGCGGAGGATAGCTGTCCTTCTTCGTCACGTTGTTAAGCTGGCGATAAGCCACGCAGAATCTCGAAGTTCCATCCTTTTTCTAGACGAGCACTACTGGAGACACCCATGGACTAGTAGATGGTTCTATCACTTTTTCTTCAGCCATCTCTCGAATAATTCTTTCAGCTTCCTCTCTCTTCGCTCGTGGAAGTCTTCGAGCTGATTGCCTAATTGGCTTAACATTACCATTATCGATTTTGTGTTTGACGGCTGATGTTCTACCAAACTTTCCACTTTTTGGTACGAATAAGTCTCGATACTGCAAGAGAAATTATCTCATTCTTTTTTTTCAGCTCGATCCAAAGATTGACCAGCTACTGATAACATTTGTTCGAATCTGGTATAAGAATTGTCAGTGGTCGTTGTTTGACGAACTATAGACGTCACTGGTACGCAGGATCCAATCTTGGTTTCCTTCTTGATAGTAACTGGGTAATCATTCACCTTTATCACACGTACTGGGATCTCTTTCGCCGCCGTAACTAATCCTTTCACATTTAGTACTCCTTTGCCAACTTCTTCGTCGTGGTTCCTTGGCTCCATAATCACCGGTGTACCTTCCTCCATGATTCCCTGTAGCCGTGCTACTATCATGGTTTCGCTTCGTGCAGGTAGAACGGTATCTTCCTGTACAGCTGCCAACACCGCGCTGCCTTCATATGGATGAAGGAATACCTCCTCGGAACCCACTTTAATTGTTCTGTTTCTAAAGTCTAATTGGAGACCATGTACATTCATTACGTCCATTCCCAGAATCACGTCTTCTTCAATGTCAGCTACGATTACCGTATGCGTGAAATTTTCTGCGCCAATTTCCAATTGGATTTGTGTTTTCACGTGAACGTTGGCACTCTCGCCTGTGGCGGTCCGCAGTCGCAGTCTCTTTGGTAGAAGCTTCTTCTTGGAGTTCATTATCTCTGGTCGTATAAAGGTTCTAGTTGCTCCAGTGTCAACCATCAAAGCATATTTCTTGCCATTTACTTCGCCATCCACATATACACTGTCGTTGCGACATCTGAGAGAAGCTATCCGTATGAGAGGGTCAATGGAACGATCATGGGTCGGTGCTGCCCCCTCGTAGCCGACCCGTTCTAGTTTTCCTGTGACTGGGGTTCTTGGTTTGCAGGAGCCTTGAGGCGCTTACACGAACTACGTACATGCCCTAGCTCGCCACAATTCCAGCATCTGATCTTTCTCGGCTTCTTGTCCATCATACTTCTTATTAAACTGACGAACTGGTCAAATTTGTCTTCGCCACCTTCTTCTTGGATGGTCCTAATTTCGTTATATCTTGAAGCCTTCGTTGTTGCTTCATATTCAAGAGCAGCTGTCAATGCGTCAACTAATGTTTTGGTATGGGCTAAACGAAGCGTCCTCTGCATATCGGGGTTACGTAGGCCATCAATAAAGGCCTGGATGCCCAGCCATTCCAAAATGTTTTCTGGTGCTGACGGATATGCATATCGACCGAGTCGGGCAATATCCACTTCATACTCTTGAAGGGCTTCGTCACGTTTCTGCCTTCGGTTCTTCAGCTGGGACTGGTACAAATGTTCTAGATGTTTGTGACCGTATCGCATGTCTAACCTCTTCCTCAGCTGCTCGGAATCGTCCGTTTCTTCTAGAGGTATAGTCTGAAGTACATCAAAGGCATCTTCCCGAAGCGCGATAGTTAAGTTCACTGCTTTCCCCTTGTCTGACCAATTATTCACTCTAGCGGCTGCTTCAAACTGTTTTACGTAATTGGTCCACGACATCTTTCCATCGAACGTTGGGGCCTTGACTCGGGTAAAACTGTAAATATCATCTGTCTTGCAGATCTCGATCTTCTTTTCTTCTGCTGAAGTGTCTGGTGTTCTTAAATCGGCAATCTTTGTCTCTAACTCCCTGATTTTCTCGTCCATCTGATTTTCCATCGTTGTCATCTTATTCTCCATGTCTGATTCTATTTTCTCATTCATCGTTGTCATCTTATTCTCAATATCCGATTTTAGAGACGAAATTTTATTCTCAACTTCAGCAGCAATGTCATTTTTCAATGATAAGATATCTGCAGGAATATCATTCTTCATAGCAGAAATCTTCTCGTCCATGTTAGCAGAAATATCGTTCTTCATATTAGAAATATCGTTTTTCATATCAGAAATGGACGAGATTAAGGTGGAAGCCTCGTCTTTGAATGAGAATGTTTTTGGATCCAAGCCTTCACTTTCCAGTTCCATTTTGAGTCTTTATATTAATTCGTTCTTCTTATCGGACGTTTCCAACTCACGATCTTCCAATTCTGCTCTTAATTCCGCCCCTTTCAGATCACACAGTCTCTTGGCCATTTTTACGTAGCAATTTATTCATATAACCCCACTTCTGACACCAATGTAATGTTTTTCTAATTTATTTAAAACGTAAACGGGTGGGATAAATTTTAAACACACGGTATGGCTACTTACTAGTTTATTTAAACACTAACTCACTAACACTCAATTTATATATACTTAACTAATCACTTAAATTTAATGTATATGCACACAAACTTGATTATTAATTTATATAAGCACTTCACTGTTCGGTGTATTTTTGTTTATTTCTCGAGATCACTTCATCAACTAACTCCCCGCTGATCGGTCCTTTATTTATATTAATGTATTTTTTTACTCCAAAATTCCGGATTGCGGCTTACTCGAAAACAAATGATTTTCTGGAATTTTCTAGGTAAGGCTGGTCACAAGAACAATGTTTAAATAAGATAATCCTAAACAGTTGTAAAAAAAACACTGCGTATCCGCCATTGTTTTAACTTTTATACCTGGCTTAGACAGAGTCGGATTTAGGGACTATACCAGTGTGCTGTTTCGTGAGAATAATATAAAAAAATAAAATATAATAATTGAAAGAATAATTACTGGTTTATCGGAAAATAAATGTTTGTAGGTTATTCAAGAATTGTGTCGCATATTCAAGAGGATTGGCCCTACTTTTTGAAGAATCACCCCCTTTTTTTAAATGTGCCGCATGTTGGGAATGATTGACTCCACTTTGGAGAGTATTGGCCTCTACGTTATAATATTCATATATTATAAAATATAATTTTTATCAACTTGTTCCGATTATATATTATTTAATTTTGAGTATGGATGGTTCAGAGAATTGTAATTATTGGATCTTGTCATATTTTAATATAAATTCTATACAAGAATATATTGAAAATAATTCAAAAACACAGAAACTAAAATAATATAACTCATGTCAGCATACTACACAGAATTATATAAACCAGTATCGGTTAATGAAAATATTTCCAATATACAGAAGATTTTAATGCAGTATTTAAAAAAACTGTATATGTCTTACATGTACAAAATATTGTAATGTTTTTGTTATTTATTTAAACAATAAACGGGTGGGATAAATTTTAAACACTCGGTATTGCTACTTACTAATTTATTTAAACACTAACTCACTAACACTAATTTATATGTACTTAACTAGTCCCTTAAATTTGATTTATATGCGCACTAACTTATTAATTTATAACACTTCTATCTTCTTTTATTACTGGTTATTTGTCAAGATCACTTTATCAACTCTGCCCTGGTCCGCTGATCGGTCCCTTTTTATATTAAAGCTTTCTTTTACTAGAGAATTCTGGATGGGACATGCCTTTCGCGATATTTCTTAAAATGCCTTTCGAGAACATGTTTAAAAAGGACGGTCACAATAAATCCCAATAGACCTTCTCAGAATTCGGCGCGCTCGACTTTTTCTTAACTCCGTTAACATAAGGTTACAGGGCCGTACTTAGTATCCGCTTCGGTGTGCGAGTTCGTAACATTACCCCCTCCTTAAATGAAAGTTCCTCCTGGAACTTTTGTGTAGCCGAGACTGGATGTTTGAATCGGCAACTAGCCCCATTTCTACACTTTCCGATCTTATGAAAATAGCAGGGCACCGTCTTCATCGGATACTGATAACGGGGGTTGTAGCTGCAAATCAATATCTGGACACCGGTATCTTGAAAGATAATCTCTACCATGTTCTTGATGATTCGCCAATACAACTGGTTACTCGCTATCTTAGGCATAGCCAGTTTCTTCACTTTGGATTCCAGCACATGGTCTAGGAGGTTTCGAAGTGCTTCCCACACATCGCGGTAGGTAGATCGATCTTGGAATTCATTTTTAGTTACCACGTAGAAAACGTACCGCGAATTATGTTTCAGTTTCAGTGTCTTGCCAGAGGCTGGAATCTGGTCTTCAAGTTTTTCTTATTGCCCGAACTTCTTTCGAAAGACGGTTGCCAATCCTCGTGCGTTCTTGATACGGACGGGGATGTTGTATGCCAGTGAATAATCTTCTGGGAGAGTGAACAAATCTTGTTGTTGTTCCGAAGTGACTCCATATCTAGCTTTCCCGGTACCTCCATACGCGCCCATAAATTCATCGAAGGTGGGGTCAGACACATCTCGAATAAGGTTGACTCCTTCTTCTATGTCATGGTCTCCTTCGAATGGCGCTAGTCGGTTTCGGTGAACTACTTTTGGTTTTCCGTTGGGGATCTTGCTCATGCGATATAAAACATCATTGATCCTTTTCTTGATCAAGTATGGACCTTCCTAGGATTTTTGTAATTTTGGAGAAAATCCTTTTCTCCTCGCCGGGTTGTGTAACCATACTTTGTCCCCTCCTTTAAAACCGCCCTCTGTGGCCTGCGTGTCGTACCGCCTTTTCATTCTGTCGCTGGCAACTTGAAGATTTGTTCGAACTAGTTCATGAATATCGTCCAGCCTTCTTCTCAATTGGATCACGTAGTCTTCGCCTGCTATATCTTCTCCAGGCCGACAGCCAAATTCCAGGTCACAAGGAAGCCTCATTTCACGTCCAAACAGGATTTTCGCAGGTGTTTCACCCGTGGACTCATTGACGGCAGATCGATAAGCCAATGCAAATAGGGAGAGATACTGGTCCCAATCTCTCTGATGGCTGGATACTACTTTGGACAGGTATTTTCCTATAGTCCTGTTCATTCTCTCGACCATTCCATCTGACTGTGGATGTTATGCTGTTGTTCTCTTCTTCATTCCCAGCTTGTCGCAAATCTCCTGGAATAGATGGATTTCGAAATTTCTTCCCTGGTCACTGTGGAATTCCATGGGCACTCCATATCGGCTGATGAATTCTTTCACCAATACATCCGCGACAGTTGTGGCCTCTTGGTTCGGGATAGCGTAAATTTCCACCCACTTTGTAAAATAATCCATTACAACCAGTATGTACTTGCTACCATTTTCTGTCGTCGGAAATGGTCCAGCGATATCTAAAGCAATCCTTTCGAAAGGGCTTCCAACATTGTACTGTTTCATGGGTGCCTTTCTCTTACGGTGTGGTCCTTTACTCGTAGCACAAGTCGTACAATTCTTACACCAGTCCTTCACATCGTCGGAGCTGTTCATCCAATTAAACCTTTCACGAACTCGCTGAAAGGTTTCCTTCACTCCCAGATGACCTCCCGATGGACTGTCGTGTAACTTCTTCAGTAACTCAGCTACTCTTGTTCTCGGGATAACTAGCTGTCTCCTCATCTCAGAACCATCATCGTTTTCAAGGACTCTTTTCAACAGCCCTTCTTCCAGGACAAGGGAGTCCCACTGAGCCCAATACGCCTTGAGTTTCGGTGAAAATCTTGACACTTCTTGCCAGGTAGGTCGCCGGTTTTCTTTCTTCCATTGCCGGATCATCTTCAGGTGAGGATCATTCTCCTGATCTTCTCTGATCCTGGTGGGTGACCATTCCTCGTTGACTACAGTAGTTCTTGAAACTGCAGCTTCCCTAGATTCCACCTTGTTGCAGTGGGAGCAGTCTGTTGGGCACGGCCGTCTGGACAGGGAGTCGGCATTTCGGTGACTCACACCAGCTCGATGTTCGATGTTGAAATCGTATTCTTGAAGTCGTTCAATCCATCTAGCGATCTGGCCCTCGGGATTCTTGAACTGCATCAACCACTTAAGTGCTGCATGATCAGTCCGGATTAAAAACTTCCTACCATAGATATACTGGTAAAAGTGTTCCACGGACTTCACTACTGCCAAAAGTTCTCTTCTTGTGACGCAGTAGTTTAGTTCTGGTTTGGAGAGGACTTTACTGAAATATCCCAGCACTCTTTCTTACCCTCCTTGGATCTGTGAGAGCACTCCACCAATTCCTACGTTGCTTGCGTCAGTGTCAAGAATAAAGTCTCCCTCTGGTAATGGATATCCTAATATCGGCGCCGAGGTTAAATGCCTCTTCAAAGTTTCAAAAGCCGTTTGACAGTCTTCGTCCCATTGGAAAGCTCTTGCTTCTTCTGTGAGTCGCGTTAGAGGCTTGGCAATATCCCCAAACTTTCTGATAAATCTTCTGTAATACGTGCAAAGTCCAAGGAAACTCCTAATTTGATGTTTGTCGGTTGGTTGCGGCCATTGCTGAATGGAAGCAACTTTCTCTGGATCCACCGCCACTCCTTCATTGGTCACTATATGACCTAGATAGTTGACTCGGTTTTGGAACCGCTGACATTTCTTCGGGTATAACATGAGCTGGGCAGCTTGGAGTCGTTTGAATACGTCTTCCAAATTTTTCAGATGTTCGTCAAATGTCTTCCCCAGTACTACGATGTCGTCCAAATGGACCAGGCATGTCTTCCAAGACAACCCTCTTAAGACATTTTCCATAAGTCTTCCAAATGTCGCAGGCGCATTACAGAGCCCGAATGGCATGACGTTGAATTGCCATAATCCAGATCCGGTGGTAAAAGCAGTCTTCTCTTTATCTTCTGGGTCCATTTCTACTTGCCAATAACCAGACTTCAGGTCCAAGGTGGAAAACAGTTTTCTGCTGGCCAACGTGTCTAGCGTATCGTCAATTCGGGGCAACGGATAGCTGTCTTTCTTCGTCACGTTGTTAAGCTGGCGATAATCCACGCAGAATCTCGTAGTTCCATCCTTTTTCTTGACGAGCACTACTGGAGACATCCATGGACTAGTAGATGGTTCTATCACTTTTTCTTCTGCCATCTCTTGAATTATTTTTTCAGCTTCCTCTCTCTTCGCTCGTGGAAGTCTTCGAGCTGATTGTCTAATTGGCTTAGCATTACCAGTATCGATTTTGTGTTTGACGGCTGATGTTCTGCCAGTATTTCCTCCTTTTGGTACGAATGAGTCTTGATACTGCAAGAGAAATTCTCTCATTCTCTTTTTTTCAGCTCGATCCAAAAATTGACCAGCTACTGATAACATTTGTTCGAATCTGGCATTGGAATTGTCAGTGGTCGTTGTCTGACGAACTATAGACGTCACTGGTACGCAGGATCCAATCTTGGTTTCCTTCTTGATGGTAATTGGGTAATCGTTCACGTTTATCAATCGTACAGGGATCTCCTTCGCCGACGTAACCAATCCTTTTCCAATTAGTACTCCTTTGCCAACCTCCTCGACGTGGTTCCTTGGTTCCATCATAACCGGTGTACCTTCCTCCATGATTCCCTGTAGCCGTGCTCATGGTTTCGCTTCGTGCAGGTAGAACGGTATCTTCCTGTACAGCTGCCAACACCGCGTTGCCTTCATATGGATGCAGGAATACCTCCTCGGAACTCACTTTGATGGTTCTGTTTCTAAAGTCTAATTGGAATCCATGTACATTCATTACGTCCATTCCCAGAATCACGTCTTCTTCAATGTCAGCTACGATTACCGTATGCGTGAACTTTTCTGCGCCAATTCCCAATTGGATTTGTGTTTCCCCGTGAACGTTGGCACTCTCGCCTGTGGCGGTCCGCAGTCGCAGTCTCGTTGGTAGAAGCTTCTTCTTGGGGTTTATTGTCTCTGGTCGTATATTGGTTCTAGTTGCTCCAGTGTCAACCAGCAGAGCATATTTCTTGCCATTTACTTCGCCATCCACATATACACTGTCGTTGCGACATCTGAGAGAAGCTATCAGTATGAGAGGATCTTTGGATTGATCATGGGTCGTTGCTGCCCCCTCGTAGCCGACCCGTTCTAGTTTTCCTGTGACTGGGGTTCTTGGTTTGCAGGAGTCTTGGGGCGCTTACACGAACTATGTACATGCCCTAGCTCGCCACAATTCCAGCATCTGATCTTTCTTGGCTTCTTGTCCATCATACTTTTGATTAAACTGACGAACTGGTCAAATCTGTCTTCGTCACCTTCTTCTTGGATGGTCCTGAGTTTGTTATATCCTGAAGCCTTCGTTGCTGCTTCGTATTCAAGAGCAGCTGTCAATGCGTCAACTAATGTTTTGGGATGGGCTAAACGAAGCGTCCTCATCATATTGGGGTCACGTTAGCCATCAATAAAGGCCTGGATGCCCAGACATTCCATCATGTTCTCTGATGCTGACGGATAAGCAAATCGAACGAGTCGGGCAATATCCACTTCATACTCTTGAAGGGCTTCATCACGTTTCTGCCTTCGGTTCTTCAGCTGAGATTGGTACAAGTGCTCTAGATGTTCGTGGCCATATCGCATGTCCAACCTCTTCTTCAGCTGCTCGAAGTCATCCGTTTCTTCAAGTGGTATCGTCTGTAGTACGTCTAAGGCATCTCCCCGAAGCGCGATAGTAAGTTCACTGCTTTCTCCTTATCGGACCAATTATTTACTCTAGCGGCTGCTTCAAACTGTTTCACGTAATTGGTCCACGGCATCTTTCTATCGAACGTTGGGGCCTTGACTCGGGTAAAACTGCCAGTATCATCTGTCTTGGGTTGTGTTTCTGGCTTGCAGATCTCGATCTTCTTTTCTTCTGCTGAAGTGTCTTGTGTTCTTAACTCGGCAATCTTCGTCTCTAACTCCTTGATTTTCTCATCTATCTGATTTTTTCCATCGTTGTCATCTTATTCTCCATGTCTGATTTTATTTTCTCGTTCATCGTTGTCATCTTATCCTCAATATCCTATTTTAGTGACGTGATTTTGTTCTCGACTTCAGCAGCAATATCATTTTTCAATGATAAGATATCTGCAGAAATATCGGTCTTCATAGCGGAAATCTTCTCGTCCATATTAGTAGAAATCTTGTCCATGTTAGCAGAAATATCGTTCTTCATGGTTGAAATCTTCTCGTCCATATTAGTAGAAATTGACGAGATTACGGTGGAAGCCTCGTCACTGAATAAAAATAATTCTGGATCAAAGCCGTCATTTTCCAGAGCCACTTTAAGTCTTTCTACTAATTCACTTTTCTTACCGGACGTTTCCAACTCACGATCTTCCAATTCTGCTCTTAATTCCGTCACTTCGAGATCAATCAGTCTCTTGGCCATTTTTACGTAGCTATTTATTTATATTATCCCACTTCTGACACCAATGTAATGTTTTTGTTATTTATTTAAACAATAAACGGGTGGGATGAATTTTAAACACTCGGTATTGCTACTTACTAATTTATTTAAACACTAACTCACTAACACTAATTCATATGTACTTAACTAGTCCCTTAAATTTAATTTATATGCACACTAACTTATTAATTTATAACACTTTTATCTTCACTTATTACTGTTTATTTGTCAAGATCACTTTATCAACTCTGCCCTGGTCCGCTGATCGGTCCCTTTTTATATTAAAGCTTTCTTTTACTAGAGAATTCTGGATGGGACATGCCTTTCGCGATATTTCTTAAAATGCCTTTCGAGAACATGTTTAAAAAGGACGGTCACAATAAATCCCAATAGACCTTCTCAGAATTCGGCGCGCTCGCCTTTTTCTTAACTCCGTTAACATAAGGTTACAGTGCCGTACTTAGTATCTGCTTCGGTGTGCGAGTTCGTAACAATAATCTAGAGCATATATACGAGTACATCATCTGTTAAGTGTTAGAGAATTATTAGCACCTATTTTGATCAGGATACATAATATCTATTACCTTATAAAAGTAAAAAAAAAACATATATATATATATATATATATATATATATATATATATATATATATATATATAGAAGAGATAGTTCTTCACTACTTAGATGGAGGTATAACTGAAATTCTCACTCTCACAAATATATTGAAGTTTGGAACATTTGATTGAATATCTTTAATATGATACCAAAAGAATTTATTGATGAAATAATCTATTCATAATGGAATACAATATATGAGCAATAGTAATAAGAAATTTGAATGAAAAGGATAAGACTTACCTTTAAACACAGTAGTTCATTTGAGAAGCATATCGACAATCCATTGTAAGTAATAAATAACAAGTTATAAATCAAAATTCCTTAATTAAAAGAAACATGTAGTCCATATTCTAAAAATATTCATTGAACATTAATAATAGTTACAATAAATAAACATGTAATAACTTAATTATTTAACATTTAGAAAGTTTTGGTTATATATATATAAAACAATGTCAGGAATGTCAAAAAAAAACATTTTATCAATGGACTGGAATAAGGTTATAAATTGAAAAAGAAGCAAAACCATAGAAATCTATATTTATGGTATTGTCGGCAAAGTATACAACTATAACAATCCATCATAATTTATACTAATTTCTCTTTTTGTGGTTTCAAATAATTTTTATATATTAGAATACAATATATTTACAAATTTTTCACAGCTACCTATTACATATATAAACTAATACTAAATACCTCAAGCCTATTCCGATTATTCGTGCCTATCTTTTCAGATATTCATAAAAATTTACTCACATTTCACACTTCCAGTCGGAATAATTTTCAATATCACTGATCCTTTTTTCAGTTCTTCCGGGTAGATATTTACCTTATTTCACTCTCATATATAATTTTTTCATTATTTTATACTAATCACCTTATATTATAATTTCATTCACTTTTTCATTGCTCAATTGAACAATTTTAACGTATTTCTAATAATTTTATGGAGCAAAATTTACACTCTCTACCAATCATTGTTTTCAAAAAACTCTCTCCAGCTACTTCAGATTTTATACTATATTCACAGATTATATCATATTTTATGAATTCAAATATAGAGAGAGCCATTCCATTCACATTACTGATATTATATTTATAAATTGATTCTAAATTTCAGTTTTATAATTGATTTCATTCTAATTTATTTCAAATTTAAAATTTTTTGATTACCTGACAGTTCTCATTCTTATGCCATTATTATACATATTATTAATTTCTAAGAGGACATCGATATCATTAATTTTATATCTATCAATTTGATTTTTTTTGAAGTATTTCATATCATATTTCAACAAAAAATTTCAATACATACTAGTAGATCATACTATTCCATATCAACATTACAGGTACAGTATGTACAATATAATTATATATTCTTCAACGAGCGTATAATGATAGCTATTATTCACGAGGATGAATATTACAACACGAGCGCAGGCGAGTATTGTAATCATCCGAGTGAATAATATCCATTATACGCAAGTAGAAGACAATACTTCCTCCACGACTATACAAAGAAAAAATCGCTCTTTGAATAAATAATTGAACAGATTCTAATGTTTTTATTTTTACTCAGCCTTTTCTAATCATTTTGTGAATGTTTTCATTAAAACAAAAAAAGCTAAACAAAACGGATATTATATATAGGTATATAATAAATAGATGCCTAAACAATTTCAACGAATTAGTTGTAAAATTGTTTGATACAAAGTGCAACTCCTCAAGGTGCTGGATTGTGTAATTGATTGAAACCTAGGAGGTCTTCTTAAATGAAGCGATTATGGACAACTCAACATTCTTTATTATCAGTAGTAATAACCCAAGGACATTGATAATTGTTCGAAAAAATTTTATAACAGATTTCGAAAGTTTGTTGCTTGGAAGCAGACCGACGCCGCAGGCAGAGGTCTGTTGCCTATAAACAACAAGCTTCAGAAAGTTGTTATACAATTTTTGAGTATTTATCAGTGTTCGAGGGTTATTCGGATAGACAATTTTTGGCTAATTATAGAAAAGAAGTACAGAGCTTCTATGATTTCGTTAATATTCTCGTCAGTATTATGACCAAATCGTGACATTTTGAAATATTAAATATTTTATACGTCAAAATCGAAATAAATAATCAAATTGTATCCATAGCAACGTGAGAGGGTGAAAACAGCCCATGGGATCTGTTTTCAGTATAATGTTGTTCTGATTGGTTGTGTTCAATCAAGTGACCTCAAATTAACTGATTTCATTCGATTTTTACTAGAGCAAAAAAATTTCACTGTAATTGGTCACTAATAAATGTTTCGTAAACATACAATACGAAAACAAGTATTCAAGGAATCTTTTATGTTGAAATGAAGTATTTAAAACTTGCTGAAAATTGGTGTGTTGAACTTTGACAGGTGTGGTTGCAACGATGATTGATTATGACATTCGTCTCTCGTCGTGAATCTAGTGAGTTACTACGTGACTTGGACTAAAGAAGGGATAAAATGCGAGACAGTTCATCCGACAAATGGTCTTGCGTAAATTTTTGGCTACTCTTTATGCCGATATGCAATATCAATATTTGACTTGATTTTTGAAGTTCTATTGATTAAATGCGCATGAGAGAAAAAGGGATATGATTGTCTTGGTAAGTTTTTATTCTATTTTTTGGAGATGTCATAGCATGATACCCAATAAGCATAACGGATTTTTTTAAAGCTTGAATAAATAGTAATATTTTAATTTTTCTGTCCAAATGGCTGTGGAATTTGAACATACTGGCCCGCGAGAGAGCGAACGAGAATTTAAGTAAATAAACCCAAGAAAAAAAACAAGGGATGTGAACATAAAACTAGAATGTTACATTATGAACAAAGAATGTTACTAAAAGATAAAAAAGGGATTAGGGATTAAATGATTGAGTGTGGTATTTCCTGTGAACCACAGTTAATTGAATGTCAATTTAAAGGGCAAACATGAGTCGATAACTATCGATAAAAAACGAGAATAACTTCTTAAAGGATAATAGCTTGTTAAGGGGAGGAAACGTTGAATGCAAAATCTTAACCTAAAATATTATTCAATGAGATAAAAAAGGTACGCCAGAGGTCAAACGAATTGTATCAAGATCATCAAATTTTTCCTGAGGTTCATTTAAAAATGCAGGACCACTAAACCAACATTTATGTTTTTCTAAAGGAATCTGTCCTCTAGAGAGCAAATCTGCTGAGTTTTGTCCCGATATGAGTGACTTTTTTGTGATGCCTCATTACAAATTGCACAGATAAAAATTTGTGATTGATAGCTTATTCGCGATTGAGTTGGTTTATCATTAATTGATAAAAATGATACCCGTGACGTTTTGTTTTGAGGTAGAGGAGGACGTTGATATTTGTGATCGATGGTTTTAGGAATTTCTGCACTAATCGTTCCTAAAACCATGCATCGTCTGTCTACAAATTCAAAAAGATCATTGGAGGTACTTAAATTGGTATGATCTGATCTTTCTTCAAATGCCTTCCTAGTTTGATAATCAAGTTCCTGCGGAATGATTTGTGAGATGAGAGCATCAAATAATTCTTTCGGTGAATAATTCAATGTCAGCCATGATTCAAGATTTGATTGTGTTTGCGAAATGAAATTCCTTAAAACTTGTACATTAAAATTTTTGTTGTCAGGTATATTCAATAATTGTTGAAAATGATTAGCCACAATTTGCCTCTTGTTGTTATGTCTAACATCTAACAGATCTAGTGCAACTCTGAAATTATTGTCAGAGATTTGTAAAGATTCTAATAATTTCAGGGCATGTCCTGATAAATGTGATCTCAAATAAAATATTTTTTTCGATCCCATTTGCAAATTGTTAGTTATTAAAGAATTAAATAGATTAATAAAAGATATGTATTCCAAAGGATTGCAAGAAAAAATTGGTATTTTAGTTTCAGGTAGTATTAGACGTGATGTGTTGTTATTGGTTTTACTTGAAGAAGCTACGCTTGGTGAGTTTACTTTTTCCAAAACATGATGAAGTTATAAATACGTTTCAAAATATGAACTTTCTGTGATATCTCTGTCTTGTGATGACCTTTGTTCTTCCTCAATTTTGTCTTGAATTGTCGAATATTTATCGAAATATGATTTTAGAACTTCTAATCTACTGATGATTTGATTTTTATCGGTACAGTCTAAAAGAGAATCGGGCCAATTTTGGACTCTCTTTATTTGTGCTTTTCTCGTTAAGATTAGGTGTTATATGTATGCACAATTTTTCTGTTTTGTTTTAAAATGAAATAATTTTAAGAAGTTTAAATAGATATCGTTACCTGGAGATTTGATGTTACTTGAATTTCTCTGATGATGCTGAATGCCAAGGATCCGGCAGTTCGTTTGCTCTGAATAAAACGCCGACTCCGGAGTAAAGTTGTTGAATTTTTCAGGTCTATTCACCTAGGACTTGGAAGTTGATATTTTCTATGAGGAGAATGTCTACCAGGGCGTGGAAGTTGATATTCGACGAAGATGATGTCCGCTGGTGCGTGGAAAGTTGGCTTCCTTCAACGACTATTGCTGAATTTCTTGTACGTTGACTGCGACGACGATGTCCATAAACGATGGAAACAGTTTTTAATCATCCAAATCTCGAAGGACCATAAACAATTTTAGCAAATCAGTTGTAAGATTGTTTGATACAAAGTGCAACTGCTTAAGGTGCTGGATTATTTAATTGATTAAAAATTAGGAGCTCTTCTCAAATGAAGCGATTATGGACAACGCAACATTTTTATTATCACTGTAATTGGTCACTAATAAATTTTTCCTAAACATCCAATACGAAATCAAGTGTTTAAGGAATCTCTCATGTTCAAATGTTGAAATAAAATATTTAAAACTTGCTGAAAATTCGTGTGTTAAACTTTGACAGGTGTGGTTGCAACGATGATTGATTATGACATTCGTCTCTCGTCGTGAATCTAGTGAGTTACTACGCGTGAATCTAGTGAGTTACTACGTGACTTGGACTAAAGAAGGGATAAAATGCGACACAGTAGTTCATCCGTCTTGCGTTAATCTTTGGCCAATCAGAGCCTTCATGCCGATATGAAATATTTGATTTGATCTTTGAAGTTCTGTTAATTGAATGCGCATGAGAGAAAAAGGGATATGTTTGTCTAGGCTAGTTTTTAATCCATTGTTTTGGAGATGTCGTAGCATGATACGCAATAAGCATAACGGATTTGTTTAAAGCTTGATTGAATAGTAATATTTTAATTTTTCTGTTGAAATGCCTGTGTAATTTCAACAGTGCCTATAGTTTAAATTCACCTTCTGACAAAATGAACTATGACATTAGTGCTGTGAGTAATATTTACTACTGATGGTGTTGACTATTGATCAACATTGGCTGCATATGAAGTATGAGTATTTGATGATGTTTGTCGAATATTATTAAGAGTACTTGTATTCATTTTGTTTCTCATAGAATCATCCACGTAGCCTTCTGCTACCGACGTGCTCTTCCAGCCACCGTGTCGCTTAAGAGCAGAAATATCTCCACATACATTTATAATGCGAGATATTAGCAATTAATATTTGACGTTTTAAATTGTGACTTGTGTGACTAGCGGTTGCTATGCGACGTGTGACTTTCGGTTTGTAAGGTAATCTAATTCTGACGATCTTCCCGTAGAAGGCCCGTGTATTCCAAAAATACGAAGGATGTGATAGGCCGGCAGGCCTTGGTTTCCAGATTGGAATCCACGGGGTGTAGAATTTATATTCTTCTTCAGTTTATCATCTAACAGGAATGTAGATGTTATTACATAGTCGTGGAGGAATATCTTTTTCTACTTCCGTTACTAAAACCGTATTTAAAAAATCGGATTGACATGCGCAAAACGACTCTTCAAACACTAGTGTTTAAAATGCGAAACGTAACATCTTGTTTATCTTTTGTTTTTTAAACGTCACATCAAGTGTATCTTTCGTAAGTTCAATTTCATGTTCTGTGATAACTTTGTTATTTTGTCTCATTTGATTTGTCAGTTAGCCGTCAGTCATCGTCGTCATGTTATGAATATAATTACAATATAATATAATTTTTCCATTCCTGGGGGCGTTCCGCTTTACTGCACTCGTGCCTAATAAAACTCGTGACCAAAGTAACTTTTATGACTAGGGTCAAGCGACCTGTATGTCACAGATGATCCTGACCAGTCAAAAACGACCGAGGTTAGGATCCATTGGCGAGAAAGTTCAAAAATGATAGTTGCTTTCTTCTGACCAAAATATTAAACTATTTCAATTGAAACGCATTGCAATTGGTTCTTACTCGACAACTAAGTAAGATTATTTGATATTCGGATCCATTTATTAAATCATAACGACATTGCTACACTGAGAGAATGTTTTGCAGTTATTTTAACTTGAGAAAATATGTTGAACTGAAATTAAAATATTGTTTCAACGGTTTAAGGGATTTTTGGGATGTTAATTCATTCATTCTAGGTTGAGTTTTAAAAAATCTTGAACCAATATTTGTATTTGCGCTTTCAAATTAAAATTAATCGTAGGTGTATAGTAGAAAACCACAATCTATGTATCATTGTGGACACACCTCGTATCTAATGAAATTTTGTTTATATATATATAAATATATGAAAATATAAATATATAAATATATAAATATATAAATATATAAATATATAAATATATAAATATATAAATATATATATATATATATATATATATATATATATATATATATATATATATATATATTAATACCGATCCTTTATTTGAAATTTGAAAGAAAAGTAGAACATAAGGAAATTCGTTCATATTTGGCTGCCATACTTTTGATACACATGTATTATATGTAAATTCACTAATTTTGAAAGATTCAGTAGAAGTATCAAATTTGACATTTCAAATTTTGATAACATTTATGTAGAATATATCTAATGATAGATAGAACATACTATGAATTGGAGAGAATATTTGAAATTCAAAAATATAGAGGTCTCTGATAGCAACATTACAAGTGTAATAAAATGATAGATAGAACACTATGAATTGGAGAGAATATTTGAAATTCTAAAATATAGAGGTCTCTGATAGCAACATTACAAGTGTAATAAAAGAATTCAAATCTCACTTGGTTATTGAAAATCATAGATTAGTAATTTTTTTTAAAACAAGAAAATTCAGTAACCTACGGAAAGGAGATTTATTTGTTTTGCAAAAGTTTAGTCAGTTGTGTTTGAAACCCCGAAGAGGCAACATCATAATTAGAGTGGTCTCAATTATGTGGTAGATAGTAGAAGTGGTATATCTATACAACCAGATTCAAAAGCCATTTCAACATAAAGCCAGTGCGGGCATAATTCGAATAAGAATTGCATCGTGTGTAGTGAATGTCGTTCGAGATTTCTAAATAAAATTAAGAAGGTATCCTAAATTCTAAGGTCGTTTAGAATTGTACGAGATGTCCAGTCATTAATTGGTGAGTTCGATCCAGTTTTTTACAATAATTTCTCGAGAAATAATAAAGTTGAGAAGGAAACTGAAATGATAGATATTAATCTACAGAATCTAGGAAGTGAAGAAGTTATAAAATTTTATGAAAAAAATATTTATTGGAAAATAGAAGAATTAGATGGTAATACAGATAAACAAATCGTGACATATGGTAAAAGGAATAATAATTATAATAGGGGGAAACAATTTAATTGGGAATTGAAGGAAATGAACAAAAGATTACAAGAAACTATGGAAGAAATAGAAGAAAGCACAAAACAAAATGCCGGACGAACAATTTATACAGAAAATGTCGAAATAAGAGTGAAACTTGACAGAAATATGAAAATAATTGATCTAAGGGTTTTTATTAATATATTTGAAAATATAATGATAGGAAGTTAACATATTATGGAGAAGAATATATTAAAAATTACAATGCATTTCTTGGAAGAAGTTGATGAGATATGTGACTTCAAAATTAAAAAGGATATAGTGGAAAATTTGAACAAATTTAGGAAACCGATAGAGAATCAAACAATAAGAGAAGAGAATAAGACGAAGTTTAGGAAAAGAAAATAAAATTGAATTATATGACAGGATCATAGGAACGAAATCTAGAAAACTAAAATGAATTGTACATGGTAAAGGAGGGGTATAAAGCGATGTGTAAATAGAAAGTTTATGATTAACAAATAATATTTGAAAACATATGTAAATAGAAATTATATAAACAGGGTTTGATGATATAAGAAATGATGGATATGTTGATATGAATTATGGAAATGAAAATAGAAGTTACAGAAATAAAAACGAATATGTGGAAATTGAGATGAAATTGATGACAATAAGTATTTTGAGAATAGAAGAGATTCTCGAAACAGTGATAGAAGAAATGATAATGAAAATAGAAATGAAATTATGGAACAAAATAGATGGACAGGAGAAAGTAATCACATTTATAGGAGCAACTGGAAATAAGTTATATGAACTAAGCAAATCTATGATACAAAAGATTTATATTTTCTGGCCATACTTTTGATACACACTGTATTATATGTAAATTCACTGATTTTGAAAGATTCAGTAGAAATATAAAATTTGACACCTCAAATTTTGACATTTATGTACAATATATCTAATGATAGATAGAACATATTATGATTTGGAGAAAATATTTGAATTTTAAAAATATAGAGGTCTCTGCTAGCAACATTACAAGTGTAATAGGGGAATTCAAATCTCACTTGGTTATTGAAAATCATAGATTAGTAATTTTTTTAAAAACAAGAAAATTCAGTTACCAACGGAAAGGACATTAATTTATTTTGCAAAAGTTTAGTCAGTTGTGTTTGAAACCCCGAAGAGGCAACATCATAATTAGAGTTGTCTCAATTTTTTGGTAGATAGTAGAAGTTGTATTTCTATACAACCAGATTCAAAAGCCATTTCATTATAAAGCCAGTGCGTGTATAATTCGAATAAGAATTGCATCGTGTGTAGTGAATGTGGTTCGAGATTTCTAAATAAAATTTAGAAAGTATCCTGAAATCTAAGGTCATTTAGAATTGTACGAGTTGTCCAGTCATTAGTTGGTGAGTCCGATCCAGTTTTATTACAATAATTTCTCGAGAAATAATAAGGCCTATTTTGAATAAAATTTGACATAGATGCATCTATTAGATTGTTGATTGCATACAAAATTAATAAGTCATATAAGGAAATTCACAAAAGAGAAGAAAAATTTTGAATTAGAAAGATTTGAGTGAAGCTTGTTTTTGACATTTATACGCATCAAGATTTAAATCAACCATTGGAACTTTTATTAAACGTTTTTCATTACATTCATTTATAGCATATAGGTTGTAGTGATTTTAAGTTCCGTAGAAATTACGATTGTTGTTTCGTTTGTAATAATTTTGGGAAATATTAATTTGTTAATTTGTATCTGGTAGTATAATATAGAAGTTCGCATTCCTACTCAATATAGTCTTTTTTATAACATAATTTCAGAAAATTAAACATTTTTCATTATATAAAACTGTCGATGAAATCAGTGATAGTTGATAATTTTCAGTGACAGAAATACTGGAAACGCCATCAGATATTTGAAGCGCCTTTTATAATATTAAACATACAGTAACTATAGGTTCTCAACAATAGTGAAACAGATAATTTGGAGATACGTAAAAATTTAAATAAATTTAGAATAATTAATTTTTTTTAATAGTTTGATCCCACCCTGAGAGAAGAGTAATAGGTCGATTATACATATAAATTCATTTTTAGAAATACTAAATTAATATTTATTAGAGCCGGGCATATTTTTGACAACTACTGTCAAAGTTGAAATTTCTTACATAAATTTCAAAGTTTAATATACAATAACGTGATGTGAATTGAATTTTATCTTTGATTAAAATTCATAACAGAATATTGAATATATTACAATATATATATATATATATATATATATATATATATATATATATATATATATATATATATATATAGTAACGAATGTGGGGTTACGAAAAACCGTAAGTGATTCGAAGGACAATGACTGTCGTGAATCAGGAGTTATAGAGAAATACTCGCAAGTTAGACAATTGTCTGCAACAAAAACCCACACTTATTTTGTCCTTCTTTATCCGTCCCCTCCTCCCCCTCCTCACGTTCAAGAAACACGACGCAATAAAGATGAGTGGTCGAGCTTTAGAAGGCAAGTCATATTTCTGACAAGGGCAGCTCTTTTCCCTCCTAAACTAAATAAGTTTTATATTATGTCGTGAACTGTCTCTGAAGAATTGACGATGAGATTTTTACAGGATTACAAAAATATGTCTCAGAATTTTTCATCATGACGGACGTGGTAATGTATCGCAATTTGTGGAAACTAAATAAAATACTGGACGTTTCGATTTGCTGTGAAACGTTTTTGTATACAGTTGGAAATAATTAGAAAGAGTAAAATGAAAAAACAGGACTGAGAATTCAGCGATACTAAAAGTATCCTACAGTGAGAATTGAAAGAAAAGTCTTGAGAATATTGTAACGAATAAATTAATATAATGAAACTCACCTCAACTTTTTTGATAGAAAGTCAGTGATACAGCGAATATTTGGAATAAATACAACTTCTCGGCAAATGAAAAATGTTACAAGAATGAATTCTTGTAGACGAATAAACATAAAAAATTATGAAACTGTCAAGCTTTGTACACGTGTTGATATAATTGTGAAATATTTTTTTTGTATTTCGTGTAGAGTGTATTTATTAATAATATTGTAGCAAACCGGTTTCAACTATTAATTCAGCATCAGTTGTGACTCGTCAGGCAATACAAGATATCCACAAAAGCATATACACTAATCAACAACATTATGTGAGCAGCAACACAGACACATTAAATTTTTTCCAAGAAAACTATCCTTTGTTGGCATTATTATAGATTAAAATTATATCATGTGCGTGTACAAATTTGCATGGTGAAGTGAAGTTGCTAGACTGGCTAGTAAGAACTGATGATTACTTACAGTCGAAAGCACTTTACTTTACGTTTAGACTAAGACTAAACGAGTCAGTATGAGTCCAAATATTTTCTTATCCGATGACCCCTATAAAATAGACATATTTCATATAGTTTCCACTGAAGACACATTCTTTTTCTGTGTTTTTCCAAAGTTTAATTGTTGTAAGAACATCTGTTTGCAAATAAATTCTAAGTATTTACTGCAGGTGCATTCTGGGAATCTACTAGACTCCTAGCGCCTAACCTCGTTTTCGAAGTATTCGGTCCAGTTTTGTTCGAGTATTTATTGTGCGTTCTATTTTTTTATCAAATATGAGTAAAAAGTTCGTGATCTGAGTAAATCTGAAGATATTGAAGGAGTTAATCGTCTCATAGATGAAGCAATCAATTTCGAAGATAATTACATTCCTGAAGATGATTTTGAAGAATCAGATGAATCTCAAACTGAAGATAATCTGGAAACTACAACAAATGATTGGGATACAGATCACGGAATTGAAGAAAATCTTAAAGAAGTAGAAAATGCTAATATAGATTTTTACAGTGGTAAGTAAACCAAAGAATAGATATTTCTGTTTGTTGAAATATAACTTTATTCTTATGCTCATATTTGAGTTCTGGAAGTAAAAATAAAAACTTAAAATATAAATATTTTGTCTACATTATTTCTATCTCTGATTGCAACCCAAAACGGTACACAATGGCGAAAATTTCCATAGCGAATTTCACAAACTCCTCCACATAATATTTCATGCAGACTTCCTGGTGTTATGGGCCGGACGACTGTTGGCGATTATTCTTTGACAATCGTATTTTATCTTTGCTAGTAGAAAATACAAATGGTTATATAAACAGCATTAGAGGAAAATTTGCGCGAGTAAGAGACTGCACATAAACAGATCAAATAGAAATAGAAGCATTCTTAGCTCTTCCATATTTGGCAGGAGTATTTCAAGGCAACCACCAAAGACTTTACAATTTTTTTTCATCTGACGGACTTGGGATTGACATATTCCGAATTACAATGTCGGAATAAAGATTCAGGTTCCTTATTAGATGTGTTGGGTTTGATGATTTATTTACACGGCCTCAAAGGAAAGGGGTCGATAAATTAGCCCCTATAAGAAAAATTTTTGAGTTTTTTTTAGAAAACTGTGAATCTCATTTTCATATTGGGCAGAATGTTACAGTTGATGATATGATTCCAGCATTTCGTGGGCGCTGTGGATTTCGTCAATATATCTCCACAATGCCCAATACATACGGTATACAATTTTTTTTGCTGTGTGACGCCAAGTTGTTTTACACATACAATATGAAAAATTATTGCGGTACACAGCCAGAAGGGTCGTACATGAAGAATAATTCTGCAGAAAATGGCGTATTGAGATTAGCAGCACCATTATTTAGAAGCGGCCGGAATATTACATCCGAAAATTGGTTTAAGAGTTTAAAACTAGTCCAGGAACTAGAGACGAAAAATATATCCTACGTAGGAACAATGAGAAAAAATAAAAGAGAAGTACCGTCTGTTTTTGTTTTGGCAAAGAATAGGAATCAGTATGACAGTATTTTTGGATATACCAAAAAATAAACTCTTGTTTCGTATGTACTCAAAAAAGGAAAGACTGTGGTGCTACTCTCAAGTCATCACACATCCAGTACTACAGTTTCAGAGGATGAACATAAAAAACCTGAAATAATTCAATTCTATAATGAAACTAAAGCAAATGTGGATATAGTTGACCAATTATGTGGCACATACGATGTTGCACGAAGCACAAGACGATGGCCCATGGTAATATTTTACCATATTATGAACATTGCGGGAATAAATTCTCGTGTAACATATCTCGGCAACGGCAAAGAATATGTGCCTAGACGAGATTTCCTAAAAAATGGTATTAGATTTATCCACACCTCAATTGAAAAGAAGAGCGTTATGCCGAAATCTTCCAAGAGAGTTGCAAGTTCTTTTAGGAGGATATAAGGTAACTGAACGTGTAGAAGAAGCAACAGCAGATATATTTCCAGATAGTAAACGAAAATATTGTAACCCGTGTTACCAAGTAGAAAAGAAAGAATGTAAAACACAATATACATGTAGAAAATGCGGTACCAAAACTGTTTCGAAAATATTGAAGGGGATATTGCAACGGATACAGAGTAATTTCTTTTTCTGTAATATTGATTGTAAATAATATTTTGTTATTTTCTCAATACATTATTAATAAAATATTTATTGCATTAATTATTAGTAGTTAGTGATAGGAGGGTGTGGCTAAGACATTACTACGAGTATAATCATTCAATAAAACATTGATAAACAATCAGGAGGCTACTGGACCCGCAGCGCCTAAACGCGTTCTATTAACCTGCGCACATAGGCAAGTGTTATGCCACTCGTTTACGGCTTGTGGCATAATTTTGCAAACTCGTGTGACATTCTTCCTTTTCAACACTTGTTGTACAATATACTATTCCCTACAAGCGTGCGCAAAGAAGTACGTTTCCGGTTGCGAAGTTACACTTTTTCGCACGGAACTTAGAATAAATATTTATTTATTTTGTATAATGATAAAAGATTATAATTTTTTTAAGCAACAATAAGTGCACTTGTCAACTTTGACATATGATGTCAGACTTTTCTTAGTTTTCGTTAGTAAGGATCTACAATCACCATTTTACTATTCATGAAATCTTTAATAAAGCTGGTGACATGAGTTCTGGCGACGAGCTACCAGATGCCATTGCAGAGGCCGCAAATTTTGCAAGTTTAATTATTGGTAATGGAGGGACAAATACAAGCAAGGAGGAGGTGTTCCTAGTGTATTTGCGAATTTACGAAAAATATTTCAGCTATATACTTCATGGAGTAAGTACTCTATGTTGAAAACTGTCCTTGAAGTCAAAAGAAACTTGGATTTGAATTAATATTTCAAGCTAACATCCTCTTTACAGAAGCAAAATGTGGGATATCCTCCGATAAAAGCTACAAATGCTGGAGATATGGACACAAAAAAGCAGAGAGCAGGAGACCAGAGAGGAAGCCGATGTTTGAAGTGTGCGCAGGAGGCGCATAAGACAGTGGATTATACTAACAATCCCTTCTGCATACATTGTCAGAAAGAGGGGCATTAAACTGGAAACTCAAGGTGTCCGAAGAATAGGGGAGGGAAAAATCAGGGGGTATCCCAGTTAATAGAGCAGAATAGTGAGCAGAAAAATGTTTCTGCAAAATATTGCTTTCAGGAAACGCCCGTGCCATGGACAAAGAAATAGGAGCCAGCATGATTCTTATGAGTGAACCAAACCGCAACGCTATTAGAGGTAGAGAAGACTGGTGGTCTGATGCAGACGTGAATACAGCTATCAAGATTATTAACAGTAGGATCACCGTAAGTAAATATGGTAAGGGGCATAGTTTTTCGAACATCGTAACACCTGAATTCACAGTGCTTCTCCAAATAATGAGTTAGATGACCTCGAGCAAATTTTGTGGGAAATTGAGGGATTGATAAGGCTGAATAAAGAGAAAGCAATCATAGTCGGCGATTTCAACGCGAGATCCCCTCAGTGGGGCATGAATATAACATATATAAGGGGACAAATGGTTACAGAATGGTTAGCACAGAATGACATAGTAGTGGTGAATGAGGGAAATAACCCATTTTTTGAAAGACGGGACTACTCCTCAATTCTAGACCTGACATTAGCTACAACTGACATAAGGAATAGAATAACAAACTGAGAAGTAACTGATACCGAGTCTCTAACCGACCACAACTACATAGTATTCGAGGTAGCTGACCGAAAACTTGGAGCACTAGAGAGACCGGGCAGAAATGAAGGATGGCAGGTTAAGAAATTGGACAAACAGAAACTCCAATAACTTACGTCAGCCCCACAGCGGAACATGGTCCCCTCAGCAGAAGCTCTCACTCGTAAACTGAAGCAGATCTACAATTGAACTAAGCTCAAGAGAGGTGATAAAAGGAAGCGAGTGCCCATGCATTGGTGGAACGAGGAAATTGCCTAGAACCGTGAAGACTGCACTCGGAAGAGACGAAACTATACGAGAAGCGTAAAAAGGAATGCACCAGAAGAAACATTGTGCCGGTGGGAGGAGTATTAACAGAGCAAGAAAACAAAACAATACATTATTAGAAAATCCAAGAGAGAATGCTGGAAAACAATATGTGATGAAGTAGACTGTGATATCTGGGGGAACGGCTACAAGATAGTCATGAAAAGCCTAGTTGGCTACCCACCCAGAAAAGAATACCCATGCCAACAATGGAAAAGTTTGTTGACTACCTACTCCCAGTGCATAAGGAGGTAATTTTTGACTACAATAGAGATGTCAAATTTCTAAATTTTAACGTAGAAGAATTACGCACGGCAAGCTCCAAATTGAAGGTGAATAAGGCTCCTGGACCTGGATATATTCCAGCGGAAATAATTAAAGCTATGTCTTTGAACGAGCCGGAATTAACGCTTACTGTATATGATGGATAAGCTGGCCAAGCAGAATTCCCTAGGGAATGTAAACGAGCCAAACTGTTGCTCTTGAAGAAAGTGGACAAACCCATTGAGAATCCCTCAGCACACAGGTCAATATGCCTGCTCGACATAGAGGGAAAATTATACGAGCAACTGACCCTTATCAGGCTGAAAAAAGGAATAGTACGAACAGGCGGCTTATCAGAGCGACAGTTTGGATTTGTTGAAGGTAAACAAGCAGTGGGCGCTATAGAAGAAGTTTAAGAAATTGTCAGGGCAGCGGGAGAAGAATGCTTTTGGGCACACCGAAGACTATGTGCAATAATAACGTTGGATGTCAGAAATGCGTGTTCAATTCTGCAAGCTGGCAGAACATCCTTGAAGAGCTGAGAAGCAGACGCGTTGATGAAAGCCTTATTAGTATAATAAGGGCCTATTTATCCAACCGGGAAATAATCCTGGAAACAAAGAAATAATTAAAAATAAGGGAAATAAATTGAAGGCATCATGCTAGAAGGGCGTATCAACGAAAAGTTTAGTTTTAAGGAGAGGAAAAAACTGTTTCACAAATCTAAAAAATATTGTAGAGGGTTATTTGTTGTAAATTTATTATTACTTTTAAATGAATTTTGATAAGTTTAAAAGTTATCTAATTAATAAAGTAATAATAATATGTTTTTGTTTATACGCCCTTTTCGCTCGATAAAATGTTAGGTTTTTTATAAATTGAAGGTGCGTACGTATAATTGGGTGAGTATAAACTAGAATAGAATTTACAACTGAACGACATTGTATTTCAAAAAAATATAGATTTTTAATGAAATTTCACTTAACTTCTAAATAACTTCCGTTTGGTCATCTCCATTCTCACTGCGTGGAGATTAATCTCATCGTCAGAGGAATCACTTTTATCGTTAGTTTGATTATATTGCTTATTATTGCCAGATGTATGAGGCCGATTTACATAAAATTGATGATATTCGGCGGGAATTGTATTATTTTTACACAGATCCAATAAATTTGAATATTTGATGCCAGTAATAGGCAATTGGCTCTTGTAAGCCTTTTTAAGTATTGGAATTGAGGTAAATCTACGGACTCTTTTCACGTCTGTTTTAAGTTCAGTGTAATCATTCCAATATTCCAATTAAAAAAAAAGGCTGTTTGGAGTATTTTTCTTAAATAGTAAACATTTTACTTCTTTCCAATTGAGAGTGGAACCTTCAATCGCCTTATGTGTGTTAGGCATTGTTCTATTTTTCAAATCTTTATAGTCTTTGAAATTTCCAAAATTTAATCTAGTGTTTTTATAATGAGGTCCCTTTCTCTTTGCCAAGCCCATCACTGTCAGCCAATCATTAGGCCAATAAATTTTTGTAAATGCACTTGCTTTTTCAATTGTAGCGTGCATGGAATCACATTCCATGTGAGTATGTCTGGGTTCAAGAAATTTCATTTCTATGCTTTTCAATGTAGGGTGCATGGGTAAAGAGTGCTACAACATGCACGCTACAATTGCATTCTTATTTTGCCCTGGGCAAGAACCATAGATGGAATACCCATTATGAAGTTATTGACGCAGGTTGCTATTTCGTTTGCTCCTCTTTTTCCGTTAATTTCATCCCACAGGAAGCAGTGTCCCTGTTTTTTGGATACTTCAAATCGAAAGTAGCGAGTTTTCTTTTATAAAAAGTTGGATTTGCGTGGTATAACGGAGAGAAAAGCACCGCTTCTAAATCAAAGTTTGCCGTCAGAATAGTATTGTTTGCTATTGCTAATTTTTTATCGGTTCCTTTAGATTCATTAGCTGCGTTCTTTCTTTGTATGTGGAGTAAATATTCATCTTTTGGCACCAATTTTTCATCATTATTTCTAGTTCCATAATCTTGGCACATAGGTCACATCCTGCGTGGTCCTCGTTACGAATTCCAACGTCTTATCCTCCAAGGAAAAATCGAAGGAAGAAGGGGAATAGGAAGAAAAAAACTTTCATGGCTCAGGAACATTCGACAATGGACAGGAATACACGACTTTATGTCTCTTCAAAATGCTGCTCTAAATAGAGAAATCTGACAGGATGTAAATAGACGGTCGCCTACGCAGGAATCTGCTTGGCACTTTAAGAAGAAGAAGAATCATGGCACCAACATTGATCCTTCCTTGGTGCGAGAAAGGCAATATTATTTTTTAGGAGTACTTCTTTATAATAGGTTTTAGAAACAGGCCGGTTACTTTTTTCAGTGCAGTAAGTAATGTACAGGTCGTACATTTTCTCCCTGTTTAATATTGCTTCTAAATACTCTTACTGTGTGTCTTTCCTACACCAGTGACTTGGCATTCTGAGGAAAGAATTTATGTGTTCTTAGACAATCCTATGTCGCTCATCTGAAGTTTTATTTACAGATACACGTTTGTCACACACACCCCTCTTATCTGGGCTTGGCATTACAACTGAGGATCGCAATGATTTGTCTAATGCAACGCGTAACATTTTTTCGCTGATGGAGAGAGTATTTAAAAAAATGTTTTGCAAACATTATAGACTTGACCTTGAAAGGCCAATGAGTAAATTTTCTTCGTGAATTTGTGGTTCTAGATGATAAAGCTTGAAAGTTTTTAAGAAACTGAAAAATGTAATCTCGTTTTCTGGTAATACATCCGAGGACCCAGAATTGCTTAAAAATGTCACTTCTGCCTTCTTCATTTATTTTAGTGTTACATTTGAGAGTACAACTGATAGGACATGGTGGCTCCATCATTTTTTTTGGTCGTATGACACATGATGCATTTTGGTATTGTTCGCCGAAGGAGCGCTGTATTTTGCTAATGTTTCTCTTCCATGCTGACTCCAACTTCCGTTTATTTCTTTTTTGTTTAATATTTTGTTGCTTTCCTACTTGCTCCACAACATGTCCATTTTCTGGCATGGCTACAGCTATTACTGCTTCCTGTTCTTCATTTTGTACTGACTTTGTTGAAGCTGAATTTGTACCATCACCTTCTACAACAAAATTTGGATTTTGGTCAGAATCATAATAGGGCTCAGATACGTTACTTTCTAAAAAACGAATAAGTATGTGTAAATTTCAAAATTGAAATAGGTAAGTATAACTTATTCTCACCGTATAGCCCTGTTTCATTATTATTATTGACTGATTGGTTACATCAGTTTGGTGCCTTCTTTATAGTTAAATTGATTCCACTTGCTAAAACAAAAATTTGAAAATTATGGGTACCTCCTATCTGTAAAAAATACGAACTTGATGCTTGTGGCTCATCACTCTCATTATTGTTGCTTTTCTCTATGTCATTAAAATCTCGATTAATACCTGAAATCAAGTAGAAGTACCGTAGTTATAAAAATAAGAGGATAGGTAACCTAAAATATTACGCACCAGATTCAACTGTCTTTGAAGATTCTGCTACCGCATCCATCGTATCTTGTACACTCTTTAGCATATTAAAAATCTTTTGAGTTCTACTAGACATTTTCACTACAAATTATAAACTATAATAAAGGATTTGACAAGTCGATATAGCGAAGCACATTTAAATATTCGAAAATATAGAAGTGAGGATATAAGCTGGACGTTTATACGCCCTAAACTTAGCGACGATTAACGGGCGTATAAACATACGCCCTTTTAGCTTGTTACCAAATAGGAAAGTAGGTGGTTACGCCATTTTTACACGGCAATAACTGTCTACAGTTGACAGCTTGCAATACGTCTTTTTAGCAGGACGCGCATTTGGTTTAGAGTTACTCAATGGGCGTAAAAAGTAAATTTCTCAAAAAATGTTGATACGCCCTTCCAGCATGATGCCCTCGAAATAATGGGTTGCCACAGAGATCGGTCTTGGGACCAACTCTATGGTATATTCTTTACGATGGAATATTGAGCGTAGTGTAACCAGCTGGTGTTACGTTAATAGCCTCCGCTGATAATGTTGTAATAGTTTTAGTTGCAAAGTCCAAAGAAACCCTGATGAACACAGCAAATATCGCACTACAACGGGTATCAAACTGGCTCGAGCATAAAGGGCTAGAATTAGCCCCTGAAAAAACAGAAGCTGCTCTACTTACGAAGAAGAGGAAGATGAATCGGATTCAATATTAAATATAGGGCGTAGTAGTAATCCCCAAAAAAGCAGTTAAATATCTAGGAGTTTGGCTAGATACGAAATTGACTTTCGCCAAGCATATTGCAAAAGTTTCTAAAAAACTATAGAAAACATTGACAGCCCTGTTCAGACTTATGCCCAATATTGGTGAAGCTAGATCTTCCAAGAGAAGAGCACTAATTAGTGTTTCACACTCGCAAATCCTTTATGCTGCGTCTGCCTGGCACTCAGTGACATGCAATAAGAAACTGGTTTCCAAACTTGCCAGCGTCCAACGTAAACTCTGTATCGGAATATGCTCGTATAGGACGATATCAACAGAGGCAGTAGGGGTGATAGCTGGGGTACCTCCAATAGACCCGCTCGTACAGGACAGACAGGAAAAATACCTAGAGATTAGCAGTGCCACCGCAAGGACAAACCTCAATAGCAAAACCGTTGGATAACCGGAAAATGGGGAAGATGGACTCATCGCCTCATACGTAATATTGAAGAATGGATCGGCACACCGTTTGGCGAGGTAGATTATATATCACGCAGACAATCTCTGGACACGGTTGCTTCAGGAAATACCTGTACAGCCGCATGAGATCGGTTACTGGGGATTATCTGTATTGCGGAGAACAAGACGATGCGGAACACACGATTTTTGCTTGCGCCAGGTGGGAAAGAATCCGGACAGGATTCCTAACAGAAACTGGAACGGAGTTCGATGCGAGAAGTATGATTACATCATTGGTCTCAGGCTAGAAGGGGTGAAATATAGCGTATAAGATGATAAGACATATAATTGATACGAAAGAAATGGAAGACAGAGCACGACCATAGACGCAAGTAATACAAACATCGCTATGAGGATAGTATGACAGCCCTCTCACTGAAGTAATGCGAAAGCTGTTCCAGTGCGAGGAGCGAGACGATAGGGAGAGGGGATTTTTTAGTCAGTGAGAATCTGACACTACCCACCTTCAGTGGGTGTCTTTGGAAGATTTTTCTTCCTCCCCAACTAAAAAAAAGCCCTAGTGAGCTAAAAGTCTATAGGGTTTATCTATAAGACTCCCTGAACAATATTCAATCACAAAATTGGTCACTGGTATACACTCTGGAGGCTGTATCTTACTAACAAACTGAAAATTCACCAAAAATGACAAAAATTTGATACTCCAAGTACCATAGCACTCGTATTACTGGTTTTACTGAGCTGAATATCAATAGGGTTAATCTTTAAGACCTCTTGAATAATATCGCCGATATCGATAAAATTTTCTGACTTCCGGTACCAGTATTTTTTTACCTGTACCGCGGAAAACTAACGGCATAGTACCTAAAGTGTCTTTCTCGACCAGTACTTCAAGATTATATATGACTCAGGGGTGAATAAAATCACCTCCTGAAAATTTGCCAGGGTTTGTGGTCTAATAGAGAATAAAATAAATACAATAGTCGCCAACATCGCTGACAGAAAATTAATCCTTCAAGAATCTTTGTAGTATCTAATGAAACAAATAAGGGACATTATTTACAACTGTATCATAAATATGCACAGTTGCGAAAACCGTATACTCAGCACAAGCGTTTTCTTGGGTAGTATAGCCAAGGAGTATGCAGTACTCAATGTGTTGGAATAAATTAATTCGATAAAATGCCTTCGAGAAAAGCTACAAATCTACAATTGAAAAATCCAGAACAGTATACAGGAAGTAGTTTCCGTCGTTCCTCGGCTATCATGTCGGCCGATTCTGGAGCAGATATCACTAACGTCAAGAGACACGGAGACTGGAAATCGACAACTGCAGTCAAGAGCTACATTGGTGATTCGACAATTCAAAAAAGGATTTGTCTTATTAAATTGTGATAAGTACGACTACGGAGAAAAGAAAAGAAAATAATCTACTATATTAATAAATCCAGGAACACACTGTGAATAAATATTTGGATGTCCAAACAAAATTATGCGATACTGTGACCCACATTCCGCTTACAAGAGCGTGTACTAGTCAAAACATTCTCAGTGAAATAATTTGAAAATAAAATTGTGACAGTCTAAAAGTTTGTTACGACAATAATAATACATTTCTTGGCTTCTGATTTTACAGTAGCGGAATATATGTTAAACTAGTATAACGGAACACAATAATTTCTGTAATTACCAAGTACCTAAGGTAAATCAATAATAGATAGGTGTCTCTGGGAAACTCATTCTTAATTGAATTTTGTATGCGTGCGACTTTTGTCGATAGTTTTTGGACTTATTCTTAGAGAATAAAAATATAATTGCCACGTTGTTAAGTTGGTTGGTGTAATTAAAAATTTTAAAAAATATAGCGACCTTCTAGTCAGCCTTTGTTGGTATTAGTATTTGAAAATATGTTTTGATTATTGTGGGCTTTGTTAGATATATTTGGATTTCTGTATCCAAGATTTTATCAACCCAAATAATTTCTCGTGGAGAGGATTAGCTTTCTTCCATCAACCAATCATATTGTTGGATTTCATTAGATTCGAATTTTAATTATTTTCCTGCGAGGTAGACAACTCGAATCACAAACGCTTGTAATCGTGGTTGCCTTCATGCTCGCGTTAATTAGAGATTCATCTAATTTTTCGGAAACCTACACCAGACTTCAGTTAACCATTGTGTGGTGAGGAACAATAAGATTCGTGTGCGGTAATTCCTAGTTATTTTTTTACGTTGAAATTTACAAAAAGTCGTTTTGTGTTATGGTGAACGAAGCTGCATTGGAGAGAGCTCTCTGAAGAAAAGAGTTAGTGGGAAAAGAAAACCTCAGGTGAGTGAATCTCTATTCGGTCCGGTCATTTATGAAGTAACTGAATTTTGTACATTTTCCTAATTAAAACTCGAAATCCAGCAATATTTCGGGGTGAATTGTACGGTCCTAAACTTCACTCTCTTTATATGAGCTATCGAATTGGAGATCCATAATACAGGATCGCACATGGGTCCTTAGAGCTGATTTACTATTTAAAATTGTTTGATTTTTGGTTTTAAAGAAATTAAACTTCAATATTTAATTGTTCAATATCTGATGGGGTGGCTGGAAGACATATTGTTTGATAACAATTGATATTTGCAGTTTGAATAAGGTTCAAAAATAAGTTGCGGACCTATTTTTTCGTCATTTCTCTGTTGTTAATGTTAGTCAGTTTGGTGACCTTGAATTTAACCAGTTTCAGAATACTTACGAATGAATAAGTTTTGATTTTAAAATCTATAGAGTTTTTGTACTTAGCTTAATAAGAACTCTTTTGTGCGTGAAGTTATTTATTATTAAATTATGGTAATTGAACTTCAATTTTGAACCAATATTGCAGGCTTATGAATAACTTTAGAATTATCTTATGCCAGTGGCAGCTTGACAAGGGGACGTGAGTTTATTTGTTACAGAATTTGTGAATGGGTACCCACCAGTAAGTTGGTTTGGGTAAAATTGAAGTTGTTCGCTATGCAACGCAAGTCACAACTTGCAAACGTGTTTTTCATTTTTAAATAAGTCTCCTTATGACCGTTATAACTTCTGTAAAAAAACCTATTTTTGTCTTAAATGTTTATAAAAGCACGATTCGCGCACTTGCGTTGTCACAGTTCGTTGTGGACATTGTAATTTGTCTCATCATCATTTTTTGCATTTTGAGGTCGCTTATGGTGGTCCTCACGCTGGTAATAGTGTGGCCCCAGCTTGTGATTCGGTACCTTCTACTTCTGTCGATCCTCAGGCCGCTGATGGAGCCTTGAGGTCGCAGGTTACCTCATTAGGCAGTGTTGTCTCTCAAAGCTTGAACGTTTTGTTAGCTACTGCGGTGGTAGAAATTATGGATAGTTGTGGACTGTACCAACCTGTTCGAGCTTTAATTGATGGAGGTAGCATGACTTCTTTTGTATCCCAGTCTTGTATGCGTCGTCTGGGTCTTAAACACTCTTCTGCCACTTTATCCGTACACGGTATTGGTACCGTTCGAAGTACGGTGGTTGGCCGAGTTGTAATGATGATAAAGTCTGTGGATCAAAATGTTCCTGTTTTTAACTGTGAGGCGTTTGTTTTGCCAAAAATTTGTGAGGATTTACCTGTTGCTAGTTTGTATATTGAGCACTGGTCTCACTTAGATAATTTGAAGTTGGCCGATCCTCGTTTTTATATACCTGGTAAAATTGAGGTGCTGCTTGGAGCTGACATGTTCTCTCAGATTTTGTTGGATGGCAAAGTTAGGGCTCCTGCTGGGATGCCGGACGCTGTTAATACCGTTTTTGCTTAAATGCCTATGGGTAGTTGCAACTCTGCTCCTATGACGTCGGCCACATCATTGTTTTGTCATGATGATCAACCTGTTTCATTGAAGGAGTCTCTTCAACAGTTCTGGAGTTTATAATATGTTCCTCAAGTAGAATGATTTTCTCCTGATGATGTTCTTTGTGAACAAAACTTTGTTGATAATGTCTGTCAAGATGACTATGGTCGTTATACCATCGCTTCACCTTTTCGTGAGCCTTCTCCTGTTTTCCCAGGGATGTATGAATTTGCTGTCAACCGTTTTGTGTCTCTGGAAAAGAGACTTTTAATAAGGCCCTCTTTGTATAAGGAATATTATTCCTTTATGAAAGAATATTTGGATCTTGACCACATGGAGGCTGTGTCAGAGAACTCTCGTCCTATGTTTTGTTACTATATTCCTCATCATGCTGTAGTAAGACCTGATAATTTGACTACCAAATTGAGAGTGGTATTTAACGCTTCTGCGCAGGTTGCCAATCCGAATTCTCTGAATCAGTGTTTGCTTACTGAGAAAAAGCTGCAGCAGGATATTTTCACTATTTTGTTGGGTTTTCGACTTCCTAGTTGATAAAACTCATTGTGATTACCAAAGGATCATATTTAGGATTTTTTCTGATGAACTTTTGCAGGAGTTTCGGTTGTTGATAGTACCCTATGTTGTTTCGTCAGCCCCTATTCTGGTCTTAAGGACCTTGTTGCAGCTGTGTAAAGATGAAGAAAGGGAGTTTCCCCTTGCAGCTGAAGTATTACGTAACAGCACTTACGTTGATGATATCGTTGGTGGTGCTGATACTTTAGAAATGGCGCAAGATCTTCGAAACCAGTTAATATCCTTATTAACCCGAGGTCAATTTGAACTGTGCAAGTGGTCCAGTAATGATTTACGCTTGCTAAATGGTTTGCCTGAGTCTCATATAGGTAGAAAACTCATTTCTTTTGATAATGAGAGTTGTTCTTCTCCTTTAAAAACCCTTGGTCTAGTATGGAATCCACAAACGGTTTGTTCTTCCTTGCAGGTGACTGCTCTGGACAAGTCTTGTACTAAACGAAGTATGTTGTCACAATTGGCCAGAGTATTTGATCCTGTAGGTTTTATCGCTCCCATGACTTTGTTTAATAAGCATCTTATTCAACGTTTGTGGTTATCTGGAATAAATTGGGATGACTCTCCTCCAAAATTAATTTGTGATCTTTGGAACCAATATAAGGAACATATTTCATCCCTTGTGCAAAGTACCTCGTATTATGTCCGTGTCAAGCCTATGCTACTTGTGAGCTGCATGGATTTTGTGGCAGTAGCAAAGGGTTATGCTGCGGTCATTTATTTGCGTTTTGTGTTACCAGATGGTCAGATTCGTTTTTTTTTTGCATGTGCGAAGTCGGAAGTGACTCCCATTCGCACTGTTAGTATTCCCCGTTTGGAGTTGTCTGCCGCTGTATTACTGGCCAAACTGTTGCCTTTTGTAGTCAGAATTCGAGAAGTTAAGCTTACAATTGAGAAGGTAGTGGCTTGGTCCGACTCTGAGATTGCCCCCGGTTGGATAAAATCCTCTCCTCATCGTTGGTAGACCTTCGTTTTCAATCGGGTAGCTTATATACAGGAACGCATACCTTCTGATAGTTGGCCTCATGTTCCTTCTGCTCATAATCCTGCTGATTTGGCTTCCAGAGGTGTTTTACCGGCGTTGATGTTGGATCAGTCTCAATGATTGGCTGGTCCCAAGCTCCTTCATAATTCCACTCATTTTTTAGACTCGTCCCTTCCTTGTTCTGATTGTGCCGGAATGTTTGAGCAGGCGCGAAAAGTAACCTTGGTTTGTTACACCGATGGTAATTTTTTTGAAACGTTGCTACAAAACAATTCTAAATTTGTGTTTATTCAAGGTATTTTAGCTTGGATTTTGAGATTTGTTCACAATTCCAAGTTTCCCCTGCAGAATAAGGCGGGCCCATTGTGTTCCAATGAACTTTATGAGTCACTGATGATTTTAGTTAAATATACTCAATATTGATATTTCGAGAACGAGCTAGAGAGAAACGGATTTTCTAAACCTTTTCGAATGTTGTGTTGTTTTTTTGATCATCGAAAGGTATTACGGGTCGGCAATCGTCTTCGATATTCATCTGTTTCTGTTGATAGAAAATGTCCCTGTATATTACCTCTCGAAAGTAGATCAACTTATTTGCCCATCGACTATCATCATAAAAGATATTTTCATGCCGGGTTACGTACCGTGCATTTTTTACTTGTCCAATCTTTTTGGATTTTGTCTCCTAAGCGAGCTATACGCTCGGTTTCGTCTAAATGCATTTCATGCTGGAAGCGAAATCCTCAGCATTACCAACCTGTTATGGGTAATTTACCCTTAGTTAGAATTTCCCAGATTAAACCCTTCCTTGATTTTGGCGTTCATTTTGGTGGTTCGTTTTCTGTTGTATTGACTCGCTACTGAGGAGCTAAATCTTGCAAGGTGTATTTGTGCCTCTTTGTTTGCATGGCCACCAAAGCTCTTCACTTAGAGATAGCAACTGTTTTGTCCAATAAAACTTTCCTCTTAGCTTTTCAACGTTTCATAGCTCGTCGTGGTAAAGTACAGAACTTGTACTCAGATTGCGGTAGTAATTTTATTGGCGCGGCTAATTACCTTAAGCATATGCAAAATGCTGCGTCGAATGAAAATATTTCGCTCCATTTTAATGCTCCCTCTTCACCACACTTTGGAGGATTGTGGGAAGCTAACATTAAATCTGTAAAGACGCATTTAGCTCGGGTTATAGGTGATCAGATTTTATCATACGAGGAACTTAATAACCTGATAATTCAGATCGAATCCTATCTTAATTCTAGACCGCTGACTCCTACGATTTCAGACCCTAATGATTTGTCTGTTTTAACTCCGTATATATATATATATATATATATATATATATATATATACAACAAAGATATTCATGGGTAATTCACGCAAAATAAAGGGCTACTGAAATAGAGTGGTAACCGCGGACATGCATGTTTCTGGCTCATTTTGCCTCATCAGCACGGCATAACCAAATAAAATTTGGTTATGCCGTGCTGATGAGGCAAAATGAGCCAGAAACATGCATGTCCGCGGTTACCACTCTATTTCAGTAGCCCTTTATTTTGCGTGAATTACCCATGAATATCTTTGTTGTTGTTGTTAACATATCACGCGATATTCCTACATCTTCTTATATATATATATATATATATATATATATATATATATATATATTAATACATATACTCTATCTAAATTCTAAAGAAAACATTGAAATAAAGAAAAATGTACGTATTTGGATGTAATACTAGTGATATACAATGTATTATAAATAATTTAAAAGATTCAATATGCAAATAAAATTTGACATTACAATTTCGAATGACAATAATGCAGAAGATACTCAATGATACATAGATTTTATAAAGATTTTAAAAAAAGAATACAGATGTCGCTGGTAGCAAAATTACAATTAGAATTAAAGAATGAAAATCTCTCTTTGTTATATGAAAACATAAATTTGTATTTTTTTTTAAAAAAAGGAATTCTTTGGTAACCAAAGGAGAAGAGAATTATTTTATGGAAAAAAGTTTAGTTAGTTGATTTTGAACCCCTCTCGAGAGAACATCTAATATGAGTTCTCTCAAATTTGCTGAATAATATAATAGTAATTGATATATTAAAATAGCATCAGATTATAATAATTAGCATGATAAGATCAGTGCGTGAATAATTCCTTAAATAATTATATTGAAATAGTGTTAGTGATTTTTCCGGGTTCTAAATCATAAATTTAGAAAAGTGGTTCCGGCGATTCTAAAAGACGTGCTTAGAATCAGAACGAGTGATCCTGATACCTAGTTGGTGAGTCCAGTCCAGATTTTATAAATCATTTTTCAAGAATTAACAGGCCTCTAAATAAAATTAAGATAGATGCATCTATATCACATTTTTGAATACTGACAAAATTAACGTTAAAGATATATAAAATTTCACCTGAAGAGAAGAGAAAATTTTTTTGAATAGACAATTTTATCGCATATAGTTATTTGACATTTATACACGTCAAGTGTAATTTTCGACGATTTGAACGTTTAGAATAAGTAGTTAATTAGGTTGTTCTTCTAGTATATAGGTTGTTTTTTTAATTTTAAGGTTCGTAGGAAGTACGATTATTGTTCTTTATTATATTTTGGGAATAGTAATTCATTTTCACTCGTTATCTGATGGTATATAATATATAATTTTTGATTCCAACTCACTTTGGTATTAATTCAACTCCTATTTCATTGAATTTGAAAAATTTTGGATCCTATAAAACTTTTGATATAATCAGTGACATTTAGTTAATTTTCAGTGACAGAAAAATTGTAGATGTCATTAGATAATTTAATGGTCTTAGAATATATTGAACAAGCAGTCACTATAGATTTGCAATAGTATAATTGACAATTTTGGAATAATCTTTGGAAATTTATAAATTTAAAATTTTAAATTATTAATTTTTGTTAATCTTTGAACCCTCCCTGAGGTAAGAGCGAGTAAGTCGATTTTGTAGTAATTTATCTTTCAGAATATAAAATTTCATATTCTTCTGAGCCGGGCATAATAATTTGACAATTCCTGTCAAAATTTCAAATAGGTTATATTCAGTGATAAAGGTGTTTTCACATTAGTGTAGTTACTACCACGATTGTAACAACAGCATCTAATAATCAAATTTCAAATAAAATCATATAATACATAATTATAAAAACAGTAGAACATTAAATATATTATAATTTGGCGCCCAACGTGGGGATAATTAAGAATTTTTCTTGATAATTAGGTTGACGTTAACATTATGATAATTGTCACCCAAAACGTGGGGTGATTAAAACTGTGCATATAATTATAAAAATATTAAAAATTTATTGACATTATTATAAAAAAAAAATTAAATATTCACGATGGAACAAAGAATGACGTTAAGAGATGGTAAACAGGTAGGAGTTGAAAGTGGATCCGATGAAGAAAGGGAAGAACAGGAGGATAGTAGACGGGAACCCCAAGGAGGAACAAATAGCAATGATCATTGGATGCAACAATTTCTTTTGAAAATGAATGAGAATATGAATAGGAAATTTGAAGAAAATAGGGCAGATATGAATAGTATGGAAAAGAATATGCGAGGAGATATGTATACAATGAGGGAGGAGATTAAGGGGGATATTAACAATATCACAGGAAACATGGACAGGCTGGAAAAGAAAATAGAAGAAGGAAAAATTGAAAATTTAAAGGAGATTAAGAAAATTAGGGAAGAAAATAATGAATTTAGAAAGAAAATTGAAAAGGTGAAAGAGGATATGAAGGGCCAGAAGGAAAATTTGCGCATGGAAATTCAAGAAATTTGCATTAAAATCAGGGAAGATACAAACAAGCAGGTGGTAGAAGAAGTTCAAGAACTAGGAAGATGCCTAGAAGAAAATTTATCTGGAGTAATTCAAGTAGAAGTGAAGAAACAAAATGAGAATTTAATTGAAGAGATACAGTCCATTAAAGTACAAGGACAAACAAATGAAGAAGTAATGCAAATATATGAACAGAATTTGAATAAGAAATTTAATGATTTAAATGGAAGGATAGAGGAACAAACAGGAACGTGTATTAAAAGGAGTGAAAATATAGACAAATTATTTAACCAGGAATTGGAGAAAATGAATAGAAAATTACATGAAACTGTAGAAGAAATAGAAGATAATCTAAAACGGAATGGAGGTGGAACGATGTATACTGGAAATATCGACTTTGGAGTGAAATTTGATGGTAATATAAATGTAATTCACCCAAAAGTATTTATCAAAATAATCAAAAGTAGGATGAGAGGAATAAGGGACATTGTAGAGAAAAAAATCATTATTAGAGGAATGTTATCTGGACATGCTTTATTGTGGTTTTGCAATAAAGAGGAACAAATACCCGATGTCGAAGAATTTGAAAAACAATTTTTAAAATATTTTTGGGGGGAGATACAACAGGCGAGTTTCAGAGAGAAACTATACTTTGGGAAATTTGATTATAACCAGAGTAAAAATTTCAATGCATATGCAATGAAAATGTACAACAACGCACAGTATTTGGAGCCAAGCATGCGAGAAGGAGAAATGGTGTTATATATTTCCAGACATTTCAACCAACAAGTATCTGAAACTATAGGGATACAAAATATCAAGACGATGGAAGGTTTATCTAATTATTTACTCAGACTTGAAAGAAGTAATAATGAAAAAAGAAATGAAATTAAAAATGTTAATGGAATAGGGGGAAATGGAGATGGACATTACAGAAGAGATATGAATAATACATATGAAAATAGAAACTATAGAAACAGGGATTTTGATAACCGAAGAAATGATAGACATGTAGACAGGAATTATAGAACTGAAAATAGAAATTATAGAAATGAAGACCGAAGATATGGAAATGGAAATAAAAATAATGATAATAAGTACTTTGAAAATAGAAGAGATACCAGAAATTCGGACAGAAGAAATGATAATGAAGACAGAATTGAAAATTGGCGACAGGATAGACGGACAGGAACAAGTAATTATTATGATCGAAGAAACTTTGAAAGAAGAAATGATGATAGAAGAAATGATACGTTGGAAAACCAAGACAGAAACTATGATAGAAGAAATCAAGAAATAGGAGACAGGAGACAAGTAAACATAATACAAGAACAAGAAAGATATGAGGATCATAGTCAAACTGTAGATAGAAATTTTACTTAAACCGCTTTCACGTGCATAATATTATTTTTTCTAAGTACGAACATCGAAGAGAATTTGTTGATATTGGGGAAATTGGGGAAATGCATGACAATTTAGGTTTAATATTCATTAAAGGGAAAATACAAAATATAGGATGTAAAATTCTGATAGATACAGGATCAGAAGTAACGTTGATAAGTGAAAGGATTATAGACAAGTGCAAAAAAAATAATATTATGGTGGTAAATACAAATAGATTATCACTAGTGGGAGCGAATAATAAAAAACTATATGATACAAGTAAAATGATAATTGAGGAATTACAAATAGGAAATAATTCGTTTAAAGTACAAATGCTGGTCGTAAAGAATTTAATTTATGATATAGTATTAGGTTCCGATGAATTAGACAATCACAAAATGATTATCAATTATAAAGAGAAGTTGATGAATTGTAAAGGAGAAGATATTCATTTCCTCAAACAAGAAACAAACAAATTAGAAGAAGATACATTTTATGTAATGAATCAAATCAATGAAGAACCTAAAATAGATTTAAATTTGTGTTAACAAAAATATGTGAAAATTGTAATGGAATTGATAAGACAATACAACAGATTATTCAATGAAGAAGTACAAGTAGCAAGGAAATATATACATAAACTGGAAATGAATAGAGATATATCGAATTTCAAAGTAAGGACATATCCAATTCCATATAAATTGAAGGATGAAGTATACCATGAATTAGAAAATATGTTAAAAGATGGAATAATAGAAAGATCAAATTCACCATATATTAATGCAGTTACGTGTGTACGAAAAAAATCTGGAGAAATAAGAATATGTTTAGATGCAAGAAATATCAATAGCTACACAAAGAGACAATACGAAAGTCCCATGAATATCGATAGTATATGTGTTAGAATTACTAATGCAAACATATTTTCAAAATTAGATCTGAAACATAGTTTTTGGTTAATTCCTTTAAAAAAAGAAAGTCGGAAATATACTGCGTTTATGATAGATGGAGTGGTATATCAATTCTGTGTGGTACCTTTCGGATTACAGAGCTCATGTGCAGCTTTAGTAAGAACACTTCACACTATTTTGAACAAATATGAAAATTTCATACTTCATTATATAGATGATATCCTTATATATTCGGAAAATGAAGAAAAACATCAAGAGCATTTGAACATTATTTTCGAAGAACTAGAAAATGCTGGATTAAAATTAAACATAGAAAAATGTAAATTTTATCAAGAGGAGATAAATTATTTGGGATATGTTTTGAACACTAAAGAAGTTTCTATGGATCCTGATCGAATTAAGACAATTTTAGAATATAAACAACCAACAAATTTGAAAACTTTGAGAGGGTTTCTAGGAATTTTAAACTATTTCAAACGATTGATACCGGATCTTAGTAGAAAAGAAATACCATTAATTGAACTATTAAAAAAAGGTGTAAAATGGCAGTGGAATGACAAACGGGAAAAAGCATTTAGAGAACTAAAGGAAGATTTTACAAATAATCTCAAGGTATATCACCTACAGTATGATAAACAATTTATTTTGAGAACAGATGCATCAGCTGATCGTTTTGCTGGAGTACTGATACAAGAACTGGAAAAAGGAGAAGTACCTATTAGTTTCATATCTAGGGTTACTAAAATGCATGAAAGGAAATATTCAGTAACAGAACTTGAAATGGCAAGCGTGGTATTTTGTATCACTAAATTGAGATTTTTTTTATTAGGAGCTAAATTCATTATAGAAACTGATCATTCAGCTTTGACAGCTATGCTTAAAAATAGATATGCGAATAATAGAATACATCGCTGGATTTTATTATTACAAGAATATGATTTCGAAATAAAATACATTCCTGGAAAACAGAATATTATTGCAGATGCTTTAAGTAGAGAGACAGAAACCACATTTGAACGGAGAAAGTATAAAATTGGTATAAATAGAATGCTACAAGAGGAAGGATTATATTCATTGGATAGAATAAGGAAAGATCAACAAAATTTGGAATCAAATTATGAAAATAATGCTATTAATATAGAGGAAATATGGTATAAATGTCTGGAAGATAGAGAAGTATTTTTAATTACACAAGATTATGCAAAGGAAATTTTGAAAAATTTACATGAAGAACATGGACATGTTGGGACTAGGAAGTTATGGATGCTTTTTAGAGAAAACTATATAACAAAAAAGGATTTAGCAATTGCCAAAAATATTTGTAAAGTGTGTGTCATATGTCAACTAGCAAAAGAAAAAAATTATCACAATAAAAATTTGACAAAATCAATAGTTGCACAGAAGCCATTACAAATTGTTGCTATAGATTTCATAAGCAATTTAATACCGAGCATACAAGAGAATAAACACATTTGTTATCACTGATATTTTTACGAAATTTGTTAAAGTTTACCCATGCAAAAGAACCAATGCAAAAACTGTGATAGAGATTTTAAAAATGTACATAAAAAAATATGGAACGCCAAAAACAATAATATTAGATCATGCAACTTATTTTGAAAGTGAAAAACTAGCTAAATTTAGTCAAAATCAAGAAATTAAGTTGAACTTTATTAGCATTAGGAAACCATCGTCAAATCCAGCTGAGAGATACATCAAAGAGATAAACAAGTACTTACGAATTTTATGTAATCAGGATCACTGTCAATGGGAAAATAATTTAAATCACGTAGAAAGATTCCTTAACCAAATACCTCATGGTGTTACAAATGAATGCCCAGAATATCTATTTACTGGCACAATACCCCAAAGAAATTGGATAGTGAATCGAAAATTGGAAATGGAAGATGTTTTGAATAGGGTGAATGAAATACTGCAGAAGCAAGCTAAAAAATATATTAAAAGGATGAACCAAAAAAATAAAAAGAAGACAGTTTTTGAAAACGGAGAATTGGTGATTGTAAGATCATTGCAAGTTGCAAAAAGATCAGAGAATAGTTGCGCAAAATTATTGCTACCGTTTGAGGGACCTTATGTAGTAGGTAACGAAGGAGCACAAAATAGTTACCAATTATTAGACCCCATTACGGGAAATGAAAGAGGAGTTTTTAACATAGAACAGGTATATAAATATTATACTTAACTTGGAACAAATGATATTATGTTACGTGAAATTTTAATAGATATAGTAGATTTAAGAAGTTTTATAGGAATTAGGAATAATAGTTTAATTTGATTGAAGATAAATTTTAGAGATAATTATTTGAAAGATATAACTATGTTACTAAGATATTAGTATGATATTTGGCAATTTAGAAAGATAAATTATAATTATATGCAAGAATCGATTTATCATTCTTTTATCAGAGGGATTTAATACATATACTCTATCTAAATTCTAAAGAAAACATTGAAATAAAGAAAAATGTACATATTTGGATGTAATACTAGTGATATACAATGTATTATAAATAATTTAAAAGATTCAATATGCAAATAAAATTTGACATTACAATTTCGAATGACAATAATGCAGAAGATACTTAATGATACATAGATTTTATAAAGATTTTAAAAGAAGAATACAGATGTCGCTGGTAGCAAAATTACAATTAGAATTAAAGAATGAGAATCTCTCTTTGTTATATGAAAACATAAATTTGTATTTTTTTTTAAAAAAAGGAATTCTTTGGTAACCAAAGGAGAACAGAATTATTTATGGAAAAAAGTTGAGTTAGTTGATTTTGAACCCCTCTCGAGAGAACATCTAATATGAGTTCTCTCAAATTTGCTGAATAATATAATAGTAATTGATATATTAAAATAGCATCAGATTATAATAATTAGCATGATAAGATCAGTGCGTGAATAATTCCTTAAATAATTATATTGAAATAGTGTTAGTGATTTTTCCGGGTTCTAAATTATAAATTTAGAAAAGTGGTTCCGGCGATTCTAAAAGGCGATCTTAGAATCAGAACGAGTGATCCTGATACCTAGTTGGTGAGTCCAGTCCAGATTTTATAAATTATTTTTCAAGAATTAACAGGCCTTTAAATAAAATTAAGATAGATGCATCTATATCACATTTTTGAATACTGACAAAATTAACGTTAAAGATATATAAAATTTCACCTGAAGAGAAGAGAAAATTTTTTTGAATAGACAATTTTATCGCATATAGTTATTTGACATTTATACACGTCAAGTGTAATTTTCGACGATTTGAACGTTTAGAATAAGTAGTTAATTAGGTTGTTCTTCTAGTATATAGGTTGTTTTTTTAATTTTAAGGTTCGTAGGAAGTACGATTATTGTTCTTTATTATATTTTGGGAATAGTAATTCATTTTCACTCGTTATCTGATGGTATATAATATATAATTTTTGATTCCAACTCACTTTGGTATTAATTCAACTCCTATTTCATTGAATTTGAAAAATTTTGGATCCTATAAAACTTTTGATATAATCAGTGACATTTAGTTAATTTTCAGTGACAGAAAAATTGTAGATGTCATTAGATAATTTAATGGTCTTAGAATATATTGAACAAGCAGTCACTATAGATTTGCAATAGTATAATTGACAATTTTGGAATATTCTTTGGAAATTTATAAATTTAAAATTTCAAATTATTAATTTTTTTTAATCTTTGAACCCTCCCTGAGGTAAGAGCGAGTAAGTAGATTTTGTAGTAATTTATCTTTCAGAATATAAAATTTCATATTCATCTGAGCCGGGCATAATAATTTGACAATTCCTGTCAAAATTTCAAATAGGTTATATTCAGTGATAAAGGTGTTTTCACATTAGTGTAGTTACTACCACGATTGTAACAACAGCATCTAATAATCAAATTTCAAATAAAATCATATAATACATAATTATAAAAACAGTAGAACATTAAATATATTATAATATATATATATATATATATATATATATATATATATACATACATACATATATAATTTCATAAATTATTGCGAGGTATGCCTAATATATTGCTTATGGCCCCTACCCTCTGTTGTGTTGGGAGACAAAAGCCTGACCTATAGTCGAAAGAAAGAACAACTAATTTTCTGGCTAAATGCGCATTGACGAACGTGACGTCGATCGACTTTCTTGTCGATATCAATGACGACTCGCAATTGCAAGGAGAAAAGCATGATCTGTTGACCGGCTTCGACCTACTTGAGTCTTGTGAGGATAGCGCGCAATGCCTTCTCGTTCGGAATATTTGATCCGAATTGGAGACAAATTCCAGCGCTGCTGTTTGGTTCGTGTAAGACTAGGCATACCAGGGACGTTAACTGGCGCTATCTCCACTTCCAATAGAAAACCATAATTCAGGTATCCTACCATACTCGCAGATTAATATGAAATGAACTTTCATAAATTACGCACTTGTTCCAGTCCATCGCTAGAGGAAGGTGATATTAGCAGAGTTGATCACTGATACAACCCAACTAATAACGACTTCACGGGCAACTTGTACGCCTCCAACAACAAACCCTACGAACCTTTCAGTTCGACAGGTTATTGTAATCACTCAAGAAGTGTAACAACTGTTTATTTCGAAACATTTTTTTATTTAGGAAATCCTGAAGTAACCCGCGTCAAATCCAACCAAAACCACACCAGACGTAGGAAGGACATTTAACCCAGGTAAATATAAACACCCCGTAAAGGTAATGAGTCAGGACATCTTTAACTGGGGAGGCAACTTCCTCCGGCAGTGAGTCCGCTGTTGGTATTAACTTTGGCAGCCAATTTCCACACCTATTCCCAACATGAATCATCCAAAATGCCCTCCAAGCGCTCCCACAGATCCAAAAGCGCACGGAAGTCCGTTTCTGACTCCCTACTTTCCGAAATATAGGAAAAACTTTGATAAACTAGAAAAAAATTAATCTCCTTGATACCAGCCAACAATCCTCTAACTCAACATACTCAAACCCCCAATACTCCTGCACGTCAACCCATAAACACACTCCCACCACATCCCCCATCAGGTCTTACGCTTCCTCCGTAAGATCCCAAACCCCCCCTACCTCAATTGTCCGACTACCATCGAGTCTCGGCAAGGATGATTTCACCCTCGTCGAGAAAAAGAAAGAAAATCCCGATCCACTCCAGCTCTTACTCCCCTCAACAATCCCACATCTACCCCCACCATCAACACAACATTCACACAAACCCTCAATCTTAGAAACTTCCCACCTCAATATTCAACCCAAAAATCCCTTTTCACCCTTTTCATCACTCTCGAACTTCTCAACGGACACATCATTTATCTGAGAGCAAATTTCAATAGAACAGCCATTCTCAAAACCTCTTCCTCGATGTCAGTCTGAACAATCCTCAGTAAATCAGAAAAATCCAAAACCCCACCGGTGATCCCAACATCACCATAAACATCTTAAACTCTACCCAACGTCCACACCAACCAGCAAAAACTCTAACACCCATCATTCTTCTGCAGGAATGTATATGAATCGATCCCTCTCGAAGAATTCGAATAAATTCTTCACGATCAGCAATTCTCTTTCGTCAAAACTTTCTAAATCATCGCCAAGTCCACAAACATACCAACATCGATGTTCCGCATCGTCACATACTCCAAAATCCATTACCACCAAGCTCTCACCCCCAGCATCTCATTTTATGGTCTCCCACACCAGTGCGAGCCATCCGTTACCTCCAGTCCCAAAATACTGCCATCGATGCACTATAACCGGACATTCCTCTGATTCTTGTCAGTTCAAACCGATGCGCCCATCTTGCGGCCAAAACGGCCACCGCACCGAAAATTGCCCCAACTCCGGTACACCCACCTCCACAAATTGCGGTGGACCTCACGCCGCCTTCCACCCTCGGTGCTTCCATAGGCTAACCACACCAAATACCCCCCAATAGACTGCCCGAGTCACACTCGAAAAGCCATGAGCTCCCTTATATCTCTCAACTGACACCAAAATCATAATAGAAATCCTAACTGCCACCCTAATGAACGACATTCCCAACTCGAGGCACATCATAGCCGACACTCTTCGTCACTTAATTCCGTCCATATATCGATACCACTGCTCTATCACAAACATAGGCAGGCGTGCTCACTTCGCCTTCACTCCCATTGGGAGTGAGAGCACTTGAATCCGCTAGCCCCGACCCCCCCGTCGCTGCTACTGCTTATAAATTACGAACTACGTCTATCATATTGTAGATATGATAGTTGGAGTCTGAATGTGTTATATGAGCATTCATCGATAAGGGTATGATTCAATTTTCATGTAATTAACTGTCTCGACCCTTACTTCGTGGAATCTACTCATATTAGTGTTTCAAACTCAACGTTTCTAGCTAATTCCACAATATAATGAATAATCTTGAAAATTATAAAAAAATTGACAATTGTTTCGATAACTGAATATCATCGTCAGAATGACAGAATTTACATATTATTTGATGCCAATTTTATGTTCACTCGCGTAAAATACGTTTTTAAAAATAATCGAACAATTTAAGAAAATGGAACTTTATTAACTTAACAAACAATTAAATGTTATAGTTGAAAGGTATAAGTTATAAAGATGAAAATGCCGGCTCGCAACTGGTTTTGTTCTCGCTGTCCTAAGTGGGGGAACGCTTCTTAGATTCCGCAACGTCGGCTCTTTTCTACTAAATGCAGGTTTATAACTCCTCCACCCTTAGAGGAGAATCCGGGGTTGAACAGGCGGATTCGGTACTTCTTCTTCATCCCTTGTAGCTGGTTCTCTAGTTTTCCTATTATAATATCTAGAGTAGTAGTAGTAAATAAAATAAAGTCCAATAAAAACAATTAATACATATAACAATATTGTCCATACACTAATATTATTAAAGTGTACTGAATTTTGAAAAAGTTCGTTTAAATTTCCACTTTGAATATCTAAAGAGTCTTTTAAATTATTAGGTCTATCCAAATTAACATTTTCTAACTGAAGAGAGTCAAATTTCACTGGTTTTTTATTCACAACATTTTTAATTGTAAGTTTTGGAAGTTCGATTAATTTTAATTCACTTTTATTAAGTCTATTGCTACGGAGAACTACGTTGTCTATCTTAACTATACAGTTTTTTCCTAACTCTACAATAAATGTTCATTTTAATGGTACTTTGTCTTTATCACTACCGCACATTTGTTCAGCCACTGTAGTCTGAGGAGAAACGACAGCCCATTTATTCGATTGAAGTTTTTGAAAACTGACTTCTCTGATACTAACTGGAATAATATGACAATTACTTAAATTTTTGGAAAATTTTAACATTTGCACTTCACAAGGGGCATCTTCTTCTTGAATAGATATTAGTGTCGACTCATGGCAGATGAATTCTTGATCGCTAATTTCTTGACAATCGTTGTCGAAAGGCATGAAATTTTGCTCATTGAGGATAAGGAATTTGGAATTTGGTATAATTATATGAAAAATATTGTCTTTTGGAGTGGGTAAAGGAAAAAGTTGATATAAATCGTAATTCTTGATCTCTACAACTGGGATTTCTATTATAAATATTATTTTATTCATTTTAGAGTAACTTTTAATCTGCATTACCTTTTCGAAATTGATAACATTATCTGTAATTGGTTCGAACGGCAATTTGGAATTTGATAAATCTGTATTAATAAGTTTTAAGTGCTTCAAGAGATCTTTCGGATCCATTATTGAATTGTGGAATATGTTTAATTTAGAAAATGTTATGGCTGTTTCAATCATCTCTAATAAATCGTATACATTTTGATATAAAATGGCTATTTCATACAAAACATGCTTAATATAATAATACTCGAAAGTTTGCCGGTTTTTGTTCCGTGCTCTTTCGACTATATGTTCAACTTCAGTTATTTTAGATTCTAATGCTTTTTGATTTCTCGTTAGGACTTGAGTGCTTTTATTAAAAATATCAATTGATTCCTCTATGATAGTAACTTGTTTATGTACTAATGATCTCATTTTATTTAGGTTTGTTGAAAGGGCTTCAATAGCTTGATCGTATTTTTCGGCGTCACTGCTATCTAGATTTCCTGTTATTGATTTTATAATTGAACCTAAACCGTTTATTATTCCTCTTTTTGTTCTGAATTGCTGATCAATTGTAGGAATTAATTGATTGATTTGAACAATGATCTTATTTTCAATCATGGTAAGTAATTGAAATGTACTTGAAATTTCATCGAATTCAGAAATATTGGAAATATTAGAAATTTTGCTGAAAGACATGCTTTGCAGTTGAGTATGCTTATCTTGTAATGATTTAAATTCACTGATTATTTTTGATGTGTCAAAAGTTTTTACAAATGACCAAAAGTCAACGATGTTTTGACTGGTCCCTAATTTAAGCGGTAATATACCAGGGTTATCGTTTACATTATGGAAGGTAGGATAATTTAGTCCGTAACTTCCGAAGTTGATGGCTGTGAAGAACCTGCAAAGAAATTTTTTCTTAATTCTTTTATATGAATTATTTCTTTCTTATTATTTCTAGTATTCATTATCTCTACTCTATTCCTATCTAATAAACTAATTATCTTAAATGGACCTAAAAATTTATTGTCTTTCTTACATCTATATTGAGGATTTTTCTTATATACTATTTGATCTACTTGAAATTGTTCATTTTTATCTCCGTTAACGTTATGCTTTGAAACTACTTTTGCTTTTTTGGATTCAAGTGCTTCTTTAACTTTATCATATACATGTTCTAATTTATTTTTATGATTTTCGGCATAGTCTGAATAAAAGGTTGTTGGTAAAAATATTTCATTGGGATTTCTGGAGTTCGTATGCCCAAAAGTTAGCTCGAAAGGTGTGTAGTTAGTAGCACTATGTATACTACTGTTATAACCTAAAATAGCATAGTTCATAAGATCATCATTTTCTTTAGGATACATTTCTCTAAGTATTCTAAGATGTTCTATTATTGAAGAGTGAAAACGTTCAACAATAGCATTTCCTTCATGATGGCCTATAGTGGTAAAATGTACTTTTATTTTATGCAATTTTAAAATTTCTTGAACTACTTCGTTGTTGAATTCCGTACCGTTATCCAAAATTAATTTTTCTGGTACGCCAAATGAAGAAAAATATTTAATTAAAGCGTTACTAATGTGAATCGCGGTTTTAGCTATTATCTCATATGCTTGAGCAAATTTTGTAAAAGAATCAACTAATGTTAAAAATATTTTGTTATCAAAAAAGAATAGATCAATATGAATAATTTGAAATGGTTTTGAAGCTGTCTCTGTAAGCATTAACGGCGAGTATGGATTTTTCCTAGCGTATTTGGTTTTTTGGCAAATATCGCATGAATTTATATAGTTTGTGACTGAGTCTCTTAATCCTATCCAATAATAGTTTCTTTTTAAATGTTCAATTGTTTCAGAAATACCTCGGTGGTTACTTTTACTCTCATGATGATTTTTTATTAACAAAATCTGTTCATCTTTATCTTTAACTGTATTAACTAATTGCGTGCATCTAATTAATTTAGAACCTTTCTCTGAAAATTTGTTTAAATACACTTCATTGAAATTTCTATATAAACCTTCTGTATGGAAGTACATACAATATGTTTTATTTTGTATAGTATAATCTCGCAAAAATTCAAAAATTAAATCGTGATTATTTTCTGTTGGAATTTCTACAGTTATGATTTTATGGTGCTCATAATTTTCTTGTTTAACGTCTAATTTATGATATATTTGTCCAAAAACTAAAATTTGATTTACTTTATTATTAATAATTTCGTCAAGGATTTTAATTCCTTCGTTAGTAGTTTCATTAGCTGTCGTATGTTGTGTACTACTACTAGTATCGTACTCAGGGGGTTTAATTTGTGTATCAGAAATTATATTAATATTTGATTGATTTTGAATATTAGCGTCGTCCAAAGGATTCTCAGCTATTTGTTTAAGATATTGTAATGTTTCACTATTGATATCTCCGGGATTGTTAATAATTGACTCATTTTCTAGTGCGTTTAAGGTTATTCGTGAGAGTGCGTCTGCATTAGTATTTGTTTTCCCTTTTTTATATTCTACGTCATAATTAAATTCTTCGAGTTTAAGTCTCCATCGTACTAATTTGGAATTGGGTTCGCGTAATTTAAAAAGCCATACTAAAGGTCGGTGATCAGTTACTATTGTAAATTTTCGACCATATAGATAAGGACGAAAGTACTTACATGCCCATACTATTGCTAATAGTTCCTTTTCTATCGTGCTATATTTTTGCTCTGAATCATTTAAGGTACGCGAAGCGTAAGCAATAGGTTTGTCTGAACCAATAGGTCCTTGAGATAAAATAGCGCCTAAAGCCACATTTGAGGCGTCTGTCGTTAATATAAATTTTTCATTAAAATCTGGGTATTGAAGAAGAGGTGCATTAGTTAATAAATCTTTACAAGTATTGAAAGCATTAACAAATTCTTGATCATGAATAATTTTAGAACCTTTTTTTAAACATTTCGTTAAAGGTTTTGTGATTTTTGCAAAATCTTTAATGAATTTACGGTAATATCCAATTAAACCAAGAAAGCTTTTAATGTCTTTCGTGCAATTAGGTATCGGGAAATTTTTTACAGCTAAAATTTTATCGGGATTTGGTTTGACTCCATATGGGGTTATTACATGTCCTAAATAATTTACTTCTTTTCGTAAAAATTCCGATTTGTCTAATTGTATTTTAAAATTAGCTTCTCTGAGTCTGTCAAAAATTTGTCTAAGTCGAGTAATATGTTCTTGGAGAGACGTACTATATATAATAACATCATCGAGATAAACTAAACAAGTTTCATTTTGTAAACCTCTAAGTATATTATCCATGACTCTCTGAAAAGTACTCGGTGAATTTTTCATTCCCATGGGCATTCGAACAAATTCGTAATGTCCATTTTCGGCGGAAAACGCTGTTTTATGGATATCATTTTCATCCATTTGTATTTGATAAAAACCGTTAGCTAAATCAAGGGTAGTAAAATATTGACTTCTTCCTAATTGGTCAAGAATTGTACTAATTAAAGGAAGTGGATATTTGTCATCGACTGTCTTTTCATTCAACTTTCGATAGTCAATAACCAATCGATATTTTTTCTTATTTGATGCGTCTTTACGCTTCTCCACAATCCAGATTGGACTATTAAACGGAGATGAGGAGTGTCTAATAATACCTTGTGATAACATATTGTCGATTTGAGATTTTACTTCTTTTTTGTAAATTTCGGGATATCTGTATGTTTTAGTGTAAACAGGAGTATCGTCTTTTAGGTTAATTTTATGTTTTACGGTATTTGTAAATGAAAGAGGAATTTGATCACAATAAAATATATCTCTGTATTCATAACATAGATCCTGTATATGTTGTCTTTCTTCCGAGTTACAGTGATTCAATCGAATTTGTTTTAAATTATCTTTTAATAATTTATCGTGGCTATCGGTAAACATTTCATTCGATTCTTCTAATGTGTCTACAAAATTTATTTCTGTAAGATTTAATTTTTCTATAATGAATGGACTGGTAACCGTAATTACTTTTGGTTCACAGCTGGAATTTGTAATGGATGTATATGCAAAGTAATTTTCTATATTTACAAGAGCTTGAGGACATTCTAATTGTGTATCAAATTTTATATATTTCATGAATCCTAAACCATTCTCTATATTTACTGGTAATTTGACAATTTTAGTGGTTCTTTCCGGTATATTAATTTGGTAATTGTCTATTTTTATCAATTTCTTTGTAGTGCTATTTTGTTCACTATCAAAGTTCATTGGAATTTGAGTCTTAGGTGTAATAATTAATTTTTTACATAAATCAACTTTTGCGCATAGTTGTTTAAGTAAGTCAATACTCCGTTATATTTCTTACTAAATTTGAAAAGATGAAATTTGTGCTTTTCTTTAACTTTGAAAATATCGAAAAGTGGAATTTCAATTACTTCATTATGAAAACTGATACTATGAGCTGTTTGAATGCTAAAATCTTCGTATAAAATATCATTTCTAAAAAATCGATAAGCTAAGTTAGGATCAATTAAACTTCTACTACTACCGGTATCTATTAAAAAATTAGCATTTATTTCGGGAATAAAAATATAAGGAAGATTTGATTTTAGTAAGTTTATATTAATCATGTTATGTCTTGGTTTTTCATACCCAAGCGAAAATTTATATCTGCGTTATCGGAATTGTAAGTTGAATCTTGTGTGGGATGTTGAGACTGCTGAGAGTGTGTACCAGGTGCATTTATCACGTTACTTTGTCGTTCTAGATAAGGATTATGATTATCATATGTTTCTTGGCAAATCTGAGTATGAGAATTGTAACAATTATTATTTTCAGCGAATTCATGATTTGAAGAATTAAAATTTTCAAGATATGGAAATTCATTAGAATATTCACAAAAATGATGATTTTTTATACGTGTATTACCAGATGACGTATCCATTGGTTCTGGATAATTCCTATTTCTATTATGATAATTTGTATTCCTAGAAATTTGAGTATTTCTAGCAAAATTATTCGCATATGAATTGTTATTTTGATGATGATTATTCTGAGGTGATTGATCTTGAGGAACATAGAAAGATCTTTGATTATAATTAGAATTATTTGGATGATTGTAATTATTAGGATGGCGGAAATTATTATTGTTATTTTGATTTGAATTATTGTTATTTTGATTTGAATTATAGTTATTGAAGTTTGTGTTGAAATTGGGAGAATATTGTCTATTAAAAGATTGAGATGGTCTTGAAGTTGACAAATTATTTATCCGGGGATTTGATGGTGCCATTCTCTGAACTGGTCTAAAATTTTGTGAATTTAAATAATTAGTTTTACGTGTACTGTATAAGAAATTTTCTTCTTCGACTACTAAAGACATTGCCTTTTCTAGACTGTCTGGATTTCTTAATCGAATATTATTTTGTAACTGGCCCGTGAGCCCACTAATAAATGTTTTTAATGCTAACTCATCATAACTCTCTAGTCTAATACATTTTTCTTGAGGTGGTAGATTTGAAGCATTTATTTTTGACGCTATTAAACTTCTACAATCTTGGCAACGCATGCCAAAATTATATGGTGTTTCATTTTTGAATGGATGTAAAGCAATTAAGTCTTGAACGAGACAATCAAGATTTCTTTGATCTCCAAAAGTTAATTGTAATAATTTTTTAATATCATCCCATATAGTTAATTCTGAACGGGATCCTATTAAACTTAAGGCTCTACCTGTTAATTTACCTATTATTGCCCGTAAAATATATGAATTAATTTGAGCACTTACATTTGTAGTGTCTGCAAATTGACTTATCAAACTTTCACAAGCATCTAAAAATACTCCTAATGTGTGTGCATTACCATCAAATTGTGGTATAGTATCTACATATAATTTTAAAAGAGAATAATTTACATTTGCTGTAGCCATTTCTGAAATTGAATTTTCTGAACCTGAACTATACTCAACTGGAGGCAAATTCTCAATATTTGTTAATATATCTGAATTATAACTATCTTCTAAATTCAATGATTGACATAAAATGCTAAGGTCTTCAATGTCTGACATAAAATATTAAAACATATAAAAATGTAGAAAAATCAAAAATCACTCATAAATCAACATAAAAATATGAAGGAAAATTATAATGGAGAACAAAATTCGCTTACCAAAGTAAATGTGTTGACTTCATCTATCTACTTCGTACCAAAAGGGGTTGAACGATGTTGTTTCTTCCACTTAAGTTGGCTGATCTTCTTAAAACTAACCGGATTCTGCGATGTTGGCTTCTTCCGGGGTCTCCAAACTTCGGCGATGTGGATCCTTCGTCTGGATGAACACTTTCCAAATTACCGATATTTTCGACGATTTTTCGCGATCGTTAATTGTCAATAAACTATTAATATAGACCGGTTTGACACTATTTTTGTTGTCGTTCCGTTTGACAATCCTACTGACTGCGCCAATTTTATGTTCACTCGCGTAAAATACGTTTTTAAAAATAATCGAACAATATAGGAAAATAAGAAAATGGAACTTTATTAACTTAACAAACAATTAAATGTTATAGTTGAAAGGTATAAGTTATAAAGATGAAAATGCCGGCTCGCAACTGGTTTTGTTCTCGCTGTCCTAAGTGGGGGAACGCTTCTTAGATTCCGCAACGTCGGCTCTTTTCTACTAAATGCAGGTTTATAACTTGCCTACCTGATGATTAGTAGTTACTTTTGGCTAGACCAAGAAGTGACCAAACTTGTGATTGACTCAATATATGTTAATAGAAAAAAGAAGAAGATGTGATACTACAAATATTGAAGCTTAGATATTATTAGCCCTATGGTGATATCCTGGATATCATTTTTCCAATTAAGATCAGTATAACTGTGTAATGATATAGAAAACCAGGAAAACTATATCTGCTGATCTTTACAATTATCACTTAAGAAGGCAGTTCAATAGTGGAGAAATTTAGATTTATCTGTTCATTCCCTAGATTTAACTGTTCATTGACAACTTCTTATTGTGGGTTTCTTAAGTGTCTTCTAATTTCCAACTCTTCAAGGAAATCCAGATTTTGTTTCTTATCACAAATATGTAGTACTTCTACTTCTGTGTTAGGTGACAATGAATGGTTGGTGTGAAGTAGATGTTTTGCATAATGGGATTTAACTGGTTGTTTTAATCTTTATGCTCGTATGTGTTCACTGTATCGGATTTCAAAATTTCTAAGGGTCTGACCCAAATAGACAGCATTACATTCTGAAAATTTGAGTTTATATATACCTGATTTCTTTAATGTTGGTATTTTTGTTCTAGCATTTGACAATTCTGTACTTACGTTACTTTCTGTTTTAAAAGAAATTGTTGTATTCGTTGCTAAATATATTATGTTTGAAATATTATAAGAAGTATTTCTTGTATATGTGATGGTTTTATAAGTTTTCATTTCTTCAGTTTGTTCAGGAAATATTAGTTGTAATGCCACTTTTTCCTCTTTTTTATTAATGAGCTTATTTATCATATATTTGTCTAATTGTATTAATCTCTGTATCAAAATTACATTTGTTTATAGGAACTGAAAATGCTCTATGTATCATTGAATTGTATGCCGCTAGTTTATGTGACATTGGGTGATTGGAATTATATGGAATTGCCACATCAGTGTGTGTTGGTTTTCGGTAAATTGCATAATCAAGTACATTATTAACTCTTTGAATTTTCAAATCAAGAAGAGTGAATAAGTTATTTTCTTCAACTTCTAATGTAAATTTAATTTATGGGTGTAATTTATTATTGCGGTTGAAAAATATATCTAGTTGTCGTTCACTACCTATAAAACAAGCTAATATGTCATCTACATATTTATACCAAACTAAAACGTTTTTTGAAATATTACTCTCAAAGATTTTTCTTTCTAAACGGTCCATAAAAATGTTTGCCAAAATAGGTGATATAGGGCTTCCCATTGGTAAACGTTCATTTTGAATATATCTGTTATTGTCAAAAGTGTAATATTTCTGATTAATACATACATCAAACACAGTTGGCCCGAGCACTTCGACTAGTACGGTAGTGTTTTGTGCTGTGTTTATTTACGATAGATAATTAATAGGATTAATTTCAAGCGAATAAACTTATTCTGGTAAGCATTGTAACTTAATTTATTTATGGGAGATTCATCGGCTGGATGCGAACCGCCGCCTGACAAAGGTGATATTGAGGTAGCAGAGAACAAAACATATGATATTAAAAATAAATATTCAGGTTTTGATACAGGACCTTTCTTTGTTTTGGTTGAAAAACTTGATAAAAACATTCGATTATCGGCGGTCAAGGTCGGTCATTATTTGTTCAAAGAAACTAGTTTTGAAAACGATATTCAAGATATCAAATTAGTAGGTAGAACCAGAGTCAAAATAATTGTTACAACTTCCATATTGCTAATTCAGTTAATAACCATGAGATTATAAGAACAAATAATTTGGTAGCATATATCCCGCGTTTTTACAACCATAAAAAAGGAATTGTATGACAAGTTGATACGTTCCTGGAAGAGAAATACATTCAAGAAAATATTATTAGCGCTAAACAGGTCGTGGAGGTTAAAAGAATGAAACGTAAAATAATAAACTCTGATAAAGAAATTGAATACGTACCTCGCCAAATGTTGATACTTACGTTCATAGGAAACAATATTCCTTCACAAGTAACTATAGATTTAGTAAGATTCCCCGTTGAACCTTACATTTATCCGGTAGTTCAATGTTTTAAATGCTTGAGGTATGGACACACACAAAAATTTTGCAAAAGTGAAAATGACACTTGTAAAAAATGTGGCACTATTCATGGGGTGGATAATTTTGAATGTACCGACATAGAGTTCTGTATGCATTGCCAAATAGAAGGACATAAATCAATATCTAAGGAATGTCCCAAGTACAAGCAACAATTTAACATTAAAAAATTATGTCAACAAATGATTTATCATTTAAAGAAGCAGAAGAGTTAGAAAAAAACTCAACGTATGCTAATATTCTGAGTAACAATAGATTTAACCTATTAAATAATGAAAATAACTTCCCTAGCCTGAATGATATTGATAGATGTGTTAATTCTAATATCAACTTGTTGCAAAAACCTAGAGCTACACGACAGATCAAGCCACGGTTAGTCGACTCCGATTTCCGGAACAATCCTAAAAGATCATCTGCCATAAGATCCCAACCATGCAATTCTTCTTCAATATTACCAAATACCCATCGAGAGGACTTTAGGGCTTACAAAGAAAAATGAGAATATATTGTATTAAATTCTATCCCCATGATAATAGAAAATCTTTTTAAGAAATTTAGTCTCGGAATATCTAATGATCAAGCTTTCTTAGAAACTCAACAGCACCTTAAAAAATTAATAAATAGTAATCTGGACATCCAAACTGGATTGGACACAGATGGTGATATGGAATTTGATGATTAAAAATATAAATACCTTACAATGGAATTGCAGATCTATAATTAAAAATAAAGCTAATCTGTTAAACTTTTTAGATACCTCAGTATAATTTGAAATAATCATATTAAGTGAAATATGGCTATCTAAAACAAAAACTTTCAATCTAAAGGGTTACAACTTTATTCGCCGCGATAGGCACGACGGTTACGGAGGGGTCGGGATACTAATAAAAAATCACCTTACTTTCTCTGAAATAGCTATTAAAAGAAACTTTAATAACAAAATTGAAACTTGCAGCGTATATAAACCTCCTAACATAAACGTAAATAAAAATGATTGGGGCAAATTATTTTCGCAATTTACAGGAGACATGTTGATATGCGGTGATTTCAACGCACACCATAGTCGATGCGGTTCTGTTGAAGATAATAAACAAGGTAATATATAAATTGAAGCCTTAGATTATGTGAGGCTAATAAATTTAAATGACGGTAGACCACTTTACTTACTAGACCGTATGAGAAGCCCTCACCAGTGGATCTTTCATTTATAACTCCAAGTTTGATTGCAACATGTGAGTGGAATATCTTGGAGGATACGTTAGGTTCGAATCATTTTCCTATTCATATTAAAATAATCAGTGTTATAACCCAGCTCCAATACAGCCTGCTAGAACATGGATAAAGTCCTCAGCTGATTGGCAAAAATTTCAGGACTATATTTCTAATAATATAAAAAATTACAATAACCTCACTTCTAATACTGATCAAATAGAATTATTTTTAAACGGCGTAGCCGCTAACTCTATGAAAATTAGAACAGCAACAACATCTAAATCATCACGTCCAATATGGTGGGATCAACAATGTGATCATATCGCTAGGGAAAGAAAAAAGGCTTTAATAAATTATCAAAGGCTAACAAATTTTGCAAACTATTTAGAATTCAAAAAGAAACAAGCTCAAAGTGAATTAATTTTTAAACAAAAACAAAAAAAAAGTTGGATAGATTATGTGAATACTTTAAATAAAAACACTCCTATATCAAAAATATGGGAAGTCATTCGAAAAATTACAAATAAAAATACTGTTTGTAAGAAGAATCCCCTTCCCAAGAACTTAATAAATCAACTTCTTGATTCACTTGCCCCGATCTATATAAATAATAGTTTGACCATAATAAGAAATGATGCAGTATCTAATAAATGTACAGAACTTGAACTACCATTTCAACTTGCGGATTTAGATGCTTCAATTAAAAATACCAGAATAACAATATACTCAATAGTTACAGATATGAGTATAAATACTCAATTAGAAATTCAATAGAACTAATCAAAAAATTAAAAGCATTCAAATTACAAGATAACACTAAGCTTATTTCATTTGACGTTACTAATATGTTCACAAAAATTCCTCCTAAAGAATGTCTAATACTTGTTAGAAAATTACTAGAAGATAAAAATATTAATCCAGGTTTATTATCAGATATACTCAATTTGTTTCATGTATGTATTAATCAGAATGATTTCACTCTTGATAATAACATATATATTCAAAATGAAGGTTTACCAATGGGAAGCCCTATATCACCTATTTTGTCAAACATTTTCATGGACAGTTTAGAAAGAAAGATCTTTGAAAGTAATATTTCAAAAAACGTTTTATTTTGGTATAAATATGTATATGACATATTATCTTGTTTCATAAGTAGTGTACGACAATTATATATATATTTTTCAACCACATTAATAAATTACACCCAAAAATTAAATTTACATTAGAAGTTGAAGGAAATAACTTAATCAATTTTCTTGATTTGAAAATTCAAAGAGTTAATAATGTACTTGATTATGTAATTTACCGAAAACTAACACATACTGATGTGACAATTCCATATAATTCCAATCACGTAATGTCACATAATCTAGCGGCATACAATTCAATAATACATGGAGCATTTTCAGTTCCTATGAACAAATGTAATTTTGATAGAGAGATTAATACAATTAGACAAATAGCAACATCCAACGGTTATCCATTACATATGATAAAATTAGCTAATTAATAAAAAAGAGGAGAAAGTGGCATTACAACTAGTATTTCCTAAACCAACTGAAGAAATAAAAACTTATAAAACCATCACATATGCAGGAAATATTTCATAATAAAATTCCAAAGATAATATATCAAGCAACGAATACAACAATTTCTTTCAAAACAGAAAGTAACGTAAGTACAAAATTGTTAAATGTTAAAACAAAAATACCAACATTAAAGAAATCAGGTATATATAAACTCAAATGTCCAGAATGTAATGCTGTCTATTTGGGTCAGACCCTTAGAAATTTTGAAATCCGATACAGTGAACAATTACGAGCATACAGATTAGAACAACCAGATAAATTCCATCACGCAAAACATCTACTTGACACCAACCATTCATTGACACCTAACACAGAACTAGAAGTACTACATATTAGTGATAAAAACCAAGAACTGGATTTCCTTGAAGAGTTGGAAATTAGAAGAAACTTGAGAAACCCACAATGTGAAGTCGTCAATGAACAGATAAATCTAGGAAGTTCTCCACTATTGAACTGTCTTCTTAAGTGATAATTGTAAAGATCAGCAGATATAGTTTTCCTGGTTTTCTATATCATTGCACAGTTATACTGATCTCAATTGGAAAAATGATATCCAGGATATCACCATAGGGCTAATATTATCTATGTTTCAATATTTGTAATATCACATCTTCTTCTTTTTTCTATTAACATATATTAAGTGAACCACAAGGTAGGTCACTTCTTGGTCTAGCCAAAAATAACTACTAATTATCAGGTAGGCATCAAATAAAATGTAACTTCTGTCATTCTGACGATGATATTCAATTATCGAAACAATTGTCATTTTTTAAAATTTTCAACATTTTTCATTATATTGTGGAATTAGCTAGAAACGTTGAGTTTCATTTATAACACTAATACAATTTTAAGACGGATTTGTCATATTTTCATTCTTTCAATGTAGTATATCTCCCAAAAAATCAAAATATGCAACTAATGTACTATTCATCTATTCAAATTGTTCATCTATCTGTGGATTCCCCTCTGTATCAGACAAAAAGAACAATTGACGTTCTGGTTTTCAAATCAATGTAAATTCTTATATACCGACCTTGCCAAAATAAAATTCCATTCATTGTTTTTAGTAATACATTAACATATAGGAAATGTCTACAATTTTCGAATAGTATAGCTACTTGGGGCCTTTCTCCTTTTCAATGCATATAAAAAATTTCCTTGTAACAAGAAGCTTAACAAATTTCGCAACACATCGTAATCTCTGCCTGCGTATTATTTTGGAAAGTTAATAATTTTCCTAGTTTTTCTCCTCAAATTACTCACAAACATAAGAAGAAACTTTTTCAAAAATCCCTTGCCTCCCACAAAGATTTTTTGTTTATAAATTACACCACCACATGTGTTACGAGTTGAAAATTGCCTTGGTACCTTTTTTCAACCGTTAATCAAGCGATGTTATAAATATAATTCAGTTTCAATAGGTATGTGCAATAAACAATTACGTCCCTGAGCATCCAACTAGATTATAAATGTGTAATTCTGTTACAGGGGACAATGTAGCCGATCTCTTTATTTCACGTCCAATAAAATATACAAAGCGCATAGAAAATTGCTATTACTGACCGAGGTTACAATGGAAACTGGCGATAAATATAAGATATATATTGCTAGCTTCCGAATATCACTTGCCGCCTCTGTTCTCTGAATGCCAATTTGAAAATTTATATTGTCCGCACCATTGATAAGGGTTTGAGTTATAAATGGTGGCAAAAACTGCTATTTGTAAAAGTCATAGCGAAGCGTTTGTTTTAGGAAGTAAGGCAATTCTTTGTCAGGCGGATAGCATCTGACGCTGGAAGTAGAGGAAATAAATGTCATAACGGTGCCAATAATGTTTTTTGGATATTTTGCCGGCGATTTAAAAAACCGTCATAATTTACGAGACGATAGCCTATGGTTTACCGGAATAATAGCAGAACGAAACTATATAGTATTCAATATTATATCTACATACAGAAAGTATAACCTTTTTTATGAAATCAGTGGAATAATATAATGAAAATTAAGAAAATGTAAAATGCAAAATGACATTATTACAAGAAAAAAAAAACAATATGACGGAAGAGCCATGTGATTTATAGCCAGATTTTATTCAAAATTGGTACGGGGTCTGAGATAATATTTTAGAATTCAAGATGGATGCTCCAATAAGGCGGACGAGTTTTGTGTTATATAGTACAATCAATTCAATTCTAGAGTTTTTGATGAGTGAGATAAAAAATTATAATGCAAATACGGACACTGTCAATCAGGAGTCCTCTATGGATTCCCTTACTAAAGTGAAGCAGCTGCTTAGCAAAAGATTCAAAAGGGTAGTTGCTGGTGGCAAGGGATTTAGACCGGTTCCCATACTATTCTCAAAAAGGATATAAAAGTAGGCAGAAATTACGCTCAAAAGAAAATATCGATTATAGTACTGACGAAGAAGACTGTCCAGTCACTAAAGGAAATTGTATGTACCAGTATTTAACAATTCATGATTATTTCTTAACTACATTTCACTTTTTCAGTGAAAAAAACTAAAACAAGTGGACGGGTGCGATGGTCCGAAACAGAAAAAAATGGTGATACAGCATTTCAAGTACTATGTCAGAAGAAAAGTTGCACCTAAAAAACACGAATGTACGGAGTTTCTTGCTAACAAGAAAGAAATATTCATAGATAAAAACTGGGTACGAGTTAAAACATTTGTATATAATTGTTACCGAGAAAAGAAATAAGGTTAATCAGAAAAACTTTTGAGTTTTCACATGTTTTTGATATCAATTTTTTCAATTTCATTTTTCCATACCTCAGTTTTGAATAAATTTTCTGTTAAGAATATTTTTATATAGTTTTGTACCTTATAGTTTATTATTATTTTATCATAAATATAAACCATAAGCTCAAATAGTTTTTTTATTAATAGTATTTATCGGGGCTGCACTTGTGTATATTTCAGTACTATGGCTGTCTCCCTATTGAGAAAGGAAAATTGCTCATATCGTTTTTTTTCTTTAGTTATCTTCGAAACGGCACAAAATATCTATTACAAATTTCTCTGTGTACAACTTTTGATTAATTCAACTTTCAGAAACTATTATATAAAATAATAATTCGGCAACACTGTAGTGGCTTGCTTAGAACGTCAGAACATATATTTTTATACAATTGGGCTTTGTATAATCTTTCGAATATCTTAGGACTCGTAATGGCGGTTGTATATATTTTCCGAAAGTATATCTTATATACTTCCGCAAGTCACCCCCTCGACCCGGGCTTCGACTGGTCAGTAACATATAGCGGGCTTGGTTTCATCCACCAGATGCGTATATATATATATATATATATATATATATATATATATATAGGAACACTATAAACTGTCCATAATGAGGACTATCCTAATTACTTTTGTTAGGAAAAATTAAGCAAAAATGCTGAGAAATACAAAAAAACAAAATGTTAAGAAAACAAACTAAATCTACGACATTTGACAAAGGTGATTTGGTGTTAATAAAACATTTGAGTGTACCTAACAGGTACAATAACATTTGTAAAAAAGTTGCAGCCATATTTAGAGGTCCCATTCGAAATTCTAACCGAAAACGGTATGAATAGTTATGAATTAATATATCCAGGTACTAAATATTAAAGGGATTTGAACTTATCGTAGCAAATTTTGAAGAGAATAAGACATGAATTTATGAAATTCGTAACTATGTAAAATAACAAATAGAGTTTACTTTCTTCAGACAGATAGAATTATCATTTTTACGTGTAATAATAAGTAAGAAATATATCTCATATCAAATCAAACACCTATGATATCAATTATCCTTATAACTATATAAATACACCGGTAATATTGAAAGTAGTTACCTTAAATTTCAGAATGTAAACATTGTGAGTCATAAATTTTAATTCATTTCCTTGGTAAATTATAAATTCACTTTCTTATTAGCAGCACAGATGATGACTTGTATATTTTATCTAGAATATCAAAATGAATCTGAAAGGAACATAAAGTTATTATTGGACAATAATAAACAGGATATTTGATACTAATATACAGACAAGTTATCACAGTTGTTGAAATGAAACTGAAATGTCCATACAAACTTCAAGTCATGTAGCATAGAATAAATATATCAGAAATATATTCAACCACAGAAGTATTTAGGTTCTGAATTATTGATTATTTTCAAAGCATATAGGATGTTTGGAAAAATGTAACTGTATTAAATAATAGGCCAAATTTATATGAGATAATTGTTGAATCAAATATAAGAAATGAATTGTAAGGCATTATGAAAGATTTTAAGGAGGTAATGATTGTAAATTCATTGATATTTAAATTTGAAGTTGGATAAATATAATCATTGTATATAAATATAAGGTATATTTTTGGAAATATTTCACATGTAAATAGGTGTGAGGAATTATTTTGAAATTTTACATAAACAGTTAATAACAATAGGAATAAGAGAAAGACAATTAAATTAAATATTGAACAATAAATAAAAGAGACTATGATATATATAGTAACTTGTTAGTGTTTTGTTTGGAAATAACAAAGCTAGCAACAGAAGTTTTGTTGAATAAAAAAACAAGAGGTGTATTGGGTGATGTGAAAGCAAGTGGATATGTAAGACATTTTTTTTCTAAAATTTAATTAAAAATATGTGGAAATTATTTGATATCAAAGTCAAACCTAATACAAATGCTAAATTATAACCTTAGAAACATTTATAGCAGAAAATATCAGAAAATAGTAATTATTTGTGAAAAATACAGATAATTGAAATTTGAGAAGGGACGCTATGCGTAAATTTTAATGGAGTGACCAACATTACAGTCTTAAATACTAGATAAAAAACATTTATCATCATCATAGAAACATCCTAAGTCAAATTTAACGAACAATTTAATAAAATTATCTCGACTTACCTTCTATACAAACTGTAGAGTTTATTTCCACGAGTTGAAGAGAGTCCAGCTCCATTCCAGGGGAGAACAGGAGCAGAGTGAACAAAGAAACTTTCAGGTGTTGTGAACAGGTTAGTGTATAAATAATTTTATATGGTTAACCATTTTAAAAAAATTCAGACACACATAACTAATTTGGCCAAATTTCACCACGAATAATTTTCTAGGTATAAGAATATTCAATTTAAGTAAGTTAGTTTGTAATAATAATTTTGTTTAACAGAAGTTTTCCCTTCATAATTATAATGTTTTTCAATTTGATGTCTATCCGTAATTATATGAACTAAATTTTGACTCTTCTGAATTTTATTTACATGTCATCTGTTAAAGATAGAAAAAGGAGTGATATCATAGAGTTCGAGAGGGTATGTTCCACATAACTACTCACAGCTTTTGGAGGAGATAATGTTATTGCAATATTTAGAAAATACAAATTTCATATATTTCAATTTAATCCGTAATCCCACGGGAGTAGAGTGTTTTCATGTTCTCCAATAATTAATAAGAAATAAAGAATAATGATAAATTACCCTGAGCTAGCTATTTAATTTAAACCATAGACAAACAAACAATAATTAAAAAAAACATAGACAAAATATATACATAGATAAATTAAATTTAATAAATAAATCAATAATTAAAGTAAAACTGTATTAATATATTATAAATATATTATAAATGACGAGCCCAACGTTTTGGCTCGATGAGATTCGTAAAATTATAAAAAATTCGTAAATTAACATTACAAAAATAAATGTGAAGACTGGATTGTACTTCCAATGTCGTAAAACCAAACTGTTTATTAAAAATATTCGGGAAAGGTAAGGAGTAAAAATACTGTCTAAATTTCATTTATTAAGTACAAGCTTAAACTAAATAATAAAATAAAAAAGAATTCTAAAAAAAACGCATCTCTTGATTGTGACAACTGTCGTGTTTAGGAGAATGGTTAGTAAAGAAATACACCTTTATTATTGTTATAAGAATTATAATAATAAAAAACGTAATCAAATAATCATGTCGGAAAAATTGGAAGTATGTGAAAAGATGTAAATTTCTGAGTTAAAAGAAGCTCTCAGAATCAGGGGAATGGATGATAGTGAAGACAAACCTATATTATTGGTACGTTTAAAGAAAATAATGGAGGAAGAAATTGCAGATAGAGAGTGTACACAACAAAGCTTGATACAAGATAATTTAGAAGATCGACAAGAAGAAAATATACCAAAAGTTTATGAATATCTACCACAACAAACAACACAAACTAATCCAGGTGTGAACGTAGAAATGGTACAAATAATGGAATTTATGAAAACAATAGCAGAACATTTGAAAATGGACATACAAACAAGTTCTGAAAAATTGAAAACAGACATACAAACAAAAATACAAGACAGTGTAGAAAACTTGGACGAAAAACTAGAGCAGATATCTGCTAAATTTAACAAACAATTTGAGACACACCAAACAAAATTAACAGAAATGGAAACGAGGGTAGACGTCACGGAAACAAAAATCCGAGAATTAGAAGGAAATCTTGGTGAGAGAACAGAATCACTCCATAATCAGATAGATTTACAGGCAACTAACTTTACAAAGGAGTTGAAGAGGATAGATAACAAACATTCAGAGAACGAAATCAAGGTGGGTGGAAAAATTACAGACTTAGGACAAACTGTACAAAAGGGAATACAACTAAATCGTAATATAGCTGAAAAGGAAAACAAGAAAAGTGAAGCTAAATTGAGGAAAGAATTTCAAGAAAAACTATTAGCAAACCAACTCAACGGTAATCAGAATACTATAGAACATTTAAAGGAAGAGATAGAAAGAAGATTACAAAATATGGATCAAAGTATTCAGAATTTTGCCGAAAATGGGATGGTAGGTAATACGGGTATTACATACATTACTTGTCCTAATAATAGTGACGATTCCACAAAATTCTGCGGTGATTTTAAAAAAATTCATCCAATAAATTTTATTAAAACAATCAAAAATAAAGCCAGAAAAATAGGGAATGTGCATGACTTGAAGGAATTTTTAAGGGCTAATTTAACAGGTACAGCATTACTTTGGTTAAATTGTAAAGAAGATCAAATAAATGGTTTTGATGATTTTGTGAGATTATTTGTAAATAATTTCTGGGGTGAATTACAACAAGGCAAAGTACGCGAACACACAGCCCTGTTCAACATCCTGAAAGAAAAGGGTCTCGATAATAACGACATCCAGTTCCTGAAAAATTTATACTGGGACCAAACAGCAGCCATCAGGGTCGAAGGAAACAAAACAGATGATGTACCCATTCATAGGGGACTGCGACAGGGATGTCTCTTATCGCCCTCACTATTTAATATTTATTCTGGCTACATATTCGATGAAGCTCTACAGGGTATGGAACACGGCATTAGAATAAACGGGCATCTGATTAACAACTTACGCTTTGCAGATGATACCGCCATCATAGCCGATGGCTTAGAAGGACTCCAACAACTTTTAAATCGGATCGACAGAGTAGGAAAGACCCTGGGCTTCAAAATTAATATAAAGAAGACAAAAGTAATGGCCATCACTAGAAGAACTAATCCAGCACCAGATATATATATATATATATATATATATATATAAAAGGACTACCCATCGAAAACGTAACCAAGTTCATGTATTTAGGTACCTGGATAACATCTGATCTGAGTCCTAGTACAGAAATCAGATCGCGCATAGAACAGGCCAGATCAGTATTCAATAAAATGCGACCAGTGCTTTGTAACCGATCACTGAACTAGAAATTACGCCTTAGATTTGTCAATTGTTACATCTATTCCGTCTTGCTGTACGGATCCGAAGTCTGGACCCTAAAGGCCGAAACACTAAGGCGACTAGAAGCTTTCGAAATGTGGGTGTATAGAAGGCTCTTAAAAATACCCTGGACAGACCACATCAGTAATGAAGAAGTTCTGAGAAGATTAGGTAAGGACAGAGACTTAGATGTCGACATAAAGAAGAGAAAAACCGCATACTTAGGACATGTAATCAGGAGTGATAGAATGAGGCTGCTGAAAATATTAATGGAAGGCAAAATAGAAGGCAGACGAGGTATAGGAAGACACCAACATTCGTGGTTGAAAAACATAAGAGACTGGACCGGACTAGACTCGTATTCCTTATTCCGAGCTGCTCAAAACCGAACCCAGTTCGCCGAGATTGTTGCCAACCTTCACTAAGGTGAAGACGGAACCGAAAGAAGAAGAAAGTACGCGAAAAATTGTATTTTGTAAAATTTGATTCACAAAGAAATAATTTATCTAACTATGCTTTGCAGCTTTATTCCCAGGTCCAATATCTAGAACCTAGTATATCCGAGACTGAAATTGTCATGTTCTTATCTAGACATTACAAACCAGAGATTTGTGAAACGATAGCGTTACAAAATTTGATCAATTGCTAGCGTATTTGTCAAGAGTTGAAAGAAATTTAGATAGAAATTCTAATAATAGTAATTTTAACAAAAATTCCAATAGACAAACAGCTAATCAGAATGTAGGAGATAATAATAACTTAACTAATAATCAAAATAGAGTTAGAGATAATTACAACAATAATAATATGAGAAGGAATTACGACAATAATCAATATGAAAATTATAATAGAGGGACAGAGAATAGGAACTTCAACAGGTTTGAAAACCAAGGAAATAATAGGGGGAATGGGAATAGGAATTTTAATAGATTTGGAAACCAAGGAAATAATAGGGAGTATCATAATAATAATAACGATTTTCCAAGATACAATGATTACAATCGTGGTAATTATAGAGCAGAAAATAGAAATAAGTTTAACCAAAGAAATCAGCACAGTTCAAATAATAGAAATGATAATAATAGAGGTAACAATGATGAAAGAGGTGAAAATACTCGAAACATAGGTGACTCTAATAGACGTATAAATCTCATAAACACGACATTCGCCAATTCCCGATCCAGAAGTGAGAACAAGGAAGTTTCACAACCTGTTCAGTCATGTCAGGATAACGATACATCAGGTAGGTCTCGTTCTTCTGAGACTGTCAGGGGTAATCATACTCCTAATCCACATTTTTAAAGTGGGTGTACGAAGATGTAGCTAGGTGTAATTTCATGCACCGTCGTGAATTTTTTCATTTTGATAGAAGCAACCAACACCTAGAACGAAAGGAAGAAGGTTTAATAATTATAACAGGAAAAATTTGTGATCGTAGTATACAAATTATCTTAGATACGGGTTCTACAGCCTCTTTAATTTCTGAAAAATGTATTGCAAAGTTTTGTGATTTAAAAAGTAATATAATTTAAATACCAAGAATTAATTTAATCGGGATTAATGACAAAAATCTAGGTTATACAAATAAGTCTATAGTAGTAAAAATTAAGATAGGTTCGATAGAATTACAAATGAATTTACTGATACTTCATCATTTAGAATGTGAAGTACTTATAGGTAACGACGAGATGAGTAAGAACAAATTTATTATTGATTACAAAAATAAAATGTTAACAATAGGTGATGAATATAAAATTGATTTCATGTTGAGGAGAGGTGGTAATTATTTAAGTGATGAAAATATTATTAGTATTATAGAAGGGATTAGTAATGAGCGTGACTATGATGATTGGAATAAATTGAATAATGATACTGACAATAGAGTAGCTCGAAATAGAAAATTTCCATCTGAGTGGGGGAATATTTATGAAAAAGATGATATAATTAAGAATAAAGAGAAGTATAATGTAGGAAATATAGGGAAATGTAATTATATTGAGATAGGTTATACAGGGTGTCCCGGGACTAATGGGAAAAAAGTCAGGAGAGTATAATATGAGCCAAAATAATGTTAGTACTTCATATAAACTTTTACTATGCAGGCCCTCGTTTTCGAGTTATAGGCCTCCAAAGTTTTAATTTTGAATTTGGTTTTTATTTTTTGTACTAGTTATTTGATCTTTATAAAATTTACGGCAAAGCTATAATGTAAGTGTATGTTTATTTTGGTAAGGTAAACAGATTTACAGTAGTGCATTGAAGCCAGGGACGGACTACTCGCAATGGTTAGTGATGCAAAAATTTTGCAGGTATGGCACACCCTGTATGAAATTATCGAAATTCACTTCCCCACACATTGAGCTAACGAAAAGGTACTCTTGTTGGAATTCGATATAATAAGCCGTTTGGCTAATATTTACAGTTTTATTAACGCACTACGTACAAATCTACCTAACTAACCTATTAATACGATGTCCAGAATTTACTTGCTTTTAATCAAAATTACGAACACAACATTATTAAACCATTAAGAAAACCTCAAAAAACACAAGTTATAAAACATTAGACTAAAACTAATTCCTAAACAACAACAAAAACTAACGTTATTCTAATAAATGTTCAATATGAGCTCCTACCACTTCCACGCACATTCTAAGTCTACGAAGCTTGTTTCTTTGCACTTGAAAGAGCAATCCCACACTATTTCTAATAACATTGCAGTGTAACACAATTCTGTCTATTGAATCTTGCCTTGTTTGCACAGGTGTTGCGGATACCTTACTTTTGAGATAACCCTAGAGAAAGAAATCCATAGGATTAACGTCTCCTGATCGCGGTGGCCATTGAAAAGGACCTCCACGACCAATCCATCTATTAGGAAGCCTTGTGTGTAAATGCTGTCGTACATCTAAACTGAAATGAGGAGGGGCCCCATCATGCATAAACCATAAATTCCTACGAGTTTGTAGTGGCACATCATCAAACAGGTTCCATAACTCATTTTGCAAAAACTCCAAATATCTCTGACCGGTCAAAGTACCGTCAATAAAGTATGGCTGTATCAAATGATTGCCAACTATTCCTGCCAAACATTAACCATGAATCTATGCTGGATCCTAGTTTGGATAATGCCATGTGGATTCACATCATCCCATAAATGCATATTATGAGAATTTATGATTCCATCTCTGGTGAAACCGGATTCGTTCGTAAAGAGAACGTTACTAATAAATGTGTTGTCTGCTTGTTGTTGTCGCAGAAACCACTGGCCATACTCAAGTCGTGCAGGATAATCAGCCACTGTTATACGGTGTACTTTTTTCATGTGAAAAGGATATAACAGCTGTTCTTTTAGGACGCGATGAACAACTGATTTCGAGACGTTATGTTCTCTTGATAATTTTCTAAAACTCGATGGTTCATTATCAACTGCAAGTCTTGTTCAACTGCCACAGTACGTATGCTTCGTACTGGACCTTCTCCAACTTTTTCTGGCGAAAATCTTCCTAAAATTTAAAATTTTGTTTTGTATACATGGAAAATTACATTTACTTATTCATACCTGTTTCTCGTAACCTAAGATCAATACGCCCAAACATTCGTCTGTCTGGCAATGCTCTGTTCGCAAAATGTTCTTCATAAAGCCTTTTGGCCTCTAAACAGTTTCGAGAAGCCAGTCCATACATTAGATGTTTATCTGCGTACTCAATAAAAGCGAATTCTGCTATTGTAACTGTTAAATTAAGGACTTATGAATTATTGACAAGTACTGACTACGAACTATTCTACACAACGTTTGACAACTAATCCTATGGTAACTTGATAAACGGTAAAAACACTTATAAAAAGTTTTTACCAACTTTCCAATTAATAATTCGCTAATGTTTTTCATCTTCTGCTATCGTTAAATTATTTTTTTGTAGTACTCTAGCTAAATATTGGACATCTATTAAAAGTTAGTTTTACCTCGTTGTATACTTATAAAAATGGTGAATGCGTGAACTGGTACGTAGTGCATTAATAAAACTGTAAATATTAGCCAAACGGCTTATTTTATCGAATTCCAACAAGAGTACCTTTTCGTTAGCTTAATGTGTGGGGAAGTGAATTTCGATAATTTCATACAGGGTGTGCCGTACATGCAAAATTTTTGGATCACTAACCATAGCGAGTAGTCCGTCCCTGGCTTCAATGCACTACTGTAAATCTGTTTACCTTACCAAAATAAACATACACATACATTATAGCTTTGCCGTAAATTTAATAAAGATCAAATAACTAGTACAAAAAATACAAATGAAAACCAAATTCAAAATTAAAACTTTGGAGGCCTATAACTCGAAAACGAGGGCCTGCATAGTAAAAGTTTATATGAAGTACTAACTTTATTTTAGCTCAGATTTTTTCCCTTTAGTCCCGGGACACCCTGTATAGAGAGATGATGTATAGATGTAGGAATTGAAGCCAAAGATGCTAAATATGGAGTGGAATTAAAGAGTTTCGAATTTGATTGTGAAAAAAGATGGAAATTTAAGGTAGAATTGTTAGTAGGGAAGTTTATAGGTTTGATAAATGAGGACGCTAGAGTTGCAGAAAATTACGTTCATGAAATAAAAGCTAAGTATATGAAATCATTTAAACCAAAAAGTTACCCAATACCATATAAATATATACATGATGTTAACGAAGCTTTACAGACTTTACTCAGAGATAACATTATTAGTTATAGTACTACAACATACATTAATCCGGTAGTTATCGTAAAAAGGCCGATTATTCAGTAAGAATTTGTTTAGATTCTAGAGTATTGAATAAGTGCACGTATCCAGAATTCGAGGCACCTTAAAGTGTAGAGGCTATTCTAGGAAGAATTACCAATGCTAAGGTATTCTCAAAGTTGGATCTCAAACATAGCTTTTGGCTCATACCTATACATCCCAATAGTCGTCATCTAGTTGGTTTTAAAATAAATTGAAGGGTGTATCATTTTAATGTTGTTCCATTTGGGGTACAGAGTGCAAGCAGTGCATTGCTTAAGGCACTTAACAAAATTCTTGACAAACATGAAATGTATTCAATTCACTATGTAGACGATATCCTCATATTTTCAGAAATGAAAAAGAACATTACAAACATCTTGAATTAGTTTTGAGGAATCTTGATTCAGCAGGTTTGAAACTTAATATTTTCAAGTGTTCTTTCTTTAAGACTGAAGTCATTTATTTATGTTTTAAGTTAACTTCATCCGGAATTGAAATGGACCCAGACCCAGTTCAATTGTTAAAAAAGAATGTTCCATGGAAATGGACAACTTATCAAGAATATGCATTCAACTTTATTAAGAAACTTTTCTGCGAAAAAGTTAAAATTTATCATCCCGACTTTACCAGACCGTTTAAATTGAAAACAGATGCTTCAATTCAAAGGATAGCTGGAGTATTTAAACAGGAGCAGAACGGAATAGAAGTACCAATTTCCTTTGTGTCAAGAATGACACGACAAGCAGAAAGGAACTATGGTATTAGCGAATTGGAACTGTTAAGTATCATTTTCTGTGTGAATCAACTTCGATATTTCCTTTTGGGTGGACATTTTGAAATTGAAACGGATAACCAAGGTTTGGTAACAATTTTGGAAAATAAATATAACAACTCCAGAATTTATCGTTGGGGTCTTCTACTCCAAGAGTACTCTTTCAGAATTAAACACGTGCCTGGACGAGATAATATAGTAGCAGATGAGCTAACAAGGATGGATGGAGAAGATTTAAGACTAGGTCAACAACATAGAATTGGGTTAAACAATTTAAAACATAATAATGGGTTATTTTCATTAACTTTGTAGAATAACTAAGTTATTTCATTTCTTGACTTCAACATTTATATATCACCCTGTATATTATTTTACAACACCAATTCATATCATCACTGTATAAATATATTCGATATCTAATCTGCCAATAATATCATTAGAAGAATTGGTCTTCTTTTTGTTTCGTGACAAAAACCAAAAATTACTAACTTTGAAATAGATACCTTTCTCCCTTGGTATATCGTTTTCAATATTCATTCTGACTGTATTTTAATTGTTGTGTTAGTTCAAAGTTTTTACATTTCTACATGATATTGTAGATATGATCATTTTAAATGTTTAGACTGTCAGAAAATTGTTTTTATCTCGATTTTTGTTAATTAATTTCATGCTCCTGTTAAAACTCTTGTGATGTTCTTGATGGATAATTTTCAAAACTTATTTTGGTGAGTCAATTGTGTTTTTTTCAAATATTTGTTCAGCTTTATTAATTTGAAAATTTTTTTGTCCATTGTAGATGTTCTGATGAGGGAAATAAACAATTTCCGAAAGCTCAACTAGTCAAAAAATAGTTTTCTTTTGATCAGCCCTATATTGACCGCATCCCTACTAGATTGTTTGCAGTTTTGTGTTCAACGGTCACTACCCTTCAGCTTTCGTTTTTATAGATATGGGTTTCTTTGAGGAAATAGGTAGACAATTAGGTCAACATTCTGTCTTCTTATTAAATATATGGGCAAAACTTAACACAAGGTTAGCGTCACTCAAGAACAGAAAGATTTTCCTTTTGAAGTGTAGACAGGACGGATGTTTCCCAAGACACATAACAAATGGAATGAGGAGCATAGGTGGATTATTGGGAACAAGATCTGGACAACTAGGATCTAAGATAAATAACTTTAATTTAAGGTTAAGAAAAAACTTGATTAATTTAGAGATAAGGGTTACTTGTTCTGATTTGTTTAGGTAGAAAGGTATCTTAGATCTATTAAGAAAGAATTGCATAATGTTTTACCTGGTGATATTTTAGTTGAATTTGAAAATATACAGTTGATAAGATACAACAATATTTTTAGAAAAATCAGGGAAACTCAGACAATAAAATTTGAGAGAATTAAAACTGATCCCTTCAACAATGTTAAATATGACGAAAGATGGTTTAAGAACTTAACAGATATTGACTTTCCTTACAATGTCAGAAAGTTTCTCTCGTTGGGCCCTAGGCTCAGTGTGGAGCCGTCGATGAGTGATTTCAAAATATCAAAAATTTTAGCTGATTTGGAAAATATTATTAAGAACTTAGATGATAACAACAAAGATTTGGCTAGATCTCGATTTACTAATATTCTCACAAATTTTTCACATAATCACAAAAATGACAGGCATTGCATGAAGAAATATTTTTTTGAGTGTAGAGATTTCCTTAGAGAGCATCCAAATGTATATATAGTAAGAAGTGATAAAGGTAATGTCACTGTTGCCATGTATAGAGAGGATTATATAACACGCTCTGAACAACTTTTATCTGAAACTAAATATTATAAAAACATTCCTAGGAATCCTGTCTGTACATTGCAGCAGAAGGCTAATAAGTTAGTAACCTCATTTGAGAAATCTTAATTAATTCCTGAGGAGTTGGCTCAAAAACTTAGGTTTTACAATTCAATAATTCCTAGGTTTTATGCACTGCCTAAGATTCATAAGCAGAATTTAGCGATGAGACCTATAATATCATCGCTTGACTCTCCTAACGGCCATATTGCACAATATTTAACAGACATTTTGACCAAATCTTATAATTTTGAAAATGATTATAACATTAAAGATTCTTTCATGTTTAGTAGTTTTATGAATAATCTCGTTATTCCAGATGGTTTCGTTCTTGTTAGCTTTGATGTGGTCTAACTTTTTACAAATTTACCCTTAAATGTCATTTTAGACAGCATTTCAGAACATTGGGATGATATTCAACCTCATTGTCCACTGACTTTATCAGCTTTTAGGGAGGCACTTCAATTTGTTTTTGATTCTAACGTTTTCGTTTTCAATGATAAATTTTATAAACAGATTTTTGGCACCCCAATGGGGTCCACTATATCACCAATATTAGTTAATTTCGTTTTGGATGACCTCATTGAGCATTATATTGATTTTTTAAGATTTCCAATTCCCTTCGTCAAAAGGTATGTGGATGATTTGATTCTCGCCCTTCCTAATGATAGAGTGCAATCTACATTGAATTGAATATATATTCAGTTATAGGCAGTTGTGGCCTCCGATTTTGTTAAAATTGCGTCTGCCTTGACCTCCGCGGCGACCTCATGACTTCCGATATACGGAGCCCACGAGGATTTTGTCTAGAACTTATCACGAATGAAAGGTACGAACCACTGCTATCGTTTAGCAAAATATCAGCCGGAGGCCCTCCCGACCGATTTTTGTACTTTTTTATACACCATAGTTTGAACAGTTATCGCACGGTTCTCCACAATCGCAAGAAAACTTGCGATCCCTTACGCGCTGCTCGTGGCCTCCAGCATTGTTTTTACCCATTTATAGTACCTGATGGCTGCCATATACACCATTTACCGTATTGTCGGCTGAGTGGCTTGCATTTGTTTGAAATACTTTTCATTTCATTATCCTAATTTGCTACTAGAGATTTAAGTTTAAATTTTTGCACAAATTCAAAGCACTGAAAAAATAGCTTTTTAATAATCACATTTTTAGTAATAATTTATTATATATAAAAGTGAATATTTTCTATTTTATTGTATTTTGTGATAAATAATCTTACTAAACAACAAAATTAATGAATCATAATAGAGATTTAGAAAAAGAAGTTCAATTTAAATAGTTGCTATAAAAACAGACAGATCCATTGTAATTCCTGGCATGTTTTACGAGTTGTCAAAAAAAATACAGGGTTATTCATAAGTAGTGGGCCAAATTGTAACAACATATTCAGAAGACAAAAAGGATAATATTTTCATTAACAACATTGGGTCTAAGTCTGCTCCTTACTGAGATACAGAATGTTAAATATATTTTTGTTGATAGAACGGTTATTTTTCGAGATAATGAGGAGGATATGAACATGTTTTAGCGAGGACAAACAAGAATATGAGAGAGGATTTGAGTAAACTCATAGATGTCGCCACATCAGCCACAAATTTTTTCTTACTCATTAAATTTATAATTCACTTATTTAATTTGGATAGCCTCATCATTTCTGTAGAAAAATGGGTGTACTTCTCTGATTTTCAACATAATAACCATTTTCGAGACATTGGAATTTTAATGTTTCACAATACTTCAACATTTAGGTTTTAGAAAAGAGTTCTCATGAGTAGCTCTAACTCAAGTCTGTTCTAACGTTGCCCGACATTTTTTAACAGGCGTATAGTATTTTATAAACATAAATATGATTTATTACTAATTTTTATATCAATTCATTCTAATATTATTATGAATTACGGTTAGATAAATGTACAGTACAGCAACTGGGGCCATGCGGTGAGATAATTGAATTCAAAAACGGTTAATATTTTGAAGATCAAGGAAGTATACCTTCTTTCTACAGAAATGATAAGGCTATCCACATTAAATAAGTGAGTTATAAATAAATGAGTGACAAAAATATGTAGCTGATTTCATCTATTAGATATGGCGCATGTTGCGACATCTACGAGTTTACTCAAATCCTCTCTCATATTCTTGTTTGTTCAAGCTGAAGCTTGTTCATACCCAATTTTCAAGTCATTATCTCGAAAAATAACTGTTCTATTAATTAAAATCCATTTAATTTTTTTAAATTTATCATCCTGTATATCACTAACGACCATATTTAGACCCATTGTTGTTAATGAGAATACTATTTTTTTTGTCTTCTGAATCTGTAGTTACACTTTGACCCATTACTTATGAATCACCCTGTTTATTGCTTAGACCACTAGATATGGAACTATTTTTTGTTAATTATCAAAAGGGGAAATGTATTTAACAAGTAGACGGAATGAGGTAATGAAAAAAAAATTATTGCTCATTTTCTAAAATGACCAAATGCGTTATATATTGTTTCTACCGTTCAGTGGCCACTTTCCTGCAGTTGTAGGAAATGATGCCTTAACACTAAAAATTTAGGTTGCTAGAAATTAACCGCAGTAATATAAACCTAAAGAACATTCCTTGAGTAAGAAAAACAGATGTCGCCAATAATATTGTAAGGTCATTTGACATAAAACCAGAAGCCATCCACACTAGTTACACAAACTACTATTATTTATTCTACCAAAATTATAATTTATTTGTGCAGCTATACTTATTACGCATTACAAATTAAGTTCAATGGTAATCAACATATTACAATATTTATTGTGAATAAAATGATTCTTTGCCGTTTGAGATAGAAAAGTCCAAAAGAACGTTTAACTCGAAGTAGAGAGAGGATTTTTTCTATGTCCACTTTAATATTTTTCCTGTTTTATTTTTCTATCTTAAAATGTACAAAATAATATCTGAATTCCAATTAGAACATCTTAATAATTATAATGCACATTGAAAAACACGTATTTCTATTTTGTGTATCATAATCTTAAATAATAATATTGAAATATATTTCGTAAATAGGTTTTTAAAGTTAGGCAGATATAATATATGCGATTTTAAAAGATAATTTTGCACCTGGTCGTAAAATATCTAAATAACCCAGTTTTTATAAATTTTGTGGATGTTCCCTTGCGTTATATGTGATATGATTGTATATTGTGATTTTAAATTTTATGAAATCAATAATATCAAGATCATTTCGTTTTTGTTAATATTCATACAGGGTGATTCATTGGGAAATGCGCATACCATAAGGGTAGATGGAGAACACGGAGGTGCTTCTAAATAACCTATAATTTATGGGTCTTTCGTTCTTTATAACCAAGATACAGGGTGATTTATTAAATATCCGCACTTTTCAATAAATCATAACTGATGAACCACCCTATCATCATTTGTAATATTTGGTTCGCATGTTCTTTGTCCGCGGGGGTGTCGATTAATAGAATAAAAAAGTCCTATTCCAGGTCCGGCCTTAAAAAATTATTAAGTAGTCTTCGAGTCGAAACAACACCCTATATTATTAATATTTCAATAAATTTCTAGAAATTTCGGAAGATCAGAAAAATATGAGTATGACTAAGTGTATTTGGTGTTTCCGCATACAAGTTTTTTACTTATTAACTTGGTTCAAATCTAGAGGTTTTGATAATGAGGTGGCCCAAAATTTAAAAATATATTTTTTTCCCCAAATGGTATTTTTTCAGTTTAATCCATAAAAGCATAAACTATTTCTCATTTTCCTCATTTTCGAAATCCAACCTTATTCAAAAAACGAGAGGACATGTTCAAACGAACTGTTTTTATCAATGACTAACTTTCAAACGCCCTGTATGTGTAAAAAATATAAAAATATAACATTTACAACAAATTAAATGTATTAAGTTGAACGAAAAGGAATATATACAAAAAGAGTAAAGAACAACAACAATATTTGTGTGGCTTCTATTTTGCTATAATTTTTCACTCAACGATTTTGCTCAATACACCTCCGAGCTCTTGAAGTAAGATTTGTATTTGACTTCCTAATCATAGCTTAGTCATTTCTCAATTCTTCGGATGCGTCCTTAATTTTCCGAAGAAGGTCCTCCCCAGTGTTAACTTCTGTTGAATGAACTTTTTTCATTTTAAATAACCCCATTCATGGTTATCGAGTGGTTTAAAATCAGGCCTCCTTGCAGGCTAGTTGCGAGGTCCTCCTCCGCCTGATTCGAAAAATTGTCACTATTACAATGAAATAAGGTGAAGCTCCATCATGTAGAAAGTACATACCTCCAACCTCAATGCCTGCATCACTTAGCAATATGGGTAAAATATTTTGCAGGAACTCCAAATACACTTCACCCGTTAGTAGATGTGGTAAGATATGGGGTGCAATTGATCGGTTGTTGATAACGCCACACCAAACATTAAAGGAGAATCTGATTTGTGAATGTCTTTGTCTTAAGGATTTTTTTCGGCCCAAAGATGGAAATTCCGTCTCTGGTAAATTGAGCTTCATCGCTAAATAAACACCTCTGTATTATCCTATTTTTTTTATTGCCCACCTACTAAAAGCCAATCAACACCAGAGGCGGTGTTAACAATTCAAGGAATTCCCATATTTGGACCGAACAAAATATATTTCCCATGAAACAAAGACATTCACAAATCAGATTATTCGTTAATGTTTGGGTGGCCTTTTTAATAACCCAGTAATCGCGCCCTATGTCCCACCACATCTACAAACGGAGGGAGTGTATTTGGAGTTGCTGCAAAATATTTTACGCAGATTGCTAGATAATGCCAGAATTGAGGTTGGAGGCGTGTACTTTCACACCATGGGCTGCACCTTATTTCAGGGCAATAGTGACAACTTCTCAATTCATTGGGGTTATTTAAAATTTAAAATTATTTCAACTGAAGTTAACACCAAAGATGACCTCCTACGGAGAATTAAGGAGGCATGCGACGAACTGAGAAATGACCAAGCTATGATTAGAAAGTCAATTACAAACCTTACTTCTAGAGCACGGAAGTGTATTGAGCAAAACAGAGGACACGCAACTGTTATAAGTTATGTTCTTTGCATTTTTTTGTATCTAATTTTTTTCGTCTAACTTAATACATACAAATTGTTGCAAATGTTTTATTTTTACACATAAAGGGTGTTTGAAAGTGATTCATTGATAATAATAATTCGTTCCAAGTCCGAACATGTCCTCTTGTTTTTGAATACGGTTAGGATCCAAAAATTGGGAGAATCACAAAAGTTGATGATTTTATGAATTCAAGCTGAAAAAGTACCATTTGTGGAAGAAAACTATATTGATAAGTAATAAAGTTGTATGCGGAAACACCAAATACACTTACTCATACTCATTTTTTTCTGTTCTTTTCAAATTTGTGAATGAAATTTTGAAAGACTTTGTTTATTTTGTTCATCAATACTACTGTGGTTAAAAAAGATATGAACCAAATATTACAAAAATATATAAGGTGGTTCATAAGTTATGATTAATTGAAAAATGGGGAAAATTAATAAATCACCCTGAATCTTGGTTATAAAGAACGATAAACCCATAAAATATAGGTTATTTATAAGCACCTCAGTGTTCTCCATCTACCAGCTATATGCTCATTCCCCAATGAATCACCCTGTATAACGTATAAAGTTTACTTTGTATATAGGATGAAAAGAATTTCAAATTTTTACTATTTAATCTCAAATTAGAATGTATATCCAAAAGAAAAATTTTTCAACTCATACGTGACATTCTAAAGTCAACACACAAACGCGGCGAACCGTCTTTTTTGATATCTGCTTTGATATGTGTTTAAAGTTCAGTTTCGTTCACATTTATAATTTGGTTTATAGCAAAACGTTTATCATTTAAGATTGAATTGTGTGACATTGGGAGTTAAGAAAAATCTAAATAGCTCTGAGTTTTAACCCGTAACCACAGACGTTGGTTCATTTTGACTCCTCGTTCATTGCGATTGCGCTATTTCTAGCCACTCCCACTATCTACCGCGCTTAGCAGTTCGGTACCTTTCCATCTTCCAGTATTAGGCTTGTAGCTAAAGAGTGTAGTTGTGTTGAGCGTTTTTGAGTTGTAATTAAATTACAAATTTTCGACGGGGTCAAAAAGACGTCAGGTCTGTATTTACGTTATTTATTTTATTTTACCGATGCATTATTTTCTTGATTTTTTCCTAAATTAGAAATGAATTTTGAAGATCAACCTGGTACTTCCAAGAGGGTAAAGTATGGCGACAAGAACTACGAAGAAACATCACTAAACTGGGCTAATGAGATACTTTCTAGTGATAGTGACGCAGATACCGACGCTGAATATATTCCAAGTGACCATGAGTGCGAATCGGATATCGAATTGGACGACGATATGGAAAGAGAAGAACTTACATATAAAGAAAACCAAAGTGAAAACTCAGAGACACACACTGAATTCAATTATTTCTATGGGCGAAACCATTTCAAATGGGCCAAACAGTCTCCATATAATAAGAGCACACGTATTTTGCAGCAAAATATTGTTATAAAATGTCCAGGTTCAAAAAAAGTAAATAGCCAAAATGCCGATCCTGAAGAAGTCTTGTTTTTTAATTTTGGTGATAAGATCCTCACGCATATTCTACAGTAGTCTAATGCGCGTATGCAAATTATCAGATCAAAATATAAAAATGTAAATAACAGTGACACTCGGGACATTTAAATTATAGAATTCAAAGCCTTTCTCAGATTGTTACTACTAACATCTATTTATAAATCCAATCATGAAAATATAAGATCGGTTTTTGCTACCGATGGATCAGGTAGAGACATACTTGGATGTGTAACAAACTCCAATAGGTTTGCAATAATTCTGACTTGTTTATGCTTTGATGATCCCAAAACTAGATCCGAAAGAAAAAAAAACGAATCCTTTAGCTCCGATTTCAGAAATATTCAATGCTTTTATTGAGAACTGCCGTAGCGTTTACGCTTAAGGTACAGGAGTATGTGTTGATGAGATGTTAGTTTCATTTCGAAGCAGGTCAAAGTTTGAGATGTATATGACTGCAAAACCCTGTAAATACGGTATAAAAATAATGGCCCTGACAGATTCTCGAACCGCATATCTTAACAGTGCTTACATATATTGTGTTAAAGATTTTAATGGTTTTAATTTATCCGACGAAGAAAGAAAAATACTTTGAACCAACACAGGCAGTGCTAAAACTTACAAAACCAATTCACGGCACAAACCGAAATGTTACTGCCGATAATTGGTTTTCCTCGATAGAGTTGGTAAATGTGTTGAAGACAAAAAAACTGACCCATGTAGGAACTTTAATAGAAACAAAAGGGAAATTCCAACGGACTTCCTACCCAGTAGAAAAAGGTCTGTTGGCTCCAGCTTATATGGTTTTACCAGGGATATGACTATAATATCCCATGTCCCAAAACAAAACAAGGCAGTACTATTGGTCTCTTCAATGCATCACAATGGAAGTATTGACAGTGATAAACGGAAAACCAGAAATAATATTTTATTATAATTTTAATAAGGGTGGAGTCGATACTTTAGACGAAAAGTGTAGCGTATATTCAACAAGTCGACGAACACAACGATGGCCAATGGTTATCTTTTCAACATGTCGCTGAGACATGTTACTATTTTCATCAATTATTTTGGAGCGTTACTTATTCGTCGGCTACTCCCACCTCTAATTCCAATTCGTATTATTTCAAATATAAGGAACACATCGGTAATCGTTTTTGCCATCGTTAAAATATCTACCTAAGATACGATTGAAGTGGAACTCGCTCTTTTGGTTCATTTCTTCGCTGAGAAGTATTCAGTATTCTCCTTTTCAATCATATCATTTTGTGTGTGATTATTAATTTTCTTCGCTGCTCTGCAGCCTGTACCGTTTACCGTGAAGACCAGTTTAAGGACCGTTTACAACCTTAACCTCCACGGACTTACCTTTACGGACCGCTACGAACTCTACAGACTATCCAATCCACCGGATCATACAGCGTCCAAGTCCAGACAACGACGTCTCAACTTTTGACTACTGCTGCGAGCTGTACGTCCCGAGTCTTCCCAAGATAAGTCCTTAACTTATTTTTGATATATATATAAAATATTGAGTTGGACATTTTTACCGTATTACTAATATTTACTCGTATTTTTATCGAGAATATACGGTTTTTGTAAATTTATTATTGTGTGTCGAATAAATCCATTTGTCCCGAAATTTTGTTTGTTGATTCACCTTATCCCAATTGAAGTAATAAAAAATAGTGTAACTAAGGCCGAATTCACTACCTGAGCGGAGTCCCAAGGGTGTTTAGGTTGTGACAAATTTGGCGCCCTTGTTCTGCTATTTTTTTAGTGATATTGGGGTTCTGTGACATCAAGATATAAAATTTCGTTGTTATCAAAACATTCAATATAAACTTTTATCTAATACGAATACTGCGAAATTTGCTTTTTGAAATATATTTTTTAGGCAAATTTTTTTTTTATTCTGTTAATAGATGATGTTTGGTTTTTCGGTTCTTCTAGTTTTTTTCTTTGTCAAGGTTAATTGCTTGTTGGCTTCTCAACACGTTTAGTTGTAATGAACTTTGAATTTTGTTTTTAAAATTGATTGTTCTCTCAGACTTTCAATAATTTTGTTAAAATATTTAACATACAGGGTTATTCAAAAGTAATACTTTGAATAATTTTATTTTTTCTTGATTTACTTTTAAAATCAACTCAGTTATTTTTCTTAAATATACTTTAAGTAAAATTCATTTAGCTTTTTGGTTAGAATTTTTAAAAAATTTTCATTCGAAAATAGAATGCAGGCAAATCATTTGAAAGCATATGAACTTTATATGAAATTAAAATCAGAGATGAAACTTTACCTGATACTGTTGAGGAAAAACGTAGGCTTCTTAATGGTTTATTGGCTCGTGAAAAGGCTAACCGTAGTGTTTCATTACCAATAAATACTTACACTTTTGAGGAAGATCATTTAGAGATTCTTAACACTATTAGAGATTTGAGTGAAGTAATAAATAATTTCAATGGAAATAAACGTGAACTTGTTTTTAGCAGAATAAACTCCAGGTTAACTCATTTTACTAATAGAATAAATAGATTAAATATTGACCCAGATGATGATCAACAAGTTCAAGTTAAAAATTCACTGAATAGGGATGTACTTTTACTTGAATCTGATTTTGATATGAAAACTACTCCTTTTATTGCGGTTGATAGTAAAAAGTCACATAATAATCATGTTCCTCTTGCTTCGTCTTCTTTGTCTTCTCCTTCAGTCCCACAGTCTCGTCATGATCCAGTATACAAGTGGAATATTTCATTCTCTGGAAATAATGAATCACTACATCTTTTTTTAGAAAAGGTTGAATTACTTAGAGTTTCTAGAGGTATTTCTGATACCGAATTGTTTTTGTAGTCTTGTGAGCTTTTTCAAGGCAATGCTTTTACATGGTTTCTTAATAATCGTAGTAGATTCAGTACTTGGTCTGATATTGTTGCTAAATTAAAAGCAGATTTTCTTCCGTATAGTTATTTAACATATTTAGAATTAGAGATTTTAAATCGAACTATGGGTGAGAATGAACCCGTTACAATTTATATTTCTTCTAGGATAGGTCTTTTTAATCGTTTAACGAATGTTGTAGATGAAAAATCTCGTGTTGCAAAGATTCGTATAAATATTTTACCATTTTTTGTTTCTGCTTTGACATTACATAGTCCCAATACTGTTGATGAGCTTACCGAGCTTTGTAAAAGAGTTGAAGAATCCAGAGTTTGGTCTGATCGTTACCGACCATATTCTTCACAAAATTGTCTACTCGAACCTGATTTGGCTTGTCTTTATGTTTCACCAAATTCTTCTTCTAAAAGAAGAAGTTCTGTTGATGTTTCCGTTTTGTCTCCTAGTTTATGTTGGAATTGTAGTGGAACTGGTCATACTTTTACGAAATGTCGTTCTCCTAAGTCAATTTTTTGTTATGGTTGTGGTGCTAGAAACACTACAAAACCCAATTGCAGTTCTAGCAATCCAAAAAACGAGGTTCGGACTGGTCCTGTGAATCTGACGACAGTCTCCGGTCCAACACAAACCAGAAGTAAAGTCAGGAAGTTCAAAACGCAAATCCAGCAAACCGTCAATAAGTCAAAATTAACTTCAAGTTTTTCTCCCTCGGCTACTGAATGGCAAGCTTATCTTAGTTTTGTCAGAGATTTCTTATCGTCTTCATGTTATCGTTCTGTAAATTTTGACAAACAATTATCTTCTTGTACCATTTCACTTGTCAATCCTGTACCGGATGTTGAGTTATCTAATGATATTTGTAGTATTGATTTATATGTGCCTGTTGTCTCTGTGTTACCTAGGTTACCCACTCCTGTGGATCATTCTTTGTCTGAAAATATTGTCAATTCGGTTACTACCGATATTTGTCCTTTGTTTGTTAAGAAACCAAATCATAATCGTCCTTATATGATTATCAAGGTTTTAAATGCTGATATTATTGCAATGGTTGATACCGGAAGCAATTCTACTATTCTTGGAAACCCAGGGTTTTCGCTTATTAATTCTCTTCATGTACCTATTGAATATGATGCTTCAATAAGTATAACTACTGCTGATGGTGTACCACAGCAATTTTGGATTTTATTACCGTTCCTGTTACTGTGAATAATGTCACAAAAACAATTAAAATTCTGATTATTCCTTCGATTAATCATCCTCTTATTTTGGGCATGGATTTTTTGAGTCTATTTAAAATAGACATTAATTTCATGATTTATCTTACTCTCTTTTATCTTCTACTTGTGTTATAAACACAATTCAGTCAGTTACTAGTCTCAATTCATTTGAAAAAGATGAACTGGACAAAGTTATCGCTTTATTTTCTACACTTGCTCCTACGGACCGAATTGGTCGAACTAATTTCGTTGAACATGTTATAGACACTGGCGATGCAAATCCAATTGAGCAACGTCAATATCCTTTGTCTCCGGCCATGCAGAAACTTCTTGTGAATGAAATAGATGAGATGTTGGATCTCAAAGTTATTCAGCACTCCAACTCCCCGTGGTGTTCGCCTCTGGCATGTCCCCAAGAAATCCGGAGAATATCCTGTTTGTTTCTATGGTAGAAAATTGAACAAGATCACCGTTTCTGATTCATATCCTATGGCGCAAGTCGATATTATTCTCAGTAAATTACGAGACGCAAAATTTCGTACGTCTATTGATTTAAAGAAGGCTTTTCTACAAATACCCCTTTCTGAATCTTCCCGTCCGAAAACAGCTTTCGCTGTGTACGGTGTAGGATTGTTTGAGTTTGTTACAACCCCTTATGGTTTAGTTAATGCTCCTAAAGCTATGGCTCGTCTAATGGACATAGTTATAGATCCTTCCCTTAGGCCGTATTGTTTTTGTTATTTAGATGACATTATTATCGCAACCCCTATCTTTGAGCTTCATATGGAAACTCTCAATAAGTTGTATCTTAGGCTAAATGCAGCCAATCTTACTGTCAATCTTGAAAAATGTAAATTTTGTCGTGATTCTCTCAAGTTTTTAGGTTTTGTTGTTGACAAAAGTGGTCTTCGCACAGATGACGACAAAGTCTCTGCTATTTTGCATTATCCAGCTCCAAAGAATACTACTGAGATAAAACGTCTCATAGGTCTTATTGGTTGGTATCGTCGATGTATTAAAGATTTTTCCACTATTTGTTCTCCAATCACTGATCTTCTTCATGGCAGAAACAAAGGTCAATCCATTTCTTGCACTCCGCAAGCTGAAAATGCTTTTACTGAAGTTAAGAAACGTCTTACTTCTAGTCCAATTCTTGCAAGTCCTGACATTTCTAAACCTTTTATCATTCAAACCGATGCTAGCGAAACTGGTCTTGGTGCAATCCTGTATCAGGAATGCGATGGTCTGGAACATACTATCGCTTATGCAAGTCGTACTTTGGATAAAACGGAGAGATAGTACAGTACAACAGAAAAAGAACTTTTAGAAGTTATTTTTGGTGTTGAAAAATTCCGAGGCTATGTTGAAGGCACTCATTTTACTCTTAAGACAGATCAATCTTCTTTGCAGTATCTTTCTAAACTTTCTAATCCCTCAGGTCGCTCTCCCAGTTTGATTTTGAATTCAAACACAGAAAAGGAACCACTATGGTGGTCAGTGATGCTTTATCTCGTTCTTTATCTGAAATTTCTGTTATTGACCTTTAAACCAGATGGTTGGTATACTTCTATGATTGAGAAAGTTTCGAATAATCCCGATTTATATCCCACATTTAAGGTTGACAATAATGTGTTGTATAAACATATGTTTTCGTCGAATCCAATATCTAGTAATCTATCTAATTGGAAAATTGTTGTTCCTACCGCCAACCGAATTGACATATTAAGGTTATTTCATGACAGTGAATTGAGTGCTCATTTAGGCATATCTAAAACCATTTCTCGTATCTCTGAAATTTATTATTGGCCAAAACTCAGAAGTTCTGTATCTCGCTACGTTAATAAATGTTCTCTTTGTAATTCTTGTAAAACCCAAAATCCACCTAAAGCTGGTGTTATGGGTAGATACAAAGATATTAATTTTCCTTGGCAATGGATTTCTGCTGATCTTATAGGTCCATACCCAAAGTCAAAGTCTGGTAACAGATTTGTTTTAGTAATTACCGATTGGTTTACAAAATTATGTCTTGTTCATCCAATGCCACACGCAGCTGCTAAGGGCATTGTGTAGTTTATAGAAAATCAAGTTTTTCTCCTTTTTGGTGTTCCACAAATCTTTTCTGTTGACAATAGTACTGTTTTCACTTCTTCTTTTTTTAAGAATCTAATGTCACAGTATAAAGTGCAAAATTTTTTTTATAACGCTCGTTATCATCCCCAAGCAAATCACACAAAACGAACAAATAAGACAATTGTTACAGCTCTAAGGTGTTATATTCATGAAAATTCGTCTCACAATAACTGGGACACTTCGTTACATAAGGTTGCACAAGCAATTGCGAAACATGACGTTACGGGTTATTCCACAGCTTTTCTAAATTTTGCTCGAAACGTTCTGTTAAGTGGAGATTTTTACGGTGCAATTTCTGAAAACGCGAATAACATTATTAACACTGGTGAAAAATTACAATTAATTAATGATGTTCGAACACTTCCTAAACTCTTTGTTGAGGTTCGTAAAAAGTTAAGAAATGCATATGAGATAAATGCAAAACATTGCAATTTACGAAAGAGAGATTTGCAATTTCATGTTGGTGACAGGTTATGGAAAAAGAATTATGTTCTTTCATCAAAATCTAGTAATTTTGCAGCTAAATTTGCTCCTAAGTACAAACCTTGTATTGTCAACAAAGTTATCTCGAAGCTAGTGTATAATTTAGAAGACCTTTCCTGTAATGATTTAGGTAATTGGCATGTTACAGATTTAAAAAATCAGTTTATTGACGTAGATGAAAACCTTCCTGATGGTGAGTTTTCCGATCAACATTCTGTTGATACGAATTTATCTGGCCATGGTTATAATTTGCGAATCAGATCAGAAAGTGATTCTGATTAGTTTGGTGATTTATCCCGCTTTTCTATATTAAGTTTATGGATTAAAATTTTTTGACGTGACTATTCTTTTAATCTTAATTTTGATTTAATATCAAAATGTTTCTTAAGTATTTTGTACTTGTTGTTGTCAACAATTGTGTTAGGTCACAAAGGCTTTTTGTGTCTTTATTTAGTAGAATTTGCTTTTCTACTATCGTATATGTCATAGTACCTCTATACACTATCTTTTGTATTTGTCTTTACCGTTTTGCAAAAGCACTAATATCTTTGTTTTTTGTATGCCTTATGTTTTCTCTTGATGTTTTATCTAGACTACATTGTTTTGGATCCTTGCTATTATGTTGTGTATAATACATTTGATGTATTATGTTTGGGTTTTTTATCGTATCACTTTTTTGTTTTTGGGTTATTGAAAAAACGCCTAAACTTTTTCCCGCAAAAGTTTCAAATTTTCTGAGATTTTCTTGCGTAATGCACCTTTAGAAATCAGTTTAGTTTGGAACAACCTTTATACTGAAATATTTCCTGAAATTTCTTGCATTAGGCAAATTTTTAATTCAGTTAATTTTGAGTAGTCCCCTATTGTTGTGTGTACTGAGAAATTATATTTTTGCTTGGTAGCTTTTTCGTTCTCAGTAACCCTCGATTTTTACCGTCCCTGTATGTTGATACGAGTCAAACACGTTTTTTTGTTACATGACAATTTATGGATTATTTTGATGTACTTATACATACTGATAGTTATTTCTTTGCGGCATACTTTTGTTTTCACTTTCCGTTGTTGACACAACTATTTTTTTGTACGACTTTCTATGTGGTTTACAATACCATAGTTTATACTTTCGTATTTTCATGGCGAAAGTGTTTCCGATTCAATTTCTATATAACTTTCTATTTTGGATTTTGAGTATTCTATGTGTGTTATCGCTAAATGTTTAGCAATTGGTTCTGTCTAGGTGGGCTTCTTCTCTCCAAACTTTCCGATAGTACGAAAGGGGGGGAAAGGCCATGCCTTGTTATTTCTTTCTTGTTATTTTTCCGTATAGTTACGTAATGTATTTTAAATGCACACACATACACATTTTTGGTCACGTTAAAACTTTTTTTCTTAGTAGATTTCTGTCCCACCGTGTATTTTTTTACAATATCTCGCAATAGCATTTCCATGACGGAATTTTTGGAGGTTTTCGCTTTTCTGTTAAAAAAGATTCCCGTGATTTTTTTTGTTTGTTAAGGACTAGTTCTGTGACAGGCGTGATGCTAGTCTTGTGACATCTTTAAGTGGAAAACTGAATTTCAGAGGTGTGTCATGGTGTGCCATCATCCCATAACGTATCGTACCTACGGGAGGCGGTTTTTCGAAAGGGTGGTTTGACGACTTGTCATGTCATCGCACTGGAATGATGTGTTACATGTGCATTGCATCACGGTGTTTTAAATCTAGAGATCCAGTCATTTTTTCTCTAAGGAATTTTCTTTGGAAATTTCCATTTTAGTTGTGGCGTTTCTACATAACGCTGGGTTTGTTAATTACCCGAGCTAGCTCAAAATTTCTTCGTTTTTTATTTTCTTTTCTCTTTTGATTTTGTTTATTCTTTTGTTTCCATTTGCAAGGAATATAGTTGTTGGACGATCATGTCTACACTTCGGTAGTTGTAGAGATGCGAAGCTGATTGTGGGGAATAAATAACCACGACGCGATTAACATCTGTCGCGAGGTTTTTCCTGCATAATTGATGCTCTCATCCATCTATAACTCTGAGTTGGTCTTGCTCACCTAATACTGCTTCCTTATATCTTTTTGGCTACTTCAGTTTTTTCTTTTGAGGTTAGTGTACCTGAGATCTTAACCACCCTATATCACATTTAGTGATTATATTTTCTAGACGAAGAATATAGTTATTCTCTTGTCATATCGTTGAGATGTTATCATTTCATATTTTGGTAGAGGCTACCCCTCTAATTTAATCTTTAGGTTATTCTTGAATCTCAGTACGCTACCAATAATTGATATCGTTTAATTTTTGGATAATTTTTGTTAATAGGAATGAGCTCCTATTATAATTGCTTACTGCATTTTGTTTACATTTTTTTTGAGCATAATTGCGTTTAACTTGCAATTATTGTTATTGATAACGGGCATAAGCACCTATTATATTTTTTTCACTTTTGTTAGTTTTCAAAATGAATTGAAGTCTTGAGTTAGAAAGCAACAATTCTTGGACTTTCATTGAATATGTTCCTTTCTTCTTCTTATTTTTTCTTATATTTTTTTCATTTCTTGAATTTGTAAGCACTACTACATCTTCTTTTATCTGGTCACCACATTCCTGTTGTTTTGACTACTTTTCTTTGTAGGCTGTTCAGGTTTACAAAGAAGTAATTCTTCGAATTCCTTTTTTTCTCCGAGGAGGGGGTGTAACATGTCGCTGAGACATGTTACTATTTTCATCAATTATTTTGGAGCGTTACTTATTCGTCGGCTACTCCCACCTCTAATTCCATTTCCTATTATTTCAAATATTACCCATCGGTAATCGTTTTTGCCATCATTAAAATATCTACTTAAACTACGATTGAAGTGGAACTCGCTCTTTTGGTTCATTTCTTCGCTGAGAAGTATTCAGTATTCTCCTTTTTAATCATATCATTTTGTGTGTGATTTTTAATTTTCTTCGCTGCTCTGCAGCCTGTACCGCTTACCTTGAGGTCCACTTTAAGGACCGTTTACAAACTTAACTCCACGGACCGCTACGGACTCTACAGACTATCCAATCCACCGGATCATACATCGTCCAAGTCCAGACAACGACGTCTCAACTTTTGACTACTGCTGCGTCCCGAGTCTTCCTAAGATAAGTCCTCAACTTATTTTTGATATATGTAAAATATTGAGCTGGACATTTCCACTGTATCACTAATATTCATTCGTATTTGTATTGAGAATATACGGTTTTTGTAAATTTATTATTGTGTGTCAAATAAATCCATTTGTTCCGAAATTTTGTTTGTTGATTCACCTTATCCCAATTGAAGTAAGAAAAAATAGTGTAACTAAGGCCGAATTCACTACCTGAGCGGAGTCCCAAGGCCGGGTGTTTAGGTTGTGACACATTGCATCTGTTCATTCGTTGGTAGTTCATCAGTCCTATAGAGATAATGCAAAACTTGAACGATTTGATTTTATAAAACTATTAGGGATGAAGCTACTGGTTCCAAAAATGAAGCGAAGGTTTCAAAATTTTCGTATTGCCCGTGAAGTTAGAATGTGTATCGGACGTGTACTGAAAATGAAGGACGAACTGGATGAATGTGATAACGAAGAGGGAAAATTTAAAGAAAGAACTGCATACGGTGTCCTTCAAATAAAATAAGAAAAACATCGCATTTTTGTGCTATATGCAAAATTCCCATTTGCATGGAATGCACAAGACGAGTTTGTAGAGACTGTATAGTTTGAAAAATACAGGTTGTGAACCTATTGCACGTTTTGCCTTAATTTGTTTTTTATTGTTGCTAATATGTTTTTTCATTCCGTATTTGTTAGATTGTTTAGTTTTTAACACCAAATAGTATATTTGTTTATTTTTTTTTAATTATTAATACCAAAAAAATGTCAAAAATACCAAAATTTTGAATCTTTACATATATATGTTCTGTAAAAGCTGTTTTTTGTTATAAATCGAATAACTTTCTTAGAAGGTACCTTGAGGAGGTTGTTTTGTTGGTATAATAAAGATATATTTGTTCATTTTCTTATTTTAAATTTGTTAGAACGTTTTGAACATAGGGGCCAATGTGACCACACGTCTGTTATAGTGTAACTAAATTATCACGTCTGTGGTTACGGGTTAACAATAAGCAGGGACCAATGTTCTGTGCATAATTGTCGGATTAGGGAATCGTATGGTATTTCTGAATCTTTCAAAATACATAAATAAGTCCATGGATTGTTATCTCTATTTCGCATTCATACATAGGAACAACATAATTATCGCCTCCGAACGTATAAAATTTTACGGCGTTATTGTGAATTATTTGTTTCCCTAATATTATTCTGTTACTGATAGACTGGCGAACCAAAGTGGAATCACTTGCTAAATCTATAAAACATTCTATCGTATGATTTTTAATTTTAGCGTTTCTATTGTAAATACTTTTTATATGTGCTTTACTTATAATATTTATTTATTTCCCCTTTATACGACACTCACTTTTATTGAGTACAAATTTTTCACAAAATGAACATGCTGTTCTCGGTTTTACTCTGGTTCATTGAAAACCTCTATATCGGATCTCCCCGCATTCATAACATTCATCTTTTCTTGCATTCTCATTCTTTTCGTTGAAACTATCTGGTTGTGCAGTCGGAAAACCACGTTTAAAATTAAGGGATTCACTTGTCACAGATTTGTCCAACATTGTTACTTTATTACTAGCGCTAGGAAAATTTGTAACGGATTCTGTAAGCTCGGAAAATGATTTACAGTTAGCAGCCTTGCTTGCCAATTGGATTTGTTCATCTGAAATACCTGCGATAATACCATTTACTACTTGTTCGTCTGTAAAATGCAATTCAAATTTATTGGTAATGTATAAATATTAATACGCACTAATGGAATATAAGTAGGGAGTTTGCTATGAAAAACCAAAAAAGTTGTCTTGTCAGTGTAAAACTGACAATATTCATCAAAATTCGATAAATTGTCTTGCTGCTATGCGTATGTTAGTTAATTGACATGGACAGTATTTCAAGGAATCTGAGCCGCGACGAATGTGTGCGGATAATTATTTTAACCAATGAAGGATTAAGTTATCGTAAAATATACTTCGCTCCTTACATAGAAAATAACTTTCTTTTAATGAATGTTAATGAGCGACTACATGTTGCACGTAGGATCCGTAATTATTTGGATGAGGTTAGTAAAAAACCATGAACTACCCACCCTGCAGCCCTGATCTAAAACCCATAGGGAATATTATTGATCGTGAACTGAAGATCAGTCAACCATCTCCTGACTTTCTTGACGATATTGAAGCAGTTGAGCAAGAACAAATACGACGCTTGATTTTAATTATGCCTAGTCGCTGTGAAAAGGTAATTAAAAATAGAGTGTTTTTTTGCGAGAGGATTGTTTAAGATTATTTAGGATGTGTTTCCTTACATTTTAGTTATTTTAAATGTGAATAAGGTTATGCGTATTACAATTCAATAAAATCACGTTGATAACAGAGATATCCAGATGACTTTTTTAACCTTCATGGGACGGGCATCAAAATTTTACGAAAAGGATTAACTGGGGTCCGAGAAGACCCCATGCATAAAAGTGCAGAAATGCTGTATTTTTCTTTAAATTAAATATATAGAGAAGAAGTTTCATTAAAGTTTTACTATTAACCATTTATTATTCAAAAATCATCACGAAAAAATACAAAATACTCTAATCACTAATACTACTAGCTACATATCATTTTAACATTTTTTACAAACTATCTCCGATTTTGAATGTTCTAGGCACACAAAGTTAATACACCTTATACATATTTTTCTGGATTTTCTGTCTTTTCCTCTTTGATACATATGGCAGCGCCCCCTGGTAATGTTTTGTTGTTCAACTCTATGTTCTGTTGCATCCAGTAGTTCGGGAAAAACGTCTGTCATATGCCGTTTTCTATTCGTCTGAATGTATTTATTATTATATCGCCGGAGTTCTTTTCCTAGTCCCAAAATATACATTTTATGTTTATACAAACTGTTTTTTTGCCAATCCGGGTTTTGCAGTAACCACAATTCATAATTTGTTACTGCAATATCTATGAGATGCGAAAATATTGCCATTAGCCAGCGGTTTGACTTTCTCTGCACTGTATATTCTTTGGCCAACTTATCAGAAGTGTCGAGAGCACATTTTGTTTAGTTGTAATGAAGAATAATTTCTGGTTTATAGTGCTGTTGTTCTCCAGCTACTTTACTATCAGTATGCTCACTTGAAAGTAAGATGACAGCATGTTTTTGTTTTGGAACGTAGGATACTAGCGTTCTTTGATTTCTAAAAGCAAACATACTTGTAAACTCTTCCTTGTACGATGCCGGTAGAAGTTTCCTGGGAATAAATGTTTTATTTTTCCGGAGGGTTCCACATAAAGTATTATTTTTTTTCCACAACTCGTCAGCAAGTTCTAAACTTGTAAAAAAGTTATTGGTCGTTATTCCAAATCCGCCTTCCAAATGGTCTGTCAAATCTAGAACAACCCTTTGACCTTGACCCTTTTCCGCTTTGTTACCTTGTTTTCCTAAAAATTAATATATACATAGGAATATAAAGTTTGCCAATATTGCTTCTCAAATAACTTACCCAAATAAACTTGCATGTTTCCAATATAAGAAGTGGTGCAGTCCACAAGACCCCATATTCTGATTCCATACTTATCAGGTTTACTCTTCATATAGACTCGGAATGGTGCCTCACCCCTAAATGGTACAAGCTGCTCATCTACGCATAGATGGTCGCCAGGATTGAGTGATTTTTCACAATTAGAAGTGAAAATATCGAATATATCTCTTATCGGAGCTAGCTTTTCTACCAATTTTCGTTCTTGTCTTGTTTGAAAATTATCAAAGCGTAAAAATGAAGTAATTTGTTTGAATCTGTTTCTTGACATTGCAGCAGGAACTATAGGACGACAGTAAGAAATATCTTGACACCAGAGCATATCGATAGCCTCTTTCGATCCGTGAAGTGCGCCAAGATTAAGCAACTGTCCAATATAAGCTTCAATCTCTGTAGAATCAACAGGTACAAAAACTTCAATTTTATTCGGATTTTCTATATTCCATTTATCATAATATGTGTGTGCTTTTCTTTTTGTTTTGGTTACTATTATATTCAGAATATCCGGAGATAGGAAAAGAAGAAAAGCGTCTTCTATACTCGAGATATCAGAACTTTAATTTGTAAAGCCTAGGGCATGTCTCCGAATATTAGCTTTTGAACGTCTAACTATGTGTTTCCCGGAATTTTTGACCACTTAGTTCCATCTTTAGATTCATATACTGGAATGCCCTGGCTGTTACTAACTGTTGGTTCCTCTGGGTTAGTTTTCTCTATACTTTGATCAACAACTATTACATCATTTTCTTCCTCTACTTCTGCGTTAATTTGGGACAGTAGCTTCATGGCTAGTCCGTAAATTGCAAACCTACAGAATCATCACAAAAGTATCCACTTTTGTTCCTAATAAAACATTCTAATATACATCGATTATTAATAAATGTATTACTTTCTATCCAATTTAATCATTTACTAATCAGGATCTGAATTTCAGAAAAAAATATTAATGATATTACGTATAGTTGTATATAATGAAAAAACATTAATTTAATAAGAAGAATATAAAAGGCTATTTTTGTTGTAGTGTTTTTCATTTCAAATCTCATTTAGATAAGTTACGCGAATCTCAAAATCCAATACAATTCTTAAAATGTACAAAATAAAACTAAGTCTGAATCCTATATACGTTTTATAAATAGGTTTTTAAAATTAGAGAGAAATATGCCTTCTGAAATAGACAATTTTCCAGCTGTAAAGGTCAACGGTCGAAATGATAATCTCATTCAATATGTATATATAACTCAAATTTTTTAAAATTGGTGGAAGTCAACTCGAGCGCGATCTCTATAACAACAGTATATAGCGGCTTGAAATATCATAATTTTAATAAAATCAAGGTCATTTCATCGAAACCAAGAGTCACAACGTTGTCAAACGTAAGGAGGCCGCTAAAGACGCAAACTGAGTGGTCCTATATACACGGTGTATATTGGGGGGAGGCTAAGGTGGAGTTATGAAACGATAGATGTCTCGTCAGCTGAATTCGTGACCTCATATGGCATTGTTACATCGAACCATCATCGGACGATCGACTACGTCATAATGCTGAATTGCACTACTGGACACCGCATAGCTTCATTATACATATTTTATATTCAGAATGATTATAGACTTCATATTGTTAACTTCAATAAATATTAATAAAGTGTAATTATTGTAATTAAATAATTTTTAAAAAAGTAAAGTTTCAACTTGAAAACATAAAGTGGCGCAGTCAGTAGGATCCAAAAGGATTCTCATCGTGTATTATCCTTCAGTTTCTACTGTTTATTTGGATGAACCTTCATCGCGAAATTTTCCAAATTTTGAACAATCCGAAAAGTGTGAATAAACGTTTGAGAAGATTACGGTGCCAATCCAGAGAGTGCAGTCCATCGAGGATCAATGGAAATCATCGCAATTTTACTGTAAGTTGCTCATATTATTTATCCTATTATCTTTCTTAGCCTATGTCATTCTCCTCATCTGAAGATTCCATAGTGGAAAACGACAGTGAGCTTAATATTAGTATTGAATCAAATTTTAGTTTTAATTCTTCTGACGAAGAAAAAGAAAGTTCAGTATTAGAAGTTAGTTCTCTTTTAAATAGTTTAAGCATGGAAGAAAATATTAAATCTAATAATAGTCAATTAAGTTCAACAATGTCTGTTCCCAAATTTGAAATTAAATTATTAGAAATTGTACCAAAATTTGATGGTAATCCGCTTGAATTAGCGTCTTTCTTAGGGACGAGTAAAACTTATTGGGATCCAAATCCCGCAAATGTCAATTGCGTTCAAAACATTAGTTTAATTTTCGGAATATATGGAAAATTAGTTGGAAACGCTGAGAAGTTTACAGTATTTGCATAAACAAAGATTGGGAAACAGTTAAAAGCACTCTGGTAGCTCACTTCGGCGACCAGAGAGACGAAAACGGATTACTCTTTGATTTAGATCAGTTGAGACAAAATTCTAACGAACCTGCTCTTAATTTTTACACTAGAGTAATGTCTAATTTGAGTGCTCTTCATAATTACGTTGATTGTCATGAAACTAGTCAAGCTGGTGCAACCGTAAAGAAAAACTTTTACAATACACATGCTTAAAAAATATTTCTAGCCGGTTTGAAAGAACCTATGGGCTCCACAATTCGAGCTATGAAACCCGATACTCTTGCAACAGCTAGACAATTTATTATTGCAGAAAATAATATCCGTCACCTTCAAAAATCAAATAGTAATAATCAAAACTGATCAAAATCCTCATCAAGAAATTAAAAAATTATTCGATAACCCTGCAAGAACCAGATGGTTCTTACACGTGAGTGAAAATTCTTTTGAAAACCAAATTATTCAATTCTTAAAAGACTATGCTGTTCCGAAGAAACGGTATGCCTTTTATTTTCAGAACAATATCGATGAAACTCTTTTCAAAACCATGTGTAGAATAGTTCCCCAGACCTTTAAAAGCTCTGCATTTATCTTAATCAAATCAAATATTATACTACATGACGTTAAAATCGAATCCCAACAACAAAAACTTATAAAACAACAACACGAAGGCATTACACATCACAGGGGAATTCACGAGACTGCTAACCAACTAAAAACCAAATTTTATTGGCCAAAACTAAATAACGACGTAAAAGATTTTATCAATAACTGTTCCATTTGTCAACAAGTTAAATATGAGAGACACCCGCCTCTAATAAAACTTCAGCTAACCCCAACTCCAAGAAAACCACTCGAAACGTTACACATAGACACTTTTAAATTTGACAATACAATTACGATGACAGTATGTGACAGTTTCAGTAGATTTGGACAAGCTTACATAATTCCAACATTATCTGCGATTTACATCTATCAGTCATTATTACAATTCATTTCTACGTATAAAATTCCAGAAAACATTGTATCTGATAATAGCACAGAATTTACGCAATCCACTCTCAAAGGCTTTGCTAAATTATATGGTATTAACTGGCATTATACTCTTCCACATAATCCTAATAGCAATGCAATCGTAGAAAGATTTCATTCTACAATATTAGAACACATGAGAACATTATCCCTAACGAATCCAAAATTAAACCCATTCGAAAAATTGAGATTGTCCATTTTGGGATACAATAATTCAATTCACTCTGTCACCAAACATAAGCCTATTGACCTTCTTCTAGGACATCTTCACCTAAAAGATCCCATCGAAATCGACGACGAAGCTCAACCAGATAACATTCAATTAAATGAACATGAAGAAACTATGAAACAATTATATGACAGAATACATACCGACACTAGTAACAAAAAACAAAAAAATATTGAAAAATTAAACGAAAAACGTACAGATCCCCCAGACATTCCCCCTGGCACTACCCTTTACAAGAAACAATCGGAACGACAATCTAAAACTAAACCTCCATATAAACCCGAACACATTTTGACATTAAAAGATATTACAGTAACGACTTACAAAAACAACTATCATAAACAACTATTTAAACCCGTAAGAAAACTAATTAATGTAACTTCACAGGACGTTGACTCTTCAGACAGTGACGAACCAGAAGATACAGATTAAATCCTTGAAAAGTAATCCTGGCATCCTATCTTTCGAACTAGGACCAGCTAGAGTAAAAATCGCTCCCCATACATTTTTACACTATATCCGTACAAACCCCATCCGAAATCAAATTACAAATATAAGTTTACAATATTACTCATTAAACAACTTATTTAATAAGACGAACCATATTCATGAACATTCTTTGAGAAATGTTTATAAACAATTGCAATTTGAAGTTAATAGTATAAATGTTAAAATGAACTCCATATTTCCATGTAATCGAATTAAAAGAGGAATAATCAACCCTCTTGGCTCGCTAGTGAAACTCGTTACTGGCAATATGGACCAAGAAGATGCCAACAAAATATACGCAAGTATTAGCGAACTGCAAAATGATCAAAATAAAATCATTAGAGAAGTAAATTCACAAATAACTCTTAACAAAAATCTTATGGATAGCGTTAATGAATCAATATCAATAATTTCAAATAATCAGCTTCTAATATCCAACAAAATTAATGAATTAGGAAAAGCACTCAACGAAACATCTTATGATTATTCACACTACATAGAATTTCAAGAAATTTTTAGTCAAATAAAAATCAATCTGGACTCTATGTCCAGCTTTCTTAATGACATCGAAAATGCAGTAAGTTTTGCCAGTTTAGGTGCTCTGCATCAAAGCGTAATCTCCCGTGAGGATCTTAAAGAAATAGTCCAAATTTTATATAACACATACACATATGATTAATTATTATTCAATGAAAACCAAATATTAAAATATTATGCTATTGTTAATACTAAAGTTTATTATGATAAAGATAAAATCATATTTTCACTAGAATTTCTACTGGTCCATCCAGATGTATTTACCTACTACCACTTATATTCCGTACCTAATATAAATAGCTCTGTCCTTATTCCTCCTTCTACTCACCTAATTATGAGCAACAACCAATATCAGTATCAAGAAGAAGTATGCATCGATCTCCAATCCGTCTACTACTGTAAAACCAACAGGCTACAAGTAACCAGAGAAACAAAAGACTGCATCACATCTCTCCTATCAGTCACATCATCGCCAGAGGATTGCCAACAAATCGCTGTAAAAGTCTCCGAACCAATAATAGAAGGAATTAACGAAAGCCATTCCATTGTAATATTCCCAGAATCACAGAAAATACAAACAGATTGTGAAGAATCAGGAGTTTCAGTCTTACAAGGAAGCTATTTATTAACGATCCCGCCAAGATGCTCTATAGCTACTACAAAATACACATACAAAAACGAAAAAGATATCATCGAATGACATCCTATGGCTCTCGAAGGAATCCAAGAAGTACCACTTCCAATTTTGAATATCCAAGAAATTCAGCTAAAGAAAATCAACTTAGACAAACTTCATAAACTGCGACTTCAAGAAAACAATGCAAATCCGCTTGATGAACTCAAGATGCCTGTGGCCTTTTCTCGAATTGCTATCAGTTCAAGTACCATAATCTGCATACTTCTAATCTGTTATTTCCTATTTAAATATAGAAACCTTATGAGAAAGGTTTTTCAGCATAAAAAGAAGTCTACCAACATCGATCAAACTCAAGTGGTTCCACCCTCGCTTCACCCTTGAGTTTTCTTTGGGGATGGACGAGTTATGAAACGATAGATGTCCCGTCAGCTGAATTCGTGACCTCATATGGCATTGTTACATCGAACCATCATCGGACGATCGACTACGTCATAATGCTGAATTGCACTACTGGACACCGCATAGCTTCATTATACATATTTTATATTCAGAATGATTATAGACTTCATATTGTTAACTAACTTCAATAAATATTAATAAAGTGTAATTATTGTAATTAAATAATTTTTAAAAAAGTAAAGTTTTAACTTGAAAACATAAAGGTGGTTACTTTTCATACGGACGCCGGGGCGGACGCTAATATATATAAACAAAACCTGACATTACTGGCACTCCATACCTTGGCATGAATATTTTTAATGGAAAATTCGTCAATTACATTCTTTTCCAGTTACTTCCATCATTTTCCCTATCAAATTAGCTAGCAATCTAATAGAAGAAGCATATAGAAAATGCCACTGTGTGATTGACTATCGTTTCCCTGGAACTAATACCCGAAAATCAGGTGTAAATGGGTTAATTTGTAATAGTTTATTGTCCGGAGATGTGATCTCACAATTTACGCCTTTCATTCCCGTTATTTTAAACAGACCTGAATAATGTGGATCAAATTTATTTCTCCCTTCGTTTTCTAAAATAACTAATTCTCCTATTCTAAAATTTACGGGTGAAGAATCCTTTTCACTATTACTGACTCTACTTAATTTGTTATTTATTGGAAACTTTTTGGTTCTTTCATTTGCGTATTGTAACTTATACTTTAATTCTTTATCGTATCTTTCAAAATTGTAACACGGTTCAATTTTTACATTTAAAAATTCTGGTAAATTGGGTTTTCTCCCGTATAATAACTCAAAAGGAGTGTATCCGTGATACGTGTTTGGTGTTGTATTATAGCAATTTACAAACATTTTTACAAACTCGCACCAAGTTATCCCTAGAATCTTTGATAAAGTTTCTTATATATTCATTAAATGTCCTATGTAATCTTTCACAACTGCCTATGGCCTCGTGATGGTATGCTGTTGAAAGATTATGATTTATATGTCTGGTGAAACACCATCTTTTGATAAATTATGACCTAAATATGGGACTTCTCGCCTGAAGAATTGGCATTTTTGTGGATTTAATTTCAAATTGAACTTACGACATGCGTCAAACACTTTCCTAAGATTGGCTAAGTGATGATTCTCCAAATCGTCCATATAAAGAAATGCTTTTTCCGGCGGGAGGCCTACCACTAAACAAGAATCATAACAAGTCTTTTTTGTGATGTTCTTTTAAGAGACTTTTTGTGATGTTTATTTAAAACGTCCTAGATCTCCTAGATGTCCTAGATGTCTTCATTTTATTACCAACTATATTAACATCCATGTCATGTAAATAAAACATATTTTTGATGTAGACAATAATACTTGAATTCTCAGTTACATACACATCCTATGAACTTCTTTTTAGCAACTTCCTATAGGAAACATTCATACGATGTTAATTTGTATACTTCTCACTAATATCACATACAGAACGTTACTGTAATATTACAAATTAACATGTTTCTAAGATGATCACATGTTGCAGTTACTATCACATCATTAGAAATAATTTTTAGTAAGTTCGTGTGATTACGTCTTTATGATGTTAGTTCATGAAACTCTCAGTAATATCACATATTAAACATCACAGTAACATAAAAAAAAGAAGAAAACAGGAGAGGAATTTACGAACGAACATTATCTGTGGAAACACATGACAAGCATGAAATGGCGGATGGTTTTCAGTCTTGTGTTATATTTCATTTGCAGGCAGCACATATTTTGCAAGTAGTACTTGAATTAAGTGGTCTTCGTTTTCGTTAGTTCCCAGTTAGCTTCAGTTTATATGCTTAGTTATAATTCTTGTTATAATGGACGAACAACAGCTGTTATCGGTAGGTACCTATTCCAAAATCATAATTATTAAAACTTAATACTCATTAAAGACTTTAATCGGCTATTGTACATTGAAATTCCAGGTGGCGGAATTGTACACTAACATTATATAATAGATTTCACAAAATGAGGGTTTTTTCAACATTTAAAAGATTTCAGTTAGTAAGTATATACTAAAAACGATTCACAATATTTTAAATCCTAGATATGCATTATACCCTACAAAAAACTCAATACTGCAATAGGGTAGATATAATTATTAATAATAAAACGTGCTCATATGTTGGCAGAGATTTGAATCTAGAAGAAAATATTTTCAATGTTCAAGATGTTTCAGGAGCTACTTACATAAATAAAATAAAAAACAAATAGTTGGTGATTATGTAAAAAAAGGGGAATGACTATTTCAGATAGTCTGATATAGACATTGTATTATACAGTACGAATAATATTGAATCGAGTTTCTCTAGCTCTAGTTTTTGTAGTAGCAGTCATAGCCATCAATATAGTATTGCAGGTTTAGAAAATGTTAACATTAATACTAACAATTCTTGTGAATAATTAGAGAATATTTAAGACAAACAGAAATTTCTGTTAAAAAGCTCATTTCCATTTGAAAATACACTGAATACAATAAAGGAGCTGTCCCTTACAATGGTACCTATATTAATCTAGTTGAGGAATATGTTACTTATGGCCATGAATGCTCCAGTCAACAAACAGAATTCAATTATTTATTATTGTAGAAACACATATATTGGATACAATTAATTATAAACTCATTTAACTTTATAAAGTGTTCATATCTCTTCTTCATAAGTAGTTTTTTTGTATACAGTGTATTAATAATTCCACGATGTTAATATACAATATAGTCCAGGATGAAAATAACAAGATGAGAATAGTATATTATTTTATACAGAAAAGAATTATGAATTTTCATGGCACACCTGAATTTACCTGCGAAACGGAGTGAGGCATGTAATAGAAGGTGAATCATGGAAAGTCACTTCTCGAAATAGAATATGTTGTTATTCCCTTGAAGAGCCCCGCATGTATCTTGTGGAAAATGGGTCCCCATCAATTGGTTGAAAATCCAGTTCGATTTAGTTTATGATGATCGATAAAAGGTCTCCATGGGCACAATTTAATCTAGAGTTATTGTTTTATTAGCTGCTTTAAATGTTTCACAGATAAGGATTGTGAAGTGTACGTTATGGAATGGTTGAGGCACTCGAAACAGCTACTCTTGCGTAAGAAAAAGTAATCGTAAGTAAACTATAGAATTTTCTTTAATCAGATTGGATTTGTTGATTTAATGTAATGTTCCATAAAATCTTTATGGTTTAAAATTCTTATTAGTTTTAATTTTATTAAGAAACTATTCTAATAAATTTTCTGTAATCTAGCTGTAATGTATGTGTATCCGTTGATCTTTATTAATTCAGTTTCAAAGTATGTTACATTATGGCAACTACAGATTAATCTACCCTCTTTTATTCCTTGCTTTCACTGATTGCTTTCAATAGTTTCCACTTCCACGTTTGTTATGTAATATGCTTACACAATTTTTTTTTTTTAGGTTGGATTCCTAGACAAGATATTTTTTTTCTAATTTTGTACTGTACTGTTCATCAAAAGTGAATAAACGTTTTAAATCCTTTATTGCTTTTTTTGCTATTTTATTTTAAATGTACAGGGTGCACAATTAAGAACGACTGTGGGCCACATCTCAGAAAAGAATCATGGTACAACTTTAAAAAAAATTACCTTTAGGTAAGTGATACTGAACAATTGCTGTAAAATATTTTGCAGTCCTCTCTTAAATATCCGCTAGGGGTGGAATGAACACTCGAAAACATAATACTCCAAAAAAACATACTAAAGGTGTCCTGAAAATACAATTTTTGAAATCTTGAAGAGATTATGAAAAATTTGATTAAGAAGATTTTTTGCCATTATTCTTCAAATAATGGGCGGGGGAGGTTCAAACTTATGAACAAATGTATAACTTTTTCATTTTTGAACCGATAATAATTATTTTAGCTGCATTTGAAAGAGTTTTTCTGTTTAATAAGATGGATAACAAAATTTTGTATTCACTCAGAAATTTCAAATGTAAATTGAAGCATTTTTTCAATTTTTATATCTGATAACGTAAATCCTTTTTCATCAGAATTTAAAAAATGTCTCATTACATTTGAAATTTCCGAGAAAATGGAAAAATTGTCGACTTTTTCACATAGCGTTGACAAAATTGTTCAATTTCAGTTAATTTTGTTAAGCATATCTTATTAAAGAGGAAAAACTCTTTTAAATGACGCCAAAAACATATATATCGATTAAAAAACAAAAAAGTGTTACATTTGTTTTTTAGGTCGCACCTTTCCCCACCCCTTATTTGAAGAATAAGTTCAAAAAGTCCCTAACTACATTTTTTCATAATCTCATCAATATATCAATAATTGTATTTCTAGGATACCTTTGGTATGCCTTTTTTGGAGATAATGACAGTATTATGTTTTTAAGTGTTCATTCGACCCCATAGCAGATATTTTAGGAACTCAAAAACATTTTCCAGCGATTTTTCAGGGTCATTTTCCAGAAGGTATTTTTTAAAGTTGTACCATGATTATTTTTTGAAATATGGCCGACAGCCGGCGTTCTTAGTTGTTCACCCTGTATTTGCTGATACGGCACAGAAAGATCTATAGGATGTCATCTAGAATGTTTGAGGTATGTTTATTTAGAGGTTTTAGTAATGTCCATACAACATCTAAGAGAATACACTGTATTGTTTATGATATGTTGCATTTAGATCATGATAAGATGTTATTTTTTAGACATTGCATTAACATTGACAAGAAGTTAAAAGGCATTTCAGAATGTAACAGAAATGTTGTTTTTTTTTCGTTATAAAGACTTCCTCTTGAGGAAGTTCTAGTAACATCTCAGTAATGTAAAAAGGCAGAGCTTTAACATAGCTGAGAAGTTAAGTTGAAACATCACAAAAGTTAACAGCCACAAGCTGGGCATAAGCGGTTGTATAGATGTGCATGTGATGAAAACAAGAGGAAAAAAAATAGGTAAAAAAACTTTTTAAGTTAAACGGTTTTATGTTAAACATACATTGCAATGTTTAAGATAAATGTACTAAAAACCAAAAAATAATAAAATAGATACAGTCGTGGGAATTATAAACATATGCATAGACTAGACTAAAATAAAACCGTGGGGCACGTCAATTGTCTACAATCGTTGATTAAAATTTTTGTTTTGTAATGTTACTTATAAGCGTATACTGTTCTTCTATCGCACATTAAGTCGATAATCGTTGATTAAAATTTTTGTTTTGTAATGTTACTTATAAGCGTATACTGTTCTTCTATCGCACATTAAGTCGATAATTTGTAGACAATTGACGTGTCCCACGGTTTTAGTTTAGTCTAGTCTATTCATATGTTTATAATTCTCACGACTGTATCTATTTTATTATTTTTTGGTTTTTAGTACATTTATCTTAAACATTGCAATGTATGTTTAACATAAAACCGTTTAACTTAAAAAGTTTTTTTACCTATTTTTAGTTCCTAGTTTTTATTTCGCATTCTGTTTAATTCATTTAGTGCTTCATTATTGCAAGGTTTCTTGCCCGTTAGTTTATTGCAGTCCAACTCCTCTATACGTAGTCCCTGCAAAGATCTTACTCTACTAAGAGCCACGTAGGCTTGACCTTCTTCAAACAGTTTCGCACCTAAGTATACGACTGCGTGATCCACAGTGCTGCCCTGCATTTTATGTATTGTAGAAGCCCATGATAGTATTAAAGGCAACATTCTTCTTTCAGCCGTCCCGTAATTGTACTTAGCTGGAAACTGTATGGCTTTCGAGTGTATAAGATGTATTCCGTCTCTTGCGAAATCAATTCGGACGGAAGGTACATATGTTGCATACATCTGAGTTCGACGAAATTGAGGCCAAACGCCACACAGTCCTCAACACGATACAAAATCTTGACTTGGGTGGTGGATTCAGGCTGGATTAATCAGATACCTAAATTACAGATTCAATTTCTAAATTTAAATCTTATTATTATACGCCATTTAGTGGCTGCGCCCATCTTAAATATTGAGGTTGTATAGTGCACTGTATTCTTCTTGTCAAGCCCTTTTATTTGTTGATACCCATATTGGTGGGATTGATAAAAAATTGTTATCAGCCATTTGGTAGCGGCGGCCATCTTAGATTTCAATTTTGCATAGTAAATTGTATTCTACTTGTTGAGACCTTTCAGTTGATACCCATTTTGATGGGATTGATAAAACCTACGTTATCCGCCATTTTGTAGAGGCCGTTATCTTGGATTTTAATTTTATATAGTATATTGTATTCTACTGGTTGAGCACTTTCATTTGATACCCATATTGATGGGATTGATAAAACCTACGTTATCCGCCATTTTGTAGCGGCCGCCATCTTGGATTTAAATTTTTTTTAGAATATTGTATTCTGCTTGTTGAGCCCTTTCATTTGATACCCATGTTGATGGGATTGATAAAACCTACGTTATCCGCCATTTTGTAGCGGCCGCCATCTTGGATTTCAATTTTTTATAGTATATTGTATTCTGCCTGTTGAGCCCTTTCATTTGATACCCATATTCATGGGATTAATAAAACATAAATTATCCGCCATTTTGTAGCGGCGGCCATCTTGAATTTATAATGATAATGAATAAACATAATTGTATTGTCACCAAAATCCAAAGTGTATACAAAATTTCAGATAAATCGGTTGACAGGAAGAGGGTGAAATTTGAATTACTAAATTTGACCCAAGAATAAATAATAAAACAAACGGGGTGAGCTAAATAAAACCGTTTAAAAAAGGAAGGACATTATCACAATGTAATGTTGAATTAAAATAACTGTAATATTTATTTGCAAAGTGGGCCGAGAATGCTATTGACATTATTCGTGAAAAACTATTAGGGCTTATGTTTAACCCAAAAGGTAGTCTTGTGAATTGAAATGAGCCTTTTCCAGTACTGAACGAAGTGTATTTCCTAGAAGATTGTTCTAAAGGTATTTGATGAAAACCTGACATAAGATCTAAAACTGAAAACGATTTTGCTCTCCCTAATTGATCTATAATTGCATCTATACGAGGTAAAGGAGATTTATCTGTGACTATTTTCTTATTTAGCTGTCTAAAATCTATACAAAGTCTCTATGCCTTATCTTGATTCGTCGACTTCTTCGGTACTAATAATACTGGACTATACTGATACTGAGGGTTCAATTATTCCCTGTATTATAAGTTTTTCTACTTGACTATTTAATTCTGTTGATTGTGAATATGGTGTGCGATAATTTTTTATGTATATCGCTGTATCAGCTTTTACTGATATCCTTTGCTCATAAAAGTTATTGTGCCTTAGTATGTCATTCTTTAAAGCGAATATAACTACGAAGTTCTCACACAGTTTCGTTAAATCGTTTCTTACATGTTCTGGTACTTCTAAGTTTAATGCTCTCCTTAATTCTTTCATTCTGTTACTACTCTCAGTCTTAATTGTATATATATATATATATATACATATATATATATATATATATATATATATATATATATATATCTATATATATATATATATATCTATATATATATATATATATATCTATATATATATATATATATATATATATATATATATATATATATATATATATCGAATAAATCTAAATCTAAAGTTTCAATACTCCTAGTATTTACTGATAATTTGTATTTAAAATTCTGACGTACGGGTTTTTCCCCGATATTATGGATCTGGCTATAAATACTCCTGGCGCTATTTTCTGTTGCTCTACTACTGTATCTTTTCTCAAATTCTTAAAGTTCTCTATTAGCCTATACACCTCACATCTAGGCGGTATTGCTAAAGTATCGTATTCTGGATTGCCAACAATTTGTATGGTTACCGAATTGTTAGACTTGAAATTTATATGTAATTTTGATTGTGAATAATCTAATACGTAATTATTTTTAGTCATGAAGTCTCTTCCTATCAGTCCATTCGTTGGTATTGGAGAATTTTATTCCACTACATGAAAGTAGTGGTTTAAAGTTATGTTGTTGATATAGAGGTTTATGCATATTTGAGTCAAAGTTTTTGCTGAGCCTTCAGTTATCCCCTCAATGTTTATTTTGTTCCTAGTTTCCATCAAGTGATGCGGAAAATTTCTAGTAATTTTTATCAGAGAAATTTCTGCTCCTGTATCTAATATGAAATTGTCGATATTATCGAAAATGCTTGTCTGAATTTCTATAAAGTTAGAAAGTGATAAATCTAAATAATATGCTGAGTACATTCCTGGAATCATGCTTTCGTCGTTTGTTTTCTTATTCAAAACCACAATTGTTTCTGATTCTCTCTCGCTTCTTAATTTTCTATCTCACATATTCTTACACTATTTTTAGCTTAATTATTGTAATTTACGTTCCTATTGAATTTCCTATCTTTATTGAAATTGTCGTATCTGCCATAGTTGTTCCCTTGATTATACTGTCGAAATGTCCTTCCTGAATGATTACCGTTATAACATCCTCTGTTGTTTCCTCTCCGATGATTATTCCTTAAGTCAAAGTTTGACTTTCTGAAGAAATTTCTGTTATCCTTCATGTGTAAAACTTGTTGTTGTCCTACTATACCCTCTACTGAAACCAATTTTGATAGTACCTCTTGTGTAGTTTCAAAACTTCCCGCTGCAATTATTGTTTTGGTTGCATCCGTTGTGGCATTCGTAGTTACTGCCTTAATCGTTGCTTCCTTAGTATATTTTTCGGCTAGTCGTTCAGGCATACCATCCGATATGTATGCTGCCTGTAATCTTTCCGCTAATTTTTTTTATCTCCGTTGCGTACTGTGTTACATCTTTTCCATTTTGTCTTACTTTACCAAGTTTCGCTGAGAAAAGGCTTGGATTGTCTCCTCTTATCCCCGTTTTCAGTTTATACTTGATGTCTGTAATTGAGTTTTCCGTCGTGATTAAACTTCTGACTTTACCGTTAGTCTCGTTTTGATTAGTAGAATATCATTTTCTTCGTTACCTGTTGCATTTATTTGTAGTAAATCTAATGAGTCTAAGAATGATTGTAATTTGCTTGCTTCGCCATTAAATTCGTTCGGTTAAACTTTACTCGCAAAATTAAAAAAGTTATTCATACTTGTCGCCATTTTTAACTGTTCGCTTATTGTTTGTAATACAATAGTGTCAATTTCCTCAAATATAGAGGTAGGTATTTTAACAATACAATTTAACGCTTGAAATGCCCTATCAGCTTTATCGCTAATCCTATTTGAATGATTTTTACAAGTCTCCTGTTGTACTAAACTTCAATTTTTCCAATTTTTGGCTATTAACTTAGCAAAATTATTATAAAGACATACTATACTATTAATTACTTCGATATGTATATCAGGATTTTTAGGAGTTTCCTTCTTCAAAACCCTTTTTCCCTATTTATTAACTTCTTCCACAATTAATGGTAACTTATCTTCAAAATCTTCCCACGTTTTTGACATTTATAAATTCGTTCATAAGAATAGAATGCATAAGTACTTACAATTATTTTTACACAGTAATAGTTACTGTTGTCTGCTTTGCTGCAATACTTCGGTTGATGTCCCTTTTCAACGCTCTTCGGTGCGTTTTCCATAATGACCAAATAAATTTCAAGATGAAAGCCACAGTTATAATGTACAATAGAACCATTATGTGCATCGCAAAATTGTCTTGCTGTACCATAAAAGTATTGTTGACAATTCCCGTTTCTTTTGCCTCTTGTTTGGTTGATGAACCTCCCATTGTTTCTCTTCTCCAAGGTCCCAAATTTAGATAGAAAACCATATAGTTCCACTCGACCTTACCATTTATTTTGCAGGATCATTTACCATTATACCATTAATTTTATCATAACTATTTCGTTCGCAGGATCAATTGTACCATTTACTTTGCAGGGTAATTTACCATAACCATTTGTTACCAATATACCATTAACTTTGCAGGATAATTTACCATAAACATTTTACAATTACCATTTCCAATTAGTTTGCAGGATCGCCATGTGGTGGCGATTACCATTTTACTATCAATTTTTCCATTACCATTTTACCATTACCATTACCATGTGTTCGCAGGATCGCCATGTGGTGGTTACTCAGTAAGTGCCCCTCGTATACATTACGTTTACCATGAAGGTATATTGTCTTGAGGAAAACACTTACCTAGTAACCGTTCTTCGGGAGTTGAATAAACGACATCACTTATACAAAATCACTGGGCTTTTAATATATTTAGAATACACAAATATAATATCATATACCATTTAACTTATCCAGAATAATAATAACAATTGAATTATTGGTTCGTTACACTTCTAATTTATAGGAAGCGTTTCGGACAATGTCCTGCGTGCCTGACCTTCGTCTATTAGTTGATCGTGCTACTTACATTTTTAACTAGAACGTGCTTCCACGCATATCTAACATTGACCTTCCTAGATCAACGCTCGGTAAATATTGTAATTAATATTACCCTAATTCAAATCTTATTTCTATGCTAATGTCCTTTTAACACTACCGGCCTTTCGGGATTATCACCCACATTTCTACTTTGCCAAGTCACTAATTTTTCATCCCATGTACCCTTCAGTGATCTGAACACTGATATATCTAGTGGCTGAAGGAGGTGGCTCGTGTGTGGGGGAAGTTTGAGAATTGTTACATTATTGGCAAATGCCAATTCTACTAGAGGAATGTTAACATGGGTGCTATGGCCATCATAAATAAACAGAACAGGTATGTGAGGTCCCAGAGCAGGCAGTCAAGTTTTTTCAAAGTAATTTAAAAAAAATGTATGTCTCCATCCAGCCTTTTTTGCTGGCAGCAAAAGACATTCCCGGATTTCTCGTTTTTTTTTCTCGGCTACCTTTCAGGTGAGGAAATAGAGTGGTTTTCGAGATATGATATAATCTATGGGCTCTATGTATGGTAAGAGCACCGCGTTTAATTTAAGACACAGCTAAATTTATATCTTCCTTTGAATAAGCCCCTCCTCTGTTAGTCTTTCTTACATAGACTCTTGGCATAATCTGAAATGAAAAATTTTTATTAAGTTTTTACACCGCAAAAATGTACATTCACACTTGCACTGATGAAATGTTCACACTTACCTCATTATGCGAAATACTAAGGGGTAAGTGTGAACACGATATTTATCAACAGTTAAAAAAACCGAAAATGCATATATACTGTGTTGAACTCAAATACAATAGCAATAATTAAAAATAACTTACGTTGGTGAATGTATTTTTCCTTGTATTTTAAAAATAACACGGTGCACTCATCAACTGTGATCACTTTATGGCATGAATTAAATAGGTTATAACGCGCCCGCCAATTATCGCACTGGCGTTTTTTAGCGGGCATGTGTTCTAGGATGATATACTACTACGAACAAAAAAACGCTCTTCTATCGGTGTACAGGAGTCATTTTAAAATGATATGTTCACAGTTACCCCCGATTCACACTTACCCAGGATTACCTTATGCGGAAAATGTAAACACGAGGGACACCCGAGCAGAGTTTTTATGAAGAGAAAAGGTACAGTAGCTGTTGATGAGATAGATGAAACACAGGCAGAGGAAATATCACATATTACAAGCGAGCTTTGTAAGTATAGAGAAAAATTTACATTATCGTTACAGGTAAATAAAATTCAAACAGTTTGAAATTGATTTTGGAGGAGCTGTCACAGTTAAGAATAAAAATGATTTTGAGAAGTATTTTTCTAATTTAATCTTGAATAATACCGATGCAACATTGGTTACATATCACGGTTAACAACTTGACATACTAGGTTTTATTGAAGTTGAGGTTGTGTACAAAAATGTTTCAAAAATTCTCAATTTTTATATTGTCGATTTAAATAAAAAACCATCTTCAGGGCGAGAATGGATTATGCAATTAGCTTTAAATTTACATAATGAAATTGCTCAAGTAGATGATTACGGAGATTCTAATTTACATTTATTACTAGAAAAATACAATTCAAGTTTTCAAGAAAGATATGGAGAAAATTGTGGACCTAAAGGCAAAGTTGAAACTCAAAACAGATACATCACATTTTTTCTTAAAAGCATGAAGGATACCCCATGCACTACTTCCAGAAGTAGAAAAAAGGATTGAAATTTTAGAAAAAGAGGGAGTATTAGGAAAGGCTCATACTTCAGAATATGCAACTCCTATTGTTCCGGTGCTTAAATATAATGGTACAGCTAAGATATGTGAGAATTCTAAAAGTACGTTTAATCGTCACCTTGTTGTAGTAGATGAATATCGACTGCCTACTATTGAAGAATGATTTTCAAGCATGGCAAGTGCTGATAAATTCACAAAAATTGATTTAAAACAGGCATATTTACTAATGGAGGTACATCCAGTCGATAGAAAATATTTAACTTTGAGTACATCGAAAGGTCTATTTCGAAGTAACCGTTTGATGTATGGAATAGCTAGTGGCAAAGAGGAATAGAAAGTTTATTGAAAGTCATCGAGGGCGTTTCTGTTTTTCTTGACAATATAAAAATTACAGCCCCAGGGAATGCTACATATTTTCAAAGACTAGAATTAGTCTTTGCTCGTTCACAAAAACATAATATACGGGTTAATTTTGAAAAATGTAATTTCTTACTAACTATCAAATATTGTGGATATTTGATTGATAGGGACGGGATGCATAAAACAAAAGAAAAAATGGAAGCTAAAACTCCAACAAATAAAACTGAATTTCGTGCTTTTGTTGGTTTAATACACTATTATGCCAGGTTTTTGCCAAATATCATTAAGATATTGCGCCCAATTTATAATCTGGTAAAAGATGGTACTGCATTTAAATGGAGTGAAGAATGCCAAAAAGAATTCGCAAGGGCATGAAATTATGTCCGACAGAAATTTAGCTCATTTTGATCCATCAGTACCTTTACTCTTAGCGACTGATGCAATTCCCACGTGTACCCAGATGATACTGAACGTCGTATTCACTTTGCTCCACAAATAATAAGCTCGGTACAACAAATATATGCCCAAATCGATAAGCATACGCAATGAACTTCGAACTATTATTATCTTTTTGGTAGATCATTTTCATTATTAGTAGATCACCAAACTCTTGTTCAAATATTTTCGCCTTCAAAACCTTACCTACAATTACAACCACCAGAATGCAACACTATGCTTTATTTCTAATTCTACAATTACATATAAAAAAACTAAATATCATTCAAATGCAGATGCTATGTCTAAGTTACCACTAGAAAATGTTTCAAATGCTATGTCTAAGTTACCACTAGAAAATGTTTCAAATTTTTATTATAACGTTACAGATAAATTTGAAATTTTTCAGATAGAAATATTACCTATCACCCCTAATGAGTTTATTAATGAATCGGCTTATGATATAGAATTAGAGAAACGTTTTCAAGGTTTATGAAACGGTATAAATGTAAAACCAGTTTACAGGTTCAATGTGCCACAAGTAGAATTTTTAGACGACGCCATCTGAAAGTTGCTCGTTCTGTATTCATGTACATACCGAAAGTTGCGTTTTGAGTGTTCCATGTAGTGAAAGTGACAGTTCCATACTGCAAAACGCTTTCGAGACGCTAGTAGAGATATACATATTCCGTTTGCATTCAATCCAATAAATACTAATAGTTGTCCTGGAGGTACAATCAACATTACTTTTTGCAAATAATCAATAAATTAATATTGAAATTGCAAATATCATTAAGTACATGATATTGTTCAATATATAAAATGTTTATAATTCTCTATTATTTATTTTCTTTCCTCAGTGTAATTGAAAAAGTCTTGGATCTTATGCGTCGTCTGAAAAGTGTAAGCCGCGGCTGAAATACTACTTTGTTGGACTCGTCTATTGCTCGCCTCGCTTCGCTTGTCTCGCAATAGTCAGACTCGTTCAACAAAGTAGTACTTTCAGTCCTTGGCATACAAATAACTATAACTTTACAAAATAATTGAATTTTAAGAAATGATATTGTAGTTATCCAAAGTTGGATAAGAATTAAATTATTGCAGGAATTACATGCTGCACACTTTGGAGTGGTTAAAATGAAATCACTTGCAGGGAGTCATTGTTGGTGGCCAGGAATATCCAGGGATATTGAGAAATTGTGTAAGAATTGCCCAGAATGTAATGAACATAAAAATAACCCTAGTAAAGTACCTCCATGGCAAACTCCTATAGTACCTTTTGAACGTGTACACGATTATGCTGGTCCATTTATGAATAAATATCATTTTATTCTGGTTGATGCATACATTAGATAGCCAGAAATACATATAGTTAACGATATGACTAGTAAAACTGCAACAAGTATTTCAAGAAACATATTTATTACTTTGTGTATACTATTTTATTTAGTTTCCGATAATGCTCAAGCATTTGTTTCTTATGAATTTAACAGATTTCTTGAAAAAATAGTATTTTCTAAAGCCAAGTGCTCCTATCACCCTGCTATAAATGGTTTAGCAGAAATATATGTACAATCTTTCAAACAATCTCTTCGCCATCTACAAAATAATACTCTTGATTAACAATTACAATTAAATAAATTTTTATTTCACTACAAAATTACTCCAAATACAGTGACAGGTCTAAGCCCTTCAACCCTAATGTTTGGTAGAGATAGTAGATCCAGATTGTATATATTTAAACCTAAAATTTGGAAAGGGGAGGGAAATATGGATGAAAAAGTTAGAAGATTGAAAGAGTGGAAGCTAGAGATTACCTACATTCAGATAAGTGGCAGTTCAGTGAAGTTCACGAAAAATTAGGTAAATCACATTATTTGATTGAGTTAGATTACGACCAGTCTTTGAAGAGACATATCGATCAATCAAGGCTTTTAGGGGAAAATATAACCTATAAAATTCCAGATTCATCTACACAACTTGAACCGCCTATTATGCCTAGTCCTCTGGTTATTAATTTAACCTTGAATTCAAATCAATTTGAAAAACATACAATTACCTGATGAGTCTGTTAAAAATGCCCAAAATAAATCTACGTCACCTGACCCACCGATAACTACTGACAAGCCAAGTACCTCCCACGAGTCTACAGAGTTCCTCCTTTACTCAGGTGTAACTTTGGGTCGTTCAAAACGAAATGTTAAACTCCCAAGCAAATTAAATGTATAATTAGTAGAATTCCTCCTAAGCAGGTGAAGAAGTGTTATGTCCTTATATTTAGGAACGTAATTCAACCCGAGAAGTTGGCAACGACAACTGACAAGTGTCAATTGTGCACTTCTGAAAGCGTTAAAAAATAATCTTGTTACCAGTTTATCAATAAATGAATAGTAATCTACAATTATCCATTATTTTACACCCGCAAACAAAACAACTACATTATTATGTGTGGTAGAGAAGGATGCACGATAGCAGTTGAGTCTTGTCGATTTTCTCCCACTGAATCTTTAATTGAAGGTAATGAATGAAATCGAAAATTATATGTATCACTGAAGCTGTCCTTCTCTATGGCTTATTTTAGTCTATATAGTATTCTTTGTCATGCCGTAATTAATGCCGTGCCAATCATTAGATCTGCCACGATTTCAAATGTCATTGACATTCTATTGGATTCGCAATAAAATCATGTACATTTACATACGTGATTTTTTTGGAAACAGAATGAGGAAAATTTACAAATACCAATAATTATCAACCTTACGACTGAGTGATGAGAAATAGTTGTAATATCCGGGGTTGTCGAAATAAATAGAGACATGGTTTGAGTTTCTAAACTGTGTTTACTCCAAAATAAAATTAAAAGTCAATCTGGTGTTCATTATCAGTTCTTGTGACATATTTTCCGGAGAACTGAATTAAGATTGAGAGGGAGAGATAAATTCGTATGAATTTGTTGGATTTGGAGTATTTTTGGTAGAATTGAAGACTTGAAGTAAATAATGGGCTAAGTGCCATAAAAATATAAATTAGGATTTTTGCTAAAATGCGTGCTAAGAGCCAGCGCCAGTAACCTGTATGACGGGCTTAGTGGAAAGAGTTTATTTTATAGTTCAAAACACTCCCCAAGATAGAGTCTGTGTAATTTGCAGTCCTTTTTGTAAATAACGGGCTATGTGCTACTTGTCACGACCGTCACATCGTGCGTATATCTACTTGTATATCTACGGGTGTATATATAAATTCCATATAAATATGGAAAATATAATACAAGATAATACGACAAGAAGAAGTAAAGGAAAAGGAGGAGCACAAGAAGAAAGACAAATCAAAAGATGTGAGGGAAAATCGTATATTAACAAAAGTAATATCCTTGTGAGAGAGAAAAAAGAACCTAAGGGCGAGGTAAGTGGTTACGGTTTTTATTACTATTATTTTTATTTGCATTTCCCTTCTAAGGTCATTTGTAAATGTAAATACAAGTGTCGAGAAATTCCTCATGTTCACAAACTAAAACTATCTCATGATTTTCATGGAATGAAAGATAATGTAAAACAACATCATACTTGATGGGATTACTCTCAATTTCTGGTGTGAAACGGAGAAGGCACGGCCAATACGAAAATCCGGAAAATAGTAGAAGACAGGCAAGTGTGTATTTTACTTTACCAGATGGCAAAGGCAACATAGTCCAGGTCTGTAAACAAACTTTTCTAGAAGTGTACGGTGTAACCAGAAGAAGGATAGAAACTCGTGTCAAAGCTAAAAAGCCAGGAGATGTAGTTTACACTGAGAAACGAGGAAACAAGAAAAAATGGGAAAATTTACAGAACAAGACGAAAATCTAGTTATAGAGCACATTCAGTCATTTCCAAAAGAGCAAAGTTATTACAGTAGATTGAAAACCCAGAAAGAATATTTAAGTCAAGACCTTAACATGAACATATTGTATATGGCATTTAAAGAAAAGTTTCCCCAGACGCAGATATTGTACCGTATTATTATACTACGTTCAAAAAGAAATTTCCCAACCTAAGTTTTCATCATCCTCGTACTGATACCTGCGATACTTGCGATTTGCTATCCATGCAAATGAAGAATGATCCTAGCAATCGGGATGAAAAGCAAAAACTTGAACTCCACCATCGTAAATCTCAAAAGGCTATGACAGAGATGAGACATGATCATGAAAATTCCCAACTTCCTTCAAGCTCTATGTGTACTATTTCGGTTGATCTCCAACAAGTTCTGTCTCTTCCTGCTTCAACACATTGTCAGAGGTACTATTTACGGCAACTTTTGTGTTACAACTGGTGTGTGCATGTAGGAGACAATAACAAAGGTTTTATATTTTTATGGCATGAAGGAATAACTGGACGAGGAGGAAATAAAATTGCCTCGTGTATATTGAAAGCAGTAATCAGTAAAGTGACATATAAAAGACGGCTCACAGTTTGGAGTGATAACTGCGCTGAGCAGAATAAGAACCAAATGCTCTTGTTTCTGTGGATCTACTCGGTTGCTCGGGGTTGCTTCGATGAAATTGATCATATATATCTAATATCTGGACACTCTTTTCTTAGCTGTGACAGAAATTTTGCACGGATCGAAAAAAGAAGACGCCGAGAGACATGTCAAGTGCCTATGGAATTAGATGCATGGAAGGTTACTAAAGTTTTCAAAAAGAACATCAACACTCAAAGTATTGACTATGAATTTGGAAACTTTAAAGTGCACCAACAGAATAAGCGAAGAAAAAAAAACGAATTTAAGATCGGTGCTGCCATACATTAAAGAAGAAAATAAAGCAGTTTTCCAAATTTTGTTAGTTTAACAATTATTTTCTAACTAATTTTTTTGTACGCTATTTGTTGTGACACTTAACCCTTTTCATAAAATCAACATTTTTTGATTTTTTTTAAGTTCTGTATTTCGTATTACAAATTTTAATCAGTAATTAGTCTTACCTTTATCTGTAAATTATCAACGTTTTTTTATTAATTCAATATTGTAAATACAGCAACATTATTTACAAAAAGTTGATTTACTGAAAAGTTTAGTTTTAGCACTTTGCCCATTATTTACTTCAAGTCTTCAATTGTTGTTTTCTTGTTAGTGCCCTGGCGTAGGATGGTTTCCTCTTTAGAGCTGGGTTGTGGGTGTGTTGGGTGGTTTAGTGCGCGTTGAGTGAGAAACTAAATTGGGGGTAGAAAAGTGTCTGGTAATTTTTTTTTAAAAAGGTGACTAGTAAAGATTTGTTCAAAGGTGTATGGAATGGGAAGATGTAGTCAGGCTTTTCGCTAGAAAGTAACTTACCGGTGGGCTGTTTTGTGTTGGGGTGTTTCGGGGGTTGGTGTTTGGAAACAGCCAAGCCCAAAGTATGCAGAGATGGTGTGACAAAAAGTGTCTAGGATGGGATCAACAATGTAGAAGACGAACCATGTATCGCTGCCGATACATATATATGTTTGTTGAGCTGGCCAGGTGTCAGAAATTATTTGATGAAAAAGAGGTGTTATTTACTGAATTTGAGATGTCTCCGATGTTTAAGAAGAAATATTATGAACTATTAGAGATTTGAGATTTTTACTGGTTTTTTGGAATTTTGGGGAAAGGTGGATAGGAGACAGTTTTCAAAAGTGTATGGAGTTAGATGATTTGTTGAAATATGATGAAAAGTTGCGGTGACGCGCCTTCGATGGTTTGGGACTATTTACGGTGGTCGGCGGTGAAAAAATAATAATAATAATAAATCTAAAAATGCGGGTGTTTCGATCGTCGGTCCATTTGGCTAGTGAATAAATTCACAGCGTATGCAGGAAAACCGCAGAAAAGCCTGCAACACCGACGAATAAATTAAGATTGACTGGGTTCGCTCATTTATACTGGTCGGTTTGTAGTGGGCTGTGGGAGGGGTTTTATTTGTAGGAATTCATTGTCAGTCTTTTAATTGAAAAATCATTTTGTTGACTGTGTTTGGGCCAGAATATTTTAGTGCTAATTTCGGGTTTAATTGTTTGTCGGCATTCGACAGGCTGTATTCTTTTTTCATAAGTGGGTCTCCAATTTAAGATATCCACTCTCTGCGGCGAAGGTTGTAGTGATAGCTGTGTGTTGTAAATGCCTTGGCTAGGTTTACTTTCACTAACTCAAATGCCTCTCTAAGTTTTTCTGATCTTCTTGGAGATGGTTTGTTATGAAATGGATCTGGCGAGGCAATTATTCTGCTGGGCAAGTATGATTCGTGGCCGAAATTTAAAAATGCAGGCCAAAATCCGGTGAAGCCGTGTTTTGCGGAATTGATGGCGAACGTAAGTTATGGAATTAGCGAGTCCCATTTTTTTGGTTATTATCGCAGAATTGGGCTATCATGGTTTTAACCACACTGTTTGTCCTCCCGACCGGGTTGGTTTGTGGTGTGTACGGCGGGATGTTCGGTTTCTCAATTATAAATTATTTTAGCAGATTTTTAAACTCTCTATTTTCTAATGTGATGGTGTTGTCTGCTATTAGCTTTTTCGGGCAAACGAAACTCATGGTTATTTCATCTTTCAATGCTTGGCATACTACGGTAGCTGCGGAACTACTGACTAGTATTATCTCTACCCATTTCGAGAATGAATCTAGAAAAAGGATGGTGTAAATGTTGCCTTAGCGACCTCGGAAGTGGTCTGATCATATCGGTGGTAACGATGTGCCATGGGTGTCCTGGAATGGTCGTAGAATACATTCTACCGGTGGTTTGTAGCTGCAATGATTTGTAGATTGGGCAGCTGTGGCATTGTCTTAAAAACTTCGCTTTGTTTCGAAACATGTTGGGCCAGTAATTCCTCATGGCCAGCCTGGCAATTGTCTTTGCTATGCCAAGATATCCGGCTGTGAGATCTGCGTGATTCTCAGTAATTAGTTAAGCTTGATTATCTCTTGGAATACATAATTTCCACGGGTCTGATAATTCAGCTTCTTTGTAATCGTACTAAAGTGTCGGTATGGCAAGTCGTTCTTAACAGCATAGTCTGGGTACTGTCGCGGATTTGCTTCTACTTCTCCTAGCATCTTTTTGTGCCAGTCCTCCTCTAGACTTTCGATGGATATATAGCAAATTTAGTCAACTGGTTCCCAAGAAAGTGCGTCCGCCACAAAGTTTTGGGAGCCTTTTCTGTATATGACATCGGAGTCAAACTGTTGGAGTGTCATGGCCTATCTGGCGATTCTTCCTGACGGGTTCTCCATAGATTGTAGATATTTGAAGCTTTGGTGGTCGGTTATGACCGATAATGAATATCCTTCCAAGTACGGTCTCATTTTTTCTTCTTCTACTCCATATATCATTGATAATAGTTATTTTTGTGACACACTATAATTTCTCTTTGGTTTTCATAGTGATCTACTTGCGTACGCTATTACTCGATCATGTCCTTCATCGTCCTTTTGAATAAGAGCTACACCTAGTCCGCATCCTAGGCAAATTAGTATCGATGCTTGTGTCAATAGTGTTTTTATCTTTTCGAAAGCGGCTATTTGGTCCGGGTCCCAAAACCATCTTTGTTCTCTCTCAACGAATTTCGATAACTGTACGGTAATCGTTGAATAGTCCTGAATGATTTAATACTAATTTAGCCATCTCAGAGATAAGTTCATCTTTCTTTATTTTGTAAATCCAGCCTAGTTTTGGGTCAGTTATTTTTAACCCTGCTGCACCTTCGGAGTATGACATTTTAATTTTAGAAGAAAGTTCTATTGCTTCGTGTATTGTTTAGAAACCCTGTATTAAAATCTGCTTGTTCGCCAATGTAATGTTCGGGGTTGTCGGAAATAAATAGATAAATAGAGACAGGGTTTGAGTTTCCACACTGTGTTTATTCCAAAATAAAATTAAAACTCAATCTTACAAAATAAATACCACATTTACGAACGTTACAAAAACCAGTACCTGGCATGATGCTTTTTGTTCCGATAGACAAACGACATTGAAATCGTGTTATTGAAATATTTCTTTTCGTCGTAGAAATATAAACAAACGCTAAAACAGCAGTCAAACAGTAATTCTGATTCAAGTCTATTACTTTCAAACAAGGATATGTTATTATGAATTTATTTTATACACATATCATTTACCTTAACTGTATTTTTGAAAGCTGAGTGAGATATTAATTTCCTTTCACCCAACACGTGAAATATATAAAATAAGAAAAGGATCTGAGGAATCTGTACGCGAGAACTCAGCGGTAGGAATCTCCCACAGAACTCAACACTCAATGTGGAGTACGGTAGGTAATCGAAACGATCTCAACGCGAAAGTTTCGGTGGCGGAATTGAATGATCTTAACAGGACCACTCAAGATTATAGGGATGAACAATCTCAACGCGAAAGTTCGGGTAGGGGGAGCGGACCGATCTAGACTTAACACGTAAAGATCTGTCCTTTTACCAACGATTTTTCGGTCTCTTATACTAATTTTAAGTTCTATGAAGACGTTAGAAAAATTGTTTGGCTATTAAGATTGGCATGCGCTCTAAGACGACAATCCTTATTATCGTTACATACTATATTACATACCTAGCCGGGAGTGTAGATCATTACAACCCATGCTTTGTTAGCACTAAAAGCCGTGTCTGGAATGATCATTTCCGCGTGTTATGTACACTATTCACAATCGCTTAATTACAAACTTTTAAAAATATTAATTTGATGAGAATTTGTTATCAATGTATAAGATTTTTTTCGTGAGAGAACTTCATGAAACTGTTGCTAGGAAATATTACTAGATTATTGGTTTTAATAATTAAGTGGAAAATATTCTTTTCCTAATCATATTGAAGAATGTTTACATTCCTGATGCGTTTTTCGATGAGAAAGTTGTTCATTCTTCAGCTGTCGAGGAAATTGAATACTTTAACCACGGGTTACGAACCAATGAGACGACAAGATTTTACTTTTCTCCACGGATAATATTTATCGTTACTATGAAAATTAAAGGACGGTCCATTATTTTTTTCAAAAATTGATTGACATTGACATTTCTCATCGAGTCTCTGTTTGTTTCACCTCTACAAAATATCTAGAAAAATGGAAATACATTGTGGACGAAATAGAGAATTGTACGCCATTAGACGTGCAAGATGCTACCAAACTTGCAACGCTCAACCTCTTGAATACTTAACCTCCTGCCACAAATGTTGAGAAAGAAATACGGTACGGTTAATGTATATGTTGATAATGAGGAAGAGATAAAAAAATATTAAATTTGTTACTTAATTCTCTAATTTTATTTATTGGAAAAAGTATAGTGCCGAGCTTCTGAGAAATGGCCATTCCCACTCAAATAAGTTACTCCACTCACCTTCAGCTTGTGTCGCAAGTTTTATTCTCATGGAAATGGCCAACTTTCTCACTCAATGAATAATATACAATTCCGTTACGATTTTTTTTGCTTAAACATGTACATAATGTTTGATTTCTAGTTAACCTGTAATCCTCCGGAAGTCCGAGAAGCTGAGGACACTGCGGTTCGTGGAATAATTCCGGAGAAAAAAATTAAGAATTGGTACCCAAATAAGGGTATGCCACAAACTTCAGAAACGATACTGCATATAATAAATAATAGAGAAGTCATGTCATAATATGAAAGAAATACTTCAAGTTGATATCAGATGTCACTGTGGTTATTGATTCAATATTTTATAGATTAATCGGAATATAAACAGTTCAGGTCAGCAAACAAATTTGTTTTTTTAAAAAGGATAAAAATTCGTAACTACGTTATAATGGTTTGTTAATTGGAAAATTGGTCAGTCTGATTTTATATCTGAATTTGTAGAGCTTTCCAAAAATAAAAAATATTGTTCATATTATCTTAAATAGTGTTATTAATCTCATAAATTGTTATTCGGTTCCAAAGTGTTGTAAATTCTGTGCGTGTTTTTGAGAAACATTTCGTGATTCGGAAAGTGTAAAGATCCAGAATTCTGAGTTTTACTTAGAGTTGATCCAGATTGCAGTTCCGAATCCGGACCATTGGTGAGTCTGTTCCAAATAAATAATTGTTTAAGATAATTCAATATTCTATAAAAAACATCAGGTCTTTTATAAGATAAATCATAGATACATCAAAGATATAAAAAGCTATAAATTTTGAATTCGAATTAAAGAAGAAATTTAAGAATACCTACTCACTGAATGATTATACAATTGTAAAGGACTTTATTGGATAGCGTTAGGACCGTGATCGGTTTTTGGCATTTCGTGAAATTTATTGACAATTACGATAAATTTTATAATTTTTTTTGAAGAATGTATTAGAGATTACATTTTATCACCGTAATTAATTTTAATTTTGTATTCATATAGATAAGGTATTGTATTTTGTTAAAAAATAAACTAATGTGTTTGTTTGACGATTTGTAAGTTTTGATATACAAACATATTTGAATTTACCATACTGTAGAGGTTACTTGTGAATGATGTGGAATTATTTTATATAAAATAAATTTACTCAATTAAATCGGAAAAATTTAATTTGTGACAGTGACATTTCTTAATTATTGATGAAAGACATATTATTATAATATATTAGAAATGTCATGATATCATTAAATAGCCTTGTATAATTAAGCGTATACAGTCATAAATGACAACCGGGTAAATAATCCCGAATAATAATAATAATAAATATTTTCATTTAAACAATACTTATATATTCAAAATGAAGGATTACCAATGGGAACCCCTATATCACCAATTTGGGCAAATATATTTATGGACGGATTAGAACGAAAAATATTTAAATGTGATGTTTCAAAAAATATATAGTTTTGGTATAGATCATCTTTTTGTAAACTCACCCGACTAACAATTGCACTTCCAGCATATAGTTGATACTTTTTTTTATCCTACCACTCACCATTAAACGTGAGACTAACGGAATTCTATACATATTAGAATTGTCTTGAATCGTATTGTCTATTGAAATTATCGATTATCACTATATTTTAAAGCCACTTTTCAGAACATCCGCTTTCATATATAAGCTTTATTGACTTGAGTGTGTTACACACACACACTTGTTTTGGCACAAAAATAAAAAACAACATTAAATATATAAATCATCTCCTAAAATAATATAAAATATACTATTATAGACTCTGGGTGCTAAAAATAAGAAAGTACTCGTATGTTATGTTAGACTCTTCAACATTAAATGGATTGTAAAAATATGTTGCTGACGGGTGTTATAGTTGTGGGACGGAAGTTGTATTTTTATGTGATACCTCAGGTTCGAATTGTAAAAATAAAGTTGTCTTAAATTCATCACGTGTGTCTTAGAATAAACATAATCTGTGTGATGAAGAACATTTTTCGAGTAAATAAGTTTCAAAAATCACCGTTGTAAAACTTCCAGTGGAAACAATTGAGTTTGCAATACACTGCTCCAACTTAAGATTCTGTATCGAAGATGAATTTCAACTAAAGCATTATACAGTGTTGTCAGAATATGCACAGTTAGTAACTCTTTACAGTATTTTGAATTTATGTAGCATACTCCTAAGTTTTACAACCTGAAATGGAATATGAGATTTCCATTTCATATGCTGGTCTATTCGTACCCCCAGATACTTTACACTCTTTACAGGTAAAATTGTAAATGGTTCATTAGTACTTATCCAGAGTTTGCTAAAAGTTGACGAGCTGAAGGAGCTACATGAAAAAGTTCAGCACTTTATTTTTACAATTTTTGTTGTTCTTAATTTATATTCTAACCATTTTTTAATTTGACAGAAGTCAGTTTCAGAATTTGCTTATGAATTATCCCATGTATCAGAATCGTATAATATTGCGGTAACATCAGCAAAGCCCAAGGTATGTCCTGAGCATCGCAATTAAAACAAGCCATTTACATATATGTTGAATAGTACAGGGCCAAGTACAGTTTTTTGAGGGATACCAAATTCGACAATTTCGCTATCACTGTATACGTAATCTATTTTTACAGCTTGCTGTCTGTTCGATAGATAGCTTTCGAGGAATTTTAATGAGTTGTCTGGCATTCCTTCGTCCTGTAGTGATTTCAAAAGGAGAGGAAGGCTAACAGTATCAAAAGCCTTAGAAAGTTCTATAAATACGCATAAGCATGGATTACTATCGTAGACAGAGTCAGTAATTTTTTATGTTAATGCTAGGATGGCGTCATGCATTGACACATTTTTCTAAAACCGTACTGATTATTGGAAATGATTTTATATTTATCAAGATAAGACATCAAACGATTTTTGATCATTTTCTCAAATATTTTTAAAACAAGGGTTATCAAAGAGATAGGCCTGTAGTTATTTATATCCAAGACATCGCCTTTCTTGTATAAGGGAATGACTATTGCGTTTTTAAAACTATCCGGGTATTGTTTATTTACGATAAAAAGACCGTGATGTAATTTTTAGTTACTTTCATGCTTATCAGAATAAATATTAAATTACCAACCGTGAATACAATTTATCCTCAACAGCCAGGGCAATTTACAGCTAACGGGTTGGCAAAACTTCAAGACGTTGTCAAATCAACTTGTAAAATTCCCCAGTTTGTTTTTACGTTTATTGACATTCGATAATCGTCTAATATTTAAAATTTTTTTGGTGCTTATAAACTCATTGCTTCTTTAAGATTAAAAAACAGTTATTTTCATAAATAATTATTTAGGCAAATCTGCAGTGTGAGGTTAATGAAATGACGAAGCAGCTGAACAGAAAATGTCAAGAGATGGTAACATCTTTATTGAGCTATTTTCAACGAGAATGCCGAAATGCAGGCCCGCTTCTCCCGCTTACTGCTATAAGAGACGTAAGTAATAGTATTCGCTATTTGCATTCATCATTATTAATATTATTGTTACATGTTTTAATGTTAGGTTAGGTTAATCAAGCTTGATAATATATTATTCTTTCATAAATTGAAGTAATTATATTGTAGAGTTGCAGAAGCTTTACAACTTAGCGTTTACACTGTTAACCGTATTGCCGCCAAGCATACTAGAGGTTAACAGCCTAAAAGCCCACCTCAAAAGAGACAACGCATGAAAACTACTGTTGAAATTGATAACTTTGATCAAAATGCTTCCGGAAATGTTATATACGAAATGTATGGAAACAGTGAGTATATTGAATTTACTTTTTTGTTTTATTCACATTTAACTAAAACAATACTTTTTTCAGAGGAACACATAACCTTGAAAACTTCAAGAGACAAACTTCAGGGTCGGGAACTCTTTAATGGTTGCTTAACATCACTCTGGAAGATAGTGAAAAAGATTGGATTCAAATACCAAAAAGATGATCTTCGTCGTGGTTTAATGGAGTTGCCACATATTGAATTAAAACGTGTATATCAAGATAAAAAGGGAAGGTTTATATCAATTTATGTTTTTGGATGAGACCTGGATATTTAAAGTCGGTACTGTTGAACGTTCTTGGCAAGATTTTAATCATAGAAGCGTGAAAGACACCAAAAATTGGTGGTCCAAGGTAATTGAATAATAAAATTTAGCAATTAATTCATGGTGTACTGACATTCCTGCCATTTTAAGACCTTTTCAAATATTTACTAGTCAAATTAACTATCTCGATCCTTACTTCGTGGAATCTACTCATATTAGTGTTTCAAATGAAACTCACGGTTTCTAGTTGATAACAAAATATATTAAAAATTGTTGAAAATTCTAAAAAATTGACAATTGTTTCGATAAATCAATATCATCGTCAGAATGACAGAAGTTACATTTCATTTGATGCCTACCTGATGTTTAGTAGTTATTTTTGGCTACACCAAAAAGTGACCTAACTTGTGATTGACTTAATATATGTTAATAACTAGAAATAAGAAGAAGATGTGATATTACAAATATTGGACCTTAGATATTAATAGCCCTATGATGATATCCTGGATATCATTTTTCCAATTAAGATCAGTATAATTGTGCAATGATATAGAAATCCAGGAAAACTATATCTGCTGATCTTTACAATTATCACTTAAGAAGACAGTTTATTAGTGGAGAACTCCCTAGATTTAACTGTTAATTGACAACTTCATATTGTGGGTTTCTTAAATGTCTTCTAATTTCCAATTCTTCAAGGAAATCCAGTTCTTGTTTCTTTTCACAAATATGCAGCACTTCTAGTTTTGTGTTAGGTATCAATGAATGATTGGTGTCTAGTAGATGTTTTGCGTAAAGGGATTTATCTGGTTGTTTTAATCTGAATGCTCGTAAGTGTCCACATTTCTAAGGGTGTGACCCAAATAGACAGCATTACGTTCTGGACATTTGAGTTTATATATACCTGACTTATTTATTGAACAAATGTAATTTCGATAGAGAGATTAATACAATTAGACAAATAGCAACATCCAACGGTTATTCATTAGATATGATAAATAAGCTAATTAATAAAAAAGAGAAAAAGTGGCATTACAACTAATATTTCCTAAACAAACTGATGAAATAAAAACTCATAAAACCATCACATATGCCAAAAATATTTCTAATAATATTTCAAAGATAATATCTTCAGCAACGAATACAACAATTTCTTTCAAAACCGAAAGTAACGTTAGTACAAAATTGTTAAATGTGAAAACAAAAATACCACCATTAAAGAAGTCAGGTATATATATATAAACTCGAATGTCCAGAATGAAATGCTGTCTATTTGGGTCAGACCCTTAGGAATTTTGAAATCCGATACAGTGAACACTTACGAGCATATTGATTAAAACAACCAGACAAATCCCACTACGCAAAACATCTACATTTAAATCTATATAATTATTAATAGCTGTTTTGAGCAATGCAGGCTATCTAGGAAACCTAGTAGTAATTTGTTATTTCCTTATTGTAAGTATTGCGTGCTGGTTCCTCTTCTGGATTTATTCCTGGAGCAGGGCTGGTTTTTTACTCCAATAAACAGTATGGTGATTACCACGGTGAAATGAACCGAGTCATTTTTTGCAATGGTTTGAATACCAGCCTTTAGTGAACTTGGAAGAACCTGCCACAATTGTAGTGGATAGTGCAAGTTATCACAGTACACTGATCAATAAAATACCAACAACAGCTACAGAAAAGGCTGATATACAGAACTGGTTAATACAAAATGATATTCCTTTTGAAAATACTTTTCTCAAAACCCAATTATTGAATTTAGTAAAACGGTGAGTTGATATAAACATTTTTCAATATAGTATGGTAATACTTAGATAACTTATTTTGTTTAAATATGTGCATTTTTGTAGGAATAAACCACCAACAGTATATGAAGCTGACGTATTATCTGAAAAATATGGTCACAAAGTGCTTAGACTCCTCCCTTACCACTGTATGTTCAACCCAATTGAACATATTTGGGACATAGTTAAAAACTTTTATAGGGATCATGTGGGAACTGATGGTTCTTCAACAGAACAAGCAATAGGTGCATGGAAAAAATCTTCAGAAAAAGTGACTCCTGATATTTGGTCAAAGACAGTAGAGCACACTGAAAACATTATACAAGATGGGTGAGATAGAGAAGTAGTATTTGATAGACAGGACGTGTCTCCACTTATTTTTAACTTTGACAGTGACGATGAAAATAGTGATGATTTTGTAGTGGAGTCGTGGAATTCCTATGTTTTATTTTTTGTATATTTTTATTCAATTTGCTTCATTTCCACCTTTTCAAAATCACTAATAACTATTGATCAGTTAATTAGGTACAGTTATTTTATAATACACAAATTAAAACAACGACTACAGTATCTCCACATAAATAATACTGATAAAATGGAAGATTTTTCATTTTTATATCTTGTAACAGAATTTTATTCCGTGTATCTACATTTTTCTTTTTCATTCTATTTTTATTATATTAAATATAATAGATATTGTATAAAGAAACAATATTTAAATTTGCATGAAGATGATTACATCTTGTATTGATTCCTTTTAGCGTAAACCCTTGCAGTGCTATTGAAGATGGTTCTATAGAGCATAGAATAAGGTATAAGGACCTATAGTTCGTCATTTAAGCCTCTTCTATGTGAAATAATTAAATGTTAATTCGAATATAGAATGATTGGTTACTGTTTCTTGTATCTGTAATCAAGCCTATCATACAAGCCTTTTATTTTTAAATAAATATTTTTATCTTACGCCCTACGAGGAACGTAACAATGAAAAAGAAGAACTGTCAATTTAACATCAGATTGACTTTCCTAGGTTTCGTTAAGTAAAGGAAAAAACTACAGCTTGACAACCTCACAATATTTTGTTTTGCAACGTCATCGTATTTTTATCGTAAATAAACTATATATTCCCTCTTCTATACATTTGTGAAATATATATTTAAATGGTTTAGAAATCAAATCTGACATTAATTTGAGTGTTTCTGTTGCAACATTATCAATTTCTGTATCATTTTTATTCTTCAACTCACGTATTATAGTTTCAATCTCAGGCTGAAGTACAGGTGCAATGATAAAGGTATTTGAAATAAAATAACGGACCGGTTCATAGTGTTTATCTTTTTTCATATTTTCTGTCAATTTCAAATTAAATTCGTTTGCAATATCAATTTTGCTGGATTAAATTTTATTTTGCTGGTCTTTGATTCTATCTATATATTATGTTCTTCTCTGCTTGGTGTGGCTAATTTATTTAACAATGTCCTATCAACTCTGCGAACTAACTTTATTTCTGTTTTTTCTTTCGATAAGTGATTGTATTCAGTTATTTTGTGATTACTGAATTTAATTTATTTCGATAATTCCTATATTCCGTTTGCAGTAGTTTATCATGTGTATATTTTAGTGTATTTTGAAATAACGAATTTCTTTTGTTAATGGAGTTTAAGAGAGCATTAGTAAACCGAGGCAATATTTTTGTGTTTTTCCTTTTTCTTTTAGGGATATAAGTACATTTTCTATAGCTTCTAAGACAATTCCTGAAAATTTTAATGTTGCAATATCTGGATCTTGGGCCGAGTACACATGGTGCCAATTTAATGTACGAAATTCATTTTGAATTTTTTGTTCATCAATAATAACTACTTTTATTTCATTTTCATGTCTTTTTATCCTTTTTTCCAAAATAATTTGTAAAATGGTTGTATAATGGTTTGTAATAATTGTTTTTAGAACTATTATAATAATATTTTCATACAGACTCTGTTCTGCTCGTAGAAATATATGATCCAGACAATTTTTGCTTCCACCTTGCACTCTTGTGGGATTATTAATCCCACATTAATATAAATAATTGATACAAATCTAAATTTCCCCAGAATATTTAGATAGCTACCGGTTATATTATCATCTGATTTTAAAATATCTATATTCAAGGCTCCTATTAAAATGTACTTGTCGTTACTGTTGTATATAAACTGCCTCAAATAATTTTCCAATCATTCGGTAAAGACACGTGCATCAGATGCTGGAGATCTGTAAATAATTATGACGATAATATTTTTATTTGACTAGAAATGTATTTTCATTGGTAATATTTTTATATTATTAAAAATAGACAACCCCATGGCACTGATTGAATTTACTTTGATTATAAATTAGATTGTAAATTCCAATATCAAATGAACTTGAATGTTGAATTTCCCTAGTTTCACTTAAAACGATACAGTCCATATCACAATCCATACCTTGTAGGAGTATCTTTGTCTCCATTGTGATCTGTTTCCAGATATTCCTATACACCACATCCGCTGTGTTAGTGTTAGAATCACTACCTGTAGGATTAATAATTTATCAAGAAATAAGGTCTGAGAAAACTCGTTGTGGAACAGCTTGTTTGAAAATTTGGACGTTTAGATTTTGCTAATATTTTGATCGTGTATGGCCTATATTTATCTGTGTCCTTTTCAAGTATAGGATTGCTAAACTTTTGATCGTGTATGGTTCTTATTGATCCATCCGTGACTTATGAATTGTTTGTTTTATGTCTATCACGAAGCATATTTTGGAAAAGTTTTTGCAACCAAACATCATCCCGTTCATTTTTATAAGCAAACTATTTCTATATTGTTTCAAGTAGTTAACATTTACATGTGCAACGTTCTTAGTCAGAGATATTGAAAATATTGTAAATGTATTTTTCCATTATTGGCATTCTATTTCAGAAATAAGAAGATTTCTTCCCTCCAAAAATTACGAGGATTATGAAATTTCAGATACAAAATACTGTAAGTACACTGATTATTCATCCTTGAAAACAGAATTAACCCTCTATGATTGGTCTAATATTATCTCACTAAATATCGTTGACAGTTTCACACCTTTCCTAGAATTGCTGAAGCATCACATCGCAAAACACAGGAAAAAATCAAAGGTCAAACACAGAAACGTCAAACGAAAACAATTGATCATACGAGGATTGGTAAACTTCATAAATACCAGAGATAGCTTATTCAAAAAATTCGAAAAGAGCCAAATAACCTAATTTCAACTAAATAATACAGAAATTATCGGAAGTCTTATCAAGAAATCAAAAATCAATTTCTATAAGAGTTGTCTGGATATATCACAAACTGACACTAATGCGCTATGGGAAACGGTGAAGGATATTTTTGGGAAAAATAAAGCTAGCAAAATTCAAAGAATAAAAAGTGAAACGGGTGGTCTTAACTATGATAGAAAAGAGATTACAGATTGTTTTAATAATCACTATTTCTCTATTGGGCAAAAACTTGCAAAAACCTGTGAATTCTCCCCTGAGGAAAGCATCTTCTGTGCACTCTATATTTTTGGAACCTACAACAGAGGGGGAGATTGTTTGAACAATATCATCTCTCAAAATGAACAAAACTCCCGGTATCGATGAAATTACAGCTGAAACCTTGAAATAGGTAAATACAGAGATAGCTTTTCCCCTGAACAACATTTTTAATAGAATAATAGAAACAGGAAAATTTCCCAAAGAACTTAAAACAGGGGTTATTAAACCCATTATCAAAAAAGGAGACAAACATGAAATTCTGAACTACAGACCAATTACGCTCATTTCAAACTAAGCTAATACACTAGAAAAAATAATCAAAAAAAGAATGGTCTCTTACCTTAACAAGCATAATTTCATTTCAAATAATCAGTATGGATTCAATGAAGGGATTTCTAACCAAGATGCTTTTTTTTCTCATCTCCAAAATATCAGAAAATCTAGAAATGCGTAAACCAAGTCTATTTGTTTTCTCAGATCTTGCTAAGGCCTTCGACACTGCGAATCACTCACAGCTCTTGATGACCTTGCAAAATATGGGTTTCAGGGGAAGCACATTGAATCTCAACGAGAGTTTCCTTAAAAACAGAGAGCAATACGTGAAAATGGTTAACGTCGGAGTACCGCAAGGAACAGTTTTGGGGCCAATTCTCTTTACAATATATATCAATGACATATTGCGTCACGATACTTGTGGCAGCATTGTTTGCTTCGCTGACGATACAGCAGTCTTGTACAGTGCTGATAGCTGGAATAGTCTAAAAACTAAAGCAGAAGATGACATGGGTAAGCTCTTTGAATGTTTCGCACATAAAATACTATCAATAAATTACGAAGAAACTTTCTTCTTACCATTCTCTTGCTATGCCAACTCACTACCCGAATATGATACATTTAGTATCGGGAACAATATATTAATTCGATCAGTGGAAAAAATCAAGTATTTAGGAGTAGTGATAGATAGACATCTGAGATGGAACTATCATGTTGACCAAGTGACTAGAACGTTGAGGAGCATTCTTTATAGATTCAGGTATTTACAAAATATATTAGATACCTCGCGAATGAAAACAAACTATTGTGCAATTATTGTGGAGTCTCATCTTGCATATGGGATAGTGGGCTGAGGTGGAGTAGCAATATCGCATTTGAAAAAAATAGACGTGTCTCAAAAAGAAGTTCTAAAAATTCTCCTTGGAAAACAATCACAATACTCATCGGAAGCACTTTTCAAAGAATCAAAATTGATAGATCTCAGGCAACTTCACTTTCTATGGACTGTTGTGGAACAACATAAAAATCGAACAAAATTGAAGTATGTAAATAATAGCCATAATACAAGACTTGAAGCCAATGCACAACTGAGCACAATATGCTCAACCAAAACAATCGTTCAGAAAACATATAATCATCTTGCAAACCGGCTCTACAATTGCTTACCTCTGGAAATTAGACTTGCAACGACAATTTTTTCATTCAAAAAAGATGTCAAATATCTCATTCCAGAGACAGATAGAGTTTCAATACATCGATTAATTGGCCCCTTGATCTCATGAAATATACTCTGTAATCGAGGTAAAATTATTTAGTTGTTTACTATACTGATATAGAGAAAACGAGTTCAAATATTCATATTCCTTATAATGTTTTTATGTTCCTTTAACCTCATTAATTACTCAAGCACTGTTGACTATTATAATTGCCATCAATTAGTATTGGCACTACACTGTGTCATTATTCAATCGTGATTGTATTATGCACGTTAATGTGTATACGTGTATATAGTTGTATATTCAATGTAATATGTGTATATGTATTTGTTTGTCTGTGCAGGAATGTGACTATTTTGTTTACTAGTCAAAAACATTATTGAGTGTATAATGCTACTGTTCTACTCTTTTCAGTATTAAATTTATTCAATAAACATATAAGATGAAATAGCATCCACGCCCAGGCAATGCCTTAGTTAATGTTTATTCATTATTAGCAGAATTGATGGGCTTATTCTGTACAACTATCAGTAACAGCTGTAAATTTAACATCGATGTAGTTAAAATCGCGATGCTAAATCAAACTCAACAGCGCGGTTGAAAATCGTATTCTGAACAATCCGATGTAAAAAAGTTATTGACAGCACAATATTACATCGCAGCTAACTCCACTTATGTTAAATTATATCCAAAAAATATCATTCATTTTGACATTAAAACAATTTTATTTATTATTTCATTAAAACAATGTCTATTATTTTGGAATGAAAATTTATTTAAAAATTACAATAAACTGTCTATATAATATGCCCTAGCTGCTCGGCCAGCTTCCAATAAATCATTGTATCGTACATTTCCTGCAACATAGCAAAATCGTTTTCATAAACTGCTCAATTAAAAAGTTAGAACTAAAATCCTTACCAACATTGTCTTCAAATTATTCTTTCTCTTGATTTTCATTGAGGAGAAAATTATCGAGGAGCAGTCTGTGATTTATCGCAATGTTGTGCAAAACACAACAATAGTTAATGATCTTTCCGGCTTTTTCAGGTTTATAATGAAGTATTCTTTCTTTTGAAAACCATCGGAATCTCGCTTTCAAAATACCATTAGTTCTCTCAATAATATCCCTTGCACTTTTGAATCGAGAATTAAATTCTGCTTCTGGAATCCCTTCATTCGGATTGGTGTAAGCAGTTGAAAGCCATGGTTCTAAAGGATAGCCATTATCACCTAAACATTTTTTCAAATATAACAAGGAAACCTATTTCATGTATACCTACCAATTAAAAATGAATGCCCATAGCCATTGGAATATTCATTCAGTAAGTAATTCCGGTTGTTAGACATCGACCATATAGCCTGAATCGTGAACCAACCCAGGGAACCTAGCATTTACTGCTAAGATTCTACATTGTGGATCTGGAATCTTTCAAACTATGAACTGAAAAACAACTTTTATGATCATTGAAATACTTACAAGTATAACATATATAGAATGCTTTCTTTTCTATTAATAAATACACAAGGAGGATTATGTAAATCAGTAGTTGGTGGTGCAACAAGTTCCACATGGGTGCCATCTATTGCGCCAATAATTCCTGGCAACCCACAGTTGTTGTTGAATCTATAAAATAAAATATTTATTACGAAAATTCGTTGGAAGTAACACCCCAAACTTTATAGCTACAAATAACCATTTTTACTAACCCAATATTCACATTATTTTTCATTTCCAAAATAGATGGAAATTTTATGATTTCGGGTATGTAATGTACGATCAATTCACTTATTTCAGTTACACATCTACTAACCGAACTTTGACTGATATTGGTCCAACATGAGTAGCCTATCGGTATTTGGTAAGATCCATTTGCAAAGAAACTCAAGGCAGTGAACAGCTTAAACATAAACCTTATGGATTATTTATATTTTAATATATCAATAGAAGTAATACCTTTAATCCCAATGGTAAGACGCTTGCATTTCCTGGATTTTTTGCATGTGGCTCTAAGCCACGAGTAAATTCCGTAACAATTTCTTTGTTTAGACTGTAATAGGTAATGAAGAGGTCTTCCGGTATATCAAACGGATTTTGTGAATCACGTAATATTTTCCTATACGCATATAATTCCTAAAAACATATTTCAAATTATAACCTTGAAATTTGGCTTATTTTTTTGTTTCAATATTGCTAATATTCACACTTACCGTCGGTAATCTGTCTCATGTAAACCGTATGCCAAAATTGGGATCATATTGTTTATTTTGATTTATTTCTTGAAAATTTACAATTCAGCTTATGACAAACAGTGTCAAAACATTCCTAAAGTCCAATGTTTTGGTCGTTGTTATTTTATCAGCAAAAATGTTATTGTACATCGATGTAAGTTACATTAAAAGCATACAGAATAGCATTTCGATAACATTTCTGGACCTTGAAAATTTACAGCACTGTTATCGCTAACATTTTTGTACAGAAAAAGTCCATAAGTCTATTTTTGTATTGACGCTTTGTCGTTTTGTTGTTTATTTATATTGTTATTTATTTATTAGAATTAAATTAATATCTTCTAGAAGAAATTAAAGATAAGAACAGCATATTTTCATTTAAAAAGAGAGTTAAGAATTTCATTTGCTTTTAAAGATCTAATTGAGCATATCACTGGCATATAAAAAAAGAAAGTAGTTTTGTGTGGTTACTGTCTCTGTTTCTAAGTATTTAATATTTTGGATTATTGTACCATTTTATTTAATGTACTTATAATCCATATAATTCAGGATTTTTTTATAAAACGTTATTTGTCTAATAATAAGTACTAGTTGTCAATATTCTAGGCGTTCAGCTAACTATAGTTTCCCCACGTCCAGGCGTTTGCTCTAGTGGGTAAATCGGTTTATCTATCTTTGTTCAGTTGTAAAATGTATTACCAAAAAAAAGGATTTTAAGATTCTCTTTCCATTCTATTATTTTCTATATTATCCTTAAAAGATATTGGTTAAAACTTTATAAATTCACTGAACTTGATCTTATAAGAGAAATATAACATTGATCAATATGTTCTTTGTGAATTACCAACCTCATAACCTAAAAAATAGAAATATTGGGAAACGGCAAAACTTTTATAGTGTATTTAAACATTGAATTTCACTTAGAATCTTCTAAGGACATCTTATCAAGTAGTGAACTAAAACTTTTTTTCCATGGAAAGGACACTTCATAATCAGTCAGACAACGCATAGATTTTTTTGCGGGAAATTTTAAACACCCTGTCGAATTGCTGTATGCTACAAATGTTGTACGCTTGTAGTATTCCAATTTACGGCATAGCTACCATATAATAATGGAAAGAAATTCCATCGAGCCATTAATCTGCAAAATATATAACCGCGTCTCTGATATTCATTCATTAATCAGTTGGAGGCAGCAGGTGTTTTAGCGTTTATTAATCAAGGAAAGACGCACTTCTTTGCCAAATTTGAATAAAAAATAGCATATTTTTTGGAGGATGAATTAATTACCAGGTTAATCATATTAAAATGCACAGAATTAGGAGAGGTCCATTTAGACAAGTTGATTGAAATTCTAAATACATATGAGGTGAGTTCAAAAATAAAACCGTGCTGAGTGAAATCGTGACATATAGTTCACAAGTTCATTACGCCACTAGTTACCTGCATATGGATGTGACGCCGCCACTTGTGTATTTCTGACTTGAATCTTTCGAAATGAATTCAGAAAAAGATATTCATTAACACAGTAGCTATTGGAAAACCACTAGAGAATGGTGGAGGGTGTAAATTGCTTTGATGTTATATAATGGCTCAATGTTGTCAGGGTTTGCTTGCCCAGTCCGAGCAGTTTCCTAGCCTTAACAATTCCGGGTGGTGAGTAAGTTGGTGTTTAAATAAAGTGGTCGATGGGTGCCATTATATTGACTTTTTCACCTTTCAATGAAAAATATACAAACCATTGTAACAAGCCTATGGTATTTTAATTTCATCGTACAGTTACGAAACAGCACACTGGTATTGACCCTAAATCCGACACTGTCTAAGCCAGGTATGAAAATTAAAATTATGGCGGATACGCAGTGTTTTTATTACTGTTTGGGACTATCTTATCTAAACATTGTTTTTGTGACTAGACTTATCTAGAAAAGGCCAGAACCAATTATTTGTGTCCGTGTAAGCCGCAACCCGGAATTTTATAGTGAGAAAGGCATTAATATAAATAAGGACCGATCAGCGGAGGAGTTCAGTTGAAGTGATAAAGTGATCTCGAAAAATAAACAAAAATATACCAAACATTAAAGTGCTAATATAAATTAATAATCAAGTTTGTGTGCATATAAATTGAATTTAAGTGATTAGTTAAGTATATATGAATTAAGTGTTAGTGAGTTAGTGTTTAAATAAATTAGTAAGTAGCCATACCGTGTGTTTAAAATTTATCCCACCCGTTTATTGTTTAAATAAATTAGAATAACATTACATTGATGTCAGGAGTGGGATAATATAAATAAATTGCTACGTAAAAATGGCCAAGAGACTATGTGACTTCAAAGTGGCGGAACTAGAAGCAGAATTGGAAGATCGTGAGTTGGAAACGTCCGGTAAGAAACGTGAATTAGTAGAAAGACTTAAAGTGGCACTGGAAAATGACGGCTTTGATCCAGAAACAGTTTTATTTAATGACGAGGCTTCCACCCAAATCTCGTCAATTTCTGCTAACATGGACGAAAAGATTGCTGCCATGGAAGAGAACATTTCTGCTAACATGGACGAGAAGATTTTTGCCATGGAAGAGAAAATTTCTATGAATATGAAAAGTGATATTTCGGCTATAAAAAACCATATTCCTGCTATGAAGAACGACATTTCTGTTAATATGGACGAGAAAATTTCTACTTTGAAAAACGATATATCTGCCGATATCTTATTAATGAAAAACGACATTGCTGCTGACGTTAAAAATCAAATTTCGTCTCTAAAATCTGAAATCGAGGATAAGATTGTAACGATAGACGAGAAAATCAAGGAGTTATAGGAAAATATTGGCGATTCAAGAGCGCGAGGCACGCCAGAGGAAGAAAACAATACCGAGCAAACGAAACTTTGCAAGCCAGAAACACTACCTAAGTTTGAAGACATTGGCAGTTTTACACGAGTCAAGAATCCAACGTTCGATGGAATAATGTCGTGAACCAATTATGTGAAACAATTTGAAGTAGCCGCTAGAGTGAATAATTGGTCCGATAGAGAGAAGGCAGTGAACTTAACCATCGCGATTCGCGGAGATGCCTTAGATGTAGTCCAGACGATACCTTTGGAAGAAACGGATGACTACTAGTCCATAGGTGTCTCCAGTAGTGCTCGTGAAGAAAAAGGATGGAACTACGAGATTCTGCGTGGATTATCGTCAGATCAACAACGTGACGAAGAAAGACAACTATCCTCTGCCTCGAATTGACGATACGCTAGACACTTTGGCCGGCAGCAAACTGTTTTCCACCTTAGACCTGAAGTCTGGTTATTGGCAAGTGGAAATGGACCTAGAAGATAAAGAGAGGACTGCTTTTACCACCGGATCTGAATTATGGCAATTAAACGTCATGCCATTCGGGCTCTGTAATGCGCCTGCGACATTTGAAAAACTCATGGAAAATGTCTTGAGATGGTTGTTTTGGAAGACATGACTTGTCTATTTGGACGACATCGTAGTACTGGGGAACATCTGAAGATTTTAGAAGACGCATTCGAACGACTCCAAGCTGCCCAGCTCATGTTAAACCCGAAGAAATGTCAGCTGTTCCAAAATCGAGTCAACTATCTAGGTCAAATAGTGAGCAATGAAGGAGTGGCGGTGGATCCAGAGAAAATTGCTTCCATTCAGCAATGGCCGCAACCAACCGACAAACATCAAATTAGGAGTTTCCTTGGACTTTGCACGTAATATAGAAGATTTATTAGGAAGTTTGGAGATATTGCCAAGCCTCACCCGCGACTTACAGAAGCGGCAAGAGCTTTGCAATGGGACGAAGACTGTCAAACGGCTTTTGAAACCTCGAAGAGGCATTTAACCTCGGCGCCGATATTAGGATATCTATTACCAGAGGGAGACTTTATTCTTGACACTGACGCCAGCAACGTAGTAATTGGTGGAGTAATCTCACAGATCCAAGGAGGGTAAGAAAGAGTGCTGGGATATTTCAGTAAAGTCCTCTCCAAACCAGAACGAAACTACTGCGTCACAAGAAGAGAACTTTTGGCGGTAGTGAAGTCCGTGGAACACTTTTACCAGTATCTCTATTGTAGGAAGTTTTTAATCCGGACTGATTATGCAGCACTCAAGTGGTTAATGCAGTTCAAGAATCCCGAGGGTCAGATCGATAGATGGATTGAACGACTTCAAGAGTACGATTTCAACATCGAACATCGAGCCGGTGTGTCACCGAAATGCCGACTCCCCATCCAGACGGCCGTGCCCAACAGACTGCTCCCACTGCAACAAGGTGGAATCCAGGTAAGCTGCAGTTTCAAGAACTACTGTCGTCAACGAGGAATGGTCACCCACCAGGATCAGAGAAGATCAGGAGAATGATCCTCACCTGAAGATGATCCGGCAATGGAAGAAAGAAAATCGGCGACCTACCTGGCAAGAAGTGTCAAAATTCTCACTGAAACTCAAGGCGTATTGGGCTCAGTGGAACTCTCTTGTCCTGGAAGGAGAGCTGTTGAAAAGAGTCCTTGAAAACGATGATGGTTCTGAGATGAGAAGACAGGTAGTTTTCCTGAGAACAAGAGTAGCTGAGGTACTGAAGAACTTACACGACAGTCCATCGGGAGGTCATCTGAGAGTGAAGAAAACCCTTCATCGAGTCCGTGAAAGGTTTTATTGGATGAACAGCTCCGACGATGTGATGGACTGGTGTAAGAAATGTACGACTTGTGCTACGAGTAATGGACCACGTCGCAAGAGAAAGGCACGCATGAAACAGTACAATGTTGGAAGCCCTTTCGAAAGGATTGCTTTAGATATCGCTAGACCATTTCCGACGACAGGAAATGGCAGCAAGTACATACTGGTTGTAATAGATTATTTCACAAAGTGGGTGAAAATTCACGCTATCCCGAACCAAGAGGCCACAACTGTCGCGGATGTATTGGTGAAAGAATTCATTAGCCGATTTGGAGTGGCCATAGAAGTCCACAGTGACCAGGGCAGAAATTTCGAAAGCGTCTATTCAAGGAGATTTGCGACAAGCTGGGAATGAAGAAGACCAGGACAACAGCTTTACATCCACAGTCAGATGGAATGGTCGATAGAATGAACAGGACTATTGGAAAATACCTGGCCAAAGTAGTTTCCAGACATCAGAGAGATTGGGACCAGTATATCTCCCTATTCGCATTGGCTTATCGATCTGCCGTCAATGAGTCCACGGGTGAAACACCTGCGAAAATCCTGTTTGGACGTTAAATGAGGCTTCCTTGTGACCTGGAATTTGGCTGTCGGCCTGGAGAAGATCTAGCAGGCGAAGACTACGTGATCCAATTGAGAAGAAGGCTGGACGATATTCATGAATTAATTCGAACCAATCTTCAAGTTGCCAGCGACAGAATGAAAAGTCGGTACGACACGCAGGCCACAGAAGGCGGTTTTACATAAGGGGACAAAGTATGGTTACACAACCCGACGAGGAGAAGAGGATTTTCTACAAAATTACAAAAATCATGAAAAGGATCAATGGAGGATCCCCAACGGAAAACCAAAAGTAGTTCAACAAAACTGACTAGCCCCATTCGAAGGAGACCATGACATAGAGGAAGGAGTAAACCTTATTCAAGATGTGTCTGACCCTACCTTCGATGAATTTATGGGCGCGTTTGGAGGTACCGGCAAAGCTAGATATGGAGTCACTTCGGAAGAACGTGTCCCGGAAGATTATTCACTGGCATACAACATCTCCGCCCGTATCAAGAACGCACGAAGGTTGGCAACCGTCTTTCGATAGAAGTTCGGGCAATTAGAAAAACTTGAAGACAAGATTCCAGTCCATGGCAATACACTGAAACTGAAACATAATTCGAGGTAACTGAAGATGAATTTAAAGATCGATCTACCTACCGCGATGTGTGGGAAGCACTTCGTAACCTCCGAGACCATGTGTTAGAATCCAGCGTGAAGAAACTGGCTATGCCCAAGATAGGGAGTAACCAGTTGGATTGGATAGTTATCAGGAACATGGTAGAGGTTATCTTTAGAGATACCGGTGTCCAAATATCAACTTGCAGCTACAATCCCCGTTATCAGTATCCGATGAAGACGGTGCCCTGCTATTTCCATAAGATCGGAAAGTGTAGAAATGGGGCCAATTGCCGATTCAAAGATCCAGTCTCGGCTACACACAAGTTCTAGAAGGAACTTCCATTTAAGGAGGGGGTAATGTTACGAAACAGCACACTGGTATAGACTCTAAATCCGACTCTGTCTAAGCCGGGTATAAGAATTAAAATTATGGCGGATACGCAGTGTTTTTATAACTGTTTGGGACTATCTTATCTAAACATTGTTTTTGTGACCAGACTTATCTAGAAAAGGCCAGAACCAATTATTTGTGTCCATGTAAGCCGCAGCCCGGAATTTTCTAGTAAGAAAGACATTAATATAAATAAGAACCAATCAGCGAAGGAGTTCAGTTGAGTTGATAGAGTGATCTCGAAAAATAAACAAAAATACACCGAACATTGAAGTGCTAATATAAATTAGTAATCAAGTTTGTGTGCATATAAATTAAATTTAAGTGATTAGTTAAGTATATATAAATTAAGTCTTTGTGAGTTAGTGTTTAAATGAATTAGTAAGTAGCCATACCGTGTGTTTAAAATGTATCCCATCCGTTTATTGTTTGAATAAATTGTTTCAGTTCCAAATTGTGTATATTTAAACGATATCGTTCATTGGAAAAGTCTCTTCCTATAGTAACAATGATAAGTTAATATACCTACATCGTTGTGGTTTCACATATTTGCTGCTCTGCATTCCCTAGGTAGACCCTAGGACTGAGCACCACCATTGAGACAACACAAATCCGGCCGAGACGGATTGAGGACCATATCTCCGTCCACTAGGACCTAGCTCAGAGCTGAATGATTCCAGAACCTCTCCAAAGATAAGTCCTTTGTCTTATACTCAATTCGTGGAAATCTAGAACTGGAGATTTTTATTGTATAACGGCGTTCGTATTCTTCTTGTATTTTGGATATGCAGTTAATGTGAATTATATATTGTGTTATGAATAAATATAATTTGCTGAACATTTGATATTTGGTTTTCAGCAATTTATATTAACTTGGACCATCGCGCTAAAATATTTTCAGTATTTTGGTTTGTTAAGTTAAAGTAAATATAAGGTTTTCCAATTTTTAACCTTTTTAGTTTTTTTGTTAAATTAAAGTATCGCTTAAAAAGCTGGTAGCGTCCAACTTAATATCGATTGTTCACCCCATCCCAGTGATTGCTATAAAAATACATTAACTGGAGTCGAATACCATAACCTGAGGAAGACTCCCAAGCCGGGGGAGAACATATGTTACAGTGGCGCCCTAGTTAATTCTATTTTTTGCTGATTACTCAGATGGTGTGGGAAATCTATGTTAAAAATTTATTTAGTTTCAATTATCAACTTAATTTTCCATAACTTCAACTTAAATTTTTATTCCAGTTATATTTCGCATTTTTATACACGCTGTTTTATGATAAAATTTGCTTCAAAATTTCAAGTTTTTACCGTTTTCTTATTTGTTATTTTCGCCAGGAAGATATTGCAGGTTTTACGATTGTTAGTTTTTTGTGTTTCCGGAATTTATAATTATATTTGCGATAATAGTTGACATTAAGGAATTTGTCTACTTATTGTTTTCTGTGTTGGAAAAAGTTGTAGTAGCTAACAACTTTGATAACGTTTGATATGCTTTGATATTTTATTCTGCTATCATAAAAACTCCTGGTGTTAATTGGTTTTTAAAATTATTGCAAATCAGTCGTTCCTTCTAGGAGTAATTAGTATACCGGTTTACTCAAAGTTAATATAAATAATAGCGTGTAATCTTTTTGAAATATTCAGTATACACGGTGACTCATAACTAACATTGTTGAATTTAATATTTTTAATTTACAGTTATTACTTTAATTACAGTTACCTTTAAATTTGTTTACGTAGATCCTCCTGATGATGTGTTCTGATCATCATCCTGTTGATCCAAATTTATCTGGCCATTATTACGATTTGCGAATCATATCTACTTGTGATTCTGATTAGTTTGGGTTTTTTTTTGATTAATATTTCTTGACGTGACTATTTTTTATCTTAATTTTGACTTAATATCTAAATATATCTTGAATATTTTTTTAATTTTTGTTGTCAACAATTGTGTTAGGTCACAAATACGTTTTGTGTCTATATATAGTAGAATTTACTTTTCTACTCTCGTATATGTCATTGTACCTCTATACATTATCTTTTGTTATAGTTACCGACGTGCAAAAGCACATATATTTTCCTCTTTTGCCTTTGATTTATCTCTTGATCTATCTTGAGTACATTATTTTATATATTTCTCTTATGTTGTGCATAATACAATTGTGTATTATATTTGTGTTTATCGTAGCGCTTTTGTTTTTGGGTTTTTGAAACGCCAAAAATTCTATTCTGTAGAGAACAAACTTCCGTGAATGTTTCAAATTTTCTGAGATTTTCTTGCTTTATGCACCTTTAGAAATCAGTTTAGTTTGGAACGACCTTTATACTGAATATTTTCTGAAATTTCTTGCTTTCGGAAAATTTTGAATTCAGTTAATTTTGTAGTGTTACCTCATCTTTTTTCTTCTGTGTGTACTGAGAAATTCTGTTTTGCTTGGTAGCGTTGTGGTTCTAAGTATACGCTTTATTTTCATAGTACCTCTATTGCTCAAATATTTTCTGGACTTCCTTGCTTCAGGCAAATTTCGGATTCCGATTAGTTTGTCACAGTACCTTTATTTGTTGTGTGTGTACTGAGAAATTATCTTTTTGCTTAGTAGCATTTTTGTTCTCAGTATACGCTTTAGTTATTTTTATCTTCCCTGTATTTTTATACGAGAATAACACGTTCTTTTTGTTGCACTACAATCTATCGATTATTTTGGTGTACTGATACATACATACTTTTTGAGTTGTTGACAAAACTATTTTTTTTTGGATAACTTTCTATGTGGTTTGGAATACCACAATTTATAATTTCGTTATTTTCATAACGAAAATGTTTCCGATTTGTAATGCTTTCTTCTATATATTTTTCAATTTTGGTTTTGAGTATTCTGTGTGTGTTATCGCTAAATTATTAGCACTTTGTGCGTTTTTTCTCTCGAAATTTTCCGAATGTAGGAAAGGGAGTAAAAGCCAAGGCTTGTTATTTTTTCCTCTTTTTATTTTTCCTATATAGTTACGTACCGTATTTTAAAAACACACACACATTTTTAGTCACGTTAGAAAATTTTCTTAGTAGATTTCTGTCCCTAACCCTGTCCCTATGCTTTTCCTATATCTCGCCGATATTCTTCCTACATGGTTGATACTTTTTACTTCTTTTCTTCAGTTGATTTAGATTTTTTCTTTTAAGTTAGTGTACCTGAGATCTTAAGCACCCATATCAAAGTAAGTGATTTTTTTTTGTAGATGAGGAATGTAGTTGTTTTCATGTCTTATCGTTGAGATGTTAGCATTTCATATTTTTGTAGGGGTTACCCCTCTGATTTTTTTTGGATATTTTGCAGAAGCGTTTAGCATCTCATATTTTTGGTAGAGGCTACCCCTCTAATTAATTTTTTTTGATATTTTAGAATCTTATTATGGTACCAATAACTGATTTTGTTTAATTCTTAATAACTTTTTTGCGAATCGGAATGAGCTCCTATTATAATTCCTCACTGCATTTTTCATTATAATTGCATATCATTTGCAATGGTTTATTATCTCTAATAGGTATACGCTCCTATTATATATATTTTCAGTTCACTGCATTTTTTTTAAAGTCATATCTTCGATCTAGAAGAGGTTAACGATTCTTTACGTTAACTAAATTTGTTTTCTCTTCTCTTTTCTTGTTTTATTATCTTCTCATTGCTCTTACCTTTCCATTTCTAGTTTGTTTTAATTATTTTTTTTTGAACATGTAAGCACTTCTTCTGCTAATCACCACAATATTGATGTTTTGGCTACTTTTCTTCATAGACTGTTTTTGTTTAAGAGAAGTAATTCTTCGAATTTCTTTTTTCTCCGAGGAGAGGGTGTGTAACAAGCCGATTGGTTGTTATGATTTCCATCGGACCATGGTATTTTAATCTCATCGTACTAATGATTTGAAATTAAAAAACTTATTTCAGTTCCAAATTTTGTAAATATAAAAGATATCGTACATAGGAAAAGTCTCTTCCTATAGTAACAATGATAAGTTGATATACCTACATCGTTGTGGTTTCACATATTTGCTGCTCTGCAGCCCCTGGGTAGGCCCTAGGAATGAGCACCACCATTGAGACAACACAAAACCGGCCGGGATGGATTAAGGACCATATCTCCATCCACTAGGACCTAGCTGATAGCTGAATAATTCCAGAACCTCTCCAAGATAAGTCCTTTGTCTTACACTCAATTCATGGAAATCTAGAATTGGAGATTTTTATTGTATAACGGCGTTCGTATTCGTCTTGTATTTTCGATATGCAGTTGATGTGAATTATATATTGTGTTATGAATAAATATAATTTGCTGAACATTTGATATTTGATTTCTAGCAATTTATATTAAGTTGGACCATCGCGTTAAAATATTTTTGGTATTCCGTTTTGTTTAGTTAAAGTAAATATAAGGTTTCCCAGTTTTTAACCTTTTTAGTTTTTTTGTTATATTAAAGTATCGCTCAAAAAGTAGGTGGCGTCCAACTTAATATCGATTGTTCACCCCATCCCAGTGATTGCTATAAAAATACATTAACAGCAGTCGAATATCATAACCTGGGGAAGAGTCCCATGCCGGGGGAGAACATATGTGACACCATTAAAATGAGAATATAATTTAGTCTACCATTCTACGAGAAATATTGAATTGAGAAAATACGTGGCAAATCAGGGTACAAAAATTAGTTTACCAATTAACAATTGCTTAAATGTAAGAATTGATGGAAATTATATAGTTGAAAGGAGAAAGATATCAACTTAGCGTTTCCTTAAGTCGAAACCAAATGTCCGTCGAACCAGTAATGTGAGATTGATCCAAACATGTCCCTTCAATTCAAATATCGGTCAAACCATTAATGTTCGTCGTATCCAAATATCCGTCAAACCCAAATATCCGTTGAACCCAGTCAAAAAGAACGATTTGGGCTGGCTTTTAAAAACTACAAGGTACTAAATTTACTACATGGTATTGCAATCTTAGAGTAATAATAAACATAGATAGGGCTTTTCATTCATAAACACGTTTATTTTTGCGGCCAACAATTCTAAACGCCAGTAGTGAAATGATGAATGACATACAAAAAGTGGGGATGGTTTTGTAGATATATGGTCTTGGTAATTTCGGCTGGTTTTCTAACAAACTTGGCACCGGCGAACCATGATAATCCAAAAACATTAAATTAATTAACTTAAAAGTTTATTTTTTCACTTAAAGTCTTGAAAACACATCAAAACCAAAGAACTAAATGTTTACTTTCTAATCGTCTCTCTTTATATGGTAATTAGACTAGGACAAAACTACTAAATATATTACTATTCACACAATAAACAGGTACGTAAATTTTGAGCAATGTTGCCACTTTTACTTATAACCATAAAAGTATCTAAAGATACAACAAATATTCATTTAAAATTTATATAAGTATATGCATTTCTTTAATAAAATTCAAATATTAATAATTAATTTTGAAAGCAGCGACTCAAATGCATAAATTAGTATGACTTTTTCTTATTTGCATAACTTATTACCAAATTTTCAATTAAACTTCTAGTTTCTTTTTTCCCGCAACTGAAGAGGGTTTGTAAATATGGCAAAGCAGTGAAAGTGTCCGCAAGTAGGCTTAGAATGTGACTCAATGTTTGGGGCAGGAAAAAGTCAAAACAAACATATCTATTTTATTTGTTAATCTGGGATTGCTATAAATCAATGATTGTTTTTAGAATTAATTAAATTTTTCAATGAAACATAAATATTAGAATGTTGTTCAATAGTTATTATTAACAATACTAAATTCGATTCTGTCCATTTGAAACAGCGATGATTAAATGTTCGAAGGTTGAAACGAAAATCCGAATATATCAACGATAGGTAGAAAAAACAACAAATTTATACAATGAATATCACAATTTACTCTAATGATAACTAACCTCATATCTATGGCTCTCCACTTAAACTTTCTAGATTAAAAATATAAACTTCACTAAATAACTCTCTTAAACAAAAAAATTCCTACTTCATCATCTCTAGTTATATTCGTCGAAGGCTGTTTCAGCAGAATGAAAATGTTGCCTTAAGTTATGAAAGGTTACACATTTTAAATAATATTATATTATGCAAGCCAATCACCCAATATGGTATTCTTACCTGAAGGTCTCTGATAATCTTCTGCGGGGTTGCAACCCTTCTTGAAAGCGATGATGTGGATTGTATCAGGGGGTTCAACGGGGTTTTATTAACGTTCCTGGTACTAGCGCATTAAATGTTAACTACTCACTATTCACTTCGTGAACTGTTATTATTCTCTCTTCGTTGCTTGGAGAGCTGGGTTTTGAATTGAACATAATGCATACCGTATGTCCGCTAGGTGTAAAAATACCACCAACGATTTGCATGATAATTTCACATTTGAATTTTGTTATTGAATAAGCTTACATATTGAATATAGATGAAATAAGGATCATAACATTTTGAAAATAAAATGAATGAATACTCAAAATACCCCTCACCAAAATACACAGTATCTGAACTAACTTATTTGGAAAATGTTGGTAAAGGACATAACTTTACCGTTGGTCTTTGAAGAAGACCCTGAGTGCTTCTGACATTAGCAACTCTCGCAATATCATTAGAACCCGGAAATAACTTCACAGTTCTTCGCCATTTCCAATTTAAAGATGGAACATTGTTATCTTTAATAATAAGCAGGTGATTGAGTTTGAGTGGAATTTGTTGATTTGGCCCTTTATTTCGTTGTTGGAGTGTATTCAAATATTCACTATACTACCATTTCCACACATATTGCTGCAGTCTTTGTATAAGCTGCCATCGATCCAACTGATTGATATTTAAATAGGAAAGATTCTGATCGGGAACTGCCATTGGCGGAATATAAGAAAAATACTTGGGGTTAACATGGATAAATCATTGGAGTCTGAACTGGACGAATAGAGCGGCCTGGAATTGAGAATAGTTTCAATTTGAGCTGAGAGTGTGCAAAACCCTTCAAAAGTTGAAACTTGAGAGCCAACAACTCGAGAAATATGAATTTCAACAGATTTGATGACCACTTCACTGAGACCGTTAAGATGTGGACCGGACGGAGGAAAAAACGAAAATTTAATTTTTTCTGATACACAAGCGTTTTGCATGTATCCATGGAGAATGCGAGAAGACCCTACAAAGTTGGTTGCATTATCACAAAAAATATGGGTGCATCTGCCTCGACGTGCAACAAACCGACGCAAAGCCGCAGTAAATGCATCCGAAGAGAGACTGTATACTAATTCTAAGTGTAGGGCTTTTGTGATTCAATTCCAAGTCCTTTAAGGGAAGTGACTAAGAAGGGACCTCCATAATCAGTACCTACACAAGAAAATTGTTTTATTTGGTTGTTGCGGGTAGGAGGTAAGTTTCCCATGAAAGGTTCGTAGGCCACAGGTTTCAGTTTAAAGAATCGAATACAGCTGCTCAACACACTACGAAATACGCGTTTGGAAGAGAGAATCCAAAAATTTTGAGCAATTAGGAAATGTTATTGTTGTAAACGATGTTGACGGGGTAGAATTGCTGGAAATTTTGTGTCATAAGACAATCCCGAGAAATTCAAGCGTCCCGCCACCCTCAAAACACCCTCGCTATCCAAAAAGGGCTCAATTTTCTAAAAGGTTTTGATAAGGTGGTGCCTGCTTCCAAATTTTCAACTTTTTGTGCGAAACAAATATGTTGCACGCTTTTAGTGAGAAACATTAAAGCTTTCTGAAGTTCTGAGTCAGTAAAAGAATCCAATAATTTACTTCGAGGATTTCTTAAATTGGCTACAAAACGTAGCGCATACGCAATAATTCGTTAAATTTTACTGAAGGATGAGTATTTGTCCAATAGAAGATCTAATGTGTCCAAAGACATAAGTGATACAAGAATTGAGCGTTTTTCTTCCGGACAGGAAACTGGAGAAAATTTAAGATTGGGCCATAGTGGCATTGTAGACACTAATCAAGGAGGCCCCTTAAACCACAATGGATGATGAAGAACTTGACTGGGCAGAAGACCACGAGAGGCACAATCGGCAGGGTTATCGGGGCTTTCAACAAAATGCCAACGGTCAGGGGAACCTTTTCTTGTATACGAGTTACACGATGACCGACGAAAGTTTTCCAGCCGGAAGCGGGTGATTTAATCCATGATAAAGTTACCATTGAATCAGACCATGCAAAAATTTCTCTAATTTCGAGGTTATCTCGGATTGCCTTAAGGATAAATTCTATTAAATTGGATAGTAGAACAGCTGCACACCGTTCTAGCTGGAGAATTGAAAGGGTTTTAAGTGGGGCCACTCTAAATTTAGCAGCAACTAGGCTGATTTTGGAGCCGCTATTTTCTTAAGTAAATTTAAAATATGTTATATTGGAATACCCTTCTCTGAACTACATGCAAAGATATGCAGTTCAGAAGAAATATTGTTATTAGGTAAACAGCGAGGAATGTTAATATGTGAGAGGAGCGGAAGTTCAGTTTTATGCTGATTCAATTTGTCGACTATGTCCAAAGGGGGTTTTTGATCCCAATCTAAACCCAAACACCAGAGTCGTTGTAAGAGATGTTTAGCTAGGAAGGAGAGTGAAGCTGAGAATCCAAGGGGGTCATACATTCTAGCAACTTCTGAGAGTATTATGTGATTAGAAAAGAATCTGTCTAGGGGTTGAATATCACAAGAAAAATTATCTAGGAGTTATTCCACCGCAATACCAAAACATTCACCACAAGGTCATGGGAATTAAAGGAAGACAAGTAGTATTAGCAAAACTCAGCAGGGAGACTCTGTATTAACTGTAGATTATTACATGCCCATTTTCGAACAAGAGAACCTCCTCTTTCCAGCATGGAAATTAATTCTGATTGAAGAAGTTTGGCTTCCTGTACAGGTGAGCCACCTTTGATAATGTCGTCAATATAGATAACAGAGGATGGACTCTTTGCAGCTCGAGGAAAATTTTTCTTTTCCTCTTGTACTAACTGCTGAATTGTGAGAAGATCCGGGAAAGGAGCGGACGATACTCCATAAGTAACATTGTTAAGGATAAAATCTTGAACGGGATCGTCCGGAGCGAAGCGCCAAATAATTCTTTGGTAATTCTGGTAATCTTCCGATATCGATATTTGCGTATACATTTGCTTAATATCAGCAATAAATGTAAAGCGATGAAGTCTGAATCGCAATAAAATTTCGGTTATATCATTTTGCAACTTCTGCTTCATGAAAAGAGTGTCGTTCAGCGAGAAACCTGTGGAAGATTTGCAGGAAGCTTCAACTACAACCCTGAGCTTGGCAGTAGCACTATTAGGATTTAATACGTAATATTGTGGGATTTTATCGATTTTGTCGAATGAAGAAGTAGGAGAGGTCTGGACCTGTAACCTTAACCGTAGAGCTTAAGCCCAATCATTAATATATATTAAAATTTTAATAACACACTAAAAAAAAATCAAGTATTAAGTTACCTTGTCTACTCGGTTACACAAGTTTCGGTTGCTCCGGTGACAACCTTAGGCCCTCGACATCGCTCAGAGCGGAGATAGGGGTGGTTCCCTTTTTTTGATCTTCCGGACAAAAAAAAAGTAGACAACTGTGAGGGCGCCAACTGAGTTTTCCACTTTGGCCTAACACACTTAATTTCCCCCCAATAACCCAGTAAAATGAGGGATGAAAATAAAAGGCCAACCGCCACTTATGTTACTTATAATTTCACTAAGTAGTTAATACCCTGAAGGGGTGTTTCACAATCGACAATGTCTGAAAATCCTGACAGGATAGTCCTGCTTCTATTAAAATCCTGGCAAATTTCCCCCCTAAATAAATGAATTATGTTAACATCTGTTACACATCAAACGTTAATTAGCCAACCATTAAATCACAAAACGTCTATACACAAGTAATCGACCTACGTAGTATGAAATTAATATGGTTGTTCAAGTGAACCAGTACCAGTTAAAGGCGAACGTATGCACTATACGTTAAAAAAAATGAATCTATAAAATGAAGTAAAATTTATATAAAATCCCATATAAGGCGACACCGAAGTCAAGGCGTTGGTACCAAGGCAAAGACGCGTGCGCAAGTGGGTTAAAATGTGACTGATAAATTTCTACTATTACAATGACATGAGTAGTCAAATTAATAAGGATCAATGATATATCTACTGTTCATATGAAAACGGCATGAAGCCTATTCAACCCAAAACCATTCCGTGGTTAGGGAAAAAGAACAATAAAATAAGAAAACTCCGATACCGGGTTACCCTCCGTGCCTCTTCTTCACGGTGTGAATTCTGCCCACAGGTGAAATGGGTATCCGGGAGTGTGGATCGTATTCCCTGGCCCCACGGGTAAACCCTTAAAAATTAAAAACAGGTATCAGCTAAAAACTGAGCTTATACAGGAACAAATCCTACTTGTCATACTATACAGATTCAATGCCTCAACAAGTTAAGCTTGTTTCGGCCTATGTCCAAAACTAATTTATAAGATATACAAGTTAATGTACAGATCAAAATCAACCCAAATTCATTGAATCCTACCCCCAAACTAGTTATAAAGCCTACTTACAATTAACAGTGTCAGCAACAGTATACGACACTGAATTTAAATCGGATATTAAAAGTATTATGGGAAACTAAGATAATTTGTTTTAGGACAACTGCGGGTATGTTTGAAGAACCACCCATGAATTATAATATTGGTTATATTCAAGTGGGCAAAGAAAAACAATATATACACAGGGTAACAGAATAGACTGTAACAGTTTTCTGAATCTAAAAGTTGCAATCAGCAGGTAGTGTTTTGCTCCCGACTGTTCTACCTACAAAATACTACAAAACTATGAAACATACCTCTTTCAAAAGGGTCCAACACTTGAGACTTCCTTCTTCCTATATAGCAAACGAGAGATGATAAGCCTTGTTTGACCTCTAAATTAACACGTCGCATACATCTAGTACCAAAACTTGAATGGCAATTACCTTTAAATAGTAATAAATACACAGTGATGCGAAATCGAAAAGCAGAAAATACTTACGATTTATTGAGTGCAAAATATCCCATAAGGTTTGTGGAAACGGTTTTCAAAATCTACGAATATCTCCAATACTACGGACTCCCGTAGAACAAAATACTAAACCGTATATCTCGCAAATGATTTAATAGAGAACCTAAAAAACCCACAAGGGAATGACTACCCAGTCATTAACAAAATTAGGATACTCTTCTGAAGCACAATCGAAGTATATTAGCCAACTAACATGTGGTCTCCAGGAAACAGCAGAAGGAAAAATGACATTTATCTTTTCAACTTCCGTAGACCACCCACACAGAACAATACATCCAAACTACACTTCACACTACACCGAGCCTGTTCTGCGCCGATCCAGTCATAAAGTGCAACAGTACCCTCTATGTAAGCCAATACCTGTTCGCAAGTACAACAGAATGCATTTTCTGACCAACGTCGTTAAAACGTCCTAACTATTCCAGAGAACAGGGCGACAATATTTGTCTATGTCACAGAACAAACGCTCTAGCTAAACAGACATCTAAACTGCTCTATGCGTTCCCATCGCACGAAATGAGAAACGAACGCATTCACCCAATACACATCTGTCAACGAGCAATGGTCAAATTCAAGCAACACAACTTCATTTTATAAAATGTAAACAAAACAGAAATATTTATGTATTACCAATTATTAGAAGATTCTAAATAATCGTAGTACCATAGTACCCCTGCCAATGTTAACGAATAAAGCTAAATACTCGAAATTATCATACAAAACAGATCGAAATGAACAGTGATGTATCATTGAGTAGATGGAAAAAATCTACTTTAGTGGTACAACGCGGATTTTGATGTAAATTTTTTTTCTGGCTAATTCGAGGTCGCTGAACACGAAAATGAAAGAAAAAAATGGGGCTCTCTTACCAAAATCGAGTTATGAATTTTTGAAGATGTGTTCAGATGAGTACTGCACTGGATTTATTGTCACATTATAACTGCTATAATGATCCGTAATAACTGCTCCACAATGTTAGTGATACACTATAGTTGCCTTTTACGATATTACTCTCTCATGTACATTAAAAAAACACTGATATTGATATAAATCTCTTGTAAATTATTTTTTTATTCCACAATTATATCTTTTGACGTTTCCGTTTAATATGACTGACATATAAGTTTCGTCTGTTTCCTCTTAGCAGTAAGACTTTTACCTACTAGCATATACATCCATCATTAGTTACATGAAAAAAAGTTGCTGAATATTTTCGATATGCACAGATCATAGCACAGAAGATATAAACAAGATGTACATCATGAACATACACCGGCTCTTGTGCACCCGTTCCCTTCTTGAATAACCTGATGTGCGTTACAAAGTATTAGATATCAAGTTATTCAAGGAGGGGAAGGGAATATAATCATTGGATTCACCCTTTCCCTTCTTGAATAACCTGATGTGCGTTACAGACTATTGCGCACATCAGGTTATTCTAGAAGGGAAATGGCGAATTCAATGATTATATTTCCCTCCCCTTCTAGAATAACTTATTGTGCGTTACAAAGTATTGGGGTATTAAGTTATTTAAGAAGGGGAAGGGAATATAATCATTGTATTCACCATTTTCCTTTTGTTTTAATTTTTGCCTATTTTCGTTAAAAATTATGGTTCGTCCACACTTTTTTTTTGTGTTAAATGTCTCCAATTGAAGTAAACTTTCGATTCTACTATAGTTTAATTTCATGGGTCGTAAAGTGCACAAGAGCCGGTGTATGTTCATGATGTACATCTTGTTTATATCTTCTGTGCTATGATCTGTGCATATCGAAAATATTCAGCAATTTCTTTTCAAGTAACAAATGATGGCTGTATATGCTAGTAGGTAAAAGTCTTACTGCTAAGAGGAAACAGACGAAATTTATATGTCAGTTATATTAAACGGAAACGTCAAAAGATATAATAATTGTGGAATTAAAAAAATAATTTACAAGAGATTTATATCAATATCAGTGTTTTTTTTAATGTACATGAGAGAGTAATATCGTAAAAGGCAACTATAGTGTATCACTAACATTGTGGAGCAGTTATTACGGATCATTATATAAGTTATAATGTGACAATAAATCCAGTGCAGTACTCATCTGAACACATCTTCAAAAATTCATAACTCGATTTTGGTAAGAGAGCCCCATTTTTTTCGGTAAAAGTCTAGTTTAGTGGTACAACGCGGATTTTGATGAAACATTTTTTTCTGGCTAATTCGAGCTCGCTGAACACGAAAATGAAAGAAAAAAATGGGGCTCTCTTACCAAAATCGAGTTATGAATTTTTGAAGATGTGTTCAGATGAGTACTGCACTGGATTTATTGTCACATTATAACTGATATAATGATCCGTAATAACTGCTCCACAATGTTAGTGATACACTATAGTTGCCTTTTACGATATTACTCTCTCATGTACATTAAAAAAAACACTGATATTGATATAAATCTCTTGTAAATTATTTTTTTAATTCCACAATTATTATATCTTTTGACGTTTCCGTTTAATATAACTGACATATAAATTTCGTCTGTTTCCTCTTAGCAGTAAGACTTTTACCTACTAGCATATACAGCCATCATTAGTTACTTGAAAAGAAATTGCTGAATATTTTCGATATGCACAGATCATAGCACAGAAGATATAAACAAGATGTACATCATGAACATACACCGGCTCTTGTGCACTTTACGACCCATGAAATTAAACAATTTTCTATAGTAGAATCGAAAGTTAACTTCAATTGGAGACATTTAACACAAAAAAAAGTGTGGACGAACCATAATTTTTAACGAAAATAGGCAAAAATTAAAACAAAAGGAAAATGGTGAATACAATGATTATATTCCCTTCCCCTTCTTAAATAACTTAATACCCCAATACTTTGTAACGCACAATAAGTTATTCTAGAAGGGGAGGGAAATATAATCATTGAATTCGCCATTTCCCTTCTAGAATAACCTGATGTGCGCAATAGTCTGTAACGCACATCAGGTTATTCAAGAAGGGAAAGGGTGAATCCAATGATTATATTCCCTTCCCCTCCTTGAATAACTTGATATCTAATACTTTGTAACGCACATCAGGTTATTCAAGAAGGGAAAGGGTGCACACTTCCTAGCTAAACATCTCTTACAACGACTCTGGTGTTTGGGTTTAGATTGGGATTAAAAACCCCCTTTGGACATAGTCGACAAATTGAATCAGCATAAAACTGAACTTCCGCTCCTCTCACATATTAACATTCCTCGCTGTTTACCTAATAACAATATTTCTTCTGAACTGCATATCTTTGCATGTAGTTCAGAGAAGGGTATTCCAATATAACATATTTTAAATTTACTTAAGAAAATAGCGGCTCCAAAATCAGCCTAGTTGCTGCTAAATTTAGAGTGGCCCCACTTAAAACCCTTTCAATTCTCCAGCTAGAACGGTGTGCAGCTGTTCTACTATCCAATTTAATAGAATTTATCCTTAAGGCAATCCGAGATAACCTCGAAATTAGAGAAATTTTTGCATGGTCTGATTCAATGGTAACTTTATCATGGATTAAATCACCCGCTTCCGGCTGGAAAACTTTCGTCGGTCATCGTGTAACTCGTATACAAGAAAACGTTCCCCTGACCGTTGGCATTTTGTTGAAAGCCCCGATAACCCTGCCGATTGTGCCTCTCGTGGTCTCTACCGTGAGGCTACTGATTTTTTTGGTTTTGATTATATCACCCTTGGGGTGTAGCCACAGTAGTCCAAATACTCTGTCCGCTTCAGCTTGATAAGTGCTAAAACTTATTAGGATGCAGTTATAAATAACTGACTCCTTGACATGAAGTCTTAAACATTTCAAGTAGAAATTAGGTTGGATAATTACTACATACTTTACCTTTGAGTTAGAGGTACCTTTTCTTCATTTATTTACCATATTCGGTAAAAGTCTAGTTTAGTGGTACAACGCGGATTTTGATGAAACATTTTTTTCTGGCTAATTCGAGCTCGCTGAACACGAAAATGAAAGAAAAAAAGGAAAAAATCTACTTTAGTGGTACAACGCGGATTTTGATGTAAATTTTTTTTCTGGCTAATTCGAGGTCGCTGAACACGAAAATGAAAGAAAAAAATGGGGCTCTCTTACCAAAATCGAGTTATGAATTTTTGAAGATGTGTTCAGATGAGTACTGCACTGGATTTATTGTCACATTATAACTGCTATAATGATCCGTAATAACTGCTCCACAATGTTAGTGATACACTATAGTTGCCTTTTACGATATTACTCTCTCATGTACATTAAAAAAACACTGATATTGATATAAATCTCTTGTAAATTATTTTTTTATTCCACAATTATATCTTTTGACGTTTCCGTTTAATATGACTGACATATAAGTTTCGTCTGTTTCCTCTTAGCAGTAAGACTTTTACCTACTAGCATATACAGCCATCATTAGTTACATGAAAAAAAGTTGCTGAATATTTTCGATATGCACAGATCATAGCACAGAAGATATAAACAAGATGTACATCATGAACATACACCGGCTCTTGTGCACCCTTTCCCTTCTTGAATAACCTGATGTGCGTTACAAAGTATTAGATATCAAGTTATTCAAGGAGGGGAAGGGAATATAATCATTGGATTCACCCTTTCCCTTCTTGAATAACCTGATGTGCGTTACAGACTATTGCGCACATCAGGTTATTCTAGAAGGGAAATGGCGAATTCAATGATTATATTTCCCTCCCCTTCTAGAATAACTTATTGTGCGTTATAAAGTATTGGGGTATTAAGTTATTTAAGAAGGGGAAGGGAATATAATCATTGTATTCACCATTTTCCTTTTGTTTTAATTTTTGCCTATTTTCGTTAAAAATTATGGTTCGTCCACACTTTTTTTTGTGTTAAATGTCTCCAATTGAAGTAAACTTTCGATTCTACTATAGTTTAATTTCATGGGTCGTAAAGTGCACAAGAGCCGGTGTATGTTCATGATGTACATCTTGTTTATATCTTCTGTGCTATGATCTGTGCATATCGAAAATATTCAGCAATTTCTTTTCAAGTAACTAATGATGGCTGTATATGCTAGTAGGTAAAAGTCTTACTGCTAAGAGGAAACAGACGAAACTTATATGTCAGTCATATTAAACGGAAACGTCAAAAGATATAATTGTGGAATAAAAAAATAATTTACAAGAGATTTATATCAATATCAGTGTTTTTTTTAATGTACATGAGAGAGTAATATCGTAAAAGGCAACTATAGTGTATCACTAACATTGTGGAGCAGTTATTACGGATCATTATATCAGTTATAATGTGACAATAAATCCAGTGCAGTACTCATCTGAACACATCTTCAAAAATTCATAACTCGATTTTGGTAAGAGAGCCCCATTTTTTTCTTTCATTTTCGTGTTCAGCGAGCTCGAATTAGCCAGAAAAAAATGTTTCATCAAAATCCGCGTTGTACCACTAAACTAGACTTTTACCGAATATGGTAAATAAATGAAGAAAAGGTACCTCTAACTCAAAGGTAAAGTATGTAGTAATTATCCAACCTAATTTCTACTTGAAATGTTTAAGACTTCATGTCAAGGAGTCAGTTATTTATAACTGCATCCTAATAAGTTTTAGCACTTATCAAGCTGAAGCGGACAGAGTATTTGGACTACTGTGGCTACACCCCAAGGGTGATATAATCAAAACCAAAAAAATCAGTAGCCTCACGGTAGAGACCACGAGAGGCACAATCGGCAGGGTTATCGGGGCTTTCAACAAAATGCCAACGGTCAGGGGAACGTTTTCTTGTATACGAGTTACACGATGACCGACGAAAGTTTTCCAGCCGGAAGCGGGTGATTTAATCCATGATAAAGTTACCATTGAATCAGACCATGCAAAAATTTCTCTAATTTCGAGGTTATCTCGGATTGCCTTAAGGATAAATTCTATTAAATTGGATAGTAGAACAGCTGCACACCGTTCTAGCTGGAGAATTGAAAGGGTTTTAAGTGGGGCCACTCTAAATTTAGCAGCAACTAGGCTGATTTTGGAGCCGCTATTTTCTTAAGTAAATTTAAAATATGTTATATTGGAATACCCTTCTCTGAACTACATGCAAAGATATGCAGTTCAGAAGAAATATTGTTATTAGGTAAACAGCGAGGAATGTTAATATGTGAGAGGAGCGGAAGTTCAGTTTTATGCTGATTCAATTTGTCGACTATGTCCAAAGGGGGTTTTTAATCCCAATCTAAACCCAAACACCAGAGTCGTTGTAAGAGATGTTTAGCTAGGAAGTGTGCACCCTTTCCCTTCTTGAATAACCTGATGTGCGTTACAAAGTATTAGATATCAAGTTATTCAAGGAGGGGAAGGGAATATAATCATTGGATTCACCCTTTCCCTTCTTGAATAACCTGATGTGCGTTACAGACTATTGCGCACATCAGGTTATTCTAGAAGGGAAATGGCGAATTCAATGATTATATTTCCCTCCCCTTCTAGAATAACTTATTGTGCGTTACAAAGTATTGGGGTATTAAGTTATTTAAGAAGGGGAAGGGAATATAATCATTGTATTCACCATTTTCCTTTTGTTTTAATTTTTGCCTATTTTCGTTAAAAATTATGGTTCGTCCACACTTTTTTTTGTGTTAAATGTCTCCAATTGAAGTAAACTTTCGATTCTACTATAGAAAATTGTTTAATTTCATGGGTCGTAAAGTGCACAAGAGCCGGTGTATGTTCATGATGTACATCTTGTTTATATCTTCTGTGCTATGATCTGTGCATATCGAAAATATTCAGCAATTTCTTTTCAAGTAACTAATGATGGCTGTATATGCTAGTAGGTAAAAGTCTTACTGCTAAGAGGAAACAGACGAAATTTATATGTCAGTTATATTAAACGGAAACGTCAAAAGATATAATAATTGTGGAATTAAAAAAATAATTTACAAGAGATTTATATCAATATCAGTGTTTTTTTTAATGTACATGAGAGAGTAATATCGTAAAAGGCAACTATAGTGTATCACTAACATTGTGGAGCAGTTATTACGGATCATTATATCAGTTATAATGTGACAATAAATCCAGTGCAGTACTCATCTGAACACATCTTCAAAAATTCATAACTCGATTTTGGTAAGAGAGCCCCATTTTTTTCTTTCATTTTCGTGTTCAGCGAGCTCGAATTAGCCAGAAAAAAATGTTTCATCAAAATCCGCGTTGTACCACTAAACTAGACTTTTACCGAATATGGTAAATAAATGAAGAAAAGGTACCTCTAACTCAAAGGTAAAGTATGTAGTAATTATCCAACCTAATTTCTACTTGAAATGTTTAAGACTTCATGTCAAGGAGTCAGTTATTTATAACTGCATCCTAATAAGTTTTAGCACTTATCAAGCTGAAGCGGACAGAGTATTTGGACTACTGTGGCTACACCCCAAGGGTGATATAATCAAAACCAAAAAAATCAGTAGCCTCACGGTAACTAAAAACTATAGTGAAATCCACAAGAGAGAAAACCCCTTACTACCCCTTAATGATGAATTGTAAGAAACAAGGAAAATCTAACAAACCTAGCTGCGGACATTCACAAAGGTAGGCGCTCATTTTGTATCCTATGATATCAAAACTTTACACACTCTTCCTACTTACCTGGCGAAAAATATAAAATTGTTGTCAAGATGCTAACACAGGTTTGGTTACAGCCCGCACCACTTCGCCGGAAGGATGATGGCAGAGTAATCCCTAAAACCCTGGGCTGACAGAAATACAGAAATTATTAAACTACTGAAGCTCTATCAATTGATAGATATAAATACAAATTCCAGCAGGCAAATACTATATACAACTGGTAATTATATACAACAGACGTAACGACAAATTCAGCCGTTACAAACCATGTGACCATTGGAAAAATAATCTTTCATAAAGCTGTTATATTTATTGTGAATCTGGGAATTTTTGAAAATACGGTTTTCCATATTTATCAATCTCTTTTTAACAGATATTCTGGTATATCCAAAAAATGGATCCACGGTTTTGATAGGAAGAGCAACACTGAAACAACCCGTGGATATTCGTTTATGTGTTTTTTGGGATATCATTTCACATTTTTATCTTCATCAGAAATAGGTAAAGACCGAGGAATATTTTCAAGTTCCCAAAATTTATGAAGGGTGTTGTTGAGGGACGTAAGACAGGATGAAAGAAAAAAGCGTGAAACTATTGGTTTATTAGCGGTATTTATTTTCTCCATTAAAATCCTACAAACTGATTGTTAACAGCAATCGGTTTCTCTTTTGCTGTTTGAACTTTGTCAGGTTTAAAGATTTTTGCAAATATATCTGATTCCAGTAACATATCTATAGGAGATGAAATGTTAAAGATCATATCAGCCAATTCCAACTTAGAAGTACTGGGAAATGTATCGACTGAAAATGATTGGACGGGCCATTGTTACAGATTGTTGACACTATTTGAGCATCCAAATTGAATAAGGGATTTGGTTCATTAAAAGGTTTTAAAATACAACTTAGAGACTCGTTAGAGAAAGTTCCAATATCTTCGATTCCTCCTATTTGCATAGGAGTGTTACTTCTGAGCAGACCCCATCTGCCGGCACATTTTTCAGTAATGAAAGAAAGTTAACTTCAACTGTCAAATAAAACTCTAACCTTTTGAAAGTTTCCACGAGAATCTAGTACCTCAACCTAGGCAGTAGGAAGTAAATTAGTAGAACGTACTGACGTGTGCTAGAGAGAGGTGGTTTTAAGATCTAAATTAGAAATTTTAGTTGAATTGGTACAAGAGGGAGCATATGTAGCAGTCATATTGCTATTTACTGAAGGTTGTTGACCGAAATATGAAAGAGTGTGATGACTTTCATTGCAAATTCTACAACCACCATTAGAAATACAATTTTTGGAAGTATGTTTGGTTATTTAACAATTATTACACCTCTTGTATCGTTTGGATATCTCGGATCTTTCCTTAGGGTGCTTGACAAAAACATCAGGACACTGATGAACCGAGTGATTATTTTTACAAATCACACATCTAGTTATATCTGCATCACTAGCAAGACATGCAGATTGTAGGGTTTAACATTGTTTATTTGATGTTTACTTGACTTATTTCTCTTAGGAGGTTGAATTAAATCAACTGAATCGTAATCATCACCTTGTTTTTCAAGAAATTCATATAAATCATTATATCTAGGAATTTCGGACGCAAAAGTGGCATTTTCTTGTTCGAATCGCTGTAGTTTCCGAATAAATTCTTTTGCGTAAAAGGTGAAGAGGTACAAAATCCCACTCTTGGACCGGTAACCCCAAATTTTTTAGAGCTTCTTAGTTATGAAAAAACAGTGCCAAAAGCTATCTAAGATATTTTGGTTTATCCGTGTTTTTTTTTGGTAACTGAACCTGTTACTAAAAAATCAGTATTCATAAATTCAGTTACGTACTTAAGTGTGGAGGTTCTTCCAAGTTGAGCAGCATTAAACAGTGTAGCTGTGGCTCATGCGGATTTATTATTCTCATAGAATAAATCTACTGTTCCAATTATTTCTTGCACAATATACACAATTTTTAGGGTAGATGTAAACTGTATAATGGTGGATGTTAATAATATAATAATGAGATCGGTTTCAAAACGTCCAGCGACGTTGTCCGATACCTAACTTCCACTCGTTTCATTGTTCCATTGACCCTCTCTTAGGTCTCTAGCACTCATAGCTTTAGTTACTCCTTCTCACCATGATTTCCAAGGTCTTCCTCTCTTTCTACGGTTTGATGGCACCCACTGCATAGCCACCTTTGGCAGTCTGTTTTCGTTCATTCGCTGTACATCTCCAGACCATATAAGTTGCTTTTTCTCAATATCTGTTGTTCATAAGCCGTCCACTCCCATACCTTGTCTGACGTCATCGTTTCGGATTCTGTCTCTTCTGGATATTCTAAAAGATCGTCTGAACACATCCATGTCGGTCGGCTCAAGTTTTCTTCTATTGTTTTCGGTAATTCTCCATGTCTCTGCGCCATAGGTTAGATTATTTTTGACAAAGATTTCGTAGATATTGTATTTCCGTTGTTTTCCAATATCAGAACTCCACCATATCCCATTTAAGCAGCCTATTGTTCGTCTGGCTTGTGCTATTCGTTTTTTGACTTCACTGTCGTCTTTTCCTGTTGTATCAAATTCAACTCCTAAGGATGTGTATTCGCTACATGGTCCTATTTCTTCCGTTTCTAGTTTGATATTTCCTGGTTCAGCTTCTATTGGAAGGTATTTTGTTTTCTGGGTATTCACTTCCATACCCCATTTCCTATATTCTTCATTTAGTTTTCTCGTCTTATATTCAAGATCTTATTTGTCATTCGCTATGATGACCTGGTCGTCGGTAAACTATAGAGTGTATAAACATTTTTCGCCAAAATCGATACCCATTTCGCGGCATTTTTTCTTTCATTGATTTAACGCTCTTGCTATATAGATTTTAAAAAGTGTGGACAAAATGCAACATCCTTGGCGCAGACCTTTATTTACCAGGAATTTCTATGATATATTATTACCAATTTTGATTCTTGATGTTGATTCATCATAAAGATTCTTAAGGGTGTGACTGATGTTGGTTTCTTGTAGCGTCTTCCAAACCATTTTCACGGGAACTGTATCATACGCCTTTCGTAGATCCACGAACAAAAGGGGAGTTTCCATATTAGTATTTTATCTTTATTCAATAACTTCTTTCAAGCAAAAGACGTTATCTGTACAAGATCTTTCCGCTCCAAAGCCTGGTTGCTCTTCTTCTTCTTGTTCTCTATATTCAAGTTCAATTAGCAGAACTCTTCCATAAAACCGACTAAGAGTATTGGTCACTGATATGGCTCTATAGTTCGAGCAGTCTAGTTTGTTACCTTTTTTATAGATTGAAGTTATATGGGCCAAAATCCATTCTTCCGACACTGGAGTGCCATTTAGATACTGGTTTATACACCAGGTAAGTATATCGAAAAGTTCATCTGACCTGTTCTCAATCAACATTGTGGGAATGCCCTCCGGGCCCGCAGCACGTCCATTTTTGAGTTGATTCACTGTTCCTCTAATCGTGTTCCCTGAGACGTTGATTGTTTCACCCTCAATTAATGTTTCTGCTGGTAAGGTTGCAAGGTATTCATCTCTATCTTCTGTCAACATTATTTGTTCATAGTGATCGATCCACTTTTTGGTTGGTATAAGTTGAAGTTTCGAACAGTTGTTTTCATTCGATCTGATATTTTTTATGAACTTCCATGAGAGGCACATTAATTTCCTGACATTTTTTGTCCCACATTTCTCTCTTTCCATTAGCTACAGTTCGTCTTGTAACTCTTTTAATTTCTAGATATCGATCTCTATCTTCTTGTGAGTGAGTGTTAGTCTATTTTTTATACCATTTTTTTTCTGGGTAGTTAGCTCTTCTATATCTTTGTTCCACCATATTTTTCTACTAAAAGTTCTAGTTTTGATACCAATTGCTTCTTCCGCGGCCTCTTTGATACTATTCGCAACGTTCTGATAAACTTCTTCCACATATTTCTTGTTTAACTCTGACACATCAAAGAGTTTCTCATTTAACCTGCTGCAATACAGTTGTTGTGTGCTTTCGTGAATAAGGCTATTCAAATTGTACTGCTTGTCCTTTATCTCTTCCGATTCCTCACCTGATTTGTCTGTTACGTTGCTTTTCAATGCAGGTCCATAGGGGAACAGTATTTTTGCTTTGACCGTGTCCCACAAGTTATACCTCTAAATGCTCTTACATCGTTTATTTTCATTGTACTCTTTTGTAATTTTTAGTTGATTGTTTTGAAATAATTCAGTTAGTCTTTCCTCGTTGTAATTTACATTTATTTTTCCGTATGGACCCACCACATTATCTTTGATTTTCCGGCCAACTCTACTATTTAAATCTCCCAATATTATTACTTCTCTTGTTTCTCTTTTTTTTTGTAATTTCCTCTTGGATTTGTTCGACAAACTCATCTTTCACTGAAACAGGTTCGTCGTCAGATATTGCATATAGTCCCAGAATGATTACAGGCCTTTGATGTATATTTATGTTAATCCGAATTATATTCTCATTTATACTTTCAATGTCGGTTATCCTACTTTATATTCTTTGTGTATCATAACAGACACTCCTCTTTTTGCTCTTTGATGTTTCGGGACTCCACTATATATATATATATATATATATATATATATATATATATATATATATATATATATATATATATATATATATATATATATATATGTATATATATATTGTAATATTTTTGATCCTTTAAATATTTAATATTCTTTAATTATGATTGCCCTGCGTTGTGAGCCAAATTATAATATGTTGTCCCAGCGACAATTATTGTACATACAACTTAAGTACGTATTCTATTTCAATTTTGACAGTAGTTGTCAAAGAAATATGCCCGGCGCCAATAAATATCAATCTAAAGATGAATTTATATACAATCTACCTATTACTCCTATCTCAGGGTGAGATCAAAGTTGTTCAAAATTAATTCTTCAAATTTATTTGTTTTTTTACCGTATTTCCAAATAAAATGTTTCACTATTATCAAACTCTCGAATAACTGTTAATTCATTATAATAGAAGGCCCTTTAATTATTTTATCACATTTCTCATTTTACTGTCACAAAAAAAATCAACCAAATGTCACTGATTAAATTGAAAAATTCTATGAATGTAAAATGATAAGTTCAATGAGATTGGATACTGAATGAATACTACAGGTAGTTAGAATCAAAATTATATATTATACTATCAGATACGCAAATTCAACAAAATTATTATTCCCAAAAAATACCACAAAAGAACAACAGTCGTAATCTCTACAAAAACTTGAAATGAGAATACAACAATGCTAGAGTTGAACCTAATAAATTATAATTATCAAAACGTTCAACTTGTGTAATTTAGCTTTGACGTGTATCAATGTCAAATAACGAAATTTATGCCCAAACTGTCTATTTACTTGATGTTGAAACTGATATATGTATCGATAATTTTGGTATATTTCAAAATTTCTTATATAGATGCATCTAAATTTTCAACTGTATTTAAAAAAGGCCTGATATTTCTCGAGAAATAAATTTGAAAACTGGAGTGGACTCACCAAATGGATCAGGAAAACTCGTTCTTATTCTAAACGTATTTAGAATTCTGCAAACTTTCTAAATATATACAATTTAGAAAACTGGAACCACATACTTTACGATGCAATTCTTATCCGAATTATACACGCACTGGCTTTATCATATGGGTTATTTATCTGATTGTATGATATACAATTTATACAATCTACCAAAAAAAATCGAGACAACTCTAATTCTGATGTTGTCTCTTCAAAGGATAAAAAACTACTGACTATATTCTAATAAAATGAATAATTCTCCTTTCCGTTGGTTACCGATTTTCTTGTTTTAAAAAAAAAATACTAATCTATGATTTTCAATAACCAAGTGAGATTTTGAAATTCTTTTATTACATTTGTAATGTTGCTAGCAGAGACTTCTATATTTTGCAATTTCAAATATTTTCTCAAAATCCTATTATGTTCTATCTATCATTAGATATATTCTACTCAAATGTCATCGAAATTATGAAATGTCATGTTCGATATTTGTACTGGATCTTTCAAAATTTAATAATTTACATATAGTACAGTGTGTATCGAAAGTATGGCAGCCAAAATTTAATAAATTTCCTTATGTTTTACTTATTTTTCAAATTTCAAATAGAGGATCTGTATTAAATCCCCCTAATAAAAGAATGATAAATCGATTATTGTATATTTTTATAATTTCTTCTTTAAAATTTCCAAATATTATCCTATTATTTCTGTATACTAGTACTGTTCTGAAAATGATTATTAACTAATAAAAAAATCTTAATTTCAATCAAATTAAACTATTGTTACTAATTCCATAAAACTCATTAACTCTATTATTCTATCTTAAAATTTCACGTAATGTACTGTTATTTGTTATTCTAAAATTTCCTATATACATGTTGATAATTTCCTCTATGATCTGTAATATTTCTAACTTTTTTCTTAATCTGTCTTTCAATTTTTATATGGAACTGGATATGATTTTGCTTCACCGTTCCTCAATATTCTTCACTTTCATTATATCCATATTCTCATTAAGCAACCCTAGATTTCTTCAACATTCTTCTCTCCTACGTCTTTCATAGTTTATTTATAAATCTATAATATTGTGATGTTTTTGTTATTCACTTAAACAATAAACGGGTGGGATAAACTTTAAACACACGGTATGGCTACTTACTAATTTATTTAAACACTAAACTAATCACTAATACTTAATTTATATATACAGTATATTCACTTAAACTAATTTATATAAACAGTTCACTAATTCACTTATTTATTTGTTTATCTCACGATGTCAAATTATCAACTAACTCTTTCGCTGATCGGTCCTCATTTATATTAAAGCCATTTTTACTAGTAGATTCCAGGCTGCGGCTTATACACACAAATAATTTTTCTGCCCTTTTCTAGATAACTCTGGTCACAAAAACCAGTTCTAGATAAGATAGTCTCAATCGTGAACAGTTTTTTATAACTGCGTATCCGCCATAATTTTAACTATTATACCTCGCTTAGACAGGGTCGGTTTTAGGTACTATACCAGTGTGCTGTTTCGTAACATTACCCCCTCCTTAAATGGAAGTTCCTCCTGGAGCTTTTGTGTAGCCGAGAATGGATGTTTGAATCGGCAACTGGCCCCATTTCAACACTTTCCGATCTTATGGAAATAGCAGGGCACCGTCTTCATCGGATACTGATAACTTGGGTTGTAGCTGCAAATTAATATCTGGACACCGGTATCATGAAAGGTAATCTCTACCATGTTCCCGATGATTCGCCAATCCAACTGGTTACTCGCTATCTTAGGCATAGCCAGTTTATTCACGCTGGATTCCAACACATGGTCTCGGAGGTTTCGAAGTGCTTCCCACACATCGCGGTAGGTAGATCCATCTTGGAATTCATTTTTAGTTACCACGTAGAAGACGTACCGCGAATTATGTTTCAGTTTCAGTGTCTTGCCAGGGGCTGGAATCTGATCTTCAAGTTTCTTTAATTGCCCGAACTTCTTTCGAAACACGGTTGCCAACCCTCGTGCGTTCTTGATACGGGCGGGGATGTTGTATGTCAGTGAATAATCTTCCGGGAGAGTGAACAAATCTTGTTGCTGTTCCGAAGTGACTCCATATCTAGCTTTCCCGGTACCCCCATACGCGCCCATAAATTCATCGAAGGTGGGGTCAGACACATCTCGAATAAGGTTTACTTCTTCCTCTATGTCATGGTCTCCTTCGAATGGCGCTAGTCGGTTTTGGTGAACTACTTATAGTTTTCCGTTGGGGATCTTGCTTATACGATATAAAACCTCATTGATCCTTTTCTTGATCAAGTATGGACCTTCCCAGGATTTCTGTAATTTTTGAGAAAATTCTTTTCGCCTCGTCGGGTTGTGTAACCATACTTTGTCCCCTTCTTTGAAACCGCCTTCTGTGGCCTGCGTGTCGTACCGACTTTTCATTCTGTCGCTGGCAACTTGAAGATTTGTTCGAACTAATTCATGAATATCATCCTGCCTTATTCTCAATTGGATTGCGTAGTCTCCGCCTGCTAGATCTTCTCCAGGCCAGCAGCCAAATTCCAGGTCACACGGAAGCCTCATTTCACGTCCAAACAGGATTTTCGCCGGTGTTTCACCCGTGGACTCATTGACGGCAGATGGATAAGCCAATGCGAATAGGGAGAGAAACTGCTCCCAATCTCTCTGATGGCTGGATACTACTTTGGACAGGTATTTTCCAATAGTCCTGTTCATTCTCTCGACCATTCCATCCGACTGTGGATGTTAAGCTGTTGTCCTGGTCTTTTTCATTCCTAGCTTGTCGCAAATCTCCTGGAATAGATGGCTTCCAAAATTTCTTCCCTGGTCACTGTGGACTTCCAAGGGCACTCCATATCGGCTGATGAATTCTTTCACCAATACATCCGCGACAGTTGTGGCCTCTTGGTTCGGGATAGCGTAAATTTTCACCCACTTTGTGAAAAAGTCCATTACAACTAGTATGTATTTGCTACCATTTTCTGTCGTCGGAAATGGTTCAGCGATATCTAAAGCAATCCTTTCGAAGGGGCTTCCAACATTATATTGTTTCATAGGTGCTTTTCTCTTGCGATGTGGTTCATTACTCGTAGCACAAGTCATACATTCCTTACACCAGTCCTTCACATCGTCGGAGCTGTTCATCCGCTAAAACCTTTCACGAACTCGCTGAAGGGTTTTCTTTGCTTCCAGATGACCTCCCGATGGACTGTCGTGTAACTTATTTAGTACCTCAGCTACTCTTGTTCTCGGGATAACTAGCTGTCTCCTCATCTCAGAACCATCATCGTTTTCAAGGACTCTTTTCAATAGCCCTTCTTCCAGGACAAGGGATTCCCACTGAGCCCAATACGCCTTGAGTTTCGGTAAAAATCTAGACACTTCTTGCCAGGTAGATCGCCGATTTTCTTTCTTCCATTGCCGGATCATCTTCAGGTGAGGATCAGTCTCCTGATCTTCTCTGATCCTGGTGGGTGACCATTTCTCGTTGACTACAGTAGTTCTTGAAACTGCAGCTTCCTTAGATTCCATCTTGTTGAAGTGGGAGCAGTCTGTTGGGCACGGCCGTCTGGACAGGGAGTCGGCATTTCGGTGACTCACAATAGTTGGATGTTCACCCCTGTCTGATTTCCCCTGTGTCTGGAGTTCTTGGGTTTCAGGAGTCTTAGGGAGCTTAGACGGACTGTGTACGTGCTCTAGCTCGCCACACTTTCGGCATTTGATCTTCTTCGGCCTCTTGTCTGCCATACCTTTCAACAAGTTGACGATCTGATCAAGTTTGTCATCGTTATCTACTTCCTGCATGGTTCTACCTTTGTTGTACCGCGAGCTATTCTTGGCTGCTCTGCATTTAAGAGGTTCTTGGTTTACAGGAGTCGTAGGACGCTTACACGAACTGCGTGCATGCTCTAGCTCGCCACAATTACAGCACCTGATTTTCTTCGGCTTCTTGTCTACCATAGCTTTCAACAAGTTGACGATCTGGTCAAGTCTGTCATCGTCACCTTCTTCCTGTATGGTCCTATCTTCGTTGTATCCCGAAGCCATCGTGGCTGCTTCATATTCAAGAGCAGCAGTCAATGCATCGGCCAATGTTTTAGGATGGGCTAATCGAAGCGTCTTCTCCATAGCGTGGTCACACAAGCCGTCAATAAAGGCCTGGATGCCTAAACATTCCATCATGTTCTCTGGTGCTGATGGATAAGCAAATCGAACTAGTCGGGCAATATCCATTTCATACTCTTGAAGGGGTTCGTCACGTTTCCGCCTTCGGTTCTTCAGCAGGAATCTGTACAACTGTTCCAAATGTTCGTGACCATATCCCATGTCCAACCTCTTCTTCAGCTGCTCGAAGTCATCCGTTTCTTCTAAAGGTATCGCCTGGAGTACATCTAAGGCATCTCCGCGAAGCGCGATAAATAAATTCACTGCCTTCTCTATATCGGACCAATTATTCACTCTAGCGGCTGCTTCAAATTGTTTCATATAATTGGTCCACGACATTTTTCCATCGAACGTTGGGGCCTTGACTTGGGTTAAACTGCCAATGTCTTCAAACTTAGGTAGTGTTTCTGGCTTGCAAGGTTTCGTTTGCTCGGTCTTCTTTTCTTCCTCTGGCGTGCCTCGCGTTCTTGAATCGGCAATCTTTTCCTCTAACTCTTTGATTTACTCGTCTAACGTTGTAATCTTATTCTTGATTTTCTCGTCCATTATTGACATCTTATCCTCGATTTCAGATTTTAGTGACGAAATTTCATTTTCAATATCAGCGGCAATGTCGTTTTTCATCAATAAGATATCGGCAGATATATCGTTCTTTAAAGTAGAAATCTTCTCGTCCATGTTCTCTTCCATGGCAGAAATCTTCTCGTCCATGTTAGCCGAAATATCATTCTTCATAGTAGAAATCTTCTCGTCCATGTTAGCCGAAATGTTCTCTTCCATGACAGAAATCTTCTCGTCCATGTTAGCAGAAATGGACGAGATTAAGGTGGAAGCCTCGTCATTAAATAAAACTGTTTCTGGATCAAAGCCGTCCTTTTCCAGTGCCACTTTAAGTCTTTCTACTAATTCACTTTTCTTACCGGAGGTTTACAACTCACGATCTTCCAATTCAGCTCTTAATTCCGCCACCTTCAGATCCCTTAATCTCTTGGCTATTTTTACGTAGCAATTTATTTATATTACCCCACACCTGACACCAATGTAATGTTTTTGTTATTTATTTTAACAATAAACCGGTGAGATAAACTTTAGACACACGGTATGGCTACTTACTAATTTATTTAAACACTAAACTAATTACTAATACTTAATTTATATATACAGTATATTCACTTAAACTAATTTATATAAACAGTTCACTAATTCACTTATTTATTTGTTTATCTCACGATGTCGTCAAATTATCAACTAACTCTTCCGCTGTTCGGTCCTTATTTATATTAAAGCCATTTTTACTAGTAAATTCCAGGCTGCGGCTTATACACACAAATAATTTTTCTGCCCTTTTCTATATAACTCTGGTCACAAAAACCAGTTCTAGATAAGATAGTCTCAATCGTAAACAGTTTTTTATAACTGCGTATCCGCCATAATTTTAACTATTATACCTGGCTTAGACAGGGTCGGTTTTAGGGACTATACCAGTGTGCTGTTTCGTAACAATATTCTTCATTACAGTCTGTCCAATTACCATTACTTTTCACAACTTCTATTTATTCTATCTCACGAACATAATTATTAGCCATTCTAATTTCTTTTTCAATCAATCCTTCATATTTCATTATCAAACTCTTCACTTTCTCTTCATATTCCTCATTTCCACTCATTAACTCCAATTCTTCCATAATTCCATTCCTCTTTATGTTCCATAACTTCCTATTATCCTCTTCAATTGCCAATACTTCCATACTTACCTCCTCAAATTCAATTATTTTACCATTTAATTCTATCTATCTTTTCAAAATAAATTATTTCCTTATATTTCATCAATTGATCAATAACTATGTCTGTTTCTATTTTCTTTATCAACTATGCTTGCATATCAACTTCTTTCCCATTTGCTCCTATAAATGTAATTATTTCCTCCAGTCCATCTATTTGTTGCCTAATTTCATTTCTATTTTCATTATCATTTCTTTATCAAAGTTTCTAAAATCTCTTCTATTCTCAAAATACTTATTGTCATCAATTTTACCTCCATTTCCATATATTCGTTTTTCATTTGTAACTTCTATTTTCATTTCCATTATTCATATCAACAGGTCGATCATTTCTTCTATTATCAAACCTTGTTTTTATAATTCCTATTTATATATGTTTTCAAATATCACTTGTTAATCATAAAACTTTCATTTTCATATCGTTTTTATATCCATCCCTTACCATGTACAATTCCGTTTCGTTTTCTAGATTTCGTTCCTATTATCCTGCCATATAATTCAATTTTATTCTATTTTCCTAAACTTCGTCTTATTCTCGTCTCTCAGTGTTTGATTCTCTATGTGTTTCTGTAATTCGATTAAATTTTCCACTATATCCTTTTTAAAATCGACGTGCCATATTCGTTTCCAAGATTTCTTTAAATTTTCCACTATGTTCTTTTCAAATTCATTGCCTCATATCTCATTATCTTCTTCATATATTCTTGTCTCTAATTCCTTCATATTATTGTTCCTTTTTTTTATTATTTTATTTCCCATCATTTCATTTTTGATTGTCCTATTGAACATTCTTGGATCAATTATCCTTATATTTCTGCTAACTTTTACTCTCATTTCGAAATTTTCTGTATAAATTATTCGTCCTTCAATTTGTCTTGTGGTTTTTTCTATCTTTTTCATAGTTTCTTGTAATCTTCTATTCATTTCCTTTAATTCCCAATTAATTGTATCCCCCTATTATAATTATTATATCTCTTATCATATGACACGATTTGTTCCACTATATTGACATGTAAGTATTTTATTTTCCAATAAATATTCTCTTCATAAATTTGCATCACTTCCCAGATTCTGTAAATTAATGTCTACCATTTCATTTTTGGTTTGTCTTTATACTTCTATAGACTGTATTCCATCCATTTTCTTCTCAACTTCTTTAATCTCCATTAAACTTTGAATTTTTACTTCGTCAATTTCCTTTTCCATTCTATTACATATTTTCTGCTCTATAGTATTGTAATACTTCTCAATTCCTTCCTGTTTGTATTTGTTTTTTTTTTTATGACCACCGACCGTATTATCCTAGTAAAGGTAATCGAGTCGGAATTATGTTTATCCGACACCAGTGTAATGGGATCGGTAATCCTTCGGGTGGCCTTTTACTCTGTTGGTAGTGACCGGAAAGCCCTACTGTACACTCGTATCCAAAGAACAATAATCGTTGCAGCGTGCTGTCACCAGTGCCTCGAGGCACAAAATGTAGAACCAGGAATCTCCCTGCGGAATTACCTCGAGGGAGGGGTTGTTCCTGGCTCGAGCGATCAAGGTCGTCGTGGGGCCCCTTGGGCTTATACAGTGTGCCAAGCCCGAGTTCGTAGTGCAGATCGAGTCGGCCCGTCCTATTTAGCTGGTACGGGGGTGGTGAGGGTTGAGGTTGAGGAAATAAACTGAAAGGTTAAATATGTACAAGCATATATTACAAAAACATTATTAAAACCATATACAACTGTTTTGGCAATCGAATAAATATAATATACGCGGCTTTCTTCTGATTTTTGGATAGCCTACGTGATATGAACTAAATAAATAAAAAAATAACAAGCGGAATGTCTTTTTGGTACTCAACCTGTATAAGTATGGTACCCTATACACCTTTAGCGATAATTATGTTAGATATCCACCACAAAAATTAAGGCAATAAATAGAAATCAAACGAAACTTTATGAATCTGATCAAATACGATATCCTGTAAACCCTATATCTATATTGCCAAAATTTCTGGGATTGGAAAGAAATAATTACGAATCTCGTGAAATTTAGTCAACTGGTACAATATATATAAAAAAAGGAAATCTATATCCCCTATTTACAATTCTAATTACGTTTCTCGAAGAGAGAGGAAAAAAAATACAGAATACAATCTATATCACTAAAATTCAGAAGATTAATTATGATGTCTCCGGTATCTGGATGTTCGGTAATATGACTGAAAAGTTATAAGTTGAAACTTTAAGATAGGACTAAGTATGATCCTTTGTACAATATAATTATCTGTGCGCTATTTCAAGTAATCAGATATATAGGGAGATGGTCCCTGAACATAAGATAAATACCTATAACTGTTCAGGTTCTACCAGTAGATGAGGGGCGCCGATATATATGAAACACTAGATATGACCGAAAAAGAACTGTGGGGTCCCTTACCTTTTTTGGGACACCCGGTTAAGTAAAAGAAAAATATAATTCACCAGATCAATACAAAATATAATAAAATAATTGTACGTTAAAAACTTACGTTTTGGAATATAACTTGTCACAAACTGCACACTATTACTGTTGGGGGTGAAGGGACCATCAATCCTTAGACTGGCCTCTTCGGGGGAGAGATACTTTCTCTCCTTTGATTCAAATTTTTTCGTTATTTATTTTAAATTTTACCTTGTGTGAAGGTTAGTTTCCTATATCATTGTTTTTTAATTGGTAACGTACATAGTCAACAAAGTATGACATAATCGTCATCTGAAATGTTTTGTTAACCTTGCAATAACACATTTTTGTTTGTAATAATTTCTTTCGTTGAGGTCAACAGATATTAGTTATTTTGAATTAAGAAAAAATTTGTCTATATATGGCGTTCTTGAAATTTTTTTTGTCATATCTCGTGTTTATAACAGTATCATCATTTATATTGATATTATCATTCATATTTACATCCATTTTGTCCTGCCCCTTTGTTTCTTGTATCCTGCTATCCATGTTATCCAACATATCATCCGTTTTTCCAACAATGTTCTCCCTACTTCGTATACTTTTTTTTACCATTATGTCCGATTTCCTATCTTCAATAAATTTATTATTCCATTTCTTCCTATCTTCCCCGATTTTCTTAATCTCCTTCAAATTTTCAATTTTTCCTTCTATTTTCTTTTCCAGTCTATCCATGTTTCCGGTGATATTTTCAATATCCCCCTTAATCTCTTCCTTCATTGTATCAATCTTGTCATTTAAATATCCACTCATTTTATCATTAATCTGATTGTATGATATATAACTGATACAATCTACCAAAAAAATCGAGACAACTCTAATTCTGATGTTGTCTCTTCAAAGGATAAAAAACTACTGACTAAATTTTAATAAAATAAATAATTCTCCTTTCCGTTGGTTACCGAGTTTCTTGTTTTTTTGAAAAAATACTAATCTATGATTTTCAATAACCAAGTGAGATTTTGAAATTCTTCTATTACATTTGTAATGTTGCTAGCAGAGACCTCTATATTTTGCAATTTCAATTATCTTCACCAAATCCTATTATGTTCTATCTATCATCAGATATATTCTACTCAAATGTCATCGAAATTATGAAATCTGATGTTTGATATTTCTACTGGATCTTTCAAAATTTAATAATTTACATATAGTATCGAAAGTATGGCAGCCAAAATTAAATAAATTTCCTTATGTTTCACTTATTCTCTAAATATCAAATAGAGGATCTGTATTAATATATATATATATATATATATATATATATATATATATATATAATAAGCAACAAATAGATTAGTGGGTATTGCACGCAAATAGAAGAAGGGGCTACTGAAAAGAGTGGTAACCGCAGACATGCATGTTTCTAGCTCATTAGCCGTCATCGGTACGGTACAACCAAGAAAAGATGTGAAACATGAGAGCAAAGGTGTTGAATGGAACATGAGAAAATATAACAGAATTCAGCAGGATAGTCAAACACAACATTTGTGTCAGTAATATTAGAAGATCTCGAATATTCGAGACAACAACCAACATAGACACGGAGGTGCATATAACACTCCCGTCTGAAACTTCCGACCCAGATTAATGAAATAATAACAAGATGTACGAATAGTGCGTGACATATGAACAATAAGCAACAAATAGATTAGTGGGTATTGCACGCAAATAGAAGAAGGGGCTACTGAAAAGAGTGGTAACCGCAGACATGCATGTTTCTAGCTCATTAGCCGTCATCGGTACGGTACAACCAAGAAAAGATGTGAAACATGAGAGCAAAGGTGTTGAATGAAACATGAGAAAATATAACAGAATTCAGCAGGATAGTCAAACACAACATTTGTGTCAGTAATATTAGAAGATCTCGAATATTCGAGACAACAACCAACATAGACACGGAGGTGCATATAACACTCCCGTCTGAAACTTCCGACCCAGATTAATGAAATAATAACAAGATGTACGAATAGTGCGTGACATATGAACAATAAGCAACAAATAGATTAGTGGGTATTGCACGCAAATAGAAGAAGGGGCTACTGAAAAGAGTGGTAACCGCAGACATGCATGTTTCTAGCTCATTAGCCGTCATCGGTACGGTACAACCAAGAAAAGATGTGAAACATGAGAGCAAAGGTGTTGAATGAAACATGAGAAAATATAACAGAATTCAGCAGGATAGTCAAACACAACATTTGTGTCAGTAATATTAGAAGATCTCGAATATTCGAGACAACAACCAACATAGACACGGAGGTGCATATAACACTCCCGTCTGAAACTTCCGACCCAGATTAATGAAATAATAACAAGATGTACCTTTGCTCTCATGTTTCACATCTTTTCTTGGTTGTACCGTACCGATGACGGCTAATGAGCTAGAAACATGCATGTCTGCGGTTACCACTCTTTTCAGTAGCCCCTTCTTCTATTTGCGTGCAATACCCACTAATCTATTTGTTGCTTATTGTTCATATGTCACGCACTATTCGTACATCTTGTTATTATTTCATTAATCTGGGTCGGAAGTTTCAGACGGGAGTGTTATATGCACCTCCGTGTCTATGTTGGTTGTTGTCTCGAATATTCGAGATCTTCTAATATTACTGACACAAATGTTGTGTTTGACTATCCTGCTGAATTCTGTTATATTTTCTCATGTTTCATTCAACACCTTTGCTCTCATGTTTCACATCTTTTCTTGGTTGTACCGTACCGATGACGGCTAATGAGCTAGAAACATGCATGTCTGCGGTTACCACTCTTTTCAGTAGCCCCTTCTTCTATTTGCGTGCAATACCCACTAATCTATTTGTTGCTTATTGTTCATATGTCACGCACTATTCGTACATCTTGTTATTATTTCATTAATCTGGGTCGGAAGTTTCAGACGGGAGTGTTATATGCACCTCCGTGTCTATGTTGGTTGTTGTCTCGAATATTCGAGATCTTCTAATATTACTGACACAAATGTTGTGTTTGACTATCCTGCTGAATTCTGTTATATTTTCTCATGTTTCATTCAACACCTTTGCTCTCATGTTTCACATCTTTTCTTGGTTGTACCGTACCGATGACGGCTAATGAGCTAGAAACATGCATGTCTGCGGTTACCACTCTTTTCAGTAGCCCCTTCTTCTATTTGCGTGCAATACCCACTAATCTATTTGTTGCTTATTGTTCATATGTCACGCACTATTCGTACATCTTATATATATATATATATATATATATATATACATATATATATTTATCATCATCATCAATCAGCCTGTCGCATCCACTGCAGGATATAGGCCTCCCTCATTTCTGCCCACTGTCTTCTGTCTTGAGCGCTCTGCATCCAGTTTGTAGTCATTCTTCTGATATCGTCCGCCCATCGCGTGGAAGGTCTTCCCTTGTTTCTTTTGTCAGTCCTTGGTCTCCACTCGAGCAGCCTTTTTGTCCATCGTCCATCTGTCATGCGGGCCACATGTCCAGCACAGTTCCATTTGAGTTTTGCCACCTGATAGATAACATCCGAGACTCCTGTTCTCGCCCTTAGGTCTTCATTCCTTATGCGGTTACGGAGTGACACACCAAGCATCGATCTTTCCATCCTACGTTGGGCTACTCTAAGCTTCTTAGCGGATGTGGCTGTCAGAGTCAAGGTTTCGGCTCCGTAGGTCATAACTGGTAGAACGCACTGATTATAGGCCTTTCGCTTCAGACACATTGGGAGATTGCCCTTAAACACTTCCCTCATTTTAACAAATGCAGCCCAAGAGAGCGTAATTCTTCTTCTTAATTCACATGTTTGATTGTCTCTCGAGATTTTCATCTCATGACCCAGGTATGTATACTCATCCACCAACTCTACCTCCCCGTCACCAATAGCAATATTTCCACTAGGAACCAGATTCGTCATATATTTCGTTTTCGATATATTGATTTTTAAGTCAACCCGAGCACATACCTCCTGAAGATCTTCCAGCATTATCTTAATATCCTGTAGGCTGTCTAACATCAAGGCTATATCATCTGCGAAGCGCAGGTCTGTTAGGTTTATTCCATCTATATTCAAGCCTTTTCCGCTCCATTCAAGCATTCCAAAGGCGTATTGCAGAATTGTGGTAAACAGTTTTGGTGACATAGTGTCACCTTGCCTCACTCCTCTACCTATTTGATGGGGTTGGTGTTTTCGTGCAGTCTTACCATCATGGTAGCATTCTTATATATGTTGTATATTAACTTAGTGTAACGATAGTCGACACGACATTTTTGTAAGGAGTTTAAAACTGCACTCATCTGAACAGTTTCAAAGGCCTTGTGGAAGTCCACAAAGGCAATGACAAGCGGTCTGTTATACTCTATTGATTTCTCGATCAGGGTTTTGATGCTTTGTAGGTGGTCATTTGTTCCAAAACCTTTGCGGAATCCGGCCTGTTCTATTGGCTGGTAAAAATCGAGTTTGTTTTCCAGTCGTGTAGTGATAATTCTCGTGAATAGTTTATAGAGATGACTGAGTAAGCTTATTGGCCTATAATTTTCCAGTTCAGCTGTATCACCCTTCTTGTGAATTAAGATCACGATGGCATTATACCATCTGTCTGGTATGGTGCTATTGAAAAGACAAAGATTGAAGAGTTTTGCTATGTTCTCAAGTAAACAATTACCACCCTCCCTAACTGCGTCGGCAACTACGCAGTCCTCTCCAGGAGCTTTGTTGTTTTTTGTTTTCTTCAGTGCCAGCTTTATTTCGTCCAAAGTGATATCAGGCAATAATTCTGATCCTTTATTAACGATGCCTTTTCTCTTTGTCAATATCTCCGGTTCTGCTTCCAAATTAATTTCATCTTGGCTTTTATATAATAGGCGGTAGAAGTCCTCAACCACTTTTAGAATATCTTCTCGGTTTGTTGTAATATGCCCCAGTTTATCCCTTATCTTTGTCATTTCTTTCTTTCCGCTTTCCAACTTTCTACGTAAGACCCTCATACTTTTATTTTCTTCTATTGTTTGTTCGATCTGCTTTTGGTTGTATGTTCAGAACATACAACCAAATATATATATATATATATATATATATATATATAAAGAAGGAGTTGAGTATCAGTCGGCTGACTAAGTTAAGGAAATCAAAATTCTTAATAGGGTCTTCAGCTAAAGGAGAAATAAAAAGTGGACTCTTTATTCTGTTCAAGCTTTCGAGATTTTATTGACTCTTCATCAGGAACTCTACAATAAATTATTGAATGTCAATACAAATAACAAGAATTGAAAATTATTACTTACGAAAGTGAGGTTAGGTTAGGTTAGGTGTTTGATGCGAATAAAATGTACATAACTGACGTTATTTGTACGAACTCATCACAACACGTGATAAATGTATTATATTGATGAACAAGTACAATGATTAAAATCAATATTAAAATGAAAAGATAAAACTAATTCAATCACATGTTCAGGAACACGAGGAATTTCTTTATTAATAATTTGACAACTGACACAACCACAGAATTAAAATTCTGTCAACAAGATTCAGTGATGCCAATATGTATTGAAATATAAGTGAAAGAGGAAAAGGTGTAACAACTGAAATTTATTGGGAAATATTAATCTTAGTGTTTGTAATATATATATATATATATATATATATATATATATATATATATATATATATATATTATATATATATATATATATATATATATATATATATATATATATATATATATATATATATCATTTCTGTGCCAGCTCCTTTTTTCTTTCGTTTTGTCAGCAATTTTTGGGTAATTTCTTTTTTTCGTTCGAATACCCTGTACATTCCAAGTGCCAATGTTCATAGTTCTATTCCGTAGCTTGTGTCGTTTACCATGTGATCCGTTCGAATTTCCGAGGCAATTTTTAGGGTTCTTAGCAAGTTAGGTTTTTCCGTATAGCAGGGAGCTAGGCCTGCTGATACAACCCTTCTCTTTTATCAGGGCTTGGTACCGGCAGCAGTATCATCGAGCTACTCAATACACCCGACGATGCACCTGGCGGAGTTGGATGTTAATATTATTATTAATAAGACTATTTGAAAAAAAATCATTTTATTCTATGGTAAACCGAGCTATTCATTTGACACTTTGTTTAAAAACATCAGATAACAATTTTTTGGTTATTTTGTCTCAATAAGAACATCGTTCAATTGGTTCAGTAGACATAGTGCAGGCATGCAGATGTGAAAAGTAACAGATTCATTCGAAATTATCTTTAACTGCCTAATGAATTACTGTTTACTTCAGGTATTATACATTTTAAAAATCCCTTTCTATAGACGAATGGAAAGAAATTCACTAAGTGTTCTAAAAATTGAGATTAAAATGTCCTGCTTAAAGACAAATATGTTCTGATTGTAGTAAATTGAATCATTTTGATATACATTGTTAAAATGTTCAAGTTAATATCATTTATAATAATAATTTTAGTGAAAGTAATTATTCGGATGCTGTATCTAACGATTATGTTTTAGGTTCATTAGAGATAAATAAAATATAAAATGACTGGTATAAATGTATAATGTTCTCTAGGAGAGAAGTAGGCCAACATCCACTACTTGAACTAAATGGTAGTCCCCTCGGGTATATTTCAAAAATCACATTTCTGGGAATGATCTTCGACTCGCAATGAAATTGGGATGATCACATTAAGAATCTAGTAGTTAGATGTCAGGATGGACTAAATCTATTAAAAGTCCTCTCAAACAGAGAGTGGGGATCTGATCGAGAAACTTTACTCCGAATCTACAGGCATCTTATTAGATCCAAGATCGATTATGGATCCATCGCCTACGCTTCCGCTAAAAAACGCATATTAAAACGTTTAGATGTCGTAGCAAACCAAGCATTGCGCATCATTTCTGGAGCTTATAGAACACCCCCTTTCGAAACCTTACAAGTAGAATTAGGAGACCAATCACTAGATAAAAGAAGGCAATACCTGACACTGTCATATGCCAGTACTATAATGGGCAACCAAGAACATCCAAACTACAATAACACAGTTGCAAATAGATATCAAAACACCTACGAATTCAGGAAAAGAGTCTACTAGCCCTTCTATCAGAGAGCTTTCAAATATATCATACAACTAGACATGCAGATACCTTCCATACTAGAAGCAAATGTTGATATACCCTCGCCATGGCTTAATAAAATTCTGAGCATAGACACCAGCTTAACCAACTTTAACAAGGCAGAAACTCCAGCCTACACAGTATATCAGAAGTTTCACACGAAACTCCATGTATTCTAACTTTCATAAAATATATACTGATGCATCCAAAACCCCAAATGGAATTGGAGCTGCTGTTATCACTTCCTATAAACCAACTTTGAAATATAAATTACCCGACGTAAGTTCTGTGTATACAGGAGAAATATATGCTATCCTGCAAGCTTCAATCGAAATTCAATCGTCAAACCTGCAAAAAACTGTAATAATAACAGACTCCTTAAGTGCCCTAAGTACCTTGAAAAATATTCACACTAACAACCCTATTGAACTACAAATCAAGATTCAACTGCATCTACTACAAAACAACAACTTGGATGTCAGATTCTCATGGGTGCCCTCTCATCAAGGAATACAAGAAAACGAAGATGCTGACAAACATGCAAAAAGCGCTACAGTATGCAGGGATGTACATATACTGAACAGTGCGGTTTACAGTGACGTGAAAAACTACATCAAATTGAAAATTAATTCTCGGTGGAAATCGGAAAGGCAAGGATCTTTCCAAAAATTAAGACAAATAAAGGAAAGTGTCAAACCGTGGCCGCGAATATGCAGTAATCGCTTAAAACAGGTCGTATTAACCAGATTAAGAATAGGTCACACTAAACTTACGCATGAATATTTAATACGTAAAACTGATAAACCTATGTGTACAATTTGTAGCCGTGAACTCACTGTGAAACATATACTATTAGAATGAACATTAAACACATCGCAAAGACAACAATGTAATTTTCCAAATTACATGAATACCCTGCTAGGAAAGGATTGCGACGTGGATAATATTTATAAATATCTGTCAGATACCTCTCTACTTTATGAGCTGTGATTGTATTATTGAAGCCATCGCTAATAAACACTTTGGTTGATGCGAGAAACAAAAAAAAACGACTGATATGAAATTTTAAAACTTGATCAATGTGGCAAGTCTCTGAAATTCTAACTTGATACAGGGGCACATGTAAGTATAATATTTTTCAGAAATTTGCAATAAGTCAATATTATTAGCAATTACCGTGGAGAAAAATTAAATGTAGGTTGTTTTATTAAGACATTGTAGAAAGATGAAGTTTATACATTGGATCTCATAAAATTAAGACAAGCACAAAATCTGATCATTCGTAATGTAAATGAGATAGAAGAATTTCAAATTATGTTGTAAATTGAAAATGAGCTCTGTATAGTTTAAATTAAAGAAACATTATCTTCCCAAAATAGAACTCTCTCGAAGAGTGTCATTGCATTAATAGGAAAAGCAAGATTGGAGTTATATAGAATGTTGCATAATGGTATTATTGAAAATATTACTCAACCTACCGAATTTGTTCACCCAATTGTACTTGTAAAAAACAGATAATAATATAAGAAATTGTCTTGAACCTCAGCATTTAAATGAGTCTATTGTTAGAGAATATTATAAGATACCTACGTTTGAAGATATTACTACAGATTTAGTTAGGTCAACTATTTTTCCAATTTTGTATGCTAATAAGGATTTTTGGCAGATTCTACTTTCTGAGATGGCTTCAAAACTTACTACTTTTGCTACACCTTCTAGTGGATTTCATTTTCTGCGTTTGCCTTTGGTGCTATCAGGTTTAATAAAACTAAATGCAGAATCAGAACTAAGGAAATGAAGTACATTTGTGTTATATAGTATTTGAGTGTATAATGATAACGTTGAAGAAATTAGACAGATTAGAATACCTGAGAATGTGAAAGAATTATCAAGATTTTTAGGAATGATTACCTATCTAAATTTTATACCCAACCTATTAGCAGGAAAATATATTATAGTACGGTTTAAGTTATTCAGGAAAAACATTCACAAAAAGTCCTGGTCAACAATATTATGATGAACATAAACATATTGGTTGACAGTTCCAAAGTTGGATTTAGAACAGTATTATTGTACACTTATACATCCAAAATCTTGACGGATAGCCAACAGCAGCAAATCGAAAAGGAAAAGCCTAGCAATTGTGTTCGGTTGTCAGCGGTTTCATCAATTTTTGTATGGTAAGATATCTACGGTTGCAACAGAGCATAATTCATTGGAGGGCTTTTGGTTGTCAAGCATTGGAAAGGCGTCCTCTCAGGTTGCAAACACTTACAATTACGTTACAAAATCAAGCTTTTAATCTAAAATATAAACATGGTACATAGCTCTAATTTGCGATCAGGATCCAGTTATGATGATAAAATTTCTAAAATTTAAGTTTAATTGAATTTTGACGACATCAGTAAAACTAAGTTAGAATGAATGGAACTGTAAAAGACAGACATGCAATTATTAATGAAAACCATTAAAGAGGGTTGGCCAAAGCAAAAATCTGAAGTTAGTGAGTTAATATAATGGTTTTGTAGAGCTAGTGGTTATCTCTCTATCCAGTAAGGCTGCCCGGAGGCCGCTGTCATTCTTATCTACGTAGGCTTATATTTACAAAATTTATTTCGTTTAAAACGATTTGTCTGCCTTGAGGAATTCTAAATCCACGAAATCGAATAGTTTGAACCGTTTGATCGCATCCGATCATAGAATACAGTCAGTTCTTTGTTTGCAATCGCTTTGTGTGTATGTTAAAAATTATCGGGTGTGACTGAAAACTTTGAAAGTGAAAAAAAAGTAGTTTGTCGGATTTTAGTGGGATTTTTTAAGGTAAGTGTAGAAATACATATATCTCTATTGGATTGTTTCAGTTTGAAAGAAAATAAAAATACAAGTGGTGTAGATATTTTTTGCAATGATGGCCTTGCAAGTTTGTATCAAAATTCTATTCGATGTATTTGTTTTCAGGTGTAATGTAAAATTATTTTATTTTTCTTCAATTAGAATTTACATACAACAATTTTCTCATGATTTAATTTCACAGTATGGTATCTTCCAATAATAAATTGATATATTTTATCGCAGAATGGACCGTGAAAGTTATCACACCAGGAAGAAACAATTCAAAATAGCAGACTTGTCCATTGAAGAAGTGGAGGATTTACTTGCGTCTGTGGAATTAGATTACTCGAATGACACTGATAGTGATTTCGATTATGTGTATGATCCTGACTACATAGCTGACGAAATCACTGCCTCAGATGAGAATCTAATTTCTGATTGTTTTGAAGAAATCAACCAAGCTGAAATTTGCGTTGATGAAGAAATTTTGTCAATGGCCGTTAGTGATGTAGGCGAAGAATTACCATCAACATCTGCAGCAGCCCTCGCATCAATAACATCACAAACAACTTCAACAGCTAGTGACACAATGGTTACAGGCAAATTCAAACCCAAAAAAGGAGCTCGATCACCAATGCCTGTCATGGAGGATGTTGGACATCAAAACGAACCGTCACCAGGTGGTTTTACTAGAACAGCTTTAGATGCTATGGAAAAAAATTGCCTAGCACACTGTGGCGAAAGAGACGGATGCAATTACATGTAAACGAAGTTGCTTTCCGTGGTAAAAGTGAATTGCCCTGTTCAATTACAAATCTTCGAACACCAATGCAATTTTTAAACCTCGGTTTTATAGTCAAATTTTTATGGCCTTTATTAGTTTTAATAAGGATACCTTTTTGGCTTCGTACTTTCGTCTTTTTAAATTTGGGTAGTTTTCTATTTCTCTGTTTAGTTTTTATGTAGCATGTTTCTTGATTTGCAAAATCTGGGGGATTTTCACGTTTTCATTTCGTTTTTGAATAATCTTTTCATTGTTGAATCCATTATTTTGCTTAATCTTTTCATACAATATTTCACTATTTTCTTTATGATCTTGTACGTAAGTTGATATAATTAAATGATCGTCTAAATCAAAAGGATCGGGATTGTTTATGTGACATTTAATAATTTCGAAAGGCTTATATTTCGTAACTGAATGAATACTATTATTATAACAGAAAATTAAATTTTTTATTAGTTGATCAGGTTTCAAATTTTTATTTTCTTCTTGCAAGCATCGATAATGCTCGATTAGTGTTGAATGGAATCTCTCGACTGGAGAGTTAGAATTACTATTTTTTGATGTTGTAAAATGTAGATGGATGTGGTGTAATTTGCAAAGATCTTGAAGATCGAAGTTTTTAAATTCTGTACCTTGGTCAGACGTAATTTTGCTAGGTAGACCGTGATGGGAAATAAATTCGAGTAATTCCTCAACTACAGGTACTCCTGTTATACTGTCTAACGGATAGGTTTGACCATATCTTGAAAACGAATCTATGATTATTAAATACGATTTATTTGATATATAGAAAACGTCTAAATAGATATGTTCGAAAGATCTCGAAGCTGTGGGTGTTAAATTGAATTTTATAACTGGGGGATTTCGGTCATACTTATTTTTCAGACAAGTTTCACAATTATTTATGAAATGTTCTATTTCTTCTATCATTTTTGGACAATAATATCTACGACTGAGGGATGCTTTTACTTCATTTATTCCTCTGTGACCTGATTTACTTATATGGTAATATTCTACTTTCTCTCGTTGTTCGTCAACTGATTGAATATCGGTGAGAATTATGGTACACATGATAAATTTCAAAGCTGGAATTTTGAATGTTTTTTGTGCAGTTACTATAAACATTCATGATAAGGGTTCATTTTGGAAATGAAGAGCATAATTTTGGTTAGGATTTAAAAATTCCTTAATGAATTTTATTACGTTTGATTCTGTGTCTACTACTGGTAATATAAGCGAATATTTCCTAATATTTTTTCTCTTTCCACTTTAAAAGAAAGATTTTCATTGCTAGTAAAGTATAATTGATTTTTATACATATTTAGTGGTTTTTCAGATATTGGAATTGATAAAATGGGATTTTCCACAGAAGTGTGTACTGTTTCGATGTCATCATTATTGGTGCTCGCTTCTTCGTCTAATGGGGATGAATTAATCATGGTGTCTGATACGTCTCTTTAGTTTTCGTCTAAAATAGTTATAAGGTCAATATTGTCTGAATTAGGAAGTTGATTTGTAGATTCGTCATATGAACTAATTCTTTCGAGTTCTTGATTAACAATTTTTTCAATGTCACCTAAATTAACATCAAGTGATACAGTTTCTAAAGCATTCATATTAGGGAAACGAGACAGTGCATCGGCTGCCTTGTTACTTTAATCTTTTAAATATTTAATATTGTAATCGAATTCTTCGAAAAAAGAAAATTTTATATCATCAGATTGTCTATATTTAAATGGTATTTTTATATTAGGTCCTACTAATTGTTGTTTCGCAAGGTCTATATTTAAATTCATATTAACAAAATCTTTAATACTTATGATTCCATCGAAGTAATCGTGGAAGTCATATAATACAAAATTAATATAATAATTTTATTTTTCAATTCTGCAAATGCCGGCACAAGTGCTTGAAATCTAATATCTTTACTTCCAAGACTAGTAGATAATACAGTATTGGAATGGTAAATTGTATCTGGAAAATATTTTTCTACGATAGAAGGTTTTATTATTGATCTAGAACTACCGGTATCGATCAGTAGTCTAGCTTTGGGATTCTTAATTTCTATGTACGGTAAAGGATTAGCAGAAATAACGTTTATTTCAATTATGTCTTTGTTTTGGAAGGCCCGGTTATCTGAAAATTTTCATCAAATTGAGCTTCGTCATTCATATCGGGTTGATCAAATTCTACTTCTTCATATTCATTTAATTGGTTAGGATCATATTCTGGATTATCACATTGATTTAAATATAATTCTTCAGAAACAAAATTGGGTTTAGCACGTGGATTTGTTTGGAAAAATCTATCATTATTGTTATTATTATTAACAGGTATTCGACTTCTTTCTGTGAAATTTCGCGACGTTGTCCACATTGGTACAGGTTTGGGTAACTGATTTTGTGGTATTTGATTAGGTTAAAAAACATTTTGGGCTGGACCAAATACTTGTCGATTCGTGAAATATCTATTATTTTGTGGGATAGGTTGAACAGGTATCGGTTGGTTAGGCCAATATTCTCTGTTTTGTACCACATTATTTGAGAAATTGGGTTGATTATTATATGAAGGTTGATGATTATTAATTGGTCTGTTATTTGGTACGAAATTTCGATAATCGTTACGATTTTGATTTCGGTCTGAATTTGACCTTTGAACATTTTGGGATCGCGAATATTGCATACCATTATTATTATTATTCGAATTATTTTGTCGAAAATTTTTATCATGTAATGATTCATGAAGTCTTTCAAAATTTTCAAATTCTGCGACATATGCCATCGCATCTTCTAAGGATGTGGGTTTTCTTGAATGCATATTATTTCTTAGCGTTCCATTACAACCCGCTATGAAAGTATTTAGTGCAGTTTTATCGTATTGCATGATTTGACAATTTCCCTCAACAGCATTTATATTTGGGTCCTTACTTATTCTTTGAATTACACTACTACGAATTAACTGAAGCCTACTACCAAAATCGATAAGGTGCTCATTTTTAAAAGGTTTGGCTCTAATTAATTCTTGTACTAAACAATCTATATCTCAATTTTTGCCAAGTATTTAACTCTACTCTACTACCGACCATGAATGCTGCTCGGACTTCTAACTTTTCTTCAATACATTTTATTAAATGTGAATTTAATTCGGTATCATTCAAATTTCCATAGGATTCAATTGAACTCTCACATCTAGTGATAAATTTGTTTAAATATTCACTATCACCGTTAAATGGTTTGATATCTGCTAATTTAGATCTGAAAAGATCCTAATTAATTTTTGGTGTTGCTATTTCGTTACTATTATTTTCGTTTAATGAAATATTATTGAAAGCTTTTACAATATTATCAACGTTTATATTATTTAAATCGTTCATATATATTTATTGTATATAATAATAGGAATATCTCAATTTATATCTTCACTAATTCCAAAGATTGGTATAGGAAGGCGAGAAAAGGAAATTCGGCACTTACGTTTAGAAAATCTTCTTCCCCGGCTCTTTGGTTCCTCTCACTACGTCCACAGGAGGGCTGCTCTCAGTTGTTATTCCCACAGAAAGGGTAGATAGAACTCGCGCTCAAAACGTTAAAACGTTAAAGTCATGAGAGTTTATACGAAAACCGTATAAATATGTACACCGTATAATTCACGTTTTCACAACTCGCGCGATCCTACTGACTGCGCCAGTTTTGTTTTTCTTCACGAAAAATGTCTTTTTGAAAAGAACTAAAATCAACTATACAAAAATATATTTTAACGAAGAGCAGAAATAATACAAAAAATGTATAAAGACTGTACTGAGAGTTATACAAAGAATGAATTAAAATGGTGTTCAGACAGAATGTATATTATCGTATAAAAGTTTCTATTATGCAGTTTCACAGATGCCCACTTTATAACGCTGTAGACATAACTAGAATGATCTTGGTGTGACTATACAAATTTGTCAGAAACAATGTTCAATTGAATTAGATATTATTAATAAGCCACAAACTTTCGCTATCATCACAAAACCTGAGTTTTCAGTGAATATTTAATTAGCAAATATCATGATGTTTGAAAAATAATTTCGGAGATTCGCGTACGAGTGCTTGAACAAGGAACATCGTCTGTATTTTGCTCTTCTATTCTCGTGTTCAACTTCACATCATTCACTCTTGTCAACTCCCTTTAAACTGTCGCACCTCCTTTTATATTAATTTTCAATCTTCCAGAATGTTACAGACTGACATTTCGAACCCACCAGAATCATAGATGGAACCATCGAGAACATTGCTGTTCAACCTAACTGACATAGGGCAATTCAAAAGTGAAAGAAGAATAACTAACTAACTTAACACTGTCACCCTCATTACAATGTCACTGTCATTATCGGCTTCGTTATACTGCCCCCTCCTCAAAATAAATCCTCCTCGAATGACGCAGGCCTGTACTGGCTTCCATATCTCAAAATAAAAGTTGTTGAACTCGCTCTACTTCAGGATGGGTTCTCTTGAATGGCGCCAGACGATCATGATGGACGACCATATGCTTTCCCCTGGGAACTCTAACAATCCGATATATAACTTCGCTAATTTTCTTCTTGATAGTGGATGGTCCCTCCCAGTTCTGTTGTAGTGTGGGACACCGGCCACGTCATCGTCGAGGGTTGTAAAGCCTTCTTGATGATTGGTCTGCTCTACTCGGGTGTTGTGGTACCTCTTCATCTGGTTACTGTTTAGTTGTAGCTTGGTATGCACCATTTTGTGGATATCCTCCATGTTACTACGGAGAGCCTCATATTCACCAGGCTGGCAGCCTAACACCAAGTCGCATGGCAGTCTCATTTCCCTACCAAACAGGACGTTTGACCGGAAGATTCATTAACAGCTGATCGAATGGCCATTAGGAAAAATGGAAGGTACTTTAAAATGTCTTGACTTTTGAAAAAGTCTACTGGAAATTATTTTATTTTATGTTTTCATATTTCTATGCCTCAAGAAATGTTAATATGATTCGAGAAAAACTTTAATAAGTGTATCTATCATTTAGGATTTTTTTCTGGAGGACTGACTTCTATGAATTATTGATTTTATGGGGTACTAGTTCTATTGTGGGCTGTTTTTGGCTAGTTTGATTCACACATCTTCCGGTAAGGGACAAATTCTGCTACATAGTTACAATATTAGACCAGGGTCGATAATTTTAAAAATGGTAAAAAATGAAAAAAAATTATAGTAGTATGATACCTATTGAAAAAGGTAGAGAATATCACAAAAATGAAAGGAAAAATAAATCACGGGCGATCTGAGGTCGGGAAGGGGAAGGGGGGTGAGTTTTTAAGGGTAAAAAACGGTTAATCTAGATTTCCGGTAAAACTGCAATTCCTATGAAAAAAAGTTGAATAGCAAAGTTGTAGGTGATAAAAAGATCTACAACTTTTGTATCGACACTTTTTTCACATAACCTCGAAATTTATGTAAAAAACTCGAATAACCGAGTTTTTGGATTTTTATTTTTATCTTTTGCCAAAAAATTTCTTTTCTCACGAAATTGGGTAAAAACTTACCTTTGTATGTACCAAACATACAGTTATTTTTTTGATTTAAAATATTCATTTTTTCACCTTATTTTGACTTAATATCGCAAAAGCACCCTAATTTTCAATCGAAAATTCTCACGTCAAAATATCTGCTTTTTTGAAAAAGTTGGTGTGTTTTTTTTTCGTTGAGATCTCTACTTTCTGATGGTATAAAAAATATACATCACTATGGTAAATGTTCTCAGAAAATGCAAATAATGAAAAAAACACGTATCCGATTTTTTTTAATAATTATGGATAATTTTGAGCTATTTATTGAAATTTACACTTCAATTACTCGAAAAACGTAGGATTTTATGTTATATTGATAAACAAAAAAATTGCTAATTGAAATATACTACTATAATGAACAACCAAATAAGTTAATAAGGTTAATATTGAATAAGACATCTACAATATTTTGAGAAAATATTTGCGCTATGTAGAAAAACATCACGCAGCAAGCAGCTATATCGTTTTTGATGGGTACCCCGAAATTGAAAAATTAGTTACTGTGACCAGCAGCTAATTCAACTAAAAGAGGAGAACGTAATCGTAGAAAAACCTCAGACAATATTCCAGAGATCGATTATCAAAACCATACAAAAATACCACTTTTGCAAGAAGAAGTTTTATCTAACGAGAAAAACAAGGACGAAATAATAAAAACGTTAATAAAAAGATTACAGGCACAAGGATTTTCCTGTAATCAAGCAGAAGTAGATGCTGATGCTGACATTATTAAGACCTCGATAGAAATTGCTAGAGATACTAATGAAACTATCATTGTTGTGGGTCAAGATATTGATCAGTTGATCCTGTTAAATCAATTAAATTCTAATAATCATGATATTCATTTTCTCAAGCCAGGTTCTGGTACTATAAAAGATCTATTTTTCACATCTAATAGTTTCAATTATGAATCCTTAAAAAATATCGTTGCATTTCTCCATGGTTTTTCTGGTTGCGATACAACATCTGGATTTGCCGGAAAAGCAAAGAAAAGTATCGTCAACTCTTTATTAGCCGATGAAAATTTGTCAAATTTGGCCAATATTTTTTATCAAAAAGATGCGAACAAAGGAGATATAAAAAAATGGATTACAATTAATCAAATCTATTTATAAAAATGATATAACACTGAACCAATTAAGATTTAAAAATATCAATTGGCAAGAATTAAATCTTCTTTCATATTGGCCAATCTGCCACCCAATGTAACGATGAAGAAATGCCATCAAAGAGACAAAAACTAATGGAGAAGTAATTAGAATGTAAGATAAGGTAGGGTAAAACCCCCAATTATTGGCACTCAGCCATTTGTTGGCACTTCTGATGGAAATTCCAGATTATTTTGAATTCACCGTAAATTGAAGATAATCTAATATTTTTTCATAATTTGGCAACACCGTCTACTATTGGTGACGAACTGTATCTTCTGATTCAGTTTGATGGAAGACGCAGTTATATGTTGGTGTGTTCCGAGCAGGTAAGAAAATTGAGAATTTGTTAAAAATATACCAAACCTAAAGCTACAGAAATTTGCTTTATAAAACCACAAAATGAACTTTTGAGGAACTTAGATATTCCTTAGAGTTTATAACACATATCTGTTATGAAAAATAGGCAAAATGAAGTAAAATTTAGAAAATACCATGGATGCCAACATTTAGAATATCTATTTGAGCTACTCTAAATGTTGTCACACTAGTGTCAGCATTACGTTCAGAAATGAATTGCATTTTCCACTTGTTGGCATTGCTAAAATCACTTTATTATTTATTCAGGAATAGGAAGAAATGGCACCGAAGAGTATAAATGAAAACAAAGACGTTTACGACAAACGAAGAAAGAATCTAAAAGTATCAAGAAATAAGGTAAATATTATAATTTTATTAAAGATGCAATGCTATTGTCGACTGTCAGTATCAGGATTAATCAAACCAATTTTTATCCATTTATCTGTAAAGAGGTATATCTTCGTCAATAGAGTTCGACATTTTAAAAATAATTCATGTATGTTTTAGCAAAATTTCCTCGACATTGTTTCCCATTTTTTATATTAAAATAGTGCCAGCATTTGGGATACATTTTGATGTATAATCTGAATGTTGACAAAATACCACTAAAAAACAAACTATTTTACGGTTGTGGTGATTCTGCTAAAAATATTGCAAAAATAAGTATCTAGGTATTGAAAATAAACATAACTGAAACGTTATTTTAATTTCAGGCTAAATATACATACACGGAGGAGCAGCTACGAGTAGCAATAAAAGAAGTTAAAGGTGGTACGTCTAAAAAACATGCAGCTTTTAAATATGGCATTTCCCGGTCTACAATACAATTCAGACTTGGCAATAAATTCACAAAAATTGAGAAAGGCAGGAGTACATATTTAACTAAAAGCGAAGAAAAAAAACTAGTTGACTGGATAATTGAAAATGATCGAAAATGATTTCCGAGACGTCAAGTAGATCTTCAAGCAGCTGTAAAATCTTCTCTAGACGCGGATGTCCGACCTAACCCTTTTAAGAACAACTTACCAGGAAATCGTTGGTATACATTATTCATAAAACGACATCCTGAATTGGCAGAAAGAACCCCATAAGGTGTTACGGGTGCCTCAGCAAATGTGTCTGAAAAAGACATAAATGGTTTCGAGATATAGAGGTATATCTGAAGGGTAAAAACCTTTTCTCTATTCTTGAAAATCCTTCACGGGTGTATAACGGTGACGGTTAACAAAACAGCACTTTGCCCCAATACTGAAAGAGGCCTTAGTGCAGTTGAAACCAGTTAGTGTGATCAGCGGTTTCAAAGCATGTGGACTTTATCCATGGAACATGAATGCCTTGGATTATTCCAAATGTCTCGGTAAAAAGGACCCTATTCTTTCAACACAAGAAATCGATAATCCTTCAGACAAGCTCCATGACAAATTGCTTGAATTGTTTGATGAAACATTGAAAACGGAAATAGAAAGAAACATGCGAACTAGATGTACATCAGACCAGTGTAAATATGGAGATCTTTACAGCAAATGAGATCGAGCAAATGCCAATTATTATATATGAATACATTATTAATCAGTTTATAGAAGAAGGTACAGAAATAGACAATTTGGAATGTGAATTCGTTGTTACAGAAAACTATTCATTAGAATTAGAAGAATCAAGCCAACTAGATATGTTTGACGTCAACCAGAACAATTTATCAAATACAATAATGGAGACTGCAACAAATGATGAAACTGCAAATATAAGTAATATAATGAGTACACGCGAACAAGAAGTGTTAATAACGATGGACACACCAACCAAAAATAATGATGTGGCAAATATAAACAATATAATGAGTACAAGCGAACAAGAAGTGTTAATGTCAATGGAGACTGCAACAAATAATGAAGTGGGAAATACAATTAATATAAGTGACATTATGAGTGCGAGCGAACAAGAAGTGTTAATGTCGATGTTAAATGTAGATAACCTAGACAAAATTGAAGAGCAATGCAATGTTCCAATTATCGAAAATTATTTAAGTGTTCTTCAAACTCCAGTCCGAAAAGGGGTTCGGCAAACTGAGCAAGTTAGCTTTGTGCTAACTTCTTCTGTTTATAAAAGTAATGCTCTAGAGAAGGAAAAGGAAAAAGAAGAAAAGGAGAGGAAGAAACTAGAGAATTAGCAAAAGAGAATGTTGAAAGCTATAGAAAATAAACACGTCAATCCAAAGCGAAATAGTACCAAAAAAACTAAAGCGGTCAGTAAACAAACATCAAATAAATTATCGCACGTCAGAAACTTGAAGAATATTTTAGATGAGCAGGAATTAGTTATTCCCGGAACTGATAACGTTTCCACAACTATAACCAATACCAACTCAGTTACTGAGACCAAAGGAGAGAGCAATGGCAAACAGCTAGATTCAGATAACCAAGCTTGTATCCCCAAGAATAATATTATTGCCTCTAAAGGTTTGTGTTTCTGCTGTACAAATAATTTATATATGACAGACATTGGTATAAAATGTCAGAAGTGTACGCGTGTCTACCATGTCAGATGCTTGAAGAAACAAAATTTATACGAAGAGTTTTTTCTATGTAAAGTTTGTCATCAGAAACAGATTGTTAATCATTTGTGATTTTATATGAACATAAAAATTTCATTTTTTCATATTACATTTTTAGTCTTATTTTTCCTTCCCTAGTGTATGATAGCAGTTCCAATCAATTGGTACCCTTTCAATGATTGGGTGTCAATCAGTAATAAGTGCCAATAAATGGGTGTCAATAATTGATATCATTGCCAACAATTGTGTGCCAATAATTAGAAATCTGATGCCAATAATCGGAAAACAGCAGTTTTCCATTATTTATATATTTTTTGAATTGCATGGTCATAGTTCCATAATGTTATTTGATGTATCAACATTGACAATGATTGGTGAATCAACTTGTAAGAACGGCGATCAAAACTATATACTCAATTTTTATTTAGTGGTGAGGAATGTAATGGCATATCTGTTAAAGTGCCAACAATTAGGGTTTCTACCCTATTTATAAATAAGAAGATTATTGTGTTTGAATATATTATAATAAATAACGTCATCAGTAAAAAGTATTAAAATTCAATAGTACGATTTGCATGTATATTTATCTATTATGAGATTTCCTACGACATAAATGTAATGAAAACTTAATAAATAAACTTTATCACTGAAAAAAAATTGCACCAGTCACATTTTTTAGATGAAATCTTTTTTAAATCCTATTTTTAATATTTAGAAGAACTATTTTCGCATGTTTTTTGCAATTTTGATGTTTTATGGATTTGTAATTTTTTTGTTAATCAATATAACAAGAAATTTTACGCTTTTCGAGAAATTAAAGTGTAAATTTCGATAAATAGCTCAAAATTAAACATAATGATTAAAAAAAAATTTCGGATTCGAGTTTTTTTCATTATTTGCATTTTCTGAGAACATTTACCATAGTAATGTATATTTTTTTATACCATCAGAAAGTAGAGATTTCAACGAACAAAAAACACACCAACTTTTTTAAAAAAGCAGATATTTTGACGTGAGATTTTTCGATTGAAAATTAGGGTGCTTTTTCGATATTAAGTCCAAGTAAGGTGAAAAAATGAATATTTTAAATCAAAAAAATTACTGTAAGTTTGGGACATGAAAAGGTAAGTTTTCACCAAATTTCGTGAAAAAATAGTTTTTTTTGCAAAAGATAAAAATAAAATACCAAAAACTCGGTTATTCGAATTTTTCACAAAAATTTTGAGGTTATGTGAAAAAAGTGCCGATACAAAAGTTGTAGATCTTTTTATTACCTACAACTTTGCCATTTATTTTTTTTCATAGTTTTACCGGAAATCAAGATTAACCGTTTTTTACCCTTAAAAACTCACGCCCTTCCCGACCTCAGATCGCCCGTAATTGATTTTTCCTTTCATTTTTGTTATATTCTCTACCTTTTCCAATGGGTTTCATCCTACTATATTTTTTTTGTCTCCAAAATTATCGTCCGTCGTCTATATTGGATCGTACCCAAGGCTCATCAGTGATGTTAATTATTTGACTCTTTTCTTTACTAATATTATTAGTTACACATATTTTATGTTTTTTAATTCACTCATTTCAATCACTACGACTGCTTAGTTGCTACCCATAATTACTATAATATTGCATACAATGCTACGTATTGGTAGTGCGTATTTATGAATAGTTTTGCGCTTATTTTTTTGCACTAGTGTTTGATATAAAATTATTAATTTGGTTTTACTGATATATTAATTTATACTGTGAACGGAGAGCAATTGCGCTGTGACTGTTAGTTGTTATTTGAGTTTATCTTATTTTTTTAATCCTACGCATGAACTCACGCTGGGTGTAGTTGGGTCATTAAACTAGATCTGAATTTTGGTACACTGATTCCTAATAAACAATAGCGTTCCCACCTTAGAAGTTGTTTATATGCTGTGCTTACAATTTTAGTATTATTTTTTTTGCTGACTTAAATATTATTACTATAGCTTACCTGGTAGTTAGTATTTCCCACTAGGTAGTATTGAGTTTTTTGTCGTCAAATTCTAATTGAACCGATTCTAGCACACTTTGTTTTATTTTGGTACTACACCTGCTTATGTTAGTAAGTCGCATGAATAGTAGAGCTAGGGATATTGGGACACTGACTTCCAGGCGCCCATAAAGATCTTTCCGCTTTTTTGTGAGGTCTTAAGGAACCTTCCCACCTCCGCTGTGTAAACCGGCAAATATCCCGTGAAATACAAGTAGTTTCGGTTAGTTTTTAGGTTAGATCAAATTGTACGTTACATAGTGATCAGAAAGAAGAAGATGTAGAAGTGCTTACATATTCAAGAAAACAAACAAGAGACAAAAGGAAAATAAGAACATACAGAAGAAAAATAAGACGAAGATATAGAAGAGAACTTATTCAATGAATGTCCAATAATTGTTGCTTTCTAATTCAAAACCCATATTTTGAATACTTAAAAAAAGTAAATATATATAATTGGTGCTTATACCTATTAGCAATAATAAATAATTGCAAATGAAATGCAATTATGATCTTTTTTAGCAGAAAAACGAAAACCTCAAAAAACTCGGCCATGGGAATACTACTGCGGATATTGTTTTAAAACAAATACACGGTAAGGGACAAAAATCTACTTAAAAATTTTTATAACGTGACTAAAAATGTGTGTGTATTTAAAAAACATTACCTAACTATAAAGAAAAATTAGAAGAAAAAAACAACCATGCATAGCCTTTCCCCCCCCCCCCCCTTCCCTACCGTCGAGAAGTTTGGAAAGAAGAAACACACCAAGACCGAACCAACTGTTAAAAATTTTGCAATAACACACACGGGATATTCAAAAATTGAAATAGGAAGTTATATAGAAGAGCTTCATATTATAAATCGGAAACACTTTCGCTATGAAAGTAACGAAATAATAAATTATGGAATTTCAAACCACATAGAAAGTTGTCTAAAAAATGGTTTTGTCAACAACGGAAAAACAGTATGCCGTAAAAAATATTATCAGTATGTGTCATTACACCAAAATAATTCATAAATTATCGTGTAACAATAAGGACGTGTTTTACTCGAATAAACATTCAGGGACGATAAAAATGAAGCGTATCAGTATACGCTTTATTTTATCGAACGAAAACGATACCAAGCAAAAATTTAATTTCTCATTACACACACAACAAACTAGATAAGGGACTACTCACAATTAACTGAATTCAAAATTAGCTTGAAGCAAGCGATTCCAGGATATATTTAAGCATAAAGTTCGTTCCAAACTAAAGTTATTTCTAAACGTGCATAAAGCAAGAAAATCTCAAAAAATTCGAAACATTCACGGAAATTTTTGGCGTTTCAAAAACCCAAAAACAAAATAAGAGATACTACAAAAGAAAAAAAAACACCAATATAATACATTAATTGTAGTATACACAACATAAGAGAAGTGATACAAAATTATATACTATAGATCCAACATCAAGAGCCAACGTAAAGGCATACGAAAAATAAAGATATTAATGCTTCGCACAACGTTAAGGATAAAGACAAAACATAGTGTATAGAGGTACATATACGATAACAGAAGAGCAAATATTTTATATTACGTAAACTTTGGTAAGGCCAAAAAATATATAATTTCAAATCGAGAATCGACACAAATCATATTGTCACAACGTACAATTAGGCAAATGCATAAAATATAGATACCTTCACATTTTTCAATGTTTTCATATTCATACTAATACTGAACACTTAACCTATAAAATTCGGGAAACGGGACTTCCCCAATTTCCCAATAAGAGACTGTAGCACATTGATCATTTACAATTAACAAACTTAAGTCATATTAGTGTTTGAAATGCAACTTACTGTTTCTAGTTAACTCCATAATATATTGTAAAAATGTTAAAAATTCTAAAAAATTTACAATTGGTTCGATATTACCTACAAGTTCTTAGAGCAGATCCAATAGTGTAAGATATATTGTCGATAATTGAAATTATCTTTCAAATGATTACGAAAAGAAGTTTGTCGTTAGTAAAAATCCCTATTCCCCACAATTATATGGAACCGTTAAATTACATAAAATAACGAAACCAATTAGACCTGTAGTTTCTCATGTCAATACTCATAATAATATATTAGCAAAAAACTTAACAATATACTTAATAGTTACGGATATATATCTAAATACTCAAATGAAAATTCAATAGAACTAATCAAAAAATTAAAAGCATTCAAATTACAAGATAACTAACTTTTATTTGATGTTACCAATATGTTCACTAAAATTCCTCCTGAAGAGTGTTTAACAATTGTACGAAAATAACTAGAAGATAAAAATATCAATCCCAGAATAAATTCAGATATACTTAATTTATTTGATGTATGTATTAATCAGAATTATTTCACGTTTGACAATAAGATATATATTCAAAATAAAGGTTTACCAATGGGAAGTGCTGTATCACAAATTTTGGCAAACATTTTTATGGGCAGTTTAGAAAGAAAAATCTTTGACAGTAATATTTCAAAAAAATGTCTCATTTTGGTATAGATATGTAGATGACATATTAGCTTGTTTTATAGGTACTCAACGACAATTAGATATATTTTACAATCACATTGATAATTTACACCCAACAATTAAATTTACATCAGAAGTTGAAGAAAATAACTCAATCAGTTTTCTTGATTTAAAAATTCAAAGAGTTAATAATGTACTTGATTATAAAATTTACAGGAAACCAACACACACTGATGTGATTATTCCATATAGTTCAAATCACTCCATGTCACATAAATTGATAGCATATAATTCGATGATACATAGAGCATTTTCAGTTCCTATGAATAAATAGCAACATCCAACGGTTATCCATTACATATGATAAATAAATAAATTAATAAAAAACAGGAAGAAGTGGCATTAAAACTACTATTTCCTGAACAAACTAACGTAACAAAAAATTATGAAACCATCACATATGCAGGTAATATTTCTAATAATATTTCAAAGATAATATCTTTAGCTACAAATGCAACAATTTATTTTAAAACAAAAAGTAATGTTAGTACAAAATTGTTAAATGTGAAATCAGAAATATCTCCATTGAGGAAGTCTCGTATATATAAACTTAAATGTCCAGAATATAATGCTGTCTATTCGGGTCAAACCCTTAGAAATTTTGCGATCAGATACAGTGAACATTTACGAGCATATAGGTTAAAATATTCAGATTAGTCCCAATACGCAAAACATCTACTTGACACCAAACATTCATTGACACTCAACACAAAATTAGAAGTACTACATATTTGTGATGAGAAACAAGAACTGGAGATTTTCTTGAAGAACTAGAAACTAGAAGAGACTTAAGAAACACACAATATCAAGTTGTCGATGAACAGATAAATCTAGGGAGTTCTCCACTTTTGGAATGTCTTCTCAAGTGATAATTGTAAAGATCAGCAAATACAGTTTTCCTGGTTTTCTATATCATTGCACAGTTATACTGATCTTAATTGGGAAAATATATCCAGGATACCTCCATAGGGCTAATAATGTCAAAGCTTTAATATTCGTAATATTCTTATTGTTTCTATTAACATATATTCAGTCAATCACTAGGTCGGTCGATTCTTGGTCTAGCCAAAATAATTATTAAACATCAAAGAGGCATCAAATGAAATGTGACTTCTGTCATTCTGACGATGATATTTATATCGAAACAATTTTCTTAGAGCCTTAACAATTTTTTAAATATATTGTGGAATTACCTGGAAACAGTAAGTTTCATTTAAAACAGTGAAATAATCCTCATTCTCCTCCCAAAATGACCTAATCTCATCTAAAATTCGAATTTTCACCTCATCTATTTTCTTCCCCATCATATTCATGTTTCTCTTTATACCATTCATATCCATTCATCTTGTCGATCTTCATATTCATATCTGCAGTAATATTTTCCATCTTATTACTCATTTTCTCTCACATATCATCGAATTTTCTGTTTATATTATCATTCTGATTATCGAATAATCGTTGCAATATTTTAATCAATCTATTTTGTTCACTGTGTACTATACGACCCCTACTTTCTGCTCTTTCTCATTGATTTTGTCCTACTACCCATTCTCTACTTCTCATTGTTCCCTAGAGTTCGCCAATTGACTCTATTCTATCGCTTCCCTCTTTCTCATCATCTTGCTCCTGATTATGCTTCCCCCTCCCATATTCCAAGTACTGCACTTGAAAATCACCTATTTCATATCTCTTTCCTTCATCTACATGCGCATCTCTATCTTTTTCTTTTTCCCCGTAGACTCTAACTTCTCACAATAAAATATATATGTTTCCCGATTCTGTCCCTCATACCTTAGTGCATCGTTCAACCTATCCACTAACGACAATTTATTCCTCCCTGTATATAGTCCTCTCCTCATAAGAAACTCCCACAACTCTATCACCATCAATTCACCCAAAATTTTACAGCCCTTGTCCATTTTAATACATTATAAAATAGTTTGAATAATGCCAGAATTAAACTCAAAATATTCCATTTATCAAATATATTATGATATAATATAATCAATATTATAATATAATAAATTAGACTGACAAAAAGAAGTTCTCAAAATATCTTCTTCAAAATAAACTTGGAAACACTACAAATAAATTCTCGAATGGACCCCACGTTGGGCGCTATTTCTGATAGTATCTATCTATCAAAAAAATAGCTACCTAATAATCATTAAATTTAATTTTTTTTTCAAATGTCACTGACTCAGAAGTCTTTGTCCAGACCAATATGAATAATTATGGGAAATTGAACAAAAAACACTAATAGTCTGAAATTAAACTCGAGAAAATATTTATAGAGACTTATTTAATTATTTTTTATTTCACTGCACCCATTAAAGATAATGGGAACGATAATTATTAATTTTTATCCCCGAAGAAGTTAAATCCAGTGTACCACAAACATTGAACAGATATCAACTAGATTTGATACGAATGGATTCTTTCCAGCAAGTGAATTAGCATATATTTGAATATACTACTCTAACTAATACTAATACATATTTGCTTCTCTTTTAGTAATAATTTCACCTGATCTCCGAGCCAGATGTGGTATAGCTATCTTTCTGAAGGATAATATTCCCCACCGGAATATTCCTATACAGAGCAGATTACAAGTTATCGCTGTCCATGTTTATTATCCGATCCAATTTTCGATTTGCAACATCTACTTACCTGACGGTAATTGGATTACTCAAGATCTAAAAAATATTGCTGACCAGTTACCAGCTCCCTTCTTGATTGTGGGAGACTTTAACTCACATAATCCATTTTGGGGTTCGAATAGACTGGACAATAGAGGCAGAATTATCGAAAATTCCATCGACGAAATGAATCTTGTTCTCTTGAATAATGGTGAGGGTACTTATATGAACCTAAGATCCAACTCATTGTCAGCTTTCGATTTAGCATTATGCTCACCAGTTATATCGACATCGTTACAATGTAACTGTTTGGGAGATCATCTTACAGATCACTTCCCAATTTCAATTGAATTTGCTGACAGATTCATCCCACGAACACTGCCCAGACGATGGAGATTGAGAAATACTAACTGAGATCTGTATAGACAACTATTGGGAAACTTACAGCTGCCTGATACCGATATCGATGGAGCCATAAAACTGATCAGTAGGGAGATTTTATCAGCAGCAGAAATATCGGTTCCACGATCAAATGGTCGTAAAGGTACTCCCTGGTGGAATGACATTGTTGCCAAACAAGTGACAGATAAAAACTATGCCTTGACTACTCTAAAACGTTCACCCACATTGGAAAACGCTATATCGTTCAAGAGAGCACGTGCAAGAGCAAGGCGTGCAATACGTGACAGTAAAAGAGCTACATGGGAAACATATGTCTCTACTATTACAGCTAGAGCGACCGCATCAGAAGTATGGACAAAAAGTCGCGCTATTCTAGGAAAGACATTCCCGGATGCATCACAGGTTTTTGAAATCGATTGCCAACTTATAATCAGTGAAGAAGATATTGCTGATCATTTAGCTAATCAATCCGCATATATCAGTAGCTCGGAACACTACGGCACCGAGTTCCAGATCCATAGACAAGCAGAAGAGCGAGAAATTGCCTTTCAGGAAGAAAATATATCCAACTATAATCACCTCCTCAATCTAGAGGAACTAGATAATGCACTTTATGAAATGAAATACTCCGCACCTGGTGGAGACAACATTGTATATGAATTCATCAGACAGCTACCAAATTTATCAAAAAAAAACTAGATTTGTATAATAGAATATGGATCGACGGCACTTGTCCAGAGAAATGGCGTGAGGCCGTAGTTATTCCTGTTTTTAAAATAGCTAAAGATCCAAAACTCACTTGTAGTTATCGACCCATCTCACTCACAAGCTGTCTTAGCAGACTTATGGCGAAGATGATAAGCATCAGACTTATGTGGTACCTGGGATCCAATCATCTCTTGACAGATACTCAGTCCGGTTTTAGGAGCCACAGGTCTACAATTGACAATATTTTTTTGCTAGAGAAAGCAATCCAGGGTAGCTTTTCCCATAGAAACCACACAGTAGCAGTGTTTTTTGACCTGGAAAAGGCATTTGATACAACTTGGCCCTTTCAGTATCCTCGGCCAACTCCGAAAGTGGGACCTAAAGGGAGGACTACCAAATTTCAACGCAAGTTTTCTCAAACGACGTAAATTCCGTGTCAGGAAAGCATCTACTTCCTCAGAGCTACATATATTAGAAAACAGAGTACCACAAGGATCTACTCTGAGCGTAGTACTATTTGCTATTGCAGTTAACGGACTTCTAGATAATCTCAATCCAACAGTGAGTCGATGTTTATACGTTGTTGATTTAACGGTCTTCCACTCTGAAACATCTATGGACGACATAGAGCGAACTCTTCAGGAAGCCATAAATAGCCTCTGTAACCGAGCGAAGACTTTAGGGTTCACTTTCTCTGCTGCGAAAACCAAATGTGTTCATTTCTGTCGACGTAGATCAGGTCATAATGATCTGAAATTGAAACTGTCTGGACATGAACTAGTATGCAGCGATTGTGTTAAATTTCTAGGAATGATATTCGATAGATAATTGAAACGGGACTTACATATAAACGATCTAATACTGAGATGCAAGAAAGCGGTAAGCACGTAAGCATTAGCTAGTATTAATTGGGGATGTGACAGAGAAATACTTCTGAGGTTATACAAATCATTTATATCGTCCAAGATTGACTATGACTGCGTCGTACATGACTCAGCACGTATATCAATATGAAAAAAGTTGGATAGTATACAGTGTCAGGCTTTGAGAATCGCACTAGAAGCATTTCGCACAAGCCCATATCTATCACTCTACTGTGAAGCTGGAATTCCCCGATTGAAATACAGGAGACTGCAACTACTCACGAGCTATTGCTCAAAATTAGGTGCATTCCCAACCTACCCCAATGACCCACAGATACTTACAGAAGAGGAGTATGACTGCTATGAACAACGGCCAACTATCACCTGTCCTGCTGGAATTATATTTGTAGAATTCATCAATAAGATTAACTATTCCATTCCCCCCCGTCCGAAGTGCCTCCCGGGACATCGCCCCCCTCGATATATGTCTGGACCTCCAGAAATATGAAAAAGAATCACTATTCTTATGGAATTTCACAGGATAATTGATAGCTTCTCAGATTGACATATTATTTTATACAGACGGATCCAAGACCAATAACGGAGCTGGATGCGCCATATCAAGTTTGGGAATTTTCCATTCATGGACATTACCATGTGAAGCCAGTGTTTATACAACCGAACTCTATGCTATTGTTCAGAGTACAGGATATATAGAATTCAACGCATATAACAAGTTCGTTGTTTGTACCGACTCTCTGAGTTCTATACAAGGCCTGAAGAATTCATTCAGTAGAGATCCATTGATACGAATAATACTTGCACGAATATATTGGCTGAGAACTCAAAATAAATCAATAACGTTTCTATGGATTCCTAGTCACTATGGAAGAGCTATTAACGAACTTGTTGACGGTGCTGCCAAAGAAGCTTCTCAAGAGCCTATTGCTGAGGACATATATATCAGAGTTGATGATATAAGAACCCATTTTAAACACGCTATCTTAGGACAACGGCAGATGGAGTAGAATAGTACAGAGCCAAAATTGAAGGAGATTAGGCAGAAAGTTCATCCTCATAAACCGCTTCCATACTCATGCAGAAGAGATCAAGTTATTACCCGAGCACGGGTAGTATATACGAATTTGACCAACACATGTATACTGGCAGGATAGCGACAGCCCAGATGCCAACACTGTAATAGGAGACTTACTATCCAACACATACTCACACAATGCCCAGAACATCATGTAATCAAACAAAGAATTGGAATAACGAACACCTTACAAGCATGCCTGGAAAATAATATGAGTAGTGCATTTCGAACACTTTCATTTTTCAAAGAGATCGGAATCTACAAAAGAATATAAACAAAAAAGAACACATTCTGATGACTACACTAACTAATATATCAATTCGAATAATAGGGTAGACTAGAACCGGAGGTGAAGAAGAAGTATGAATCCACAGGGTTGAGTAGGTTAGAAACCATTAAAGCATTTAGACTTCGTACAGGACACACAAGTCTCACCCATCAACATCTTCTGAAAGGCGACCCAGCACCAATTTGTGATCAGTGTAATGTGATTATGTCAGTAATTCATGTTATCAATGAATGTCACACATTCAATCCGCGAAGACATCAATATGACATAAAACACCAACTCGAAGAGAACCTGAATAACGAAAATATAAAGAACACCTTAGAATATATGAAGTGCATCAAACTATTCGACAAAATCTGAAAATATAAATGTAGTAACATATATAAAATGTAGTAACAAGAGCTAATGATCAAGAGCTAATGACCCCAGTAGTCGATGCTCCTTATGGGTGGGTTTTTAGTGAGGTACAAATCCCACACTGTTTGGCAACCTACAACTTTTACGCCAAGCGCCTTTTGAAGGTTTTCCCACCCATAAAAAAAAAAAAAAAATAGGGTTGAATACATAAACTGAAATATAGAAAGAAGGAAAAAATGAAGAAGAAAAAAAATGCTTGAAAGCTAATGACCATATCAGTCGAACAAACCGAAATTACAAATTTATTTGTGAATGTCCGAACCTCTTGTAACTTTGATGGCTTTTACTCCGTTCTTCTGAGCTCAATAAATGTAAACCAGAATCCTAACAAACTATTTGTATAGCAATTATCCACAATCCTTATAAAATATGATTTCATGTAAAAAATTTATATTATCTCAGCTTTTTAACATCTTGTATTCCTTTGTGTTATTTTATGTCGCATACCTGTAGTGATCCCTTAAAAGACATTAAAGACAAAAGGACACTAACTTAGAAATAATAATAATATTTAATTTAATATTAATTATAGTATTTAAGGAGCATCGGCCGGCCATAGTCAATGTCATTTACCAAGGAAAGATTGTTTTTGTTATTTTATAAACAGACATGTATAGTTTACAGACCGAGGTCGTATGTGTAGAGAAACACAACTATGTTTCCTATATAATGGGTGTGAATGAACCAGGATGATATTATGATTGTTATTAATACTTTGAATAAGTCGTTTTGATATTTATAGTAGTGTATTTTTAAATGTAATAAACTGGAACCCAGTGATTTTATAAATGTGTTATTGTTTATTCTGTTCCCGAACACAGGTTGCTGGGTAAGTGGTTTCCTCCATAATAATATGCCTTTATGGTAACCGTCGAGTATACGAGGGACCCTTACTAAGTAACCACTACATGGCGATCCTGGCAGGTCCTATCAGAACTGTCCTTCGGTAGATGTGTCACCAAAATGGCCGTCGGCAGATCTACGCAATATCTGCGGGCAGCCATTTTGTCCTGAGGTTTCTGCTCTTGGAAAGGTGTAGATATACTAGTGGTCTGGATGATGAAGACTTGGGTTATCTCGTGAAGCAGCCACCTTCTGGTGCAGTGTTGTGGATTCTAGTCGTCGGACAGATTAAGCCTAGGATCTCAAAAATCCATTTAAATACGTCGTTTCTCGAGTCAAGTCTGATATAGAAAGTCATTAATTTTATTTCACTAATGGTCATATCATATCGGGGTTGTGTAGCTATTTTTGCATTTAACCCTTAACCACGGACATAAACTTTTCAGCAACTATCACGGACGTTGAGTCCCCCAGACTCCGTTTCAAAAAAATTATATTTTTATATTATATGAAAATATTTGAATGTCAATAAATGTGTTAAAATAACTAACATGTTTTTAAGTATATTTTATTTTCAAAAATGAAACATTCTGATTAAAAAAAATTATACACTGTTCTTATTGTGAAAAATTAGAAAAAAATTAAAAACAGTATTTTTGAACAAAAATAAGTAAGTGTTGATTGTATTTTAGAAAGCATTATTTACATAAAAAATCGTGCAAAAGATATTTTTTCTCATCTTAGTCGACATCTAGTCTTCTTCTGTACAACAGTTCAAACAACATTTTGTTGAACATTGGAGGCAAATCGGTTTTTTACATTTTAGACATAAAAAATCTGTTTTTCTCCTTATTCTCGAGGGGCAAATATAACAATATTTTCGAGTTTCTAATATTTCTTCTGGAGAAGGTGTATCTGGCGGAAGGTTCAAAATCTTGCGAATTAGACATTTTTGCTCTTATAATCTTCCTCGTACATGATCATCAATTTGTTGCTTTGCTAATTCTTTTACAAAACATAAACGTGTTTTTTTATTTCCTGGATATGAAGCATAAATAATAAATTAATTTGCGCTACAAATATCAACAATTTTATAAAAAATCCTCATTGGCCATCGACGAGTGCGCCTACTGCAAGTATATTTGGCACATTTATCATCCATAGAATCCACCCCAGCTTTGGTGCGGTTATAAAAAGCTATTATTTCAGGCTTTTTTATTTCGGGATCAGTTTCTATGGAATCATGCATTGTTGATAACATAATGACTGCCTTATTTTTCTTAGGAGCGAAAGAAAGCAAAGTCATGTCTTTAGTGAATCCATATATTGTGTTACCTATTTTGCGTTTATTTGCAGGTTTGAATTCGGGGGAATTTCTGGCTTATTTTTTTTCAGGGTGCCTACATAAGTTAATTTTTTTTTAACAAATACTGGGCAAGTTCAACAGATGAAAACCAGTTGTCTGCTGTTATGTATTTATTGGAATCGTATAAAGGTTGTACCAGTCTGATGACCGACTGTGTTGGTATTTTCATCTGTTTTTCATTAGCGGTTAAACCAACTCCATAATGGTTCCTTCCGGTATAAATACATCCATTAGACAAATAGCTGGTTTTAGAATCGGTCAATGCCATAATTTTGATTCCATACTTTTCCGGTTTAGATGGGATATACATTTTGAAACTACATCTTCCACGAAATCCTACTAACATTTCGTCTACACATGCTGAATCTCCGACTGTGTAACATGCTTTCGCGTTTTCTATAAATAAAGAAAACAATTCGGTAATTGGTGCAGCAGGATCGTTTCTTTTTCGTTCTAGCCTAGTTTCGGGATTATCAAACCGTAGGGCTGATAGTAATACAGAAAAACGCTCCGCCGACATTACCGCTCTAAATATTTCCCTGCCCGTACCATCGGTGGCAAAAATACTTCTTATATCTTCGTCATTGGATTTGAAAATCGCAGTAAATAGAAGTAACCCTATGAAAGCTCGTTGCTCTGTTCGGGACAGTTCAGAAAATTCTGGTTTATTTTGTCGTTTGTAGCGATTTTCCATAGTGATAAGTTTTTTATTAGTCCATTGTAGAATACAGTCATACATTTCATTAGAAAACAATTTATCGAGAAAGTCTAAAGGATCTGTTAGATTATTATTCAAAAGTGTTCGTGGGAGACGAATAATATTACGAGCTGCAGTACGAACGTTCCGGGTAGGTTCCTTTCTACTCCATTCATATCTGTTTTTTCCGAACCCATAGCTCTGCTTCTTAGTTCTTTGGCTCCCGCCTATTTCAATGTGCTCGACCTCTTGAAAGTCTTCTTCTTCTTCTAGGTTGTTCTCTGTATCACCTTCCTCCATATTCTCTTCTTCTTTGTTTTTTTTTCTCTTCATTTTCTTCTTCTGATGTATCTTCTACAGGATTATAATTAGGATCATTATCGTCGTCACTAACTTCTTGCTCACTTTCGCTAACATGATTACTTTGTAAACAGACAGTCTCATCTGGTTCAGAATCACTGTTATTAACATCTGCTTCAAAATACCACTGTAAAAGAGTTTCTTCGAAATTTGGATCACCTAATTTTATACGTTTCGACGAACTAGCCATATTCACAGTTCTGAATTTCTGGTACACTAACACGGACAAGGAGTCTTCGATACTTCTTCCTATGTATAAATTACGATAACCAAGAGTCACAGATAAACTACGCTCACTGTCGATCAGACACAACTAACTAGGAAGGTACCCAAACGCATAGACGAAGTAAGTAGAAAGAGTGGGAGTATTATCGAGAGAAATATTCCGCGGAGTCTATCAGACTCCTTGTCCGTGGTTACGGGTTAAAGGATGAATTACATTATTTTTTTGTCGGTAAAACGTTTTTCCATCGATTTTGTTCCAAACTGTGATTGTGAGGAAAAAAGTTAATTTGTTCGGCTTTTATACAGTCGACGTTTTAAATAATCTCGAATTTTATTCTCTTCTAATGGAATTATTGTAATATAGAGTTTCAGGTGAACGTTGAAAAACTGGTTAGAAATAGTAAATCACTTATTGTACTTAATGAATTACTATATCACGTGGGGTTGTGTAGTCATTTTTAAATTTGAAAGATAAATTATGGGTTTTATCATGATTCCTCATTAAATCGGCTGTTATACTGTTAGGAGACGAAAATTGTGAAAATACGTTGGGTTTGGTTAATTATTATGGATTTATTGTAACGGAAAAATACGGGGGAACGTCGAGAAATTAGTTTAATTCCTATATTGTAGGCTGTTCTTACAGGTCTTTTTCTGTTAGCTTCATTTTTCCACTGATTGCTGGCCTGGGAGTTTATGCACAGCTGAAATTTTACCAGAAGTATTCACCTTCCTACCCAACTGGACCAATACTAAGAGGGCTGAAATTTTTAAAGCATCAACATCGAGGGATTTGACTACTGTGTATTGCAACTACCTGTAAAATTAATTTTCGGTCCATCATTTTTTTTATAATATACGTGTTAATTTTTTTGGCATTTGCCCTCGCTATTGTAGTATGTTTTACTAAGTTTTTAATATATTTTTTTTGCTATATCTACTACCAATTTTCATAATTTTACGTTTCGATAACTTGTTTCCAGTTTAATTTTTTTTGTGAATTTGTAGTAGTTTATCCATTGCGTTACAATGAAACTTGTGGTTTATAACATATTGTCATAGTATCATGACATAATAAAACAAGCAATTCTAATGAACAAATAATTTCTTTCGCATATCAGATTTGACCCTCCCTTCCTTCCCATCACACGTTGCGTCAGTATTCTGCACTGTGCTGCGCTGCGTTCCCAAAGGAACGCACTGTATATTTGATATCAAGCAAAATGATAATTATTTCTTATAATTACTTGTATCAAATGTTCAGTCAAATAAGTTGAATTATGAATGCAATGGGAACAGTTGAAACTTTCACCTGAAATATACGCATTTTATTCCATTTTTCTCTAACTTTTTTCGCTCTATTCTCTTGAATAATACGAAACATACCTCGTCGCTTTTTGTGGTAAAAGAGCAGAACTCTTATCTACCAATTTGTTCAGTAGCGTCCGAAAAAAAGGAAAAGGCGTTATATTATATTGAAATTCAGCATTTCGGCTATCCACAAGTTTCCATTAATTTGTCGCTTCATCTGAAAACCTGAAAGTATTCACAGTTGTCTAGCATCGGCGTAGAAATATCATTAGCACATGATCGGTCTTCGCACGTAGTGACGTAATTGACAAGTTTTTTGAAAATTGAGTTACGCCAGCTAGATACGCATTTTAAGGAGCGCTATCATCTCAAAGAGTATTTCACATATAGGCGTAACTATTTTTTATAATTTAATTATTGATTTTTGGATTATCTACGAAATAATATAATTCGTTCTTCACATATAGGCGTGTTTACTTACGCCTCTACGTGACATTGAAAATTTTTTGATAAATAATTACCATTGGTGGTGTATCGGACAGCCATATGTATTTAAATCTACTTACTGTATAGCGCTACGGTACTATATCTCATACCCTGTGAATAATTGAATTCAACGTCTACTAACCTCGCTTTGGACTAACCAGTCAAGGCCGTTTACTGTATAACAGGGTTGGGATACGGTACTATGAATAATGAGACCAGAAGAGTTTTCCATGGAAGGTGCTCCGAAAGACGTAGACGATAATATCGCGAAGAAGAGATATAATAAACAAAAACAAACTAAGCTATTACGAAATTCAGTACAAGAGTATATCAGTGCCACTACTAAAGAAACGTTTCCTGGTAAGACGATTGAAGAGCGTTGTAATTCGAAAATATGTCAGAGATCGAGCAAGCAATGTGCAAAAATTAATAATGAAACGAGGCAACAAATTATTCAACATTTTCCAGATCTTGGAGATCTTACAGTGCAGAGAGATCTCCTAGTAAAACACGTTGATGTTTCCAGGAAAAAACGATATACGATTACTGAAGGAAAATCACGTAGTGAAAATACTTGATCATATCACTTAACTGTTAACCAACCAGGTTTTTTTAATGCGGTAGGTATTCGAAAATATAACTTTCGTACAGCTCTCTCAAAGCTGAGTAAAACGGGTATTATAGAAGGAGAAAAAAAAGAAGGAAGACGAAGGAGAGAAGAAATCATACAAAGAGAATATTATAAATTAATAGATATTATAGCGAATCACATTGACCGATACCCACACGTTGAATCGCATTTCAATTTCAACAATTGTTAGGAAGACCAACTGTTCTTGTTATATATATATATATATATTATTATAGTTTATTTTATATGGGAATTTAATTTGCCCTACGTTGGGCCGACATATTATTATGAATAGAATTGGGTGAGAAAATAGTTTAATTTGCCCGGTATGTTGAGGATTTAATATGTATGATAAACAGTTTATTTAACCAACATGAAAACTTCTCATCTCAGGGTAGAGTTCAAGTATTTTAAATAAAATGATTTTATAATTTTATATATGTTAGCGCCAAAGTTAATAAATGCTTTATATTTTTAAAAATAAATTTGTTAATCAGAATATGTTACTTTTTTAATGATTTCAAGTTAAATACGGTCCTGTCCTACTTCAAAAATATCTGCATAGTTCAATCGATTTCATTCAGAGCTTCTGCCTGTGGTAAGTAGATGGTGCACAAGTCACCAGATGAAATGATTAACTCAAGTAATTTAAAAAAACGTTCTTCAAAAGGAAAAACAATATTTAATTTAATGAAAATAAATACACTACACTTTTACAAGTGTTTTTTTTAAGAAAATCAACTATCTAAAAGGATGACTCTTTCATACAAATCACACGCACTCTGGTGAGATATTATTATAATATTAAAATACAGTTATATAATTTCATAAACATTTGACTTTCAGAAAACGGCGAAATACACTCTTAACAGCGTCTATGCATCACAAAATTTTAGTTTTTTTTTACAAATTAGTAAGTACGCTTGACCTCTTAATACATTAATAAATTAACTTGTACTACCTTATTTACTTCACGATTTCTGTTTGTTCACATTTATTTGTTCCAGATTCTCCTCCTGGAAAACCTCCCTGTTGGCATTCTGCTTCTATCAGAAAAGGAATCGATGCTGTATTTCTTTCAAAGTCCAAACAGCTCACACAAATTCCACTATTCAATGTTCTTCGAAAACTATTTTGGCTATTTTACTTCCACCAGACACAAGACACCATTTTATAAAATAAAATTCATGATTAGTGTTTTACAACATTCAACAATTCCTTTTTTAATTATTTATATAAACTAAACTACTTACACTGATATATCTCTTGTAAGTATAATGTATTTGTTTTAAATTCTATGGTCAAATTTTGTCTTCCAAATGATTTCAATTGATTTACTTTACCAAAAAATTTTGCTGCTCCAAAAATCTCTTCCCAAAAAGAAAACCTACTAGTCAATAGCCCCCATAATCAACAACTTTTTCACATTCTGATTTTTTTTTCGTTAGCAACACAGTTGTCGCCGATGTGATCTTTTTTAAATGTTTATTAACCAATCAAATTTGACTATTTATTTTATAACTCAAATTCTTCATTTCAACCAGTGAAATGTTCATCCATTATATCATGATATTATATTCTAAGGTTTTTAATTGCTTAGACTTCCTATATTATTTTCATTCAATAATATTTCTTAGTATTGTTAAAATGACATTTCCTAACCTCTAAGTATGTATGTCAAATGAATATTCATAATGTTTTAATAGATGACAGCTGTTACCTTTAAATATGTATGCAAAATGAAAATTCGTTTTCTTTATTAGTCATGTTCTCTGAAATTCACATTATTTTATATTTTCCTACTCTGTTATGTCTAAACATCTACACTATCTCATTTTAATGTCTTAATCAACAAATATTACGAGATTAGCTTGACTTTACAGAATAAAGCATTTAGTTTCTTATTATGAACAAATTTTGATACTTGATCTCTTTGATAAAAGTTTCGTTAGGTAATTTATTTCATATAAATTGTTTATCACACCCATTCGCAATTATCCCTACATTATACAGTCTGTCCTTTCTGTATGTCTTCTCTATCGAATAGTGGATCGTACAGATTTTCTCCATTCAAATGTTTAAAAAAAATTTTTGACTTAAAAAAATTCTTTTAGATTACAATACATAATCTTAATTCTTCATTATTTGATATACAGGGTGTAGCATTATTTTTTTACAATAACATCCCCTAAATTTTGCGTTTATCAAATTTTTTATTCTAAGAAAAATTTTATGAACGCAAATTTTACTTCATGTACTATATTCTAGGATTGTCTTTCTATTTGACTAATAATACATTTCTTTTTATTTCCGGTTGCTGTTACAAAGATGATTTTGGAATCCTGTGTTGCAGTATCCTCTTCAGTTAGTTTTAATTTATTTATAATACTATAATTAAATATATACAAATTTTTAATTTATTTTTAGGTACATGTTTCATTTACAAGTTTCATCCAAAGGAATTAGTTTAAAAAATCATGTTATAAATCCATTTTTGAAAATTCTTTAATGTTCGTTATGCGACTTATTACTTCTACATTTCTCAGAGTCTCTTATATCGGTACAATTTATTAATTTATATTTCTTGTGTTACATCTCTCTATAATACCATCCTTTAGCATATTCTGTATCTCTGAATCAACTTCTTTCCTATATTTATAAGGTATGGGATATGTTCTTATTCTGAAATTTTCGATTCCCTTAACTTCTATCTTATGTACATAGTTATTTGCTATTCTCATCTCTTTTTTAACTAATCCTTTATACTTAATTATTAAATTCTTCACTTTCTCAGCATATTCCTTATTTCCACATACTAATTCCAATTCTTCCATTATTGCATCCCTCTCCATATTCCATAACTTCCTATTATCCTCTTCAAATTCCAATTCTTCCATATTTCCACTCCTCTTTATATTCCATAACTTCCTATTATCCTCTCCAATTGCCAATACTTCCATATTTCCAATCCTTTCTATATTCCCATAACTTCTTATTATCCTCTTCAACTTCCAATTCTTCTATATTTTCTTCTTCAAATTCAATTCTATTACCATTTAATTCAATCTCCATCTTTTCAAAATCAATTCTTGCTTTATATTTCGTTAATTCATCTATTCCTATAACTATGTCTGATTCCAAATTATTCACTAACAGTAATTGCATTTCAACTTCTTTCCCATCCTTCAATTCAATCTTTTGTATTATAGACTTATTTACTTCACATAGCTTCTTTCCATTTGCTCCTATCAATGTAATTTTTGGTATTTTAATTAATTTGTTTTCATAATTTTCAATGTTTTCTTCTATTAGTTTTGTTTTAATTATGGACGCTTCCGAACCTGTATCTATTAATAATTTTATTTCTTTTCCATTTAATTTCCCTTTGATATTTTTCAATTCCATTATTTCGCATAATTCTAAATCTTCCCCAAATTTTATATATTTCCTTGGATGTTTATATGTTATCACTCTCTCTTCTCTCCTTTGAATACTGTTCTCTGTAATTGTTATTTTTGTTGTTATTTTATTTGAAGTTTCTGTTATAATTGTTTTTGTTTGCTATCGTTCTTATTATAGTTATTGTTATTTCCTAAATTGTTGTTATAATTGTTGTTTTTTTGTTATAATATCCATTTGTATTATATCTGTTAATGTAATTATTTCTGTTTTTCATCATTATCTTTATATATCCTAATTTCTATCTATGTACAACATTATATTTACATATGTTTTTTTTAACATTATTTGTTAATTATAAACTTCTTATTTACATGTTGTTTTTTATATTCCTCATCGACCTTTTACAATTCCTTATTCGTCTTCTAGATTCCGGTCCTATAATACAGCCTTATTATTCAATTTAATTTTCTTTTCCTAAATTTCGTTTTATCCTCTTCTCTTATTGTTTGATTCTCTTCTATCTGCTTCCTAAGTTTCTTAAAATTTTCCACTGTGTCTTTTTCAATTTTGTTGTCCCCTATCTCATCAATTTCTCCCAATGGATTCATGAAAATTTGTATTTCCAATTTCTTCATATTATTGTTTCTTCTTTTTATTATTTCATTTCCCATAATACTCTCACTTCCTATCATTTCATTTTTAATTATCCTATTAAAATTTCTTGGATAAATTATCTTTATATTTCTGCCAAGTTTTAATCTCATTTCGAAATTTTCTGCATAAATTATTGTTTCTATATTCTGTCTTATGGTTTCTTCTATTTCTTCCTTGGTCTCTTGTAATATCTTATTCATTTCCTCTAATTTCCAATTAAGTTGTATCCCCCTATTATTATTATTATTTGTCTTACCATATGTCACTATTCGTTTCAATATATTAACATCTGGGTCTGTTATTTCCCAATAAATCTCTTTTTCATAAATTTTCATAGCTTCCTCACTTCCTAGATTCTGTAAATTGCTATCTATCATCTCCTCATTTAGTTGTCTTTGTATTTTTATTTCATCAATTTCCATTTTATTACTTAATTTTGGTTCTATAGTATCATCATTTATATTTTCATTTTGTAACTTTACATCCATTTGAATCTCTCCTTTGAAATCCTTTTCCTTCTCTTCTATTTCCTTGATTCTGTTGATCTGTGAATTGTCTATTTCTGTGGTTTTTTCAATCCCCTCTCCTCTTATTTCTTGTTTAGTGGATTCTGTTTTATTTTCTATGTATGTGTTTGATTTTTCCAATATCTTCTCAAAATGTCCCAATTTTTCATCCATCAATTTTATTATCAGTTCCTTAGTTTGTTTAATTTCTTCTTTGTTCTGGTCCATCTTAATATTCATTTCTTTTTTTAATTCTTCCTTATTTTGGTCCATTTTAATATTCATTTCTTCCTTATTCTGGTCCATCTTTACATTCATATTATTCATTTCACGATTTAAATTTCCATTCATTTCTTTCATTTCTCCCATCATCATTTTAAACATACTCATCACGTCCATATCCTCTTTCTCTTTCGATTTTTGTTTGACCCCTTGTCCTGTTTCTTCTGACAATGGTGCATCTTCTTCTTCCTGACCTTGTTCTGCGATGTCTTCTTCCGAATGTTCTCTCCCCTGTTCCAAATATTGTACCTTAAAATCTCCTCTACCATTACTCCTTTCTTCTCTTTCTTCATCAGACCTACTTTCGACTCCTACCTGCTTTCCGTCCCTTAATGTCATTTTCCTTTCCATTTTATGTATTTAAAATCTTTTAATACAGTAAAAAAAAACTTATTTCAATGCTTTTTATTATTATTTACTAAATTTCTATATTAGCCCCACGTTGCGGTGACATTTTATTATAGTTAATTTTATATGGGAATTTAATTTGCCCTACGTTGGGCCGACATATTATTATGAATAGAATTGGGTGAGAAAATAGTTTAATTTGCCCGGTATGTTGAGGATTTAATATGTATGATAAACAGTTTATTTAACCAACATGAAAACTTCTCATCTCAGGGTAGAGTTCAAGTATTTTAAATAAAATGATTTTATAATTTTATATATGTTAGCGCCAAAGTTAATAAATGCTTTATATTTTTAAAAATAAATTTGTTAATCAGAATATGTTACTTTTTTAATGATTTCAAGTTAAATACGGTCCTGTCCTACTTCAAAAATATCTGCATAGTTCAATCGATTTCATTCAGAGCTTCTGCCTGTGGTAAGTAGATGGTGCACAAGTCACCAGATGAAATGATTAACTCAAGTAATTTAAAAAAACGTTCTTCAAAAGGAAAAACAATATTTAATTTAATGAAAATAAATACACTACACTTTTACAAGTGTTTTTTTTAAGAAAATCAACTATCTAAAAGGATGACTCTTTCATACAAATCACACGCACTCTGGTGAGATATTATTATAATATTAAAATACAGTTATATAATTTCATAAACATTTGACTTTCAGAAAACGGCGAAATACACTCTTAACAGCGTCTATGCATCACAAAATTTTAGTTTTTTTTTACAAATTAGTAAGTACGCTTGACCTCTTAATACATTAATAAATTAACTTGTACTACCTTATTTACTTCACGATTTCTGTTTGTTCACATTTATTTGTTCCAGATTCTCCTCCTGGAAAACCTCCCTGTTGGCATTCTGCTTCTATCAGAAAAGGAATCGATGCTGTATTTCTTTCAAAGTCCAAACAGCTCACACAAATTCCACTATTCAATGTTCTTCGAAAACTATTTTGGCTATTTTACTTCCACCAGACACAAGACACCATTTTATAAAATAAAATTCATGATTAGTGTTTTACAACATTCAACAATTCCTTTTTAATTATTTATATAAACTAAACTACTTACACTGATATATCTCTTGTAAGTATAATGTATTTGTTTTAAATTCTATGGTCAAATTTTGTCTTCCAAATGATTTCAATTGATTTACTTTACCAAAAAATTTTGCTGCTCCAAAAATCTCTTCCCAAAAAGAAAACCTACTAGTCAATAGCCCCCATAATCAACAACTTTTTCACATTCTGATTTTTTTTTCGTTAGCAACACAGTTGTCGCCGATGTGATCTTTTTTAAATGTTTATTAACCAATCAAATTTGACTATTTATTTTATAACTCAAATTCTTCATTTCAACCAGTGAAATGTTCATCCATTATATCATGATATTATATTCTAAGGTTTTTAATTGCTTAGACTTCCTATATTATTTTCATTCAATAATATTTCTTAGTATTATTAAAATGACATTTCCTAACCTCTAAGTATGTATGTCAAATGAATATTCATAATGTTTTAATAGATGACAGCTGTTACCTTTAAATATGTATGCAAAATGAAAATTCGTTTTCTTTATTAGTCATGTTCTCTGAAATTCACATTATTTTATATTTTCCTACTCTGTTATGTCTAAACATCTACACTATCTCATTTTAATGTCTTAATCAACAAATATTACGAGATTAGCTTGACTTTACAGAATAAAGCATTTAGTTTCTTATTATGAACAAATTTTGATACTTGATCTCTTTGATAAAAGTTTCGTTAGGTAATTTATTTCATATAAATTGTTTATCACACCCATTCGCAATTATCCCTACATTATACAGTCTGTCCTTTCTGTATGTCTTCTCTATCGAATAGTGGATCGTACAGATTTTCTCCATTCAAATGTTTAAAAAAATGTTTGACTTAAAAAAATTCTTTTAGATTACAATACATAATCTTAATTCTTCATTATTTGATATACAGGGTGTAGCATTATTTTTTTACAATAATATATATATATATATATATATATATATATATATATATATAACACGCTATAAAACGCTATCTATATACAAAATCTTTTGTTATCATTGGTTTTCATTTGGAGTTTTATCGGTTTATTTCTAACATCATAAAAAGTAATAATCATTGTGTGTTTAATCGGATAATAATTCCAAATCAGTACATTGTTGTTAGTTGTAACGGTTTTTATGTTATTTTTACATGTTTCTTAAATGTGTATATTGTTTATGGAGTTATTATTGTTTCTAACTTTTATGGTATAATCGATCTCACAATCCATTTTATCATCCTGATGAAGACCCCAAACAAGGGTTGAAATCTTGATGAATAACAAAATTGTTTGATTTCTCACCAGGCCCACTATTGACTGCTACATCTAGTTCTGGATAAACATATTTTGTTAAAATTCTTCAGTCAAACGTACCAATAGGTGTCTATATGAAACATAGATTTCGACTTTCAACTACAGTTGAAAATCGAAATTTAGGTTTCATATATATATATATATATATATATATATATATATATATATATATACAGCGTTGCTGAAAAGTCTCGCACCAAGGGATTATCTTTAGAACGGAAAATTCTAGGACGATGAATGAGACTCTCTATTCTGCATATTTTAGAGCAATTGTCAAATGTTTTTGAAGTCAGCGTTTAGCGTACGGCCGCCATCTTGAATTTTTTTAAATGGCAACCTAGTTCGTGTGACCCATCACAAAAAAGCTTATTTTTTTCTCTTTCCAAAAATAGTCCCAATGTATAACTTGACTCGAATATTATGATAGAACTTTAACAAAAATATTAAAATTATAATTTTAATCAAAACTGCGTGCTACAGAAATTTATAAACTAAACAATTACTTAAGCTGCAAATACTCCATTACAATATGTGCTCAAAATACTGCCCATTCGTTTGTTGACAATGATACAATCTCTCTTCGAAGCTACGAATAGAATCGTTGATCATTTGTGGAGTAATTCCCTGCATTTCGAGACGTATTCGATCTTTTGAATCGTTTAAGTTAGTTGATCTGTTTACATAAACGCGGTCTTTCAGGTAACCCCAAAGAAAAAAATTGAGTGGTGTCAAGTCGGGTGATCTTGCCGGCCACTCAATTGCACATCTTCGACCAATCCATCTCTGAGGGAAAATTGTATTTAAATATTGCCTAACGTCTCTTTGTTAATGTGGAGGTGCGCCATCTTTTTGAAAGTATACGTTCATATTAAGAAATAATCGTTTTATTTCAGGTATTTCAAGATATTTGGCACCGGTCAGCGTGCAGTTTATAATGTAGATTTAGTTCATACTATATGTAAAGAAGGTATAACAATTAATAAAACCATTAAACTAAAATAGAAAGGAAATGTGATTGGTTCAAATGAATAATCTAAGTGGGATTGATTTTTTTTTACATAAAAAATAGAATATGGATACCGGGAGACGAGATAAATAGGGGAGTTTTTTGAGAGATTGGGAAGAAGGGTGACAGAAATTTTGGAATTCGAGAAAAAATTATAAAAAAGAACCGTAAATTTTATTAATTTAACGATAACATAGAAAGGTGAACCAAACCAAAGAAATAAATATTATGAAAGGAGAAATATCAATTTTGAAAAACTTAATTAAGACAACTTGGAGGGAATCTAAATAATAATACCAGCAAAGGGCAGCAAATTATACATCAATAAGTAGCATCATAGTAATGTATAGTAAACTGGGAGAGCAGAGACGGTTATTCTAAAAGTTAAATATTTATTGTTGGAGAATTTAGAATAGAATACATTCTTAAGAAAGGTAGTAACGGTGTGCGTACGTCGACTTTCACCGTACGCACACCGTTACTTATAAAATGTGTTTTAATGTATCGTTGAAATTCATGTTATTTTAGTTCATTTCAATATTTGATGTGGCACTCGCTGGAATATAATCAACGAGCATGTCATAGTTTTATGTTCTATACACTAGGATGATATTAAGAACCAATTCTCTAGTGTTTTATATTTTGATGAAGGTCAAAAACGACCGAAACGTCAATGAAATATATTATAAATTTAAAAACCATCTAATGTTTTAATTATTCCAGGATCAAAAATTTCCAAGAAGTAAATGAAAAAAATATAAACTTTAAGGTCCAAGAAAAAAACTCGAATTGTCTTATATATATATATATATATATATATATATATATATATATATATATATATATATATATATATTTCTCGTCTTTAGTCTTTAGTTGTCTCACTGAGGGCTCAAAATCTTCTGCAACACATCCAAAGCCTCTCCTCGCTGTGACAGGGTGAGTGATATGGTTTTTTCTATAGAAGAACATCCGTTGGCCCCAGCTGCAGCATTGAATTGCTTAAAATGATTTGTTCAAGATGTTTTTCCATCAAAAGTTGGTGGCTTGAAGGTAGATCTGAGGTCCGTGTTCCCTTCTTATTCAAGAATTTAACCAATACATTAGCGGGGCTGTCAGTGACCTGCCGAGTCAATTCTAACTTCACTCGATCAGCAATCACGTCTCGCTGAGGGGTCGTCGAACGAATGGGTTCTGCCGTTCTATTTGTAGCCTCCCCTTTCTGGACAATAATTTGACAAGTGAGTTCTTGCATTCTATTTGTAGTCTCTTCGTGCTGGAAAATCATTAGACAAGTAAGTTCTTGCATTCGATTCGTAACCTTTTCACACAGGGCGCTTATGCGACGAGTGAGTTCTTCTTGAATATGTTGAGTAAATTGTTCCATGAGCTTAGCCCTTTGTTTATCTATTTGATCAGGCAGTTCATCACAACGGTTGGATTGTTGCTGGCGTAACTCGTTATTCTGATTGCTAATTTGTGGTTTAATTTTGGCTAACTCATCTCTCTGGCTCGGTATTCACTGGTATATCTCGTCTTCTTGGGTCGATATTTGTAGACATAACTTGTCCAATTGATATGACTTGGGATCGATACCATCTTTAACATAGTAATCTTAAATGATCCGTCTTGTCACCTTCGGTTTACAATCCTCGCTTCTCTAGCTCTCCTCTTAGCTCAACAACCAACAGTTCATTCAACTTCTTTCCAGACATCCTTGTTTCTTCTGTACCTGACACCAATTGTACCACGACTGTGGATTCCTTTGAATCGTTTATTTACAAACAAGGAATACAATTCACAATTCTCCAAAAAAAAAACGATTACAACTTGTCGCCAAATCGTTCAACTTCACACCCGTCACTCCTGTCAACCTCCGCTCTCAGTCGTCGCACCTAATCTAACGGATATAGGACAACTCAAGAGGGATAGAAGAATACCCAGCCTGGAACAAATTGACAGAGAAAGAAGAATATCTAACTAACTTCACACTGTCACTGTCATCAATAATGTCACTGTCATTAATAATGTCACTGTCGTTAATAATGTCACTGTCATTAATAATGTCACTGTCATTAATAATGTCACTGTCATTAATAATGTCACTGTCATTAATAATGTCACTGTCATTAACGGGTTCGTTACAATTTGTAACTGGTTTCTGGAGTAGGTAATGCCGGGCTAGCTTATGAAAAATAATTCTGAGATTGAGCTAGAAACACAGCAGAATAATTTCTGGGTTTTTATATTTTTTTCAAATTTATGTAGATACTAGTTGATTAGCTTTCTCTCAAAATTAGGCAAAATTCCATGACAAATAAACCTTAATTTGAATTTTAAGTCGAAAAGGCAGGGAGAACAGCAACCCGAAAATTAACAATTCATAATAAAGCCCTAAGCTTTTTTATTACATTATTATCAACAATAAACAAACCCAAAACTAGTTTGGAATAGAATACTCAAGTTGATGATATTTCCATAACATACCAAACACAAAAGTCCTTATCAAAACGAATTGAAACAACAGTTTTGACTAAACAAATTCCATCCAATCTTGCTGGGATAAGGATATTCAAACATTTTAAGCTGGAGGCGGCTTCAAACGAACACCTGAAGTTCAATTTACCCTTAAAGAGTGAAGTAGATAACGTAATTCTTGCATGGGCGGCGGTACGGGGAAATATTATTTCGTTTATCAAACATCCAAGTAGGTAATGCACAGAAAAAAAAGAGTAAGTGTGAACTAAGAATATTTGAATGTATAGTGTACGATCATTAGTGACGTTAGGCTGCCAATAATAATTCATGCAATTAAAATATGGAAATCTCTGACCAAACGAGGGAAATTATGGATATTTTTCCATATATTTTCGGACTGACTCCATAATTACTTGGTCCGAGCAAGATATGGTAAATTGAATTGAGTTCTACGTATTTCCCTTCATTTCATGTTGGTTTTTCATCAATTGATACGTAGTATTAATAATACAGAATATACACAAGATAATCCTCCACTACGACAAACGGGGGCGACAGAAAACTTTTAATAATATTGCAACTGGTTAGACATAAATAGTGATGTCGGAAGTAGTCTGTGAATGAAGAATAAACTCATACACTACTAGAATGGGGAGATTATGCATCAAAAGGATCATTGAAAAAATGCTCTACGATGGCTATGTATATAATTTGAAAGCCCCACCAGAAGCAACTAGAAATAGGAAATCTGAGAGTGGATATTTTGGTTGTACAGAAAATTACCGCATTTCAGCCAATTAACTTAAAATACAAAATCAGATAGTGATGATGGTTATTAGAAGTAATGATAGGGGCCTGTATCATTTTATTGATAGCTAAACTGATTGATAACCGGTTAATACAGTCGAGCTCTAATTAGTCGATTGTCGCTTCCTGTAGTGAACTTGTTGAGCGTGCTTAGATCTTTTACTGTGTTAATTTTATTGGTGAGGATAAAGTCTATTTCGTTTCTGATAGTTGCACCGGGGCCTTTTCACGTCCATTCATATATATATATATATATATATATATATATATATATATATATATATATATATATATATATATATTATTGTGAAAAATAATGCTACACATTGTACATATATCTAACACAAGTTAATTGCAACTTAGGATATTAACGAGTATAAAATTATTGAAGGAAGGACTCTTACTACAACTTATGGCATGTACGCCATCACTTTCTTCTCTTTACACTACCGCCCTGTTTCTTCCTGTACATGCCTAGTGTGGATCTAGGTTTGTCATACCTGTCAAAAACTTCTTAACCACATTGTTTCCGTGTAAGCTAGCTATGTTTGGGTCATAGTTGGATTCATCAACAAGTGTTCTTCATCTTGCAGCTCTTATCAAATTTTGTCCTACCCTATATAGCACTACAAACTATAATAAAACAACTATGGAAAGTACCTAATATTACTTTATAATAGTTTAACTGTTATTTTAAAAAATATAAATTGAATAAATACTAGAGACTAAATGAACCTAAAAGTTGATGTTATAGAAATTAGTTAATAGCTTACCAATTAATCATGGGTATGAACAAAACAAAAGTAACAAGCACAATCGGTATGTGTGGAATATTGAAATAAATACCACCAAATATTTCTCTATTGCACTCTCTAAACTAGATAAAAACACCAATGCCACAGATACCCCTATAATTTATATATAAATTTTATTCAGATATCCTAGACATCTGGTTAACATATCATCAAAACACATGTTCAGAAATTATAAAGAGATGGTTGATTTGTTTGTTTCTCTACACACAACTGACACAATACAAAATACATTTCTGACAATTCACGAAGTTTAGTAACACTTATACGCGCGAATTCTAAATTTTATTTATCCGGCGGCTGTAAATTCTTGAATCTCGATCGATTATGTCCGATGCGAGATGACAAAAATATTTCATAAGAAATCTAAACATTGTCAAAAAATTAAAATTAGTAACAGGAAAACTATCTTCTTACAGAATACGTCTTAGAATAGAATATTGAAAATTTACAATTTCCGCCTAACATGTCAATCTTCCTTCTGCAAGTGTGGTAAATGAACGCAATAGGGCCAAAGACACTTACCCCTTAACACAAATCTATTTACTTACCACTTTCAAAATATTTGTGTACATCCAGAAGAAGACAGAAATATTCGACTTTCGGTTCTTTGACAAGGACAGGATCAGAAACAAAATTGTTACCTTCGTTTTCATTTTAACGAATTGAACTTTGTGAAAAACTCCATATGCACAGTATCAATCAATTATTGTGTAATACAATAAATTTAAGTCAAACTATTATTATTATTGTTTAGGTTGTGATAAAAATATTACAAGTGCACATTTCCGGTCACAGTCTAAACTAATAATTTATTTTCCCAACAAATTGAACTTAACCTGAGAAAAAATTTGGAATGTTTTTGTATAGACGTATGTTTAAAGTAAAAAATACTTGTCTCGAATTTTGTGCTAATTTTGCGACAAAATGTATACCTGTTTAAAAATATTATTAATGAACAAACCATCGCTAACAACAAATAGATAAGTTATTTTTGAAATGAATATACCTCTATATATAGTGTATATTATAAAAATGTGTACCTACACAATTTTTTCGTATAACAAATTACGTACAGCTGATACGTATTAGTACGTACATATTACGTATCAGAAAATACGATACGTATTAAGTACGTACATACGATACGTATCAAGTACGTACATACTATACGTATTAAGTACGTACAAACGATACGTATTAAGTACGTACATTATACGTATCAGAGAATACGTACAGCCGATACGTATTGAGTACGTAGATGGTACGTGCCTAAAAGTACGTACCGTTTAGGAATCATTATGTACGTATTAAATACGTACATTTCACGTACTGTACGTACAGGGCGTATATAAGACCTAATATGTACGTATTTAATACCTACAGTGCTTTTTGGGTATATATATATATATATATATATATATATAAGGTATTTGGATTTTTCTTGGACTAATTTATATATATATATATATATATATATATATATATATATATTTCCTTTCAGCGATTTCTTGGGATTCGGTCCTTATTTTCAAAATTCATTAAAGTTTATATCTCATAACATTTTATTTACTTGACGTTTCGGCCGATTTTCGAGCCTTTTTCAAAAATACTACAATATAAAATCCTAGTGACAATCACAGTTCATAATAAGTCTCAAAACATAGTTAAAATTTAAATAAAATTCTACTTACAGATATTTGGAACAAGAATCTTTTTACCCACATAGTGGGAACGTCACATTTTAAAATTTATCAACAACTTGACTTGAATAAAACAACTCAATTAGTTGGAGGTACACAAACAACAACTTCAAGATTGATAATGGATGTATTTTATTATCTATTATCGTTTTTGTTTTGCGATTTAATGCATTAAACATGAACGGACAATGAATTAATTTGTAGAGGGTATAAAAATTATGACTACGTATAATAAAAAGCAATTCAATTGTATGCTGTGGATTGGATTTGTACTTTTTTTGTTAATTAATCAAATTGTGATAGATTTTGCTCAAATTGTTTGTGTCTATTTTGGAATTAACAGCATTTTTGTTATTTTGAATACATATCATTTCGTAAATTTCTCTTTTTTTTGTATTTTTTTCCGTTTTTAGGATTTTTGTTTCTTCATAATTAAATGTATGATTATTGTTAGTTGTGTGACTCGTTAGTGCAGTTTTATTCTTTTTATCGTACTTGTGGCTGTTAATCCTATTTTTCAAATGTTGACTTGTTTGTCCTATGTATACACTATCACAATTTCTACAGGGGATCTCATAGACTACATGACTTTTTTTGTCTTTTGGAATTTTTGATTTTAGTTGACTAAAATGTTTGTTTAGTAGATTATGTCCTTTGTAACTTAGCTGTACCTTTTCGTGTTTAAAAACGTTGTTTATTTTCTCTGTTAATTTTGGAATATACGGTAGTATTAAAAAGTTGGAGTTTTTTTGTTTGTTTGTTGTACAGATGGAAGTCGAGTTGTAATGCTTATGTATTCTTTTTTTTAAAAACACTATTTACCATTTTTTCGGGATAGCTGTTTATTTTCAACGCCTGTTTAGCTTTTTCAATCGCCGTATGTCTGTATTCAGTATCAGAAAGAATAATTGCTCTGTCGGCCAGGCCTATAATAGCAGATTTTTTTGGGATATGTGGTGGTGTGAATTAAAATTAAGATATCTACCTGACCAAGCAGATTTGGTATACCAAGCAGTTTTAATTTCTCCGTTTTTATTGTGTATAGTTAAGTCCAAAAAGTGTGTTTGATGGTTTTGCTCTGTTTCGATAGTAAACTGTAATTTGTGGTGATAATTATTAAATTCTCGTAACACATAATCACATTTATCTTTTGGAATGGCCAGCAGGCAATCATCCACGTATCTATAGAAAAAAGGTGGTTTGAAGTTCAGTCTATTTATTACCGTTGTTTCTAGTTCCTCCATGACCAACTGTGCAATTACAGTTGAAAGAGAATTTCCCATTGCGCAACCTTCGATTTGTTTGTAAAACGTATCTTTGTATAAAAAATAATGGCCATTCCAAAAGATAAATGTGATTATGTGTTACGAGAATTTAATAATTATCACCACAAATTACAGTTTACTATCGAAACAGAGCAAAACCATCAAACACACTTTTTGGACTTAACTATACACAATAAAAACGGAGAAATTAAAACTGCTTGGTATACCAAATCTGCTTGGTCAGGTAGATATCTTAATTTTAATTCACACCACCACATATCCCAAAAAAAATCTGCTATTATAGGCCTGGCCGACAGAGCAATTATTCTTTCTGATACTGAATACAGACATACGGCGATTGAAAAAGCTAAACAGGCGTTGAAAATAAACAGCTATCCCGAAAAAATGGTAAATAGTGTTTTTAAAAAAAGAATACATAAGCATTACAACTCGACTTCCATCTGTACAACAAACAAACAAAAAAAACTCCAACTTTTTAATACTACCGTATATTCCAAAATTAACAGAGAAAATAAACAACGTTTTTAAACACGAAAAGGTACAGCTAAGCTACAAAGGGCATAATCTACTAAACAAACATTTTAGTCAACTAAAATCAAAAATTCCAAAAGACAAAAAAAGTCATGTAGTCTATGAGATCCCCTGTAGAAATTGTGATAGTGTATACATAGGACAAACAAGTCAACATTTGAAAAATAGGATTAACAGCCACAAGTACGATAAAAAGAATCAAACTGCACTAACGAGTCACACAACTAACAATAATCATACATTTAATTATGAAGAAACAAAAATCCTAAAAACGGAAAAAAATACAAAAAAAAAGAGAAATTTACGAAATGATATGTATTCAAAATAACAAAAATGCTGTTAATTCCAAAATAGACACAAACAATTTGAGCAAAATCTATCACAATTTGATTAATTAACAAAAAAAGTACAAATCCAATCCACAGCATACAATTGAATTGCTTTTTATTATACGTAGTCATAATTTTTATACCCTCTACAAATTAATTCATTGTCCGTTCATGTTTAATGCATTAAATCGCAAAACAAAAACGATAATAGATAATAAAATACATCAATTATCAATCTTGAAGTTGTTGTTTGTGTACCTCCAACTAATTGAGTTGTTTTATTCAAGTCAAGTTGTTGATAAATTTTAAAATGTGACGTTCCCACTATGTGGGTAAAAAGATTCTTGTTCCAAATATCTGTAAATAGAATTTTATTTAAATTTTAACTATGTTTTGAGACTTATTATGAACTGTGATTGTCACTAGGATTTTATATTGTAGTATTTTTGAAAAAGGCTCGAAAATCGGCCGAAACGTCAAGTAAATAAAAAGTTATGAGATATGAAGTTTAATGAATTTTGAAAATAAGGACCGAATCCCAAGAAATCGCTGAAAGGATATATATATATATATATATATATATATATATATATATATATATATATATATATATATATATATATATATATATATAAATATATATATATATATATATATATGTATATATATATATATATATATATATATATATATGTATATATATATATATATATATATATATATATATCATATCATGATATGTGATTTATGGTTCCCTCCTCACTTCAGCTAATACGTCGTTATTATCTGTAAATACTAGATCAACTGTACTTCTAGTATTTTGAGTACCAACAGCCTTATTAAATAGTACATTGCAGAATGATGTGTAGATATCTGAAATAACCTAACTGCCTTATCAAATAGTACATCGGACAATCATGTATAGATATATAAAATCACCCGAGGGACTAGAAACTAACGCAAAGTGTTTAAAGTTAAATCGTTATTTGTATGGTCTTCCTAATGCTCCGAAATGTTGGAGTATCATGTTTAACCAAATCATGTCAGAATTACAATTTAGAAGATCCAATTTGGATTATTGTCTCTATTCTAAAAATCGTGTTTATTTAGTATTTTTTGTGGATGATGCCCTCATAACAGGACCTGCTGACTAAGTTGAAGATTAAATAAATAAATTAAATTAGCTGTTAAATATCACGACATATACTTCGTTTCTCGGGATGGAAATAAGGCAGACTACCAATAGTTTCAAAGTGAGTCAGAAAAATAATATATGTTGCTTATTAACGGAATTTGGATTCGAAGAGTGTTGGTCAGTAGCTACACCGATGGAAGTGAACTTGACTATTGACATTAATGAGCCAATACTTCAAAATGTGTCATACAGAAGGTTAATTTGTAGCCTTATGTATTCGACCATCATTTGAAGATGTGACATTGCTTTTAGCCTGTCAATATTAAGTCAATATTTAGAAAAACTTTTTGCAAAAGAGTGGCAAAAGGGAAGCAAATATTGGGGTATTTAAGAGCAACAGAAGACCTTGGACTGAAGTTCACTAATGGTGGAAATGGACTGAATGGAAAGTGTGATGCAAACTATGAAGGTGATGGAAAGACTAGAAATATTGTTAGTGGTTTCGTAAGATTTCACGGTAACAATCCTATTGCATGGCATTCTCGCGAACAGCTATGTGTTGCTTTGTCATCAATGGAGACTGATGCTTCAACTTTAACTCAATGAATGATCCAGGTAAGTAGTGTTCTATCAGAATTTGGAGTTATTTAATTAATTGTAAAATTGACAATCTTAGTAGTATTTCTTTTATTAAGACTTTCGAAAATTCAAATATGAGCAAACATATTGATATAAGATTTCATTTCACCAAGGATCATTATCTTAACAAACAACTTAAAAAAGAATATTTCGACAGTTATGAAAAATATTTCTGGTATTCTCATCAAACCATTAGCTAGAGTAAAGTTTCTGTACTTTAGGACAGACGTTAAAATATAACAAATCAATTCATTTCCCCCAGAATTTTGGAAGTTTAGGAAATTTGCATGGAAGATAGAGTGACAGTATATTAATTAAAATATAATAAAACAATAAACTATCGTGGCTAAATGGGGTGTAGCCCCAAAGCCAAATGGCCTCCTGGCCAGAAAAAAAAAATTGATTATATTCGGAGTATTATTGAATTTAAACTTGTGATGTTTCGTTGACAAAGTAGCTTCATAAAATGACTGTTTCAAATGAAACTAACTGTTTCTAGATAACTCCACAATATATTGATGAAATTTGGCAATTGTCTCGATAATAATAAATCGAGACAATTGTCAAATTTCTTAGAATTTTTAACATTTTATTATATTGTGGAGTAATATAGAAACAGTTTGTTTCATTAAAAAACAGTAACATTAGTAGATTCCGCAAAGTGAGGGACGAGACAGTAAATTTCTTTATAAAATGAGCTGACGTACAATATTTTTTTTCCTATAAATCACACTGATATCATATCTTCATTAAAAGTGTGTTTAAATCAAAATTATTTTTATTTCAGTGCAGAGGTGTATAGCAGTATTGATTATTGGCAATCCTCTCAGCCCCCCACTAGTGGAAATGTTCATGGATATTATAGAAAAAGTATGTACTGGCACCGATATATGGACGATATTTTAGCTAGCTTCAACTGAATAATTAGACAGCTTCATTGATCACATTAACTTAATTGATAATAATATCAGATTTACCGCAGCACTTGAACAAAGTAAATCTATAAACTACTTTTTAGACCCCACAATTTCAAATAAAAAAAATGAAGTGTTTCAAACGAAGCTCAACGTTTCTTGCTAATTCAACAATATAATGAAAAATGCTGAAGATTCTAAAAAATTGACAATTGTTTCGATAACTGAATATCATCGTCAGAATGACAGAAGTTACATTTCATTTGATGGCTACCTGATGATTAGTAGTTATTTTTGGTTAGACCTAGAAGTGACCTAACTTGTGATTGACTTAATATATGTTAATAGAAAAAAGAAGAAGATGTGATATTACCAATATTGAAGCTTAGATATTATTAGCCTTATGGTGATATCCTGGATATCATTTTTCCAATTAAGATCAGTATAGATGTGCAATGATATAGAAAACCTGGAAAACTATACCTGCTGATCTCTACAATTATCACTTAAGAAGACAGTTTAATAGTGGAGAACTCCCTAGATTCATCTATTCATTGACGACTTCATATTGTGGGTTTCTTGAGTGTCTTCTAATTTCCAACTCTTCGAGGAAATCCAGTTTTTGTTTCTTATCACAAATATGTAGTACTTCTAGTTCTGTGTTAGGTGTCAATGGATGGTTGGTGTCAAGTAGATGTTTTGCTTAATGAGATTTATCTGGTTGTTTTAATCTGTATGCTCGTTAGTGTTCACTGTTACGGATTTCAAAATTTCTAAGAGTCTGACCCAAATAGACAGCATTACATTCTGGACATTTGAGTATATATACCTGATTTCTTTTATGTTGGTACTTATATTTTAATATTTAACAATTTTGTACTTACATTACTTTCTGTTTTGAAAGAAATTGTTGTATTCGTTGCTAGAGATATTATCTTTGAAATATTATTAGAAATATTTCCTGTATATGTGATGGTTTTATGAGTTTGTATTTCTTCACTTTGTTAAGGAAATATTAGTTGTAATGGCACTTTCTCCTCTTTTTTATTAATTAGCTTATTTATCATATGTAATGGATAACCGTTGGGTGTTGCTATTTGTCTAATTGTATTAATCTCTCTATCAAAATTACATTTGTTCATAGGAACTGAAAATGCTCTATGTATTATTGAATTGTATGCTGCTAGCTTATGTGACATTGGGTGATTGTAATTATATGTATTTGTTACATCAGTGTGTGTTAGTTTTCGGTTAATTGCATAATCAAGTACATTATTAACTCTTTGAATTTTCAAATCAAGAAAATTGATTAAATTGTTTTCTTCAACTTCTAATGTAAATTTAATTTTTGGGTGTAAATTATTATTGTGGTTGAAAATTAAAAGAGTTAATAATGTACTTAATTATGCAGTTCATCGAAAACCAACACACACTGATATCACAATTCCATATAATTCCAATCACCCAATGTCACATTAGCTAGCGGGATACAATTCAATGATACATAGAGCATTTTCAGTTCCTATGAACAAATATAATTTTAATAGAGAGATTAATACAATTAAACAAATGGCAACATCCAACAAACTGAAAAAATAAAACCTTATAAAACCATCACAAACACAGGAAATATTTCTAATAATAATTCAAAGATAATATCTTTAGCAACGAATACAACAATTTCTTTTAAAACAGAAAGAAAGGTAAGTACAAAATTGTTAAATCTTGTTCGTGAGATGTGTGTCGGAATAAAAGTCGTCAAGTGAAAGAACAATTGAAAACTATATTACAAAAATTATAGAGATCTAAGAATGTACATAAATGAAACGAGTTATCATCTCAGCGTCTTATAACATAATGATTTTAAAATGTGCTCTCAAAACAGGTATGAAAGCTACAAATAAGGCTGGTCCAACTACTTGACTGTAAATACTGTCCAAACGCCATAATATTTATGGCTCTGCCTTTTGTAGAGTGATTTAATAAAATGGGAAATATGTAATTTGCGTGTCAGTAACTGACAAGCGTCAACATGCCTTGGCAAAAATTGCCGAAAGGAAGTGTACAAAAAAACATACTCTTATGACAATGCAATAAATAAAGTTGTTGTCGTATTGGTAGTAAATGTACATAAAACTAATACCAAATAATAAAAAGGTAACACAGAATTTTTCTTGCAAATACAAGTAATATCATTAATTTCGGCAATAGCTTCGTGAAGTTGTAACGTTATATTTTTTTTAATAGAATTTCATATAGTTTTTATATTATTTAATTGAACATTATATTTTTTTTAATGGAATTTCATATAATTTTTATATTATAATTTTTGTTACCAGCAAGCGAACCCGCCACTGGCAAAGTTTTCGAATTTTGATGTTGAGAGAATTAAAAATTCGCTAGATAATTATTTATTTACGATTCCAATCAAAATATCGGAATATTCAATCACTACTTCTCTTGTTTTATCATTAGGTATTAAATATGATTGAAGGGAGAGGACAAATTTATTTTTCGACGTTGAACATCGGTTGTTGAGTTGTTTCTAGGACAGAAATTTTGAGTTCGTCGAGGAGGAAAGAACGGCAAGTGTGACCGACCTAGTGTGTGCCGGCTGTGTGGAGTTTGAAATTGTGGAAAAAGTCTTTAGTACTGCCTAGCCTAGAGTTCGTATTCAGCTCCATATATTTTAAATCACGAAATAAGGCCTATGAAGTTGATATTTTGAGTGTGTGCCTTTCGTGTCTCGTTAAGCGAGGATAGGAAATTTTGAGGTCGAGTGAACCGCCATTATTGCAGTTTTTTGAAAAGTTTAGCGTTCTCTTTTGAAATTTCATATACCTGTCTGCATTGGATATTCCCGAGGAACTGAAGTCAATTCAGAAACCGAACACTTGGATGTATTCCCGATAATTAGGAGATAGTATATATTAGGAACTGAAATAAAAGAAGAAACCCTCGCCGTTAATTAAGAGGTAATTAAGTTATTATAATCTTTTCATTTGTCGACAGTTTGTGAATTATAATAATTATTATTTAAATACATAATTATTTTGTTTCAAAGTGAATTTCTTTCACCTAAGCCATACGGCAAGTTTTTATTGTTAGTTGTTTTTTTGGTACCACCTTGCTAAAGAAAGCAGGTTTTAAATTATATTTTCAATGTTAGGATAAATTTGTATCATTAATAATCATTTATTCTGGGAATAGGCGTACGTTTCAATTTAGATTTGAGGCTTTGCTACCTTTGTATTCGTAATTAAGTATTAGTATTTCACGTTAAACAATTGAAATTGTCTTAAGGACATCTTATAGATTAATAATGTATTCACACCGTGCTATTTTTTCCTTTTTTTGTATTAGTTAATAGATTGATGTGATAATATCTATTTTAAAATGGGTAAAAGTAACATAATGATCGGATAATTGGTAATGCTTGTTTTCTCTAAATTGTTCATAATTGTATAACTACACACATATAGGGTTTCTCAATAGTAAATATAATTCTACATTTATACTTTTTGTATAGATAGTCAATTTGGTTAGTTCAGGTTTGATGTACATTGATAGTTGTATTAGTAAGTTAGTTTTCTGGGGTGGTGTTTAATAGAAGTATGGTCTGGATACTTATACCTTTTTTTAGGGTTTTTAATTTTGGTCTTGGGGACCATTTGCTTTTGGCTTAAAGGGGGCTTACACCTACTGTGGCGTTGAACCTGGGATATATGGAAATGGGACGCTGGGATCACTAGAAGACTACTGAAGGGATGGCATGGGAGGACGTAGGAAAAAGGGTTACATTATTATTATTGTTACAAATTAATTTGTTTCTTTTCAATTAACTACATATTTACATATTTATTTTTTTTGTAACCGTAACATATTTTCCAACTTTGGTTTATCAATTCTAAATTGAGTGATGGTTAAATATTGTTATGTTCTAACTTTTTATTGAAAACACTGACTAAAGCATAGCGCTTAGGATCCTAAGAGTTACACTTCCCATTTGAACCTTGTGTAATAAGTGTAATAATCATAACTGTACTCATGATAATTCTGAGTTAATACGAATTCTCGTATACCTTCTGGTCTCCTTATTCTAAATCTAGGTAAGATATATTATGTTTTTATCTGGTTTCGCTTTGTACGATTCAGGTAATATGAGTATGCGAAACTTTGCTTTTCTTTTATATTTCTTATAACCAATTAAGTTAAGTTAAATTTTTGTGAACATTTCCTATTATTAATTGAATAAGTCACCTGACCTATATGTTTTAGGCATTGAAGTGATTTTTTTTTATGCGCAGGAACCTGCTTTGGTTCTTTTTATATTCTTTTTTTTATAAAAAAATTATTATTAGGTTATCAATTTGTAAATTAGGTAAATTTCCGATAGTTAGCAATAAATTTTAGTAACGGAGTCAACTCGTCTTTGTTTTTCAGTCCTTTCTTAGTAAATCTTGAGGAACTGAAACTGAATTCTTTGGACAGAAGTATTTACTTGGCGCCCGCACTAACATCTTTTTTTGTAACTGCTACTTTTAATAGTTTAATTTATTCGCGAATCCTCCCGTCTCCACTGGAGTACTAGTCTACTGGCACGGGATACCTTCAACTGACAGTTATATTCTAGAGGCTAAAATAGTTGCATCGAATTTTATGGTCTTGGTATTTGTTAAATTAACGCGAAATTCATTCGTCTTGGAATCAGGAAGTTGTAGGATCTCTTTTATATTTATATATAGATTTTATTTTGAGTATATTATAAAGTGACTTCTTATATTTAAATTTAGCATGTTATAAAAATCACACTTAAACTACCTAATGCTAACTTATATGCCTAATAGTTCGAATGTTTAGAACTGTTTTCTGATTTAATCATTGTCTATATCATTGTTTACGGGTAACGGACATATTTTTGAAAATAAACGGGTTATAATGCCACTAGAAGTTTTAATCTTAAAAACACGCGCTACAGTAGTTAATACACGTATGTTCTGTGACACTTTATCGGATGAACAGGCGGAGGGCCTATGGGTGGTTACCGATAGGAAGAAGTTTCCAGAGGGATTACAAGAAGTAGAAGAAGTCTCTAGATGGTTAGCAAGTAATGACGGTAGCGTCTACGAGTGTTATGCAAAAAGTAAATAAGTGTGTATGTTGTTACGTGTATAAGGTATCTAGAGGGTGGTTTAGAAGAAGCGAAGGGGTTTTTAAGGGTAGCGTCTACGGGGGATTACGCAAAAAGTAAGGGTGTATACAAGAACGGGGGTTATGCAAAAAGTGAATAAGTGTGTATGTTGTTACGTGTATAAGGTATCTAGAGGGTGGTTTAGAAGAAGCGAAGGGGTTTTTAAGGGTAGCGTCTAGGGGGATTACGCAAAAAGTAAGGGTGTATACAAGAACGGGGGTTATGCAAAAATTAAATAAGTGTGTATGTTTTTACGTGTATAAGGTATCTAGGGGGGTGATTTAGAAGAAGCGAAGAGGGGTTTAAGGGTAGCGTCTACGGGGGAGGGGAGCGTCTACGGGGATTACGTAAATAAGGGTGTATACAAGAACGGGGGGTTATGCAAAAAGTAAATGAGTGTGTATGTTTTCACGTGTATAAGGTATCTAGGGGGTGATTTAGAAGAAGCGAAGAGGGTTTAAGGGTAGCGTCTACGGGGGGGTTGCGTAAAAAGTGAAAAAGGATGTATACAAGAAGTAATTAGAAGAAAGAAAATATATGGAGGATTGTGTGTGTGTGTGTGTAATAGATGAGGGGTAGTGCTCACGAGGGGGAGGGGCTATGCAGTTAGCTGATTTTTTAGGGGTTCTATATTTTGAAATTCTCAAAACGGCTATGTGTGTGAATTCATATCATTTTATAGAAGGTTTTTTATATTGTAATAAATGAAATCTCGCATTATATTAAATTCGCTTAGTAGGTAATATTTATGCGTTATTTCTATAGTTAGAAGCACGTGCAGACCAAATCATTTATTAAGACAATAGCGAACTTGTTTTAAATATGATAAGATTGGAATGTCATGATTTCTGGTTTATAATTGTTAGTAACAGATTAGATTGTACGAAATCGTACAAAAATATAGTTTTCTGGAAATATGATGAAGATATCAAAAATAACTCATTGGACTTGTGCATCCCCTCTATAATAAAATATTCTTTTAAATAGTGCTCACAGTAAATACTAGGCAATAGACTGTACTTAGTGTTCCAGTGAAAAGTTGTCGTTTAAGGTTCCACAATACATAGTAAGTTATTTATAAGTTTACTATTTTTTTTTCATTCATCTTTAACTATTTCAAAAAACTTAATTGTTAAATTATTATTATTATTCTGTTATCTTTTCAAATAATTCTTTCTTCATTACAGATGAATTTTTCAAATGAGATTAATACAATAAGCACTGCTTTTGCAGAAATAAAACCCATTATAAAACTGAAAGATTTACCAAGGGATACACCACATAGAATAAACAGCGCAAAGGTGCACCAGGGGCAATTTGAAGCCCAAATACTTCTGGAGCTGGACAAAAATATAGTATTTCTCCCCAAGAGAGTGACGGATGCATTTGCGTCGCATGTAAATCAATTTACGCCGGGGAAGTTCAGCATTACATTCCTGGGACTTCAAACTTTCCAAAGGGTTTCCCCTAGGACCCACTTCAAAATAGAGGAGAATGTATAAAAAAACATAACAAAACAGTACATATTGAATTTCAACACCTTGAAAAATGATCTGGACACAGGTGAACAGCTTCAGTTTTCAAAATCGTAAGTTTTTATAATTTTTTGAAAATGAATTCTGAGGAAATAGCTCTCCTAACTGATAATATTGTTAAAAATATTCAAGCAATTGAAAATATTTTATTTCAGAAGAAAAATTGTACCATTTATGATATAGGAAAATTGTCAAAACAAGCTAAATGCCACATTAGACTTTGCAACTTAGCAATAAGTGATGGGGATCTAACCATTGGTACATTACGTAAACTACAAACCAACTTGGGTCACTTAAAGCGGTTTAGAACAATAACTCAGAATCTAAGTAAATCTGGAAAGGGGCTTACTATTAATAAAAAAAGAAGTAATAGAGGAAAATGGGAAGATATTAATTCAATTTTTGAAACTAGAGTTCGAACCGGGATTATTATAAATAAATCTCATGAAGGTATCTTACAGTTTTTTGATGATTCGTTGTTTCTTTTCAGCACTAGAATGAAAAACGCATTGAAAAAATGCAATATGTTGAAAGTAAATACTTGTTTTTGTGCAGAACTTATTAGAAAATCAGGTGATACTGAAATTACAGAAAATAAATATTTTTCTACAAAAAATTAAATAATTGATTAGACAACTGACTTTAAAAAATGGTTTGCAGTTAATGTAAGAGATGTCATTTTAAGAAAACTTTCAGAATATTCTGAGGAAGGATCGGGGTGGGCTTTAAGTGAAATTATATCTCTGGAAATCAATATAAATAAATACGAGGTGGCTAGTGGAATATCATCATATATTAAATTACCAGACATAATAGCTAAAAGAAAGGCGTGTATCAACGTTCAGAATGACGATAATGCATGCTTTGCTTGGGCAATTGTTTCAGCTTTGTTCCCTTGCGTTATTAATAAAAATCCCACACGTACTTGTTCATATCCTCATTATAGCAAAGTTTTGAACATAAACGGTCTTACATTTCCTGTACACCCAAATCAGATTACAACTTTCGAAAAAAATAATGTTAATATTTCAGTTAATGTTTATGAATTGGAAATTTTCAGACCATCAAATTTTAGTGTTGTGCCAGTACGTTTAACAAAACAAAAGAGAGAAAAGCATGTCAATTTACTGATTATTCAAAATAAATATTTTCCTGAAGAGAATGATTGCGAACCAGAGTCAGATAACGATGATTATGATTTTAGTGATGATATACAGTATCACTATATTTGGATAAAAGACTTGTCAAGACTTTTATCCAAGCAACTCTCTAAAAATACTAGAAAAAAATATATATGTGATAGATGTTTGAATTATTTTGTTTCTCAAGAAAAATTGGATAACCATTTCAAATATTGTGAAAAAATTGATAATAATTGAAAAATTGAGTTTTCTAAAGATCCATATGTCAAGTTTAAAAATTTTGTATACAAAGAAAAAGTACCTTTTATTATTTATGCAGATTTTGAATCACTACTTATTCCTTATATTGATGTAGATGCTAAAATAAAATCTCAAAAGGGATATGGTTCACAGTCGGTAACGAGAAGTGCTAGGTATCAAAAACATAAAGCTTATAGTGCTGGACTATATTTTAAATGTTATTCTAACGATAACTGGTCATTTTATGATAGTAATCGAAGTTCTGATTGTATGTTATGGTTTGTAGATAAAATTGAAATTATTGCAAAATTTGTAATGTCAAGATTAAAAAATGTTGAACCAATGAATGTTGAAGTGAATTTAAAAGATGCTTCAGATAAATGTCATATTTGTGAGGAGATATTTAAGGAAGGTGATAAGATTGTTAGGGAACATTGTCACCTAACAGGTAATTTTCGAGGTTTTGCTCACAACCACTGTAATCTTAATTATAAAAAATCATTTGTCATTCCAGTAGTTTTTCACAACCTAAGTGGTTATGATTCACATTTCATAATTAGAGATTTAGCTAACCGAAATTATGTTCAACTTTTACCTGTTAATAAAGAAAAATACATAAGTTTTACAATCTGGGATAATAATACAAATATTAGGTTTAGATTTATAGACTCTTTTAGATTTATGGGATGTTCATTAGATTCATTGGTATCAACATTAGAACCAGAAAATTTCATTCCACTTAGAAAAGAATTTTCTAATCTAAATACTGAACAATTTAGTTTATTAACTAGAAATGGTGTTTTTTTATGATTATTTAGATGATATAAAGCGATTAGATGAAACTGCATTACCTAGTAAAGAATATTTTTACAACAAACTTAACAATGAACATATAAAAGATATTGACTATAGGCATGCAAAATTAGTTTGGTCAGCATTTAATATGAAAACCCTTGCTGATTACAGTCACTTGTATATGGAAACAGATATTTTACTTCTAGCGTCTGTTTTTGAAACATTTCGTGATACTTGCTGGAAAACATATGGTTTGGATGCTGGTCATTATTATACAGTTCCTGGTTACACTTGGGATTGTATGCTCAAGTATACTCATTGTAAATTAGAGACAGTGCAAGATATTGACATGCTGCTATTTTTTGGAAGAGGTATGAGGGGTGGAATATCTCAGTGTTGTAATCGATACGGTGAAGCCAACAACAAGTATATGCCTACGTATAATGAAAACAAACCTGTGAAGTATCTTTTATATACAGATATCAATAATCTTTATGGTTGGGCTATGAGTCAGGAGCTTCCCTACGGAGGATTTAAATGGGTAGATCATAATATTGATATAACTCAAATTCCAGATGATTCCCCTGAAGGGTACCTGCTCGAGGTTGATTTAGAGTATCCAAAAAATGAACACGATCTACACAAAGATTTGCCATTCTGTGCAGAACATATTTCACCACCAAATTCTAAACAAAAGAAATTAATGACTACTCTGTATAATAAAAAAAATTATATTATACATTACAAAAATTTAAAGCAAGCTATAGCTCATGGATTATTGCTTAAGAAAGTTCATAGGGTATTAAAATTTCAGCAAAGTTGTTGGTTGAAGCCTTATATAGAATTGAATACTTTGATGAGATCCCACGCAAAAAATAATTTTTAAAAAAATTTGTATAAACTTATGAATAATGCAGTATTCGGGAAAACGATGCAAAATTTGCGTAAACATCGGTTAGTGAAATTAGTTCGAACGTAGTATGGCAAACGAGGAGCTAGAAATTTAATTGTCCCACATTTCATAGTCGTGTTATATTTAACGATTATGTTGAGAATCCTTTATTGGCTATAGAGCTTAAGAGAACTAAAATTGTATTTGACAAACCTCTTTATATAGGATTAGCAATTTTAGATATTTCAAAAATATGTGTTTATGAATTTAATTATGATTATATGCTGACCAAATCTTCACCAGAACAATGTAAATTACTTTATACCGATACTGATAGTTTAGTATACGAAATTCAATGTAATAACATATATGAAGAAGTAATAAAGGCGGATATTCACCGTTTTGATACTAGTGATTATCCTGTAAATAATGTGTGGGATATTCCTCTAGCTAATAAGAAAGTACCAGGAATTATGAAGGATGAAAATAACTCAAAAATTATGACACATTTTGTAGGTTTACGTTCTAAACAGTATGCCTTCAGAGTGTTAGGTGAGGAAAACGATGTAAAAAAAGCTAAAGGTATTAAGTCTAATGTGGTAAAGAAAAAAATAACTTTTGATGATTCTGTTTGCAGAAATTTATAGAAAATCCTCAAGAAGAGTGTTTCATGCATGCAACTCAACGTTGTATAGTATCAAAGTTACATGATGTATACACCATTGAACAGACAAAAATTGCTTTAAACCCATCAGATGATAAAAGATATTTGATACCTGGTTCACATGACACTCTTCCGTGGGGACATTATAGTATTATGGAGTTATAATAAATTGATTGGAATTTATTTTCAGATGAAGAGTTTGGTAGATCTATGTACTAAGATAATTTGTAATCGTATTACTAGAATTTCAAGTTTTCTTGTACAAGCTCAAATTCCTCAGTTTTTGAAAATAAAAATTTCTCGAGAATTTCGTACCTATAAATGGTTGCAGATCAAAGAAGAAAGTGAGAAATCTGATCACTGTGATGCTATATTGCTTGATTTTGAATATGAAACAAAAATTTCACCAGAGCTTCGAGATACCTTATTAAATTTCACTTATTTAGATGTGTTTACTGAACACGATCTCTACTGCCTAATTAGTAAATATTACCACATTTCTCCTTTGGGGCTAAAAGTTTGCGAAGAGTGTTTTCAGAAATATTTTAAACTTATGCCTAATATAAATTACACATTTCACGAAGAAATTAGTGTGAGCACTTCAGAAAATTTAACAGGATTTTATAATTCTGAACACTATTGGTGTCAAAACGATTTTGAGGCAGTTGTTTTCATATTATGCCAATATTTTGAGTGTCTAGAGGCTGCAGCAGATTTAACCTACTGATTTCACTGTATCTTTCATCTCTATAAGTATATTTAATATGTACTGTCAAATGTATAATTTTCATTTTGCCTTTAATGTAATATGTACTGTTTTTTTATTTGATGTAATATGTATATAAATACAATTAATAAAACAATATTCATATAACCTTGAAACTTGATTTTTTATCCTAGCTCCTTCCCCACAGGTTTTCAAGAATTTTTAACGTTATTACGTCGATTTGAAGTTTCATAAGTAGTACATGAGTAAGAAGTGCTGTTCCTTTAGACTGGTGTTTAAATTGTGAATTTGGAATTTTGTTGCCAAATATGCCTTTTCAGCAACATATGACGGTGATGCTTGAAAATACCGATTTAGGTTAGTCTTTTTCCCATTTTGTTCTAACGCGATACGAATGTTCACCATCATGATCGTTTTCATTTACACTACATCGAGGTCGCTCTAATAGTTGAATAGTTGCAGGATTTAGAGTGCCATCTACAAGAAAATTTAATTTCTCTTGGAAATCTTTTAAAATCGATGACATATTTGTGATATCATGTTCCGACTTGTTAACATATCCAAATCTTTCGATAATTTACATCAATTTTCTCAGATGCCACTAAAGGTAGAATTATTATTAATAGTAAAAGAAACATCCTTCACTTTAGATGTTCAATACTGATTCCAAAACAACATAAAAATTTTCATCATCAGCATTACTTGTGTTAGAGGTGGAATGAAACAAAGAATATTTTCATAATTTTATAATGTTAAATCATTGATTACATGGACTTTGTAATAGTACAGATATTCTCTAAGTGCTCTTCCTATTAAACTGCTGTTGTCATAAGAATAAATATCACAAACAGCCTACATTAAATCTAAAAAATTGGAAAAGCCACATATTGGATTCGATATAAATGTTTTTAATAAATTAATGATATTATAATAAAAATCGCAAAAGTTCACTTTATTTAAAATTGAAATGTGATGTTGAAGCAAATTCTCATGAATACGTTTAATTTCTACAACTTCTTCTTCATCGAGGAAAACTGTTACATCATCTTTCTGAATTTTCACAAATTTTTGATTATCATAAATAACTTTAGTTATTTGATAAAAATCTTGGTACAACATGATGGGATTAGAATCTACAACATCATCATCTGGAGAATTGAAGAATAACTCGTTACTTTTATGCAGCACTTCTATGATCTCATCCCATTCTAAAGTATTGAATGACATTTTTGAAGGTTCCACGATAAACGATGATAAAATGATGGCAGGTGCAAAAGTTCTGGCAGGACTCAGGCAACATCCAACTTCAAATCGATGACCAACATTGAAAACTGTATGCAATAAATAATGTCTTTCTTTTCGTATCGCAATTTCATAATTAAGTACAATTTGATCTAAATCACGATCATAATTTGGTTCTTTATCATAACTACTATTATCACTACATGACATTGTAACACTATAATACCCAGAATCGTGACTACTCATTATGATGACTTCTAAACTAATGTCGATCAATTTATATGTTTATCTCTGTCCTCCACTCAATTAAAGTTGATTGGTTGCTGGTGATCTATACTACTACATCATCAGTGTTAATCCAACTGTTATGCTTTTCATCTAATCCTAACCATTTAACGTACATTTTGTTACATTTCCTCTTCAACACCTTTTCAACGAGATAAATGTGGGGATTTTTGGTTTTTTGTAATTCTTCTTCATAGAATCAACCTCTAATGGGCGATCCAGTCATATCTTCTATCAAATACGTTACAGGATTCGTTATTTCGTCTTTCGTAATTTTGAATAGTTTAGTTGTAAAATTGGGAGTGTAACCTTTTTCAAAAGCATGTTTCGCTTTACTTATTCGCACAATATCTCCCACATGTAATTTTCTGGGTCCGGCGATTTTCAAATAACTGAATTTCTTATTTAAAATCAATTTTTCGTTACTTCGATTCACCTCTGATGGTTTGTATCCAGTTTTACTATGTTTTGTGTCGTTGTATTCCTTTGTGATTTGAGGTAAAATATCGATCCATTGGTATTTCCCAATTAAGCTGAAATGTTTATAGAGTTTCGTTTTGAGCGTTCTAATAACTCTTTCTGCAATTGTAGCTTTCTTCTGCAATTGTAGCTTTCTTCCTAATAAATGTACTATAATGATTGATATTATGTTTTTTCATTAGAGATTTGAATTTACTATTGTAAAATTCCGTTCCCTGATCTGATTGTAGATTTTTTGGTGTTCGACTCCTGATAATACTCGAAAATGCTCGTGTTATTTCTTCGGCTGTTTTCGTCTTGAGTGGACGAGTCCACATGAATTTCGAGAAACAATCGATTACCACTAAAATCATTTTAAATCCTTTATTATGCTTTGCATAAGGTCTCATTTCGGCTAAATCCATTTGCCATAAGTCATCAAGACCTTTGATTATTGTTGGTCGACCTGGATAATTTCGTCGAATCGGTTTATGCAATTCTTTAACAAGTTGAATCCTGTCTGCAGACATGATGTATAGTGAACAAAGAAGGTTATTTTGTTATATATATATATATATATATATATATATATATATATATATATATATATATATATATATTTTCTGAAGGTCAATTATTGTTCTTCTTCTAAATTACACTGTACGAGAAGATCCATACAAAAATAATCTCTACTACCCAATTTGAATTCTATTTTATCGTTCTTCTTTATGCTAAGGCCGTTTAACTGTTGATACTGATATTCCATATTATTCTTCAATAAAACGCTGCCATCAGAAGCATAATGTTTACAATTTTCAATTTTACATTCAAGAGGGAATACAAAAGCCGTACCTTGCGTATCCAAAACGTAAAAGTTCTTGTTGAATTTCTTCGTGCCCCTACAGCTGATTAGACACTTTGTGTGATACTTTTCTGCGAATTGGTGTATCTGTCTGCTGATATTTGTCGATGAAACGAGATTATCGACATATTTTTTTATCGGAATGTTTGTATTGAGAGTAGCAATCCTTGAATCATAGTTCCTATGTATTTCATCCAATGTATCTTTCATTTTTTTGTCAAGTATGTTTACTATAAATTTTCTATTTGATTCTATTGCATTATCTACATACTTTTGAGTTGATCCATTATTTATCAAGGATTTTATTTTATCATTTATTTGCTGAATACTTGTGTTCAACGACAATTGAGCTATTTCGATTTTTTTAAATCGTGCTTCGAGATTTGTATCATACTTCTTTTTATATGCGTCAGAATGTCGACCAAACTTGTCGAGACTCATTTTGAAAATGAACATAAATCAATCGATGGTTAATGTATATAATCGGCTTCACGAAGTTCATGTATAATGGCAACAATCTCATTATCATTGGAAGTGTTACCTGCATCCTTGGAAGCTATTAACTCTCTAAGTCTTTCAACAATCTCGTTTACATCGTCCCAGTAAACGTACTCTATATCTTTATCATTATAGGTCATGATGTGATCAGGTAATCCTTTACCTACGATGTTAGTGGTAGTGTTTCGTCTTATAATAAATTGCTTTTTAATAATAATAATATACTTCCACCGCTGAGAACCTTTTAGTGTTCTATCTTTTTTTAAATGAACCCCCGTTCGTTCCAATAATATTTTGTATGTAGGTAAATCATCTTCGGTATATTTGAGATGTTGGTAGAAAAGTAATTGGTAAAGACCTGGAGTAGCAGGTATTCTATCCCATCCTTTTCCTCCTTCTACGAATATATCTCCGTTTTTGGCGTCAAAGTTTATGCGTTTATTCCCCAGAGTCCACTGATCGTTTTCAGCATTATACTTTGGATCGTACAAATCATCGATTTGTGAGTCTTCGTTGAAGAAATCGATGACACATTGTCGACCAATTGTAGGATATTGTTCGATGTACTCGTTGACTGTTCGTGGTGAGAAATGTTCACTAGTATTCACTTGAGGCTCACCATCATCATCATCATCATCCGTAAATACTGGAGTGGATTAGATATAGGTTTGAAAATTCTATTTAGTGTCTCATCATGTTCAGTTTTGTTCAGTTTAAAAGATAAATACTTTTTTCTAATAATTCGTTTCAGATCTGCAATTTTTCGTTTTCGCACAGCGTCTGCATCACATGACATCATAATGAAAAATGAATGGTTAAATAATTATTATATTTTTATATACATATCGAATCCTTTACGATATCTACCATCTTGTAAATCAAAGTCTTTAACAATAACCAAAGCGCCATATTTATCATTCCAGCATTCAGAGCACATTTTCTTGAATTGTTCAAATGACATGTCGGGGGAAACGTGTTCGTTGAAGGCATGTTTAAGGTTAATTTCATCCTGTTTAAACATTACAATCATATTGCAGTTATCACGTATTAGCTGCTTTCGTATTTTCGAATAAGTCTGACATAGGTAGAAGACATCAATACTTCTGTGCCTACACATGGAAAAATATTCTTGAATTGTTTGTTGTTTGTCGCATGACACATCGTCAAAAATGAAAATCGAATTCGGTTTGGATTGTGTAGGATTTACAATTTCATCGTTTTCTTTAAACGGATAATATCCCACACCTTTTACACCAGTCAATACTTCTTCGAGCAGTTGGTATTTTGGTTGATATAGAGATTTAGAATAAACGTAGACATTTTCAAATTTTACACCATTTGGATTGAACAGCAATGATAGCACAATATTTGTTTTCCCACATCCGCTGGGGCCACAAATAATAGCACGAAACGAATCAGGTAATAAAAGTCCATGTTTTCGGCTACGTCTATCTTCCAAAACGCTATCGAAATTTTCAATCGGTAATGACTGCTCTTGTTTAACAATCTCCATCTTATGATACTTTTTCAAACAGTGCAGATATAATTATAGGTTCCATCGTGAGCAAATAGTCAGTCTTCATGTTGATTCACGAAGGTGAAGGTGTGCTAAATTCAGTCATAAACAATTTGCCTTTTGAGCTTCATTTTCCTGGCTACCAATACTGTGGACGTAAGTTTTACTATTTTTATTCTTTCACAATATTAAATCCCCTATTTATATAGCTGGAACGCGTCTGAGAAAACGGCTACTACGAGGAGATACAGGTGTCAACGCTCTCGACGCAGCTTGCAAAAATCACGATATCGCATACGCATCTAACAAGTCACTCACAGATCGTCATAAAGCTGATTTGGTACTAGAAAACGCCGCTTGGGAGCGAGTAAAGTCAAAAGACGCTAAATTAGGTGAAAAGGCAGCCGCCTGGCTCGTTACCACTGGAATGAAGGTCAAACGCAAGTTGGGAATGGGTATGAAGCCGAAGCGTCGTAGATCTTTTCATCGTGATGTTGTTATGAAGGTGAAGAAATCCATGAAAAAAGGATCTTCGCTGTCAGATACAGCGATGTTTGCATTGCGAGCAGCAAAATCTCTTATTAGAAAATTCGGAGGCCGAAAACATGTTCCAATACCTAGAATAATACCTGTAGCTAAATCTGGAGGATTTTACCTCTAATACCTCTTTTCGCTGGACTTTCAGCTTTGGGAGCATTATCAGGCGGTGCTGCGGGAATTGCGAAAACTGTGATCGATGCAAAAAATGCTCAAAAGAAATTGGAAGAAGATCATCGTCATAATAAAGCTATGGAGCCTATAGGTAAAGGATTGTATTTGCGAAAGAACGCTAAAGGTGGATATGGATTATTCTTGAAAAAAAACTACCATTGATGCTACCCAATAGAGCATTATTAGACTATGAATTAATCAAGTTTGCCAAATTATTGAAAATAAAATATTTTCGAGATGTGTACATGCGCGATTCTCTACCGAAAAACGGACCTCGACGATGTGAATCAGCAATACTAAATTTGGATGTGTCTAAAAACTCAGGCACGCATTGGGTAGCATATAGGAAGATGAATGACTGCGTCGAATATTTCGATTCATTTGGTAATCTGAAGCCTCCGAGAGAACTTGTCACTTATCTTGCTGGCAGTAAAATATTTCACAATTACGAGCAATACCAAAATTACAATCAGATCAACTGTGACATTTGTGTTTGCAATTCCTCTATAATGTCTGAAGCATGGTTGGTTGGCGAAACACAATTGTTGTCGTCTTTTGCAAGTGGCGAATTGAAAACTATTCCTCTAAATTATTTGGTACAGCGAGTTAAACCTTGGGATTTATTAGACAATTGGCATAAATTACCAAAAGAATATCAATCGAATTTCAGCTTGCAAATTTGCTTGCCTTGTTTTGGGCATTACAATCGACCGGATCAACGTACTTATGTCGATGGTCCGGTTAGCTCACAACGCAACTGTCATGCATGTAATTATTATTTGAAAAAATTAAATTGTTTTTTCTAATCTAGTAATATTATTTAAATACACCACTCCCATGAACATCACAGTCATGTCTCAACTGTTGAACTTAACGTCCACATCGAATGAATTCTCCTTCACTCCTCCCACACCGATAATATTGAAACCTGAAAAAGAATACTTTATTGGTGTGTTGGGGTTTCATTCGTATCATTCTATACCGAATATCGATGGTGAGAAATTTTATTTCTACAATAAAAATGATCGTAAGAAAGGACTCATCACCATTAACTTCCCGTCAGGATGTTACGAAATCACAGATATTGAAGCTTATCTCATCGATCAATTCAAATTGAAGACGGATACAACTGTGGCCGATATATCTTTGAAGCCCAACAACAACACTCTTCAGTGTGAAATTTACAGTCGACAGCACGTCATCGATTTTGAATACTCTGATAGTTTGAGTAAAATACTAGATTTTCTTCAAAGATACTAGATCCTGGTAAAGTCCACCGTTCCGATCTACCTGTTAACATTTGTAAAATATCAACTTTACTATTCGATTGCAATATTGCTGAAGGATCGTTTGACGGAGATAAGCCTGCTCATACAATATTCCGTTTCCCAATTACAGTGGACCCTGGTTATGCAATCAACGAACGACCGAACAATCCGATTTACTTAGCTGTGAGCAGCACAAACGAAATCACCAACATTACCGTAAGAGTGTTGAATCAAGATCTCGAACCAGTAAATTTTTGAGGAGAAAAAAGCACGTTACTTTAACATCTAATGGAACGTTAATGGGTCTACTTATCAACAACGACTATTATAAAAGTCCCTCATCATCTACAACAAAATTAGTCTCTTGCAGATCGTTCAAAAGAACGAAGCTTCATCTAACTCCTGCAAATCGGGCGTTTCTCAAAGCAATAGGATTAAAGTTGAAGAAGAATGACACTAAAAAGAAAGTACGTGCGTTCTGATAGGACACCACCATCAACGAAAATATCTTCGATATTTGACCTTTACCGAGATCCACAATATGAAGAAGCGTTAAGAAAAGAAGATTTTCACACCTATGTTCCTTATGTGAAATGATTCAATAACAGCGATTCTGTGGAATTTGACATCCAACAAACTGACGCATTTTTTCTCATGTACGAAACTCAACTTGAAATTAAGGGAAAATTAGAAGTTAGTGGCGGAGGAGGACATGTTAATCTAACGCCAAATTGCGGTGGATTCCTCTTCGATTCTTGTTCCTACATTCAAAGTGGAAAGGAAATAGAAATAGTACGAGATCCCTGTATAGTAAGTACCGCAAGAAGTTTGTTGTGTTATAATTCACAATCGAAAGAAATGGCTTTAGCTGGCTGGAATTATCCCAATAAATCGCTATTGAATGATGTTGATAAATCGTTTAGTTTGTTGATTCCTCTAAAACACATTTTCAATGTATTCAATGACTATACTAAAATCACATATGGAAAACAAACTTTTCCATTCATACGTGCTCGTCATGATAACGATGCTGTAATAGTAAATGGAGTAACAACAGGTACTACGACATCTAACACTACAATGAAGTTTGTTATAGATAGCATGGCATTGAAAGTTAAACACGTCTATCCTAACGATGAAATAAAATTACGTATGATGGAGCAAATAAAAAGTGATCGACCAATATTCATTCCGTTCAGAAAATGGGAACTTTGTGTATTGCCTACGTTAACGAAAGACGCTAAAAATGAGATTTGGTTAGTTAAAACGAGCTCGTCTGTCGAGAGACCTCGATATGTTATCGTATGCTTTCAAATAGATAGACGCAACAAGAAGACAAACGATCCTTCGCAATTCGATCACTTGAACACCAACAATGTAAGATTGGCTTTGAACGGAGATTTTTGGGCCACCGAACGATTAAAGATGGATTTCGGAAAAAACGACTATACTCTTGCCTATCATAATTACGCCTCATTCTATAGAAGCTATACCAATTCCAGCATAATACATCCAACATTGGACTATGAAGCATTCAAAGATCGTGCTCTCTTTGTCATAGACTGTTCCAAACAGGAGGAGGGTATGAGGGCATCGACAGTTGATATAAAAGTGGAAATTGAAGTAGGTGTAGGATTTCCTGCAAATACTAGAGCATATTGTATAATTATACATGACTGTTTATTGGAGTATTACCCCCTAACGGAAATTATCAAAACGATCACATAGTACCAGTGTTGAACTACACAGCGAGACAGTTACAAATAAACCACGATGAGAATAGCATTCATTGACATTCAAGGCTTCATTATCGACGGTACATTCCATCCTAAGGAATTGTCCATCGAAATCGGATATAAACATAGACACTACATATTTAAGCCGCCACAACCCTTTCATTTGCTAAGCAATCAAGATAAGAAAACAAACAACTTTTTGGAACACCATATCCATGGAATCAAGTATTCTTCTGGCGATGTTGATTATTCAAAATTGGACGAGAGTTTGAAAAGTACAATGTCTAATGTCGATTGTGTTTACGTTCGCGGTAATCAGAAATATGAATTTTTACAAAAGAAATGTGAAGAATATGGAATTTCTACGACAACTGTTGTTGATGTCTGCAAGTTTGATGTAACGTCCTCAGCCATGGAAAGTTTAAAAAAAACATTCGAATGCTTGTCATGCCGATGGGGCTTTCAATTGTACACAAATTAATGTAGAACGATTACGATGTTGGTTTTTAAATGTAATACCATTGTAATTTTACTCAAATGAATAGAAAAAAATTATGAGTTGTTTTATTGAAACACATTGTATACTCATTTATGTCTATACTACATGAAGACTTAAACTCTCGGTTTACAATATTCAATATAATTTCCAATATTAAAATAAATACTGATGTTAAAATTATACATGTCATTGCAAAAACGTTATTAATTTCATCCTTGATGGCATCCTGTTGTTCCCGAACCTTGTGTATCCAAAACGTAAAAGTTATTGTTGAATTTCTTAAGAAAAAATTGATGAGTTGTTTTATTGAAACACATTGTATACTCATTTATGTCTATATTACATGAAGACTTAAACTTTCGTTTTACAATATTCAATATAATTTTCAATATTAAAATAAATACTGATGTTAAAATTATACATGTCATTGCAAAAACATTATTAATTTCATCCTTGATGGCATCTTGTTGTTCCCGAATTGTATTATTCATCATATTGTAGCCGGTTCAATTCTGTGGATATTTTTTGTAGGCGGCGATTTCTGAAGACGTTATCCTCCAAGCACATTCGCTCCAATTGCTTTATCAGTTTAATCTTATTTTCATAAATTGAAATATATCTACTCAATTCTCGAACGCGTTTAGAAAATTCCTCCAATTTGCGTCTATACTCTTCCGATAACATTGTGATACAAACACTCAATTCTCTCATTCATTTATTATAAAAGAAATCATGCACATGCTTTCAAGACTTTCAAAATACCCCGTATAAGAAAAAGACATCAGTTAAATATGATTTTAAAAAAATGCAACATAAAATCTATTTTTATTAATTTGATAGAAAACTAAATTCTGCTGTTTCATGAATAAACTCAGTTTAGATTTTATCGTAAATGACTAATACAATATCATGTTGATATCATATATTTTTTAAAAGATACTAAAGTAATATTCCGTAATATAAAGTAATATTCCCTTATCATGACATTCCAATCTTATCATATTTGAAACAAGTTCGCTATTGTCTGAATAAATGATTTGGTCTGCACGTGCTTGCTAACTATAGAAATAACACATAAATATTACCTACTAAGCGAATTTAATATAATGCGAGATTTCATTTATCACAATATAAAAAACCTTCTATAAAATGATATGAATTCACACACATATCCGTTTCAAAAAAAAATGTTGGTTATCAATCTAATAACATTCCTTTGAGAATTTCAAAATATTGTACCAATGGTTAGATCCCCATCACTTATTGCTAAGTTGCAAAGTCTAATGTGGTTGCTGTAATCTTCTTGTTTGTCTCAGATGTATTCATAATAATGCGAGATTTCATTTATTACAATATAAAAAACCTTCTATAAAATGATATGAATTCACACACATATCCGTTTTAAAAAAAAATGTTGGTTATCAATCTAATAACATTCCTTTGAGAATTTCAAAATATAGAACCCTTAAAAAATCAGCTAACTGCATAGCCCCTCCCCCTCGTGAGCACTACCCCTCATCTATTACACACACACACACACACAATCCTCCATATATTTTCTTTCTACTAATTACTTCTTGTATACATCCTTATTCACTTTTTACGCAACCCCCCCGTAGACGCTACCCTTAAAACCCTCTTCGCTTCTTCTAAATCACCCCCTAGATATCTTATACACGTAAAAACATACACACTTATTTACTTTTTGCATAACCCCCGTTCGTGTATACTCCCTTACTTTTTGCGTAATCCCCGTAGACGCTACCCTTAAAAACCCCTTCGCTTCTTCTAAACCACCCTCTAGATACCTTATACACGTAACAACATACACACTTATTTACTTTTTGCATAACCCCCGTTCTGGTATACACCCTTACTTTTTGCGTAATCCCCCGTAGACGCTACCCTTAAAAACCCCTTCGCTTCTTCTAAACCACCCTCTAGATACCTTATACACGTAACAACATACACACCTATTTACTTTTTGCATAACCCTCGTAGACGCTACCGTCATTACTTGCTAACCATCTAGAGACTTCTTCTACTTCTTGTAAACCCTCTGGAAACTTCTTCCTATCGGTAACTACCCATAGGCCATCCGCCTGTTCATCCGATAAAGTGTCACAGAACATACGTGTATTAACTACTCGCTACGCCGTCGATACCACATATCACTTCACTAACGCGACCAAGTTTCCACCTCATGGGTGGCAAATTGACCTCTTTGATAAGGACTAGACGATCTTCGACAACCTTATCAACTTTGGTAGCAACCCACTTGCTTCTCTTCTGCAACTCAGAGATATACTCCTTATTCCACCTTTCCCACATATGTTTCGATAATTTTTGCGTCAGTTGATAGCGTGATAGTCGACTTATAGGAATGTGTGTAAATTGTCAGTCGCCTGATGTGGTTATAGGGCGACCAATAAGAAAATGGGCGGGCGTTAGAGGGGTGTAATCGTTGGGGTCGGTGAATAACGGCGTCAACGGCCGCGAATTAATTATTGCCTTAAGCTGCGTCAATAACGAGTAGAATTCTTCATAAGTGAGGTGTGCATTTGACAGAACTCTTTTAAGGTGATGTTTAATTGATTTAACACCCGCTTCCCAAAGACCACCAAAATGGGTTGAATATGGCGGTGAGAATTTCCAATCTATCTCGTCTTTGGACAATGAATCAATAATTGATGATTTGTTTGATTTAAGGAATGTACTAAGCTCTTCAAAATCCGTACTTGCAGACACAAAATTTTTACCATTGTCCGAAAAAGTTTGTCTGTGCTTTCCCCTACGTGAAATAAATCCTTTTAGTGCCAACAAAAATGTTTCCATGGATAGATCCATAACAAGTTGAATATGAATCGCCTTCCCAAACAGCACTGTACGTATAAAATACGTACATATTAGGTCTTATATACGTCCTGTATTTAATACGTACATTATGATTCCTAAACGGTGCGTACTCTTAGGCACGTACCATGTACGTACTCAATACGTATCGGCTGTACGTATTTTCTGATACGTATTATGTACGAACTAAATACGTATCAGCTGTACGTGATTTGTTATACGAAAAAATTGTGTAGGTACACATTTTTATAATATATATTATATAGAGGTATATTCATTCCAAAAATAACTTATCTATTTGTTGTTAGCGATGGTTTGTTCATCAATAATATTTTTAAACAGGTATACATTTTGTCGCAAAATTAGCACAGAATCGAGGGACACGTATTTTTTACTTTAAACCTACATCAGGTGGGTGATTTGTGCCTACATCTATACAAAAACATTCCAAATTATCAGGTTAAGTTCAATTTGTTGGGAAAATAAATTATTAGTAAGTTTAGACTGTGACTGGATGTGTGCACTTATTGTTTGACTTAAATTCATTGTATTACACAATAATTGATTGATACTGTGCATATGAAGTTTTTCACAAAGTTTCATTCGTTAAAATGAAAACGAAGGTAACAATTTTGTTTCTCATCCTGTCCTTGTCAAATAACCGAACGTCGAATAATTCTCTCTTCTTCTGAATGTACACAAATAATTTGAAAGTGGTAAGTAAATGGATTTGTGGTAAGGGTCTTCTGCCCTATTGCGTTCATTTACCACACTTGCAGAAGAAAGATTGACATGTTAGGCCGGAATTGTAAATTTTCAATATTCTACTTTATGACGTATTCTGTAAGAAGATTGTTTTCCTGTTACTAATTTTAATTTTTTTACAATGTTTAGATTTCTTTTGATATATTTTTGTCATGTCGCATCGGACATAATCGATCGAGATTCAAGAATATACAGCCGCCGGATAAATAAAATTCGAAATTCGCGCGTATAAGTGTTACTCAACTTCGTGAATTGTCAGAAATGTCTTTTGTAGTGGTGTCCTCGTGACAGTTGTGTGTAAAGAAACAAACGATCCAACCATGTCTTTATAATTTTTAAACATGTGTATTGATGCTATGTTAACAGTTAACCAGATTCTTGTTATCTATGAACCAGATATCTAGGGTATCTGAATAAAAATTATATATAAATTTTAGGGGTATCTGTAGCATTGGTGTTTTTATTTAGTTTAGAGAGTGCAATAGAGAAATATTTGGTGGTATTTATCTCAATATTCCACACATACCTATTGTGCTTGTGTTACTTTTGTTTTGTGTATACCCATGATTAATTGGTAAGCTATTAACAAATTTCTATAACATCAACTTTTGATTTTAATTAATCTCTAGTGTTTATTTAATTTATGTTTTTTAAAGTAACAGTTAAACTAGTATAAATTAATATTAGGTACTTTCCATAGTTGTTTTATTATAGTCTGTAGTGTTGCCACCTACCGTTATTCACTCTGAGATCTATGAACCTAAAACTCGGTGCATACTGTGCGCTTCTAGGCGTTGCCTCTAACTCTTGCGGAGACGGGGGGGTCCGTTGTTCAAAGACTAAATAAATGTAAAAGGGCGCCAGGCAATCTTGCCTTTCCACAACTACCTACACAAGTTTTTCCCACCCTAAGACTACCAAATAGGTGCAGAAATAAAAGTCAGATGTCACTTACCCAAGTCTAAGTTTAATGAATTGGCCTAGTATATCAAGCGATCTTACAATGTTCTACTATTACAACTAATACATAAACGGGTACCACAAAATTACAATAAATTCCCCCAGGTGTCCAAAATGACTCATAAGTCATAGACACAAATTATCATAGGTAAGTGAAATTCCCCCTTGATTAAATGATGTACAAAAATTTATACAAATATATATATATATATATATATATATATATATATATATATATACAAGTATCCCAAGCCAAAAATATATATCCCGTACCTTTAAAACTAATGTATCCCTCCCCAGTAGTAACTCAATCCTACTACAATTTGTACAAAAAAAGGTTGACAGGCTGTACCCACTAGTACCCAATGGTACTTTAAAATCCTATAGATCCCTGGGTTAAGATCCTATATATTCCCTAAGTAAAATCCTTTAATTACCCCCAAGTAAAATCCTATAAACCCCCCTGGTAAAATCCTATGAAACCCCCCTGGTGTAATCCTATAATTCCCCCCTATTGAAATCCTATGTTACAGCCTGGATTGTTCGTTGGGTATAAATATGTACGAACCAGTACCTACATACAAATGAAATTTCTCAAAAGAGTACTCGATTAGCCGGTAGAATGAGAAAACTATGAACTTAAGTTCCAAATACAATATAGGGTTAAATCAATACAATATACCATACGTATCTATGGCACAAAATAACGTTTATGCAATTAAATGTGAAATTTTGAAAGTAAATATTAAAAATACAATATGGCGCAATATCATATGTGCTCATACGCTTACTACCACCAACTCAAATAACTCAGAATTTAAAAATTGAATAGCCACAGTAACGTTTACAAATTTAACAACAGTGGGTGTAGTTTTCACCAATCCACAATGTGAGTGTTAATGGTAAAACAGGTTTAATTGAATAGTGTATGTTGATCAGAGTATTTGTAATACTTGATCCACACAAGTATCGTAAACTGCGTACCACAAGTGGCTTCCGGTAATAAAAAAGTTATCTACAACCTACACTGACGGATTTAAACAAGTGTTATGCGCAAAAAGGTATTTTACATAAACCAAAGTTCAAAACTGGCGTGAAATCCACTGTGTCTTGATGGTTGCTAGTGGTGGCTACCAACTACTACTTCTATAGAATGCTATAAGATCCAATATTGTACTCTTCAGTAACAATCCAAATTTTCCCCCATACAAGTTTGTTGTTCTGACTCAACGTTGTCCCATAAAATGAAATCCAAAACCAAATCCAGAATAGTGAATATTGACGAACGAGAAGAGGAGAGAAAAGAGCAGAACAGAAAAGAAGAGAAGAAAAGGAAAGAGAACCCTAAAATGAGAAATATATCAATACTCTATACATTTTTTTCAGTCTCAATGGTCAAAACGAAATATCAATCTAAACTTTACCCCCTTATCGATTAACTCCCTCTAGCAGTCATATATCTGATATGAGTAATCTCTATTACTGATCTCTAAACTGAAATATCTACTAATCTCATAAGAGCAAGACTTCTATTAATCATAAAGGTTAATCAACTAATATTGATATTACTTAATTTTGCTGACAAAAGTTAACTAGAAAATTCTATATTTCATGTTTGACCAACAAAAAATTATAATACTAATCGAGCTTAACATATTAACTATAATCTTTTTACATTTGACAAATAAAACAAGATACGAGCTCATATGGAGCCAATACCTATGAACTAAGTACCTAAACTATGAAACCAGTTGACCTTCAATCAACAAAAAAATACATTATCCAAAGATAAAACGCTTTAAAATTACTAGAATATTCATCTATATATAGAAAAACTGTAGTATTTCTTACCAAATGGCCAGTTTGAGTTCCGAATATATAGGGCTGAAGGTGTTATTACCCTAGGTACTGTGATAAAGGCCTACTGAAACAACATACCCTCTTCAAGATTGGTTTTCATGTACAATGTACAGCTATAAAGGAAAATCAATTGATCAGACAATGGACAAAACCTCTATGATATAATTGAGAAGAATCTAGTTAATGAAACTATAGAAACATTCTGATACTTACAATTAACTGGAATGACAGCATAAAAAAACCACCTGTCGGTTGAATTATCTGATCCCAAAAAAAATGGTATTTCCACAGGGCTATACTCTCCAAACAACTACAAAAATATCTAACGATACCCGGGAAATGTGTATCACCAATCGGTCATCCCTTAACATAAGGAGAAATATTCAATGATTTCATCCGAGAATGGAGACATTAATTCATCCGCCTTCACTCCGATATAACCAACGAACAATGAATGTCCAGTATATTCACAGGCAAAATCAAAAACTCTCGTGTCAAACCAGCCAGCCAATCAGAATGCTCTCGAGATGTCAAAGCTTCCAATAACCAATAAGAGCTGAGATATCCAACAAGTATATATCACAGAATAATATATGCATAGACACATCACGGAGAATCGCGTTACAAAGTTATGTATCAGGGGTAGTGCGTTCGGAGTAACACCACGGGGACATGCTCCACAAAAATAAAATAAATACTTGACGTATAGTTAATTAGAATGTTTATGGCTGTACAATATTATAAATTATTCCCAATATAGATGCCACTGGATTTCCTAATATACATGGTAGCTCAAAATGATGTTGAATTGCATGACGAATTATATTTTCAAGTTCCTGTAACTTAATTTGCACAACCACAAAATTGAAACGTATCAGTGTTGGGACCTTTTGTAAGCAGAATTTTTGTTACAACCTGTCTATTTGCAGTTTATAAAGACAAGTATACCCATCTATTATTTATTATTACATTAATCGACTAGTAAGATATCTTATAAAAATATTAAACATTACAAAAAAGCAACACTATATTCATTTTGGATTAGATAAATGTTTGCAAAAGGTACTTTCACAACATCCTAAATTGAGAGACGATAGTGTCATTGAAATTGTAATTAACATTGATAGACTTCCACTAACAAAAAGCTCCACAAGTCAATTCTATCCAGTTTAATAAAGTATATATCAAAACCGGGGATTTGTTGAGATTGTGGGTGTATATTATGGCTGTGGAAAACCCAATGAACCTAAATTGTTTTTGTCAGATTTTGTTGAAGATGCCACTAATATTACAAATAATCGGATTCAGTGCAAAGGCCCCAATTTTATGCTGTTAAAATAGAAATATTTGTGTGTGATACTCCAGCAAAAGCTTATATTACATATGCTAAAGCTTATTCAGGTTATATGTCACCCTCTAAGTGTCATGCAGAGGGATCTTATGATAATTGAGTTTATTTTCCTGATATGGCAAACCTTCATTTATATACTGATATTGATTTCAGAGCAAAAACTCCAAAACATCACCATCCAGGTACTTACTTCAAGTCTAGATATGATGAAATCTTTCCCTCTTGATTACATGCATCTTGGTTGTTTAGGGGTTGTAAAAAAGTTACTAGTATGTTTGTGGTTAACTGGAAAGCCTTCAGCAAAAATTCCATATAGTAAAAAAGAAACATTATCAAAATGTTCAATTGAACAGTCTTGTAACATTCCAACAGAATTCAATGGAAAACCCCCTAGTGTCAGTGAAAGTAAAAAAGGTGGAAAGCAGCATAATTCAGGCAATTTTGCACTATACAGGGCCAGTTCTTTTAGTTAATTATTATCAAAGGAAAATTTTGAGCATGTCATTGTTTTATACTATGCAATAACAATATTATCGTACCCACAGTTTTTAAGATACACTTATTATGCTAAAAAACTTTTAACATATTATGTAGAAATGTTTATTACAATTCATGGTGAAAATTATGCCTCAGATAATATACATAACCTACTACATTTAGCTGAAGATGTTAGAATATTTGGACATCTCAATAGTTATAGTGTTTTTGATTTCGAAAATATATGCAAACAATAAAGAAGTTGCTTAGAAAACAAGACAACCCTCTACAACAATGATTAATAGAATAACAGAACTAGATAATGCTAAACAAAGTGAACATGTTGAACGTATTGAACAAAGTGAATATTCTCAAAATTTTCCGATACTCCACAAACCTCACTACAATGGACCTGTGCTAAAAATTTATCCAATAACCGATCAATTTAAGCAAGTGAATTGCAAAAACATTGATTTCTTGCCTAAAGAACCTGATAGTTGTTGTTTATCCGGTCGAGAAATAATAGAAATCAGTTATTCGAAGATAACGGGCAAATCCTAATTTTAAGATAGAATATACAGAAAAAGAAATTTTTTACCTTAGGCCATGCGAGTCATCGATATTAAATATATTTTTTGTTGGAAAATGACTAGTGAAAGAAAAGCATGGAAAATACAAAATGTTTCATTCAAATGTCATGTCATGTTAACATTCACTAACAAATTTGTTACTCTTCCGTTGCTACATAGTTTTTGAGACAACTTGTATTTATTATCCATAATCTAACAAAATATTGAGAGTTGCCTGTGTGCTGAATATATCGAACAACTTGCTTTGCGAGATGTTCAATATATTTACCCATTTTTTAGTGATAGTCGTTTTGAAACAAGTTTTTAAGTTGCTGTAAATATATTGAAAATTAACTACTCTATTAAAAAAATCATGTGTTTATATTTTTTTTGGATTCAACTTTTCAGAAAAAATGGAAAATAATGATATTCGTGAGTTTTCCGAAAAGACTTGGATAAAAATGCAGTTTATCAATGACACGTCGGTAGCAGTGGTGCCCATCCACAAGATGGATTAATGTAGACAATTGTTTGTGGCCACCAGAGAAACTTATCGCTGCTATAAGGTCACATCAATTAAATTTGTGTTGGCCTTCGCTTAAGGCGAAGTTATTTAGGGATGGGACTTACGGTAATATCTACAAATTATGTATAAATTGCAAACTGAATATTGATATTCATTTCTAGATTCATATGAAACTGCTCGTCTAAAGTGCAGAAAGGCGGAGGTGGAGAACTCAATACCACATATGTGGACGAATCACATCCAAAAATAAGGGAATTTAAAACGTGGTTCCATTTTTCTTCAAAATCCGACAGTAAGGTTAAAGAACTTGTAAGGCAAAAGAAGAGGTCTAGACTGTCATCACCACTAAAAGCAGCTCGCACAATAATAATAGGTAATTGATATGAAAATGATGATTTTGACCTTCCCCAGTAATATTTCTTTGTTTTGTGAGTTTTTCAATTATTATTCAATGTCCACCATTGAAAAATAGTACTTTTTTGTAAAAAATCATAGACCAAAAATTGAGGTACTTGATCACTGTGTTAATATTTTAGATACTGCAGAGCCCAAAATGAGCCACGTGGAACAAAGCCGAGAGGCAGTTTTGAGTACTAAAGAATGTGAGCCTTCAGCTAGGTCCAGCCGTCAAATTTAGTTGTTTGTTTTTATGAAACTTATAAATCTGTAATTTGAAGTTATTGGAAAAGGGACTCAAGGTCCAACAATAAACCACAGACATGGGATATTTGTAGTTTTTCATTTTAAAACTTATCTAAAAAACCTTTTTAGGTGTTGAAAAAGTGTATTAACACTCCGAGGAGTTGGGTGTTTAAAGGAGTCTTGGGTGCTTACCTAAATTTCTCTGGTGCCTTATTTTGAATTCTAAATAAATATTGAAAAATCCACCCCTTCGTCTACTTGAAGCTAGTTGACTGGCGTGCACAGATTGGTCTACAGGGCAATCTGACATCTAAACGGGCACAGGAGGTAGGTATTGCGAATAGGAGGAGTCTCGTTATAAATAAATAATAAATACCTACTCTTTATTATATTATATTTTCCTAACTAGTTAATAGTCAAAAGTAACTCCAATTAAATTACCTTCCAAGTTATTTTTAAAGTTTAATATTCTAATATAATCTAGTGTGGGCTTTCTGTCGTGTACTTCAATATATAAGACCATACAGTTGAACCCACAAATAAGTGATAAGGAACTTTATTCTAGCAACGTTATTAACATTGTGACAAGTAAACTCAAATCACCTTCAAAATTTTAATAATAAAGCTTCTTAGAACTAAATTGTGAGCTTTCAGCTCTGTAGTCTGTTTACAATGTACGTACTATCGATACATACCAAGTACGTACAAACGATATGTACCGAGTTCGTACAAACGGTACGTACCATGTACGTACAAATGGTACGTACCAAGTACGTTCAAAATGGTACGTACCAAGTACGTACAAAACGGTACGTATCAAGTACGTAAAAGCAGTGCGTATTTGGTACGTACATTTTATTGGAAAATGTACGTATTTAATACGTACTACATACAGAAAAGTACGTACATAATACGTACCTTACGTCTCATGAGTACGTATTAAATACGTATTATGTACGTACTCGTGCTGCCTGGGTTAGTGTTAAAGCAAACAAATATGCAAATGTAACCTTTTGTTAATTTGGAATCGCGCCCCTTTCGGTCTCGAATTAAGTACGGCCCTGCGTAATCAACTCCGCTTACTATAAATGGTGGTCCAGGTAGGAGGCGCTGGGCAGGTAAATTGCCCATGATGGTCTGTATGCCTTTCGGTTTAGCGCGAAAGCCAACTGTACAGCTATGAACTATGCGCCTAGCTAAATCCCTGCCCCTTACTGGCCAATAGTTTTTTCTGATGTTGGCTAAAAGTAATTGCGGCCTGGCATGATATAAGTTTTGGTGATAGTAATCAAAAATTAGCCTCGTCAGTTTGTGATTAGATGAAATGATGATTGGATGCTTCTTATCGTAGGTAAACTCAGAATTTTGCAAACGACCTCCCACGCGAAGAATACCTTCTTTGTCAATAAATGGAGATAAATGTGTGATGCTCCTTGAATTTTTAAGAAAAGTTCTGTTCGCTAATAGGTGTATCTCATTGTAAAAGCTTGCTCCTTGTGCGGCCTTTAAAACGTAAATTATTGCTTGAATAATTTAATCCACTACAAGTGGACCGAAATTACGATGATCCCTCTTGACCTTACAATTGTTAATAAACCGTAATACATATGCCGCACTTCTTTCCAACCTAAATTAATTTGAAGAGTTTTTCATTAAAAATAAATCACCTTCCGTGTGTAGAAATAATTATGATATATGTTTTTTTATATCAGGAATTTCTGTTGGCAGCGTCAGTCCAAAAAAGGCCAGTAATCGCGGGACTCGGTTAGCCATTCAGGACCATACCACCAAAGGCTAAATCGTAACAAATTTTCAGGCGAGACACCCCTGGATAATAAATCGGCGGGATTATCCGAAGTAGGTACATGCCGCCACTGGGCAAAAGAAATTGCTTCTTGAATTTCGTCCACACGATTACTAACAAATGTTTAGAATTTATTTGCCGGTTTTTTTATCCAACACAGAACAATGGTAGATTCCGTCCATAAATAGCAATTATTAAATTTGATTTTTAAGGAATTGAGTACCTTTTTTGCTAGTCTGGAAATAACTAATGCCCCACAGAGTTCCAGGCGAGGTAATTTTACTGGTCCTATACCGGCGACTTTACCTTTAGCGCAGAGTAAATGAGAGCGTGTTTCATTATTTGTATCAGTGGAGACAATATAAATACATCCTCCATACGCCTTTTCGCTGCCGTCTGCAAATCCATGCAATTCAATGTTCGTATAATTATGCAATTTTACCAGGCATTCTATTTTAACATTATTTAAAATGGGAAGCTGTCGTCTTAAATTAATAAATGTTGTTTTAATATGAGTAGGAACTGGCTCGTCCCAGGAAATGTGTTCAAGCCATAAATTTTGAAGCATTATTTTAAATGTCGTTGTACAGGGCATGAGAAGCCCTAATGGGTCAAACACTTGTGAAATATCGGACAGTATACGACGCTTCGTTATTTTTTCGTTTTCTTTGAATGCAGTGATTCTGTAATGTAATAATTCTTGATGAGGCGACCATAACAACCCCAGCGTTTTGGAGTTTTCGTTCTCACCGCAACTTAATATGGCAGATGTGCATGAACCATCACTAATATTTTTTAGGATCACAGGGCTATTAGAATAAAACTTTCTTAACAAAAAACCTCCTTTTTTTAGAGCCTCAGTTATTTTGTGACATGCCTCCTGAGCCTCTTTAACCGAATCAAAAACGGGTAATAAATCGTCCACGTAAAAATCATTACGTATGATATTCGAAATATCAAGATTAATGTTAGAATAGTCTAAACCTAAAGTGTGTAGACATTTAATCGCGAGGTATGATGAACATTTCATACCGTATGTCACGGTTGTGCATTTATAAGCCTTTAATGGCTCGGCGGGAGAATCGCGCCAAAGAATACGTTGTAATGTTTGTTGGTTTTCCTGGATCAAAATCTGACGGTACATTTTCTCAATGTCCGCACTTATGACGTATGTGTGCAATCGAAATCTTAATAAAAGGGATAATAAATCATCTTGCAGGGTGGGACCGGCCATTTGTAGGTCATTAAGAGAGAGACCTGAGGATGTGGCTGCTGAGCAATCAAAAACAACTCGAAGACGCGTAGTTAACGAGCTTTCCTCTAAAATACTATGATGGGGCATAAAGTAGAATTGTTTGTGTGGCACATTAAGAGGATCCAGACACTCTATTTCTTTCATGTGTCCGAGATTAATGTATTCGTATATAAAGTCAGTGTAAAGTTGTCTTGATTTAGGGTTAGATTCTAGTTTTCTTTCTAAATTAAAAAATCGTTTTCTTGCAATGCTATAAGAATCGCCTAATTTTTCGGTCGGTGCCTTAAATGGGAGAGCTACTATAAATTTGCCATTGGAGTGTCGTCGCGTAGTTTCATGAAAATGTTGATCGCAGGAAATTTTTTCTTTCATAAGATTCGTTTTTCGACAATTTCCTTTAATTCCCAAAATCGGGCTAATTGATTTTGAATCTGAGCCTCGGCCGACGCTGTTAAGAAGTTACAGCTTACTTCTATGCGCTCTGAAAATGGTGCTAAATACGGACCTGCTATAATCCAACCGAGTACTGTTTGGTGCATTATCGGCTTATTTTTACCTAAACTAAAAGTATTTTGACCCAAGAGATTCCAAAATAGGTCACTACCGATAAGGATATAGATTTTCCGGGGTTTAGAAAACATGTAGTCGGCTAATGGCAAGTGTTTTGGAATATTTAGATATTGTAAATTTAAGGGAACAGCAGGTATATAACCTGAAATTTGTGGAACAATAAAGCATCGTAATTGTGCGTTGATATCGTTTATTTTTGAAGATATTTTTATATTACACCCTAATTGGCATGAAATATTTGTCATGCCTGACACTGTCCAGTTGACCTGTTCCGATGAAATACCTAATTTACTATGCAATTCAGCAGATATAAATGAACTTTGCGATCCACTATCTAAAAGTGCTCTAGCTGTATGCATTTCATTGTATTTGTCATACACGTTTATTAGAGCGGTTGATAAGATGACTACCTGACCTTCCTTCGCGATATTAGAAATGGAGCAATTTGCTAATGAAGTGGATGGTTCGATTGAGGTTAAAGCGTCAGGGTTAGAGGTAGTTTCACGCGAGCGATCATTGTTTTGAACGCGATGGAAATGTAGTAGTGTGTGATGCCGCCCATTACATGTTTTACAAGAATTCATATGACGACAAATTCTGTTGTCGTGGCCAGGTTTTAGACAATTAATGCATAATTGGGCATTTTTAGCCCTTTCATATTTTTCAGTGGGAGATAAACTCATAAACTCTGAGCAGTTTTGTATATGACATGAGAATTTTTACATATAGTACAAAGCGGGTTCTGATTCGATTTACTAGGAGGCTTGTTATGGTTAGACGTGTGCTTGTTTGAATATCTTGATGCTTGGTGAGAAGAATAATAACCGCGTGTATGATTGAATGTACTTCTGAAATTGTTATTAAACGAATTATTATTATGAGCCTTTTTGTCAGCTTGGTTAGCTTCAAATGTTTCAATAAATCGGCGCGCGATTTTAAGAATGTCTTAAGATCGTTGAATTAATGTACCTCTTTATTGGCGTTTGATTTCGTTTTTTCCCATTCGCGTAACGTGGACGAATCTAATTTGGTAGTTATAATGTGAATTAATAATACATCCCAGTGATCTGTTTGTTGTCCCATTTGTTTAAGAGAATGTCTGAAGATAAGGTGGAATTTTTTATGATATTTTTTGCTATTACTATTTGCATGTGAAAGTTAGATTCAAAGTTATCGCGCTCTTCATATTCAATTTCTAATAAATCTTCATTTGTTGTTTTCTCCTCAATCACACCCTGTATGTTCTCAAACCCAAAAATAATGTTTTTTGAATGATTTAAACGCTCTTGCAACGCTAAAAGGTCTACGTTCGCTAGAATAGCATTCGGTCCTTTAATGCTTGATAAATATTTCCCAAAATTCGTGAGCTTAGCTTTATTCGCGCCTCGCTTTCTTTTTAATTCTTCCAAAGAAAGAGACGTAACGTCTGACATTTCTGATATTCAAATATAATGAACAAAACAAAATGTAGTAAATAATGAATTGTGATAATTAAATATATGAAATCGATTATGTTATGATTATGCTAATTTGGATGTAATTTGACACAATTAAGTGAATAATGAATTGGGTTAATTAAATGTATGGAATCCGATACAGTGAACACTTATGAGCAGACAGATCAAAATAATCAGATTAATCCCATTACGCAAAACATCTACTTGACACCAACCATTCATTGACACCTAACACAGAACTAGAAGTACTACATACTTGTCATAAGAAACAAGAACTGGATTTCCTTGAGAGTGGGAAATTAGAAAACACTTAAGGAACCCACAATATGAAGTTGTCAATGAACAGATAAATCTTGGGTGTTCTCCATTATTGAACTGTCTTCTTAAGTGATAATTGTAAAAATCAGCAGATATAGTTTTCCTGGTTTCCTATATCATTGCACAGTTATACTGATCTTAATTGGAAAAACGATATCCAGGATATCACCATAGTGCTAATAATATCTAAGCTTCAATATTTGTGATATCACATCTTCTTCTTTTTTCTATTAACATATATTAAGTCAATCACAAGGTAGGTCACTTCTTGGTCTAGCCAAAAATAACCACTAATCATCAGGTAGGCATCAAATGAAATTTAACTTCTGTCAATCTGACGATGTTATTCAGTTATCGAAACAATTGTCCATTTTTTAGGATTTTCAACATTTTTCATCATATTGTGGAATTAGCTAGAAACGTTGAGTCTCATTTAAAACACTGATATGAGTAGATTCCACGAAGTAAGTGTCGAAACAGTTAATTTCATTGAAAAATAATGAACATGATGTTCTATATTTCATAAACTATCACAATTCATAAGAGTTCGTCCCACCGATTCAGTCATAAATTAGGAGCTTTCAATATTATGATACGAAGACTACTAACAATACCATTAAATACTAATAATTACAACAAAGAAATTATTATCATGAAACAAATAGCAGTTAATAATAATTACGATCCAAATTTGGTTGACAATATAATAAATAAATAAACGGTTTTTACGATTAAAACTAACGTTTCCGCATCTGTGGCACCCAACAATATTCTATCATAAAATTGATACTTGTATACACTTCGGGGGATGTATCGTGCTAACAAACCGAAATTTCTCCAAAAATAACGAAAATTTCAGTATATCTGGATTTATAGGTCCCGCTGTACTCGCTCTAGTCAACTGCAAATCAATAGGGTATATCTGTGAGGCACCTTTAACAATATTCAATCCTAAAATTGATCAATCGTATACTTTCCGGAGGTTTTATCGTGCTAACAAACTGAAAATTCTCCAGAAATGACGAAAATTTGGTACTGCAAGTACCATAGCACCCGTTGTAATGGTTTTACTGAGTTGAATCTCAGAAGGGTTCATCTTTGAGATGCTCTGAATAAAATCTAATCATAAAATTGGTCATTTGTATATACTCCGGAGGCTGTATCTTGCTAAAAAACTGAAACTTCTCCAAAAATGACGAAAACATCGTACTTAAAGTACTGTAGCACCTGTTGTATTGGCTCCGATGAGCTGAAAATCAATAGGGTTCATCAGTGAGATTCCCTGAATAATATTCAATCATAAAATTGGTGCCTTGTGGAACTCCAGAGGCTGTATCGTGCTAACAAACTGAAATTTCTCAAAAAATTACAAAATGTCGTACTTCAAGTACCATAGCACCCGTTGTACTGGCTCTGAAAATCAATAGAGATCAATTGTGATATGTTCTTAACAATATTCAATCATAAAATTGCTGACTTATGGCACTCCGGAGGCTGTATCGTGCTAACAAGACATGTAAGTAAAAGTGGCCGATGACAACGACGACGACGACATATACACAGGATTTTTTTTCTAAAAAACCGTTTTTTCGTGTTGTTGTTAATAGAAAACGTAAAAATAACTCAAAAAAAATTTCAAAATCATAAGTATACACTTCGGGGGATGTATCGTGCTAACAAACCGAAACTTCTCCAAAAATATCCAAATATATAGTATATCTGGATTTATAGAACCCGCTTTACTATCTCTAGTCAGCTCAAAATCAACAGGCTACATCTGTTGGACACCTTGAAAAATATCCAAATATAAGAAGGGTGACTTGTATACACTCGGGAGGCTGTATCGTGCTAACAACCCGAAACTTCTCCAAAAAGCACCAAGAATGTGGCACTTCAGGTACCATAGCACCCGTTGTTCTAGCTCTGGTGAGGTTAAAATCAATGAGGATTATCTATAAGACGCCCTAGACAATATTCAAACATGAATGTGGTCAATTTTATAAACTGTACCATAGCACTCGTTGTACTGGCTTTAGTTAGCTGAATAACAATAGGGTTCATCGGTATAATGTCCTGAATAATATTCAATAATAAAATTGGTGACTTGTTGCACTTCTGAGGCTCTTTCGTGCTAACAAACTGAAATTTTTCATATTGGTGTTTTTAAATGAAACTCAAAGTCTCTAGTTAATTCCACAATATAATACAAGTTATTGAAAATTCTAAAAAATTGACAATTGTTACATTTCATTTTATGCCTACCTGATGTTTAGTAGTTATTTTTGGCTAGACCAAGAAGTAACCTAACTTGTGATTGGCTTAATATATGTTTATAGAAAAAAGAAGATGTGCTATCACAATTATTGAAGCTTAGGGCTAACCCTATGGTGATATCCTGGATATCATTTTTCCAATTAAGATCAGTATAACTGTGCAATGATATAGAAAACCAGGAAAACTATATCTGCTGATCTATACAATTATCACTTAAGAAGACAGTTTATTAGTGGAGAATTCCCTAAATTTAACTGTTCATTGACAACTTCATATTGTGGGTTTCTTAAATGTCTTCTAATTTCCAGTTCTTCAAGGAAATCCAGTTCTTGTTTCTTTTCACAAATATGCAGTACTTCTAGTTCTGTGTTAGGTGTCAATGAATGATTGGTGTCAAGTAGATGTTTTGCGTAGTGGGATTTATCTGGTTGTTTTAATCTGTATGCTTGTAAGTGCTCACTGTATCGTATTTCAAAATTCCTAAGGGTCTGACCCAAATAGACAGCATTACATTCTGGACATTTGAGTTTATATACACCTGACTTCTCTAATAGTGGTATTTTTGTTTTTACATTTAACAATTTTGTACTAACGTTACTTTCTGTTTCAAAAGAAATTGTTGTATTCGTTGCTGAAGATATTATCTTTGAAATATTATTAGAAATATTTCCTGCATATGTGATGGTTTTATAAGTTTTAATTTCATCAGCTTGTTAGGGATATATTAGTTGTAATGCCACTTTTTCCTCTTTTTTACTAATTAGCTTATTCATCATATCTAATGGATAACCGTTAGATGTTGCTATTTGTCTAATTGTATTAATCTCTCTATCAAAATTACATTTGTTCATAGGAACTGAAAAAGCTCTATATATCATTTAATTATATGCCGCTAGTCTGTGTAACATAGGGTGATTGGGATTGTCACATCAGTCTGTGTTGGTTTTCGGTAAATTGAATAATCAAGTACATTATCAACTCTTTGAATTTTTAAATCAAGAAAATTGATTGAGCTATTTTCTTCAATTTCTAATGTAAATTTAATTTTTGGGTGTAAATTATTGATGTGGTTGAAAAATACATCTAATTGTCGTTCACTACCCATAGAACAAGCTAATATGTCATCTACATATCTATACCAAAATGAAATATTTTTCGAAATATTACTTTCAAAGATCTTTCTTTCTAAATTGTCCATAAAAATGTTTGCTAAAATAGGTGATATAGGGCTTCCCATTGGTAAACCTTCATTTTGAATATATATCTTATTATCAAAAGTGAAATAATTCTGATTAATGCATACATCAAATAAATTAAGTATATCTGATATTATTCCTGGATTAATATTTTTATCTTCTAGTAATTTTCTTACAAGTATTAGACATTCTTTAGGAGGAATTTTAGTAAACATGTTAGTTACATCGAACGATATGAGTTTATAGTTATCTTGTAAGTGGATTGCTTTCAACTTTTTGATTAGTTCTATTGAATTCCTAATTGAGTACTGAGATTCATATCCGTAAGTATTGAGTATATTGTTGAGCTTCTTTGCCAATATATTATTAGGAGCATTAACATAAGAGACTACAGGTCTAATTGGTTTCGTTATTTTATATAATTTAACTGTTCCATATAATTGTGGACAATGAGGATTCTTATGTATGATAGACCTCTTTTCGTAATCATTTAAAAGATAATTTGAATTATTAACAATATCCCTTACATTATTAGAAAACTTCTTTGTTGGGTCTGCTTTAAGAACTTTTACATCGCTGGATTCTATAAAGTTATATACTTTGGAATTGTAATTTTCAGTCGTCAAAATGACAGTAGCGTTCTCCTTATCAGATTTTGTAACTGTTAGGTTATTATTCCCTATCTTCTTGTTTATTGCATTCAAAACTGTAATGTCATTTTTTGTTTGACGTTTAACTTTTGAAGGTTCAATATTTTTGATTAAATTGGCAATTTTTAATTTCTCATAAAGAAAATTATTTGAATTAGATTTTAAAGCTATTTCTGACTCTGTAGCTATAATTTGTTTAATATTATTCGTAAATTTAGGTAGTATGCTGTACTTTGAACCTTTATTTAAAAATTCTATTTCACTATTTGTAAAATTAGTGTCTGAAAGGTTTTCAAATCGTGGTGCAAAGTGTGTTGGTATGTAGGTACTTACAGTTTCATGATGTTTTGAGTATTGAATTTCATGTTGTGTGTGTTCAAGATTCTTTAGCTTCTTTTCTTGTTTCTTAAATTTCATATGCTTCATCGTGCTGACATTTTCTCTAGTTTTGTCATCCAAACAGTCAAATTCTACTGGATGTAATTGGAATGTGAGTTCTGAATGTACAACTTTTATGTAGTTGTCTAAGGAGTCTCTAACTTTGAACCATTTCTTACATTCTGATTTTATCCAAACTCGTTGAGCACATTTTATAGCTTTTTGTGTCAATTTCATGAAATTTTTCTAAAAATTTCGTACTTCAAGTACCATAGCACCCGTTGTACTTGCTCTTGTGAGCTGATAATCAATAGGGTTCATCTCTAAGATGTCTTGAATAATATTCAATCATGAAATTAATGACTTGTTGCACTTCTGAGGCTGTATCGTGCTAACAAACTGAAATTTCTCAAAAAATGACAAAAATGTCGTACTTTAAGTACCATAGCACCCGTTGTACTGGCTCTGGTGTGCTAAAAATCGATAGGCTCCATCTCTAAAATGTTCTGAACAATATTCAGTCATAAAATTGGTGACTTGTTGCACTCCGGAGGCTGTATCGTGCTAACAAGACATGTAACGAAAAGTGGCCGACGACAATGACAACGACGACGAGATACACACATGATTTTTTTTCTAAAACCGGTTTTTTCGTGTTATTCTTGATAGAAAACTTGAAAATAACTCAAAATCATTTTCAAAATTCCAACTTTTTGTGGGGTAAACCAATACTTTTCTCGCATATTAGATAGGTTGGGCGAAAAAGTAATATTTCATTATACCTTCACGCTTTTGATAAAACTACTGTGTTAATGAAACGCGCCACAAGATTAAATTTCATTTTAGTTCAAATATATTGAAGTTCTGTAGGAATTAGGTTGTTTGCTGGTTTTATTTCATCCTTCAGTATGGATCTTTATCAAGTAAAAGCCTCATCTATTCAATTCTAGAACTAATTTAGTGTATGTTTAACCACAAACTTCTGTGTTTAATCTTCGTCATTTTAAATTTCGATAATTTTCATTATGTTAGTTTTGCTAAGATAATCTACGTTTAACAATTTTTGATTTTTACATAAAATTAAGTGCATTTAAATTGAGATATGGCGTATCCGTTATGTTTGTCGTGAAGCTTGCTTAATAATATGTAATTATTCTCATGTCAATTATATATATTTTTGATTTCGTGTTCTTGGCTTTAAGTCATAAATAAAAAACAAAATATCGTCTACATACTTTGACATTCCGCTCCTTGTTGTGAGCCTTCTCAAATAGATGTTATGTTCTATTTGAACAGAATAGAATATTTACAATTAATCGATATACAATTTTGGAACGTGATACTGAACACATATAAAAACAAGTTTGTTGATAAAATAATAAAGGTATTCACCTCAGAACCCAATTCATGATATACGAGTGAAATCAAAAGTGTATAGTGTATTTATTTTGTTATTGGATGTATATATTTTGGTAACTAAATTCATTACACAACTAAATTATGATAAATTTGACTCAGATGTCTTGTTTATCGTTCACCGATTCCTTTTATTTTTTATGTGTACCATTTCTTTGATTGCCAATTTATGGTAATTATAATCCTGTGTAAGTATTTTTGTACTGTTGAAGTCAAATTCATGGTTTTCCCTGGTTTCGTGCTCATGTAGAGCGGTGGACGCATTTTTTGTGTACTTGTGACCATTTAAGCGATTTTCTAGAGTTTGTGTTGTCATACCTACATATTTCTTCAGGCAGTTCAAGCATGGTATATAATACACTACGTTAGATTTTTTTGGTTTTAATTTTAGTGAACAATGACGATAAGGTATTTTGAGTTCTGTTACATACGTTAATGTTGTATTTCAGTTTTTCTGACAGTTGGTTTGTGTATGGTATTGATATGTATCTGTTCTTATTTATTTGAGTTTATGTTTGATTATTTTTATTATTGTCGTAAAATTAGTATGTGCGCTGCTTAAAAATTCGTTCCATGTTTTTTATCAGGTAGTGATTGTTTTTAGGGTGTTTTTGACATGTTTTAGAACTTCCGGACGGTATTTTGGAGAAGTAAGTTTCATAGCTCGGTCCGTCAATCCAACAATTACACTGTTTTTTGTGTGCATTGGAATGATTAGAATAGTAATTAAGATATCGGCCGGATCATGTCTCTTTTTGATATAGTTTGGTTTTTATTTTGTTGTCATCGGTTTGAATTAATGTTATGTCTAGAAAATGTATTGCATTGTTCTCTGTTTCGATTGTAAATTGAATATATATATATATATATATATATATATATATATATATATATATATATATGTATATGTATATGTATATGTATATGTATATGTATATGTATATGTATATGTATATGTATATGTATATGTATATGTATATGTATATGTATATGTATATGTATATGTATATGTATATGTATATGTATATGTATATGTATATGTATATGTATATGTATATATATATATATATATATATATATATATATATATAAAGAAGATGTAGAAACATCGCGTGATATGTTAACAACAGCAAAGAGATTCATGGGTAATCCACGCAAAAAGAAAAAGGGCTACTGAAACAGAGAGGTAACCGCGGACATTCATGTTTCTGGCTCATGTGCCGTCTTCAGCACGGTATAACCAAATAAGTATGTGAAATTCGGGAGCAAAGATGTTAATCAAAACATGGGAAAACACAAAACAACGGATTTCAGCAGGGAAAACGCTCATTTGTGCCATCATTTGGAAGATACCGAGTTTTCAGGACAACAACCCAGATCGACACGGAGGCGCATATAGCCCCCCCCCCCCGCCTGAACCTTCCGACCCATAGTAGACAACAAAGAAGATGTAGGAATATCGGGTGATATGTTAACAACAATAAAGAGATTCATGGGTAATTAACGCAAAATAAAGGGCTACTGAAACAGTGTGGTAACCGCGGACATGCATGGTTCTGGCTCATTTGCTGAACTTTGTGTATATTCTTCCTTTTAAAATGTGTACTCATAATCTTCATTTACATTTCTATAGCCATATTGAATAATCTGAAACTATTATCGTTTCTCGTATTTTGTTCGCTTTCGCCTCCCGTTATAGTTCTAAATATGTCTTCATTACCTAATTTTGCATTTGCATCTACCATCATTATTTTTACATTGCCGTTTGGTATTCTGTCAATAATTTCTTCCAGTTGTTCATAGAATACATCTTTATCTTCATCAGTTTTCTCTTCTGTAGGTGCATAAAAGTTAACGATTGTTATGCTCTTGTCATTTTCAGTAAACTGTAGTTTGCATATCCTGTCTGAGATGCTTGGAAGTGTGTGATTTGTCCTTTCATATTGTTACTGACTACAAAGCCTGTACCAAATCGTCTTTTTTCATTTCCACTTGTAAATAGGACATATTCCTCCAATTATTTTATATTATTATTTTTTAAATGTGTCTCCTGCAGTGCTAGGATTTCTATATTGTATCTTTTTGCTTCCTTTACTAAATTTGTTATGCCCCGCTCTCCATATATTCCTCGCACGTTCTATGTTCCTATATTTATAACTTTATTTCCCTTTTCAATTATTTCTTTTTTGGCGGTTCTTTTCTTTACCTTTTCTCCTGTAATGCTGTACCTTGTTCATTGCTTGAGTCGATGCCGGAATCGTATTTTTGTTCACTAATTTGAATAAAATGTCCTTGAGCATTGGTCCATGCTTTTTTCTTAATCTCCCATGAATTTCATCGACTTCTGCCGCTTTATTATCTCTTAACTTTTCTATTGTTTCATTAAATCCACCATATCATGGCTCGATATCTTCCTTCTCTTGCTCTATGTCTTCTCTATTCTCGATGTAAATAGTCTGATGCTTTGCGGTCAGTAGGTTTTTAAAATGGCTCTTCCCTTTTCCCAGTTCAATTCATGCTACATTGGTTGTTCTCCTTTTATATTTATATTTGTAAATAACTTAGAATTGTCTTCGCTAGTTAGCTCAATTTCTTCCATTTTTTGTATCCATTGATTTTTTTCCGTTTTATTATCTTTACTGCCGCCCTTCTTAATTATTTGTATATTCCATAGTCTTGCTCAGTTCCCGATCGTATCCATAGTTGTCTAGTTTTTGTTTCACGATTACTTATATTTCCACAATCTCCATCAAACCAGTCTTTCTCCTTGTATTTTCTTGTAGGCCAATCGGTTTTTCTGCTGCATTTTTAATACTTCTTTTATACATTCCCAATTTTCTTCTACATACTTTCTTTCTATTATTCCACTAATTCCTTCATTTAATTCTGCCTCATATTCTCTCCTAATCTTTTCATTTTTCAGTTGTTTTCGGTTCCAACTTTTCCTACCTCTTCTTTTCTTGTTATATGTTATTTCTAGATTTAGTTTTGTCAAAACTAAGAAATGATCAGTATCGGCACCTGCTCCTCTATATGATTTGACGTCTTTAATAATATTTTTTTTGGAAATTAGTACGTGATCTATTTGGTTTCTCGTGTTTCTTCCAGGTATCATCCATGTAATTTTGTGTTCATTCTTATGTTTGTGTCTTGTACTTACAATGTACATATTTTGTTCTGCTGGTAGGTTGCATAGCCTTATACCAATGTCATTTGTGATTTCATGAATTGCGTGCCTTCCCTGCCATACCTCTTACGAATTGTTCATTCCCTATTTGAGCATTGAAGTCTCCAAGTATAAGAAGTGTATCGTGCCTAGATATTTTTTCTCTTACTTCCTCTAGTTTATCATAAAACTCCTGCTTTGTTTCATCGCCTCTTCTATTGGGGCATATGTATTTACTAATGAAGCATTTGCCTTATCTACGTTTATTCTAATATCAGATATTTTTCCTCCTAGGCTTCTAAATTCTACCAACCAGTTGAACAGTCTAAAATTCAAGTTAGTTTATCGAAGTTAAAAGTGTTTCGTTATGACCCATCTATATCTAATATTTTTTTTCTAGCAATTTTTGTAGGATATTCTTATAATTGCTTAGGTCTAGTTTGATTTCATTTCCATATACAAGTCCAATGTTATGATAAGTAGGCATCATTGTATCCACGCCAATGTAAATTCTAGATTCTTTACTTCATAGACCTTTTTTATATTTATTGTTCTTGATTTTCGTTCTATTTTAATAAATAACGTGTTTTTCTAGAAATAGCTTTTAACGTTTCCACCTAACTTTGACATTTATGAAAATTATTGTCCGATATTCACAACCCTGATATATATACATGATTACATCATTCACCACTTGAATATCAAATTAAAATTAGCTTTAATGATACAAAGACTTTCCATCTTCAATTGATGCAATATGTACAGGGCTCTTATTTGTTAAAATTTACGTTTTAATAAACGAAAAATTATCAACTATCCATTCAATTTGAATTATTCATAGATAACTCGAAATTTGTAAACTAAAAATATAATTGGAGAAAATTAGGGAGTCTATTGAACAAATCTGAACAGAATGGGTACACAAACCATTAATTTTTTTATCACTACCTGTGAAATCTAAAAATTACTTGTCAATTCAATCCAATGTTTGGTACAACCTATTCAAATCAATGAACTATTGAGTAAATCTACAAAAATCAATGTTTCCGTTTATTTTTAAAAACTTTACACAATAAGGGTGGATATCGCTTTTCGGATATGCATTTTTCAACGAGCATAGAGGCAGATTCTTGATATATCATTCAAGGAATAGTAGAATTCTCCTACTGCAGATATAAAACAAAAAGTGGCAACAAAAAGCCGACTTTCGAAAATTGTCTTGCATGCCACCCTAAATTCCAATCTGTTCCGAAAATCCAACGATCCCCTGATTCACGATGTCAAGCAAAGTAATCCTATCATGTATAGCGGTGGCACGTTTTACGAAAAGACAATTGATAACGTCTTTTACACATCAAGAGGTTTCAGTCATTCCAAATTAAGGAGAAATCGTATTATTAATGAACTGAGAATAAAGGAAATATGTGTAACGACAATGTCTAAATCAAGCTTATTTTATACATTCATTGGAAATCCTGATTACAGCATTATATTTCTGTTCGGATATTTATTTCGTGATAAATCGAACACAATATGAATGGAAATAGACTTAGATCATCCTAAGAAATTATGAGTGGACCTAGATTTATCAACAACAAAATTTCTCACATTATTTCCTTACACAAGATTTACAATTCTATACAGAGTGTATAGCAAATGGTTTCAGTTCGAGTTCTATTTTCCAGATATATGTGTAGCTATTTGTGAAAAAATACAGGTTTAAATTATGTTCGAATATAAAATTCAACAATAGCAGATTCATGAAATTCTAGATTAGAGACCGATGACGAACGAATGAGTTGAAGATCAAACATTACACAAACGATGATAATATGGATGTGTCACAACGAGTTCAAACTTTCTCTGTATCGGAAGAGACACATACCATATTAATTGAGACTTCCAGAGGTAGGACGCCCCCACGTCCACATTTCCCTAATTGAAAAAACTCCCTCCACTAGACTAGAGAAATAGCGATCCTGGACTTGCCGGAAAAGTCCTTCCTGATATACGGCTTACTCAACGCTGGTCTTGAATTTTCTCACTTTACCGAATATTAGATATCTGCGAACCCTGTTCATATTCTCAAATCAGGCAAATACCCTCTGAAGCCTGAATCGTATCATCTTATTTCTCTTATCAGTGCCCTATGTGAAGTCATCGTACACAATCAAGGAAAAAATTTGAGAAGTCTGCACTGTCCACAATATCAATCCGAAATTTCAACTCGGATTCACGCCAGACCACTCTAGCGAAAGAGCTATCACATCCACATCAACACAAAAGCTATCAACTAAAGACATTGCTCTTCTGTTATTTTCATGCATATCCAGAAAGTTGTCGATCAGGTCTATCACGCCGGATTTATAAGGAGACTAATTAGCATCCGACTGCCACCGCCCGTACTAAAATTAAGATATTCTCACCTAACTTAACATATCTATAAGTATCAAAGTTGGTCATTAACACTTCAACCCTTTCATAAGCCTAACGCCAGGCTCTATAGCAACCCTATCATATACATCATTTATATGTGATGCCCCAGTTCCAGGGCTTCCCAAGAAACCGTACAATTATATGAGGATGACACGTTACTTATGACTTCCGCCCACTTATCATTCGATTCCAAAATCTCCTGACACAATCTTCAATTTGGTGTTGGAGGTGGGAAGTGACTCTCAATACTCAAGAAAACCAAGCCATCATCTTGAAACATCATATACCAACAGCGAAAGTCGTCTACTATTAACTTACACTCTCAACTGGACGGCTGATCTGACTGCTACCATGTAAAGAGTCTGGAGACAGGTTGGTCTCGTCAAGGTGTTCAGTCGAAAGTTCAGACGATCATCTTGTATAAAACTGTATGTAGAATGTTGATCTAGTGCCGTATTAAAAACATGGCAACATGTAAGACGTCTCGGGCAGCGAAAATTAACTGAAATATATGTGGTTCGAAACACGATCTCAATCGATTATAACCCAAATCAATTTAACCAGTTTAACAAATCAGTTTACAAATAATATTTCAACATGAATAATAATTAATACAATTGACCATGTTGGTCCTTCGATAACGGATAATTTGGGTACATAATAATTTACAAGTTGAATTGAAATTACTATAAATCTGAATTAAAATTAGCCACGAGGATAACAATCCAATAGTTTCAGTCACCTACTGTATTATTGCAATTTATATTGGATCAAGTCGAGAATCAAGAAAACGTTAATCACAAAGTGTCAAGAACGAACAGGTGAACTAGAAATTATCTACGGGTTAGTCCGTTTCCTCTTCATTTCTTAACCTTATTTTTTCATTTGTGAATAGAGCTACAATTATTTTATTTTCGATTATAATTTCGTCTATTATTTGAGATTGGCTCGATCTGAATATCGAAGGAATTAAATAATCTATTTTGCCATGGCAAATATTAAACCATTAATTCGAAATAGAGGATATATTAAAAGACGGTTAACAAAGTTGGAAAAATATGTAAATTCAATTGAAAATCCAAGTACAATATACATTTTATCAGAGGTAGATACAGTAGATATACTTATGAGATACGAAAACAATGTAAATTTAATAACTGAATTCGAAACAATTCGACAACAACTCTAAAAAATATGTGAAGAAAAAGATTTAGATTCACAATATGAGGACAGGGAATTAATATATAACAAGTATTATACGTAAATCTATAACCTTTTTAAACACTTATTTAGACAAACATTTATCATCCATCTCGAGCCTCTAGACCTGCAGCAATAACAGCCCAGGAATCCTTACAAAATGTATTACTCTCGAAAATAAGCTACCAACATTTAATGACGAATATGAACAGTGGTTAGACTTTGATCTTTTGATAACAGGCTTCATTCTAAGGTTCTGCAAAACGCTCTATAATGGGCAGTGACGATAATCTAGATTATCAGGCAGCATGGCAGACGCTTTGTAAGAAATTTGACAAAAACCACGTTGTTGAGAGTTTAATATCTTTTGTTTTATTTGTATTAGCGCATGGTGAAACAAATGTTCTATCTAGAAATTCAAAATCCGGTTTAGGTATTACCCAACTTCAGGAATTAGTTGGTGAGATCGGGTATTAGTATCATATTTTTGATTATAAGGCAATGGAGAGAACAACTCTAGGTATAACCACTATTCATGTTTCTATTTTGAAAATTTTGAAACGATTCATATCGCATTTATGAAGAGTTGCTGCTAGAACACAAACTTCATGTTATATTCCTATAACTAAATAACAAAATATGGGAGTTTGTTTAAAACTACAACTAAGAGATGAGTGCAATACTATAATCAGTATGAAGGTTATAAGCAAAAATTAGAACATTTTGTCTTTGACTACATTACAACTTCGTTATAGGGAAGTAATAATTGAAGGTGAATGGAGCTGCTCTAATTTTTTTTCAACTGAATTAAGAAAGTGTCTATAAAATATTTTCACATCATGATTATACATATGAGAGATTATGGAAGTTATATTTTCTTCCCAATTGCAGTAATGTCAATTTTAGTGGGTGAATGTTATATTTCGGCAGATTTCAGATTCTCAGTGATCTCTCCTTTTTCAATACATTGTTTTCTCCCAGGCTCTTATTTGGTGGAAATCTTCTCTTATATGAAGTACTGTTGGATTTCCATTAAAAGTCTTCATTCTTACTAGTCCACTGATATTTTAAGGTTAAGTATTGAGAATGTGTCAGCAGCTTCTTCTATGTCCTAAAATTATTATTCTCTTAATTTAGGAGGACTGGTAAAGAAAGAAAAAAATGCACAGACAAGCAGTGGAAGCAGTAAGCTTCACCAGAAATAAAACGAGACTATGGAGACAATAATTGAACTAAGCCAAATAGCTAACAAACAAACACTCCGAAGCATGACGGTGAAAACTTCGATCCACTAGGAATTGCCTTCCTGGGGGAAGTCATGTCCTTAAGGAACGACTTAACAAGGAACTAGAGATGAAAGCAAATCTATTTGATAACCAATATGGCTCTCAAAAGTGCAGATCAATAATTCAAGCAATTGAACGTGTATACGAGGAAATGAGAGGAATAAAAAAAATTGTGCGTAATAATCCTTCTCGACGTCAAAAATGCATTCAACACTTCTACACGCAGATTAATACTCAAAGAACTCCTGCGTAGGAATGTGGAAAAATACTTGATAAATATAGTGTCCGAACATTTGAAAAATACATAGGTAGAGTGCGAATTAAGCTTGATATAAATGATGGGGACCCACAGGGATCTGTTTTGGGCGCTATACTAGGGAACGTCCAATATTATGGAGTCCTAATTGATAGATTCAGCTACAACAATTGCATTCGCCAATGATTTGGCATTGTTGCTAGCAGCGGATGATAATGAAAGTTTGATATTTTTGACAAATTAGTGTCTCCACAGAATCAATAGGTGGATGAAAAATGATCCCTGGCACCATGTAAAACGGAAGCGATAATTCTGAAAGAAGAAATACATCGAGGGGGTGTTCAATATATGCGGTATGAATGTTGAACCCGTAAAAAAGTAAGATACCAAGGGTAGATAATAGGGAACTTTTTGGGAAACAAGTATTGGAGAAAGTTGGAGGGAAAGTCGCCTCACTGATCAGGATTCCGCCCAATGTAGATGGACCGCCCTTCGCGAGAAAATAAGGCGTTGTGTGCAATTGTACCTAATATTATTTTTTTCTGCGACTGAAACTCTGTAATCAAAATAAAGGCATGTAACCCAGTACATGTTATCTTCCAGTGCGCTCGATGCCTAGATAGAAGAAGACGAGTGGAAATTCAGCTGGAAGAAGAGATTAGGCCTGAATCAATGGTGGCAAAAATGATGAATTCAAAAGAAAACTGGAATCTCATACATAAAATGAAATATTGTCCACTATAAATTGGGTGGAGCCATACGGAAGCAGTGAAGTGGAGAACGTAAATTTGGATTACAATACCTGTCGTCATCTTGATGTTCTATTTCACATATAGTACCGACAGACAGACGACGGAATGGTATTTTTAACCAGAGTACTACCCGACAATGTTAGATGCAATTGAAGCTACTATGGCAGCATCCTTCGTAATGCGGTTTTTGCCTAAAAAAAAAAAGTAAATAAAAATAGCAGAAGTCGTGGATTTGCGGTTTGATCCTTCATATGATCCCGACAGACTTTTGTTGATGGATCAGACAGCGGTGATTATCCATAAACTTGTATGGCTTTTGTGAGACGCAAACCTGGAAATTTGGTATCTACCTCTTTCCACTTCATCAACACGACGATTTCGAGTAGCAATAAAGCCATTCAATGATGTCTTCATGCATATACAACGTGTTCCGGGACTTGATGAAAAAAATGCGGGAGTAAGTAGATGACGCGAAAATAATCTTGTGACATGGAAAAAATTATCATACGAACTCTCGTTTCTGAGTTGTAGGCCTTTAAAGTTGCGAGATCAGAACTTATATTTAAGTATATTTTCTAGATTATACATTGGAAGGTTATGAATTTTTAATAGATGATCTGAAGGCCAGGGGCGGCTCATGCCCAACGGTTAACAATTCGTAATATTTACAGGGACAATCTGTACAATCAAAAGATAGTAAAAATGGTTTTCTAAATAGATTTTTTAACAAATAGATACTCTTTATTTAACTCGATACAATTTATGGTGTAGGAGATATGTAGATTTTTTGATCGTTGTACATGCCAAGGAAACCGTTCGCTATAAAGAGACATTCTGAAGAAAATTATCCTTAATTGTAATTATTTATTGAGAATACTCACATGAGGTCTTGAAACACAATAAAACATGTCTAATCGAACTGCATACTGCTGAACATCGTGTTACTTACAAAAGGAAAAAAATTGAAATGTGAAAAAATTTAGTGGGTTAGCCTACAACTTATCGAATAAAAACTATAATAAATGCACGAAGTGGGCACCTTGCACTTCTACACACTTCCGGAGGATATTTCTTTGAACTTGGAAGAGCATTCTACCTTATAGCGTTAAAATGGAAGTTTATTCAATCGATAATTTCGTTCCTTCTGTTTACCGGTGTTACATATACCAAGCTTTCAAGATATCCCCAATAAAATGGAACCATTGTATTCAATTCAAGGAACGTGGTATCCATAAAAATCGACCTCCCCGATCAATCCACCTATTAGAAAAAATGTTATTGAGATGATTTCGTATATAATTTAGGAAGTGGGGAGATGCTCCATCGTGCATGAACCACATATATTTGCGAATGTTTAGAGGAATATCACATAACATAGGTGGGAAAGCTTTTTCAAGAAATTCTTAGTATCGCTGACCATTCAGGTTATTATCAAAAAAATTTGGACCTACTAAATTATTACCCACACATTAACACAAAATCGATGTTGATTCTTTGTTTGAAGTGTACAGTGAGGATTTTCATCTGCCCATAAATGTAAATTATGGGAATTAATAAAACCGTCTCTTGTGAAACCAGCTTCATCAGTGAACAGTACTTTTCCAACAAATGTATTATCAACTCGTTATTTATTCAAAAACTAACAAGCGTAGGTCGGTCTTGCTGGATAATCATCTACTTCCATGGCATGCACTTTCTGGATATGAAAAGGGTAAAGATGTTGCTCGTGGAGAATCATATCAATAGTTGTCGTTGATACGTTAAATTGTAGTGACATTTTGCATACGCTAGTTGTGGCATCAGCATCAACTGCATCTAATGCATTTTGCTCTAAAGCTGGTGTTCGTATAGTTCGTTGTTGACCTTGGCCACATTTTTTTAAGTAGGACACTTCCTAAAATATCATTTTGTAAAAAATAGTGCAAACTAGTTTACTTAATTTATGTAGACAAACCTGTTTCCAGTAAGTTGTGATCCATCCTAACAAAAGTTCTACAGTCGGGTATAATTCTGCCCGGAAAGCGTTAAGTATACAACCTTCTGGCTTCTGACGAGTTACCAGAAGTCAAACCATTCATCAAATGCATGTCGGCATATTCACTAAAGGTAAATTCTACCATATTGAAACTTCAAATATGATGTGATAATTATTGATGAAAAAATTGACAGCCCACTGACATTAACAAGTTGAGTCGCTTGCAATTTTTAATTGAATATCACGTATTAGCTTATTTGACACTAGCCTACTAGATGAAAAATAACCATTATTCTCTTTCAAGTTTTTTCTTATGCCAGTATTATGATCTTCGTTAGTATGTAGTATGAATGTTCATTTATTTATTCTTTAGTTCTCCAAGAAATGTTTGATTGTGTTCCAATACCTCATATGTAAGTATTTTCAATAAATAATCACAATTTATGATCATTTTCTTCAAAATGTCCCTTTATAGCGAACGGATGCTAGCATATACTACGTTCTAAAAATCTACATATCTCCTTAACCATAAATTTAACCTTTATAATACCAAGCGGGGTGCAAATGCACCCCACATGTACTTTTTTGTATATATCTAAGCTAATTATATTTTGTTTTATTTCCTCTTTTTAGTAGCTGCATTTTTTTAAGTTCCAAATGTAATTTACCTAAAATCTTACATGTATTTTTTCCATCTCAGTAATTATTTAGGGTTTTAGAGCGTGGGGTGCATCTGCACCCCGCTTGGCATTTCACGTTTACCAATATTTCTATGTTATTATGAGCTAACGGCAGGGTAAAATCCTTACATATTGTACCGTTGGTATCCTCACTTCTCTTATTCGGCGCGGCGCTTGCATTGCTACGCCGCCGGCCGCCTACTGGTAGGTACAGGAGTAATAGTTATTACTATTTAGTCTTGTTTATGCTAGCGTCTGTCTAAGATAATCCAGTCGATTTATAATGCGCCACGTGGTTGTTTATTCGGTCGAAAATGAGTAATTTCCGAATTCTAAATGAAAAAGCTCTAACGGAGAAAGAAATGTTAATGCTGTTGCAAAATGATGATCCAGAAAATGAGGAATTATTGCAGGAAGATGATGCAAGCGACATCTAAAGTGAGGAACATATACCCGAGTTAAAGTTGGTACCCAGTGGTATAAAATGCCAATAAATAATCAAGTTCGACGTTCGCAGGCAAACAAGATTTTGCATGTTCCAGGACTTACACCTACCAGTGCAGAATCAAAGAATCGTCTATGCTGTTTTTTTTCAGACGATATATTTAACTTTATTGTCGCTGAAACCATCCGGAAAGCTAAATTTTATTTTGATAATTATAATGAAACTCATCCCGAGAGTACAAAGAAATATGTGCCAACTAACAGAAGAGAAATCGAGGCCTATATAGGTCTACTTATTACATTAGGAGCATTGCAAGCTAGTACCGAACCCATTGAAATGCTTTTTACTAGTGACCCTGCATATTGTCGGCCTATAATAACAGCAACTTTGTCTAGAAATCGATTCCATTTTCTGACCAAATTTTTGAGATTCGATTTTGAGTCTAGGGCTGAGATAAAGTTAGAAGACACTCTTGTACCAATAAGGGAAGTATTTGATAAATTCGTATCAAACTGTAAAAAAGCACTATATCCGAGTACGCACGCGTGCATTGACGAGCAACTCATCCCATTTCGTTGAAAGGCTCCATTTAGGGTCTATATGAAAAGCAAGCCAGCAAAGTATGGAATAAAGATATGGACACGGGCAGATTGTGAATACAATTATACTTTGAATATGCAAGTGTATTTAGGTAAGTCATTTATTTTCATTTATGCTATGTTATCTACCGATTTTTTTTGTTAGGCAAAGTAGGCAACAAGCCTGAAAAAGGACAAGGTGAACGGGTTGTTCTTGAACTTTCTGATTATCTAAGTCAAGGACATGGTATCACAACTGGTAACTTCTTTACTAGTCTTCAGCTGTCCCAAAAATTGCTGGATAAGAAGCTTACATTATGTGGCACTCTGCGCAAAAATAAGACGTTTATACCAAAGGAACTACTACCATCATCTTCAAAAAAAGAAAATTTTTTGATGTTTGCTTTTACAAAACATTGTACATTAGTGTCTTATGTGCCGAAAAAGAACAATGCCGTTAATTTGTTATCAACCGAGCATGACGATGACAAAGTAAGTAATAAGGAGTAAGACTACAAACCAGATATTGTCTTGCATTATGATAGTACTAAAGGAGCTGTAGATGCAACAGACCAAATGGCAGCAAAATATACCACTCAAAGAAAAACTCTTAGATAGCCCATGGTACTTTTTTACCATATTATCGATATAGGAGCTATAAATGCCTATAAAATATGGAAAATTAAAAATCCAAATTACGGGTCTGGGCACTTAGATGCAAGAAGAAAATATCTTCTTCAGTTGGGAAAGGAACTGGCCAAGGAAAATATGATTTATAGATTTATAAATACTAATGGTTTGCAAGCAAGCATAGAAGAAAATATTCTTAAAGTTGTTCCAGAATTGGAGCAAAATATCCTTCCAACAAGACCTGTAGGAACTCAAGGTAGATGTTTTCTCTGTGAAAGAACCAAAGATAGAAAATCAAGACAACGTTGTGTAAAATGTGAGCGATTTGTTTGTGTAAATCACTCTGAAAAAGAAATTTTTTGTATCCCATGTAAAGCAAAAAATTAAAATTAATTTTGAATACCTGATTAAGGTTTGTTTATTTTTTAGTAACTAAATTGAAATAAAAATAGATACAAAATTATTTATTTGCGTTTTTTTTCATTTAACTTAAAAAAAGTGTAAAGATTACAAAGATGGACAAAAAAATGGGGTGCAAATGAACCCCGCTTGGTATCGCACGTATGTAAAAAAGCTTAGTATTATAAAGGTTAATCGAGTGAAACGAAAAGTACCATTTTGTTAAAATATATTTAAGAAATGTATTTTTGCTGTCTTCAAATTGTATAGGTTGTCTGTGTAAAAGTTACGGATTAATAACCATTGGACATGAGCCGCTCCTGGCTTTCAGATGGTAGTGTAGAATTATTCATTCCGTCAAACACTACATGGACATACGTAATCATCCATTACAAATTCACAATGTTGCAGTGTATTCTTTAGAAAATATACTTGAATATAAGTTCTGATTTCGCAACTTTAATGCTTATAACGAGGGGCCGTATGAGAACATTTTTTATGTCACAGCGTTACTTTTGCGTCTTCTACTCACTCCCGAATTTTTTTGCATCAAGTCCCGGAACATGTTGTATGCACAGAAGCGGTCAGGATATATCTTCCTCTATAAACGATATCTTTTCTACGGCGGTGTCTTTTATCGCTCTTAATTTATGCCTCCCATGAGATTAGTACCTAGTATTGTATAGTGACCAGCACTTACTCTAGAAAAATCGGAGTTCGTTCGTTCAGGCGTCAGAACATTATATTCTTCTGCCGCATTAATATCTCAATAGTGACTTTTCCATTATCGACAATTTCCATTGCTATTCCTAACCAAAAGAATATTAATCCAAAATTACAGACATCACCTATAATTTATTGCCTCTTCATTAGTTAAATTCTTAGGAAGATTTATTTTTTCTTTCTATTAACGTCTACCTTCTCTCTACATTTACTCCCATTATATTAAGGTTTTGTTAATCTTACCTGTTTTTTTTCGTAAACTTACTTGTTGAAGTGAAATTTTTTATGGGACACTAGCGTTTTGTCATGAGAGTTAACTCGTCGAGCTAACAAAACTGTTAAACTCCTTGTGAGAGAGGCGGAAAAAATTAACGAAGATTCGCACAAAGAGGAGACGCCGAGAATAGTCGCAGGGCATTGTTTATTGATGGCGATCATATTATTCCGTTTATCAATCCCCACTTCGCTGCGCGAACGATAAAGTGAGAACGCATTCGGGGGGAAAAGGATACCAAAAGCGCTTAATAATTTCTGCCGATATTGGTATAATCCAGTGCGAAATTAATATAGAAATTGTTTACCTTTAAAATTAAGGCGATAAAAACTAGGAAATTTCTTTGCATTGTGTATTTATTTGTATTATTTTGAAAAAAATATGTAATAAAACGTAACAAGAGTATTGAAATATATTGAAAAAGGAAAAAAAGGAAATAAACAGGTATACTTGTCCGTACAGATAAGTTCTGTACTCATTAAAGTTTAAGCATAAACTGTGTTATCTCCTACTTTCCGCATTGAGACCAACGCGCATCGTGGGCGTGTCCACTTTCAAACTTTCAGCTATATTTGCTAACCTGTACGTAGAAGAGCAAGTAAGTCTCAGTTCATCAGAGAAAGTCGTTGTAACTAGTGTTGCTTTATTTATGGAAATATTTTTTTTTGTAATCGTAATTTAAAATCATTTTTTGATAAATGAAAATGAATGGACAAATATATATGTATAGGTCTATTAAATTATTTCATATTAAAAATTTTTTAATATTGTTTTTATTCTCAGTTATTGTCAATGAAGATACAAAAAATATATGCGTCAGTCCAAAACTAACAGCGTCAAAAGTGAAACTTTTCATGTAATTCAAAAACTGTCAATGAGTGTACAAAAAAATACATTGCAGCAAAGAAAAATTGACTGGAAATTATAATAAAAATGATTTATAATAAAAATCAAGAAAAATCTACGGACTATCCCGAATTAATTACTACGGAAGTTTCACTTGTACGTATATGTATATAGTTTTATGTATATGTAAATAATAGTACGTACAAGTGAAACTTCCGTAGTAATTAATTCGGGATAGTCCGTAGATTTTTCTTGATTTTTATTATAAATCATTTTTATTATAATTTCCAGTCAATTTTTCTTTGCTGCAATGTATTTTTTTGTACACTCATTGACAGTTTTTGAATTACATGAAAAGTTCACTTTTGACGCTGTTAGTTTTGGACAGACGCATACATTTTATTGTTGCAATTTTATGTACAACAAACGTACTGGACTGACTTTGGCACTTATATCACTTCCAAAAGATTGTGTTTGGCGCCTTCTAGTATTCTCTAGTTTTACTTCATCGAAAATTACAGTACCACCCTTTGTACGGAACATTCGTGCTTACACTGGAATTCCTCCTGAATATCTACATAAACGCTCAGTATATTTCGTAGTTTCACTTGTGAATTGTATTCAATATGAAAAATTTATGTATGAAATCGGTTCTAAAATATTATTTATCTGCTACTGACTCCAATATCCTTTGCAGCTATTATCACAAAATATGATGTTAATAAATTGAAAAAAAAATATCAGCATGACTAACATCTTCTCATATTTTACTGAGGAAAAGTATAACACTATTGCTTAGTGTATTAAGAACAGGTGTATCTGTATTTTGTCGCATTGTGTTTAAGCATGTTTTGTTTCAAGGCATACATAAAATATCAACAAAAACTGTTGATAAAGCAGTAACACGTGTGATGCTCACTTCGGGGATGACCCTATAAATATTTGGTTTCCAATTCAGTTAGTTTGCGATATAACGTTATTAGGAAATCGTTATCATTCTCTTCGATATTGTGTCTACGTCTCTGATAAAGAGATTGTGTTAGACGATTTGATTATGTGGAGTAATTTGATGCGTACGAGTAGCCGAGCGTTAAAATCCCCGTAGACTGTAATGATAAGAGATAAGGTCAGTGGCATGTTCATAGGACCGTTACTGAAGCCTTAATCTGGCGTCATAAACGGGCTGACCATAAAAATGACAAAAGCGGGAGTAATAAGCCAACTCAGATGTATGCGTTTGCCTCCGCTTTCGCTCTTGTTATTCGTTTTGTTCGAAACATTAATAAAATAAAATTACCTCCATTCCGTAACTTTTCAGTTCGTAAAAAGATAGATTGTTGTTATACTGGAACTGGCATCATAACAACATCTTACGTTGTCACAAATTTTGTAATTAACTTGGAGCCCTATTTGTCAGATGTTAAGATAATAAAACGTATGGAAAATTTCCTAGTATTTCTATATTTTGACTGTTCGAAAACTTCATAAACGATTAGGAGCATTATTAGCCGCATTACACTCCAAAAATTCATTCAATTGGGGTTTCCGTGATACACATACGTTTTCACACATTTCACATGTTTACATCAACCTTTACAAATAACCGAAACACATTCGCATAATATGCTTTTTCTATTTGTCGTTTGCCCTTTTATTTTCTGGTCCTTAACCTATTGTTCCGTCGCAACAAAATCAAATTGGTGTGTTATGTTCGGTTGATCGATTTATTCTACCATCTCTAAATCTCAATCTAGTACAAAATACCTGATTTATCTTTTGGTTCGTAATACATAGAATAAAATATTTTTTTTTCATATTTTGGGTACCTTCACACAAAAGTATCTAGTCTTCACATTAGGCTTTATAACTTATCTCTATCTATTACAAGAAATTATTCCTTCGCATATCTAGGCTAAGCAAAATGTAACAAATAAACTTCTTGTAGTTACCAAGTCCATGATCGGACGTTGGCGACCTCTCACTTCTTCTTGTGTTCTGCTCTGCACTTACCACATATAGAAGAGGCCTATAGTTTAACGACAGACCTGAACGTCTATGGTGAGAGGCTGTACTAGGCTGAATACTGTCGACCAATAAGATACACACCATTTTAGAATCTAATAAGTAGATTAATAGGCAATATCGCTGTTGAATCTCACGTTACCAGTTTAAGCTACATGTTGGCAAATTAATTTTGGCAGTCGGAAGTTTGACAACGTCCGATGCGCCGTAGCATATGCAGATTACAAGAACTCATTTCAATGAAAAGTATGATTACCGGGGTTGTGCAATACTAACTTGAATTAAATTCGTAGTTAATATAAACTACTTTTTAAAAAATAACTTTTATTTCTACCAACTAAAATGAGACTTTACGACTAGGAAGCTATATAAAATCTGAATGTGATAATGAAAAACGTTATTAAGAAAACAATCCGTGATATTGCAATTCAGCAGTCTAGCGGTGTCCTACTACCATATGCGTTCCCATAACTCCTCCGCCATTAGACAGAAATTCAAGGAATTTGTTGAATTTCAGAGTTCCAAATTTTGGGGACCATTCTGGATTTCTTCGCCTTGGCTTCTTCTTCGGGTTCTTCTTGTTAGAATGAATTTTACAGTCCAATACAAAATAATTATTAATATGAAGAAATAAATGAAAATAGTCCAGATATTAAAATTTTCAGATATTATTGGAGACGAAATGTTAGCTATTTTTTGTTTATGAATGTCTAAAGCACTTTGAACATATTTAAAGTCGTCTAAATTGATAGAATTCAATTGGATTGGTTCCATTTGAAAATTTGCTATTTCACTTGAAAATGTTAAATTTGGAAGGTTTATTAGATTCAGTTCAGTTTGATAATTTTCAAAATGTTTAATTTTAATACCATCAATGTCCACTTCGCACTCCGAATCAAGTTCTAGAATAAAAGTTCCCTGAATTGGAAAATTGTCTTTGTTAGATCCGCACTTTTGATTAACTACACTTATTTCAGGATATATTAGAATCCAATGATTCTTCTCTAATTTTTTGATGCGTAATTTAGGCATTCCAACAATTAACTGTTGGCATGATGAGACGTTCTTGAAGTAGCGAAGCATCTGGATTTCACATGGGATTTCTTCTTGGATGATAACGGGTCCATTTTGGTAGCAAATGTACTGTTCAGATGAAACTTCTTGACCATTCTCGTCGAAAAACATATAAGAAAGGTCATTTAGGATAAGGAATTTCGCTTGAGGTAGAATTACTTTGAAGGAGTTTTGTGTGGGTACAGGCAATGAGTATATGTGGAAATAATTGTAGTTTTCGATTTCTACTATAGGAATTTCTAAGAAAAATACTATTTTGTATCCCTTGGTATAACATTTCACATCTGCGACCTTTTTATATAAAAGAATATTTTCTACTTTTGGTTCAAATGGAAGCTTATTGAATTTCAATTGTTCATTTACAATCATTATTTCATTTAAAAGTTCTCTAGGTTGAATTATTGAATTATGAACTGTATTTAATTTGGGAAATGTGATAGCTACTTCGATTTTCTCTAGAATATTGTGAATCAATTGAAAAGTTGGAGCGATTTGAGAAACCAATGTGTACGTGACATTAAGGTGATAATTTCCTTTTTCTTGTTCGTAATAAGTTTCAATTTCCTCTAATCGTTTCAATAAAGTTTGTTGATTTTGTGCCAATGTGTTTGTAATATTTTTAAAAATATTAACAGAGTTTGAAGAAGTGTTATTTGTGAATTGACTATATTTTTTAATTTTGATTGATTCTCAGAAAGTGTGTTAATTGCTTTATCATATTTTCTGTATCGTTTTGATCTAGATTGCTCGTTAAAGATTTAATTATTGAGCCAAGTCCGTTTATTATTCCTCTTTTGATTCTTATATTAGAAGCTGGATTTATCTGATTTAACTGGATTTGTATTTTTTGTTCTACATTTAATATTAGGTTGCACATACTTTCAAATTCATGGATTAACACGGATTTATCTTCATTCTTTGGAAATGTTTTCTGAATTATTTTAAAGTAATTTTGTAAAGCTTCAAAATGGGTTACTATATCTGAAATGTCGAAAGGTTGAATAAAAGACCAAAAATCAATTTTATTTTGAGCATTGCCTAATTTATAAGGTAGAAGACAGGGGAGGGGTTATTATTTAAGTTATGGAGTCTTGGGTGGTTTGATCCCTCATGGATGTGGATGGACAACCTGTAACAGTTGGAGGTTGTTTTTGTTCCTTTATATGTATTATCTCTTTTTTATTTTTATTTTTCTTAGAAGTTATTTCTACTTTGTTCCTATCTAAAATTTCGGTTATTTCATAAGGTCGTATAAATTTATTATCTTTTTTTACTATGATACCGCAAGTTTTTCTTAAACACTATTTGTCCTAACTTAAAATCAGTATTAGTATTACCTTTTTGGTTATTCTTATCTACAATTTTATCTTTTTGTTTTTCTATTGTTTCTTTTACATTTTCATATACATGTTTAAGTTTTTCATTATGATTTTCAGCATAATCTGAGTGAAATGCTGCCGGAATAAAAATTTCATTTGGATTTCGGGAATTAGTGTGTCCGAAGGTTAATTCGAAAGGGGTAAATTTAGTACTAGTATGTATTGAGCTATTGTAACCTAAAATTGCATAGTCAATTAAATCGTCTTCATTGGGGTGTATTTCTTTTAGAATTCTGAGATGTTCTATCAGACTGGAATTGAATCGTTCTGCTACACTGTTTGATTCGTGATGTCCTAAAGTGCCAAAATGTATTATTATTTTATGTAAATGCAAAATTTCTTTTACAGTATCATTATTAAATTCAGTACCATGGTCAAGAATAATTTTTTTCTGATAGTCCAAAAGAACAAAGTATTTTATTAATGCTTTACTTACATGAATAGCCGTTTTGCCTTCGACTTGGTATGCTTGTGCGAACTTTGAAAATGCGACAATAATAATTAAATATATTTTATTGTTGTAATGAAATAAATCTATGTGAACAATTTGAAAAGGTTTTGATGCTGTTTCGGTTATTACCAGAGGTGCGTATGGAGGATGTCTGCCATATTTTGTTCGTTGACAAATATCACACGAGTTTATATATTAAGTAATAGTAGTTTTCATATTTTTCCAATAACAGTTCCGTTTCAAATATTCATACGTTTCTACAATACCACGATGGTTAGTTTTGCCAACGTGATGATGTTTTATTAGCATTATTTGTTCTTAATTTTCTATGATTGTGTTTACTGGTTTCAAGCATCTAATTAATTTTGGGCATTTTTCCGAAAAGTGTTCTAAATATATCTTATTGAAATCGTTACCAAGAGAATCATTGTGAAAATACATGCAGTAACAACGTTTCATAATTGTGTAGTCTTTTAGAAATTCGAATATAAAATTTTCATTATTTTGGGTCGGAATTTTAACATTTATTATTTTATGATTTTCGTAGGAATCCTGTTCAACTATTAATTTAGGATATGCATGGGGTGTGACTATAATTTGATTAACTTTATTATTAATTATTTCGTCATATATTCGTATACCGCCAATTGTTGTTTCATTAAAAGTGGTGTGTTGTGTTTTTGAGTCGGTGTCAATTGTGTCAGCTGTTTGCAAATTGGCATCGGTTATATTGTCATTTATTTGTTCGTCTATAAGGTCATTTGAAAATTGGTCTAATTCATGAGGATCTGTAATTTCGTCAGGATTAATAATCATTTTCGAGTGCGTTAATAACTACTCTAGAAAGTGCATCGCAATTAGAATTTAAAGTACCTTTTTTGTAAATTATTTCATAGTCAAATTCTTCCAAACGTAATCTCCACCGTATTAATTTTGAATTCGGTTCTCTGACATTAAATAGCCAAATTAAAGGACGATGGTCACAATATATTTTAAATCTTTTACCGTAGAGATATGGTCTGAAGTATTTACAAGCCCATACTATGGCAAGTAATTCTCTTTCAATAGTACTATATTTTTGTTCAGAGTTATTTAAGGTTCTTGAAGCGTATGCAATTGGTCTATCTGAACCAATTGGACCTTGAGATAATACTGCGCCTAATGCTACGTTTGAAGCGTCCGTGGTTAAAACAAAGGGCTTAGAAAAGTCTGGATACTGAAGTATAGGTGAATTGATTAATATATTTTTACAAGTGTTAAAAGCTGAGATAAAATTTTGATCGTGTTTGACTTTAGCATTCTTTTTCAGACATAAGGTTAACGGTTTGGTTATTTTAGCGAAATCTTCAATGTATCGTCTATAATAGCCTAATAGTCCTAAAAAGCTTTTGATTTCTTTTTTAGTTTTTGGTATTGGATAATTTTTTATTGCACTTATCTTGCCAGGATTTGGCTTCACTCCGTCTGATGTAATAAAATGCCCTAAGTACGCGACTTCTTTTCTTATAAAATCAGATATATCAAGTTGGATTTTAAAATGTGATCGTCTTAATCGGTCAAATACTGTTTTAAGTCTCTCTACGTGTTCTTGCAAGGATGTAGAGTAGATAGTAGACAATGTCGTCTAAGTATACTAAACATATTTCGTTATTCAAACCTCGTAAAATGTTATCCATAACTCTTTGAAATGTAGAAGGGGATGAACGTAGTCCCATTGGCATACGTTTAAATTCCCAATGTCCGTTTTGAGTTGAAAATGCTGTATTCGTAATGTCCTCTTCGTGCATTCAGATTTGGTAGAATCCGCTAGCTAGGTCTAGAGTACTAAAATATTGACTTTTGCCTAATTTGTCTAAAATTTCCGTAATGTTTGGTAATGGGTATTTATCTGGTATGGTTTTTTGCGGTAGTCTATTACTAAACGGAATTTTTTTTTTGTCTGATTTGTCTGTTTTATTCGGCACAATTCAAATTGGCAAAGAATACGGAGAATTGGAAGGTTGAATAATACCTTGATGAAGCATTTTGTTTAGTTGTGTTTTGACTTCTTCTTTATAAATTTCGGGGTAACGATATGTCTCAGTGAATATTGGGGTATCGTCTGTTAAATTCATTTTGTGTTTCATTTGATTAGTGAAAGAGAGCGGCATCTCTTCACAATAAAAAATGTCACGGTAGTCATAACATAATTTTTTGATATTGTCTTTTTCTTCTGGATTGCAATGATTTAGATCAATATTTTTCAAATTTGTCTTTAAAATAAGGTCATGTTTTTCACTAATTTCATTATCAGTTTCTATTTTTTCAATAAAATTGATTTCGTTTTTTTTTAGGATTTAAATATCGATTGCTTCGAGAAATTCGATTTGCTTTAGTGTTAGAGTTTATTATCGTAGTAAGAGCAAAGTAATTTTCTACATTTACTACAGCGACCGGTATCTCTATATGAGGTGCAAACTTTTTATATTCTAGAAGTCCGATGCCTTGTTTCATTTTTACTGGTATTTTGACTTTTTGCTGAGTTCTTGGCGGTATTATCAAGTAATATGTTTGATACTTAGGATTTTGAATATTCGATATTTTATTTTCAATTTCGTATATTATTGGAATTTTTGCAAATGAAGTTACGATAAATTTTGAATTCATATCTATTGAAGCTTTTAATCGTTTCAATAAATCAACGCCTATTAATCCGTCATATTTATCGCTTAATTTAAAGAGATAGAATTTGTAATATTCTGAAACACTAAAAATTTTAAAAATTGGTATTTCTATTACTTCGTCATATGTTATATTATGAGCACTTTGTATTTGAAAATCTTCTTTAAAATTTCATTTGGATAAAATTGATAAGCTAAATCAGGTTTAATTAAACTACGAGTACTACCTGTATCGATTAAAAAATTTGCTTTTAGTTCGGGGATGTAAATATGTGGTAAATTTGCTCTGGATATATTCAAATTTATTAGGGGGGAATTGTTCTGTGAAGCTTCTTGTTGAAAATTTTCATTTGGGTCTTGAGAAATTTGATAAGGATCATCGAATTGATACTGATTAGAATTGTCATAATCTGGATACGTTTAATCGTTTTCATGTGGGTTAAAATAATCAGAATTTTGGACATCAAGGGTTTGGTATGAGCATTAACCTTGTATTTGATTCTCAAACGGGTTATCGAGTTCATAATTTTGATGATTTACATCATGTGCAAACAGTTCTGTGGACGTAAATTTCCTCTGAGGTGCTAACGTTGTATTACCTGATGATGTGTCCATTGGAGTAGGTTTGTATGGTTTGTTGGGATTTGATTGATTTCCGCTTTGATTTGAGGGTGCTCTCAATATCTGACATTGCCTGGGTTGGTTGGAAAATGGTTGTCTCTGAGTTTGAAAATTATTATTGTTTCTCCACTGGGGTTGTGAATTTTGGATCAAAGGACGATTGAAATTATTAAAATTCTAATGTGGTTGCGAGAATTGATTATTGGATACACCTGGATTTGAATTTCGATTAATTGGAATAATAGGTTGATTTTAATAGTTTTTTATGCAATTGGATCATTTGAAGCATTCCTGACATCGCATACCGAAATTGTAAGGTGTTTCATGTTTTAATGGTCTCAAAACAATTAAATATTGCACTAAGCAATCTATATTTTTCTGATCTCAGAAACATAATTGAAGATCTTGTTTTATTTCTGCCCATGTTCGTAGAATTTTTAACACTATTAATACTATTTCGCGTGATATAAATAGTTAAACAGCAATGTTTTGACCACGTTGTATATATAAAGCTTTGTCAAATTTGAAAACCACGAATTAATTAAACTCATATGCATTCACAAAAACGCTTTCAATGCCCGTTATTTTAACGTAGTATTTTTAACATTATTTATACTATTTCGCGTGATATAAACGGTTATACAGTAATGTTTTTTAACACGTTGTACATACAACGCTTTTTTGAATTTGAAAACAACGACTTAATTGAACTCATATGCATTTACAAAAACGCTTTTTATATCCGTTATTTCAACGTAGTATTCTTAACATTATTTATACTATTTTGCGGTATATAAACTTGGCTTGCTCGTATAGTTTTTGACGTACCGCGTATGGGACATAGCGTAATTGCCAGCATTCGTTCCTTATACAAGTCGAAGTTAGTAGGTTTGAATTACAAATTTACAATAATTTATGTATCATAGCTGTTTAATTTTGGTGAGAACGGTGTGTGGATTATTATTATTGACGTTGCTGTAAAACGTCTATCTGTCCAGGGTAAGTAACGTTTCAGTTTACTACAATCGTCTAAATCTACAAAGCATGGTCAATGCAGAATGGCGTAGTTCTAGCTTACTATTTAAAATTGTTATTGTAGGGAATATGCAATATTACGCTTCGTTATATTTAACGCCTTCTCTTGTTAAAATTGAACGACGCTTGATGAATACGGGCATTAGTATATAATCAGTTTTATGTTATTTGTTGAATTTTTATTGTTGGCACATTGATTGTATTTCAAACGTATTTATAAACTCGAAACTATGCTATCTTTCTACGTTCATGCAAGGAACTAAACTTTATTGAACTCTATTTAGTGGAAAAACTAGTTCTTCATGGTTCTAGTGCATTATCAATTTTATTGCATGTGTCATTCTAGTATAGCATTTTGTAATCATGTCAAATATTCAGTCCATTTTCTATGAGATTGTATTACGTTTTAAACAATAACATATTTTATATTATTTTCAATCATTCTACCTTTTTAATGAAACTACTGTTTCTATATAATTCCACAGTATAAAGAAAAAATGATTATACTGTACAATTATTTAGAAACAGTAGTTTCATTTAAAAAAGTAAAATGAGTAGATTCCACCAACTAAGGGTCGAAACAGTAAATATCATTTTCAATCATATTTATTATTAGAGACTACATTACGAAATTATTAAAAAATGGGTTTTATTGAAAATGTCATTACAAATTATGAACACAAATGTAAATAAATGCCCACAACAGAGGAATGTGCTCACGACTATTCTACTATGATTTGAATAGTGCAATTGCAGTTCTAGAAACGTCAGTCAAGAATTGATTCTAATAATTACATAGTTTGAAGTTTTATAATGAGTAATATTATTGAAAGAATAGATGATAGCTATGAAGGAGAATCCGTTAGGACCCGTTCAAAAGTCATTAAACTTATTACCTAGTAAATCAAGAAAATAATATGAAATAAGTTATAATCGTTTGAAAGAGTGGTGTTTCTATAAAAAAGGTGTTACTATCACAGAAAAATGTTCTTGTGATTTTCCAAAAAGATCTAATGATATCAAACTCTCATCACTTTAGTCTGAGAACTCAATGGTGAGATTAGTTCCTAAAGTTTGAGTTAAATCATAGTAGGTAGTATCTACAGTTAGTGGCCTGAATAAATTTTTTTTTTGTTTTTGCATAAACGTAGAAAAAATTTGTATGCAACACGTTGCGTGCAAAAAACACCCACTTTTTGCAATTGTTACATAAATAACTATTTTTTTTTTCTTGTTTGACCCAGACGTCGACTGCTGTGGTCATTAGTCTGGTCCCGCTGTATCAGCTGGATAGTGGTAAATGTTTTCATCAGGTTTCATTCAGATCTTTTTATATACATTTATTGCTTTCAGGTACTTGAGTATATTTTCTATTTTTTCAGGTTCATTCAATTCGTTCGTAAGGTTGGTCGATATATTGAATATGATGCGCATATAGTTATATTGTACACATTCACTTAGTATATGTTTGGTGGTGATTGTAGTATTGCAAGTTTCACATATTGGTGGATTCTGGCCTGTCAATAGGTGTTCATGTGTTATTTGTGTATGACCTAACCGTAATCTTTGTATTTTCACCCTATCTTCCCTACACAGTCTAAGAGATGGCTTCCAGCGATCTACATTCTTTTTAATTGTATTTATCTGGGTATCTACTGCCAGGCACTCGCGTTTCCAGGATTCCTTACTGATGTTTTTAAGGTGAAGTTTATGGTCTGAATGCTCGGTTATTTGAACATCTATTTCGTCTTCTCCAGCAGCTGTTTTTGCTGCACTATCCGCTTGTTCATTTCCGATTATTCCCACATGGCTAGGAGCCCAGATAAAAATAATATTTTCCTCTTGATTATTGATTTCATTAAGAAGGCTGAGTATATTTTGTGTCAGTGGGTCTTTCGTGTACATATTTTTTAGTTCTTCGAGAACACTACGCGAGTCGCAGATAATCACATAGCGGTCATTCGCACTGGTTGATATCAAGATGAAAAGGAGTGCTTGCCATATTGCGTATTGTTCTGCGGTGAAGATTGATGTGTGAACTGGTAATGTCCAGTAATATGCTGTACCGCCAGCCACAAAACTACATCCGACACCATTGTTGGTTTTTGATCCGTCAGTGTAAATGATCGTTGCTCCAGAGTATTAAGCAAGTAGTCTTTGGAATCTCATTTTATATTCTGATGGAGATGTATCGTGCTTTTGATATATAGACAGATCTACTATGATTGTTGGTGCTGGGTTAAGCCATGGGGGGATTTCTGCAGCGCCGATAGGCAAAGTTTCAAGAGGTTGAAAATGTGCTCTTTGCATCTGTTCGTTCAACCGTATTCGCGCTGGCCTGGTAATTGTTGGCCGATTCTCGTATTCAGTGAGGTTCTGGAAAAAAATCGAATAATTTGGGTGTAGGTGTTGTGCAGAAATGCATGTATAGTATGCTGCGAGTATTTCTTCGCGTCTACGTTCCAATGGCATGAGTCCTGCCTCAGAGAGAATACCTGGGATGGGGCTTGTAGGGAATGCGCCTATGCAATAGCGAATTCCGGCATGGTGGATTGGGTCCAGTTCTTTCAGTACCGATTTGCGGGCTGATGCATAGATAATGCTTCCGTAGTCAATCTTGGAGAGAATTAAAGCTTGGTATATTCTTAACAAACTTTCAGGATCAGCTCCCCATTTTGTATTTGCCAGTATTTCTATGATATTAAGCGATTTCTTACACTTCACTTTCAGTTTGTCAACGTGTTTTTGCCAATTTAGTTTTGAGTCGAATGTAAGTCCCAAAAACTTGGTTGATTCTAGACATCTGATTGGTTCATTATATAATGTTAGGAAGGGATGGTAATGTGGTTTTCGCAATCTACAAAAATGAACGCAGGCTGTCTTTTCTTTGGAGAATCGGTATCCCAATTCATTTGCGTTTAGAGATATCTGGTCTATGGCAATTTGAAGTTTCCTTACAATTTCTGGTATTTTTAATCCTGAGCAGAAGATAGTGAGGTCATCAACATACATGCATTTGTGGATGGACATGTTTTCGATTGTGGATACGTTATTGACTGCAATAAGGAAGAGGGTTGCGCTAAGGACCGAACCTTGGGGGATTCCGTTTTCAAGTATTCGAGGAGTTGACAAAATGTTACCCAGTTTGATACGAAAAGTGCGGTCTTGGAGGAACGAGGAAATAAATAGTGGAAGATTACCTCTGAGTCCATATTGATGAAGTTTCTGGATAATTCCGTATCCCCAAGTTTTATCGAAAGCTTTAGTGAGATCGAAAAATACGGCTACAAGGTGTTCTCGATTTTTGAAAGTATCCTGTATTGCATTTTCAATATAGAAAAGGTGATCTATTGTTGATCTGTATCGTCGGGATCCTGATTGAGAATAGGATATAAGTTGATATTTTTCCAAATACCACTGAAGTCTGTTGCTCACCATTCGTTCAAGTAATTTCCCAATGCAACAAGTTTAACTTATAGGGCGGTAGCTTGATGGGTCGGTTGGATCTTCACCTTCTTCGAAGATTGGGACGATTATTGCCTCTTTCCATAGTTTAGGGTAAGTTTTATGTTCGTAGATGTTATTAAAAAGTGTTAATAGAGTAATTTTCATTTCAGGAGTTGATTGTTCAAGCATTTCGTTGGTAATATCATCTGGTCCCGGAGAGGAGGTTTTTAAATTGCGTATTGCAGTGTTTAGTTCGTCTATACTGAAAGGTAAGTTATAATCTAAGTGGTCCTGAGTTTCGAAATCGAGAGGTACCTCCCTCATATTTTTTGTCTCAGCAAATTCTGGTTCATAGCTAGTGGTGCTACTTGCATTTTCTATCTGTGTTGCCAGAATTTCTACTATTACTGTGGGATCGTTGGTTATAGAACCATCTTCGTGTTGTATACAGGTAAGTATAGTTTCTGATTTTCTTCCCTCTATTGCTTTTATTTTCTCCCATATTTCTGTGGTCGGTGTATCTGTTGTAATTTCTACTGTGCAGTTATTCCAGGAGGTACGTTTACTCGTTAAGATTTCACGGCGGGCTGCAGCTCTCGCTTTTTTGAAAGCTATCAGGTTACCGGATGTTGGGATTCTACGAAACCTGTTGAAAGCTTTCTTCTTGGTTCTAATAGCACTGCTGACATTCTCATTCCACCAGGGGACCACTCTTTTTCGTGGGCCATCCCTGCTTCTAGGAATACTCGTTGTAGCTGCCTGAGTGATAGAACTGGTAAGAGTTTGCACGTCTTCTGTCAGGTCTCCGACTAGGTTTGGTGGTACCAGATTTGATTTGAATTGTTCCCAATTTGCCTTGGAGGAAAGCCATTTACCTGAAAGGTTCCATGAACCTTCTGCGGTATTATCTTTGATAATGATTGGAAAGTGGTCACTTCCATGTAGATCATCCGATGGTATCCAATCAAATCGGCTTAGGAGAATACTGGAAGCAAGAGTAAGGTCGATGGCAGAAAAATTATTAGATCTTGAGTTGAAAAAAGTTGGTAAATCTGTGTTGAGTATTGCTATTCTATCGCTGTCTAATATTTCTTCTATGATACTTCCCCGATTATTGAGATATTGCGAGCCCCAAAGCGGATTGTGCGCATTGAAATCACCTACGAACAGAAAGGGTGCGGGTAATTGGTTGATGATTGCTTGTATATCTTCTATCTGCCAGTTATCATTTGGTAGGTATATATTACACAGTGTTAACGCTGTTGGTAAATTCAGTCGGATAGCTACTACTTGTAGTTGACTCTGGATAGTTATAAGATCGAATTTTATGTCTTCTCTAACCATCGTTAGTACGCCGCCACGGGCTCGTAGATTTGGTTGCACATCTTTTCTGGAGGACTTGTAGCCGCGTAGAGAATAAGGTTGCTCTGGTTTGAGATGACTTTCCTGGATACATACGCAAATAGGGTTGTGTTCCGTTAATAGTATCTTTAGATATTCATAATGATGTATAACTCCATTGCAGTTCCACTGTATGATTTTGAATTTTATGTTTTATTTAGACTATCACAGGTGTATGTAAATTAACGGAATTGTATAGGAGAATGATGAGTCGACAATATGTAAAAAATAAAGATAAAATATGTTTAAAAATATAGATAAAATAAATATAATATATAAAAAGATAGAAGATCATAGAATTTAAAATGATAATAAAATTATAGTAAACTATTAATATCACAGTTAGTTAATTAGGTGGCTTTCTGGGTTTTCCCGGAGGCCATCCTTTCATTTTTTTTGTTTTTTTTTTCCTTCCTCTGCGTGGGAAGTTTCTGGGGAGTCGCGATCTTCGCTTCGTTTTCTCTTTTCATTTGATGATGATGCGTAGCTTTGCACGCTTTCGCAATCTGAGACCATGCTCTCTTCAGCATCTGATCGTTTAGATACGGGTGTTTTGAACTTGTTCTCGGTATTTGCAGGTTTTATACTCTTGCAGACGAAAATTTCCTTCAATGCTGTAACTAACTGTGGAACTATTTCTTTAATTAGTGATTCAGAATCTACTCTAACTGGCGTAGTTGTTGCCTTTGCATATGAGATTCCCGGTTGTGGAGTTGCTATTATTACTTTCTTCTTAGCTTCGAAGTACGATAGTTTTTGTATTACTTTAATTTCTTGGATAGACATCTCCTGCTTGTAAATGGGACAGTCTTTCGATCGCGCAGAAAGGTTACCTTCACAATTTACAAATCTTTTAGGTTCCTCACATAAATAACTATTATTTGTAGTATATTTTAGTTATATTGTTTATGAATATGTAGAAATATGTCAACTAAATCACAGTGCATTATTTGTACTTTACTTAAAACCATCATTTTAATACTAAAAACACTTTTAGATGCAGCTAAAATCAATCATAATGGAGAAGAGAACGACTACCTAGTTGCGAAAACTGTGAAAGAATGGTTGAAATACAGTAAGTTTAGAGAGAATTCAAAAAAATGAAGACTGATATACTATGAGTATTAGAGGCTCCGTTAAAAATGGAAAGGTATAATTTTTGTGGTCTAAACTTGAAAATTTTAAATGTTTGAATTGACTTTATTTATTAAATATAATAATAAATTGAACGCAATTTAACACAGAAACTCTATCTTATCCTGTGTAAATCCTAGAACAGATACACAACAGAATTTTTATAATTCACGTATACAAAATTTACTTTGTGACATCGAAAACAGTTTCACAAGAATAAAGACATCGTTTTTCTCAACTTTTTATACAGTTGCATGCACTGCTTAACGTTTGGCTGATAGACTGACATTAGTTGATACATTTTATATAAATATTGAAGAATTGAAATAAATTGAAGAGAAACAATATATATTAAAAATAAACAATATGAAATTATAAGTTCTGATGAAGTGCATGATAATTCGCTGTTCAGTTTCATATTATGCATAAATTCCAAATTATGTATTAGTAACTCTATGAATATTCAAATTTAAAAATTCTGTTACTTACGAATTCTGTGTCAACTGTTACTTATATATGTAAAAGTTACCAACATAAATAAAGAAACACAAAAATCTCTAATTACAATTTTATTTCTATCAAAAACATTTTAGCACGTTCATTATAAAAAACAGTATGTTAAACTCTTATCACAATGACTTTTTGTAGTAATCACCGCTTCGCGGTTCGTTGCGGAAACTGCACCCGTTCTACAAAACGAGTCCTTGTGACACCACTTGTTATACAAATAACTATTTTGATTTCCAATTTTGAACAGTTTTGAATCTTCCAAAGCCTGAAGGTTTCTCACAAATAATTGATAGTAACATTGGAAAGTTAATTTATTACAAGTAGAAAATAGTTATTTGTAAAACAAGTGTCACAATCACTGGTTTTGTAGTACGGGTGCAACGCAACGAATCACGAAGCGGTGAGTTGAACAAAGCACGAGAACTACAAAAAGTCATTCTTCATTTATGTTGGTAACCTTAATATATATATATATATATATATATATATATATATATATATATGTATATAGAAAATATCACGGGGATTGCAGCCTAAATAATATTAAATATTCTTGTTATACAAAACCGAACGCTTTCGGAAGACTATTTCTTTCTTTTTCAAGGTTGCATGTTAGAATTATAAGAAATCAAAGAAAACAGGATACATAGTAATCACCTCCGATTTAAGTTAAAGTTAAAATCAATGCCTCAACATTGAATTAAAATGCAATAGGAAACCAAAAAATTGAAAAAGTGAACAAGTGAAAAATTGAAAAATTGAAACACTGAAAAATTAACAAATTGCAAAAATTGAATTTAAATTAACAACATAAATTAATACTTAGCTAAAATCCCTCCTGAAGGAACACATTTTGGTTTTTTTAACTTCACCACTACTACATTTTGATAGAGAATATTTAAAACTGATTCGGTTTTTTCAAGTGTATCTATTTTTTGGATAGACAGTAATGTTTTTTACTTTACCATACCTGCTTTCAGTCGTATTCTCTTCAAACGAGTTTGTTTTAATATATGTCAAACATACCAGGGTAGTTAGAAAATTGCAAAGTGGGATACCAAATGTTGCACCAAAACTAGCAATGAGATTAATATTTAAAATTTTGGATCTTGATGTCCAATTACTGTTAAAAAATTTTTTCTTCTTGCAAAAAAATTCTTTTTCTTTCATATAACAGTTGCCTGCTGTTATCATTTGGTAGGTTATTAATAACAAGGAGTTGAATATGCTCAGAGCCACCAAACAGCATGAACTCTCACTTCATCCGTCCCGCGGCTGTGAACAAATCCAGGCAGTTATCGAGTGTAAAAAAGCACAGGCTAAAAGAGGACAACACCAATAGGTGGTAAGTTTTATTATCACAAGAGGTTTCCTTACAGAAAAGAAAAAAAATTAATCAAAGTCCAGTCTCTCACCCTGGAATTCAAGATTCTGAAGTTGCCAACTTCAGAGGCTGTCACCCTCTGAGTAGCAAGAGTTTTTTTATATTTTAAATTTTTTAATTTAATTATACAACAGACTTCGAAGAGGGAAATGGCAAGCTCCACACCATGTTAAGTTTGTCAGTCCCGACAGAGGTAGGAACTCACCACAAACCTCCCCGAAATGCTGTTGGTTCAAGTTAGTACTCTCAATGCCTGGTGTTATTTGATTCAACATGCTATACTATTACTTTTTTGTAAATTATGTTATAGTGTGAAAAAAATGTTTATAGCGGAGTTAGCTGATAGTGCAACGCCCGTGAAAGGAACGCCACAATTTCTCCACAGACATCCCACAGAAACTAACTAAGGGAAGAATCGTCACTGCTAGCTGGGTTGACATTTGTAAAATGTAACAAATATGTATAAATCTTACTTATATCATCGATGTCAGATTTTTTATTCATAGTTAGGTCATTAACTTGGATGTGGTACATTTCTAAGAATTTACGTTTATTTCTATTTCTTTCAACTTCCAAAATCTCACAATTTCCAAAATCTACGTGATGTGTCTCATCTATTATGTGTTCTGCAAGAGCACATTTTCTTTTCCCTAACCTACTATCACTTTTATGTTTACCAAACGATTTTTTAAATTTTGTGAGGTTTCACCTATATACTTCTTCTCACAATTCATACATGGTATTTGATAGATCACATTTGTCTCATCTTTGTTTAGTGAACAATTGGTTTAAAGGCTGCGCTGATTTTTGTGCAATTTTTACTGTGGAAATATCTTTGAAATGTTTAATAATTTTATCAGAGATTTCACCAAGATATGGTATTGATCCGAAAACAACATTAGGTTGGTTTTCACCTTCTGTGTGATTCCTATCTCTGCTCATCCCCCCAGGAACAGTTCGATGAGAGTACCAACTTGAACCAACAGCATTTCGGTGAGTTCCTACCTCTGTCGGGACTGACAAACTTGACAGGGTGTGGAGCTTGCCATTTCCCTCTTTGAAGTTTGTTGTATAATTGAATTGAAAAATTCAAAATATAAAAAAACTCTTGCTACTCAGAGGGTGACAGCCTCTGAAGTTGGCAATTTCAGAATCTTAAATTCCAGGGTGAGAGACTGGACTTTGATTAATTTTTTTCTTTTCTGTAATGAAACCTCTTGTGATAATAAAACTTACCACCTATTGGTGTTGTCCTCTTTTAGCCTGTGCTTTTTTACACGCGATAACTGCCTGGATTTGTTCACAGCCGCGGGACGGATGAAGTGAGAGTCCATGCTGTTTGGTGGCTCTGAGCATATTCAACTCCTTGTTATTAATAACCTACCAAATGATAACAGCAGGCAACTGTTATATGTAAGAAAAAGAATTTTTTTGCAAGAAGAAAAAATGTTTTAATAGTAATTGGACATCAAGATCCAAAATTTTAAATATTAATCTCATTGCTAGTTTTGGTGCAACATTTGGTATCCCACTTTGCAATTTTCTAACTACCCTGGTATGTTTGACATATAACAAAAAAAAACTCGTTTGAAGAGAATACGACTGAAAGCAGTTATGGTAAAGTAAAAAACATTACTGTCTATCCAAAAACTAGATACACTTGAAACAACCGAATCAGTTTTAAATATTCTCTGTCAAAATGTAGTAGTGGTGAAGTTAAAAAAACCAAAATGTGTTCCTTCAGGAAGGATTTTAGCTAAGTATTAATTTATGTTGTTAATTTAAATTCAATTTTGCAATTTGTCAATTTTTCAATTTTTTACTTGTTCACTTTTTCAATTTTTTGGTTTTCTATTGCATTTTAATTCAATGTTGAGGCATTGATTTTAACTTTAACTTAAATCCGAGGTGATTACTATGTATCCTGTTTTCTTTGATTTCTTATAATTCTAACATGCAACCTTGAAAAAGAAAGAAATAGTCTTTCGAAAGCGCTCGGTTTTGTATAACAAGAATATTTAATATTATTTAGGCTGCAATCCCCGTGATATTTTCAATTTGTTTGTTAATAGTTCAGCCGTGATTACTTGTCTCTCTCTCTATATATATATATATATATATATATATATATATATATATTATATATATATAACAACAAGATGTACGAATAGTGCGTGACACATAAACAATAAGTAACGAATAGATTAGTGGGTATTGCACACAAATAGAAGAAGGGGCTTCTGTAAAAACCGGTAACCGCAGACATGCATGTTTCTGGCTCATTAGCCGTCATCGGTACGGTACAACCAAGAAAAGATGTGAAACATGGGAGCAAAGTTGGTGAATGAAACATGAGAAAATATAACAGAATTCAGCAGGATAGTCAAACACAACATTTGCGTCAGTAATATTAGAAGATGTCAAATTTTCGAGACAACAACCAACATAGACACGTAGGTGCATATAACACTCCAGTCTGAAACTTCCGAGCCAGATCCATGAAATAACAACAAGATGTACGAATAGTGCGTGACATATAAACAATAAGTAACGAATAGATTAGTGGGTATTGCACGCAAATAGAAGAAGGGGCTACTGAAAAAAGCGGTAACCGCAGACATGCATGTTTCTGGCTCATTAGCCGTCATCGGTACGGTACAACCAAGAAAAGATGTGAAACATGGGGGCAAAGTGCAATACCCACTAATATATTCGTAACTTATTGTTTATATGTCACGCACTATTCGTACATCTTGTTGTTATTTCATTGATCTGGATCGGAAGCTTCAGACTGGAGTGTTATATGCACCTCCGTGTCTATGTTGGTTGTTGTCTCGAAAATTCGACATCTTCTAATATTACTGACGCAAATGTTGTGTTTGACTATCCTGCTGAATTCTGTTATATTTTCTCATGTTTCATTCACCAACTTTGCTCCCATGTTTCACATCTTTTCTTGGTTGTACCGTACCGATGACGGCTAATGAGCCAGAAACATGCATGTCTGCGGTTACCGCTTTTTTCAGAAGCCCCTTTTTCTATTTGCGTGCAATACCCACTAATCTATTCGTTACTTATTGTTTATATGTCACGCACTATTCCTACATCTTGTTGTTATTTCATTGATCTGGGTCGGAAGTTTCAGACTGGAGTGTTATATGCACCTCCGTGTCTATGTTGGTTGTTGTCTCGAAAATTCGACATCTTCTAATATTACTGACGCAAATATTGTGTTTGACTATCCTGCTGAATTCTGTTATATTTTCTCATGTTTCATTCACCAACTTTGCTTCCATGTTTCACATCTTTTCTTGGTTGTACCGTACCGATGACGGCTAATGAGCCAGAAACATACATGTCTGCGGTTACCGCTTTTTTCAGTAGCCCCTTCTTCTATTTGCGTGCAATACCCACTAATCTATTCGTTACTTATATATATATATATATATATATATATATATATATATATATATATATATATATTATTATAGTTTATTTTATATGGGAATTTAATTTGCCCTACGTTGGGCCGACATATTATTATGAATAGAATTGGGTGAGAAAATAGTTTAATTTGCCCGGTATGTTGTGGATTTAATATGTATGATAAACAGTTTATTTAACCAACATGAAAACTTCTCATCTCAGGGTAGAGTTCAAGTATTTTAAATAAAATGATTTTATAATTTTATATATGTTAGCGCCAAAGTTAATAAATGCTTTATATTTTTAAAAATAAATTTGGTAATCAGAATATGTTACTTTTTTAATGATTTCAAGTTAAATACGGTCCTGTCCTACTTAAAAAATATCTGCATAGTTCAATCGATTTCATTCAGAGCTTCTGCCTGTGGTAAGTAGATGGTGCACAAGTCACCAGATGAAATGAATAACTCAAGTAATTTAAAAAAACGTTCTTCAAAAGGAAAAACAATATTTAATTTATTGAAAATAAATACACTACACTTTTACAAGTGTTTTTTTTTTAAGAAATTCAACTATCTAAAAGGATGACTCTTTCATACAAATCACACGCACTCTGGTGAGATATTATTATAATAGTAAAATACAGTTATATAACTTCATAAACATTTGACTTTCAGAAAACGGCGAAATACACTCTTAACAGCGTCTATGCATCACAAAATTTTAGTTTTTTTTTACAAATTAGTAAGTACGCTTGACCTCTTAATACATTAATAAATTAACTTGTACTACCTTATTTACTTCACGATTTCTGTTTGTTCACCTTTATTTGTTCCAGATTCTCCTCCTGGAAAACCTCCCTGTTGGCATTCTGCTTCTATCAGAACAGGAATCGATGCTGTATTTCTTTCAAAGTCCAAACAGCTCACACAAATTCCACTATTCAATGTTTTTCGAAAACTATTTTGGCTATTTTACTTCCACCAGACACAAGACACCATATTATAAAATAAAATTCATGATTAGTGTTTTACAACATTCAACAATTCCTTTTTTAATTAATAATATAAACTAAACTACTTACACTGATATATCTCTTGTAAGTATAATGTATTTGTTTTAAATTCTATAGTCAAATTTTGTCTTCCAAATGATTTCAATTGATTTACTTTACCAAAAAAATTTTGCTGCTCCAAAAATCTCTTCCCAAAAAGAAAACCTACTAGTCAATAGCCCCCATAATCAACAACTTTTTCCCATTCTGATTTTTTTTTCGTTAGCAACACATTTGTCGCCGATGTGATCTTTTTTAAATGTTTATTAACCAATCAAATTTGACTATTTATTTTATAACTCAAATTCTTTATTTCAACCAGTGAAATGTTCATCCATTATATCATGATATTATATTCTAAGGTTTTTAATTGCTTAGACTTAGACCTATATTATTTTCATTCAATAATATTTCTTAGTATTGTTAAAATGACATTTCCTAACCTCTAAGTATGTATGTCAAATGAATATTCATAATGTTTTAATAGATGACAGCTGTTACCTTTAAATATGTATGCAAAATGAAAATTCGTTTTCTTTATAAGTCATGTTCTCTGAAATTCACATTATTTTATATTTTCCTGCTCTGTTATGTCTAAACATCTACACTATCTCATTTTAATGTCTTAATCAACAAATATTACGAGATTAGCTTGACTTTACAGAATAAAGCATTATTAGTTTCTTATTATGAACAAATTTTGATACTTGATCTCTTTGATAAAAGTTTCGTTAGGTAATTTATTTCATATAAATTGTTTATCACACCTATTCGCAATTATCCCTACATTATACAGTCTGTCCTTTCTGTATGTCTTCTCTATCGAATAGTGGATCGTACAGATTTTCTCCATTCAAATGTTTTAAAAAAAAATTTTTGACTTAAAAAAAATTCTTTTAGATTACAATACATAATCTTAATTCTTCATTATTTGATATACAGGGTGTAGCATTATTTTTTCACAATAATATATATATATATATATATATATATATATATATATATATATATTATAATCATTTATTTCGACAAAAGCCCCACGTTCCATTTATAATTATTTAATATAATTTTCATAAATTATTTTATTAGTTATGTTTATTTATATTGTTATTATATATTATAGTTGTTTGTTTGATATTTATAAGTATAATGAACTATAACTTGGCTTTTATATATATACAAACACGACTTACCTTCGGCTGGCTCATAAAAATATCTCTTCTATCAATTTTATCCAAAGTTTAAATATCAGTCGGAAGCACGATGACTCCTCCCTTTGAGTTCTTGGCGTCAATTTTATTATTCAATTTTATTTATATTTTATATTTAATTTATCAATGAAATTGGGCTTCTGAATATTCTCATATAGAAAGATTGAAATATGTTAATTCTAATAATTTTATTGAGGACATGAAAAGAATAGAAATACCGACACTTCAATGAAAATTGATTTAATAAATAGTTAATATGAAAAATTTTGTATTGTTTTTTACATTTAAAATTACTTTAAAACCCCTACATCCTATGCAATTCTGAATACACAACAATTCATTGTACTGCGTCGGCGCACAAGTTCAACGCATGCGCTTATATAACTTCTTATAACACGAAGACGCTCTTCACCGTAAATGCGGTGTAGAAACAGTTTATGCTCTGCCTGCGTGTATATAGTTGTGAAAATTTCAATACGTTGAATAAATTCAAATAAGCAATTTCATATATATATATATATATATATATATATATATATATATATATATATAATGTGTGTGAATAGAAAAGAAGATAGTAATGGATAGATCAGTTATGCATGCATTAGAGGAAATTAAAAGTTGGAAATTATGTGAACATTTATGGAACACGTGAACATTGATAATGGATGAAATTAAATAAGTAAGTACAATTATATTATTACAAACTAAATTGCATGTATCTCCTTGGAGATAAAATATGATGCATCGTAATATATTGTTTTTAGGCCTTTTTTGTATTATCATGATTAGAATGTTCTGAATATTATTTTTAGTTCACTGTTCGTATTTATATATGGAATTCCAAATATTTTAATTAAAATGCACAGACCTTAGTTCATATCTTGTCCTTGGCTGCTACTCACGTCTCTAATTTCTTGAAGATCTCTCCAGAGAGAGATGCACCTTCTGACCACATTTTGATTCTTTACGGGTTCACAAAAACTTATTAATGTATTTCCATTACCTTTTCGAGAGCACTTGTTAACTTTTTATCAAAATTTTAATAAATTCTATTAGAGGAGATTTATATCGACGCTCTCCTCTCCATCTCACAAAATCCACACACTTGTTTTTTTAATAAACAAACTTTTTGGCTTGGCAAATGCAAAGCTTGCTTATCTTTATTTCAATAACACAAATTGTCAATTCCTATGTCTTTTAGTTATAAAATGAAATTGTTTGATTTTTTAGTCCTGGAGGATTACCACACTTATTCACCAATATTTATTTTGTATTCAGGATTCTATATAAAGTCTTCTTCCTAGAATACATTAGCAATTTTAATCATTATTACGTTTTCACGGTTTTCTTATTTATATTCATTTTTACAAAATATACTACCTACATTACTGATTCATATAGATGTAATTGATTATTTTTAAATTCTTCAATTTTTACTGTTTTTGTCTTTCATAAACTATTGATTACTTTTGATTTTGTTATTATTGTTCTATATACAATAAATAATCATTAAATTTAAGTTGGTAATAAAATTATTAGATTTCATTACTTCCTGTTTATAATACATTTCTTTGTCATATGTGTGGGCTGTGTTCCATTCATCATTTCTCATAAAGCTTTCAACCCTTTCTTAAAATTGTCAACTTTTATTATAAACACCTGCAAATATTGATAAGCAATTATTGAAATAGATATTAATTGATGTTGTTTCAGTTATCAAGTGCAAATAAAATTTTATTTCTGCTGAAATTCATATGGCTGTGTTCAGATCAATGTGGAACCCATTGACATTGACGTAATTCTGGAATTAATTGTGCAGGTAACTTCTGATTACTTATTTAAATAATGTTGTGTTTAGAATTTCTACCCATAGTCCTTCTATTAATCAATCATATCAATATCTGATATTATATTTATGCATATTTCACTCTTTTTACTGATTTTATACCTGAATTGTCAGTAACTTTCATAAGGTGGTTGTGTCTACTGTTACACCTTCCTTAATAATAGATACTTTTTTTGTGTTTATGTATTTAAAAATGTTTCAAGAACTAGAGGACTAGTTCAATATATATATATATATATATATATATATATATATATATATATATACATGAGTAACAGTTGGCAGAATTTTTTAAATTTGAATGTTCATTAAGTTACTAATACATAATTTGGAATTTATGTATAATATGGAACTGAACGAATTATCGTGCACTCCATCGGAACTTATAATTATATAATGTTTATATTTAATAAATATTAACTGTCTCGACCCTTACTTCGTGGAATCTGCTTATATTAGTGTTTTAAATGAAACTCACGGTTTCTAGTTAATTCCACTGGAAAACCACATGTAAATAAAAAGTTTATAACTAACAAATAATAATTAAAAAAAAACATATGTAAATATAATTTTGTACATAGATAGCAATTAGGATACGTGAAGATATAATGATGAAATACAGAAATAATTACATTAACAGATATAATAACAATGGAGATTATGAAAATAACAATAATTATAATAACAATTCAGGAAATAACAATAACTATAATAAAAACGATAACAACCAAAACAACTATAACAGAAACTTTAAATATAATAACAACAAAAATAACAATTACTGAGAACAATATTCAAAGGAGAGAAGAGAGAGTGATAACATATGAACATCCAAGGGAATATATTAAATTTGGGGAAGATTTGGAATTGAGAGGAATAATGGGATTGATAAAAATTAAAGGAAAATTAAATGGGAAATTTGTTAAAATATTAATAGATACAGGTTCGGAAGCGTCCATAATAAAAACCAAACTATTTGAAGAAAATATTGAAAATTATGAAAATAAGCTAGTTAAAATACCGAAAACTACATTAATAGGAGCAAACGGAAAGAAATTGTGTGAAGTTAGCAGATCTATAATACAAAGTATTGAATTAAAGGATGGGAAAGAAGTTGAGATGCAATTATTGTTAGTAGATAATCTAGAATCAGACATAGTTATAGGAATAGATGAATTAATGAAATATAAAGCAAGAATCGATTTTTAAAAGATGGAGATTGAATTAAATGGTAATAAAATTGAATTTGAAGAAGAAAATATAGAAGAATTGGAAGTTGAAGAGGATAATAAGAAGTTATGGAATATACAAAGGATTGAAAATATGGAAGTATTGGCAATTGGAGAGGATAATAGGAAGTTATGGAATATAAAAAGGAGTGGAAATATGGAAGAATTTGAATTTGAAGAGGATAATAGGAAGTTATGGAATATGGAGAGGGATGAAATAATGGAAGAATTGGAATTAGTATGTGGAAATAAGGAATATGCTGAGAAAGTGAAGAATTTAATAATTAAGTATAAAGGATTAGTTAAAAAAGAGATGAGAATGGCAAATAACTATGTACATAAGATAGAAGTTAAGGGAATAGAAAATTTCAGAATAAGAACATATCCCATACCTTATAAATATAGGAAAGAAGTTGATTCAGAGATACAAAATATGCTAAAGGATGGTATTATAGAGAGATGTAACACAAGAAATATCCATTAATAAATTGTACCGATATAAGAGACTCTGAGAAATGTAGAAGTAATAAGTCGCATAACGAACATTAAAGAATTTTCAAAAATGGATTTATACCATGATTTTTTAAACTAATTCCTTTGGATGAAACTTGTAAATGAAACATGTACCTAAAAATAAAATAAGAATTTGTATACATATTTAATTATGGTATTGTAAATAGATTTAAAACTATTTGAAGAGGATACTGCAACACAGGATTCCAGAATCATCTTTGTAACAGCGACCTGAAATAAAAAGAAATGTATTATTAGTAAGGGTGTCAGACAGAAACAAACAAATTGCGAAATTGAAACCACCTTTCGAGGGACCATATGTTATAGATAATGAAAACGGGATAAATAGCTATGTTTTAAAATATATGGAAAATGATGAAATAAGAGGTGTCTTCATTATAAAGGATATATATAAGTACAATAACTGATGAAGAAGTAAAGAAAAAGCAAAATAGTAAATGTTTAAGGTAAAATTTGCATTCATAAAATTTTTCAGAACATCAAAATTTGATAAACGCAAAATTTAGGGGATGTTATCATAGAGTGAAACACCCTGTATATCACACAATAAAGAATTAAGATTGTGCATTGTAATCTAGAAGAATTTTTTTAAGTCAAAATTTTTTTTTTAACATTTGAATGGAGACAATCTGTACGATCCACTATTCGATAGAGAAGGCATACAGAAAGGACAGACTGTATAATGTAGGAATAATTGCGAATAGGTGTGATAAACAATTTATGTGAAATAAATTAACCAAACTTTTATTAAAAAGATCAAGTATCAGAATTTGTTCATGATAAGAAACTAATAATGCTTTATTCTGTAACGTCAAGCTAATCTCATAATATTTGTTGATTAAAACATTGAAGTAAGTTAGTGTAGCTGTTTAGACATAACAGAGCAGAAAAGTATATAATAATGTGAATTTCAGAGAACATGACTCATAAAAAAGAAACGAATTTTCATTTTGCATATATATTTAAAGGTAACAGCTGTCATCTATTAAAACATCATGAATATTCATTTGACATACATACTTAGAGGCTAGGAAATGTCATTTTAACAATACTAGGAAATATTATTGAATGAAAATAATATAGGAAGTCTAAGCAATTAAAAACCTTAGAATACAATATCCTGATATAATGGATGAACATTTCACTGGTTGAAATGAAGAATTTGAGTGATAAAATAAATAGTCAAATTTTGATTTGTGAATAAACATTTAAAAAGGATCATGTCGGCGACAATTGTGTTGCTAACGAAAAAAAATCGGAATGTAAAAAGGTTGTTGATTATGGGGTCTATTGACTAGAAGTTTTTTTTTTTGGTAAAAGAAAATCATTTTGAAATTATTTGGAAGATGAAAATTTGACTATAGAATTCAAGAAAAATACATTATACTTACAAGATATACATCAGTGTAAGTAGTTAAGTTCATATTAATAATTAAAAAGAAATTGTCGAATGTTGTACAGTACTGACCATGATTTTCATTTTATAATATGGTGTCTTGTGGAAGTAAAATAGCCACAATAGCTTTTGGAAAACACTGAATAATGGAATTTATATAAACTGCTTGGACTTTAAAAGAAATACAGCATTGATTCCTGTTCTGGTAGAGACGGAATGCCAGCATGGAGTTTTTCCAGGAGGAGAATCTGAAACAAATAAAAGAAACGGATTATTGAGGTGAACAAACAAAACAGTGAAGTGAATAAGGTGGTAAAAGTTAATTTTTTAATATATTAAAAAGTCAAGCGTACTTACCAATTTATGCAAAGGACTAAAATTTTGTGACGCATAGACGCTTTTAGGAGTGTATTTCGCCATTTGCTAAAAATCATATGTTTATGAAGTTGTATAATTGTAATTCCCTCTTATAATAATATCTCACCAGAGTGCGTGTATGTTGTATGAAAGAGTCATCCTTTTAGATAGTTGAATTTTTTCAAGAACACTTGTAAAACTGTAATGTATTTATTTTCATTAAATTAAATATCGTTTTTCCATTGAAGAACGTTTTAAACTATTTTTGTGTTATTCAGTTATTCATTTCATCTGGTGACTTGCGCACCATCTACTTACCATAGGCAGAAGCTCTGAATGACATCTATTGAATTATGCAGATTTGATTTAAGCAGGACAGGACCGTATTTAGTTTGGAATCATTGAACAAGTATCATATTCTGATTAACAAATTTATTTATGAAATATAAAGCATTTATTAACTTTGGCGCTAATATATATATGAAATTCTAAAATCATTTTATCCTAAATACTTGAACTCTACCCTGAGATGAGAAGTTTTCATGTTAGTAATATAAACTGTTTATCATATATATAAAATCATCAATATACCGGGCAAACAATGAACTTAAAGTGAATTTAAACTAAAATAAAATAAGTATAACATTCTTATTACACCGTAGCCAATTCATATTAATATGTCGGCCCAACGTTGGGCAAATTAAATTCCCATAAAATAAACTATAATAATATATATATATATATATATATATATATATATATATATATATATATATAGGTATATATATATATATTAAACTATATATATTTGATATTTTACTTATTTACTTTTATAGTAGATGATTTAAATGTATATGTTTATAATTTAGAATTTTTGTTTTAGTTTGGCTAGCTCAGTTTGTTTTTAATATTTGTTTAATAATTTATTTTAATTAGATTATTCGGGAGCATGAAATCCTTTTTCCCTTTGAGTCCTGGCAATTTATACTGATGTAATAGTTGAAATAAAAAGAAAACACATTATTTGAAATCAATTTAATTATCAATGCAATATTTATTTGATAAAATAATATGCGACGCCAATGGTTATATGTACCTATTTATTGATTTTAATAATATCATAAATGCGCATGCGTAAAAAAATTAGTCATGCGCTTTAGCATGAAACGAACAATTATGGTACGTAAGAAACATCTATATTAATACAAACATAGTTTGTTTGATGATGCAGATAGGTAAATGGATTATACAAAACATAAAAGAATTTATATATATATATCATAGTTATATATGATACAAGTAGCTGTGGGAAGAAATTTGTTATATACATGGATAGAGAAATAGAGATTATATACAGAAGGACATAGTTATTACATTATGAAATTTCAATCACCATATTTATGCAATTACAAGATGGCGTGATTAGCGTAAGTACATAATTTAATTTATATAAAGTTCGGCCTTTTATTAAATTTAATGATTTATGTAATGAATACACTATATGAAGTCTGTTTCTTTCTTTTTTAGATCGATCATATGTGAAAAAGTTTATCAATTTATGAAATTAAGTACTTAATTGGGATTTTGAGTTTTTACACTATTTATTGGCCAATAAATGATTTAAATACACTGACCTGTTGATCTTGAATTTGGAAGAAAGTCTCTGGATCCCAGGAACACTACACTGAATCTCCAAAAAACCAAAGTTGTTGAAAATTTCACAGATTCTTGTCGGAAAACTTGTTACAATTAACTGTAAGTATTTCTAATATTGTATTTAATAGTACATTAGGAGTTTAAATGTCTTATACCGGGAATATCTTTAAATTTTTAGGAACACTATCCCACACACTCCTCGCTTCTTAACACTCGCTACCGTTCTCCTTCAGCGTCCCCTCGATTCTCAACTTTTTTAAACAAAACAGTCTTTTGTTCTTTTCCAGATCACTATTCAAAAGTTTATTTATTGATTCACAGTTTGTTATGTCATCTTTTACAACCAATAAGATATTGTCTTTTGTAATCAGATAATTGAAACTTCAATCACTTATCAAAACAATTTCATACATACAAATACATTAAAATTGGTTATACTTAGATACACTTACATAGTACAACATTCAATATTATTATTGATAGTATATTCTTGTTACATTCATATCAATTATAAATATAAATTCTCTTATGTTATTTGTCTATATGTCATTATTTGTTTATCTATGAAATCTATTGGATTATATTCTATTCAATATTTATATTTGTTCTTATTCTTAAATTAATGATTATAATGAATTAACTATAGTGATATTTGTTTTCATTTCAGATAAACAGCTGTTATGATATGGAAATTATTCTACGTCTTAGGCAACTTTATTTACACCATTACATTGGTTAGGCAATATCTATATTTTATGTTATCATTTAGGTAATTCCTTTTTTATTATATTGTTATTGGCTGTTATTTGATATATCTTTATTTGATATGTTGTTTAAATTAAGAAAAGTGTTTCCTTTTTACTTGTTTTCTTAAATTATGTTATTTTCATATATATTTCATACTAGCAAACTTAATTTTATAATACTACTTCTCTTATTATCTAAGATATCTGGTTCAATTCCCCTCAAATTTAAATTTAAATGATATCCATACCCTGGATATTTATTTAAATTTCAATTTTCTTATTATAAATGATTGATTTTATTTTATTCAAAAAAATTTAACAATTTTATGGCATAATCTTACTTTCTTTAACTTTGTTTCTCAAATATTTGTTCACATTTTTCCTACTATAAAATCTATTTCTTTCAATAACTGTCTCCTAATTCTTTCCTTAAAATACACTTGATTAAGATCAATGTCAATTTATATTTTTAATATTACTTCATATAATACTTCTCTATTATCATTTCTTCCTAACATCCACTTATATATCAACTTACTTCTTTGTAATTACATTATACTTCTACATACTCCTCATATCATATTTCTTTTCAATATTCATTATTCAATATAATTAATTATTTCTTAAATTCATATATATATATATATATATATATATATATATATATATATATATATATATATATATCAATATCAACTTCCTTATTCATTCCTGTATTTTCAAGTAATCTATAAGATTCTAATTGACATTAAACATTACCTCCTATATTTTTAATCAATATCATTCATTATTATCCTTTCCTATCCTTTATTACTTACATCTTATTTCCTTATTAAAAAATGTGAACTTCTATTTGATACTTGAGTTATTCTTATTTTATCCCCTCTATCCTATATTCTTTAATAGTTTCATTCAATGTAAAACCAGTATCTCTTATAAATTGTTTCCTTTATTTGCTATATATATTGATTTGCCATACTCAAATTTTTTTTAGAATGTTTCAATTATAAGTTTTACCTAATAAAATTTTCTTTATATTATATTATATTTATTTTTTTTTAGGTTCTGAAGAAACAAACGTGATGAATTTAATTGGATCATCAGCTGCCAAATGGAAAACAAAATTCTGTCTAATATCTACTTTATCTTTGTACACTACTTAATATTAAATTTTAAATCTATCCTTATGACTATCCTTTCCTTTTTTTTAAGTATTATTCGTAACATAACATATATACATTCTTTAGAATTGGGTTACTCATTAATAATAAATTCTATGTACATTATTTATACTTGTTACTCATTAATAATAAATTTTAATTTCAACTTCATTTCTGTATCCTTTCCCTTTTTCATTGAATTGCATTTTCGTCTCCATATTTCATTCCTATTCTCGTGTTCTATTATTTAATTTGCTTTTCTTTTTCTAACCTTTTTCTTGCTTTCTTCTCTTGTTGTTCGATGCTCGATAAATTTCTGAAGCGTCTGTCTATTCTCTACTGTATCCTTTTTAACTTTGTTGTCCCATATCTCATAAATTTCTTCCCATGAATCCATTAAAATCTGCGTTTCCAATTCTTCCATATTATGCATTTTACTATGTATTATTTTAAAGAAAGCTTTTGTATGAATCATAGTCATCATGTTGTCCCATTTTATTCCTGTTACTACATTATTAAAAAAATTTCTTGAACATCCTATACCTCCTTTATTTCTTCTTATACTATCTTCTATTTCTTCTACTGTGTCCTTTAATCTCCGGTTCATCTCTTCTATTTCTTTATTAAATTGTTTATCCATGATTTGACTCCTTCTAGTACATATGCCTGTTGATTTTTCTATTCTACCATACAAATCTGTGATTTCTTCATTCACTTTTCCTTGAGAATGTTGATTTACCTGTTTACTTACTTGTCCTTGTAATTTTATGTATCCTACTTCTCCAGTTTCCTTCTTAATTTCTTCTGTCCCATCTGTGATATTTGTTAATTCCTGATTATTCTTCTCAATATTCTTAATTTCCATGAAACTTTCCATTTTTACTTCATCTATGTTCTTTGTTAACTTATTTGCTTGTTTTGAAACTTCCGTTTGGATAGTTTTTGGTGAATTTTCTTCCATTTTGATTCCGCTTTCTTTTGGTTCTATTTTCAAGTTTTTATTTTGATCCTCTATATCTAAGTTAACTTCATCTATTTGCCTTCTAAATTGTTCATTCTCGAATTCTTCCTGGTTCTCCTTGAGTTCCTTCATATTTTCTGGTTTCATATCATCAATTTCATTTTCCAAATTATTACTTGTTTTCGGTTCCATCATATCAGTATTTTTATTTATAGTCGCTTTCAAATCTCCCCTCATATTGTTCATATTTTCATTAATCTTGTCCTCCTTACCAATCGTTTCCACATTTATGTTATCCTTGTTACTATCCATCTTCCCATCAATGTTCCCCTCTACTCGGTTAAAATCTTTTACCATAGTTTTCCTATCTTTTCTTCTTTTGTCATCCCACTTTCTCATATCTTCTCTCATTTCTTTTATGTTTTCACTTATTGTATTGATATCTCCTTTCAACTCTTTCTTCATATTGTTCATATCTCCCTTCATTGTCTTTATGTTTTCATTTATACTCATCAATATTTGCTGCATCCATTGTTCGTTGGCATTAGTTCCTCCTTGTGGTTCCCTTCTCTCTTGTTGTTCTACTTGTTCTATAGTTTCCTCATCTCCTGTCATACTTTCTTCCTGTACATCTCCTTCTAATTGTTGTCCTTGTTCCAAATATACCGCTTGGTAATCTCCCATACCATGACTTCGTTCTTCCCTTTCCTCTTCCGAATCACTGTCTGCTCCTACCTGCCTTCCATCTCTCAACGTCATTCGTTTTGCCATTTTGATGAAGTATTAAATTTTACAAATATAACCAAAATTTTTACAACGCCCCACGTTTTGGGTGACAATTAAACTAAATATTTGATATAATACTTACTTTTATAGTAGATGATTTAAATGTATATGTTTATAATTTAGAATTTTTGTTTTAGTTTGGCTAGCTCAGTTTGTTTTTAATATTTGTTTAATAATTTATTTTAATTAGATTATTCGGGAGCATGAAATCCTTTTTCCCTTTGAGTCCTGGCAATTTATACTGATGTAATAGTTGAAATAAAAAGAAAACACATTATTTGAAATCAATTTAATTATCAATGCAATATTTATTTGATAAAATAATATGCGACGCCAATGGTTATATGTACCTATTTATTGATTTTAATAATATCATAAATGCGCATGCGTAAAAAAATTAGTCATGCGCTTTAGCATGAAACGAACAATTATGGTACGTAAGAAACATCCATATTAATACAAACATAGTTTGTTTGATGATGCAGATAGGTAAATGGATTATACAAAACATAAAAGAATTTATATATATATCATAGTTATATATGATACAAGTAGCTGTGGGAAGAAATTTGTTATATACATGGATAGAGAAATAGAGATTATATACAGAAGGACATAGTTATTACATTATGAAATTTCAATCACCATATTTATGCAATTACAAGATGGCGTGATTAGCGTAAGTACATAATTTAATCTATATAAAGTTCGGCCTTTTATTAAATTTAATGATTTATGTAATGAATACACTATATGAAGTCTGTTTCTTTCTTTTTTAGATCGATCATATGTGAAAAAGTTTATCAATTCATGAAATTAAGTACTTAATTGGGATTTTGAGTTTTTACACTATTTATTGGCCAATAAATGATTTAAATACACTGACCTGTTGATCTTGAATTTGGAAGAAAGTCTCTGGATCCCAGGAACACTACACTGAATCTCCAAAAAACCAAAGTTGTTGAAAATTTCACAGATTCTTGTCGGAAAACTTGTTACAATTAACTGTAAGTATTTCTAATATTGTATTTAATAGTACATTAGGAGTTTAAATGTCTTATACCGGGAATATCTTTAAATTTTTAGGAACACTATCCCACACACTCCTCGCTTCTTAACACTCGCTACCGTTCTCCTTCAGCGTCCCCTCGATTCTCAACTTTTTTAAACAAAACAGTCTTTTGTTCTTTTCCAGATCACTATTCAAAAGTTTATTTATTGATTCACAGTTTGTTATGTCATCTTTTACAACCAATAAGATATTGTCTTTTGTAATCAGATAATTGAAACTTCAATCACTTATCAAAACAATTTCATACATACAAATACATTAAAATTGGTTATACTTAGATACACTTACATAGTACAACATTCAATATTATTATTGATAGTATATTCTTGTTACATTCATATCAATTATAAATATAAATTCTCTTATGTTATTTGTCTATATGTCATTATTTGTTTATCTATGAAATCTATTGGATTATATTCTATTCAATATTTATATTTGTTCTTATTCTTAAATTAATGATTATAATGAATTAACTATAGTGATATTTGTTTTCATTTCAGATAAACAGCTGTTATGATATGGAAATTATTCTACGTCTTAGGCAACTTTATTTACACCATTACATTGGTTAGGCAATATCTATATTTTATGTTATCATTTAGGTAATTCCTTTTTTATTATATTGTTATTGGCTGTTATTTGATATATCTTTATTGATATGTTGTTCAAATTAAGAAAAGTGTTTCCTTTTTACTTGTTTTCTTAAATTATGTTATTTTCATATATATTTCATACTAGCAAACTTAATTTTATAATACTACTTCTCTTATTATCTAAGATATCTGGTTCAATATATATATATATATATATATATATATATATATATATATATATATATATATATATAATGTGTCTACTCAAGTTGGAAGCATATCAAAAACTTTTTTATTATTGGTTTCATGAAAAGAAATTATTCTTGATAAAAAGTTCTGCATGGTCCAAAACTTAGAATGCAACCTTCGGATATCAATTTTTTAAAGGGTTTGTCGAAAAATATGATTTCTTCTCAAGATTTATAAGTAACCGTTTTTTTTTACAATACAGAAGAATGTTCTAAAGTAAAGTTATACTCAATCAAACATATACAATTACACCCATTTACCATGAAAATTTAAGTTTTGTTCCCTCTTTCAACTTTCCTTGCATCAGAGCGCACATTTCAAATCGAATATCGGTAGTAATGTGTGTAAGAATTGCGGTTGGTATTCCTGATATTTCTTACGTTATATAATATTTGCTACTGCTCATTTACTTAGTGAAGTTTTCTGAATTCCAGAGGCCCTTTTGCATAATAACATTTTTGGTTCTTCTTTGACAGAAAACATCATTTCAAATTCAGTGTCGGCATTGGCAACCTGTTTCTGGCGTTTATTCTTAAAATTATTTTCATTTCCACTGGCCATCATTTCATTTAATATTTCTGTATCTGTTGAATGCCCAACGTTTCTATGCGGATATCTATTATTAAAATGATTTTCTGTCTAGAGATGTGTTTTGTAGTTTTCTCCAACAATTAACACAATTTCTATTTTTACATCACAATTTAGTAAATTTGCCATTTTGATTGTAATTTTATAAATGCCAACTCACAATGAGATTGAGTGTCAAATATTTCATGTCATTGCATTCTAGATTACATTCATTTGTATCTAGACAGGATAATTTATATAGAATGATAGTAACTAATCACAAAATCTGAATTTTCATGCTGGGTAATTGCATATTTGAATATAACGTTCATTTTAAAATATCTTTACTCCATAACATTTTTCTGTTTTTTAGAAAATAAAGGTACTTTACTCCTGAGCAAAATTCATATTTCTTGGACAAACCTCATATACGGCTTGAAAAACTTGACATCTGATGGGTTGCATTAAGCTTTGGAGCATGCAGAACTCTTTATCAGGAACAACTTTTTTTCAATAAACCAATATTAAAAAAAAATCCATAGACATTCTGTATATATATATATATATATATATATATATATATATATATATATATATATATATACACGTTGTTTTGGAAAATATTAAAACTAGAAATATTATATATTTTATGTTTTATTCTTAAGAAATTCTTTATTTTCGTTTCTAAGAACATTTTTCATTTTATTATGTTAATTACAAGAATTTTCTGTCTTTAGTGTATAATATTTTTGTGTTTATTTATCAAATAAAATAAATATACGTTAATATACGATTCCAGTTTTTGTCAAATATGCCCCCCTCTACTTTTAATTTCAAATGTGAATATAACGTTACGAAAATGATTTAAACCGATTAAATGTAACGCTTAAATCACGTTGAAAGTAAGTGCTAAATATTATTAAATAAAAACGTTTATAAATTCCATTATAAAAACGTTTTTATTACATTACAAAAACAATGGGTAAATCACATTGAAAAGGTAACGTCTAAGTGACGTTAGTAAGGTGGGTGCTAAATTTCGTTACAGAAGACCGTCTTTAAGTAGCATAAGAACGTTCATATCATGTTACAAATGCAATGGGTACATCACGTCAAATAGGTAACGTTTAAATTACGTTAAAAGTATGTGCCAAATATCATTACACAAAAATGTTTATAAACTGCATTATACAAACATTTATATTACGTTATAAAAGTACTGGGTAAATCACATTGAAAAGGTAACGTTCAAGTGACGTTAGTAAGATGTTTGCTAAAAAGACTGTTTATAAGTTGCATTATATAAACGTTTATATTGCCTTCAAAAGCTACCGGTAAATCACATTAAAACGGTAAAGTTTGAATGACGTTACGAAAATCACGTTGTATTTATCGTTGAAAAAATCATTATATGTTACGTAGAAAAGAGCGACATTACTCCGGTAATATAACCAGTTGCCTAAAAACCATTTATAAACGTTAGGTTATATGTTAGATATTTTAAGTTTTTAAAACGTTTGTGTGTTTATTGGGTTACGTCACATGAAATAATAAAGGGTAATTATAGAATTCCCCGTTTGGTTTTTGAAACAATAAATAATTATGTCTGTACAAAAACCCCATATTACAACTTAAACTGGTAACTCGTCTCTTACATAGACAACGTTTATATCGTAATCATGCAATGATACCTAAGTGATTAGTTAAAAAAGTTTAGTGATCTTATTTATTTATTCAAATTAGAAAAGAACACACATTGGATGCTTAGTAAAAAAAACTAATTTATTAACAATGCTTACTAAATGATAATAACAACAAAATTAATATAAACGCGATTACAATTATTATTTTCTGAACTTATTATCACCAAGCCCTACGTTTCGTACTACGCAAATTCTTAATGCGTGTGCTGCCCTTCTCCCTACTGTTTCCTATAGATCTTCTTCCAGAAAAAGTATTTTTTCCTCCTATTTTTCTTCTTGCCTCTGACGTTGGCTGGATAGGAATTTTATTTCCTTTACGGCGAGTTGTTGTGGCAGAAGTCCTATTTTTTGACGAAATTCCTTTTTATTTGAATGCAGTATGCATTCCACTAGGTAATGCAGTGGCTGTGTGTTCATATTTATCTACATTATTTGAATATGATTGTATAGCAGAATAATATTGTTGAGGATCTTGTTCAAGTTTAGTGACTATATCATTAGAATACGATATCCATTTACCTTTTAGTTCTGCAATTTCACTTTCTGAAGGCAAGCAGGATTCGTTATTAAGCTGCAATGTTCCATTTCGAAATGGAGATATTTTATTTTGGTGCGACGCACTCTCGGACGTATTAGCTGATGATGTGAAAGAACACTCCAAAATGGGTTCTGTTATTTCTGTATTTTGCAGTGGAAGAAATATTCTTCCAGGTGCGTTATTACCAGTTGCAGTTTCGTAAAACTTTAATTTAGAGATTATTTATAACCGATAAAATATAATGTTTAACGACCAATGCTTGATGCTTACAATATTTGCCGTTAAATCCTACAGCAACATAATATATCAACCTTGTAAATAAGTTGACTATTTGTTTCACTCCGAACGGTAGACTCCATCTGCTCCATATTTGCTGATATCACTTTACAATTCGGGTTATAGTTTTTGAGGTACCTAGAGGTAACAACTTTTGACTCTCGACCAGAAATTAAATCCAGAATCCTCTGTTTATATTATGACCCAAAGCTTGTAACAATAAAATCTGCTAATTGTGTTACGTTAAAGGCTGTTGTGCGTTCGAGAGCAATATCTTTCAATAAACGGAACATAACTTCTGTATAGTTTATTTGTGTCTGTACCTTTCAATGGAAGGTTTTGCCGATAGAAAACTGCCCACTCCTGTATTCTGGTTAGCATGTTCTCAACATATTTTTTAAAGTTTTCATGATCACAGTTGTCCAAAAACTGTTGCTTTGAATTTTCGAGGTCTCTACTAGTCTTAGAATATAAAATATTTTTAAACATGGCATAGTGTTTTTGTGTTTTTTCTTTTGGTACAGAATTTTTTGCCATTGTTAGCCAACGCCAACATGCTTTTAGGGCATGGAATGTTCATAATAACAAATTTGAGGATGGCCAATATTTACGTAATACGTTTCTTTCCGCTAAATCATCATCGGTAAGAATAACTTTAGGACTTATTTTAATTTTAAGGTTTTCAAAAAGACCTTCAACGCCCAATTCAAAAACGTCTGATTTTTGGCAAATGCTGATAATAAAGCCTATTGGCAAACCTCCAGCGGCAGACTGCGTTATAAATAAGTACACCTTGTGGTTTTGGTTATCGTAATTGCCTGTTGCATCAACAAACATTATTTCAGAACATTGAGGCAATTCCAGTGTTCTTTGCATTATTGGCGTAGAAAGTGCAATCGCATATTCTTGATTTTTTTCCGATATTTTAAAACGAACTGAACTATTTTTTTCATGAAATTTTAGTAACTCTTCAAGCTTAAGAACCATATTGGAACCTATATAATCGCCATAATGTTTGTTAAAATTTAATTTCCATAGTGTAGACACATTATTTTTTTTTATCAAAATCAAAATTTTCATAACAATCTCCTAACTCTTCCATTTTCATACAACAATATGTATGGTAAGCAGGCGAGACTGAATGGCATCTTTCGAATAATTCAATTATTTTTGTTTTTACGTCAGATCCTACAGTTCTTCCTCGAAGTGCTTCAGCACCGTCCAGCCTATGGTTGTGTTTGTTACGAAATTCAATTATACAATGATATTCTTGATATACAGTTGATGTTTTATTGCTCTTATTAAATCGTTGAATTGTTATAAACAATTGTGCGGAGCAATCGATATTTTTAGATCGCTTATTTAGAACTCCTTTTGTAACTCTACGTGTAGTCCTCTTAAAATGGCAGTGATATATCCTTTTAAATAGATTTCTGGGCCGATCAGAGGCTACTTTGAAAGTTTTTGAAATTGACCAAGTTTCTTCACTATTTTTTTGGTATTCTTCCATTCATTTCTAAAATAGAAGGAAAACGGAATTCATTACTACAAAAACATGCGATGTTGCCTTTCAAAAAATAAAAAAGTTGTTGCTAGATACTGAGCAAACTGGCAACGTAGTAAACTATTGAAACACATTTTAATTATTTATTTGGAATTAAATAAAGTTATCAATTTATCTAAAAAAATACGCTGTTTTCTTCAAAAAATATAAACTTTAGTCTATTTTGCCCAAAATGGCAACGCTGCAAAAATTTAAAAGATTCTGTATGTGTATGTTTAATGTTTATTGATTCAAATATGATTAATAGCCTACCTCAGGTTTTAAAACTATTACCCTGTGCTTTTTGAATGACAACATCGCATAATCTAAATTCTGATACCTACTACCTAATATTCTCATTGTTAAATGACTATGGCAAAATTACCGCTGTGTCGAAATTAAATGAAACTGAGTAGGTATACCAAAAGAGCTCCACGCTTTCATTAGGGCATTTAAAGTTAAAGCTCAGAAACATAACCTGGAAATATTGTTTACATGCCTCTACATCTTCTTTTGTTTTTATTGTTAATTTGTAGTTGTACCAACTTCCAATCATACACGTTCGGAAACGAAATCGCACTTATTTCATTCTTATTTATTGTATTTTCTTTAGACGAATAGAATCGTGTTTAGTGAATTGCAAGAATGAATCTCTACGAATTACAAATACACATTGAAAATGAGCGCTTTGTTTCGCTTTTTGGCTAATCAATCACGCGAGTTAAATTTAATAAGTAGAAAATATACTTTTTAAAAAGATTTATTTAAACTTAGTGATTAGTTACAGTTGATGTTACAATTATGACTATTTCTTTTTTTGTTTACAAAAATGAGGAAATGTATTATGATGCTGAATATAGAGAAAAATATATGATAACATAATTATACATTTGTGTAAACGGGATGTCTCCACATGTTTGCTGATTAAGAATTATGAATCTAATAATGTGAGAAACGTACTGTCAGCAATTTAATAATAATATTAACAGGATGTCTCCATATGACTCCTCCCCTCTTTGTTAAAGGCACGACCTCGTGACTTTGGCTCCAATAGGGATTGGGGTAGCTCCATTGGTTCACCTTGGGATTGTTCTGGATTTTTGATTTTTCTGAAATATTTTCTATACAGATACAAAAATAGTAGAATTAATACAATGAAAATTATTATTGTTGTTATTCCTAAATGGCTTTGATGAAGTACTATAAGTAGCAAATTTGGTTCTTGAAACTATGGTAGTAGCTTAATTGGATCTTCCAGATACAAATTGTTGATACTGATTTTGTGATGAATTTCTGTGGGTTCCTGGAGGCTGGGCCATTCTTGAGTAAATGTTTTATTTGATCCCATCCAAGTATGTTTCTGGAAAAAATAAATACAATCATTGTTTCCTAGTACGATGTTACATTTTGATATTTTCAATGATTTAAAATTTTGTTGGCAGTCTTCATTGATGGTAGTTATCTTCTTTGAGCAAATTATTGTATTTCCATTAGTTAATTGTGTGAAAAGTCGTTTTTTACTTGAGCGTAGTTGCAGAGTGAAAGGTCTTCCAAGTTACAAGGGTCTTCGTGTGGTTCCTTTTCGCAATACCAGAACGAAAAGGTCTTCTTGCATTCTTCGTTTGTCCATTTTGTTGATCCTTTGGAATTTAATGTGAAGGCGTATGGGGGTAGAAGGATATCATTTTCTTTACTGGGAATAGGGATAATTTTGAAAATATAAAGTGATTCGTCGGCTAATATGGGTATTTTAAGAGTAATATATAAAGTTTTTGAAGTAAACATAAGATTGACTTTGATTATTTCTAATAAAGTAGGAATATCGGAAGCGATTTCATTGTGACAATGAATAGTATGTAAATAATTGAGAATTTCTTCCAATTCCTTTTGTTTGATTGATTCTACAATTAAAATTTCTTGGTTACTAAATGATATTGTTCTTAGTAAAATTTGAATATAATTTCTTAGGTCTCTAATTTGTTCTAGTTGAATATGAATAATAATTTCGTTATTCAATCTATCATTTGAGGTATTTCATTCTCTTAGAACGTTTTCAGCATAATTTTGTAGTTTACGTAGGTCTGCTAGCGTTGAGTAATCTGTCCTGCAAATGAATGCAACTTCGAAATTTCATTCATTAGTTTCTTTTCATTTAAATTGATTTTTTCAAATGTATTTTGAATTTCGATTAGGTCGTTTCGATCAAGATTTCCTGAAATATATTTTACTACTGTACCTAGGCCGTCTATTAGACCTCTTTTAATTACTTTATTTGATCCAGCATACATTCTAAGTTTATTTATATCTTCTGAGAGTAAGTCGATCTCTCTGTTATAAATTTTTGCTAAAGTTATTGTTGAATCGTCAAGTCTACTAACTAAATGAACTTGATTTAATACTAATTTACTATATGAGTTTTCAATTTCTTCAATACTCATACTAAAATAAATCTTATGATAATTGGTCTTATACTTAGCTAATCCTAAACTATTTAATATGTAACCTGGGGGTTCAATTGTTTTGACTTGAAGTGCTTGGGTAGCTATCTTCATGGTTAACCTGGAAAGATTTAGTATTTTTAATCATGTGTTTGCTAACCTTTTTTGATTTTTGAGAAAATAACTCATCGTTGGCTTGATTTGTGTCTACTAATATTTTCTTATATTTAGGTTTGATTTTATTTCGTGGTTCCATATCTAAATATACGACATCTGTTTTTGGGATATCGTCTGTTCGTTTACTATTAATTTTATTCAAGTGTTCGGTTCTTTTTGTTAATTATTTTTGATAGAGATCGTCGAAAAATGGCATAATTTCTGTTTTTCGATATTCGTTGTAATTTTGGAAAACTTGTTTATAAGGATCTATTTCATGAAGATTTAGATTTTCGCATGGTCCATAAAGAGGTGAAAATGGGGTAAAATTTGTTATTGAATGGATTGATAGATTATATATAAGAATAGCAGTTGTAACTAAGTCGGTAATATTTTCTTTTGATTTTTGTCTTAGGATTATTAATTTTTCGACTAAAGTTGAATGTGTTTCTATCGGAGAATTGCCGGTATGAGATTGGGGTGTTGTGTAATGAATTTGTATATGGAAGAGAGACATAAATTCTTTAAAGGTTTCGCTAGTGAATTCTCTGGCATTGTCGAAAGTTATTTGCGAAGGGTAGTTATGATGAGAGAAATAATGACGGAGTTTACTATGTATAGTGATAGATTTTGAGTCACTAATTTCGTAAGCTTGAAGGAACCTAGAGAATAAATCGAGTATTGTAAGAAATTGTTTATTTTCTATAGAGAATACGTCTATGTGAATATTTTCGAAAGGTCTTTTAGAAATGAGTGGGCCGGAAAATGGGATTTTTCGAGGGTTTCTATCATATTTTGAGGTGAGACATAATTCGCAATTATTAACGTGATTCGTTACTAATTCTTCTATTTTCGGAAAATAATACAGGGACTTTATATGTTTCGTAGTTTCTGTGATACCGTTATGAGTTTCTGAATGATAGTCTGAAATTAATCGGACTTGTTCTTCCTTATTAATCATGTCTTTCAGAAAAGTATTTGTTTTAATGATTTTTACGTTTGGTTCCAAGATTTTTGAACATTCTGTAGAAGCAATATTAAGTAATGAATCATTGGGGCAGTATATATAGTATGTTTTTGTTGGATCAACTATTTCTAGAAACATATTACTTATAACTTTATTGGGAAACCAAAAACTGGATTTTCTTGTGCGGAGTGTTTAGTGTCGCCTGAAGCGGTACTTTTGTTATCGTCGGATATTTTACTTAAAATTTCGTTAGCATCACTCAATGCTAGATTTGGATTGGAATTTGCTCTTTCCATAGTTGAAATGGCATCGATATCATCAGGGTTTTGTTTGAATTCTTTAGTATTTGTTTTTGAGTTTGGAGGAGTAATAACTATATCACTAATTATATTAATTTTTAGATCACGTTCAGGAAGTTTCTTATCGATTGCATTGAGTTCAATTCTCGATAATGCATCAGCGACGTAATTTTATTTGCCTTTTTTATAATTAATTTCAATAATATTTGAACGCTTGAGTCAAATCCTTAAATGGCGCCACAGAATTTTAGAAACTATAATGCTGAAGGCGATCGTAAAAAACCGTTATAGAAGTAGCCAATATGCGGACAAATATATGTACACAACTAACGTATAAATTAATAAATGGTACAACTAGAACAGGCTAATCGTTTATCGCGAATAAGGAAATCGGCAATACGAAGCTTCTGTTACAAGTGAACACAAAAGAAAATAAGTCAAATATCAATTACCGATACAAAAATATTGTAGGTATAAAACAAAAGCGCAATCCATTTAGTCGGAGTTACAGCATGGTATGATCATACAAACTTTAAATGTATGTATCCTGTATCTATAAGTATCACAAGCCGAATGATTATCCACAACATTGTAAATACGACACTTATCAATGATTTGATATGGGATTCCAGCCCAAATCAAGCCGCAAATGTTCAATTGTACTAACATATAAAATAATATTAGTAGAAATAACTAATATAAAATCACTCAATAATCAGGAGTGATAATGAAAATCATAAAACGATAATATAAGTTTTTATTGAGAGGTGATTCAGCAAAGCTAAATTCTCTGTTATACTTAGCTGGATGGCATGTTTTGGATTCCAGCCAAACGTCCATAAGGTCACAATCAGGAGTAGATATCTCGTAAATCTTCAAGGATCGTCTAGGCCGAGAATAATTTTCCTAGTATACAGCAGGTCGAACCAGGTGTGAAATCGAGTACAAAATCCAATCTAGAAAATCAAGAGGCTCCAAAATAAATCACAAAATAGACGGAAATATAAAACGTAGAAGTTTAAGACAAAAAATAACTCACCTCAATTTATCAATGAGGGTTCTGAATTCCAATATCCAGCCACGTGGAATTAATCAATCAAAAGCCTCCACCAATAGGCTTCCAAAATGGCAAATTCTTGCAGGTGCTGAAAAAAAGTTTATTCGATCTTAGTGAATCGTGGTTCCAGTGCAAAATAATATCCCTTAACGGCAGAAAATCGACTTCCAAACTAATTGCTTCCTCAAAATAGTCGGATTTCCAAACAATTTCTGCAAATTTCATCCCCTAATTAGGGTAAAAGTGAATGAAACCAAGAAAATAACTCGCACAAAGCACCGAACCCTTTTCCACCTTCCAACCATACAATACACACCTTCCTTCTCGTCGTTTCCAAAGAAAAGATGGCTTCAAATCCTATGATACAAACAATATCAAAAGTTTTTAAAATTCGAAGTATCCAAAAGTCAGTTAATAAAAACTATTAAAATCTAGGCTTTGAATTATTTCAGTTGGTAAACATGTATTTCTCGAGCACAATGGAGAAACAAACGAAGTACGTCCAAATTTCCTACATTCTCCTTCCTCATTGCCGCTTCAATAAATGATTATACATGTTGTGAAAAAGCAAGACCGTTCTTGTAGCGAAGCAATTTCGGCGAGTCGCGGATTAATACCAGCCGTGTAGAAGGGATACGAGTTTTACCGATCAGCGAAGCATTGTTAGATTTATTAGCTATACAGAGTGTCCCAAAATATCAAGTAGTCCACAACAGACAATAAAAGAATGCATGTTAAGAAAAAAAATTAAGACTAACCATAATTACCTACAGGAAATGAATGTGCAATGTTATTTTTATTGTCCACTGGGATTTATCAAAGTACCAATTAAAAATTTGTTTAATTCTTCTTAAATTAAAGAATAAATTTAAGAAATAATGTAAGTGAGACTTTTATTCTAACACCCTATCAATGTGTTTATGGCCTTATATTGTTCGATTTAAGGAATAATATAATCTTGTTGATTTGTTTGCTCTGTTATTAGGTTCTGCATCTATTTTACCTTCTTCTGTTATGATACTTCCTAGGTAATTATAAGTTGTTACTATTCCTAATGTTTTGTAACTACATTTCAATTCCCTGTAATTACTCTCCTCTCGCTGTGTTTCATTTACTATCACTACTTGGTTTTTTTCTGTATTTATTGTCATTCTCATATTTTCTATTTCTCTTGCTAATAAGTTCATTAGTGTCTGGATTTAATTTTGTGATTTCTCTATAAGTACAATATCGTCTGTATATAGTTAATTACTTAGTTTGACCGGCATCGTTTCTGTGCCCTATTATCATGTCCAGATTCCCTCCTTGTTTTCTTATTTCTCTCACTATTTTGTCCATTATCATGACAAATGACAGTGAACTTAAGCTACCACCTTGTTTTATACCTCTTTTCATTAAAAACTCTTCAGATTTGTGACCTCCTATCGGCATTCTTACTTTGATAGTCTCGTATGTGCTTTTAATTATATTAATTAGAGCTTACGGTATTTCTAAGTCTTCCAATACCTCCCAAAATTTGTTCTCTTCCCACTGTATCGAAAGCTATCTTCAAGTCAATAAATGTTAAACAAGTTTCTACTCCCGCTTCCGTATTATCAATGAGCCTTCTTAAAATGTATATATTATCATTTCCTTGTCTTCCTGGTTTAAAAGCTGCTTGTTTCTGTTCTAAGTTTGGTTCTACATAACGTCCTAATCGGATCACTATTATTCTCGTATAAATTTTAAAGCTGGTTTGGGCTAAGCATATTTGTCTATAATTATTGCACAGTGTCCAGTTTCTTTTTTTATGTATTGGCCGTATAAGGTTATTTTCCCAGTCTTTGGGTATTTTTTAAGTGTCCCATGCTTCCCTGCATATGATATACAGTCATTCCTTTCCCTTTTCTCCTAACCATTTTATCAGCTCCGGTGCTACCTCATCCTCCCCACTGGCTTTTCCTATTTCAATTTTCTTAATAGCCACTTCCATTTCTTCTCTTTGGATTGCAAGTTATTCATGTTCATTTCATTCCTCTTCAGCTATATTTGTTTCCTTCTTCAACCTATTACTAAATTTGTCTTCGTAGTGTTGTCTTTCCAAGTCTTTAGTATTTGATTTATTCCGGTCTCCAATTCGTTATTTTTATTTTCTATTACTGTTTCATATTTTCCTTTACTTTCTCATGGTATTTTTATTGCTGTCCAAAATTTTCGATTAACTGATGCCTCTGTCTCTGACATCTCCTTTACAAATTCTTTCCAGTAGTCCTTTTTCGGTTTCTTAACCACTTCTTTGAATATGTTTCTTTTTTCGTTATATATTTCCTTATCTTCATATGTTTAAGTTTGGAGGTATTTTTTCCATGAGTTTTTCTTTTACTAATGTTTATATCTCTTTGTTCCACCACTTAGTCATTTTTGAATGTTTGTTGAATTTAAATCTTCCACATATATGCTCTGCTTTTTCATGTAATATTTGTTTGAGTGACAATTCGTTGTTTTCAGTAATCAGTTTTTCGAATTCTCTGTCTGCTTCTTCCTGATATTTAGATTTTTTCTCTGTGCTTCTCAATTTACTCATTGCAATTATACTGAATCTTACTTCTTCTGTCTTCATTATTTTTTTCTTATTCCGTTATTACTAATCTATGGTTTGTACCCAACTTAGCCTCTTTTCTTGTCTCTACTTTTTTTACCATATTTGATAGGCTTTATGTATAAACTATGTAGTCTATTAAACTTTTTGCATTTCTTTCTTCCGTTACAAAGGTATATTCAAATTCTAGTTTTTGTTTCCACATCGTGTTTCCTATTATTAAATCGTTACTTTGACAAAAACCTGTGATCTTAAGACCATTTCTGTTCGTTGTTTCGTCTCCATAAACTCCCTTACCCATTCTTCGATTGTAATCTTTATCAACTCCTGCGTTCAAATCCTCCATAATGATTATGTTTTCGTCTTGTTCTCTTATATCAACCACTACTTCCTGTTATTGTGTGTGAAATTCTGAAACCTTTTCCTCTCCTGTTCCTTCAACGGGTGCATATATTTGTATTATAGTTAATATTTCTTTTAGTCGTATACTTAGAACTAGTATTCTTGAATTTATATCATAGATATTTATAACCTTTTTGTCTATTTCCTCTGTTGAAATTATTCCTATTCACTCTCGTTCTTTGTTCTACTTTTACCACTGAGTAATATGATTATTTGTTAAATTTATTTGTCCTGATCCTTTTTTCTTTGTTTCACTTATTCCTAGAATATGTACTTTGCTGTTTTTCCATTCCTCCGTTATTTTTATTTCATTTCCTGTTAATGTGTCAATATTCCATAAACCTATATTTATATGTTCTTGGTCTGCACTATTAACATATTGTCTATGATTCCTTTTTCACCATTGACTGCTCTGATCATTTTTTCTAACCTGTCCCCTGTCATTATTATTTTTGTATTCAAATTTCCTATTAGTTTCTTCCTAATCCCTATTGCTGAAACTACATCTATTATTACTGCTACATTTATTACTATTCTTAATATTATTATCTTTGTTTAATTTATCTTCGTGTATGTCTCCTAATTTTATGAGTACCCTGTTTGTATAATTTTCCGAGTTAGTTCTATATCTTCATCGTCTTCGATGCTGGGTGATCAGTAGCTGGCCGTTCTTCCTTTTTTCTTGTTCGCATTTGTTTTTGTTTCTTCTTCTCGATTGTATTCCAGCTGATCTAAGATATATCTTGTGTCCTCCTCTCCTTATTTGTCATATATTATACTTGCTCTACATCCTTTTTCTCTAGCCGATTCTAGATAGAGGATGAGTGCTCTCCGTTTATCTTGAATTGCTTTTGGTAGATCCTCTGATATTCTTATTTTTGTACCTATCAAATTTTTGACTTCTCTTATTATTTCTATTTTTCTGACATCTCTATAATGGTCTATTTCTGTTATGGTCTGTCTCTTTTTTACCCATTCTTCTTATTTGTATTATATCTGCATCCATGTTTATTTTGACCCTTATTTTACCTAAAATTTGTTGATTTTTGTTGTTTCTTATTTCGCACGTTTCGTTCTCAGTTTTTTCTATTCCGTATACAACAAGGTTATTTTTCTTGCTTTGTTTTTCTTGTTGTTATATTCTTTTATCATGAATTTCGATTTTTTTTCCATTTGGGTGATTTTGTTCATTAATTCCTTCTTTTCGTTAGTTATTCTCTTTATTTGTTCATGATAAATGTCCATCTTTTCATCCATTTTGATTAGTTTTTCGATTATTTCCTTCATCATATCCTCCATCGTACCTGACATTGTGTCTTCCTGCAGGTGAAATACCAGAACTCTACTCTATTCAGATCCCAATCCTACCTTAAGCTGACAATTATCAGTCTGGAAAAATTTATTCATTTTCAAATTTCTATTATCCACCAATTTATAACGTCTGATATAGTTAGCCGTCTCTGTTCTTTTCAATAACAAATTTAACGACGACAGGTTTTTAATGTTTTACTGATAACTCTAATCCTCTTCCTGATAACGTTTTATATGGTAATTTATTAGGTTAGAAGTATTTATATATTATTAGTGTTTTAAATGAAACTCACGGTTTCTAGTTAATTCCACAATATAATAAAAGTTATTGGAAATTCTAAAAAATTGACAATTGTTTCGATAAATCAATATCATCGTCAGAATGACAGAAGTTACATTTCATTTGATGCCTACCTGTGATTGACTTAATATATGTTTATAGAGAAAAGAAGAAGATGTGTTATTACAAATATTGAAGCTTAGATATTATTAGCCCTATGGTGATATCCTGGATATAATTTTTCCAATTTAGATCAGTATAACTGTGCAATGATATAGAAAACCAGGAAAACTATATCTGCTGATCTTTACAATTATCACTTAAGAAGACAGTTTATTAGTGGAGAACTCCCTAGATTCAACTGTTCATTGACAACTTCATATTGTGGATTTCTTAAATGTCTTCTAATTTCCAATTCTTCAAGGAAATCCAGTTCTTGTTTCTTTTCACAAATATGCAGCACTTCTAGTTTTGTGTTAGGTGTGTTAGATCAAATGAAATGTAACTTCTGTCATTCTGACGATGATATTGATTCATCGACACAATTGTCAATTATTTAGAATTTTCAATAACTTTTATTATATTGTGGAATCAACTAAAAACCGTGAGTTTCATTCAAATTACTATTATGAGCAGATTCCACGAAGTAAGGGTCGAGACAGTTAAATTCATTATATATTATTGGTAGAAAAACTGTTCTTACTTCTATTTGCAGTATTTATTTCCACTTATTTGCAATTTGTGCACTTTTATGTAAACTAACTGAATTATTTTGATGTGTTACCTCTAAATTTATGAATATTTATGCCACTAATTGTCCACGCATTTTTCAGTTAGCCAGCCAGGACCAAACTGATGATAAATTATGAAGTAACCCAAAATTATTAGAAGAATTGGAATACATTGAAATCAACATATGCCTCTCTTTGTGAGTGATTTCAGATCAGGGTGTATTCTCTTTGTAATATTCACCTTCAACTACGTTTTAACCAAACGCTGACTTGACATTCACGAGCAGTATTTATATTCTCATTCATTTTCCTTCACGTTCTCAACCCTTTCCACATATTTTGCCAATAAACAGTCCATTACATTTTGTCACTCACTTAAGGCTCAACTGTAAAAGCTGGGTGATTCCATTCTGCGGTTACCGTGCCTTCTAATTGGACATTTAATTACAATCGCAGCTGTTCCCGTAATCCCTTAAGAAAACCAGTGTCCCCTAACAGGGTATCAGGATAATTTCAAACTTCAAATAACAACTGGACTTTAATTTAATTTTTGTTTCATTAAATGAGATTAGGAAGAATTAATGAAGAACCGTTCAGCCGTTTCCACTTTTCAGAAAAATGATCTATCAACATATTCAGCTATAACGATTAAAATGATCATACTGGGTGACCTACATTTCTTAGATTACTCAAAATATTTATGAACAGCATAGCAGAATATATTGTTTGAATATTTTCAGGCTTATTATCAATATGAGATTTCACTTTTCAATACGCTATCATTGACAACCCTGATATATAAATACATACCTTCATTAAATTTTTTCACCTAGAAGATAACTTGGGAATGTTTGTAGTGAATGAATTTCCAGGTAATTTCTTTCAATACCGTTGTTAACATTAGTAAATAGAAACCTGTATTTATGCACTGTATATATTAAAATATTTTTATATTAAACCTTCATTCGTTTTGAGAAAGCTACTACTGTTAGTGAAACGCGTCAACTAGTTTAAGTTGAAGATTAGTTCAAATAAATAAAGTTTTAAACAAATATATTGTTTTATTTCATCGTTCACACTGAAGTATCTGTTTTTAATAAAGGGCCGATCGTTTTTAGTCGAAAGCTTTTGTAATTTTGAAGTTACGGCCATCTTATTTTCTCTTTGTTGTTGTTCCTAATTTAGAAAACATTTTTGTTTGTAGTATGAAATATTCCATATTAGGGACATTAAATTATTATCTCAATATTTATTTGTTTTTTTGCAGAATGTCCTCACCAAATAGTCTGAAACGTCGAAAATGGTCAAAAGAAAATCTGAAGGCGGTAATACAAGCTTGTTTTTCTGGTGAAATCGGATATTTAGAAGCCCAAGAGACATTTTTTATTCCAAGAGTAACTTTGCACAGATGTTTGGAAATTGGTACAGAACAATGTAGATCCAAATATTGATAAAATTTTAGAAGTTAATTTAGGCAGTAGACCAGTCTTCCCAGCCGATTTGGAAAAATAACTAGCCTTGGAATACGTAAATTCATTGGTCTCACAAAAAGTGATGTAGCGCAATTTGCAGAAACTGGCGGCGTATCAACACCTTTTAATAAAGGCGATAGAGTAACTGGTAGAAAGTGGATTAAAACTTTCATAAATCGAAATCGAAATTTGACCTTGAGAACTCCGCAGGCCACATCAATCGGACTTGTTAAAGGATTTAATAAAGGAAGCGACTCACAGTTTTTTAAACTTTTAGAGATGGCTCAAGAAAAGCATTCATATCCCGCCAACAATTGCGACGAGACTGCAGTCACAATTGTTCAAGAAAAGCAAGTTAATATCGTTGCTAAAAAAGGTGAAAAGCAAGTTGGTGAGTTGAATTCTGCAGAAAGATGAATCCTGGTTACAATAGTTGCTTGCATCAGTGCAGGAAGAACTTATATTCCCCATAAAAGAATAAACAACGAACTCACTGATGGCGCTCCAACTGAAGCAATACTTGTTTGTCATTAATCCGGATGGATTCAGTTGGAAATTACTACCTGGATGTACTCACCACCATTTCTGTCGTCGGAAATGGTCCAGCGATGTCTAAAGCAATCCTTTCGAAAGGGCTTTCAACATTATATTGTTTCATAGCGGCCATTCTCTTGCGATATGGTCCATTATTCATAGCACAAGTCGTACATTTCATACACCAGTCCTTCACATAGTCGGAGCTGTTCATCCAATAAAACCTTTCATGGTCTCGCTAAAGGGCTATCTTCACTCCCAGATGATCTCCCGATGGACTGTTGTGTAACTTCTTCAGTACCTCAGGTACTCTAGTTCTCGGGATTACTAGATGTCTCCTTATCTGGAAACCATCATCGTTTTCAAGGACTCTTCTAGGACGAGCGAATCCCACTGAGCCCAATATACCTTGAGTGTCGATGAAAAGCTTGACACGTCTTGCCATGTAGATCACCGATTTCCTTCCTTCCATTGCCGAATCTTCTTTAAGTGAGGTATTTCTCCTGATATCCTCTGATCCTGTTGGTTGACCATTCTTCGTTGACTACAGTATCTTTTGAAACTGCAGCTTCCCTAGATTCCGCCGTGTTGCAATGGGAGTAGTCTGTTGGGCATGGCCGTCTTGACAGGGAGTCGCATTTCGGTGACTCACACCAGCTCGATGTTCGATGTTGAAATCATATTCTTGAAGTCGTTAAATCCATCTAGCGATCTGGCCCTCAGGATTATTGAACTGCATTAACCACCAGAGTGGTGCATGATCAGTCCGGCTCAAGAGCTTCCTTCCATAGAGATACTGGTGAAAGTGTTCCACGGACTTCACTACCGCCAAAAGTTCCCTTCTTGTGACACAGTAGTTTCGTTTTGGTTTGGAGACGACTGAAATATGCCAGCACTTTTTCTTGCCCTCCGTGAATCTGTGACAGCACTCCTCCAATTCATACGTTGCTTGCGTCAGTGTCAAGAAATGAGGTTTCCTCAAGTAATGGGTATCCCTATATCGGCGCCGTGGTTAAATGCCTCTTCAAGGTTTCAAAAGCCGTTTGACAGTCTTCGTCCCATTGGAGCTCTTATTTATTCAGTGAGTCGAGTAAGGGGCTTGGCAATATCTCCAAACTTCCTGATAAATCTTCTATAGTATGTGCAAAATCCAATGAAGCTCCTAATTTGATGTTTGTCGTTGGTTGCGGCCATTGCTGAATGGAAGCAATTTTCATTGGATCTACCGCCACTCCTTCATTGTTCACAACATGAGCTAGATAGTTGATTCGGTTTTAAAGTAGCTGACACTTCTTCGGGTTTAACATGAGCTGGGTAGCTTGGAATCCTTCAAATACATCTACCAAACTCTTGAGGTGTTCATCAAATGTTTTCCCTAGTACTACGATGTCGTCCAAATACACCAGGCATGTCTTCCAAGACATCCCTCTCAAGACATTTTTTATCATGGTCGAACGAAGTTAGTGCCCGTTAATCAAGGAACGACGACGGCCGATCGATACATATGTGGCACAAGCTCTTAGGATTCGTGGCAACTTTTAAAAGACTGACAGGTTTGCAAAAGTAAAATTCATGAAACCCCACAAAAATACATCTGATGGCATGGCCTGAAATAGAAGACATCAGTTTTATTTATTCACATGAGATTGAATATAGATTACCTCAAACAAAGCAGCACAGAAGGGGTTTGTTACAATTCCCATATATTATTTAGCTACCTATCTAATCATTAATACCAAAGGATTGTCTCAATGTTTTTTCCATTTATTATTTCTAAGTAATATACGTTTAGTTTTGTTTGTTTGCCCTTCTCATTTCCACTTTATAATAAAACCTCCATGATTCTGAATTTGTATTATATGAAAATTATTTTCCTAGAGTATAACACATATATTTTTTTTATTTTCTCTGTATCAAGTAACCCTAGATAGTGTTTGACATGATTTTTCCTAAGAAACCAACGTATGTATCAAGACCCATGGTGTGGCTTTATATAGACAATCGTTTTTAAATAGGAAAATGATCAATTTTGTTGAAACCAAATTTGGACGATATAATCTACAGAAGAGGACTAAAATATTTAACAAATTGTAACTTTTATTGCAAAGAACGTTGGAAAATTACATGCATTTGAATTTTAAAAATGTCTCAAGTAATCCCGTTTTACGGTACTAATGAATAATTGACTTTTTGTTTTTGCCACTGTTTAAAATGATTTTAAATTCATATTTGTGGGGTATCGGAGTTTATAACTTTCATTAAAATAATCTTCACAAAAATAACTGGTAATTGTTTGTTATCAATGAATCTGGATTTTGTCTAGCATGTGTTTCTCCTTATTTCACTACTTTTTGGATCGTTATTGAAAAGTTTTTGTGGTGTTCTGGTTGACGCACTTTCGCGCATCGGCACTGCACGGCATTTTTAAGACGACCCAATAATTTTTACGGATTGCCTTCAATTTATTCGTAAGAACTCAGTCAAGGTCAATTAACTTTTACAGAAAGCGATAGTCGTTTATAGTTTGTTGACGTCACCAGAGGGTATGCAGCGATTCAGCGGGATTTTTGAAGCCTGTTTTAACTAACATATTTTTTATTGAAATTTGTAATATTTATTTATAAAATTATTATTCTCGTGTTTATATAGGGTCTATCTTTAAAATAAAAGCAATTTCACAAATGAGTCAACATCCACATTACTGTGAACAAATCGTTGGTAAGAATGAATTAAGTTTCTCTATATTAGTTCTGTTTAACACGAAAAATCATGAAATTGTGCCCGAAATATATTCATGTCTGGTATGAAATATTTATGGCACAATAGCTGGGCCAATATTTCATAATTTCACTTTAACGGGTCAATTATATTTTAATGACATTCTACCACGAGTTGAATATTTACTTCAGCAATTTTCAGAAGATGCGCTTAATATTATGATATGGCAACAATACGGAGCCGCCGCATAATGTAAGAGAAGTGTGAGAACACTTAGATAATGAGTTCGTAATTTGGATAGGTAAAGGTGGCATGATTGAATGGCCTCAAAATAGTCCCAGTTTAATGCATTGGGATTGCTTTTTATGGTGATATTTAGAAGAAAAAACTCATTTCGATACCAATAACAATATTGCAATAATTGAACTTCAACTATAAAATTTTAAACAATATAGATACTTTAAGAAAAATATATGACGTCGGTCAATTTGAGCACTTACTTTAATTCTCGTAGAATTTATGAAAATATTAAATCTTAATAAACAATGTAACGTAGATGTACTAAATTCCAACAGTGTCTCAAAATTCGACATGTTATTCCTTTTTTAATAAAAATGGGAAATGGTGTAACAATAAGGGTATATAAGTACCGACATCTAGAGGCAAGTTCAATTACTATATTTTACTTTTACAAAGGTACTTCCTTTATCGAACAACAAAAAGTCCGACATATTAACCCTCAGTTTTACATGTCGCCCATGTCGCCCATCTCTTTCTGTTTCGGTAGAAGAACATGTCGATTTCTTCTGAGTTAAGTGAGAAACAAATCTTTGAAACTTATAATATCTCTACATTTGATAAAACTATTTTTGAGTAGAATTGATTTAGATACTTTAATTTAACATTGTTAAAACGTTTCAAAATGTTACGGGTTGATCTTGGAACTCACCCCGCAACACTGTAATTATAGTAGTAGAAGAAGGTTGATGGGTGTATTTTCTCAAAAGATTAAAGTGTGTAAATAAATTTTATTAAAAAATTAAGCTCTTATCTGAGTGAATAATTTCACCCCATAAAAGAGGGGGTTTTTAGTTTTATTTTATTTGTTGATTTTGTGAAAAGGTACATCTAACTATTGTGCCTGTGATGCCGATCCCTTTTCAATGTTTCCCTTTTTTAGAGGTATTTTTTACCATTGACGAAAGCTCCGATGATGGCATGTTTATTTGCCGAAAGCGCTTAGCTTAATTTTTTAATAAAATTTATTTACACACTTTCATCTTTTGAGAAAATACACCCATCAACCTTCTTCTACTTCTAAAATTCTAGTGTGTACATAGTCTTCAACAGTCTGCCATTAAAAACTGTAATTATAGTTTTTGTTAATAAATTTAATCATATTTCGAGTTCATAGTTACCTCTTTGTTGACATTATCAATCACATCGGTCATGTACATTCAAGAAACCGAAATATTCCCATTAAATTACTTGTTCACTACCTACATTCTCCGCTGACAAATAGTATAGCTTACTTTGAGAATGCATTGATAGTACAATGTAGTTTCAATTGAGTTGTACTTGCTAAACATCAGTTTGACTTGTTTAACATATTGTAATATTTTTGTTATTTATTTAAACAATAGATGGGTGAGATAAATTTCAAACACACGGTAGGTTCACTTACTTAATTTATTTGAACACTAAACTAATCACTAACACTTAATTTATATATACTCAGTATATTCACTTAAACTAATTTATATAATCACTTAATTGATATTCACTCATTTACTGTTTATCCCACGATGTCAAATTATAAACTAAACTAACTCTTCCTGATCAGTCCCTTATATATTTAAGCCTTTTTTACTATTAAATTCCGGACTGCGGCTTACACACACAAAAACAATTAGTTCTGGCCTTTTCAAGATAAGTCTGGCCACAGAAACAATGTTTAGATAATATAGTCGTGAACAGTTATAAAAAAACAGTGCGTATCCGCCATAATTTTAACTTTGATACCTGGCTTAGACAGGGTCGGATTTAGAGACTATACCAGTGTGCTGATTCGTAACATTACCCCCTCCCTTAATGGAAGTTCCTCCTGGATTCTTTGTGTAGCCGAGACTGGATGTTTGAATCGGCAACTGGCCCCATTTCTACACTTTCCGATCTTATGGAAATAGCAGGGCTCCGTCTTCATTGGATACTGATAACGGTGGTTATAGCTACAAATTGATATCTGGACACCGGTATCGCTGAAGATAACCTCTACCATGTTCCTGATGATTCGCTAATCCAACTGGTTACTCGCTATCTTAGACATAGCCAGTTTCTTGACGCTGGATTTTAGCACATGGTCTCGTAAGTTTCGAAGTGCTTCCCACACATCGCGGTAGGTAGATCGATCTTGAAATTCCTTTTTAGTTACCACGTAGAAGACGTACCGCGAATTATGTTTCAGTTTCAGTATCTTGCCAGGGACTGGAATATGGTCTTCAAGTTTTTCTAATTGCCCGGACTTCTTTCGGAAGACGGTTTCCAGCCCTCATGCGTTCTTGATACTGGCGGAGAAGTTGTATGCCAGTGAATAATCTTCCGGGAGAGTGAACAAATCTTGTTGTTGTTCCTAAGTGACTCCATATCTAGCTTTTCCGGTACCTCCATACGCGCCCATAAATTCATCGGAGGTAGGGTCAGACACATCTTGAATAAGGTTTACTCCTTCCTGTAGGTCATGGTCTCCTTGGAATGGCGCTAGTCGGTTTTGGTGAACTACTTTTGGTTTTCCGTTGGGGATCTTGCTTATGCGATATAAAACATCATTGATCCTTTTCTTGATTAAGTATGGACCTTCCCAGGATTTTTGTAATTTTGGAGAAAAACCTTTTCTTCTCGTCGGGTTGTATAACCATACTTTGTCCCCTTCTTTAAAACCGCCTTCTGTGGCCTGCGTGTCGTACCGACTTTTCATTCTGTCGCTGGCAACTTGAAGATTTGTTCGAACTAATTCATGAATATCGTCCAGCCTTCTTCTCAATTGGATCACGTAGTCTTCGCCTGCTAGATCTTCTCCAGGCCGACAGTCAATTTCCAGGTCACAAGAAAGCCTAATTTCACGTCTAAACAGGATTTTCGCAGGTGTTTCACCCGTGGACTCATTGACGGCAGATCGATAGGCCAATGCGAATATGAAGAGATACTGGTCCCAATCTCTCTGATGGCTGGAAACTACTTCGGACAGGTATTTTCCAATAGTCCTGTTCATTCTCTCGACCATTTCATCTGACTTTGTATGTAAAGTTGTTGTCCTGGTCTTTTTCATTCCCAGCTTGTCGCAGCTCTCCTGGAATAGATGGCTTTCGAAATTTCTTCCCTGGTCGCTGTGGACTTCCAAGGGCACTCCATATCGGCTGATAAATTCTTTCAACAATACATCTGCTACAGTTGTTGCCTCTTGGTTCGGGATAGCGTGAATTTCCACCCATTTTGTGAAATAATCCATTACAACCAGTATGTATTTGCTACCATTTTCTGTGGTCGGGAATAGTCCAGCGATATCTAAAGCAATCCTTTCGAAAGGGCTTCCAACATTGTACTGTTTCATGGATGCCTTTTTCTTGCGATGTGGTCCATTACTCGTAGCACAAGTCGTACATTTCTTACACCAGTCCTTCACATCGTCGGAGTTGTTCATCCAATATAACCTTTCACGGACTCGCTGAAGGGTTTTCTTCACTCCCAGATGACCTCCCGATGGACTGTCGTGTAACTTCTTTAGTACCTCAGCTACTCATGTTCTAGATGTCTCCTCATCTCGTAACCATCATCGTTTTCAAGGACTCTTTTCAACAGTCCTTCTTCCAGGACGAGAGATTCCCACTGAGCCCAATACGCCTTCCTTGAGTTTCGGTGAAAATTTTGACACTTCTTGCCATGTAGGTCGCCGATTTTCTTTCTTCCATTCATATTACTTACATTACTTCACATCTGACACCAAAGTAATGTTTTTGTTATTTATTTAAACAATAAATGGGTGGAATAAATTTTAAACACACGGTAGGTTCACTCACTTAATTTATTTAAACACTAAACTAATCACTAACACTTAATTTATATATACTCAGTATATTCACTTAAACTAATTTATATAATCACTTAATTAATATTCACTTATTCACTGTTTATCCCACGATGTCAAATTATAAACTAAACTAACTCTTCCTGATCAGCCCCTTATATATTAAAGCCTTTTTTACTAGTAAATTCCGGACTGCGGCTTACACACACAAAAACAATTGGTTCTGGCCTTTTCAAGATGAGTCTGGTCACAAAAACAATGTTTAGATAATATAGTCGTGAACAGTTATAAAAAAACAGTGCGTATCCGCCATAATTTTAACTTTGATACCTGGCTTAGACAAGGTCGGATTTAGGGACTATACCAGTGTGCTGTTTCGTAACAATATTATCAAGGAGTCAGGTTGCTGTCAGGGCAGATTTTATGTAGGATTTGTCAAAATCGAATTTGGGTAGAATACGAAGGAATTCATTAAATGTTGGCTAATTTTGTTGGGGAATCAGGTAAGTTGGAATAAATGATTCAAAGTTGTGCCTGGAGCCTGAATTTTTGTTATTTCAAGTGTGATATTCTCTATTAGGTGTCGAAGGAGAATTGTGGAAGGAGTGAAGTCGCATGTAGGTTTATAGAGTGAAAAAAAGGAGTTTAGAGAGAATAGAATAAGAACCCTCTAAGGGAGGTAATGTAAACGTGATTGATGTGATTGGTAAGTCATTTTTATTATTTATAAACATCGCAGGGTCTCAGTCAGGGGACACCATCCCTGTCAAGACAAGAGAATAAGTATAGTCTCTCCGCCTACGTTAGTAGAATTATTTTGAGACATTTATTTAGATACTGGTGATTATATTAGAGGCGAACAGACCCCTTTGGATCTTACCGTAGTAAAATAGTTAAGAATAGGTTTAGGATTTTTTTTTGCTTTTGTAAGCGGCTCCGTGACGCCACAGTGGCGCAGTTGGTAGTATACACTTTCTTTTTGTGTAACTAGTATTATACAATTTCCATTACAAGTGTGTTTCTTGTTCTCCCCTCTTGTAATACCTAATATCTTATATATTGTCTACTCCATCCTGACCATCGTGGCGGTCTACTAGCCAGGACTGTCTCATAAAATTTAACGGGTGGCGCCCATTTTTAACAACAAAATAAAATAGGAATTTTCGCGTACCCACCCCCGATCGAACTGAGCTTGGGCATGAAGTTGCGCTTCTGGAGCTAGCGAGCAGACCAAAATAAATGAAGCGCGTAATAAGGGTTGCCCTAAATCCGACATGAAGTGTCGAATTTATGGTCTTTATGTGTTTTAACAAAGTTTGATGTTTTCTTTACAAATTGAAATGTGTTCTCTGTCATTTCCTTCAAATGTAAGATCATTGTATATCCTGGGTCATAAATCCGACACGGCTGTCCAATTTAGGTACATATGGGTCGAAGTTTTGTGGTTGACGCATCAATGTATATTTAAGAATTAACCTAAATGTGGTTGTAGTAATAGTTTCATAATATGTTAAGTGGGCATACATATTTCAGCAAATCAGGATGTACATTAAAAATAATAAAATATACCAAAGATGACTTAAATAATTAAATAATGCCCCAGAGGCCATTAAAGATTCAGTTACTGTAGCTACAGCTTCAAAGGATTATAGGTTGTCAAAAACGACACTAATTGATACAATTGAGAGAAACTACCCAGAAAACTGTTGACATGGAGTACCAACAATATTAACAGTTGAATAATGAGGAAGTTTTTCAATACATTGGATTATTAACATTAGTTTAACGGCTTTCTGTAGCCTCATCCCAATATAACTCAACGACTGACACAAAATATAACTTCGTCGAGTGCAGCACTTACAAAAACCAAAATCCAAACTTCTTTTGAAGAAATAAGTGAATACCTTAGGACTTCCAATATTAACAATATAGAATAGAATCTTAAGTACTGACGTAACTGCCTTGCTTTTGTTTCCGAAACAGAATAGAGTTCTTACAAAAAGAGGCACTAAGACAGTATTCTGTTGCGTTTGGAATTAAACAGAATGCCTCACCGTTCTAGTTACAAGGAATATATGTGGCAAATCGGCACCACTAATAATAATATACACGTATGAAATCATAACTGAATAGAGTTGAATTATTGGATCTTTACCCGTTCGTCATTAATATCTGCTTTTTACTGTTAATAGAAAGTGTAAAAATATAACATATTTATAAAACATTTGTAGTTTTTATTTCTATATTACTCAAAGTTGAAATATTTCATTACAGACTAATGTTTATCTATCGAATCAACCAACTAACTGACTTAAAAGTATTCTTCTTTTTTTGAGACTTGACAAGACATTTTCCAACACAACCTAACCTATGACCTAGTACAAAATCATTATTCCAACATACCTCCTTGATTTTGTAAGAAAAGGAATATAAAACAAATGAAATAAATGGATTCATTAATTACTAACAACTAAGAAATATATAAACAGATTAGTTTTGTAAACCAAGTAAATTTCTGAATTTTTGGAATTTAATTTTACCCAGTGATTTTGTTGAGATGTCTGCTATTTGGTCTTCTGTGGACACCATTTCAACACTAATTAAACCTTGCTTTACATAATCATTTACTAAATGATAACTTACATCTATATGTTTGGAGTTCTTTGAGAATTTGCCATTTTTGGCCAAGGCTATAGCTTCACTATTATCTTCATAGATTTTTATGGAACTGGTTATTTTTAAATTGAGGTCATCTAATATACCTTTTATTGGTAACAGTTCTTCTACAAAATCAGCCAATGCATAAAACTCTGCATGAGCTGAGGCTCTAGAGACAATTCTTTGTTTTTGTGACTTCCACATTATTACATTACTAAATACACGTATAACAATCCCAGTAGTTGATTTCTATCTAAAGTGTCTGAAGCAAAATCTGCATCAACATATGCATCTAACATATTAACATAATTTGTATCATATATTAACTAAAAAGAACGAGTACAGTATAAATATTTAAGTACCCTTAAAGCATATTTGAAATGAGTGCTACAGTGATTATTTTGATAGCGACTCAAGTAGTTTACAGCCTATAATATGTCAGGTCTGGATCCGTTAGCTATGTATAATCCTATTGTGATCCTATTAAATTTCTATAGTTTAAGTTAGGTTCTACAATTTCTGCACCCTCTAATTCTACATTTATTTCCATGAGAGTATCAAAATTTTTTGAATCTTTAACATAATATTTTTTAGCTTCTTTTTCAATATATTTGCCTTGACTTAACGTATTTTTTCGCTCTTTTAAGTTTTGCTCAATCTCAATACCTAAATATTGCTTTACCTACCCTATAACTGTCATTTTAAATTTGTTGCTTAACATTGTTTTAATTTTCCCAATAGAATATTTGTCAGCACTAAAAATAAATAAATTATCTACGTACAAGGTAATGTAAACTTGATTACTATTATAACAACCTATATATGAACAATAATCATAGTTAGATCTTCTGAAATTTAGATACAGCATAAAGTTATGCAAACACTCGTACCAGTCTCTAGGACTCTTCCTAAGCCCATAGAGAGACTTCTGCGAAAAAATAACTTTGTTTTGTTCTACTGAATATCCATCGGGTGGGTAAATATACATTTCTGATTATATTACACCATTAAGGAAGGCTGTTTGAACGTCCATTTGTTCATTATGCCAATTTTCATTGTAGGCTATAGATAACATAACTATTAGACTATGCATTCTTGCAACAGGAGAATATACTTCTCCGTTTTCCATATAAGCTTGTTGAAAACTTTTTGTGACAACACGTGCCTTGTATTTACCATCCGACTTGATCCTGTAAATCCACTTAACTTTAATAATGTTTTTGTTCTCTGGTATATTTGTAATTATCCACGTCTCATTTTCTTATAGACTTTTAATTTCTTCATACATTGTATCTCTCCAGTTCTTGCTATCCTTAGAGTTGATTGCTTCTTCATAATCCTCAGGAACATCGACACTTGAATAATTTACATCAACAACATGATCTTCAAACCTTTCAGGTACTTTGACTTCTCTTTTAGGTCTTTCATGACTAGATTCCTCCTTAACTTTTACTTCATCTTCTTTCAACTTAATGTACCTACTATTATTTCCTATAAATTGTACATTTCTACTAATTACTACCTCATTATCTACTAAAATTCTATAACCTAAATCGGTATACCCACCTAAAATACCATATACCGCTTTCGGATTTAACTTGGATGATGTAGCCTCTTCGGGAACTTTGACGTAGGCAGTACTTTCATATAAATGCAAATTTGACACATTAGGTTTTTTATTGAAAAATAATTCAAAAGGTGTTTTTCTTATTTTTGTATTTGTAAGTAATCTATTACCAATATATGCCGCTGTGTAAATGCATTCTGGCCAATAACGCTTTTGTGAAAGTAGACATCGAGCACGTTCCATGATTGTCCTGTTATAACGTTCAGCAACGCCATTAAATTCATGTGTATACAGAGGACATGGCCTCAAATATATACCTTCATGTTCTGCCAGTTTATAGATATCTTTATTTATATATTCCGTACCATTATCACATTGAATTTAAAAAATTCTTTTATTAGTTTGATTTTGCACTAATCTTTTGTACTTAACAAAACAATCATGCACCTCATTTTTATGTTTGATACAATAAACAGTAGCAATTTTACTGAAATCGTCTACAAAAGTTATGAAATATTTTTGACCCTTGTAACCCGTTTGACTAATAGGTCCATGAACGTCTGTATGAATTATTTCCAGTATATCGTTTGCCCTACTTCGATTATTAGTGAACCTTATGTTAGTCATTTTATCTCTTGAACATAACTCACATTTTAAAAATTTGTTCCCAATATTTTTTGGCAATCCATCTGTTTAAGTTTGTAATTGAATAACGTGAACTGTAGTTAAGGCTTGGTTCGGCCACTTCTATCGTTTAATAAAACTTCCCTGTATAACTGAAAACTTTAATACTAAACTTAAAACTTAGTTTACAAAGGAAAAGAAATATATATTTGAAATGAATACAAGAGTGCATAAATACGTAAATGATTATTGTAACGGCTCGCTTGTAACGTCGTTCGATTGTTCTCTTGTACTGGTCAGCAAATTGACGGCGTGGTACCCACTACACTTCCCCCCACCGAGAAGTTTTAAAGGAAGAACAAACACAGCATTGTTTTACACTGTTGCAATATTTATTCGTAGGCGCGTACTATGGCATGTTGTCAAGGTACTGAACATCGCCCCTCACCTTGAAAGGACGCACTTTCAATTAATCGGTAACGGACACAACCTTGCATAGGAGCGTTTCACGTTCCCTTTCTTCGTTCGTATGGTGGCAACTCTCGAAATTCCATCCTTTCCCGGATGCAGAGCTTCGAGTCTTCCTAGCAACTATTTACAAGCCGGGAGATTATCTTCCTTCAAAAGGACTAAGTCATTTAATTGCAGAGTGGCTTTGTTACTGCGCCACTTACTACGCAGCTGAAGTTCGGAGATACATTCAATCGACCACCTTGACCAAAAATGCTGTTGAAGTTTCTGTATGTGTTGAAAGTGTGATAATCTGTTGTCTGGGATCACGCTTACGTCGGGATCTGCTACTGTGACCATTGTACGACCAATTAAAAAGGGGAAGGCGTTGAGGGTGTATAGTCTGAAGGTTCATTTGAAAGTGGAGAAAGAGGACGTGAATTTAGTACCGCCTCGATTTGAACCAACAGGGTGTACAATCATTCAAACGTCAACGACGCATTACCTGCAACGCGTCTTAGTTGAAATTTGACCGATTTACCGCCGGCTTCCCAAAGGCCGCCAAAGTGTGGTGATTGGGGAGGAATGAATGACCATGAGATACCTTCATTCTCGATAGATTCAGTCAAGTCAAACGCATTATCTCGTAAAAATGTGCCCAATTGTCTTAGTTCCTGATTTGCACCTAAGGAATTGCTCCCATTGTCTGAGTATATTTGAGAGGGCTTTCCGCGACGTGATACGAAACGTCTCAGGGCAGCCAGAAAAGATTCTGTTGTGGGGTCTGAAACTAGCTCGAGATGCATTGCACGAGTCGTAAAACAAATAGATAAAGAAATGTATGCTTTGGTTAATTTATATCCTCGACATTGCCTATCGTGAATTAAAAATGGCCCCTCATAATCTACACCGGTTGTAAAAAATGCTGGAACAGGTGTTAAAGGGTTTTGAGGCAAATTCCCCATAAGTGGTTGAATGATCTTAGGTTTAGCCTTAAAACAATGCACACAGTTCCGAAAAATTTTTCGAGCCAAACTACGACCACCCAGTGGCCTGAATTTATTACGAATGTGTGCTAAAAGCAATTGAGGTCCAGCATGGAGTAACAACTTGTGCTCTCTTTCAAATATCAATTTTGTAAGACGGTGTTTGTAAGGAAGAACAATAGGGTGTTTTTTGTCAAAGTCAAAATTTGAGTTTTCTACACGACCTCCCACTCTTATTATGCCGTTATCGTCTAAAAAAGGGTTCATCCTAGGAAGTTTACTCGAATTATTTACAGAATAACCATCTTTGAGAGCGAAAATTTCCTCTTTAAAACAATGAGATTGTGCTAGTTTGACAAGATACAAAATAGCGTTATTCATTTCTGATATTTTGAGAGGACCTTGAAAAGGTTTTTGTAAAGAAAGGTTGACAAATTTTAAGCAGCAATCTCTAAATCTAAAATAATGAGCAATAATACGTTCTAATTAAGTTAAATTTGAATAGTTGTTTATATCTACAATAGCATTGATAGAAATTGCGACGTTAGTATGTATAGTTGTCTTTCGTAGTTCTGGTAAATCACTGTCTAAATTTAAATTAGTTTTATCAGATATTCGCTGTTGAGGCCATGCATTTTCGTCTAACTTTAGCCATTCTGGACCAAACCAATAAATATCCAGAGCGAGTATATTACTTGGCATTACGCCGCGTGAAACATAATCCGCAGGATTATCAAGAGTAGGAACGTGCCTACAATAGAGGAAACTTGTAAGTTCCTGAATGGCTGCAACGCGGTTACCAACAAAAACTTGTAAAGAGCTTGGTGATATGTTCCACCAACCTAGGACGATGGTAGAATCGCACCAATAGAACGTTTGATCGATATGTAACTTTAAAGAACTCCTAACCTTATCTACTAATCGAGCAAGCAGCAAAGCAGCTGTTAACTCGAGTCGAGGAATGCTTTGAGTCTTTATAGGTGAAACCTTGAATTTTGCACAAATAAGTTGTACTGCAACTTCATTGGTATTATTTATAGATTTTACGGAAACGCAAGCGCCATACGCATTTAATGACGCGTCACAAAAAAGAAACAAAAAGAACCAAATCAAAGTCTGATAAGATGTGAACTACAGTTGCAAGAATTCGATTTTGCAATTAATCACAAAAAAGCGAAGAATATTACGTCGATGATGCATTATCGAGAATTGAACTTAATGCAATCGATAAAAAACTTCCTAATCGTGATCTAAAAATACTAAAGATCGCAAACAAAACCCTGATGATGTCAATGCCATTTCAACTATGGAAAGATCAAATTCCGAAATTTTAAGTAAAATATCCGACGAAAACAAAAGTATCGCTTCAGGCGAAACTAGACATTCCGTACAAGAAAACCCAATATTTGGTTTCCAAATTTCAGAAAAAACCCCAACTTCCGCCCATTTTGAAATAATCCTAAAATACGGAGACAAAAACGACATAGATTATTCTAAGCCATTTTGCAAAAACCGCTATATTCTTGGGGATAGGCAAATTCCCTCCCAAGTAAAAAGTGGTCAAAAATAATGGTTAAATTCGGTCCGTAATTTTGTTTTTACCTGAAACTGTATAGGTGAATTCGGTCCCGGGTAAAATATTTTAAGATTGGACCAGTGCAATGAAACTGTAATATTGAATAATTTTAGTTTTATTAAATTGTTTAAAAATATTTACATTCTTGACAAAGTTTACATAAACGGAATTTATATGTCTATATATATTGTTTATACCTATAAAAATATAACATATTACATACAATTATATATTTAATAATATTAGGAAACCAAATTCTCGAAAATTACGAAATAGGGTATACCTAATAATAAAACGCCACAGTGAAATGAGACACATTTAATAAAATATATATTTCATTTTTCGTATATAATTCAATCATTTTTGTGATAAATTTTTGACGGTTTTTAACTTTACTATCGGTAATTTTAGTATTCAAATGTACACTTTGTAATTTCACATAAGTTTCGATTTCAAACTCTTTGAGTTTATTAATGAAAACAAAACACTTCGGACATAGCTTTTAAGAACACTGATTAAATATTGGTATGTTACAAACATCACAACATATGGCTGTCTTTCTATCCCTGGCAGCTGGACATATGGCACATCTCTTTGTTTTGCTCTCTACGATAGATTGTTTCGGTTCTTCTGCAGCTGGAATCACCGTTCCTAAAGTATCTGCTATCACGGTTCGAATTTTTGAAGGGACCTTATTATTAACCATTCTGGACCGCAAATGTGCATCAACTAACTGCATACCAAGCTCTTTTATGAAATTAAATCGTGCTATTTCTTTACCATGTAAATCAAATTGATACAATACACGAGAATTGACACTTGCAATGTTCAGGATTGCATGGAAAATTGCCATTGGTCATCTATTTGTCCTTCTAGATGTAGAATAAAGTGCACATTTTGCATCAAGAGCATCGACTCCTGACTTTGTATCATTATAGAAGTGGATAATTTCTGGCTTTTGACTCTCTTCATCAACGGACCCACTATGGTGCATACTGGAAAGCATTATTATACTTTTTTCCTTTCTTGGGAACATATGAGACTATAGTATGTGTAGAGCAGTATCCAAAAATCGATGACTGAATAGGTCGGTTTCTATGTGGCAAGAATTCGGGAGGTATAGCTTTTTCATTTTTCTTTACGGTGCCAACTTAAGTTATTTTTTCTTCTTTAATTCCTCTGAAAGATCTACAGAGGTGTACCAGTTATCACCCGTAATGTTTCTTTTAGTTCCTTCAATACAGTCTGCTAGTCGCAGAACAACCCTGGTAGGATTTGCCAAGGTGGGTTTAATTGCAGCAGTGAGTTTATTTTCGGCACCAGAATAGATTTCGGCGTTGACCATATAATGAGTTTTTGCATCGGCCTATATCTGTACCTTAATACCATATTTAGCGGGTTTGTTTGGAATAAACATTCTAAACGAACATCTTCCTCGAAATGGTATTAACATTTCGTCAACGGTTAAATAAAACCCTGGGGAATAACATGATTTCGATCTGGTGACAAACTTATTAAAAAAATCGGAAATATGGGCTAATTTATTGGTCTTGAGCCTCTCTTTTCGTGTTTGTATATTATCAAGTCTCAGGTAACTTAGTAGAAATGAAAATATAGAGAGACTCATGGTACCTCGAAAAATAGGTCTCCCAGTCCCATCTGCAGCCCACATTGATCAAATGTCTTCGTGTCCAGATTTAAATGTACCTTGTAGATACAAAAGATCTAACAGCGCTTTTACCTCAGTTAAACTGGTGTCAGCAGTAAAAGCTGGTTTGCATTTCTTTTTCGCCTGAGGACGTCTTCTGAATGTAGCATATTTTTCTCTACACAAAGCAATTTTTATGTTAGTGTAGGTAACAATTTTTTACAGCATCTCCTCAGGAAGCAGTAAATTCCAAGCTTCGAGGGGGGTAGATGGACGATTATTTCGAGCAGCGCCGATTAATCCCGGCAAAACAGTAACTATATTATGATGTGCCGTTCGTTATCTGATACTTGGTGTTTTTGCCCATTTGGTATTGTATTTTCCATACCAGGCATTTCTCACAACTTCTTCGTCTTCTTCGTCCTCTGAGACGGATATTTCTTGGTCTGTAATAGTATCATGTTCGATATAGATCTCGTTATCTTCTTTGTCTTGGTCACTTTCATTTGCGAAGGTCTCTATTTCCTGTAGTATTGCAGCCTCACCAACCACCGTTTCTAATTAATTTTCTTCACTCTCAGCCAATCTGTGTACACCTCCGTCTTCTTCTTCTTGCCAAAACTCTTCATCATTCAATATCGCTTCTAGTTGTTTATCATTTAAACCTCCTGATCTGGATGCCATTTTCTGAAAATAAATATGAACACTATAAGTTCACATTATTATTTAAAAAATATTTTTTTTTTGATAAAATAATACATTACTGATTTAAAAAGAATTATTTGAATATTATAAATAGTGTAAATGAAACACACCCATTTACCTGAGTACCACCGCCAAAATCCAAGAATTATTCAAAATCCAAAACACAGTTAATAAAAACAAACTAAGAACACGTGCACTACCGACGGGTCCTGGTGACCCAAGCGTCACTATTGAACGGCAACTGTGATACTGAGCGTAGCACTTGAACTTGATGCAGTAAGTAATCTTTTGAGTAGGAGAGTACAGGGGCGCGCAAGATATTTCGCTACATTTAAAAGAAAATACATCAGTTTAAAATTTCGTTCGGGTCCTCAGGACCCGTCGGTAGTAGTTGAGGGTTAAATTGTCTATGGAAAGATTCGCATGTATTCGTAGTCCGTGTAAGTTCTGCTGAGTTTGTAGCCCAAAGTGAAGGAGGAAATAGTGACTCCTCAGATATGTAATTATCTATCAAATAATCGAAATACATTTGAATCTTTTCATCGTCTGGTGCTATTGAGAGCAGATCGAATACAAAACAATCGCTGATTTCTACAGGATTTAAGACAGTTAGGGCAAAAGTCATTTTTAGCCATCGCCCCGCATCGGAACATTATTCTTTGTAGGCAGATATTGAACCAATTTGCTGGATTTTTCTATACCATGCCTGCAAAAGATGAAATCGACATCCGATTATTTGAGCTAATGGCCAAACTTGTTCTACAGCCTTATGGATATCTTTTACAAAATCGATCACAATTTCAGAAATATCTAATCTAACACTATTTTTGATGCAGTTCTCTGTTACAATATTAAATGATTTTTGGTACGTTTTGTTGGGTAATAGAGAAAAAATGAGAGGAATATAGTGGCCGTTATAATACCCGTGTATCGTAAAAAACTGACAAAAAAAATTTAGGCAGTAATTGAATGTTCCATCTAAATATATTCGTCTGATTTTTCCGATAAATTGAATATTTGACTTACAAGAAAAGACGGCTATTTGATCATTTGCATCATTAAAAAGTGAAAAATGTCCACCTCTGGATGTTTCAATGTTGATCTTCGCCAGAGTGTCGAAAATTTGTTGAATACTTGTTGGCAATTGTGTAAGCAGTTTTCGACGAGCATTGTACAAATTCTTCCTTATTAACGCAACGTCTGACGTATTGATCGTTGAAGGCAGATTTTCTTGAAGCTCCCGGCGGATGATTTTTGCAGGCTTCTCCGATAAATCTTCAATAGCCTTTTTTTTACAAGAAGTGCTTACAATTTGGCGATTCAACTGTTCTACATTTGCATTATGGCAATGATCCTTTACATGCTTTGTAACAGCTACATTGTCCATTTCACCCATACTAAGCAAATAAGATCTACATTTTCTATTTATACACGTCCACCGCTTTTCGCCACTTTTTAAATTTTTTTGAAAACTATACCTATAGTTATTTATAACTACTATACGCTTCCCTGCTTTCCTTTTTCACTCATAATAATATTAAGATCCATGGTGCCAGACTACAAAGAATACTTGAATCGACTAATATGTAAACTGGGGAAACATACGCAACTAAATGGTACATATTTCAATCCATTTCATGTATTTATATTATTCATTTACCTACTAATTGCTACTATTTTCGGAAAAGCCCATACTTACCATAATTACTTCATTCTACGAAAGAGATTAAGCTCCTCAGTATCGTAAAACTCTGGTTCGGAGGGAATTAACCTACCGATAAAAAGGTATAAATTTTTAATTTAATCTGGTCCCTGCTGGGACCGAATTTGCCATACCCCATATTCTTAATTTAGGAAAAGGATCCGACTATAACGTTATAAGTAATATGTTTTTAGATATAGTTGATCCCAGTGATTGATTACTTAATAATGCTGCTACAGAATGTTCAAAAATCTTGGAACCAAACGTAAAAACCATTAAAACGAATACTTTTCTGAAAGACATAATTACTAAGGAAGAACAAGTCCGATTAATTTCAGACTATCATTCAGAAACTCATAACGGTATCACAGAAACTACGAAACATATAAAGTCCCTATATTACTCTCCAAAAATCCAAGAATTAGTAACGAATCACGTTAATAATTGCGAATTACGTCTCACCTCAAAATATGATAGAAACTCTCGAAAAATTCCATTTTCCGGCACACTTATTTCTAAAAGACCTTTCAAAAACCTTCACATAGACGTATTCTCTATAGAAAATAAACAATTTCTTACAATACTCGATTTATTCTCTAGGTACCTTCAAGCTTACGAAATTAGTGACTCAAATTCTATCACTATACTTAGTACACTCCGTCATTATTTTTCTCATCATAACTACCCTTCGCAAATAACTTGCGACAATGCCAGAGAATTCACTAGCGAAACCTTTAAAGAATTCATGTCACTCTTTCATATAAAAATTCATTATACAACACCCCAATCTCATACCGGCAATTCTCCGATAGAAAAAGCACATTCAACTTTAATCGAAAAATTAAGAATCCTAAGACAAAAATCAAAAGAAAATATTACCGACTTAGGTACAACTGCTATTCTTATATATAATCAATCAATTCATTCAGAAACAAATTTACCCCATTTTCACATCTTTATGGACCATACGAAAATCTAAATCTTCATGAAATAGATCCCCATAAACAAGTATTCCAAAATTACAACGAATATCTAAAAACAGAAATTATGCCATTTTTCCACGATCTGTATCAAAAACAATTAACAAAAAGAACCGAACAATTGAATAAGATAAATATTAAACGAACAGACGATATCCGAAAAGCAGATGTCGTTTATTTAGATATGGAACCACGAGATAAAATTAAACCTAAATATAAGAAAATATTAGTAAACTCAAATCAATCCAACGATAAGTCTAAAAACATTAGCAAACACATGATTGAAAATACTAAATCTTTCCAGGTTAACCATGAAGATAGCCACCCAGGCACTTCAAGTCAAAACAATTGAACCTTCAGGTTACATATTAGATACTTTCGGATTAGCTAAATATAAGACCAATTATCATAAGATTTATTTTAGTATAAGTAATAAGTATTGAAGTAATTGGAAACTCATATAGTAAATTAGTATTAAATCAAGTTCATTTAGCTAGTAGACTTTACGATTCAACAATAATTTTAGCAAAAATTTATAACCGAGATATCGACTTACTCTCAGAAGATATGAATAAATTCAGAATGGATGCTCGATCACATTAAGTAATTGAAAGATGTCTAATAGAGGGCCTAGGTACAGTAGTAAAATATATTTCAGAAAATCTTAATCAAAACGACCTAACCGAAAATCAAAATACATTTGAAAAAATCAATTTAAATGAAAAGAAACTGATGACTGAAATTTCGAAGTTGCATTCATTTGCAGGACAGATTAGTCAATGCTGGCAAACAAACCTACGTGAAATACAAAATTATGCTGAAAACGTTCTAAGAGAATTGAATACTTCAAATGATAGATTGAATAACGAAATTATTATTCATATTCAACTAGAACAAATTAGAGATCTAAGAAATTATATTCAAATTTTACTAAGAACAATATCATTTAGTAACCAAGAAAATTTAAATGTAGAATTAATTAAACAAAAGGAATTAGAAGAAATTTCTAATTATTTACATACTATTCATTCTCACACTGAAATCGTTTCCGATATTCTTACATTATTACAAATAATCAAAATCAATCTTATGTTTACGTCAAAAACTTTATATATTACTCTTAAAATACCCATATTAGCTGATGAATCACTTTATATTTCCAAAATTATCCACAACCCCAGTAAAGAAAATAATATCCTCCTACGCCCATACGCTTTGACATTAAATTCCAAAGGATCAACAAAATGGATAAACGAAGAATGCAAGAAGACCTTTTCGTTCTGGTATTGCGAAAAGGAACCACACGAAGACCCATTTAACTTGGAAGACCTTTCACTCTGCAACTACGGCTCAAGTAAAAACGACTTTTCACTCAATTAACTAATGGAAATACAATAATTTGTTCAAAGAAGATAACTACCATCAATGAAGACTGCAAACAAAATTTTAAATCATTGAAAATCTCAAAATGTAACGTCGTACTAGGAAACAATGATTGTATTTATTATTTTCAAAAACACACTTGGATAGGGTCCAATAAAACATTTATTTAAGAATAGCCCAGCCTCAAAGAACTCACAAAAATTCATCACAAAATCAGCATCAACAATTTACATCTGTACGATGCAACCAAGCTACTACCACAGTTTCAAGAACCAAATTTGCTACCTATAGAACTTCATCAAAGCCATTTAGAAATGAGAATAATAATAATTTTCATTTTATTAATTCTATTATATTTGTATCTGCATAGAAAATATTTTTAAAAAATCAAAGAACAATCCCAGGGTGAACCATTGGAGCTACCCCAATCCTTATTGAAGTCAAATTCACGAGGTCGTACCTTTAAGAAAGAGGGGAGGAGTCATATGGAGACATCCTGTTAAACTCATTTAATATTATTGTTAAATTGCTGACAGGACGTTTCCCAGATTATTGGATTTATAATTTTAACCTTAATCAGCAAACACGTGGAGACATCCTGTTTACACAATTGTTATAATTTTCTCATCATATATTTTTTTCCTGTATTCAGCATTATACTACATTTTCCTTATATTTGTAATCTAAAAAAGGAGTCAGTCATAATTGTAACACCAACTGTAACGAATCAATAAGTTTAATTAAATATTTTTAAAAAGTATATTTTTTACTCATTAAATGCAACTTGCGTAAAACTTTTCGTAAGTTACTGAAATCATCTCAGTGGAAGAAAAAGAATCTTAAACAATATGTTTTAATTTTTGAAAGCCACATTCTTGGAGATATTCCTTATTATCAGTTTACTTCATAGACACAGTCTAAACTAACACTTATTTATTTGGAGATACGTATCTTTTTTCAGTTTAACTGCAAAGTGCAACAATAAAGAGCAGTCAAGGCTATTTGGAGCGGTGTATCCAGTGATTGAAATCTTTACGACTGTACATTCGGGAAGAGCTGCCCTCACTTCACTCGACTCGGTTAACGTTTACGGGAACTAACATGGCAGCTTCCAAATTAAGACGAAGCACTGTCCTGGGCGTTATATTCCCTATTCCAGGACACGTTAAATTCATTAGGGGGCATTGAAGTTACAAACGATTTCACGAGGGCTTTTGTTTATTTCGGCTTATGTCTGTGTATTTCGCCATAAATATTAAGAAAACGTAGTTTGAGTATTTTGTAGAAATGAATAATTATAACATATAACTTATAATTGTTAGTTGGATTCAAAACAGTAGAATATCTGTTGATTCAAAGTGTCGTCGCTCCATATGGATTCGTTGTAATATTACAAATTCTTCCTTATTAACGCAACGTCTGACGTATTGATCGTTGAAGGCAGATTTTCTTGAAGCTCCCGGCGGATGATTTTTGCAGGCTTCTCCGATAAATCTTCAATAGCCTTTTTTTTACAAGAAGTGCTTACAATTTGGCGATTCAACTGTTCTACATTTGCATTGTGGCAATGATCCTTTACATGCTTTGTAACAGCTACATTGTCCATTTCACCCATACTAAGCAAATAAGATCTACATTTTCTATTTATACACGTCCACCGCTTTTCGCCACTTTTTAAATTTTTTTGAAAACTATACCTATAGTTATTTATAACTACTATACGCTTCCCTGCTTTCCTTTTTCACTCATAATAATATTAAGATCCATGGTGCCAGACTACAAAGAATACTTGAATCGACTAATATGTAAACTGGGGAAACATACGCAACTAAATGGTACATATTTCAATCCATTTCATGTATTTATATTATTCATTTACCTACTAATTGCTACTATTTTCGGAAAAGCCCATACTTACCATAATTACTTCATTCTACGAAAGAGATTAAGCTCCTCAGTATCGTTAAACTCTGGTTCGGAGGGAGTTAACCTACCGATAAAAAGGTATAAATTTTTAATTTAATCTGGTCCCTGCTGGGACCGAATTTGCCATACTCCATATTCTTAATTTAGGAAAAGGATCCGACTATAACGTTATAAGTAATATGTTTTTAGATATAGTTGATCCCAGTGATTGATTACTTAATAATGCTGCTACAGAATGTTCAAAAATCTTGGAACCAAACGTAAAAACCATTAAAACGAATACTTTTCTGAAAGACATAATTACTAAGGAAGAACAAGTCCGATTAATTTCAGACTATCATTCAGAAACTCATAACGGTATCACAGAAACTACGAAACATATAAAGTCCCTATATTACTCTCCAAAAATCCAAGAATTAGTAACGAATCACGTTAATAATTGCGAATTACGTCTCACCTCAAAATATGATAGAAACTCTCGAAAAATTCCATTTTCCGGCACACTTATTTCTAAAAGACCTTTCAAAAACCTTCACATAGACGTATTCTCTATAGAAAATAAACAATTTCTTACAATACTCGATTTATTCTCTAGGTACCTTCAAGCTTACGAAATTAGTGACTCAAATTCTATCACTATACTTAGTACACTCCGTCATTATTTTTCTCATCATAACTACCCTTCGCAAATAACTTGCGACAATGCCAGAGAATTCACTAGCGAAACCTTTAAAGAATTCATGTCACTCTTTCATATAAAAATTCATTATACAACACCCCAATCTCATACCGGCAATTCTCCGATAGAAAGAGCACATTCAACTTTAATCGAAAAATTAAGAATCCTAAGACAAAAATCAAAAGAAAATATTACCGACTTAGGTACAACTGCTATTCTTATATATAATCAATCAATTCATTCAGAAACAAATTTACCCCATTTTCACATCTTTATGGACCATACGAAAATCTAAATCTTCATGAAATAGATCCCCATAAACAAGTATTCCAAAATTACAACGAATATCTAAAAACAGAAATTATGCCATTTTTCCACGATCTGTATCAAAAACAATTAACAAAAAGAACCGAACAATTGAATAAGATAAATATTAAACGAACAGACGATATCCGAAAAGCAGATGTCGTTTATTTAGATATGGAACCATGAGATAAAATTAAACCTAAATATAAGAAAATATTAGTAAACTCAAATCAATCCAACGATAAGTCTAAAAACATTAGCAAACACATGATTGAAAATACTAAATCTTTCCAGGTTAACCATGAAGATAGCCACCCAGGCACTTCAAGTCAAAACAATTGAACCTCCAGGTTACATATTAGATACTTTCGGATTAGCTAAATATAAGACCAATTATCATAAGATTTATTTTAGTATAAGTAATAAGTATTGAAGTAATTGGAAACTCATATAGTAAATTAGTATTAAATCAAGTTCATTTAGCTAGTAGACTTTACGATTCAACAATAATTTTAGCAAAAATTTATAACCGAGATATCGACTTACTCTCAGAAGATATGAATAAATTCAGAATGGATGCTCGATCACATTAAGTAATTGAAAGATGTCTAATAGAGGGCCTAGGTACAGTAGTAAAATATATTTCAGAAAATCTTAATCAAAACGACCTAACCGAAAATCAAAATACATTTGAAAAAATCAATTTAAATGAAAAGAAACTGATGACTGAAATTTCGAAGTTGCATTCATTTGCAGGACAGATTAGTCAATGCTGGCAAACAAACCTACGTGAAATACAAAATTATGCTGAAAACGTTCTAAGAGAATTGAATACTTCAAATGATAGATTGAATAACGAAATTATTATTCATATTCAACTAGAACAAATTAGAGATCTAAGAAATTATATTCAAATTTTACTAAGAACAATATCATTTAGTAACCAAGAAAATTTAAATGTAGAATTAATTAAACAAAAGGAATTAGAAGAAATTTCTAATTATTTACATACTATTCATTCTCACACTGAAATCGTTTCCGATATTCTTACATTATTACAAATAATCAAAATCAATCTTATGTTTACGTCAAAAACTTTATATATTACTCTTAAAATACCCATATTAGCTGATGAATCACTTTATATTTCCAAAATTATCCACAACCCCAGTAAAGAAAATAATATCCTCCTACGCCCATACGCTTTGACATTAAATTCCAAAGGATCAACAAAATGGATAAACGAAGAATGCAAGAAGACCTTTTCGTTCTGGTATTGCGAAAAGGAACCACACGAAGACCCATTTAACTTGGAAGACCTTTCACTCTGCAACTACGGCTCAAGTAAAAACGACTTTTCACTCAATTAACTAATGGAAATACAATAATTTGTTCAAAGAAGATAACTACCATCAATGAAGACTGCAAACAAAATTTTAAATCATTGAAAATCTCAAAATGTAACGTCGTACTAGGAAACAATGATTGTATTTATTATTTTCAAAAACACACTTGGATAGGGTCCAATAAAACATTTATTTAAGAATAGCCCAGCCTCAAAGAACTCACAAAAATTCATCACAAAATCAGCATCAACAATTTACATCTGTACGATGCAACCAAGCTACTACCACAGTTTCAAGAACCAAATTTGCTACCTATAGAACTTCATCAAAGCCATTTAGAAATGAGAATAATAATAATTTTCATTTTATTAATTCTATTATATTTGTATCTGCATAGAAAATATTTTTAAAAAATCAAAGAACAATCCCAGGGTGAACCATTGGAGCTACCCCAATCCTTATTGAAGTCAAATTCACGAGGTCGTACCTTTAAGAAAGAGGGGAGGAGTCATATGGAGACATCCTGTTAAACTCATTTAATATTATTGTTAAATTGCTGACAGGACGTTTCCCAGATTATTGGATTTATAATTTTAACCTTAATCAGCAAACACGTGGAGACATCCTGTTTACACAATTGTTATAATTTTCTCATCATATATTTTTTTCCTGTATTCAGCATTATACTACATTTTCCTTATATTTGTAATCTAAAAAAGGAGTCAGTCATAATTGTAACACCAACTGTAACGAATCAATAAGTTTAATTAAATATTTTTAAAAAGTATATTTTTTACTCATTAAATGCAACTTGCGTAAAACTTTTCGTAAGTTACTGAAATCATCTCAGTGGAAGAAAAAGAATCTTAAACAATATGTTTTAATTTTTGAAAGCCACATTCTTGGAGATATTCCTTATTATCAGTTTACTTCATAGACACAGTCTAAACTAACACTTATTTATTTGGAGATACGTATCTTTTTTCAGTTTAACTGCAAAGTGCAACAATAAAGAGCAGTCAAGGCTATTTGGAGCGGTGTATCCAGTGATTGAAATCTTTACGACTGTACATTCGGGAAGAGCTGCCCTCACTTCACTCGACTCGGTTAACGTTTACGGGAACCAACATGGCAGCTTCCAAATTAAGACGAAGCACTGTCCTGGGCGTTATATTCCCTATTCCAGGACACGTTAAATTCATTAGGGGGCATTGAAGTTACAAACGATTTCACGAGGGCTTTTGTTTATTTCGGCTTATGTCTGTGTATTTCGCCATAAATATTAAGAAAACGTAGTTTGAGTATTTTGTAGAAATGAATAATTATAACATATAACTTATAATTGTTAGTTGGATTCAAAACAGTAGAATATCTGTTGATTCAAAGTGTCGTCGCTCCATATGGATTCGTTGTAATATTACAAGGTACGTTTTAAAACTCTTTCTTGCTTAACGGCCATGTCAACGAGACATTATGGTAATGTCGGAACAACTCTCAGTATTTTAAAATATTTCTAATTATATTGTGGAACTACTTAGAAACAAACTGTCTCGACCCTTACTTCGTGGAATCTAGTCATATTAGTGTTTTAAATGAAATTCAATGTTTCTAGCTAATTCCACAATGTGATTAAAAATGTTGAAAATTCTAAAAAATTGACAATTGTATCGATAACTGAATATCATCGTCATTCTGACGATAGCTACATTTCATTGGATGCCTACCTGATGTTTAGTAGTTATTTTTGGCTAGACCAAGAAGTAACCTACCTTGTGATTGACTTTATAAGGTAAATGTACCGACCTTGCACATATTACCGACTGTCATATATTTTCGTAAATAATTTCTGAGATACGCCACAATTTAAGTGTTTGCGCACTGCCTAATATTCGTAACATTTCTTATTACTTCTTGCTTTAATTTTGCGCCAAAAGGTCTCACCAGTTAGCATTTATCGTTAATAAACGAGAGACTACGCACGTTATTGTAGGTTATCTTAAGTAAATATCATAATATATTGCACTTTGATTTTCGTAATTTGTGAAATCTGTCAAGTAAGTACTTTGAATAAATTAGAATATTAGAGTACAAAAAGCACTTCTGCATCCTTTTTTGTAAAAATATTAGGGTGAAATAACTCAATTTTCTGAGTTTATTTGATAAGAACATCGGTCGGTAAAAGGTGCAATTATAACTTACGCTGTTTCTATTACCGACTATCGGTCGGAAATTGGCTACCGTGGTTTTGAAACAGTTTTTAAAGCTCAATATTATAAAAATAAATGAATAAGGAGAACTTTTGTAATTTCTATATTTGTTATAGCATGGAGAGCATTCACCGACCGGCAACTAGTTGAGTGAAATGTTTTGAGTGACATCTAAAAACTGCATGTTTTTCAATTTTCATCTCGATTAGGTAATATTTGTCAGTATTGTTTTTATAGAGACTTGGGGTTAAGTGGGCACAAATTGAAAGTATGATATATTTTTTTATTCAGGAAAACTCTAGTTTTGAGGAAGTATCTATTTATTTGTTAAAAAAATTTCCATTTTGTTAGCAAATTGCAAAAAAAATATCGTCGGTAGTTAGGTCCAGTGAATTTATTCGTTTTCAACTACCGACCTGCTCAGTATTCATTTTGTGAGCTCATCAGTATTAAACGAACCTTCAAGAGAAAATAACTTTTGGTATTTGATTGTTGTATGTGTAGTGATGAGTTAATCTTACAAATCTACATATGGGTACTTCGCTTCAGTTTTATATTGAACTGACCAAAATGATCAGCCGATCAATGGACAACGTTAATAGGGATAAGAAGAAAAAAAATTACAATGGAGAAACTTCAATATTGGCTTTGCAGTCCATAAAAATGGTTTATCCTTTGCACAGGCTTCACGAACATTCAAAATTCCAAAAATAGCATCGGTGGATGAAATGCACAATAAATATCCATCAGGAGCGACATCTGGTGCCCACTGTATTTTTTCGCCAGCAGAATAGCCAATAGTTGTGGATTGGATGTTGTATACAGAAACTATTGGCTTTCCCCGTTACCAAAAATCAGTTGCTGGAAACTGTGGCTGAGTTAGCTCGTCGCCTTGAAAAACAAAATAATTTCAAAAATGGCATACCGGGTCGACACTGGTACGAAAACTTTCTCAAAAGACACCCATAACTTGGTCATAGAGTTTCACAGAATCTCACAAAACCTAGGGCCAATATAACGGAACAACAAATTCGTAGTTGGTTTGTACGTGTAACAGATTATATAACAAAAAATAAATTAGAGGAAGTTCTGGAAGATCCTAGAAGGATTTTCCACTGCGACGAATCTGCTTTCTTCCTCAGTCCAAAAGAAAAATTTGTAATTGTCGGTAGAGGATCAAAAAAGGTTTATACAAGAATCCCAAATGATGAGAAAGAGTGCCTTACCGTGCTAGTTACCATTTCAGGAGATGGGAGCGTAATTAGGCCTACAGTGATATTTCCCTATAAACGAGTTCCTGCGAGTATCTTGTTTAAAATGCCGGGCGGTTGGGGCATTGGCAGATTAGAGACAAGGTGGATGACGGGAGAGTGTTTTTTTTTTTGAATTTACCACCAATGTTTTTTATGATTGACTTTTAGTTCACAATATTCCACTGCCAATAATACTATATATGCATGGTCATTCCTCACACCTCACTTTGCCCCTTACGGATTTTTGTAGAGCAAAAGGTATTATTTTAGTAGCATTATTACCTAATTCAACGCATCGTCTTCATCCAATAAAGGTTGCATGGAGGGATCAAGTCAGGAAATGACGACTGGAAAATAATGGCGGAAAACTGAAAAGTGAAGACTTTGCTTCCCAATTAAATATTTTGCCTTCAACGGGGAGCTACTGCAGAAACTATTTGGAACGTTTCAGAACTTGTGAATTATTTCCGTTTAATTCAAATAACATTGATTATTCGAAACTGCTTACCAAGCTAACGGGAAATAAAGAAATAAACAACACCCCAGCAGTTGATACGAAAACTGTTTCACGACCAAATAATTTTCTTGAATATGTTGAGAAATTGATAGATACAGACCTATTAGAACAATTCAAAGTTAGTGTATGTGGCTGGTGTGGTCGTTTGAAAGACTCATCACTGTTTTATTTTTGGAAAAAAGCTAATAAATGCAATGAAGAAAACGAAGTTTCTATTAGTGATCATGATGCTACTTTGAATGCAAATCTGCCAGGCAGTAATACAACTCTGGAGTTAGAGCTGGCAATAGATATTGATGGAAATATTTGGGAAAACAATCAAAACTTTTTGGACCTTGCCATACCGGAATATGGTATCATTGACATGTCAAACTGTTCAACAAAAGTTCAACAAACTGTACAAGAAGTAAATACAAACACTTCAACTCCAAATGCTATTGAAATTTTCAACAATCTAACACAGAATGTATGTTCTGGGCCGAGCGATGAATATACAACTACAAATACTAATTCACTAACACAGCCTAATTTCAAGACACAATCAAGAAAAACTACAAAAACAAATGCAGGTAACGTTTAAGAAACTCATAGTAAGTTACTAAAAACACCTAGTACAAAATAACCACCAAAAACAATTCAGACAAGTGCAGGTTGTATGGAATACACATACAAAACAAGTACAAATGTTCCAACTCCTTCTAAAGACATTTTTACTTCATTCAAAGAAGCAATGTATTGGCCGAAAGAAAATAAAAAGAGTTGTAAAAAAGACTACACCAACCGTAGCAACATCCGAAGAATTTATAGAATACCAGAAACGCATAGATTCTGAAAAGAAGAAGAAAGAAGACGAAAGTGTAAAGCGAAGTCTGAAAAGACAAGAGAAATCAAACCAAAATCTAGCAACAAAAAAACCAAAGAAAACCGTTAAAAAATCGTAAACCAGAAAATCCTAGTGATCCAGCAAATCATGAAACGACAGAATTGAAAGAGTGTGAAGAGCAAGTCACTGTTACCTTAAAAATAGGCGACTATGTGATAGTCAATTACGAAAATGAATTTTTTCCTGGACAATTTCTTAGAACACATCCATTAGGATTTTTAGTGAAAACAATGATAATGAGTGGCCCTCATTGGAGATGGCCAGAAAAAGAAGATGTTTCAGCATACTCGATTAATGACATTGTTCGTGTTATCCAACCTCCAAATTCGATTAATAACCGCGGAAGATTCTGCGTTCCGAAAATTGAAGAACTTGAAAAATCGCAGAACTGAAGTCTTTTTCGCAGACTTCATTTGAAATGTTTAAATAAAATTTAGTTGAAATACCTTCAGATGCTTTTACTTACCTTCTTTCAACCCTCTCATTAGTTATTTAAATGTAGTTTCTCTGTTCAGTGCAAAATCCATTATAAAACAATTTTATTTGTCTTTAGTCAGATATACACTTAATAAATGTGATAGTTAACCATAACATAATTCTGATTTTAAGCTCTTCTGATAGTCTTGATCTATTACTCGTATGTCTCGCGAAAGAAATTAACAAGAAATATATTAAATTAACTGTCTCGACCCTTACTTCGTGGAATCTGCTCATATTAGTGTTTTAAATAAAACTCACGGTTTCTGGTTAATTCCACAATATAATAAAAGTTATTGAAAATTCTAAATAATTGACAACTGTTTCGATAAATCGATATCATCGTCAGAATGACAGAAGTTACATTTTATTTAATGCCTACCTGATGTTTATTAGTTATTTTTGGCTAGACCAAGAAGTGACCTAACTTGTGATTGACTTAATATATGTTTATAGAAAAAAGAAGAAGATGTGATATTACAAATATTGAAGCTTAGATATTATTAGCCCTATGGTGATATCCTGGATATCATTTTTCCAATTAAGATCAGTATAACTGTGCAATGATATAAAAAACCAGGAAAACTATATCTGCTGATCTTTACAATGATCACTTAAGAAGACAGTTTATTAGTGGAGAACTCCCTAGATTTAACTGTTCATTGACAACTTCATATTGTGGGTTTCTTAAATGTCTTCTAATTTCCAGTTCTTCAAGGGAATCCAGTTCTTGTTTCTTTTCACAAATATGCAGTTTTGTGTAAGGTGTCAATGAATGATTGGTGTCAAGTAGATGTTTTGCGTGGTGGGATTTATCTGGTTGTTTTAACCTGTATGCTCATACGTATTCACTGTATCGGGTTTCAAAATTCCTAAGGTTGTGACCCAAATAGACAGCATTACATTCTGGACATTTGAGTTTATATATACCTGACTTCTTTAATAGTGGTATTTTTGTTTTTACATTTAACAATTTTTCACTAACGTTACTTTCTGTTTTAAAAGAAATTGTTGTATTCGTTGCTGAAGATATTATCTTTGAAACATTATTAGAAATATTTCCTGCATATGTGATGGTTTTATAAGTTTTTATTTCATCACCTTGTTTAGGAAATATTAGTTGTAATGCCACTTTTTCCTCGTTTTTACTAATTAGCTTATTTATCATGTCTAATGGATAACCGTTGGATGTTGCTATTTGTCTAATTGTATTAATCTCTCTATTAAAATTACATTTGTTCATAGGAACTGAAAAAGCTCTATGTATCATTGAATTATATGCCGCTAGTCTGTGTGACATAGGGTGATTGGAATTGAATGGAATTGTCACATCAGTCTGTGTTGGTTCTCGGTAAATTGAATAATCAAGTACATTATCAGCTCTTTGATGTATGCAATAATCAGAATTATTTCACTTTTGACGATAAGATATATATTCAAAATGAAGGTTCACCAATGGGAAGCCCTATATCACTTATTTTTATGGACAATTTAGGAAGAAAGATCTTTGAAAGTAATATTTCGAAAAATATTTTATTTTGGTATAGATATGTAGATGACATATTAGCTTGTTTTATGGGTAGTGAACGACAATTAGATGTATTTTTCATCCACATCAATAATTTACACCCAAAAATTAAATTTACATTAGAAATTGAAGAAAATAGCTTAATCAATTTTCTTGATTTAAAAATTCAAAGAGTTGATAATGTACTGGATTATTCAATTTACCGAAAACCAACACAGACTGATGTGACAATTCCATTTAATTACAATCACCCTATGTCACACAGACTAGCGGCATATAATTCAATGATAAATAGAGCTTTTTCAGTTCCTATGAACAAATGTAATTTTGATAGATAGATTATTACAATTAGACAAATAGCAACATCCAACGGTTATCCATTAGATATGATAAATAAGCTAATTAGTAAAAAAGTGGAAAAAGAGGCATTACTAATATTTCCTAAACAAGTTGATGAAATAAAAACTTATAATACCATCACATATGCAGGAAAAATTTCTAATAATGTTCCAAAGATAATATCTTCAGCAACGAATACAACAATTTCTTTTAAAACATAAATTAACGTTAGTAAAAAATTGTTAAATGTAAAAACAAAAATACCACTATTAAAGAAGTCAGGTATATATAAACTCAAATGTCCACAATGTAATGCTGTCTATTTGGGTCACAATCTTAGGAATTTTGAAACCCGATACAGTGAACACGTACGAGCATACAGATTAAAACATCCAGATAAATCCCACTACGCAAAACATCTACTTGACACCAATCATTCATTGACACCTAACACAAAACTAGAAGTGATGCATATTTGTGAAAAGAAACAAGAACTCGATTTCCTTGGAGAATTGGAAATTAGAAGACATTTAAGAAACCCACAATATGAAGTTGTTAATGAACAGTTGAATCTAGGGAGTACTCCACTAATAAAATGTCTTCTTAAGTGATAATTGTAAAGATCAGCAGATATAGTTTTCCTGGTTTTCTATATCATTGCACAGTTATACTGATCTTAATTGGAAAAATGATATCCAGGATATCACCATAGGGCTAATAATATCTGAGCTTCAATATTTGTAATATCACATCTTCTTTTTTTTATAAACAAATATTAAGTCAATCACAAGTTTTGTCACTTCTTGGTCTAGCCAAAAATAACTACTAAACATCAGGTAGGCATCAAATAGAATGTAACTCCTGTCATTCTGACGATGATATTGATTTATCGAAACAATTGTCAATTTTTTATAATTTTCAATAACTTTTATTATATTGTTGAATTAACTAGAAACCGTGAGTTTCATTTGAAACACTAAAAAATATATTCCCTCACACCGTTACTTATATCTATATTCTTCTCATTTACTGGTCGTTAATTGGTACAAAATCGGTCGGTAATGGGAACATTGGTCGGTAAAACGGTCATTGGTTCAAAATCTGAATTAATAATTTTTTATGTAGTTTTAAAGCATATCGGATTTTTTTGAAGGAAATGCTCCTTTTTGTTGAAGTTTAAAAATCTAAATCTTTCCATTAAAAAATAGTTGTAAAACCTGAGAACGGCATGTTGCTTATTATACGATATTTGATACCTTTAAACCTTAAGAAGTCGGTGAAAGGTACATTTACCTTATATGTTCATAGAAAAAAGAAGCTGTGATATTACAAATATTGAAGCTTATTATTACCCCTATGGTGATATCCTGATATCAATTTTCCAATTAAGGTCAGTATAACTTCTGTCTTTCTGACGATGATATTCAGTTATCGGAACAATTATCATTTTATTAGAATTTCCAACATTTTTCATCATATTGTGGAATTAGCTAGAATCATTGTGTTCCATTCAAAACACTAATACTTAGAAACAGTTAGTTTCATATAAAAAAGTGAAAAGAAAAGAGATAGATTAAGCATTCTGTAGAAGCACGATAATATAGAGATCATTTGGAAAGAGAAATCAATAGGTTGAAGACACTTTGATAAATATGGTGCAAACAATTATGAACAAAAATGATGAATGATGAGATTATGGTACTGAGGAAAGAACAGTAGTGGGAAGGAAATGATGATATGGGCATACAGATAATGAGAAAGTCCCTCAGTGAGGAATGGAAAAATTTATGAAAAAATGATTTAAAGCGGTAGCTGAGCCCAAAGAAACTAGAAAACTAGGAGTTCAAACGTGTCTAATGGAAGTGGATAAAATGGAGGTACCCAAAAAAAACGTAAACTTAGTAATCTTGCAGAGAGAATATTTATAGAGGTAGACTATACAAGGAAAAACAAGAAAAACGAAAGGAAGTGGAAAACATAACATAAAACTACAGGGAAAAAGGAAAAGTGGATAAGACTGGATAGAAGGTGCGAATAATAGGTGGGAAGCTGTGGAGATGGAACGATAGGAAGAATATATTAATGGAAATAGAGGAAGATTAAACAACTAGTGAATTCGTGAAGACAGACTGATCCGCAAAAAATTACTTCATGGTTTTTTTCGTGTTTCTCTAAAACATCACAACTCCTATAGATCTGTGTGAGACATCACTTCTATAGATTCATAGAATTGTCGATATTCACACTGAATAATTCTATCACATTTGGAAGGTGCAGATGAATAGCACCTGATTTGTATTATTTGTATTCCATTAACGGATTATTTTACAATAAATAAGCATAAGTAACCTATGTTGGGAACATGGGCAGTAAAGTCTCATCATTTTTATATAAGAGAGGGCTTAAGAATGTATCGAATATATCATAGTCTGGTTCACTAGTGCCGATTCGTGATTACCGAAAATTACGATTTTGTTGTCATTCAACAACCGATCAATTGGACAATAGGGCCTGGCAAAAATTGCAAATGTTATAAACAATTACGTGTAAAAAAAAGGACTATAGTTTTCTAATTTCGTTGGACTAATGATTCAAAATTAAAAACTGGTTTCACTTCCAAATTTTGTGAATTCAAACGACATCCTACATAAGAAAAGTCTTTTACTATAAGTTAGAATTGGAAGTTAGTATATCGTTGTGGTTTCACATATTTGCTGCTCTGCAGTCCCTATTATGCCCCAGGAATTAGACAACACCACTAAAACCAGAGACAACAGGGAACCGGCCGAGATGGAGTAAGCAACATATTTCCATCTACTAGGACCTAGCTGAGATCTGAATAATTCCAGAACCTCACCAAGTTATTTGTCTTATACTCAACCCATGGAAATATAGAATTGGAGATTTTTATTGCATAACGGCTTTCGTATTCGTCTTATATTCTGGATATGTAGTTAATGGGAATTATCTTATTGCTGTTATGGATTTATAATTTAATTAATTTGCTGAATCCTTTAATATTTGATTTCGCCCCATTCTAGTATTAGCAATGGTACTTGAACTGTAAAACCATTATAAAATGGCGACCACTTAATTGTGTTTTTTGCTGATTTCTCAAACTTTTATTCCCGTAACAACTCACATTTTTATAGATGCAGTTTTACGATACCATTTTATAAAATTTGCTTCGAAATTTCAATTTCATATTGGTTATTTGTTATTTTCGTCAGGAAGATATTACAGTTTTTACGATGGTAATTTTTTTGTGTTTCGTGTAGGTAATTAAATTTGGGATGATAGTTGACATTTTGGAATTTGTCTACTTATTGCTTTACTGTCTTGAAAAAAGTTGTCGTAGTGTACAACTTTAATATTGTTTGATATGTTTTGAAATTATTTTATTCTAGTACCTTAAAAAAACTTCTCGTGTTAATTGATTTTTAAAATTATTGCAAATCTGTCGTTCCTTTAGGAAATAATTAGTATTTCGGATTACTCGAAAGTAAATATAATTAATAACTTGAAATATTTAGTATACAGGACCACTCATAAATAATATTATTAAATTTCATATCTTTAATTTACAGTTTTTACTTTAATTACTCTGCAGTTACCTTTAATTTGTTTACGTAGATCTTCCTGATGATGAGTTTTCATATCAGCATTCTGTTGATATGGATATATCTGGCCATAATTAGGATTTGCGAATCAAATCTGATGGTGATTCTGATTGATTTCGTGATTATTTGTGTTTTTATTGAAAAACATTTTTGATTAATTTTTTGTACATTTTGTTGTCAACAATTGTATTGGGTCACAAATGCATTTTGGGTCTTTATCCAGTAGAATTTGCTTGTCTACTATCGTATATGTCATAGTACCTCTATACACTAACTTTTGAATTTATCTTTGCCATTGTGCAAAAGCACTAATTTCTTTATTTTTCGTATGCCTTTGCCTTATTTCTTGATGTTGTATCTAGAGTATATTATTTTGTCGTATCTCTTTTTTGCATTTGTGTTTTTAAAACACCAAAAATTTGTCCATGAATGTTTCCAATTTTCTGAGGTTTTCTTGCTTTATGCACTTTTAGAGAATAGTTTAGTTTGGAACGAACATTATACTCAATTATTCTCTGTAATTTCTTGCTTTAGGCAAATTTTGAATTAGGTGAATTTTGTAGTCCCTTATCTCTTTTGTTGTGTTTGTACTGAGAATTTATATTTTTGCTTGGTAGCGATTTTGATCTCAGTATACGCTTAATTTTTATAACCCATTTATGGCTCAAATACCGTCAAACGCGGTTCTTTCGACCATGTGGGGAACAGTTGATCAAGCACGCCACTGTGAAGAAAAAAGCGCGTAAAATGAAGCGCTCGCGTTTTTAACCCACCAAATCATGAGCCAGCTTCTGCTGATCATGCATGTAAAAAGGCACGAGGTCTATGATACGTGGAAATTCGCGGTAGAGAATTATTCAGAACACGAAGAGCTTTGGGACGCAGTAAAAGGCTTTTTCATGTTTTTTTTTTTAATTATTTGTCTAACAATAAGGTGATCGTAAAAAAAATCTTGTGTGCAATTCGAGCAGAAAGTGCGTTGCCGGTTTCGGCAAAGCGGCAAAGTTCCACTTTCCGCTCTTAATACACAAATAGCTATTTTTTTGTGTATCCGCAAATTCCAGACCTCTCAATAATAACGTTAAAGCAGATTGAGAGAAAAGTGAACCTGAAAGGGGAAAAACGCGGAAGGCACACCGTTCATTAACAAGGAGAAGAACAAGATCTTATGGAATGAGTTTCTGTCCACTTTTTTTTGTACAGCTGAGATTTTTATATTTCTTGTTGTTTGAATCTATTCAAGTTTAAACTGAACTCGCAATATTATGTTTATATATGTTTTCTTTTTATTTATATAGTTTTTGTGAAGTTTTTTTACGTTTATCAACCCAGATCTGTGAAATAAGGCTAAATATATAAGAATTTTCCTATTTTTGTTTGAATGTATCGACCTTAAATAAAACAAGAAATGAATTCGATGTTTTTTTTAATATTTGTTGATCGACTTTACCATTTGAGAAGGTAAACTCAATTTTTCGATGGTTTTGAATACGTGATCGACACCAAATGCGGGGAGAAGTCCATCACTTTTTTTTAAGCGCATCCACTACTAGGGTTATTAGCGCTTCAACGGTACTGTTATTGATTGGAATGTTTGCAATTTAATTTAGATTGTAAAGATGGATCTCCTTTAAGACGTCAATTACATTCAACAAGGTGTTATTTCACATACTTTTTGAATCGGTCGGTAGTCCGTGCCCTTGACGATTTTGTTCGTACTTTGGGCATTCTACAAGACAGTGTTCAACAGTTACAATAACTCTACATAAATCACACACTGGCGGATCAGATTTTGTGATTAAATGTTGGTGAGTAAACCGAGTGTGACCAATTCTGAGGCGTGTTAACACAGTTTGACATTTTCTATTCATTACGTTGTTAATTTTAAGTTTGATGGTTGGTTTAATTGGTCTCAGTTTATCTTCAGATTGATCCCACTCGGCCTGCCACTTGTTATAAATTAATGATTTTATGTGACATTTGTAGTCTGACGCAAGCACTCAGTTTTCGCGCACTGCACTATTACTTGTAATTGCTTCTTGTGCTGCCCTGTCTGCTTCTTCGTTTCCGAGAATTCCTATGTGCGAGGGTACCCATATGAATACAACCTCTTTTTCGCCATGCCGAGTTGAGTGGAATTGTTGCTTGATCATCTTTGAGAGGAGGCAATGGCTGTATATATTTTTGAGAGTTTTCGGCGAGGTTAGAGAGTCGGAAATGATTAAGTACTCATGTTCTGGCCTCCCTTGAATAAGTATAAGGGCTTGATATATTGCAAATAACTCTGCAGAGAATACAGATGATAGTTTGGGTAATTGGTACATTCAAGTATCGTTTTGGACTTTCACTGCTATTCCTACTCCTTCCGATGCTTTTGATTCATCCGTGTAGATTTGCACATGGGAGGGGTAAATATTAAGTATGTTTTGGAATTTGGACTCAATAAGAGCTGGATGTGTGTTTTGTTTATTGAAGCTGCAAAGATCATGGTGGAATTTCGGACTAGCAATAGTCCAAGGTGGAGTGCTGGGTTTGTTGATAGCTAAGAATATAACTGGTATGGTGATAGCTAAATCGTTATAATAATTGGCAACCCTTTCATAAAATGCTGGAGCTGTTTTTTTGTTTTGATACAGATTTCTATAATGATTTTTAAAGGTGTTGGCATATGTTGGATGTTGTGGGTTTGCTGCAACATTAGTAGTATAAGACATGCTGAGTAGTTGTCTTCTATGATGTAAAGGTAGTTCACCTGCTTCACATAGTACACTTGAAGTAGGACTGGTACAAAATGCTCCAATGGCTAAACGAATGGCAGTATTATGGATGGTATTCAATTGTTTGAGAGTGGTGTTTGTGGCCGAGCCATTAGGCAATTGCTCCATAGTCAATTTTAGATCTAATGATTGCTCTATAGATTCTCTGAAGAGTATTTGAGTCAGATCCCCAACTTGTGTTTCCCAACATTTTTATTATATTTAAGTTGTTTTTGCAGGTCCTCACGAGTTCTAGAATATGATGTTTCCAATCAAATATTACTTCTAGGAATATGTAAGTTTGTACGAAACTGAGATTTTTATTGTATAGCGTGAGACTAGGTTGATAATTATTGTTGTGTTTTGAAAAGATAATGGATTTCGTTTTTTTCTGCTGAGAAGATGAATCCAGTTTCTTTTGACCAGTTTTCTATAGAATTTAATTGATTAATTGATTCTGAAATATTCTCGGAATTGATTCTAAGTTCCTTCCTTTGGCAATACGTACTAAGTCGTCTGCGTATAATTTGTACCTGACAGACGCTGTAGCTATATCGACGATGTAATTAATAGCTGTGAGAAAAAGTGTATTACTAATTACTGATCCTTGAGGAGTGCCATTTCCATGGAAGAAGCTTTTTGAGAGTTCTCCATTAACGGGAGGATCTGTTTCTTTAAAAACTGGAGATAAATGAGAGCATATGGCCCTGTATCCCCCACTCTTTTAATTATTTTAATATTTTGTAGTGCCAGGCAGCATCAAATGCACGTTGGATGTCAAAAAATATTGTGATGCATGATTGATTGGTGGCAAAAGCTTCATGTACTTCAGATTCTAGTTCGATTATGTTGTCTTGCGCAGATCTTTGTTGCCTGAAGCCACATTGTTGCATTGCTATATAGTTGTGATACTCTAGATACCACATCAACCGCTGGTTTACAATTTTTTCCAATAATTTACACATCACGCATGTTAGAGATATTGGCCGATAAGATTCTGGATCAGTTTTGTTTTTGTTCTGTTTTAATTTAGGTATGATTGTAGCTTGGCTCCATTTTTTCGGGAATTTGTTTTCAGTCCAAATAACATTGTAGATGTCCAATAAGATTCTTTTGGCACAGCTAGGCAAATTTTTGATAAAAATTGCAGGGATTTCGTCTGGTCCTGGACTTGTGTTTCCCATTTTTTGTAATGTTTCTTCAAGTTCAGTTTCAGAGATTTTAGTATTCAATAAAGAATCGTCATTTGGATCTATAGTTATGGGAAAGTCTTTTTCTTGTTGTTGTTTCAAGTCAAGAAATTGTGCACAAAAATTTGAGTTGCTAGAGTGTTTTCTGTAAGTTTCAGCTGAAACATTGGCTATTAGTTCATTTTCAGAGTTGAGCTTGTTCTGATATTGAAGGGATCGTATTCCTGTGATGGTGCGTTTCCCTGATACTCGTCGAATTTTCTTCCAAATTTCTGTGGGTGGAGTGTTGTCATCAATGCTGGCTACGAATTCATGCCATGATTCTTTTTTGCGTTTTTTTATTATGTATTTACATCTTGCTCTTTGTTTTTTGAAATTCGATCAGGTTTTCTTGATTTTTGTGCTCTTTCCATACATTGTAAGCATGTTTACTTGCTCTAACCTATTCTTGGAAGTTTTTGTTCCACCATGGTACGGGTTGAAGATTTTTAATCAGTGATGTTTTTTTTATTGATTCTCTTGCTGCTTCTAACATGGTATTTGCAAAAGTATCAACTGTTTCGTCTATATCCGATTTTATTTCAAAGTTTGTTATATTTTCTTCGATTGTTTGCTGATACAGTGCCCAATTTGAGTTTTTATATTGCCATTTTGTACTAATGTTTGTATTGGTTATATTCCTGTGATTGGAGTTATTGATAATTATTGGAGCATGATCACTATTATAAATGAAAGGTAGAATTTCCCAAGTAAGTTCGGTTAGTAAATTTGGGCTACAAAAGGTAAGGTCTAGAGCTGCCGTCTCTCCGGTGCAGGGGTTGAGCCTAGTGCCTTCTCGACTGTTCAGTAGGCAAATACCGCAGAGATCTGTAGTTGATGATAGCAGTTTGCCTTTGTTGGAAGTCGTTTTGCATCCCCATTCGCTATTGTGGCAGTTGAAATCTCCAATAATGATGCGTGAAGATATTATTTGAGAGGAGAGATCTGTTAGTTCTTTACTTGAAATTTCTTCATTGGGGGGTATGTACACATTGCAAATAGAAATTTTTCGTTCTAGGTTGATAGAGACTGCAACAGCTTCTAAATTTGTTTTTAGAGATATTTCGTTGACATCAGCGTCATTTTTTATGTAAATTGCAACTCCTCCACTAGCTATCTTTGCGTTTACCCTGTTTTTATAGAAAGTTGTATAACTTTTCAATCCAGTTATTTTCTTTTTAGTAAAATTTGTTTCCTGTAATCCTACAATGAATGGGTTATATTGACTTATCAAATGTTTAAGCATAGGTAACTGCGAGTGAAACCCGTTCAGGTTCCACTTAAGAATGTAGGTTAATGTAGTAGATATAATCATAAGTTTGTTCATTAGTACAATTCCTGGGATGATGATGCGTGACTTTCTATATCCGTAGAACGAGTGCCAATGTGCTTCATGATTCTTGTCCTGAGTCGTGTACAGCGAAATTCAATGCTTCTTTCTGTGAGATGAGGTCGTATTTGGTAAAGTTGCAAAGCCAAGTTGTCAGGATTATCGGTGAATTCGAGAATGGTTTTTACAGGGTCAGGGTCTCCCATTGTATTATCGAGCAAGAGCACCAGTTGATCAAAATTGAGTGAGTTGGGAGGGTTTTGACTGTTTATAAATGTTTGTGCTGGTAGTAGTGATTCTCTGCAGCTTTTGGATTCATCAGTTTTTGGGTGCTTTTTTTTTGTTTGGGTTTTATGAATTGTTTTGAGTTCTTATTTTCTTCGGGTGTATCTGGCGTAGAGATAATCTGTTCTATGCGTCTTTTACTTCCACTATGCGCGGTATTTATGTCGATTGGGGCTAGTTGTGGTGCAGGTATTGGTGGAGGTTTCGTAGCTTGAATCTTTTGTAATTGATCTGTATTTTCTCTGAGAGGTTGTGTTTCAATGTCAGTATTTGTATTTTGAATATTTGATTCCGGTTTTTGATTTGTCATTGTACTTTCAGTAACAGCTGGTAAAAAATCGGGGCACTGGGAGGCGATATGACCATCTTTTTTGCATTTGTAACAGGAAAGACCGTCTTGTGATATGTATATATGATAAGGTGTGCCGTCAAAAGATAAAGTAATGTAGGAAGGTATATCTGTAGGAGTTGAGATAGGTTTTATGTACACTTGTCGGCGAAACTTTAGAATATGACTATACTCAGGGTCGACACATTCACTTTTAAAAAGGTTTTAGGCGACAGTAGGGTGAGACATAACTGTTTCAATTCATTTACCAATACATCATGGGGTAAAGATGGACATACATTTGATAAGACCAATCGTTGAGATGGAGTAATGAGTCTACGACCATCAAGTATAGAGTTACCGATTTTTATAGATTTATGTTTATTCATAAAAGTGTCCACTGCTTGTTTGTTTATTAGGTATATACATATTCTACCATTGGAGATTCTTGAGCCAAATTTAATAGATTTTGGACCAATCAGAGACCCTAGTGCGTATATGTAATCCCGGAGAAACAATCCATCAATTGTTGGAAACACAATCGCTTGCTCCTTGCTGGGAAATGTTTGGTGAGTGAGAGCGGATGCATAAGATGTATTTTGAGACTATGGATAATTTGTAACTGTAGTCAGAAATCCCGTCAGAGGTTGTATTCATGTTTCAATTAGTAAATTTGCTGTGGGAGATTTCATACGTTCTGAGGCCGGATCTGTCTGCTTGAATATTTTGTGTATATAAATCAGTAAAAAACTGATTTTGTCTATTAGACTAAGCTAACTATGTTTGTTTAATTTGTTTTAATTTGCGAAATGGAAAAAGTTTATGCAACTTACAGTAGTTGGTCACCTCTATGTATGCACTAATAATGTTTACACTGTTATCTTACTACTTTTTCACGATACACAAACTCGTACTATTAAAGCAGCGATAAGTACTGTGTACTCGTCGGCTACCAGAATAGCCAGTCGATCACTATTTACTACAAAATAAAAATTAAATGGTAAAACTCAAAAAAATTGTAATGGATACATCAAAAGGCTCAATGTTCAAAGTATCTCCATTTTCAATTTTATTTGAATCGTTCAGGTGCTATGCTAAAAATACCTTGATTTTTGATCGAAATTACCCCGTTTGACGGTATTTTCTGGACTTTCTTGCTTCAGGCAAATTATGGATTCAGATTATTTTGTAGCAGTCCCTTCATTTGTTGTGTCTGTACTGAGAAACTATCTTTTTGCTTGGTAGCATTTTTGTTGTCACTATACGCTTTAGTTGTTTTTATCTGCTTTGTATTTCGATACGAGTAAAACACGTTCGTTTTTTGCACGACAATTTATCGGTTAATTTGGTGTACTGATACATGCTGATCATATTTTATTAAGGCATATTTAATTTTTATTTTTCCATTGTTGACAAAACTATTTTTTCAGATAAATTTCTATGTGGTTTGGAATACCACAGTTTTTAATTTCGTTACTTTCATAGCGAAAGTGTTTCCGATTTATGATGTTTCCATCTATATATCTTCCTATTTTGGTTTTGAGTATTCTTTGTGTGTTATCGCTAAATTCTTAGCATTTGGTTCCATCGTGCCGAGTTTCTTCTCTCCAAAATTTCCGAGTAGGAAAGGGGGGAAAGGACAAGCCTTGTTCTATTTATCTCTTCTTATTTTTTCTTTATAGTTACGTAATATATTATAAAAGCATACACACATTTTTAGTCACGTTAAATAATTTTCTTAGTAGATTTCTGTCCATTACCATGTATTTTTGTTCGTCTCGCGAGGTTTTACCTAAATGATTGATGCTCTCATCTAACTATTTTGGTTTTGAGTATTCTGTGTGTGTTATCGCTAAATTTTTAGCATTTGGTTCCATCGTGGCAAGTCTCTTCTTTCCAAAATTTCCGAGTAGGAAAGGGGGGAAAGGACAAGCCTTGTTCCTTTTATCTCTTCTTATTTTTTCTTTATAGTTACGTAATATATTGTAAGAGCATACACACATTTTCAGTCACGTTAAATAATATTCTTAGTAGATTTCTGTCCATTACCATGTATTTTTGTTCGTCTCGCGAGGTTTTACCTAAATGATTGATGTTCTCATCAATCTATGAATCTGATTGAACCATACTCTTCTGATACTTTTCCTGCCTTTTTTAGTTGTTTTAGATTTTTTCTTCTGATTTTAGTGTACCTGTGATATTAACCACCCTATATCACACTTAGTGCTCATTTTTTTTGTAGATGTTAGCATTTTATATTTTAGTTGAGGTTACCCCTTTAATTTTTTTGAATATTTTGATGAAGAGTTTAGCATTCCATATTTTAGTAGAGGTGACCCCTCTAATTAATTTTTGATATCTTAGGATCTCAGTACGGTACCAATAACTGATTTTGTTCATTTTTTGATATTTTTTTTGCTAATAGGAATAGGCTTCTATTATAATTGCTTACTGCATTTTGTTTCAATTTTTTAATAATAATTGCATAACATTTGAAATGGTTTATCATCGCTAATAGGAATACGCTCCTATTATATACATTTTGAGTTTACAGCATTTTGCTTTAAATTTTATTAAAGTCATAGCTTCGAACTAGAAAAGGGTAACGATTCTTCACATCAACTAAATATGTTTTTCCTTTTGTTTTTTTTCTTACCTTCTCATTGCTCTTATCTTTCTTTTCCATTTCTCGTTTGTTTTCGTTTTTTTAACATGTAGACACATCTTCTTCTTTTGCTAATCACTACAATCTTGACTTTTCTTCGTAAACTGTTTATGTCTATGAAAAAGTAATTCATCGAATTTCTTTTTCTCAGAGGAGAGGGGGTGTAACAAGCCGATCGGCTGTTACGATTTCCATCGGACTATAGTATTTTAATTTTGTAGGACTAACGATTCGAAATTGAAAAACTTGTTTCATTTCATAATTTTGTTTATTTAAACGACATCCTACATATCAAAAGTCTCTTTCTATCAGTAACAATTAGAAGTTAGTATATCGTAATGGTTTCACATATTTGCTGGTGAGTTATATTCTTGAAATATTTTTTCTCCATATGTTTTCTGTTTTATTTCAAATAATAATATGGAGAGGTGTTTATTAAATTTTGTATGTTCAATTTTTTTTATTGAAAAATAAGAAAAATTTCATATTCTTTACAAGCAAATTTATAATAATTTCTTCTGAATCTGTTTTTGTTAGCTTCAAAATTCCGCATTTTCTGCTTATTTAGGGAACAAAGCGAATAGGATAGAACAGATTTCTGTTAGTTTTATTTTAAAAACTAGATCCAGTTTTTTTATGTGTTGGAACATAAGCTTCCTATCTATTACTTCCTTCCCTGTAATTTTCCTTAAATTTCTCATCTTTTTTTTCTTTTTGCAGTTGTGCAGCCCCTAGATAGGCCCTAGGAACTAGCCAAAACCACTAGAACCAGTGACAACAGGGAACCGGCCGGGATTGATTAAACAACAAATTCTCATCCACTAGGACCTAGCTGAGAGCTGAATAATTCCAGAACCTCACCAAGTTAAGTCCTTTGTCTTATACTCAATTCATGGAAATCTACAATTGGAGATGTTTATTGTATAACTGCGTTCGTATTTGTCTTGTATTTTGGATATGCAGTTGATGAGAATCATCTAATTGAGTTATGAATAAATATAATTTGCTGAAATTTTTTATATTTGATTTTCAGCAATTTATATTAACTTGGACCATTGCGTTTAAATATGTTCAGTATTTTGTTTTGTTGAGTTAAAGTAAATATGAGGTTTTACACTTTTTAACGTTTTTAGTTTTTTGTTTAATTGAAGTATCGCTTAAAAAACTGGTGGCGTCAAATTTTATATCGATTGTTCACCCCATCCCAGTGTTAGCTATGAAAATACTTTATTCAATGCCGAATACCACTACCTGAGGAAGAGTTCCAGGCCGAGGAAGAAACATATGTGACAGACATAAATTGAAGGCGTCCTAGAAACATGGAAATAATATTACGCAAACAAGTATGACAGTTCTTCGCCCAGATATAACATAGAAAAAGAGGAATCGGAGGAAATAAAAGAAATAACCGGAAATTGAAAACGCATCATTCGAAATCAAAAATTAGCTAAAATACTGTATAACTGAACTATTTACAAATACTGTATAACTATTATTTCAACAATTTCTGCTATTACCAACTAATGTGTCGAATATGAGGATTTCTAATATCTTTGCATTGCGAGATTTACTGTATTCTCGGGACACCTCCTTTCTTCTTAAAGCTAAAGCTGGATTTTGAATTGAATTAATTAAACATCGATGTTTAACAAAATATGTATAATAGACGTTATTTTTTTCACCATTTTTCCATTCAGCAATTCCAATTTTGAGTATTATCCCCTACATAGCAAATATTCTCAAATAATTCAAAACTTGGGAGAAGTACCAGAGTTTTCTGTTTATGGGTTCATAAGTTTTGTTGAGATTGTATATTTAGAGAATTGGCCATGTTATAGGATATAGTTCCTCTGCAGGGCTGGGTTGGGGGTGTTTTTTTGTTCGTTTGTTTGCCGAGTATTGAGTTTGACTTGAGTTTAAGTTGTGACTAAAGATTCAGTCAAATGGAAAAAAAGTATCTAGGATGGACGATATGGACGATACGAGAGAAACGTTGTTTTAAAGGTGTGTAGAATGGGGTGATAAGAAGTGTCTAGTATAAATTGGATTTGTAGAAGATGAACCACGTTGTGTTGCGGATTGTTAGTGGTAGATGAGGTGGGTGTTTGAAATTTTTGATAACTTTATGGGAGTTGGGTGTCTCCCATGTCACGGGAGTTAATAAGAAGGATTTTGTGAATTTTTAATTTCCATTGAAATTTTGTTCGATAAGTGACTATGAGACATAGAAAGGTGTGTTTTTTGAGCTCGAGGAGACGATTTTACGTGCGTTAAGTGTATTTATTGTACTCGGTGAGGTGGTTGTTGTCATCATCATCAAGCACCGGGGATAGACGGCCTGAGTGGTGAAGTGGTGAAAGGACTATTGAATGACAATGGGGAGTATTTCTGGGAATTATTTAACGGGTGCTAAGAGAGGAAGAATTCCCGGAAAGATGTAAGGTGGCCATGGTGATACTGGTGAGGAAGACGGGTAAAGAGGGGAAGCGGGCGGGAGACTATAGGCCCATCAGCCTGCTGAGCGGTATGGGTGAAGTGATTTAGGGGATAATAAAGGATAGTATTGAGGAGGATGTTGGTAGGAATGGGAGTTTTAGGAAAAACCAGCACGGGTTTGTGAAAGGAAAATCATGTATTTCTGCGCTGGGCAGGGTGATGGATTTGGTGGAAAGGGCTAGGGAGGGCAGCTGGGGGAACAAAATATTGGCCCTACTCGTGTTTTTCGATGTCGGAAACGCGTGAGTAAACGTGCGGTGTTGAGCGCGTTGCTGAAACCTGGTTTGGGAGAGGGGTTGGTCAGTCTAGTAGAGGATTATTTGACGGGTCGAGGGGTAGTAGACTCGAGAGGGAGTAGGTATGACATGCAGGCTGTAGTACCTCAGGGCTCGGTTCTGGGAGCGACACTCTGGAAGTGTGTCTTCGCTGAGTTTTGTGGGATATTATGTGAGGAGGGGTGTGAGATTACGGTGTATGCGGATGACGTATGTTTGGTATGTATGGTAAAGGGGGAGGCGGAGATAGAGAGAAATGCGGAGAGGATGTGTGGGAAGATTTTGGAGAAGCGGTGCGCACTGAAAGTGGCTGAAGAGAAGACGGTGGGGCTGCTAGTGAGAGTAGGGGAGATTGGATGGACCGGAAGTTCGGGGAGGTAAACTACTTCTTCATACAGGTACTCACTGTACACCTCCACAAGATTGGGAGAAAGAGTCAGGACTGTGCGAGATGTGTGAGGTGGAGGATGATCTGGGCCGTGTGTTCAGATATTGGAGGGATGAGGATGTCTTAAAAAGGTTAGCAAAGAAACTAGGGGAGGAGGTTGTGACGAGTTATTTTTTTGAAGCATTATATGATTTTGTTACGATGGTGTTTTAAGTTTGATAAGTGAATATAACTCGTTACTTACTTTCCAACTCTGTTTTCTGGTACCGTTTCAAGTCCTTAATATTAATTTAAGTATTCATTTCATTAGTAACACAAAAGCCGTGATTGTTCATTTAAGGAAATATATAAATTGTTTTAAATTCCACTTTCCAGAATTTAAATTATCAAGGACGCCCGGTATATAAACTATTTTAATTTAAAATCGGAGTCGTTCCGTTTATATACAAATACTTCTTGCTGTAATTAAATCGGTTCTCCCTCACCAGCGATATTGCCAAAATTTCAGGTCTGAGCCTTCAATACATTGGAGTAGCATTTTGATTCTAATTTTGCGATACAGATTGTTATACCTAGTGTCCCGTTTCAAATTACCCAAATACATATTAGATTTCGTTTGCATTCTAAGACACTGTTTTATTTTGCTATTATTTGGGAAATCGTTGTCCTATTCTCCGACCAAGTATCTTAGAATAATTTCAACCGGTAATTTTGAAAATTTAAAGTGTCAATTCCCCTATATAAAGAATTAGATTGTCAATCAAGTACGAGGCCGATGCCACTGATTGCTTGGTAATCTAATTTAATTTGATTTGAAAATTTAAAGTGTCACGTCCCCTATAAAAAATTAGATTCTCAATCGAGTACGAGGCTGTTGCCACTGATTGATTGATAATTTAGTTTAAATTCTTTAGTTTCTTTTGTTATAAACTGGTCTGGTCACATTTTTCCATCTATCCCGATTGACTATCCCCACCGCTAAGATAGAAAATTTAAAGTGGCAATTCCCCTATATAACAAAATTAGATTCTCAATCGAGTACGAGGCTGTTGCCACTGATTGCTTGGTAATCTAATTTGAAATGATTTGAAAATTTAAAGTGTCAATTCCCCTATAAAAAATTAGATTCTAAATCGAGTACGAGGCTGTTGCCACTGATTGATTGATAATCTAGTTCAAATTCTTCAGTTTCTTTTTGTTATAAACTGGTCTGGTCACATTTTCCCATCTATCCCGATTGACTATCCCTACCGCGAAGAAAGAAAATTCAAAGTGTCAATTCTCCTATAAAAAAAATTACATTCTCAATCGAGTACGAGGCTGTTGCCACTGATTGATTGGTGATCTAATTTAAAATGATTTCAAAATTTAAAGTGTCAATTCCTCTATAAAAAATTAGATTCTCAATCGAGTACGAGGCTGTTGCCACTGATTGATTGATAATCTAGTTCAAATTCTTCAGTTTCTTTTTGTAATAAACTGGTCTGGTCACATTTTCCCATCTATCCCGATTGACTATCCCTACCGCGAAGATAGAAAATTCAAAGTGTCAATTCCCCTATAAAAAAAATTAGATTCTCAATCGAGTACGAGGCTATTGCCACTGATTGATTGGTGATCTAGTTCAAATTCTTCAGTTTCTTTTTGTAATAAACTGGTCTGGTCACATTTTCCCATCTATCCCGATTGACTATCCCTACCGCGAAGATAGAAAATTCAAAGTGTCAATTCCCCTATAAAAAAAATTAGATTCTCAATCGAGTACGAGGCTATTGCCACTGATTGATTGGTGATCTAATTTAAATTGATTTGAAGATTTAAAGTGTCAATTCCCCTAAAGAAGTTAGATTCTCAATCGAGTACGAGGCTGTTGCCACTGATTGGTTGATAATCTAGTTTGAATTCTTTAGTTTTTTCGTTATAAACTGGCCTGGTCACATTTTTCCACCTATCCCGATTGACTATCCCTACCGCGAAGATAGTTTTATTCCGTGGACTACCGTGATAGGTAATTATTGTTTTACTGCTGCTTACCGCATAATTACAAAACTGCTTATACCGCTTCCGCTGTTATTAACAAATTGCATTTGCTTGCTTACACCTGTTTTATTGTGTCGTTGCTCACATTCCTTAATACCGGCAAATTTCGCATGGTGCCTAATAACATGAGGCTTGAGCACATATGCTTACTGTTGATATATTGAATTGATTCGGCACCGCCTGCTCAGAAATTGTTGAATATTAATCTGTATGTGTATATATTAAGTAAGACTTGTAATATACAAATAAATACGATCAGTATTTTCTTAATATCCCGTAGCATCACCGTCTAAGGTTTATAGGTTTTGTTGGTGTGTAAAATTCAACGAGACCACTGGAATTTTCCGTAACCTCCATCTGAGGCTACCTGGAACTTTTGACGCCGAGGGTCAAGGGGCCGTGGAGTAAACCACGTAAAATAATCTGGCGCCCGAGCGTTTGTTTGCAAAATAACTTTGCATCGAGGGTGTTCAAAGTGACGCGTCAGTCGCTAAGAACCTGCGCGAGAGGTGAAGGAAGACGAAGCGGCAGGAAAGCGCGTCACAAGTGGCGCCCGAGCAGGGACCGTTTTTCCGTTTCGAGTTTGATTTTTTTTACTGATTGTAGTTTTGAGCAGGGACCGTTCTTCCGTTTGATTTTGGTTTTTGCTGATTGTAGATCTGAGCAGTGACCGTTTTACGTTTTGACTTTGGGTTTATTGTAGATTTTAGCAGGGACCATTTTTCCGTTTCGAGTTTGATTTTGGTTTTTTATTGTAGATTTGAGCAGTGACCGTTTTTTTTCCGTTGTGATTTTTATTTTTAACTGATTGTAGATTTAAGCAGCGACCGTTTTTCCGTTGTGATTTTGATTTTCACTGATCGTAGTACTGTGCAAGGACGGTTTTCCGTTTTGATTTTGGTTTTTTATTGTAGATTTAAGCAGTGACCGTTTTGCCGTTTTGATTTTTATCGGAGATTTGAGCAGTGACCGTTTTTTTTTCGTTTTCAGTTTGGTTTTTACTGATTTTAGTTTTGAGCAGGAACCGTTTTTTCGTTTTTATTTTTGTGTTTACTGGTTGTAGATTCAAGCAGGGATCGATATTCCGTTGTCGATTATTTTTGTTCGTTTGATTGGTTCTCCGTAGTGTTTGTTCAAAGGTGACCGTTTTGCCGGTGTTGAATTTCTCTTTTCTCATCTTTGTTGGTTAAGTATTTTCCGATTAAAGTAAACGAGGATAGCTTGAGTGGAAAGTTGAATGGCAAGTAGTAACGTAACCGATCCGACCATTATAGCTAACCCACCAATAAATGTACACGATTGGAAGGTGTCTTTTGGAAACAAGGGAGATCCTGTTTCGTTTATAGAGAGAATAGAAGAAATGTGTACAGCGAAGAATGTCCGGAAAGACAATTTGCTTCCAGTGTTGCCGGAATTACTATCCGGTGAGCCCGCATTTTGGTACCGTAGCAACCGGAGCAGGTACACGACCTGGGATGAGTTCGAAGAATACTTCCGAATTTTCTTCTATCCCGTTGACTACGAGGTTGACTTAGAAGCCGAGATAGGTCGCCGTCTACAAAGGAGAAATGAGGCCGTCGCTACTTACATCACCGAGCTCCAAACTTTTATGCGTAGACATGGAAAGCTAACTCCTGAACAACAGTTAGCATGGCTGTACCGCAACCTGTTGCCAGAATACCGTCTGCAAATTCGAAAAGGGGACTTTCAGGATTTTTCCACATTTTATCAGGTGGTCAGGGAATATGAGCTCCTCAGGAAGGAACTCCAGTCTGTACCCAACCACAGTGGACCGAACCGTGAACAAAATCCCCGCCCACAGCCAGCAGGTACGCCCAGAAGATATGGACCGTCTCATTACTCGACGCCTGGACCAACTAGAGAGCCCATCGCCGGTCCCAGCCAACCGTCAACGACCGATACTTCTCGCCGTCTGCCGCTTGATACTACTCAGCAACCGTCTGAGTCATCTTCCCGTCAACCAATTTGTTTCCGCTGTGGTGAATCTGGACATTACAGAATCAATTGTCAAAACCCGCTGAAGATATTTTGTTCTCGTTGCCGTAAGGAAGGAGTATTATCCAGAGACTGTTCCTGCAGGAGGCAGGAAAACTAATCCGAAGCTGTACCGAAGAAAGGTCGACACAGATTCTGAAAATCTTGGCCTCTTATACGGAACGACCAGAAGAAATGAACGACCCCCGACCGCACATAGACGTCGCAATTGGAAAACACAAATTCAAAGCCTTGCTGGATACCGGAGCAGCAAAATCATACATTGGTGATGAAGTAGCTAAGACTTTTTCCCAAACGAAGCAAACTACAGCCCGTCAAGCGACGAAGGCCCGTTCAGCTAATGGTAATTTAGTCTCCATCACCGATATTTATGAGCTGAAATGGAGAATCGAAGACGTCACAATGGAGGGTTCATTAGAGCATTTCCCTGGTCTGATAACGGATATTGTGTTAGGACACGATGTCCTACAAAAGTATGATTTCCGTCTGGAATTAGGAACCGGAAAAACATATATGAAGGACGAACTAGTAAGAGGTTCACAATTAACCAGTCCGGTTGAAATAATGGAGGTAGTAAATAAGTCCATGAAAGAAGTCGATGTTGTTCCGATCATCTGTGAAGAAGAAATCAACCATCGTCTCACTGAGGACATATGTCCTAAAAATCTGTCTGTTTCCTGAGTCTTCCCTGGTGTTAGGGGTTGACAATGAGCAACCTGTTGTTGAAACTTCTGAATAATCTCCGGTGTTTTTAGGGGTTGATTCAGAAAAATCTGTTTCCGAAGTCTCTGAGTCTTCCCTGGTGTTAGGGGTTGACAAGGAGAAACCTGTTTTTGGAACTTCTGAATTATCCCCGGTATTGTTAGAAATTGATTCAGAAAAATATGTTTCCAAAGTCTCTGAGTCTTCCCTGGTGTTAGGGGTTAACAAGGAGCAACCTGTTGTTGAAATATCTGAATTTTCCCCGGTGTTGTCAGGGGATGATACAGAAAAATGTGGTTCCGATGTATTTGAGTCTTTCCTGGTGTTAGGGGTTGACAAACAGCAATCCATTGTTGAAACTACGTTATATCCGGAAGACTAAGGAGATTTCGACAATTATGGTTATATAGGATGTCCGTTGGAAACCATAACTCCGCAAATGGGAAGAAATTTATCGAAAGAACAGACAGACAGACTGAACAGCTTCCTAAGCGGAGAGTAACCGAAATTAGAGAAAATTCAAGGACCAACTACGCTAGTTGAGCACGAAATCCGCTTGCTGCAACCGCGTCCGATCAAACAGAGATACCGTCCTCAGAATCCGAAAATGCAAGGAATTTGCGATACATAAATAGATGCCATGTTGAAGGAAGGAGTGATAGAACCCTCAACAAGTCCGTGGAGTTCTCCGATTGTGATTGTGATGAAAAAGGATGGGAAGAACCGCTTTTGCATTGACTTCCGTAAAGTCATTGAAGTAACCATGAAGGACGCCTACCCTCTTCCATTTACAAACGCTATATTGGATAAACTGCGAAAAGCCAAATTTATTTCCAGTTTAGATTTGAAGAGTGGACACTGGCAGGTTCCGTTAACACCAGAAAGCAAACCCATTACTGCATTTACCGCACCGGGACGTGGACTGTTCCAATTCACGGTTCTTCCATTTGGCTTACACTCCGCACCGGCCACATTCCAGAGTCCAGTTGATCAGTTGATCGGTCCAGACCTGGACCCCTATACCTTTGCTCATCTGGATGACATAATCGTTCTGGGGGAAACGTTCGATCAATATTTAGAAAATCTGTCCGAAGTGTTCCGCCGATTACGAAGAGCACGACTGAAACTCAACCCGGAGAAATGTCACTTTTGTCTACCGTCTATGAGATATTTAGGCCATGTAATAACTGGAGATGGAATCCGTACCGATCCCGAAAAGGTCGAGAGTATAATCAAATTCGCAGCCCCGAGAAATGTCCGAGGGCTAAGAGGGTTTTTGGGAGTTGCATCATGGTATAGAAGGTTTGTGCCATAGTTTTCTCAGAAGGTGGCTCCGCTAACGAAATTAGTCTCAGCGATGGAAGTGGGCTGAGGAACAAGAAGCTGCTTTTAATACGATTAAAACCTGTCTATCAGAAGCACCCGTTTTGAGCTGTCCTGATTTTACCGTACCGTTCACTCTTCAGACTGATGCCTCAGAATATGGGTTGGGAATAGCTCTTACCCAACAGAAGGATGGGCATGAGCATGTGGTAGCGTATGCAAGTCGCACCCTGAGTCCTGCCGAAAAGAATCACTCCGAGACTGAAAAAGAATGTCTTGCTATTGTATGGGGAATTGAAAATATGCATCCTTATCTAGAGGGCTACCATTTCACGGTTGTTACCGATCATCAATCTCTTAGATGGCTGCAATCCATATCTAGTCCGTCCGAACGTTTAGCCAGGTGGAGTATTTTCTTACAGCAGTATGATTTCGAGATACAATACCGTAAAGGTGCGCTAAACCGTGTAGCCGATGCGTTGTCTAGAAATCCGCTACCAATGACCGCCGAGAGCAACCCGCCGTCTACTCTATGTTTGACCGATGTAACCGCAGAATGTTCATGGTCCCGGAATAAGAAGGAAGAGGTTCTGAAAGACCCAGATAAATTTCCGGACTATTGCATTCGGAAAGACCACCTGTACCGTCACTTCTGGGACATAAACGATTTCCGAGAACCTGAGGTGAGTGTCCCCTGGAAGTTATGTATAGCTAATCCTGACCCAAACCGGATACTTCGAGAAAACCATGACGATCCGAGCGCTGGTCATCTGGGAATCGCTAAAACTATCACCCGTATTGCAAGATTGTACTATTAGCTAGGAATGTTTAGGGACATCACCAGATATGTGAGGAGATGTCTGCAATGTCAAAAGTACAAGCCGTCGCAACAAAAACTCCCAGGGAAATTGCAACCATCTTCGAATAGGCAGCCTTGGCAAACCGTTAGCTCCGATATTATTGGACCATGGCGAAGAAGTAAAAAAGGGAACTGCTACATCATAATATTCCAAGACCGATTCACTAAATGGGTACAGTGTAAACCGATACGGAATGTCACTGCTAGTAATATAAGTACCGCCTTTTATGAAGAAATATTGACGATATTCGGATGCCCCCGTATGTGCTGACCGACAATGGAACTCAGTATGATAGTAAGCTCTTCAAAGGAATGCTGAGTGGATTAGGGATCCGACACCGTTCTACTCCGCCGTATACACCGCAAGCAAATCCCTTCGAACGAGCCAACCGCACACTAAAGACAATGATTGCGCAATATTGCGAAGAAGACCACCGAGACTGGGATACAAGGTTGCCGGACTTAAAATTCGCGATAAATAACTCAAGACATGACTCGACTGGATTTTCATCGACCTTCCTACATTTCGAAAGAGATCCCGAAATACCGAAATCCTTTCGAAGGGAAGTTGAAGAAGCTGCCGAGGAAAACCGAGAAGAAGATACTGGAGAAGACGACCCTGCCAAAGAAGATCCGACACCGCATCTTTTGCGAGTAGAGAAACTGCAAGAGTGCTTCGACCTAGTCCGTCTGAACCTGTCTAGAGCGTTTACCAGTTAGAGTCGTAACTACAATCTACGTCGTCGAGACTGGAAATGTACCATAGGAGACAAAGTGATGAAGAAGGAACATACCTCATCATCTGCCGCTGATCGCGTAGCTGCTAAGCTAGCCCCGAAATTTTCCGGTCCGTATAGAATCGTACGAGTTATCTCTCCGGTGGTGTACGATTTGCAAGATAACAATGGAAAACGCTATAGAAACGTACATATAAAGGATTTAAAACCCGCCAATGAGTAACAATTCCGTTCTGATACCGATGTGGACGGATTGGCCAGATGTCCCGAAGTTTTCGCCAAGCCCAGGCGACGCTAGATGCCGGATTTCAGTGCGACCTAGGCACGGAACACCCCAGGCCCATCCGAAGAGTAGTTGAACTGCCCTGCCGATTATATCGCCGACAGGCACCCCAAGGAAGAGGAACTCTACCCGTAACTCAATCTACTACCACCCGACGCAGGATTTCCAGAGTTTAAAGCGTACAACTGACGTTCCCATAGAAAGTAATTGCTAAGTATTTTGTATTTTACTTAATACTAAGATTTGTATCTGAAAAAAATGTAATGAACGAAATCTGCGTTTTCGTTCATTAATTTTTTTTACCGAAGTAAAGGGGGTGTGTAACAAGTTATTTTTTTTGAAGCATTACATGATTTTGTTCCGATGGTATTTTGAGTTTAATAAGTGAATATAACCCGTTACTTACTTTCCAACTCTGTTTTCTGGTACCGTTTCAAGCCCTGAATATTAATTTAAGTATTTATTTCATTAGTAACTCAAAAGCCGTGATTGTTCATTCAAGGAAATATATAAAAGGTTTTAAATTCCACTTTTCAAAATTTAAATTATCAAGGAAGCCCGGTATATAAACTATTTTAATTCAAAATCGGAGTCGTTCCGTATAAATAGAAATACTTCTTGCTGTAATTAAATCGATTTTCCCTCACCACCGATATTGCCAAAATTTAGGTAGGAAGTAAATTATAAATTCAAAAACCGAGCGTTAAAAATGCATTAAGTTATTCGCGATTATTATTAATTATTTGATTATTGAAGTTATCATTCAGTTGTTGAGATTAATTTGTTATATTCGGTTATTGAAATTAAGTTATTATATTCAATTATGGCGATTAAAATTATTGTTCAGTTGTTGGCAAAAGTCATTATTGTTATACCTAGTGTCCCGTTTCAGATTACCCAAATACATATTTGATTTTATTTGCATTCTAAGACACTGTTTTATTTTGCTATTATTTGGGAAACCGCTGTCCTATTCTCCGACCAGTATCTTAGAATAATTTTTAACGGTAATTTTGGAAATTTAAAGTGTCAATTCCTCTATATAAAAAAATTAGATTCTCAATCGAGTACGAGGCTGTTGCCACTGATTGCTTGGTTATCTAATTTAAATTGATTTGATAATTTAAAGTGTCAATTCCCCTATAAAAAATTAGATTCTCAATCGAGTACGAGGCTGTTTCCACTCATTGATTGATAATCTAGTTTAAATTTTTTAATGAAATTGACTGTCTCGACCCTTACTTCGTGGAATATGCTCATATTAGTGTTTTTAAATGAAACTCACGGTCTCTAGTTAATTCCACAATTTAATACAAGTTATTGAAAATTCTAAAAACTTGACAGTTGTTTCGATAAATCAATATCATTGTCAGAATGACAGAAGTTACATTTCCTTCTGTCATTCTGACGATGATATTGATTTATCGAAACAATTGTCAATTTTTTAGAATTTTCAATAACTTGTATTAAATTGTGGAATTAACTAGAGACCGTGAGTTTCATTTGAGAGCATTAAATTCTTTAGTTTCTTCTGTTATAAACTGGTCTGGTCACATTTTCCCATCTATCCCGATTGACTATCCCTACCGTGAATATAGAAAATACAAAGTGTCAATTCCCCTATAAAAAAATTAGATTCTCAATCGAGTACGAGGCTGTTGCCACTGATTGATTGGTAATCTAATTTAAATTGATTTGAAGATTTAGAGTGTCAATTGCCCTATAGAAATTAGATTCTCTATCGAGTACGAGGCTGTTGCCACTGATTGGTTGATAATCTAGTTCAAATTCTTTAGTTTCTTCGTTATAAACTGGTCTGGTCACATTTTTCCACCTATCGCGATTGACTATCCCTACCGCGAAGATAGTTTTATTCCGTGGACTGCCGTGATAGGTAATTATTGTTTTACTGCTGCTTACCGCATAATTACAAAACTGCTTATACCGCTTCCGCTTTTATCAACAAATTGCATTTGCTTCCTTACACCTGTTTTATTGTGTCGTTGCTCACATTCCTTAATACCGGCAAATTTCGCATGGTGCATAATAACATAAGGCTTGAACACATATGCTTACTGTTGATATATTGAATTGATTCGGTACCGCTTGATCAGAAATTGTAGAATATTATTCTGTATGTGTATATATTAAGTAAGACTTGTAATATACGAGTACAAATAAATATGATCAGTGTTTTCTTAATATCCCGTAGCATCACCGTCTAAGGTTTATAGGTTTCGTAGGTGTGTAAAATTCAACGAGACCCCTGGAATTTTCTGTAACCTTCATCTGAGGCTACCTAGAACTCTTGACGCCGAGGGTCAAGGGGCCGTGGAGTAAACCACGTAAAATAATCTGGCGCCCGAGCGTTTGTTTGCAAAAGAACTTTGCATCGAGGGTGTCGAAAGTGACGCGTCAGTCCCTGAGAACCTGTGTGAGAGGTGAAGAAGGACGAAGCGGCAGGAAAGCGCGTCACAAGGTGTATTGGGAGAACATGGTGGAGATAATGTTGAGGGGGAGCAGGAATGGATGGAGGTAAGTAGTGTGGTGGAGAGCATGATTAGGGGTAGGAAAGGGCTTGATATGGCATGAGAGGTAGGAGTGATAGAAGGGAGTAGATGACGGCGTGATTGGAGAGTGTGTGAGGGAAGTATGTTAGGGAAGTATGTTAGGGTAGTGATTCCGAGGCAAGACAGAGGTGGGTTTGGTAGGTAGGCATCCCCTTGAGGATGAGTCCAGCACTGTTTGTGTCCTCGGAAGGACCCATTCGAACATGAGTTTCCCATCTCAGCTCGAAGAAAAAAGTCATCATGGAGCAAATGTAATCGGGTACAGTTGCGGCTGTATTATTCCCTATATCGGTCAATTTGGCTAGCGAATAAATTCATCACGCTACAGGGAAACCGCTGAAACCTGTAACACCGACAGGAGGGTGGGTATCGCGGATTCAAGTTGAATTGCCCTCACTCCTGATGGGAGTGAAAGCCAAGTTAGCACGCCTGCCTATGTTTGTAATACAGCAGTTGTGTCGATAAATGGTCGGATGGCCAAGAGTGTCGGCTATGGTGTCCCTTGAGTGAGGAATGGCGTTCATGAGAGTGACTGCTAGAATTACAATTATGATTTTCATATCCGTTGAAATATCGAAGTGAAATGGTGGCTTTTCCAGTGTGACTGGAGCGGTGTCGTGAGTGTTTTCCGGAGTGGCTCGCCTGTGAGGGCAGCGAGGGTGGAAGGCGGGGTGAGGACCACCGCAATTTGTGCAGGTTGGAATTTCGGACTTGGGGCAATTTTCGGGGCGGTGGCCTCTTTGGCCGCGAGAAGGGTAGATCGGTTTATACCGACAAGAATCAGAAGAGTGTCTGGTTTCTCTGCAGCGATTACAGTATTTAGGAACTGGGGGCAGTGGGTTGGCGTTGGATGGCTCGCACTGATGTGGGATACCATGAAATGATAGACATGTGTGGCAATTCTTGACGACAATAGAATAGAACACTCCCCAGGGAGTACTCCCTACTTTGTTTCTATCACCTTTCTACTAGCAGCCTAAAACCGTATTCTTGAGTTCGACTTCGAGGACAGGAAGCAAACTGGTAGAATGTATAAGCCATGTTGCCAAATGTTTAGACCAATCAGAATAAAGAATTTTAGACAATTGAGAGTACTATCAACCGTCAGTAGCAATTGTTATTTGTGGTTTGTGCCTTGTGGTATTCGTTTTCAATCTCGTATCAAATTTAACTTATTTATGAAAATTAAAAAGTTGCCAATGGTCTCAGGTCATAGATACCTATTGTGTTGCATAGAGGGAAGAAATACAAAAAAATCAATTTATTCATGTTATGTTGACAATATACACAATAGTGAATACAAAATACTCAAAGCAAAATCCATAATCTACACTATCTGTTCACTCTACGTCACGCTTCCTTATTCACAAACAGCAAATACCAACGACATTTTTTAGTACATAATAAAAATCGCTAGCACTGTTCTCATATTATTTTGTCGCTTCACTCAAAACTAGTGATAGAAGTAAAATTTCTCTCGCGGAGCAACACTTCTATCGCCTCATGATAGAACAGGATTTCAAGAACACCGTTTCAGCATGGTCAGTAGAACCATGCTCACTTTCTATCGATTGTTCTATTCTATCGCCGTCAAGAATAGAGGCCCAGATGTGAGGGCCTGGTGGTAGTGTGCTTCGGAGTAGGTTATGATGCGAAACGTCGACGTCGGCTTCTTAGTAGCCATGAAGAATTTCTTCGTAGTCTTCGGGGGGGATTGTTGCGTTTACATTCGTGCAGACGAGTAAAAATGTGGGTGTTAGAGTTTTGTTGGTTGGAAGGAGTGGGCGTTCAGTGGAATGGAGAATGTTGATGGTGCTATTGGAATCACCAGTAGAATTATGAATTTTCTTGAGAAGAGTAGAGGGTGCCCTTGGGGAAGAGGTTTTAAGGAGGGCAGTTCTGTTGTTGTTGACTTTTAGATAGGTAATTTGTTCATTACGAGTTCATAGATGTTACCATGGTTGAGAAGGGATTTTTGTGAGGAATATTGAAGAGGAAGGTTTCGAAGGTTTAAGGTTTGGGTTGTTGCTTGATTGTTGTTGGGGGTTGATATGGGATTATTGAGTGGGAGTTAAAGTAGGTCGGGGATAGGTTTTGCTGACGAGGGTGAACACACCGTCGCCGGGAGTGGAGGATTGTCGAGCGATTGGGGGTGTGGGATATTGGGATCTTTCGGAGGAAGCGTAAGACCTGGTGGGATATACAAAGGAAGTACGTTTTGGTGTTGAAAGTGGGGATTTTTGAGGTTGAGAGGTTGGACTGGTGGAAGTGCTTGAAGGTTTAGATGTGGTTGGAGGTTTTGAAGTTCTTTGGGATGTTGAATGGGACATTTTGTTGGTGATTGTTCTTTGGGATTGACTTTGTGGAAAAGTTTAAGAGTTTCAAATGAATCTTACAGAATTTTGATAGTGGATTCTGCGAGTCCAAGGTCTTTGAGTTATTGGAAATTCATTTCAGTTAGTTCGGGATATTCGGGGTCTGCAGTGGTGGATTTCGGGGCAGTTTTGGTGCTGTGGGTGCATCTGCAGGGCATTTTTGGGTATTTTATGGAAATAGGCGTGGAATTTAGGTTGTGAAAGATAACACCGACATCGTACTCACTGCCGGAGAAAGCCTACCCAGTTAAAGGTTCCCGGACTTATCAGCTTTCGGGTAATTTCATATTTACCTAGGTGCTAAATGTCCCTCCTTTATCTAGTGGTAGTGGCTTTTTTGATATGGAATCTAAAAAACACTAATAATTCATTTTCATGAAAAATATTTGTTTCTAGAGAAACAATGGTAAGCACTTCCTAGTATTTTTGGTGAACTGTCGATTTGATGAGGTCGGTAGAACATGGGGGTAAGCTGGGCTTCAGCATTGGAGGTCCACGTTGCCGGTGAACTCGACTGGGAAATGGTTTGTATCAGTGACCAATTCTGCTATATAACCTTGAGCTGGAAGTACTGAAATTTCGAAACAAATTTCCTTCCTTTATATATTCTATTATTGTGGGTATATAAGACATGGTACAGAGATAGATCATTACATCAGACAATTTTATGCGCATTTTACATACAGCATGATTTTCAAATCGATACATTCTCTAAACATGAAAGTATGCGTTCGTTTTGACCGCACAATACTCTTTCTTATTACAAATTCTAGTTCTTGCTGACGTTTCATACTATCAAAATACATTGATCACAACCCCATATGATATTCGCTGACGCTGGTTATGAATGCTATGAAATAAAACGCGCATGGAAAATTAAATAAAACGCAAAAAAGCAATTTTCTACCACTTGTATTCACTCCAAATGTATGTCTAATTGAAAAATATACCATGTTTAAAATAAAAATGTTATTTTCATGCCACTAAAATAAATAGAAATTAAGAATTTGTAATCTAAGAATTCTTTGTTGCGCAAACTGCATCTATTATAATATGTACCTATAAAAAATTGATACAATTGTAATTTGCTACCACATATACTAACCAAAAGTTGCTATACAATTGAAGAATATAATATATTACATCCTAATTTGCTATTTATATGCAAGTACATTATGCAGAAATTAGGAATTTAGGAATCTATTGGTGCCGAAACTACGACGCTAACTATGTTTGTTCATGAACGTATATGGAAATCAAATAGGTAAATAGAGAATTCTCAACTATTTTTTTGTTTCTTGTGGTCAAAATAGTGATAAAAAGAATCAGCTTAAAGTTTTTAATTCAGGTAGCTATAAAATGACAAAATATTCAAATATTAGTATCATTCAATTATTTATGTAATTTTAACTATTGTAATAAATTGTTGTTAATTGGGAGCGGTGCTCGTTCTAGCTTAAGAGCTTCATGACTTGACTTTACAGAAGTTGAAGCAGACCTCATTGTATCAAATACTTCCTGATGGTGACCCCAATCGATCTGAAGATATGGTTTCATTGAGTGATTTTAACCAATTGCTGTTAAGCAGTTCCTTTCTTCACTGAAATTGAAATAGCAGAGGCTCTTGTAAAGTGATGTGTTATCTTGACCTTTATGACATCAATTCCAATTGATGATGACGCCGATTTGATAGGAAGAGACCGTATTTTGTTCATCTGGACTGTTTTCCTACCTACGCTTGTACCAAACTATGAGTTGGAGTGCTGCCAATTTGGATTAAGAGTTAAAAATAAACGGTTGATTTTGATAAGGCGATCGCGCTTGTTAAACTTTTGAATAGTCTTTACTGGGAATATTTCTTCATTAAGTATATTTGGGAATAACCACTTACTGTCAGCCATTTTTCAACTGACTTGGATGGTTTCAGATGGAACTGGATTATACTCAATGCGATCTGCTGGTTTTCCTTCTCAAAATATTCTACGCATACTGCAGCAGCTTTATTCCCTCTCAAGGTCAATTCATGAGCAGCAATGTAGAAAAACTTTCTTTGCAATTCCTCCGGGGTATATTCATCGCAAAGCTCAATATTTCTCTCACTCGTCAGTTGATAATGCGTATGAACTTGTCTTTCTCTTGGCTGGGTCCTTCTGTAACTTCCGACGCTTAGCATTTTTGCAGCTCTCACGTTTCTAGGATTCTATATCCGAAAATATATGTAATTTTGGTTATATATTTTAAAATCAATTATTGCAACTGCATGGCTGTGCAGTTCCATAAAAATTTTATTATACACTCCTTGTAGTCTTCGGAGTTTCTTTTTCCGCATATTGAACCCACAGTCTTCTAGAATAAGCGCCAAGATTGGAAATCAAGTGCATTTCAGGTTTTTCACCTTGTTACCGTGGTAACTAAGTCAATAAAAACAATCGATGTTCTGCTAGTGACTTATCGATGAAAAAAAATTGCCTTATTGAGCGTCAAAAATCAACTGTAAAAAGATTTAATTTTCAAACACAATTTGGTGCAGAATTTTCTTACCAAATACCAGAGGAGGTTAAATTTAATCCGGAAATTTTCTTAACATCGAATGTTATTAGTAGTGATAGTTTCCATTGAAATGTTCTGTATCTATATATAAGTGATGCCAAACATAACTGGATAAAACTCCAGCAGGCTGCCAAAGGAAATCTCAATAGTTTTTAATTGATAGTGGCCTTCAAGAACCTATAAATGTCGAAGGACCACCGTGTTACCACGGATAATAATAAATAAAACCATTTGAAAATATCTTTGATGATTTATGTTTCTGAAGTTCCAACAGTACATAAAAAAATAAAAAATTAAGAATGTAACAATCACACATCAACATCAGTACATATGAAAAATTAAGCATGTAACAATCACGCACAAATTAATAGCTCTCCATAAATAGATTACAAGTAAAATAACGTGTAATCCACCTCGCATCCAAATTAACCCCAGAGTTGGCAACACCGCGGTAACCGGCAAATTTAAGTAAATGAATATTTCCAAATAAATATAACTATATTTTGGTTATCTTACCAATTTTAAGTTTCACTATAACTTTAAAACTATTCACTATTTATTTATTTCTCAAAACAAAGGCTTTGCACCAGAAAAATTAGAATAGAACTAAACTGACGATTCACATGGTGCCGTAGAGGTACTCGGACATAGAATGTTTCGATTTTTGGTTATCGCTATGCATATCGACGTTCCTCGGGTCGAAGGTAGCCCATGAAACGGCGGTTCTATAATAATGTATTTGCATGTATTCAAAAAATTTGGCCGTGTCGACACAAATGTTAAAATGATTTTAACGATAACTGTTTCGTGACAGTAGACGTCATCACAAGTGTATATCACAAAATAAATATACGACAACTCAACACTATCCAGTGTCTATCTACGCTTGGTTGAAGTTGTTTTCTATTTTCTGTATTCATTATCTTGTATATCAATTATAAAAGCAGCAGAAAAGAATTTTTATTGGTCGTTAATTCAATCTAATTAAGTAAAAAAATCTGAATGTCCGCCAAATGTCCTACATGGCCCCGTTTAAAGTACACATACGAAAAAGCATTCCAGAGGAATGTGCCTACATCAGGGACAACTAATCCGAGAATTTACGATGCGTAAATTTGATCCATAACTCAAAAATGTTCGCATACAGAGATTTTTAGTGCAACACGGGTCATTGTAGGCGAGAATACAAGCAAATATAAAGGATAAAATTATGAAAACTACAAATCAAAATGAATACAAACACCGAAACGATAAAGTATGGCTACATTAAAAGGGAAGTGTCATAAAGGTGGTAGGGGAAAGCGAAGTTTGACCGGAAGCTGGCTAAAATATTATCATCGAAACAATAGGGAAGTTTCCGGTGCTCGCCATGCAACAAAGCTACAATAAAACGAATTAAAAATATAACAGGTTCCAACTTCGACTATTTCACATAGGCGTACATATAAAAATGCATTACTATCTGCATTCTACACAGTTAGCATGAAATATTCTACTAATATATTTGCGCGCGGAGCAGAGTTGTGTCAAAATGTAATTGATCACATCATTATAATGTAATGTAGGTAGATATATATTTCACTAGTTGTTTTCCCCAGTTCTGTATAATCAATTTCTCACGAACAAAGCTAGATCAACATGTTAGCACTATGCCTCTTGGGAATCATAATAAATCTCTACTTTCTATGAAATACATTACTACTTAACGATGAAATAAAACAATATAATTTGTTTGAAACTTCATTGAACTAATAATCAATTTAAACTGGATAACGCGTTTCAATAACACAGTAGCTTTCTCAGAACGAATGAAGGTTATTATGAAAATGTTTCAGTATACTGTTACTGAAAAAAAAATATTAATATGTTGGTGAGTAGGTAAGAGGGTAAGAAGAGGCGACTTTAATTGCCTAAATTTCTCTATCAGGGTAAGGGTACGAATCGATTATTTGAGGTTACAAATGAATCGCCGTAGTAGTTTGGTTACATTTTAATTTCTCCCTTTGTAATTATTAGCAGCACTCGTGCGCAATACAAAAAAGAGCGCTTAACTTTGTTTTAGGCCACTAGTGGCTGAGTTGCGTATTCTGGAACAGGCCGTACAGTTCAATCAAACCGCTAAGAAGAGGCGACGCGATAGATCTATGAGGTTACAAATTCGAATTGTTTTTAGTTTTTAGAACAGTATTTTTTTCATAGAATGAAGAACAGGTATGCAGGAGTAAAACTATAACAAAGTGGCGTGGCAGAATTGCCCCAATTACTATTCTAGATGCAGAATATCTACCGCAGAGTATACTTTGCGTTTAAAGCGATAGTTTACCATGCAACAATGGTTAATCGTTTTCAGGGTGAGGTACAAAGTCCCTATAATAAGAAGCTTATATACTAAAGAGCTCTCCAACGTGAAAAAATTAATATAAACTGTGCGTTTAGAGCTTAATATATATATGTTGTGATTGTTTCTCCCTATGTGTCTGTTAACTTATATGTTGGAAATGTGGTTTAGTTCATAAACAAAACAATAAGACAAACACAACTTATAACTAAAGCTTAGCTGATAAGTCAAAGTGGATGATACCTTCAGCACTGCTGCAAGCTGTTACCGTAGCTTCCGGAACTTCTATGAAGATAGAAAACTCGTTTTCCGACAATCAGATGCAAGCCCCTGAGGTATGCAAGTATCTTTGAATCTTGGGTGTGAGGTACTTTCAGAAATAAATAGGAACAGAAGTTCTAACTATGACCGGTATGAGAAGGAGGTCTAAAAAAAATAATTCGGCATTATTCGTCGCTGACATGATTTAGGTAATAACAAAAATATATATTTTCAACTCAAATGAGTAAATCAATTAATCAATGTCTCAAGATATCTTCTATTGATTTATAAACTTTTATCTAGATAAATTTTAAATATCTAAGTATACATTATGATTTCATCGTGAAACTCTGACACAAACATATTTATGACATACTAAGCACATTCTAATACCTAATTGACCTGAATTCCATACAATAGTCTAAAGATTGTTCACAAATTAATAAAGTTAACTTATTGAAATCTGCTGAAAAGTATGACTTTTGCTTTGTAAAATTAGTTAATAAGTTGAATCATTCTTGAAATTTCTTCACTTTAATGAGATGATAAAGTGTTACTTCAGGATCTGATTTTATGGAATATATTGTTGAGAAGCTAGACTGATTATATTTGCCAAATCCGCAATTACAGATCAGATGTTTGATGTGAATGTTAGAATGGTTTGAATCTTTGGTTTATAAAGTATGAGCCAAGTTAAAATACCTAATTTTATGTCTAGGTGCAGATATTGTATTAGTTCAAGTACATACCTTCGGTGTCGAGTGACCTCAAGGTGGATTGAATTTCAAGTTTTAGTTGAATTTCAGCGAGTAATTAAGTTATTATCCCCTTCAGGGTACCTAAAAGTGCTTCTATCACCAATTACTCCTTGAATTTATTTGAGAAAATTCTTAAAAATCCGTAAAATACGTTAATATTCTCACTCCATACACATGAATAGCAAAAAAAGAAAGATAATTTTTTGTAAACCGAAAATTTCCCCCTAAATCTATTAGATTCTTAGAATTATTGGTCAAACTGATTTCGAATATTGGTTTAGCACTTATGTTTATGGCATTTAGGGACATTTGTAAAGTACTGACTTTTGAAGTTTCATAGTGACAATGTTGACAATTGATAGATACATGATTAATTATAACTTGTTATCAAAATAAACATTTATTTCAGTTAGAAAATAATTTTATTTTTATGTTTGGTGGTGGGATTTTAGTTTTAGTAAATTATAGATACTTCTGGTTGAAGCCATATACCTGGTAATATTATATCTTGTTTTGGTTTTTAAAAGGTTCTTGAAATGATTTTACTATATTTAACAAACAATTTACTGTAAATAATACTGGTGTTCTTGGTATAGTAACCTAATTCCTAACCTTTGGAGGATACATAACGAGCTTGTAACAATACACAGTGCATAAATACAGAATTCTATTTACTAATGTTAACAAAGGTATTGAAAGAAATTACCTGGAAATTCAATCACTACAAACATTCCTAAGCTATCTTCTAGGGGAAAAGATTTAATAAAGGAGAGTGATTTATAACTATTTGGTCGTTAAAAAGGTTACCTGAATATTCATTTTTGTTGATCTCAAGGACCTCTAATAAATTTAAACTAAATAATTTACCGACTACATGTAGAATTTCAAAATTTGGGTCAAAAATGTGTTGGTTTCCTAATAAATGATTTGAATAGTTAGAATCCAATTTTTTTTTTGTCTTAGCTACGTTTGTGTTCCGAAATTATAGTTTTAAAATTTCTAAAAGATCTAGCGATATAAATTTTATCACAGTTGTCATTACCACATTTTAATTAATAAATTTCTGACTTGTTTAATTTTGAAGATTTACATTTATCATTTTTAATGAGTTTGGATAAATTGTAATCAGTATTAAAGGAAATATTCATGTCTAAAAAGAATTTAAATTTTAAGAATGGTGTTCCAAAGTATGTTAAGCTTTTAGGTTGTTTATTACTCGTATTATTTTTATCAGGAGGGAATACTTGTTCTAAAGTCTGTTTTTTTATCTTTTTATTTATGATATTGTCAATTAAATTTGGGTCGTACATATTATTAACCACTATTTGTTTTACGATATTTAATTTTTCGTTAAAATTATTAATATTTAATGAGTTTGTTAGGAGTCTGTGTATCATACTATTCGAAGCTGCTAGTTTATGACTGAATGGGTGGACCGAACTATTAGGAATTGTAATATATCTATGTTGTGATTTATGAAATATAGAAAAGTCATGTTTAATATTCATATTTGAAATTGCGAGGTCTAAAATGTTTATATACTTATTTTGATCAAGCTCTACGGTTAATTTGATATTATTGTGAATTGAGTATATGTAAGTAAAGAAGCTCTCTAATTGTCTATTTGTACCGATGAAGCTAGCTAAAATGTCGTCCGCATATCGGTGCCAGTACATAAATTTTTTGCTAAGGGGGTGTTCATGAATATTTTTTTCTATATTATCCATGAAAATTTCTGCTAGTTGGGGCTGAAGGGGTTGCCCATAATCAAACCATCTTTACTGCTATAAACCTCTCCATTGAAATGAAAATATTGTTGATTCAAACACACTTTCAATAAAGGAATGATATCAGAGTAAATTATAGGATTAACATTATTGTATGTGATCAACAAGAGTTATAGTTTCTTTAGAAGGTATATGAGGGAATAGATTTGTTACATCGAACGATATGAATTCAGAATTATGGGCTAGTATTATATCTTGAATATTATTAATAAATTCCGTTGAGTTATTAACTGAAAATCGAAGTATGAATGAACAATATTTAAAAATGACATCTATGAGAATCTTTGAAATTTTGAATGGTGCTGTGAAATAAGAAACAACTGGTCTGATTGGGTACCCCTCTTTATGGAGTTTAATTAATGAATAAAGTTCAGGGTGTTAAAATTAGTATTTGCAAGTGGATGAAGATCATGCGTCATAGCAAGAATTGGATGTGGGAGATTGTTAGAGTGAGAACTTTCCGGTTTATAGTGAACAGGTCAGTGCGAATAATTTATTGGTTAACCAATTTGAAAATAAACATAAAAAATTTTCTGATTTGGCCAAATTTCCATATATAATTCTCATTTGTATATAAAACATATCAATGCCACAACTATTCTAGATTGATTTGTGTAAAATAAGAATTATGCATATTTTGTTATGCTTTTCAATTTTATTTATTGGTGATTATATTCAACTAGTATTCGATTCATTGTGTTTCATTTCGACTGTCAATTGCTAAATACAGGAATCAGCTTAATACCATAGGCGTCACATTCATTTAATGAGAGGTAAATTTCACATTTTTTCCATCAATTAAGGGAGATAATTCTGTAGTATATTTATGGAAATGCAAATTTAATGTTTCTTGTTTAAATTAATTCGGAACTCAACGAGAGTATAGAGTTCTCATGCTCTCCTTTGAATAACTATTTACCCTGAGCTAGCGAACAAAATCAACAAAAACTAAATAAATAAAAACAACGTAACAATTATATTATTATTATAAAATAAACACAATTATATATATATATATATATATATATATATATATATATATATATATATAATTTTTCTAATAGTTGAGACAGTCACAGAAAAACATTATCTGACAATCGTATGGCATAAGAGGAAATAAATTAGTGATGAAAGATTACCACTTTAGTGCACTATTTCACAAATATATCATTATAAACAGATTTTCAAAAAAACACCTATTGAAACATATCAAACGAGCACGGTCCCCAGTTTTGGCTTATGGCTTCGTCTGAACCTCCAATAATCACGACGTTATTCCTTGAAGTGAGTGTATTATTTTGGAAAGAACCTACTAGAAAGGAGATACAATACATATGGATAATTATAAGTATTTTATGATTCGTTGTAAAATACCCGGTGCTTTTTTGTCACCGAAGGATACACTTCTATAAGTCTTCACTACTTGCTGTGCTTTTGGCATGTCCACTATTGTTATGAAAATCAGTCTGAACAAACACTATACCATAAATTTCTAATTAACAGCTCATTGGTTGAAATGAAAGTAGTAATTACACTATTACAAAGAATCTAGGAGCTTTTCAGCTAGGATTTTCCCCACGGATACACGGATGGTTTATATTTCCAGTGTTTAATGTGAAAATAGAAACTTATGGTCAAATTTGGTTCTCACGTGCCTTTTTTCTCAATTCGATTGAGGAAACTTCAAAGATGCGTTTTAAATAATTAAACCTGTGTGTATCCTGCTGTCGGGAACCATTGACTACGAAATATATTTTTCCATGCGCAGAAGATACAGTTCAGTGGGTGCCAAATTAGGACTGGATGCTTTTCAAACCAACGATTCGATATTCCAAATGCAGAAATTCGTTTGTTCTAATCTATAAGTGGGAGTCCATTTCATCATGATGAAAAATTATCAGCATGTTTCTCCTTTTTTGTTTAATTCATCAGATAACTATATTCAACCCTACCACTCAGGCATAGCACAAGCAAGAGTCTTAGAGTATGTTCTGTACCTGATGTACACAGCAGATTTACCTACTTCAAGCAGCATATGATGACACAGTATGCATCTCATATTGATCCAACAATGGCTTCTAATATCCTACAATCTACTCTAAACAAAATACAATGTGGGTTGGAAACAGCATTACATTCTGGACATTTGAGTTTATATATACCTGACTTCTTCAATAGTGGTATTTTTGTTTTTACATTTAACAATTTTGTACTAACGTTACTTTCTGTTTTAAAAGAAATTGTTGTATTCGTTGCTGAAGATATTATCTTTGAAATATTATTAGAAATATTTCCTGCATATGTGATGGTTTTATAAGTTTTAATTTCATCAGCTTGTTCAGGATATATTAGTTGTAATGCCACTTTTTCCTCTTTTTTACTAATTAGCTTATTTATCATATCTAATGGATAACCGTTAGATGTTGCTATTTGTCTAATTGTATGAATCTCTCTATCAAAATTACATTTGTTCATAGGAACTGAAAAAGCTCTATGTATCATTGAATTATATGCTGCTAGTCTGTGTGACACAGGGTGGTTAGAATTAAATGGAATTGTTACATCAGTTTGTGTTGGTTTTCGGTAAATTGAATAATCAAGTACATTATTAACTCTTTGAATTTTAAAATCAAGAAAATTGATTGAGCTATTTTCTTCAATTTCTAATATAAATTTAATTTTCGGGTGTAAATTATTGATGTGGTTGAAAAATACATCTAATTGTCGTTCACTACCCATAAAACAAGCTAATATGTCATCTACATATCTATACCAAAATACAATATTTTTCGAAATATTACTTTCAAAGATCTTTCTTTCTAAATTGTCCATAAAAATGTTTGCTAAAATAGGTGATAGAGGGCTTCCCATTGGTAAACCTTCATTTTGAATATATATCTTATTGTCAAAAGTGAAATAATTCTGATTAATGCATACATCAAATAAATTAAGTATATCTGATATTATTCCTGGATTAATATTTTTATCTTCTAAAGAATGTCTAATACTTGTAAGAAAATTACTTCAAAATGAAGGTTTACCAATGGGAAGCCCTATATCACCTATTTTAGCAAACATTTTCATGGACAATTTAGAAAGAAAGATCTTTGAAAGTAATATTTCGAAAAATATTTTATTTTGGTATAGATATGTAGATGACATATTAGCTTTTTTATGGGTGGTGATCGACAATTAGATGTATTTTTCAACCACATCAATAATTTACACCCGAAAATTAAATTTACATTAGAAATTGAAGAAAATAGCTCAATCAATTTTCTTGATTTTAAAATTCAATGTACTTGATTATTCAATTTACCGAAAAACAACACAAACTGATGTAACAATTCCATTCAATTCTAACCACTCTGTGTCACACAGACTAGCAGCATATAATTTAATGATACATAGAGCTTTTTCAGTTCCTATGAACAAATGTAATTTTGATAGAGAGATTAATACAATTAGACAAATAGCAACATCTAACGGTTATCCATTAGATATGATAAATAAGCTAATTAGTAAAAAAGAGGAAAAAGTGGCATTACAACTAATATATCCTAAACAAGCTGATGAAATCAAAACTTATAAAACCATCACATATGCAGGAAATATTTCTAATAATATTTCAAAGATAATATATTCAGCAACGAATACAACAATTTCTTTTAAAACAGAAAGTAACGTTAGTACAAAATTGTTAAATGTAAAAACAAAAATACCACTATTGAAGAAGTCAGGTATATATAAACTCAAATGTCCAGAATGTAATGCTGTCTATTTGGGTCAGACCCTTAGGAATTTTGAAATACGATACAGTGAGCACTTACGAGCATACAGATTAAAACAACCAGATAAATCCCACTACGCAAAACATCTACTTGACACCAATCATTCATTGACACCTAAAACAAAACTAGAAGTACTGCATATTTGTGAAAAGAAACAAGAACTGGATTTTCTTGAAGAACTGGAAATTAGAAGACATTTAAGAAACTCACAATATGAAGTTGTCAATGAACAGTTAAATCTAGGGAATTCTCCACTAATAAACTGTCTTCTTAAGTGATAATTGTAAAGATCAGCAGATATACTTTTCCTGGTTTTCTATATCATTGCAAAGTTATACTGATCTTAATTGAGAAAATGATATCCAGGATATCACCATAGGGCTAATAATATCTAAGCTTCAATATTTGTGATATCACATCTTCTTCTTTTTTCTATAAACATATATTAAGCCAATCACAAGTTAGGTTACTGCTTGGTCTAGCCAAATATAACTACTAAACATCAGGTAGGCATAAAATGAAATGTAACTTCTGTCATTCTGACGATGATATTGATTTATCGAAACAATTGTCAATTTTTTAGAATTTTCAATAACTTGTATTATATTGTGGAATTAACTAGAGACCTTGAGTTTCATTTAAAAACACTAACATGAGCATTTTCCACGAAGTAAGTGTCGAGACAGTCAATTTCATTTAATATTCTAAAGATTACGATTGAAAACTTTTAATTAAAAATCTCAGATGATACATGGCAACACTCACTGCTACCTAAGCCAGAAAGGTGGATAGCAGCCCCTTATTATTTCACCTATCACTTTTCTCACATTCATGTGTCAAACATAAATAAAAGATACTCGTTTGCTGTCACATATGTATAAACTTTTTCATTAAACTGATATATAGAAAAATTTTTAGAACTTCTCAAGTAAGTACCTTATTTTATTATTTCGTAAAAATTTGAAATGAAAACCGTGTTTGTCATCAAAATCGCACCGAATATGAGCCATTTTTCTTTTTATATCCAGCGGTTTCCAGATATGAAGCCGAATACGGGTCCGGTAATCATATCATATTGGGACATTAAAGTCGTTCGATCACTGATTTATAGGGTTAGAATGGCGTCTGTCCTCGCCTTATAAAAATGCACTCGATAAATTTTGCATGGCTGGGAGAACCAAATTTTCTTCGGAGAATATTCTCACCATTTTTGTTTCTAGACATTTCGAATAAGAAGCTAAATTAAAAAAGTTTTTGACCTTTTAGAAGTTCATATTCTAAAAGTTTGCCACTTGACCTTTATTTGATCAAACGATTTTTCCAATTCTACCTATCAATATATTCTCATACTTCTTGTTATGTAGCATGCGAACGCGATTCCGCTTTTTACACAGAATGTCCTAAAATATTCGAACAATTGTTTTTTCTTATTTGTTATCTCAAAAATAATTTCCAGTTTAATCAATAATATTTTAAAAAGTGTTTTGGGAAATTCAGTCCCGTGTTGTCAACCACTTTTAATAAATACACGATGATATTTGTATCGGTTATTTGCGAAAATTACGTACAAAATTGATTTTAATGCAAACAGTGATTGTAACCCCACCAATTTTGCATACCAAATAAATTTTGTAACATAAATACACTTATTATATAAACCGAATAAATAAATACTGATCTTTCATTGGTATTAAGAACATTTGGAAATAGGTCATTGTACACAGTTTACACGATCATCACTCTCACTTCACCATCTAGGCGAAAAACAGTTCCAGTCACTCTTCTTAGCCTCCACTGCAGAGGCGGCAAGTTATCCCCTTTATGGATCACTAACTGTCCAACTTCTGTCGATTTTGGCCACTTGTTTATTTTTTGTAGCTCTGACAGGTTACTTTCCTGACCATCTTGCCCTAAAATGGTGATAAAGCATTTGAATATGCTGCCAATGAGAAAGTCCATTTTGTGGTATGTGGTATAAAGATGGAGATCCGGTAGAGAAGTCAGGCGACGTCTAATAAGGAAATGTGAGGGGTCAGGATATTAAAATCGTCAGGACTCGAAGATATTAGTGTCAGCGTTCTGGAGTTTGAAACCGATATAATATGGGTCAGCAAAGTTGAAAAACACTCATAAGTTAGAGAAGCATTACTCAAAATAAGATTTATGGCATTTGCAAGAACGCACACCAGCCTCGCATAAGCCCCTGAAATTTGGCCCATCTGTACTCATGAAACTCTATATGATACCTTCATTATTTAGAAAATTACCCAACATGTTTTCCTCATATTCTAAACACTTCGCTAATTCACTTGATTCTCTATTTGCTCCTCAATCATTATTCCCATTATCTGAAAATATCTCATGCGGTATCCCGTCTAGCTACAAATAGTCTAAAGCAGGCAATGAAGGATTCAAAGATTAGGTCACTGACAATTTGTAACTGCAACGCTTTTGTCGAGAAACATACAAATGAACAGAAATACCACTTATTTTTAATGTGATCTACGACAAAATCTATGTTTAATTATGAGACGCTCAGTATAATATGTTCCTGTAACATAAAATGAGGGACTTTGTTGAAGTCCTTCTGTAGGTACGTTGCCCATAATTTGTTGTACAGGGATAGGATTGGCTTTGAATCACGTAACACACCTACGACTAACCTTCCCTATATTATAGCTAAGGTTTCATCATCCTAAGTTCGGCTTTCCACTTTCGGGAATAACTTTGCTATTGTCAATTGCAATTCCAATAGAAATATTGCCACGCACTTTTTTATTTCCTCAAATTTTGACAATTGGTATGAATGAAATTAACTGTCTCGACCCTTACTTCGTGGAATCTGCTCATATTAGTGTTTTAAATGAAACTCGCAGTTTCTAGTTAATTCCATGATATTGATTTATCGAAGCAATTGTCAATTTTTAAGAATTTTCAATAACTTTTATTATATTGTGGAATTAACTAGAAACTGTGAGTTTCATTTGAAACACTAATTGGTATGAAGACCAACTGTTCCTTTTTATACTAAATTAAATTTAGACTGAAGGCAAATTAGTAGAATCAGTAGGCTATGCTATAGTACAGACCAGTGGTTTAAATGAAAACGTGCGAGCAACCCCAGCTAGGTAGTATTATGTATGTAGGTTCGGCGCCACCAATTTACAGACTAAACTGGCGTTGATCAAGAACTGGTCGATACGCTACAAAGCCACGATGAACTACGAGGCAACTCCAAAAAAAGGGGTGATTAAGATAACTAATGACTTCTGGACAGTCTGGCAAGTAAAACAGCAGTCTTCTCTAATATCACCAATTTGATAAAAAAGGTAAGAAACATAGAAACGAAAAAAGAATTAGGTATGGGGCGCAATTGAAGTTACAATACGTTTTTTTATATAATAATACCTTTTAAGCTTTAAGGCACAACGTGATAATTTATCTTATTTCTAATAATTAGCTTGAAGTAAAATAAAGAGTGCGCAATACTAACGAGAGCGTCGACTGGGCTACGAAAAAAATTAAAAGAAGCAAAATACGAAACAAACAAAAGTTTGAAATAAAGTGGACTTATTGGTTTCCGTTTTTTCCTGAGAATCGCTGAATTATTTGAAATTTGAGTGCGCAGAGCATTTGGTATTGCGGTCAATGTCCAGGCAAATTTTTAGCCGGTGAAAAAGACCTAGAGAAAAAAACAGAGAAAAGCTCTAATATCTCATACAAAATACAGGGAAAACTGAGAATACTTTAATGATAATGGTACAAAATTGATTATAGATATACTTAATTATATTCAAAAGGTTAAATAAATCATTACAAAAAAGAAAATTCTATCATTATAATTATAAAGACATTAGCTGAAAGAAGTCCAATACCTATGGATTATTGTATTATACAAATTATTTGATCCCCATTGGTGAAGAAATGGAAACATTAACCCCTGCCCACGAAGTCGATGACAAACTGATACTTGTATTCTACATTGAATCTTATCATTGGCGCAACCCATGAAAATCATTAAAAATAAAACTATTGAGGATTGACAACTGAGAATTAAACATTATTCAAGTAATCGAATATCAAGTCAATTAAAACTCAATAATTCAATTAGCAAAATAAAAGATGTGGTAAGCAATAACTTAACTCACCTCTGGCCAGGAGGGTTTTTATATTAGGTTTGTGTTTGTCCAAAAGACTCGATAGCTATATACGGAGTCCAAGTCAAAGACGGGATAGAACCACCGAGTGTCTAAAGTCGAATCGACGAGCTCAAAAAAACGTGGTTCAATAATACACCATATAATTATACGAAGGGCAAAGAAAAATAAATGAACGCTCAATTTAGCATAAGAAGCAGAATCGAGTAAATTACTCTTCGGTTATAAAATATGTATTTATTCAAAGTTAGCTCACCTGAAGAACGGCAAAAATCCTATGTAATAGTAGTTATCATTAATCTCCTCAAAAAAATTTTGAAAATAGCCAAGATACATAAAAAGATAAGCTAAGATAACTGAACTGACAAATGGAGATTAATTATATAGAAATTTAATCAAAAACCGGAGCATTTCCCAAATTTCGCACCAGGATCGTTGCCAATATGCCACATGCGAAAAACTAAACTCCGATGCCAAACCTAATTGTCGGTGTACAACCAGAATCAATCAAATGGACATGAATTTGAATTAAATCAAGTAATAAACTAAAAAAGGAATTGATTTTTGATAAATTAATTAACAGTCGGCAACTGTGTTCCTAATAGTAATAAGCCAGTATATGAGCAGAAGGAAGAAAATGTGTCCATAGCGACTCCATCACGACAAATAAAACCAATATAAACATTATATTTTGCTATTAATAAACATACTAAAAAATTAACCGTCTCGACCCTTACTTCGTGGAATCTACTCATATTAGTGGTTTAAATGAAACTCAACGTTTCTAGCTAATTCCACAATATAATGAAAAATGTTGAAAATTCTGAAAAATTGTCAATTGTTTCGATAACTGAATATCATCGTCAGAATGACAGAAGTTACATTTCATTTGTTGCCTACCTTATGTTTAGTAGTTATTTTTGGCTAGACCAAGGAGTGACCTACCTTGTGATTGACTTAATACATGTTGATAGAAAAAAGAAGGAGATGTGATATTACAAATATTGAAGCTTAGCTATTATTAGCCCTATAGTGATATCTTGGATATCATTTTCCCAATTAAGATCAGTATAACTGTGCAATGATATAGAAAACCAGGAAAACTATATCTGCTGATCTTTACAATTATCACTTAAGAAGACAGTTTAATAGTGGAGAACTCCCTAGATTCATCTGTTCATTGACGACTTCATATTGTAGGCTTCTTAAGTGTCTTCTAATTTCCAACTCTCCAAGGAAATCCAGTTCTTGTTTCTTATCAGAAATATGTAGTACTTTTAGTTCTGTGTTAGGTGTCAATGAATGGCTGGTGTCAAGTAGATGTTTTGCGTGATGGGATTTATTTGAATGTTCTAATCTGTATGCTCGTAAGTGTTCACTGTATCGGATTTCAAAATTTTGAAGGGTCTGAACCAAATAGACAGCATTACATTCTGGACATTTGAGTTTATATATAACTGATTTCTTTAATGTTGGTATTTTTGTTTTAACATTCAACAATTTTTTAATTACGTTACTTTCTGTTTTAAAAGCAACTGTTGTATTCGTTGCTAAAGATAATATCTTTGAAATATTTCCTGCATATGTGATGGTTTTATAAGTTTCTATTTTTTCAGTTTGTTTAGGAAATATTAGTTGTAATGCTACTTTTTCCTCTTTTTCATTAATTAGCTTATTTATCATATCTAATAGATAACCGTTGGATGTTGTTATTTGTCTAATTGTACTAATCTCTCTATCAAAATTACATTTGTTCATAGGAACTGAAAATGCTCTATGTATCATTGAATTGTATGCCGCTAGTTTATGTGGTGATTGGAACTATAAGGAATTGTTACATCAGTGTGTGTTGGTTTTCGGTAAATTGCATAATCAAGTACATTATTAACTCTTTGAATTTTCAAATCAAGAAAATTGATTGAATTATTTTCTCCAACTTCTAATGTAAATTTAATTTTTGGGTGTAAATTATTAATATGGTTGGAAAATATATCTAATTGTCGTTCACTACCTATAAAACAAGCTAATATACCATTTACATATCTATATCAAAATAAAACCTATTTAAAATATCACTTTCAAAGATTTTCCTTTCTAAACTGTCCAAAATAGGTGATATGGGGCTCCGTTTTGAATATATTTGTTATTGTCAAAAGTGAAATAATTCTGATCAATACATACATCAAACAAATTAAGTTTATCTGGATTAATATTTGTATCTTCCAGTAATTTTCTTACAAGTATTAGACATTCTTTAGGAGGAGCTTTAGTGAACATACTAGTAACGTCAAATGGAATAAGCTTAGCGCTATCTTGTAATTTGAATGCTTTTAATTCAAACCAAAAATGACATCACAATTTTAAACGCAATAAAAAAGAAAGTAGAAGATAATAACCTAACGGTTACAAAATCTGATAAGGGGAACACAACTGTCATATTGACAACTGAAAATTATAATTCAAAAATATATAACTTGATAGAATCTAGCGATGTGAAAGTTCTTAGAGCAGACTTAACAAATAAGTTACGTAATAATGTAAGGGATATTTTTAAGTGATTACGAAAAGAGTTCCATGATATATAAGAATCCTCATTGTTCACAATTATATGGAACCGTTAAATTACATGAAATAGCGAAACCAATTAGACCTGTAGTTTCTTATGTTAATACTCCTAATAATATATTGGCAAAGAAGCTTAACCATATACTTAATAATTGAGTGAATGAAAACGACGAATACTCAGTGTGTATTAGTTTATTACTTTCAGGCTAAGCGCTTTCGGCTGTTAAGCCATTATCAAAGCCGTCGTCATTTAAAAAAGTAGTTGTCAAAGCCATCAAGTTGATCAAAAACAATACTCAAGATAGAACCATCGTTATAATTGAGTCATTCGAATAAAAACATTAAAATGTTTTGACAACTACTTTTTTAAATGACGACGGCTTTGATAATGGCTTAACAGCCGAAAGCGCTTAGCCTGAAAGTAATGAACTAATACACACTGAGTATTCGTCGTTTTCATTCACTCAATTTGCATCTAGTGTGTACACCATATCCACAGGCATTTCTATATATTTAATAGTTACGTATATGAATCTAAGTACTCAAATAGAAATTCAACAGAACTAATCAAAAAATTTAGAGCATTCAAATTACAAAATAACGCTAAGCTTATTTCATTTGACGTTACTAATATGTTCACCAAAGTTCCTCCTAAAGAATATCTAATACTTGTAAGAAAACTACTAGAAGATAGAAATATTAATCCAGGAATAATATCAGATATACTTAATTTGTATGATGTATGTATCAATCAGAATTATTTCACTTTTGACAATAACATATATATTCAAAATGAAGGTTTACCAATGGGAAGCCCCATATCACCTATTTTGGCAAACATTTTTATGGACAGTTTAGAAAGGAGAATCTTTGAAAGTAATATTTCAAAAAATGTTTTGTTTTGGTATAGATATGTAGATGACATATTAGCTTGTTTTGTAGGCAGTGAACGACAATTAGATATATTTTTCAACTACATTAATAATTTACACCAAAAAATTGAATTTACATTAGAAGTTGAAGAAAATAACTTGATCAATTTTCTTGATTTGAAAATTCAAAGAGTTAATAATGTACTTGATTATGCAATTTACCGAAAACCTACACACACTGATGTGACAATTCCGTATAGTTCCAATCACTACATAAACTAGCGGCATACAATTCAATGATACAATGTAACTTCTGTCATTCTGACGATGATAGTCAGTCATTGAAACAATTTTTTGAAATTTTCAACATTTTTCATTATATTGTGGAATTAGCTAGAAACGTTAAGTTTCATTTAAAACACTAAACATACTAAGGATAGTTTACTCGAATATTGTGATGCTTTGAACGAACGAAGCATTTAATAACCGGAGTTTTAACCAGATAGGAAAGTAATATAAAAATTTCCTCCAACAAGTGTTTATTCACCTGTTAATCTAGAAATTAGAACGATCAGCTGTTCCGAAGGTTGCTTCGAAGTGTTCAACATGTATCTGAATTTAATTAAGAAATTAAAATCATAAAATATCAACTTAATTACTGGAAAAGGAAGTGAAACAGAACAAAAACCACCGGGACTATCAGGTTAATAACGAAAACCAAAAGTGAAAGTAATAGAAATTCTATACACTCAAACTCCCAACCAAAATAAACCACAATAATTCACATTTTTGACAATGATATTTTAATTTTCCAAATTTCAGACTTAACAGCCTAATACACATAACAATAATGTATGTTAGTGCCGAATACCACATGGAGAAGTTAATAAATAGACACACCCTTATTCACAAGAGACTTTAGAATTACCATCTGGAGAAAATTATGGACGTGCCAACAAAGACACATAACAATATTATATACAAAATCTACATAAGATGAGGATTAAGTTCGTCGGTGAGTCAGCTAAATAAATAAATTCAACAATCAATAATTATCAGTTACCAACAATATTCTGTCAACAAAAATAATATGGTTAAAGGAAAAGTAGTTAGAGCAAAGTAAAAATCGAAACTTAGATAAGTAAATGAGCTATGCCGTCTCGGGACCATTCCTCATGTAAAATAACATGGGAAATCGCCAAGGTCCATCGTGGTTATTTTTGACTCAATTCGATCTGCGCATGCGTCAACCACGAGGCGGCCCCTTTTGTGTGCATCCACCTTGCTGATGACGTAACCCCTTCTCAGTCCGTTGATAATGTGTATAATGGGGTATAAAAATAAAAAAAACAATTGAATAAACATTTCATTATACAATATAAAATCGAAAAGTATAATAAATCAAAATAATAACTAATATAACAATAATTTTTATTCTTATATACATTTTAAGAAGAATTCAAATTGTAGGCATCGACATCCATATACGAATCAATGGAATAGTGGCCCCATGGTAAGATTTCATCGGAACTAGGAACAATAAATCGTTTGTCATCCTCAGGACTTAACGCTACTTTATCTTGCACAATTGAATGAACTAGATGTTTCTAGACACGAATTAGATTTTGGGAAATGGTTTTCTGTGAGAAGGTGACAAAGCATTCTTCATAATCTTCAAATGTGATTACGGTCTTCACAACTGACGATTTAACCCCTTTAACTTTCTTAGTAAGTTATTCAAACGTTTAGAATAAGGCAGTCTATTACTTCTTTCGCAAAACCATCATTCGCAGGACGTTTTCATTTTTCATCTAGACCATCTTCAGAGGTAAGTTACCGCGTTGCATACAATTTAGACCGTAACCCAATATAATCGGTTATTATGATACCATTGTTCTCATCCTTCATCATCCCAAGAAACTTCTTATTAACTTGAGGGATTCAGTAAAACGTCGTGCCCGAGCCAACAATAGGTATATGCCCACTAATAATCCTTCGGAACCAACGAAATATTCAATATATTTTGACGTTAACAATCAGTATGGATGGGCGATTAGTCAAGCGTTACCATATGGAGGATTTGAATGGTGCGATACAAATATTGACGTTACACAAATTGCTGGTGATGCTTCTGAGGGGTACATGCTCGAGGTTGATTTGGAGTATCCTTCTAATTTACATTATTTTTATAAGGATATCACATTCTTCTCCGAACACCTAAATCCTAAGACCATGATTCCTGCTACAAGAGCAAATGAGGAGACTAAGTTGATGGGTACCCTAACTAATAAAACAAAATATGTTATACATTATCGAGCATTGAAGCAAGCGTTACATAATGGACTTGTATTAACACAAATACATCGAGTGTTGAAATTCGAGCAGAGTTCTTGTTTGAAGTCTTACATTGACTTAAACACAGAGTTACGTGAGAGGGCTACGAATGAGTTTGAGAAGAATCTATTTAAACTGATGAACAATGCCGTGTTTGGTGAGTATTGCTAGTTTTATATAAATATTTCTATACTTATTACTTTTTCTAGTTGTTGCAGATAAAACCATGGAGAACGTGTGCAAGCGCGTTGATGTAAAGCTTATTCTCATTGGAGTGGCCGATATGGTGCTGAATCGTACATAGCTAAGCCTGCGTTTAAAAATAGTACGACTTTCAGTGAAAACCTAATTGCCATCGAATTACGAAGCTGCAAATATGGTTAAATAAACCAATATATTGTGGCGTTAATTTTACTACGTCTTCTTCTTTTGGGCGCCTATATAAATTTAAAAAAATAATTGTTTATATTTGTTGATAACTGAGATCTTTATGAGACGTTGTTGATACTTTTCATTCTACCCCTGTAGGGATTATTTTTTAACATGTGATTCCTCTCAAGGCGTACGGGCTGTGGAGATTAGTAAAACTCTCGAACATAGACAAATAAGTTTACTCTATGCCCTCGACTGTACTGTATAACTCTCCAATTAGAAAAAACAAAACAAACTGTTCATTAAAATATCAATAAAGAAAACAAATACATTTATTTACAAAGACATTTGAAATAGAGAAGATAAACGCATAAAAATATCCTAAAACAATTTAATAAATGGGAATCTTCCGAAATGAAATATTTAACTAGCGAGAGTTCGTTACGTCAAACTTAACCTTGCAATTGTATTTATATTTATCTTGACTGTCGTTTGTTGTTGTTCGGAACAATATTATAGATTGAATTTAGGGTAAGTAGATTATGGATAAACTCACCAAGTGATAATATATTTATTTGTTTTTTATTTAAGTTATCCGTTAGTAATTGAAATGCAAACCACTACGCCGTTAGGCAATTCACAGTGGATATGTCAATTCATCTGCTTCTTCTTCCGGATAACAGGTAACAAACGAAAATGTATTATTAAAAGAATAATTATACTCTTCCATATAGGCCTCTGATAACAATTTATGTTGTATAATGTTGAAATTAGTTGCTTCCTACGTCAACTCTAAACTTTCTTCTCTGTCACCTCTCGACCGGTAAAGAATATTAACAATTCCTTTTTTTTATTATAGTCACCTTTGGTAAGTTACCTCACGGAAACAAATGACTGTGGAGCAAAAATTAAACACAGCTCCGTCTACCACGTTCAAATACCGACTGCCAAGACAAATTTAATTAACATGACCTCACTAATTATATAAAAAAATATGAATTTTTCTAAAAACTAATTTTAATCAGATTACGATCTACTATATTACCCAAAGTATGTCCTTTTCCCCCAAAATTGTTATTTCCGAAATTTTATTAATAAATTTGAGATTGACAGTTCTTGATATTGAATTTGAAACTTAGTTTTTCTTATTAGAAACAATTTTTTCACCCTATATTACTGTTGACCACTGTTTAGTACTGCTTAGCACACTTTGTGTTGAATACAAATATTTCAAAGAAATATTTCCTATCTAATTTAACCTCTTCGATTTACAATAAATTACATTGTTTCAATATTAAATGAAAGTTTCAGTCATTTTCGCTTTAATATCTCCTAACAAGAGTGATTAGGATAGTCCATATATAATTTAACCCATATTTGTTAGTTAATACATTAATCAAGAGTGACTGCTCGTCACTCGCGCCATGTCACGTCTCGACTCCGCCTCATTCTATGTATTTTTGCGCTAGACGACAGACACTCTTATACCGAAAATTCCGTCTTTTCCCTCTCCCCGCAATTCTATATTTTTCAAATAATTGAAAAGTATATTATCTACGGGCAAAGTATACATACATTTGCCATATAATTCATATATGATCTTCCAGTTGCAGCATCAATGATAATTTTCCATGTATCTATTAAAAAGATATTCAGTTCTAAAAAATAAAAAATGCAACTTTTGTTAAAATATTCCTAAAGTTGAACGTTGGTCATATGTGGACTCGGTATTTCGGAAAGAGAATCAATGTCGCCTCCGGTGATCCATTTCTAGCAGGTGTGGTGGTCGATGATTGAGTTTCATCCGCACTGATGCCCTGAATCTCGAATCGGGGCGTTATTATTGACGTCGTTCCCAACGTCATGCATACGCAAGCCTGAGAATGCTCTATTTGCTAATAGTGTCTAAAATGATATTCTCGAGTACCGTTACTAAAATCATCGATTTGTATCGTCTCTCACAACAGCGTCAGTTGACGTTACAATACAAATGTCATTTGGTTATGTCAAATGTAAGGGTGCATTCAGATGCTACGTCGGGCGCGTTTTATCCGATCAGATGCTTACATCTGGTAAATGTCGGGTCGTTCAGATGTTAACGGTAAATTTTACCAATCGTCCAACCATTTAACCCAGTGGACACATTGGTAGAAATTGACCCGCATGCGTTTTACATTTTATAATGCAAGATTCAGAAGTTTGGGTTATGTTTACCAAATTACAAATAATAAATTAATATTCAACGAGACTTTTTACATTTTTTTCTACACCCACATGTATATTATACATTCTCTGCACAATTTACAGAATGGAAATGGGGCCATTTCGGTTAACTCAACGCATATGATTTCATTTACATTCTAGAATGTATATGAAATTCACCAATCAGCATTTGCATTTAGTACCCGTCAACTCTTCTTTTTTTCAATTTAAATGTAACGTCAAGATAACTTGTCAATATATTTCTTTAGTTATCAAGAAAAATATTTCGAGTGATTCCAGTGATGAATCAAAAATCAATAGATATTACTCTATAAGATATTCGTTTAGCCGCAAAGGAGATGTATAACACACATAATTACCCCAAAAATCAAAAAATCAATATTAATCTTTGGTAAACGGAGTTAAAAATATTATCAGAACATGTTATCACTGCTTATATGAATGAAATATCGAATAAAAACAAGCTCTCAACCCTTTGGACAACATATTCTATGTAAAAAACAATGATAAATATTAAAAGTAACATTGACATTTCAAGTTACCGTAAATTGCGTTTATTTCATATAAGTTTGTGATGGATCAGTGTGTTAACGCACATCTCTAAATGTATACAGAAGAGAATATAGTTAGTTCAATCCCCGCTTCATGCGTTTATTTTTATTGCTGAAATTTGCATTATGAATAGTAATTTTCATAAAATTTTAGTTAGTGTTCATTTTTGGAATTTATGGAGTACGTCTCCGTCAAAAATTGAAAATTTTAAAGATAAATCATGTAAAGATTTAGAAAATGAATTTCAAATTGATTTAATTGATGAACAAACCCAGATCCTTTGTAATTTCTTGTATGTTTTACGAGGTCTCCAAAAAATATATTCTGCTTTGAACACCAGATTTAGAACAATTTTTTGTTAATTACCAAAAGTGAAAATGTTCGAAGGAAGTAGTCGGAATTAACAAAATTGGTAATCAGACAAAAATAATTGCTAAATTTTTAAAATTACCAGATGCGAATTTATATACGTGACATTTTTTACGCCTTAAATAGTGAAAAATTTCATGAATAATATTGATCATATATTTGAATAAATCTTCTTGTTCGGGATTTAAACCAAAATTTTTCACCAAATACGTTATAGTATATTGTACAATGAGCACGAAATGTTATACATTTCCCACAAATAGGTATATGAAATTTTGTAGTACGAGCTTAGCGAGTAATACAAAATTTCATATACCTACGAAATGGAAAAGGGTCATTTCATGCCCATGGTACACTATACTTTTTCTACGACCATCATAAATCATAAACAAATCTGTAATATTTTACATAACAATTTTTATTATAAACTTTCCTGCCGTCATTGTTGCATGGTTTAGAGAATTTTTTCTCTGATATTATTAAGTCTGGCTCTTAGCCCTTTGAATGACCCATATATTTTTTTTTCTTGTACATGTATCTACCTACGTCCTGAAACAAATAATGTTCAAAATTTGAAAATTTTGACAACTCGGAAATGAAAATACTTTATGAAGAAAAATCGTTATAATTCACCTGCGGAACGAGTTATCAATTATTGTGTCTCTTTAAAGGAGTAATATCACCTCCTACATGTACCAGGACAGTGACCGATGTCCTTCCGAAGCAATGGCTAGTTTACATATCTGAATCAGCATGTCAATGTCAAATCATCCTCACTATCGCGACCCATTTTCGATTATAAATTTTCTTCACACACGAATTTTGTAAACACCGATGTGACATGTCAAATTATTAGATAGACATTAACAAACATGACTCGATCATATATTATAATATATATGACCAAAGAATTCGTTAATATAATGACAGTCTAGTAGCGCATGATAGTCGTGGGAAATGAAATAGGTATTTTGATACAGCTAGCCCATGGGAAATGGAAATCTGTATTACAATGTGGTAGGTTCCATTAATCAAAGACGCACTTGAAATGTACATTTTTCTTTATGGTCGTAGAAAAAATGTTTTATATCTTTATGATTAATTTGAGTATGCTATGAAGGAACAAAAATTGTACGATTCATTTTATGATGTTTTCTTTGTGACTCTAGTTCTAATATCTATACTAAGAAGTAATACATTTATTTGAGACCGATTCCTACTTTTTTAGTAGTGCAAAGGGAAAGTAGAAAAAAATGGAACTATTTCAAATACAATGTAGGTATAAAGTTTTCTTACCGAATCTCCCGCGAGCTCGAATTATTTTCCATACATTTTTTCTCATTTGTAATTTTTTCAAGAAAATTCGCACTTCGAAAATTTTTTCGCAATCATTGAAGATCTAAGGAGATTATAAGTGAAAATATTTCAGGTATTTATTTGTCATCTAGACGTAGCTTATTATGGAATACTTATGCAATTAATAGAAACACAACCATACACTAAGATCAGGAAATAGAATGCAGAAAAAAAAAAAGAAACAAATTTTTAACTGGCTTCAAAATAAATAAAACAAATAGGTATAACTAAATTAACCAAAACCTACAAAACTAAATTGATTAAAATTGTTTGCTATTTCTTCTCTAAGTCTGGTTCCTTCATTCTCCATTTCTTCAATATTTCGGATGTTATTTACTATTGCATTGACTTCATGCAGAACTAATTGTCCTCTTCCTGATAATTTGCCTCATCATCGGTATACATTAAATATATGTTGCGTAGAACCCATGCAGTTTGAACAACGTGGGAAATTACATTTGTACGATTCATGTCTAAATATTTCCTTCTTCTGAATCTTCCAAATAACAGACAAAATGCCCTTGCAATAACTTGCCTGGCTTTAGCAAGTTGGGTATCGAATCTAACTTGATAAAGAGGGAGATATCCCCTATCTTTATAAGGTGCTATACACCAATCATATACTGGATATGCTTTATCTTCGATTATGAAAGAGCCTGGTTGAAAATAAACATCTTTTGTATTATGAAGTTTTAAAATATGGTTGAATTCCTGAAAATTCGAATATCAATAACACTGCTGGGATAACCAAAGAAAATGTCTAAAAACTTTCTTTTGCTATCACAAATGGCTTGTAAAGGTACACCATGAAAACATTTTCTATGTATGTATGTCTCTGGATTTTCATGACGTCCTTTTATGGGAATGTATGTTCCATCGATTGCTCCAATACAACCATGGAATTGACACATAGAATAGAAGTGTTTCTCACTTTGAGTTCTTTCTTCTAGTGTTAGCCATTTCAAAACATTGTCGGTAATCGAAATAATTGCATTGATTACTCTATCTATTGACACAAACAGAGATGATTTTGCCATATCAAACCTGCTTGCAATGCTTCTGCAAAATAAAATCAATGTAAATATTCCATAATTTATTAACTTCTCCTACTTTACCAATAGCTATCTGGAGTGCTCAAAATCCAAAGAGTTGATAGTAGCTGTAAACTAGGATCAATCTTTTCTTTGAATGTGTTGTTGCTTCTCAGCAAATGCGCAATTTTGTTAAATAAATCATTATAAGCAGACCTCGACAAACGTAAATGTTGTTGAAGTTCTGCGTCAATCATTTTTTCTATGATCTTCAAAAATTCAATTAACATCCTCGCTCCCAAGTTGTACACCTTTTCTTTGTTATGCCGTACCGATGAAGGCTAATGAGCCAGAAACATGCATGTCTACGGTCACCACTCATTCTCTGTAACCTCTTTTGCGTGATATGCCCGCTAATTCTGTTTTTGCTTTATAACAAAATGTTTCTGTCTCACTAAAATAATTTTGTCAATCACTTTTGTTATATAATTAATAATGGATATTGGTCTGTAGCTATCTACATAACATGGTTGCTCATTAGCTTTGACTATTAGGATAACGTTGTCTATCTTTAGCATATCGGGATATTGACCCGTTTTGATAATATAATTGGTTATATATGTGAGTTGTACGATTGCTTTTTTTGGTATGTTTTTAAGTAATATGTTGTGTACTGTGTCTGATCCGGGTACTGTTTTGGTTTTCATTTGTTATATTGTGAGTTATATTTCTGTGCATGTAGTTACATTTTTTGTGTTTGGAGTGTAATGTGAATTCATGAATTGGTTTACTGTGTGAGTGATGTCTTTATGATATTGTGAGTATTGTGCGTGATTTATAAAATTGCTTTGAAAATACTCTCCTAACTTTTCTGCGATTTCCGGTGTATAGTATATAGTATATGTTTTGCTATTATGAATTATTTTGGGTATGTCAAATTATTTGTTCTCAAAATGTCTGGCGATTTTCCAGAGGGAATTGTCGTCAGGATTTAGGGTGTCTAAAAATTTACCCCATTCTTTGTTATTATGAAATGCGACTAAGTTGTATGTTTCGTGTTGATATTCTCTCAGTGTGTTATGATCATTTATGTTCCTCATTCTTTGCTATCTTTTTCTGACAATGTTTTTCTCGTTCATTAGTTGAATTATATTGTCCGGTAATTTATTTTCAGTTTGAGTTTTTTGCATTAATTGGGTAGATATATCTCTGGCTTTTAGTATTATGTTATGTAGGTTTATTATTGTCTGGGTTAGTTTTTCTACATTTTCAATTTTTTCCGTGATTATAAGGTTCTGATTTATGTATTTTCTGAATTTTAACCATTTAGTGTTTTTCAAGTTATATATTATAGGATTGTTGTGATTTAGGATGGTATGTGTCAATTTGAGGTGGATAAGGAAGGGGTCGTGGACTTAAGGTCAGTGAGGGCTTTGTTTTTGGTTAAATTATCGATATTTTTGCCTATTGCTAGATCTAAAATGCTGGGGGTGAGGTTTGCAGACATGTTCTTATGATAGTCAACGTTGCAATCTTCCATTTTTTTCCACATATTTGTAAGGCATTTGGAGCACATCCTTCATTTCCACCACAATGCGCAATAATAAGTCTGGCTCTTTTGTTTGTAGGCATGGTAGGCATACATATTTTCAACCCATCAGTCCATTCTTTCTTAAGCGTGTCATGGGTATCATACAAAGTTTCGTCCAAATAGACAATTGGCCGGTTTTCGACAACGACAACGACAACGACACACAGGATTTTTTTCTAAAAACCGTTTTTTCGTATTGTTCTTGATGAAAAACGTGAAAATTACTAAAAAAGTTTTCTCAAAATTCCCACATTTTTGGGGTAAACCAATACTTTTCTCGCATATTAAATAGGTGGGGCGGAGAAGTAATAATCGTTAGACAGTCGATGAATGTGTTTAGTAATGATAAAATTATTAAATACATTTTAACGATTATTAGTTGAAATTATAATATTTAATGAATATATCGTCAAATAAGCATTTTAAATTATAATATTGACTGGACTATGACTATCCAAGTCAAATAATATGCCGAAACCTTAGAGTTCGCACTATATCTCTTACGTCGACTATACCCACATCTATTATTCCATATTCAAAAGAACATTACATTCACGGAGATATTTAAGAACATCAGTCAACTTTTAGCAACAAATTTTTGTGACACGCCATACAAAAAACCTTATCTTTAAAAGTACACACTCAAAACTATTTCAAAATTGGTAAAACCCTTTGAAAAAAGGATGTTTGGTTGCATCAAATGTACATAAACCAAAATAACCCTGTTAATGGTGGATTGTCACCCCTGTCTTATAAAAAGTGTATACGAATCATGTAACTAGCACACTCTATGAGAAGTAGAAAAATAAACAAATGTTTGCGACGTCTTAGTTCTCAAAATAAATTCGTACAAAATGTTATGACGATCTTACCAGTTATTTCGACCTAATCGTAAGAAATGAGTATAGTTTTTTTTCAATATCCCGTATCTTAAAAAAGGATACCGCTCCGAAATTTTTTTACTGAGCAAACCCAATTCATTATGCAGGGTTCTACCTATCCTAGCAATGAGGCTCCCTTTTTCTGAAACAACCTGTAGATTTTTTTTAAAATTAGCTTATTAACAAAGGGATTGAAGTTTGTATTTTACGTTGTCACAAATTTTCCACTTTCCTATAGGTTTCCCATCAATAAAAATAGCACTAAAATGGGGGAAATTGGAACCGACTCCTGTGAACAATTCTCAAGTGCATCGTAACATTCGGACAAGATTACGACTAGCAATACTGAAGAGTTGCAGCAACGGTAATTGTTTCATGTATGTGATAGGAGACATCACATCTACCGGCTATTTTTATAAGAAACTTTTCCAATTTCACGCCTCGTCCGAGCCAATTTGCAATGAAACAAGGTTGGAAATGTAAGCGGATATCCAAATTTTCAATTTTTGTCGAAAACAATATGTAGTTAAGCAGCATATTCGAATGTTTTGAATATTTCCTTTTTTTTTATTCACAAATTGTACGGAATTGTTATCCGTATAATAATACAAGCACGTAACTCACCTTTTTTAAGTTGACTTTAGATGCTACACAGAGGTAATACCCACTCAACTTTTCAGAGTTTTGACGTCTTGTTTCTGAAATATTTTTGGGAATTGAAACATGCAGTTTCCGCCAGCTTTATTGAAATTTATAAGTTTGTTTCTCAATAATGGGATCTTCAAACGGAGTTCCGGTTTTACCGGAAATTAACACAGTGATTTTTAGGGATAAGGCAACTTTTTTATTTTAACTAGATCACCCTGTATATTTTTAAACCAACACGTCTCAATCCTTAAGTTTTCTAAACAAATACAGCCTTATTAATAATAAAATTCAGATTATTCTAAGATGACATTAAAACTAAATTAGTAAATAGCATATTAATAAATACATTTAACATTGTTTCAACACTAGAATGATACTTAATCCTTAGTAATAAGTTTGCGTATTGTAACGTGAATTTCACATTTTAAAATTATTTTAAATAATTTCTTAGTTTAACAACAAATTAAATACTCACACGGTATCGGCTTACGAGGCACGATGAAAAATTTAAAAACTTGTTGAAAGACCTGAATATTCAAAGAATCAATAATTTTATAATTAGCATGCGCTGTTGGCTTGGATTTCTTCCTTTTTGACGTGAAAGGTGCTAATTAATGGTTCGTTAAACATAATTTCGTCCATGTGGATGAAGAAATAATATCACATAAATTATAAATCCAATAGTTCTGCAGATCATGGTTCGATCCTATTAGACATCTGCTAAACCGGGTATACTTATACAAATTTGAGTAATTAAACCAGGTATAGTCCAATATACCTATAAAATTTGCTGATCCATGAAAGCTGGAATATTTCTTTGTTATTAATAGTATTACAAAGTATTTTGAGTTTATGTAACTGAAAAGAAATAATTTTATCACATCTTATCTTGTACATTTTGAAAATCATGTGAATTTTTTGTAAATTTTTGTTAATGCTGTATAATCATTAAATTGTGAATAGAAATTTTCCCACTTTACTTTAAGATACCAAACCAAAAATTTCAGGTTCACAAAAAAAATCATTTGTATGTGTTATATGGGTTTTGGTTACTTTTGAGAAAGTAACTGGCGTCCAACAATCTACTATAATTTAATTATCTTCTAGTTATTACATCGAAACTAATTAAGTAATTAGATCCATGATCAGGTAAAAATTGTTACTCCGAATATAACATACAACCTGGCAAGACTTCACGCCCTTAGTTTTTTCCGGGTAATGCCCACACTTTTCTGGGTAACACAATAAAAATTGGCGACTAACGTGGGGCCAGATCATATCTGACTGAAAATTAGTTTGGTGTATTGTGTATAAAGGCAAATCATCGCGATAGCGTTCTTTTAGCAGTAAGTTCAGAATTTCCACACCTTCTTTATATCTTTATTGGACTATTATTATTATTGTTTACTGTTTTTATTACTTTATCCAGATATTTTTTCCTGTAATTATTGAGTGATTCATTTTTATGCATATATCTTGAATAGTCTTGAGTTTGCTTTAAAATGACTACTTTGGGTTTTAAGTTGACTGTAGACTACTTATTAACACACGAGTTAGAACATGAGCTTAAATATAGGAATATTCAAGTTCCAGCGTCAGCTGCCGATCGAAGGAAGGTTTTGCGTGGTATTTTGAGTCAAGAGTATACGGGTCGTAGTTCAGTTGTATATGCAGATAATTTAAATTTTGTGGAGAAACAAATTGGAATAGCTGAGTCCCTTGAAGATTTGACTAAAAAAATCAAAGAGTTTTCTGAAACATCCAATGATATAGAGTATAATCGTTATATGTGTAGATTAACTCATGTTACTAATAAAATCAATGAACTTGTAGGGGTAGATGACAAACAAAAAGAACATAAGGATAATTTTTTAATTGAAGTATTTTCTTTAGAAGGAGAATTAGATCTCAAAACTCAAAAACCTAGTGTGCCGACCCGTTCCACACCAGTACGGGCTCAGAACTTTTCTTTTTCTAAGCCCTCACAGGTTCATAAATGGGGAATAAAATTTTCGGGCTCAGGGCAAGAATCTGTTAGTTGGTTTTTAGAATGCATAGAATGTCTTCGAGTTTCGCGGGAAGTTAGCGATGATGAAATTTTCTTTAGTGCCGTTGAACTGTTTACTGATGGAGCTTTCACTTGGTAGCTCAATAATAGAAACGGTTTTCAAAATTGGCAGGAATTAAAAGGAAAATTAAAGGAAGATTTTATTCCTCACAATTATCAGGAAAACTTACTAGATGAAATCAAAGCCAGAAAAGAGGGTCCACAAGAACAGGTTATAGTATACATTAACATTATGCGAGGGTTATTTAATCGTTTGGAAGTTAAACTTAGTAACGAGGAGATCATTAAATTAATTCTTCGCAATTTGCTCACAAAGTTCGTTCAACATTTAGCATTACAAGATTTTAATGATATGACTGATTTTGAAAAAAGTTGTTGTAAACTCGAGGAATCTTTTGTTTTCTGTCAAAATGTTGATGTTGTCTCCCCTAGGAAAGGTGTAGCAATTTTAGAACCTGATCTTAGTTTATCGAGCTCTTTACCACAGCCTATTCCTAAATCTCACTTAACTCGAAATATGTCTACTTTAAATTCAATCAAGTGTTGGAATTATAATAAGCAAGGACAATCTAACCATATATGTAGGTCACCAAAGAAAATGTTTTGTTATGGTTGTGGTCGTCCTGAAGTCGTAAAGCCAAAATGCCCGGAGTGTTCAAAAAACGGAGAAGGCAGAGGTGTTTCCGTTGCCTCTGTAAAACATACGGATACAGTAGCAAACTAAAACGGAGCCAGAAAACGGAACAACGAATTACCTCCCAATTCAAAGCAGGGCTTAACAAAACCATCAAGCAAACAAATGATAACATACCTAAAATTTGTAACAGTAATGTCTCAGCGAACACTGGAAAGAATGCAAGAAACATTGATTTGCAAAATCTTCCGAATTTCAGTATAGAAGATTGGAGATTATGGCTTCAAACTGTTCGAAAATTCTATAATGAGAGTTCTGTGAAGTCTATGACATCACAGTTTTCTAATCCTAATATAGAATACTTGCTATATAAAAAGGTTGATGATAACAGGCCTTATATGAATGTTTCTATCTACAATCAAACGTTTGCTGCTTTAATTGATACAAGAGCTAACATTAGTCTTTTTGGTTCAATATTATGCGATATTGTGACAAATAATAATATTACAATTCAAAGAGATAATAATTTACGAATTAGCACTGCAGATAGACAGTTACAGAATGTATTAGGTTATGTTGAGACTCTCATCACAATAGGTAATATATCAAATTTGGTAAAATTTTATCTTATACCTTCAGTGAAACATGAAGCCATATTGGGCATGGATTTCTTGAAAGCATTCAATATTAAAATTGACTTTGTTAACTTTTCTTTAGATGTAAATTCACTATATTTAGCTGTTGTTAATACAATTCAGGATGTTTCTCATTTATAGGTGGCAGAAAGGAATGCGCTGGATTTAATCATAGAAAAGTTTCAAAGTATTAGTCCTACAGATAGACTGGGTCGAACTTATTCAATAACTTATTTTATAGACACTGGAGATGCTCCCTCATTTAAGCAACGTCAGTATCCCTCACCACAGGCGTTACAACAGAAGTTAGAAGACGAAGTTGATAAAATGCTTGAATTGGACATTATTATGGAAAGTAAATCGTCCTTTTGTAGTCCCGTCTGGTTAGTTTCTAAGAGTGATGGTGGTGTTCGTGTTGTTTTTGATGATAGAAAGCTTAACAGTATCACAGTTAATAAGGACGCGTATGCCTTACACCATATTGAGGTTATTTTATGTCAATTGAGAGATACTCGTTTTATTTCTAGTATAGATTTACGACATGCTTTTTATCAAATTCCTTTGGAGGAATCTTCACGGCCAAAAACAGTATTCGCAGTTAGAGGCAAGAGACTATTTGAGTTTAATACCACTCCATTCGAATTAGTTTCAGCTCCCGCATCAATGTGTAGATTGATGGATTTAGTCATAGGTCCCTCATTAGAACCTCATTGTTTTTATTATTTAGATAATATCATTATTTGTACTTCCAATTTTGAAAAACATATTGATGTACATACTAAACTGTTTCAGAAATTAAGTGGTGCTAACTTAACGGTTAACATTGAATAATGTCATTTTTGCCGTCCGTCCCTTAGGTTTTTAGGATATTTGGTAGATGAACAGGGTTTGCGCACTGATCCACAGAAGGTATCTGCTATCTGTGAGTACCCAGCGCCCAAAACTACAACTCAAGTTCGTCGTTTTCTAGGCATGGTATCCTACTATCGCCGTTTTCTTTCGAATTTCTCTACCTTGTCTGCCCCCATCTCAGGTTTAATTAACGATCGAAAAAAACATCAGCCCATTACTTGGTCCGTAGAGGCAAAAGAGGCTTTTGAAGAAATTAAAGTAGCACTAACCACAGCTCCTGTATTAAGTAGTCCTGATTTTGACAAGAATTTCTTTTTATTGACTGATGCAAGTGACGTAGGAGTTGGTAGCGTACTTTATCAGCTGGATGGTTCATTAGAACATCCCATCGCATACATGAGTAAGAAGTTAACGGATGTTCAAAGGAAGTATAGTACCACAGAATGAGAATTACTCGCTGTTTAGATAGGCATTGATCACTTTAGTTATTATCTGGTAGGACGTCACTTTACTGTGATTACCGATCATTCTTCGCTTGTCTGGTTGAATAATATGAAGAAACCTTCACCACGTTTGGCTAGGTGGATTCTTCAATTATCGCAATATGATTTTTCAATAGTACATAGGAAATCCACAGGAACCGTAGTCGCAGATGCCCTATCTCGCCTTCCTGAAGTCAACCTTCTAGAGTTATCTCCACTCCAACCAGATAAATGTGATCTCGGAATGATAACCAAGGTTCGGACCGACCCGGAAAAGTATCCAAACTTCAAAGTTGAAAATTATATTCCTCATAAACATGTGTATGCTAGATTCGCCTCTATTGGTAATGTGTCTAGTTGGAAAATTGTAGTACCAACAAAGAATAGAGCTGAAATTCTGTCGCAATTTCATGACCATCCTACTGCTGCTCATCCAGGTGTATATAAGACATTGTCTAGAATATCTGAATTGTATTATTGGAATGGACTGAGGAAGTCCGTGAATAAATATGTTAGGCGTTGTAAAGTTTGTGCGGCTTGCAAACCCACAAACCTACCACAAGCTGGTCTTATGGGACAATATAGGAATATTAATTTTCCTTTCCAATTAATATTTTGTGATTTTTTGGGACCGTACTCTCGTTCCCGTAAATGTAACCAATATGTCTTTGTAGTTGTGGATTGGTTCACGAAATTTACTCTAGTACAAACCTTACCGAAAGCTACTGCTCCTGCTATTATTAAATTTTTGGAAAATCATGTTTTTTGGTCTCCGGAGTACCGCAAATTGTCTCTGTCGACAACGGCAAACAGTTTACCAGCAAATTATTCAAGGAACTAATGATCAAGTATAATGTCCAGAAAATTTGGTACAATTGTAACTTTCATCCACAAATTATTCACAGTAAACGTGTTAATAAATCGATTGTTACCGCGATTAGATCATACTGTTAGATGGACCATAGATCTTGGAATGAACAAGTTTACAGTATTGCACAAGGAATACGTCTGAGTAAACATGAAGTTACAAGAACAGCACCTTCCTTTATAGTATTTGCTCGGAACGTCCCAGTTTCTGGGGATTTTTATGGTGAAATAGCAGAAAATGCCATTAATCAGATTACCATTTCTAATAAAGTTCACAGACTAGGACTCGCAGGAAATGCCTGAACTGTTTAAAGATGTTCGCAAGCGATACGACTTACGCAAACGTGATTAGATTTTTGTAGGGGATTACGTCTGGAAGAGAAATTACCAAAAATCAGACAAAGCTAATTATCTCGCAGATAAATTTATGCCTAAATATATTCTTTGTAGGGTACGTAGTTTAATATCACCATTAGCCTATGACTTAGAAGACCTCGATGGTAAAGACTTAGGCCGTTGGCATATAAAACATCTAAATAAATTTCATGATTTACCTGATGATGATGAAAGTCAAGACTCTGAAACGTCTGATGTCTCTGATACTTAAATATCAGTCACTTATCTTTTTAATTCTGTTTTCATCCTTATTATTCTCCTGACGAATGACTATGGTTCGGTTTTCGTTGTTTATTTCCTTTATTAATGTCCTTATATTGTAGTTCACACAAATTTACATTTTTTCTATCGGAAAATGATTTGCTACATATAGGAAACAAAAGCAAATTTATTCGTGATTTAGTACTACATTATATTATTATTCTGTCAGGCCAGAGATGAAAACACTTTTTCCTTTTCATTTTTCTGCTATTACACGCTAGGCTAGTAATACTGTCCTGTAGCCACGCCAGTAACATCTTTGGATTTACATACGTCATATAGAGGAAATCGAACACACGAATATTGATGTCATTTGATACGTTAGTGGTCGATTCATTCCACCATAACCCTCTGTTACGTATTGTAGTGTTGTTATTGCAATTTGTGCAAATTCTGGAGGCTAAAGTTAGTCTGTACCTATTTATAGATTTTAGACTGTGCCTAAAATTTTCTTGAAGATTTTGTATTTTACTTTAGCATACTGTAGAATTTGAAATTAAGCTAATATTGTATTAGTCTCAGTTTTGATTGTGACCCATGTCAATTTAGACATAATTACCCGATTTTGACTTTCTCATAAAATCTTTAGGTAGATACTATTCGTTATAAGGAAAAGGATAGATGAATATTTTTGTTTTTCAGTATCTTTTAATTTTGAATAATTAGTTTCATTGGAAAATGTTTTGACGTTTCTCAACAATTAGACAGATGAAGATTTTTTTTCTCTCTAAAGACAAGGGATTGTGGCCCGATGTAAGAGAAATTCTTTGCATAGCGTCCGGTGAGATTAACTTTTTCAGCTAATGGCCGAGTTGTAACTTATCTGTTACTTTATCGTGATTAATCAAATGCAATGTTGCTAGATTAATAATTTTTAATGTTCAAGCCTAGTGGTCATGATAGTTGGATTATTTTCCTGCGTATGAATAGGTATATATTTTTGTTGAAGACAAACAAATTATGATATGAAATCATAATTATGTAGCCAATTTGTGGAAATCTGTAAATCAGATGATTCCTTGCCGTATGTGGTGGTTGTAGTTTGTTTTCGGTTGCGTCATATAGCACATGGGCATCTGTCACATAATATAATGAATTTAATAATAATTTACGAAAGCAGATTGTTTCCCTGTTATTATTGTAGACATGCCAGGTTCTATTTTTCTTTTTACTCATAGGTAGGCATCTAATTGAAAACATTTCTTTTGAACGTATAAGGTTCAATGATTGTTAATATCTACCTATTATTTATGAAGTCTAACATTTGGAATGAACTATTCACATTACTAGATAATGGGAATAATAGTTTCTGAATCTGAACACACTAATGTACAGTTGTAAAGTTTTTCTGTAGTAACTCATTTCCACTCTCAGAAAAGATGGATTAATCTTTTTAGATATTTTTTTCCTTTTAAATTCACAATTTGCAAGCAATTGGATGCTTTTGCAATCTGTGTTGTACATATTTTCTATAGGGATTACCTCATTTAGTCATATGAGAGTATATTAGATTTGTAAATAAAGTAGAAATATTTTTTTTCGTGATATAGTTGTATAGGTAGGTTTCCTTCCAGTTATTAACAGATCTTGAAATATTATTTTTTATTTCCAATTTATAGTTTTTCTGATAAACTTGAAACTATATGTTTATATAAATATATTATAGAAATCTTCTCGACTCCTGCCTTTCATAAAAAATATATATAATCTTTTTTTTTCCGGCTTATAGGGGGTGTAACGTGAATTTCACACTTTAAAATAATTTTAAATAATTTCTTAGTTCAAGAACAAATTAAATACTCACACGGTATCGGCTTACGAGGCACGATGAAAAATTTAAAAACTTGTTGAATAACCTGAATATTCAAAGAATCGATAATTTTATAATTAGCATGCGCTGTTGGCAGTATACCAGCATAGGGCGATTGGCTTGGATTTCTTCCTTTTTGACGTGAAAGGTGCTAATTAACGGTTCGGTGAACATAATTTCGTCCATGTGGATGAAGAAATAATATCACATAAATCATAAACCCAATAGTTCTGCAGATCATGGTTCAATCATATTAGACATCTGGTAAAAATTATTTCGTTTAATTAATGATTTTATTAGAATCAAAAATTAGCACGAGTTCACGACGTATTTTATCGTAATAAAATAGCAAATTTCTTTCAACGTTGGTTATTTCAATGTTAAATATATTCGTTTCCAGGCAGTGAGAAGTCGAGGAGAGATTCTTAATATCATTGATAATTATTATGCATATCTCACATATTAATTTTGTCTTAGTATATGAAACTTAACTTTTTCTATTTCTTGCATTTTTTCAATTGTTATTTTCATATAATATCATTTGTTCCCAAAAGTTTATTTTTAATTAAATACTGATGGTAAGATATAAATGTAGATGCTATGATTTTAGTAAAAGTTATCATTATTCATATCTAACATATTAATTTGGTCTCATGATATATAAAACTTAACTTTTTACTTCACGTTTTTTTATCAACTGTTTTTTTATATGTCATTATTTCTCAAATGTTCTTTATTAATTAAATTTATGCACTGTAAGATATTGAAGTAAAAGCTATGAGTTTTAATAGTGAAAATAATTTTACAAGAAAATCACTCAATAACAAAATGCACATTGCTCTATCTTTTTTTTCCATTTTCCTCAGCCAAGAGGTCAGACAGATGGTGGATAAATTCTCGATTAGTTGCTAAATTCAATTATATCTTCTGGTTTTTCTATTCACTTCATACTTTATTGTAAATTGTTCTACCTTTTATGTTAATTTTTTTTATTGATGTTCAATAGTTTCTATTCAAATAGTTTATCGCATTTATTTTATTTATTTAAAGTAAATCGACTGCAAATTATAACATAGTAGAATTGAGCTTGTAAATTATGCGATCATCCAATAACAAATTGTTATATAATCGATAACAATTTGGCGGTTTGTCTGAACTGGCTGACACTTTGGTTTATAATTTTGATTACATCGCACTATGTTTTTTTAGCTAAACCGGGTATACTTACACAAATTTAAGTCAACGAAACCGGGTCTACTTATACAAATTTGAGTAATGAAACCGGGTATAGTCCAATATACCTATAAAATTTGCTGATCCATGAAAGCTGGGATCTAGTAGTAAATTTGGTAATAGGAAACTTATCATCCCAACCATTGAGAGTGGCTTCCTGTCCGAGGGATGTTAGCTTTGTGCAGCCAAAGAAAGGAAGTATAAAATTACATTTTTTGAGAATTCTAAATTATTGTGTTGATTTTGAACTACACTGCGTCACATTCAGGTTCGTTCATATTTTTTTTATCAGACTATAATCTATAACTCATTCAACTTCTTTCAATTTTTTTCTCAATTATAACTTGTAATTTATTCAACTTTTTTTGATATTTTTTTGTTATTAATAATATTACAAAGTATTTTGAGTTTATATAACTGAAAAGAAATAATTTTATCACATCTTATCTTGTACATTTTGGAAATCATGTGAATTTTTTGTAAATGCTGTATGATCATTAAATTGTAAATAGAAATTTCCCCACTTTACTTTAAGACACCAAAGAAAAAATTTCAGGTTCACAAAAAAAATCATTTGTATGTGTTATTGGCGTCCAACAATCTACTATAATTTAATTATCTTCTAGTTATTACATCGAAACTAATTAAGTAATTAGATCCATGATCAGGTAAAAATTGTTACTCCGAATATAACATACAACCTGGCAAGACTTCACGCCCTTAGTTTTTTCCGGGTAATACCCACACTTTTCTGGATAACAGTATGTTTTACACCGTGTTTAAATTAACCTAACCTTTTTTGGGTAAATGTTAGTTTAATTAATTATCCCTTTGTGGTAATTATAATAGAAAAATGTTGATACAGGTAACTTTTACTTAATTATATACATTGGTATAAATAATATATTACCTTTTTTGGTCAGAATTATGAATATGAATTTAGGTGACTTAATTGGTATCAACCAAGAAGTAGTCGAGACTAAGGAACCCCGATTATAGCAAATTTCCAGAAATCCTAAAGTATATTTAAGAATAATAAATCCATTTGAAGAATATGATGATTCGAAATTTAAACAAATATACAGAAAAAACTGGAATTTAGCTGAAAATATAATTAATATGGTTCATCAACAAATTTCTGTGACCAATAAAGGAGGAGGAATTAGTCCAGAATTGAAGATTTTGGTGACAATAAGATATCCTGCTAAAGGAGCATATGAGCAAAACATAGGTAAACACATTTTTAGCTTAACTAATATTTACCCAATTTTAATTTACAGTATTAGGAATATTCCGAGGGAACTTACGGTTTATCGTCAATGTGTTAGAAAGAGACAAAATACATATGAATTCAGTATATCATTCTTTTTCGCTTACAGGATATCATAAAGTGGAAAACGTGTAAAGGTATGTCTGGTAGGCACCGCCTTCGAGAGGCGTACAAATACAGATATGTAATGTGGATAGTTTCGTTTATTGATTGAGAAGTAATGAAATTGTACTAAACTGATAGCTTAATGCAATGAACAATAAAAAAATCAACATTTCTTTCGTTTATCCCTTCATGATTAATTTAAAAAGAAGTAATTCACTATATTAGTTCGGTCAGTACAAGCTAATATGATTTGAACAATAAATTAAAACTTACCTAGTAAGTATTTGAAATAAGTACCACTAAAAAATCACTGGAATATAGCTGCAAAATTTCATTTGTGATCTTGAGGGTACAATTAATGAATATAAGTATAATAATTTTCAATAACATAATAAGGAATAATCTATGGTAACAATACAGAGTCCAAAAGCGACAATATGTTGTAATAAAACAAGTGTATTCAGTGTATCACCACTTTCTGTAACAGGGTATCACAACTTGCGAAATAAGTCGTATGCTAATATTTGTTCTGTCTTCTAGCTACAAAAATATTTCAATATAAACCGCCTGTTTCCTACGCTCCTGATAACAAGATTTCGTTTACAGCTCTAATGGTTTAGTCCAAATATAACGATATTGTTCTCTTTGCTCTTTCCTCCTGAAGTTGAAGTTCTTCTTTCAACATATAGTTTTCCCTTTCAAGTTTATTGAGTCTGATGGTTATTTCTTCTATTTTTAATGTCAATCAAACGTCCACTGCCTCAATTATTGATATTGAGTCTTGCCTCGTTTTTCTTATTTCTTCGAAGACCATTCCATTTATTTCAGTCATTTTCAAACGAGGTTTCTTCCGATGGTGTATGAACTGCTTTACGGTCAATATACTATTTACACTGATACGAGTTTTCACCGTTTTTATCGACGTTTGATTTCGGTTGTCAACAGACTGATATTTTTAAATTCACTTTGTTCTGATTATTTGAATTTTTCGTTTCCTTTACTTTAAAGACTATTGCACATTATGAAGACCTTCTACGTAGATTAAATCAACATAAAAGTTTTATTTATGAAAGAATTTGGCGAATTTCACACAACTATTCATCACCAACTGTCCACTGTTAAAGCGTACCACACATATCCCTATACAGTGTTGGGAACATTACGAGGGAACATACGTTTTACCGTCAATGTGTTAGAAAAAGATTAAATACATATAAATTCAGTGTATTACTCCTCTTCGCTAACAGGGTATCATAAAGTGAGAAACGAAATAACTGTGTAATGTCTGACAGGCACCGCCTTCGAGAAGCGTACAGTAGCTCTTATGTCTGGCCTTTACTTGCAGTTTTAAATATACAAATTAGGAATGCATTCAGGCTATTACTAGTCACTTTACCACAGCAAAATGTTGTATAAACAACTCATTATGTTAATGATCGCAATGAAAGAAGTTAATGTTAGAAATACAGATGTGTAATGTGAACAGTTTAGTGTTTTTAAATGAAACTCAAGGTCTCTAGTTAATTCCACAATATAATACAAGTTATTGAAAATTCTAAAAAATTGACAATTATTACGATAAATCAATATCATCGTCAGAATGACAGAAGGTACATTTCATTTTATGCCTACCTGATGTTTAGTAGTTATATTTGGCTAGACCAAGAAGTAACCTAACTTGTGATTGGCTTAATATATGTTTATAGAAAAAAGATGAAGCTTAGATATTATTAGCCCTATGGTGATATCCTGGATATCATCTTTCCAATTAAGATCAGTATAACTGTGCAATGATATAGGAAACCAGGAAAACTATATCTGCTGATCTTTACAATTATCACTTAAGAAGACAGTTTATTAGTGGAGAATTTCATGAACAGTTTAGTTAATTAATTTAGAAATAATGAGATTGTACTATACTGATAACTTAATGCAATTAACAATAAAAAAATCAACATTACTTTCGTTTATCCATTCATGATTAATTTACAAAGACATAATTCAGTAGTAAAGAACTAATTCACTATATTAATTCGGGTGGTACACGCTGATATGATTTGAACAATAAATTGAAACCTACCTAATAGGTATTCGAAATAAGTACTACTAAAACATCACTGGAAGATAGCTAAAAAAATTACATTCGTCGCTATTGAGGGTACAATTAATGAATATAGGCATAATAATTTTCATTAACATCATAAGGAATAATCTATGGTAATAATACAGAGTCCAAAAGCGACAATATGTTGTAATAAAACAAGTGTATTCAGTGTACCACCAGTTTCTTTAACATCATATCATAAAATGCGAAATAAGTCGTATGCTAATATTCGTTCAACTGTATTCTGGTTTTGAAAATATCTCAATATAAACCGCCTGTTTCCTACGATTTTGTTTACATCTCTCCATTTTCTATCCACGCGTTAGATTGTGGTGCCCTTAAAAATGTCCTTCTTATTTGTGAGAGAAATCAGTCACATTTAATTTCAACGTAAAACGGTAACCTCTCACGGCCAAAGGGAAATTATAATGGTCATATAGCGTTACCGGTGTGGTAGAGAGGGACAATCATGAGACAGAGAAATAAAAGCCAGCGTAGATTATTATACCAAACGAATACGAATCGCGCGTGCGCCCCTTGAAGATGTTTAACTGTACAATCTGGGTACTTCACTAAACGTTTGTTTGCGAATGAGTAACGATCTTTTGCAAATCTTATTAAAATGAGTATGCAAGTACACCATAAAGTGCAAGTTGTAAAATGGTACTACCAGGGTCATTCATATCGAGAAATAGCAGAAAATTTGTTTGTTGTGGCATTCGAAAATGCCCAACCAATTAGCAAAAAACAAGTGAGAACGGCTATAAAATTTTTTGAAGAGCATGGATGTGTCAATCCTACTAAACATGGACTGCGTACACAAATCATCATACCCAACCCGAAAAAGAAGAAAGAGATATTTTAATATGTGTCAGTGTGGAAAATAGTCCCCTGCAATCGTCCACTCATTTAGCAAAAGATTTTTATGTTGATCCAAAAACGATTCGGACTGTATTGAAAAAAAAATGGTTATCGTAGTTTCAAACTGAAAAAGAGCCAAGAAATGTTTCCAGACGATCAATTTCGTAGAATGGAATTTTGTGAAATAGTTATGGAAAGAATACAATTGGACGCAAACTTTTCGAAAAATATTTTGTTCACAGATGAATCGAATTTTCCCATACACGGTGCACATAATTCATCCGTTAGTTACAGTTCGCTGACGCATGGTTCATGCATGGTATTATCCTCCGAGCTTCCGGTATAATTCACGAACGCTGATCCATGTTTGTACAACAACTGATGATTCTACAGAATTGCATATTTTTAGTCTATAGCTGCATTTATTTTGGTATATAAGTTCGATTAATTGAATGTATTGAATATATCGTATTTTGTGTTTAAGTTGTGTAGTTGTATTGTCAATAAAGTATCTTTTTCAAAAATTACTTTTCAGGCAGCAACCCTTAATTGGCGCAGTCAGTAGTATAGTGGAAGAGCCCTTAGTGATTCTCTTCGTTTTTTAACGTTTATCCACTTCAAAAACATTTGGGAAACGATCAAGTTCGTCCAAAAGTGTCAGAAGTAAAATAAAAGTAAGTGAAGTTGTCCATAATTATTAGAAGAAAAAAAATCGATTTGAGTTAAGAAGAAATACCTTTGGAAAACCAAGAGAAGTTCATCCGAAGCTTTAGAATTAAAGGAGCAACAAGAAAACAGAACCAGTAAAATTAAGAAGAAAAACCTTTGCAAAACCAAGTGTGAAGTTCATCCAAAAGCTATAGAAGTAAAGAAACGAGAAGAAAACGACACTAGTAACCGGAATGCACCTCAACATCATCGTTAGCCTGTAAGCAACTATAATTTTTCCTTTTTATTACCTATATGTCAGAAACACCCCAAGCAAACACTCCTCATATCTCTCAATCAGTATTACGTCCGTCAATCCTGAAGTTAAACACACCTAGACTCATAATAACCCCACCTCAAATCAACATCATGCCTGAATTCAATCCAAAACATCTAAACATCCTATCCCCATACGATGGAAATTCCAACGAGCTGTACAACTTTAATATTACCGCTACTCTACTGTTAAGCCATTTCTGTGATAATAACAACATCCAAAGTTCTCAAAACCACCTCCACTTCCAAGGAATCCTAAGTAAACTGACAGGAAGAGCTAAGGAAGTCATTTCAGTCGACGGATGTCTAGATTAGGAATATATCAAAGAAACTTTGATCCAAAACTTCGCCGACAAACGTAATGAAAATTCTCTCACAAGAGACTTAGTTAATTTACGTCAAGGACCCAATGAATGTCCACAGCAGTATTACGAGAAAGTAATGGGTCTGCTAAATACAATATCTTACTACATAGAACTTCACAACGGCGATATCAACATAAAGGCAAGTAAGAAGAGCTTTTTCCAGAAACAAGCCCTAATAACTTTCCTAGCAGGGCTTCGGGAACCCTAGGTTCCACTATCAGAGCAATGAGACCAAGCAATCTATCTACGGCAATGCAGAACATCTAGGAAGAAAACAATATAAGGTATCCCCAGAAAGCAGTGAACCCTCAACCAACAACCAGCAGGGATATTAGCGGAAACCAACAACATAAGTCACCAGCTCCTCTTATGTCTTCACAATGGCAACCATCAACGTTTAGACCACAATGGCAACCATCAACTTCCAGACCACAATGGCAACCACCACATCTCCGACCGCAATGGCAGCCACAACCTCAACAGTCTGGATTTAGACCACCGGCGCAACCAAATAATTTCATTCCACAAGGCCAGAAAGTATTCCCTGGAGCGTCAAGGTTTCAACAATTCAGTGGGCCTCAACAACAAAACACCTGGAGTAATGAACCTGGAATATCTCAGCCACATAAACCAACAACAATGAACACTAGAGCTACGACTCAGAACCGAAACTGGAGATCTCAACAACAGCAAAATTCGCCAAGATTCACATCTGAAGAATTATTTAACATTGAACATGCTAACGAAGCATATGGTTATGATACCAACGAATTTGATGATGAACCAGCTTACGATTATTACCACCAAGAAAATCAGTTTGGCCAGACAACAGAACCGTATGAAGAATATTTTCAAAGTGACTACGAAGAAAAATCGACAAATTTTCGGGAAAATGCCGAAAACAACAACGCGACGTGATAGAGCTAAATTCTAACCAAGATAAAAGGGAACTACCCAATATAACCATCTCCAACCGTCCTCTTAAACTACTTATCGACACGAGTGCTACCAAATATTTCCTCAATCCGGGCATTGCCTCGAAATATTTCCATGATAATATCAAACATGAACCTTTCATAGTAACCTCCATTTTCGAAAATCATTCTCAAGATTATTTTGCTGACATTCCCATATTTTCCGAATTCCAAAAGAACGGAAATTTCAAATTCTACCTCTCCAAATTCCACAAAACCTTTGATGGCCTAATAGGCCTTGATAATCTCAAGCTTCTAAAAGCAAAACTCAATTTTCCTGATTCTGAACTCGTCACAGAAAATTCTGTGCTACCTATTCAATATTATGAAAGTATCAAAACCCAATTTTACTCCATCCAACTCGAACCACAAACAATTACTGAAGTCCGAGTACCAGTTAAAGAAACACAAGGAACTATCATCTTTCCGAAACAAGAGAAACAAGGAGCTTTCCTTAACGAAAGTCTAACTACAGCAGCCAATGGTCTAGCGTGGACAGAACTAATCAATGCCACAGACGAACCAATACAGATAGCACTAACAGATCCAGTGAGAAGTTCGGGGATCCACTTACCCGATTACCATCTTTACACAGCCGACATCATAACTCAGGAATACCAGAAGACAGATGTCGAACATCTACTTAGAACCGATCATATCAATCCAGAAAAAGAAGAGCACATTAAACGATTGTTCAAAAAGCTTTCAGATGTCTTCCATCATCCAGAGTCACCCCTCGCCTCCACAAATCACCATAAACAGTTTCTATATGGTTCGTCCCCAAGAAACCCGACGCCTCGGGAAAGATCAAATGGCGAATAGTGGTAGACTACCGTAAAGTTAACGAGAAGACAATAGATGATGGGCATCCAATCCCAAACATCACAGATATCTTAGACAAACTAGGAAGATGTGAGTATTTCTCTACCCTCGACCTAGCTAGTGGATTCCACCGGATTTGAATGGCGGAAGAAGACATCCCTAAAACTGCATTTAACGTCCAGAACGGTCACTATAAATACTTCAGATTACCATTTGGACTCAAAAACGCCCCTGCAACATTTCAAAGAGTAATGAACAATGTTCTCAAAGGATTGCAAGGAGAAATATGTCTTGTATATATGGATGACATAATTGTTCTTTCTACGTCCCTGCATGAACATCATGTCAATCGCAAGAGAATCTTCAAAAGACTTAGAGAAACGGGATTCAAGATACAGGTAGACAAATGTGAATTTCTGAAAAAGGCAGTTAGCTTCTTAGGTCACATTGTGACTCCAGAAAGAACTAAGCCGAATCCAGACAAAATCAAAGCTATTGTCGACTAACCAATTCCGAAAACCGCCAAAGAAATCAGAGGATTTTTGGGATTGATGGGCTGCTATAGAAAATTCATCAAAGACTTTGCTCGAATAACGGAACCTTTAACTTAAAGATGCTAAAATAGAACACACACCAGTATTCCTAGAATGTATCAAGACCTGTAAGAGACTCTTAACCAATGAACCACTGATTCAATATCCAGATTTCACGACGCCATTCAACCTCACCACAGATGCCAGCAACTTCGCCATTGGAGCCGTACTTTCTCAAGGTCCCATTGGCAACGACAAGCCAATTGCATACGCGTCCAGAACTCTGAACGAAACAGAAATTAAATACTCAACTATAGAAAAAGAAATGCTAGAAATAATATGGGCTACTAAATATTTCCGCCCGTATCTTTTGGAAGGAAATTCAAGATTATATCAGACCATCAACCCCTCAAATGGTTGTTCTCACTGAAGGACCCAAATTCTAAATTAGTAGGATGGCGACTGAAATTGGAAGAATTCGACTATGAAGTTGCAAATAAAGAAGGTAAATCTAATACTAACGCCGACGCCCTCTCTAGAGTTGAGATCAACGCACATGAACTTTACAAAAACCTTCAGGAAGAAATAGGTAAATTAGATAACGAAGACGCGGCATCAATGTACAATCACCCAGGATCTCCTCGATCCTTTAGAAGATATCGAAACAGAAATTTTTCGCGCGACAGACCATCTAAATCCCAAAGAACTCCAAATAATTAAAGAATTACTAGAAGAAGGAGAGAAGCAACACTCTTCGTCAAACAATCTAAACGTGGAAGAACTTCAAACTATAGGAGACTTACTTCAAGGAATAGAAGACGATTCCGATTCAAATGCAACAAGACATACAGCCCAAGAAAACCCTATATTAGGAATTCCCATTAGCGAGAGACCACTAAATCACTACAATAATCAAGTGATATTCAAACTAGTTAACCATAGTCCAGCTCCACCAGTTACCGAAGTAACTTTTGTTAGTAAGAAAATGATTTATGTTCAAGGTGGCAAAGACAATTTAAGAGGAGACTTTTTCAAATTCTTCAAAGACTATCTCGATCCCAAGAAAAAATATGCTATGTACTTCGAAAATGATGATCATTATCCACTTCTCTGTAACATAGTACGAGAAACATTCAAGAACACGGCCTATGATTTAGTAAAATGCAATCAAGTTTTAGAAGATGTTAATAGCTCCCAAAGACAAAAACACATTATAAATCAATACCATGAAGGAAAGACCAACCACAGAGGTATAAATTAAACAGAAAACCAAATTCGGAAACTGTACTATTGGCCTACCTTGAAGAAAGATGTTGAAGAAATTATCAATTTGTGTGATACTTGTCTAGCCAGCAAATACGACAGGAACCTTCCAAAACCAAAATTCATGATAACACCAACGCCAACAAAATTTTTGGAAATAATTAATCTCGATACCTTCCAAGCAAATAGTAAAAAGTTTCTGACTATCGTCGATGCAATTTCCAAGTATAGACAAGCCTATCCGATAGAAGGATCCAATTCTATGAACGTTCTAAATGCTTTCCTCATCTATGTAACACATCATGGGATGCCACACATGATGGTAGCTAACAGCGGTACCGAGTTCAAGAATGGACTTATGCAAGAGTTTGTAGACACTCATAAGATTATAATTCATTACACAACTGCGGATAGCCCACAGTCGAATGGAATACTTGAACGCTTCCACTCCACAATAATCGAACATCTCAGAATCCTCAGAACAAAGAAGAAAACTTTAAGCATTGAGGAACAAATGCTATATGCTATCATGGGTTACAACAGTTCTGTTCACTTTGTAACTAAACAAAAACCAATAGATGTTCTGAATGGTAATTTCGGCGCTCAAGACCCTTTTGACATAGACATCGATAGAGCTTTCTTAAACAAATATACGCAAGGCCCTCGGTAAAAAACCAAAGAAATATATAAAGAAATCAACAAGAGAATCCACGACATCAAAGAAAAAGTCATAGAAAAAAGGAATGAGAAACGACAAACTCCTATATCCTACAAACCTTCTACCAAAATTTATACCGAAAAGATGGTCGAAAGAAATAAACTACTCTCCCCTAAAATCGTTACAAAAGACAACGAGGTCACTGTTGACACTCAGAATACAACTATACACAAGGAAAATGTCAAACACCAGCCAGACAAATCTAAAGTGAACCCTATATTACAGATGTACATACGTAATGGCCCAAGAAGTCCTGATCCAAGATCTCAAGGACAACCCAGGAATTCTACCCCGCAAGCTGCGACTAGCAAGAACTCGAACTAGTGAACACGACTTCACCCACCATTTTCACCTGAGACCATTAGCTGAAGAAATAAATGCACTTTAAAAACAATATCGAACAGTAACATCAGAAATTCAAGAAGGACTAACACAACCTTACTTCGATCAGCTTCAAAATTTCGATCAGAGTCTACAATACCTACTAATCGCTGCTAAGCAGAAACTGCACAGCATCTATACAGAATATAAACTGAAGAGAGGATTAATTAATGGTTTGGGAAGCATCATCAAAGTAATATCAGGTAATTTGGATCAAGAAGATGCCGAAAGATACGACAAGGCCATCGCATCACTTGAGAAAAACCAAGACAATATTATATCAGAAATTGACAGGCATACGAGTCTAAACAAACTAATCATGGCAAACTATAATACTACAGTGACACTTATTACACACAACCAAGAAAACATTGCTTTTGAGATAAACAAAATCAGCACTGATATGAACAAATTTGCACTTTACTTCAATAACTACATGGAACTACGAAACATATTAGACCAGCTCAATCTAACTCTTCAGACTATCTCACAGCTTCTCACGGACTTAGAAACGGCCATTACATTTGCAAAAATAAATATTATTCATAGCAGCCTAATCAACCCAGAAGAATTAAAATGGGCAGTAGAGAAAATGCATGAACATCACTCGTCCAAACAATTGGCATTCGTTCAAGAAAATTTCACGAAATACTTCAACATTCTAAGAGTTGACGGTTATTACACCAATCACACATTGGTATTTTTCATCCACTTTCCAGTCTTCTATCCCGATCCGTTCTCATATTTCCATCTATTTTCAACCCCCACACATAACCAAAAAATAATCATTCCACCTGGTCCTTATATCGCCTTTAATGAAAACCTTTACCAATATATAGATACACCCTGTGAACCAGTGGGGATTCAAAAATAATGCTATGCTGTAATAAGCTGTAATATGCTTTTATAATTGAAAACAATTGATGAAAAACTAGTCATGTCTTGTCTATTCTTAAGTCAGACAAGCTCATGTGGCAGTCGCCGACACCCTGCTTGCTGATTTAGTGACTTATAATATAAAGGGTCTGGGGAAAAAACGATAAGTCAATTTTTCATGAAACTGAGTTATCCTGAATTTCAAAGTTTGCAACGTTATTTATTATAAACTTATTGAGCTATGTTCTTATTCTAATTATATTTGCATATTACGGTACAGTAAAACCTTCAGTTTCTTATGACCCATCTTGTACTTTCAATAGTTGGAAAAATAAATAAAAAGTTAAATCGATTACATACAACTAGAGGGAATAATGATGAGTCACTTCGAAAAGAGAATGAGTAAAATTTTTCAATTGTTTGTTATTCACCTAATTAAGGTATTGAAAGTGTAGTATTTAACCAAAAACAATCCAAGTTTGACTTCTGTTCTCATATTTGTTCTTCTCAAACTAATACAGATACTAGAAAAACACAAAAATTTTCCATAACAAAATTTAAATGTCAATACTAGTCATGTAGACCTACTTTAAAATTGAATTAGGTACCCCATCCCATGTTGATAGGTAAATTCAGGTTAGTTTAGTTACTTTTTTCAATCCTACATAAGCCTAATAGTCACAGTATACTGAGAAGGTACCCAAAAAGATACACTATATGTATAGCCTAGTCTTGGCTTAAAGTAAACTTTACACTCTATAGGCCCACTTTGTTTTATTTATCGCCTTATCAGAAATGTTAATTAAGTTATGCCTCATATTAAATTATGTTGTGCCTATACATAAATCGGTAAGCAGCTGTAGTAAAATGCTTTGTTTCAAATTTGCTGGAAGGTGCACAAAGTCCTAACTCTTTAAATATATTCAACATAGGTTGTATTTACACACTGTTACCTTCCAAGTACAAAATGTGATAAGATAATACTACTGATTACTCATGGACATAACTCTAGCTCTGCTACATAGGCATATTTAAAATAAAATTACATGACTAATTATGTCTACCTAGGCCTCCTTACCCAAAAGCTTCTTCTGCGTCTACTATGTTATCATTTGTACTTGTGGATGAAGTTATGTTGTCATAGAACTGTTGTGACTCTGCTCTCAAAAACTTTCTCAGATCATGTAAATCTCCATATTTTGCTTTAGGCACGGGAATCTGGCCGTCGTACAATTGTGACAGGCGCAGAGATAAGCCTTGTTCCGTTTTTACAAAAGGTCGATTTGGCTTCTTTTTGGACCGACGTTTTTTAGCAGTTTGTTTGCTCGTATCTTCATTTTTAGTCATCACTATGCTGTTAAAAGCCCCATTGTATGAGTTAGTCAGGTACTAGGATCATTTTGGGTTTCAGCGAACTAACTTCCATTTCCCTTACAGGTCTAGATTTAAAGGGGCATATCTCTACAAAGTTTAGATTTTGAAAAAATTAGGTCCACGCTATAAAAACTGATTGGTCACATTTCATAACTATGAATGGAGATGGTTTCATTCTAGCATTTGCAATAACATTGACCCAATCATCAGGAACCTCAAGATATGATTTTTGGTTAATTAGTCCCATGGTGCGGTCGTACTCCATTAAGGAGTGACCGCGGATAGGAAACACCATTTTCAAAATATTAAGTCGGCCACATACATGTACATTACCACATGAGTCACAGAAAATGATTGAGTGGCGGACTTCAGGATTTAAAAAGTTTTCTATAAAGTGGAACAGAATTGATGCCACATCATTTGAACCTCTTCTGCCCATGGTTTGGTCATATGTGTAAAGTATACTTTCTTGTGTTGGCAGGATATAGATGTTGAGAAGGTAGTATGACAACTGTCGTTTGTAGTAGACATCATTCGTAGAAATGTTGGGGCAACTCAAGTTTTTCTGATAGTCCATGCATATTTCCTCAAGTTCCTTCGACTTTTGAGCAGCTTTTCTCTCACAACGCTTCCGATTGTAGAATGCATCAGCTTTATTCAGATGTAAATTATGTTCAGTTCTTATTTTACTCAGTTCCTCATTCAGGTTTCTATTTGTAGATTCATCTTTATTGTTGATCATTTGTTTATCAATGTTTTGTTCTCTTGCTCCAAATTCATCGCATGATTTACAAGTGTCCGAACGTGGATATCCAAATCCAATGTTATACTTGGTGTAATTTGGATAGGCATCTGTGTATAGCTTGTGCAGCTTTTGTATGTCTAAAGTGTCAGGCAAATTTTTTTTTTGGAATCATGTCGGCTGAAATGGGATCTTTTACTTTTCAGGGGTTGTATGTGTTCATTAATTCTACTAACTGTTTCTTGAGAAAGCTCGTGAGGCATATTCCTATGTTTACCTCGACCATCCTATACTATGCGACCTTTGTAGGTTAGCATCGACTGCAAAGTCATGAATTGACAAAAATGCTTCATAGCACACTGGAGATTCCAATAACGTAGCGTCTTTCACAACTCTCACCTTGTATGTATATGCATAGTTATGGCTAACAGGTCCATCTTGTCTAGGACGGCGCTGTTTTATCAAAGAACTAGTTATCAAGTCAACCAGATATTGACTTTGCTAATTGTAATCAGTTATTTGAATTAATATGCAAATTATGTCTTTTCTGGAACTATCATCAACTACATCGAAACATTTAAGATTTGAGCAATGACAATCAGGCCCTACCTCATGGGACTGGGCTAGAATATTTTTCTTTACTTCACTAAGTCTTCCTGACTTTAGTTTTTTTTTGGTGGTTGAAGGACCTTTTCAACTAACTCCATCACTGCACTGCACTAAACTATACTTAAAACTCAAAATAAAAAAACCATATATTTAAATACCAAGACAGTCACAAACTGCGCAAAACTCAAACATAACTTCTAAGAACTCACAAACAAATACAATACCAATACAACGGCTGGAAAAGTGGGGGCATCTGACTAACTCTCATCGCTATTTCCCCTGAGCAGCTTGTCATGAGGAGGAGAAATGATGGGAGCATTCACATGACAAATCTTTCAGTGTAAATATCTCCTAACTGTCATTGTTTTTTGCCAAACTAGTTTTTTATGAATGAAGTGTTTTGTCTAAACTATCTACAGGCACTGCTATCTAGGTTTTCGGTATTTTATGACTCATCGTTTTTCACCCTGAGGCTTCATATGGTATATATGCGATGCGCGGTTACCGGTTGCGGTTATATTAGATAGTGTAAATAACACCCGTCTTTCTTATTTAATAATTATTATTAAATAATTAATTATTTTTCCGTAATTACCTATTTTCTTTACAACTATATAGATGAGAAACAAGTATTTTAACTTTCTTGTGAATATAATGATAAGAAATGTTTTCACAAATGGAAGGCGACATGCTATTATCATTAGTATTTTAATATATTCTCACATTCTGACAGTTAAAATGCCGCCCCTAAGATTGGCCGCCCGGAGAGATGTCCGGGTTGTCTGGCCTTGAAGTGGGCCCTAATGACGGTGATAATGCAGATTAGAGGCAGTACTCAGTACTCAGTACCACTTTGTTTTTTTTATGATTAATTCCCAATAAATAATTATTAAAAAAATTGCTATTATTTAAAAAGTTTGTTAACACTATCGAGTTTCTGACATTTCATCAAAAATAAATTGAAATTTACTCGAATTGGTCAAAACAGCTTGCGGGATAAAATTCTAGAATTATTGTGGTCAAACGAGCACTTTTTTACAAGTTCATTTTTAATTATATACCTGTTTTTTTTCCAATTTTTAGCTTATTTCTTTTTAAATATTAATAATTATTTGATATAAGTAAACTGTAGGAGAGTGAGAGAAAGAGAGGGAGAAAAGTCAATATATCCTAATACATGTCTCACTCAGTCTCATGCGCGTGGATAATGTCCTCGCGCTCCTACCCACAGAGGTATTGAAATTGAGTGTAGGGGACGATTGGTCCCTTGGATCGGCCTGTTTTCTTGTAGAAGATTTTAAAATTGTTGTCTGGCAGACATATATGAAAACGGAGCATCAGAATTTACGTAAAGTTAAGTAATTATTTTGGGAGCTTTCAAGCGTCTGCAAAGCAATATGGCCGTCGGAAAGTGTCTGGGAGTATTGGCGACTTATTTTTGAGAATATTACCTAAAATATACGTGAAAATCAGCTTGGAGAATTTATGTGAGGTAAGTAGGCATACGTTCTTAGTACATACTAACACTACTTTATCGTCCACATTTGGTTCGTCAGAAAATACGTGACGTCTGGTGGCCCTGGGATCTTGTACTATAAGTTATTTTAGCTTGAAACATGTCACAAGTTAAACAGGTATCGACTTTTGGGGATTTAAACGAAATATTTAAGAAATCAATAATTTTCGTATATTTAGTTTTACATACGTACTCTGTATTAAGGTAGGCCTCACAGTATGATGAATAAAGTATCTGAAGTACTCAGAAGTACCAGGAAGAACTTCCCTCTAAGTAGGGGTAATGTTACGAAATCGCACACCGGTCTCCTGGATCCGATTCTGTCTAATACTATATATAAGAGTTAGAATTTTAGCGCCAGCGCACCGATTTCTGGGAAGGACAATTTATTTTTTGTGATGGTTTTTATGGATATTTCCAAGAAGGTCGATTATTTGTTGGGAGTCGCTTACTAGAAGTTTCTGGAATCGGAAGGATCGAGAAGGTGGTTTCAGTATATAAGAGATCAACTACCAGCGGCGAGTCAGTATACCGTTTGATTTCATTGCCAACGGAGCAGAATAACTTACAATAAAAGTGAACAGTGTATTTGATATAAATTATAAATAAGTGTGTACATAAATTGCGTATAAGTGAATAGTGTATAAGTGTATAAATAAATCAAGTAATTAGATACACCCTGTGTATAAATTTATCCCACCCGTTGTGATAGGAACGATTTAAATAAATAAGAATAATAGAATGATTACAATACGTTTTAATCCATGGATATTCTTTTCAACATTCAAAACGGCTGATGAAAAAGTATTGTACCTAACACGATCCCAAATGATTTCACGGGACTCGCAGGATTCCAGAATTCGCCTGTCACTTTCAGAACTTGTCAACTGAACTACTATTCTTGTACTAAATTAATACAGCCAATAAACAGCCATTTAACGAAATAAGTACCACAGAAAAATTCAAATTTCTGTTAATTAAGACGAAAATTGCGATATTTTTGTTTGTAATTAAGAGCAAGTACTTGTTTTTTGTGAAATGGTTTGTCACTCAACAAATCCAATCACTCTTCCACAATAACTTTGATATCACATTTCTTACCATCTGTTCCTATGTTATCAATAACATCAAGAAATAACAGTATAAATAAGTTGAGTTCAACTACATGAGTATAATGTTTGTATATGCAGTATATGCGAATCAGTTGTGTTGAGAACGATCACAATGAAGTAACAAAATTAAACCTGATCCTGTCCAAAAGTCGTTCTAGAGTTATAACTGTTATTTCATGCATTGTTCTGAGGGAGCTATTATGCGTACAGAAAGAGACCGCGAGCTTCTTGATTAGACACTTGGGGAATAGAGGAATAGGGCAGTTAAAGTAAGCTATTATAACGTGAAAAAAGATGTAAAACTAGGATTATTTCATAATAATCCTACTGCGTATTTGAGTGCTACTGTCATTGTTTTGCCGGTCAAATCCTTATTTTTGTAACTGTGTCTCGCTATTGATTAATGAATCAATAGGTTGAAAATTTTTATAACAAACAAAACTCTCTGCGAAGCTGGAAGTCATTTTGAGCAGAAGTAGAATCTAGCCTCAGAATTGCTCTTTCTCTCTCTCCCTCTCTCTCTCTTTCTCTTTCTCTCTCTTTCTCTCTCTCTCTCTCTCTCGTAGTAGGTAATTCCATTTCAAACCTAACCGCTACAATGGGAAATATGTCGCATCTTTTTCAAACAAAAGTAATGCTATCTCAAAGAAACACTCATCCTTGGAAACCATTCTTGCAAATGTGAAGATCCTTTTTATCAATATATAAGAAGCTCCAGGTTGAGTTTGATTTTGACTAAGGTGGCTGGATACTTATTTGATATTGCCCTGATGTTCCTGAGTTTGAGGTACGTGAGTTTAGGGTATATGGGCTTACAGTTTGTGAGCTGGAGATACGTAGGCTTAGGAGTTTATGGTCTAAGAGGTTTTCAGCTTAAAGTTTGTGAGTTTTTGTTTTTGGGGTTGAATTTTGTGAGCTTGGGATTCCAATTCACCGTTTTGGGAATTCAATTTTCTTCTTCTCATCTTCTTCTTTGTATTCGGTTGATGGATTTCGGTTTCGTTTCACTTGTTCCTGTACCCAATTTTTTCAGTCCACTTTAGTTCTTTTCATTGTTACTATTTCGTCCAAGGTATACCCTTTTTTTAAACATATTCCTCTCATTGGCCATTCCGTTTTCTTCTGGTCCCCTCTCGTTTTTTGTTTGTTTCAGTTTCCAGCTTTCATTAATTTCTATGTAATTCTATATGATTTCATTCTTATAACAAACCAAAACAATTCAGTTATTACTTACTTATTTTCTTTTGTATCGGCTCATATTCGTGACCTAGCACACACATTTTTATAGCTAGCACACCAACAGTTTACAACAAAAATGCTTTCGAGTTCGGGTGCGTGGAGGGGGGGGGGCAGGTTACCGCTACCAGCCCATTCCCACGATGAGAATTTTTTTTCTCAAAAATGCTTGCACAAATAAAAGTCACCCAGCATACCAATTTTTATAGCTAGCACTCCAACAAATTTTTTGAATTCAGGGCAGAGGGGGTCAGAAAAATGACGCTATAGTAACTCGAATGAATGAATAAGGTGGATCTAAGCATCATTGTCCTAAAAAATATGATCCCTACACGGCGTTATTGCTGTTTTGTCTAAAAAAAAAGGGTTGCCGACTGTTGCCGGATTGTGCGTGGTATTTGCATGATATGTAATAGATTATTAATTATTATTAACTTTTTCTTTTCAAATGGAACTAAGTAATTCCACAATATATTGAAAAAATGGTAAAAATTCTTAAAAGTTCTCAATTGCTTTCGTATCACTATCATCGTCAGAATGACACAAGTTACATTTTATATCATGACTACGTGAAGTTTAATAATTATTTTTGCCTAGACCAAGAAGTGACCTACCTTGTGATTGACTTAGTATATATGGATAGAAAAGAGGAGCTATGATATTACAAATATAAAAGCTTATATATTGATAGTTCTATGGGGATATTCTGGATATCTTCTTCCCATTTAAGATCGGTATAACTGTGCAATTAAATAGGAAACCTACATCTTCCCAGCTTTACATGGCGATGTAGAGACGACGATGGGACTCGGAATTAGACTACACGATATTCCTTGAATCGATGATGATGTATAGAAACTCGATCGGATCTTGATGTGACTGCAGACTGTTGACTGCACTGATCACATACTATTCTTGATTGTAATATTCCCTTATTACTCTATAATAACGAATTGAAATGTGAATGACAGTTGCGGGTTTGGTCATATAACAACTCTCTCACAAAAGTCATAGGAAGATACCTCATAAGTTATAGTATTGTAGTACATTTACAATAATAAATTGAAGCAAACCACACACTATTGAATTATAATCTACAGAATGAATGAAGTGGTTATTAGAAAGATATTAGAATAAGCAGCCGAAAAAATACTTGAAGAGCTAAAACATACCAAAACTGAATTGAAATGTGCCACTGATCAAACAAAGAAAAATATTTTGCTAAAAATTTAAGAACGTAACACAAGGATCAGACGTGTAGCACAGGAGGTTGAAATTATAAGAGAACATATAGATAGGGAAAAACGAGTTAACAATATTGTTATATTCGGTTTATGCAAACCTATTCAAAACAATAAAATTGAAGATATTTGCACTGAAATAAATGAAAATTCAAATACTAATATAAATGAAAGTGACAAAAATAATTTCTGTCCACTGGGAGAAACAGAGTTTGCTTAAAGTGAAATTTGTGTCATATTATAAGAAAATGTCCATTTTTACAAATATTAAAAATCTCAAGGGTTCGGGACTTCCAATTTCCTATGACCTTACGCCAAACAGGACAAAAATTTATAAAAATATAAAGCCGTACCTCATTTATTTTTGCAAAACAAGGGAATACTCTAAATATCTTATCAAAAATAATAAACTGGTTTTGGATAAAATGTTTCACACCATTCAGGAATTGACAAAAATATCAAGAAAAGAAACCATTAGCCTACCAAATACTCCTAATTTATCTGGAGATCAAAAAACAAGTCAGATATATCCACAACTTCCACTGATAGCGCCAACGATGACATTACCTAAGAAACCGAAAGCTCGTTCAGCATCACAGGTTAAATAATGGAAAGTAACTGTATGACCTAGATCTTTATAATAAATTTTAGTTTTTATAATTAACTTTCAATATTTTAGATTTTATTCTTCAATATTACGTCTTTCTGCTATTTTAATTGCGAATTTCAACTGTATATTAACATATGTAGTTAAATTTCTATGTATGAAATTGGAAACTCTTGAACAGCGTACACAGGTTTTGTCCATTAACCAATTGAATTCAAATTTTGAAATAGTACTTAATAATATTCGCAGTTTCAGAAAAAGTCTAAATGAATTCGAAATTTTCCTTACAATATTGAATTCTGATATAGACTGCATTGTATTCACTGTAACGTGGAATATATTGGGTAGAAGTCTACACGATATTGAAGGTTATGATATCATTTATAATGAAAGTAAATACAACCAAAATGATGGTTTTCCTATGTTTATTAAGAGTAATGATAACTATACTTATCAAATAATAGAGACCTACCCAAATATTTCCGTTTTACCGGTTAAAATCCAATTGAATGAAAGTAATAGCGTAGTTATATCTGCAGCATACATGTCACCCGATACAAACGCGGCCACATTTGTAACATGTTTGCAAAATCATTTAGAAGCAAGTGTTGATAATAATGAATATATGTACCCTTCCTTTGGGGATTTAAATATAAATATATCCAAAAGCGATAGTATTTCAACTGAATATAATAATACCCTTAATGAGTTTTGATATATACCTACAATTAATATATCCACACGAGAAAAATCCTGTCTGGAGCATATATTCATGAAATCAAAACATATTATAGATCAAATAGTGCCTATAGTAATCCAGACTAATATAACTGACTATGCAAATGCTATCCTGCAAGTAATGCTAAATTCAAAGAATGCATCAAGTATAAATAAAGAAGAAATACAATATGCTGAAGGCATTAACATAAATAAATTAATCAATGTCTTAAATAATACATCGTGGGATCCAATTTATAGTACAACCAATGTAGATACTGCAACCAATAAGTTTGTGACAATACTTAGCAAGACTATTGTACTGAAAAGCGACTAATAAAAAGAAAACACACAAAAATTGCACCCTGGCTCACTAGCGCATTGCTTAAATCTGTCAATAAAAAAAATAAATTGTTTTATAAGCTACAAAAATATCTCAATTATCTAATACTTGAAACGCAATACCGAACTTACAAAAATAAACTAAATTCTTTGATAGCAAGAAGAAAATACAGATATTACACCACGGAGCTCAATAAAAACAATAATAATCCAAAAAAATTTGTAGGACATCGTAAATAAAATAAGTAAAAAGAAAAAACAACACACAGTACAAATTCTGTTTACAATGATAGCGACCAAATAATTACAGATAAAAAAAGTATCGCTAATGAATTTGATAAAATATTTGCCACAGTAGGCACAGCTTTAGCTAATAATGTATAAAAATATATAAATTGGTGGAGAGTTGCCATGATCGTACCATATCCTTCATCGTACCAGCTCCTATTTTCCCACTAGCAGTGATACTAAAGCACTCAAGCGGCGACATTACGTACTTGCTATTGGGGAGAGCCAGTAGCAAAAGGTGCACGTGTTTGTTTGTAGTGGTTTATGTTCTATGTTACTTTATGTATTTTTTTTTTGAAATTTTTTTCGCATCAACCCGTAGGGTTATTTGCGCCCAACAATAAATTTACATTTAAGTCATGTACATAATAGGATTTTCAAACTTTATACAGTAAGTTAACCGCTTTCAGGAAAAATAACAATTTTTCAACGTCACAGTTTTCTCCGATAATGTCTGTGATATTATTTGGTAAATTATACCGCGATCTTTGATGAGCAAAACGGGTACACTCCACTAACACATGCACTACCGACACTGGAACCTGACATGTTTCACATAAGGGTACCGCAGAATGAGACATTAGGTGGCCATGGGAGAAACGAGTCTGTCCAATTCTAAGTCGAGTTAATATTATTCGATCTTTTCCTTTGGCTGGAACGAATTTCCAGGCAGCTACACTCTTTTTCACTATCCTCAATTTTGATTGAGATCTAGACCAGCAGTTTTGCCACTGACTGATGACTAACTGTTTAAAAAAGTTTTTACAGTCTGTCACTGTAGATCTTAATACTAAAGTGCAATTTGGATCTTGAGTTGAAAAATTTTATTGGAAGAAATTAATAGCTGCTCACTTCCGATGACGCGTCACTTTCATTGTCAGTTGATGGTTGCGAGTCGAAAAATTGACATTTTTTCCGAAGCTTGGTGCAGCGGGTTTTTATGCTTCTATCTTTCAAGTGAGGATGAATTTCATGTAACATATAGCAAAGTAAGGGTAAGTCATTAGTGTTATTTATTGCAATTTGGTCGGGATGTGGTGAACCGTAACTGTTTGCGAACAAATCCACCAGTTGGTCAAAATTTAGAACAAAGGTTGGTTCGTGTGAATTTATGAAAAATTTCGCTGGTTTAAGCAATTCGTCAAAATCGGGCCTTTGTTTTTTTTTGGGGGGGGGGGTTTCGGGTGTGACAAAGATATTGTTTGTTGGATTTTCTTCTTCCGCAATTTCAGGTGTTTCCCGGTCGGAACTGGTTCTTTTGATTGCTGGTTCGGTTTTTTTTTGGTGTATAGGGTAAATCCATTTGTAATATGTTGGTTTTGTGAATTCACAATAGATTGAGATGCTTCTACAGGATCTTTTGTACTGGGAGTTTTCTTAGAACCACTTGACTCATCAGAGGGTTTAGGTGGACTTTCTGAGTTATTTTCGGGAGTGTTGAGAGCGGTGGGTGCATTACAGCAGTTGACAGCAATATGACCTGGCTGTTTGCACTTGAAGCAGGTCAGGCCATCAACGGATACGAAAATTCGATATAGAGTATTTTCATAGGTTAATGTGAATGATTCAGGAATGTTACTTTCAGGAGATAGAGGAGAGGTGAATACCTGGCGCCGAAAACTGAAAATATGTCCGTATTCTGGGTTGAAAACTCATATTTTTATGAAAGTTACTGGTGATACAAGGCTTAAACCCAACTTCTTCAATTCAATCTCTGAAGTCCCGTGTGGTATACTATGGCAGACGTTGGATAACGTAATTCTGCTTGCTGGTGTAATGAGTCGTCTTGCCTGGATGTCTTGATTGTTGATTATGATGCTAGAATATGTTGCCATAAAGTGATCAACCAGTGACTTGTTTGATAGGTAAATACCTACTCTGTTATTCGAAATTCTTGAAGCAAACGTGATGTATTTAGGAAGAATTTTAGCTCCTACGGCAAAAATGTACTCCTCTAATTTAACTCCATCAACAGAAGGAAATAGGATACCTTAATCTTTAGAGGGAAAGAGTGAGTTAGCTGCAACATTCGAATAAGATCGAGAAGAACGTATTTGTGATTAAGTAAGAGAGGGACTTCTGTGGTCAGAAGCACTCCCAAAACTTGTAAGTTGAGGTTGGTACGAAGAATGACCCCTGTGATCAGGGGGTTCCACCAAATTTTCTGTCAAGATTAAAATGGTTTACATTGATACTCGCAGAAAGTTTCCAACTACGGTCCTGTCCTAATGTGGTCAGGCAAAACCTGACCGATATCAAGAGAACAATAGAAACTGGTATTATAAACAACCGACTGCGACTTATTTATATATTGATATTTCTAAAACCAAATATCTCTTATATTACTAGATTAGTCCAGGAGGAATCGGCGCATGAGTACCGAAAACTATTCCACCTCAATTTTTTTATGTGATCCTCTTTAAATCGCCCTACTGATGATATAAATGCATGTTGCCATGGGACAACCCAGTGACATATTGTTTAAACCGAAATTGTTTAAACAATTGGAAGAAATCGTTATTTTTCAACCGGACAATTTTTTTTATATTCTTTATTGAAATACAAATGAAAAAGGTCCCATGACTTTTCACGATAAAGTTAATATTTTTAGAGATATGAATTTTTAAAGGTTCGAAAAATCTCAAATTTGGGTACTTTTGACCCATGAAAAATATATTGAAAAAATATAATAAAATATAAATAATATTTTTTTAAATTCTTTATACAATAGTTAATAATATTCTTAATATAGATTCAAGAAAATTTCATTGTTTATACCTGTTTTTTAATTGTTGATTTCGCGCGCTCACAAGTATGCGTCGCTACCTTTAAGTATCGCCGTCTCTCTCTGACTCATGCGCTGCATACGGTCTCTCTGTGTCCTGAATCATTATTAATCATTTATCTAAAAAAACATTAACTTTATCAAGATTGGTAAGGAGAGCAATGTTATTAATAATTAAATTGTCTACAATTTGTTTTTAACAAAAGTAATTTAAGTTTGAATCGGAACATGTAATTAGAATTACTTTTTTGTTATTATCATAGTGATTTATGCATTTTTATCAATAATAATAAGATATAATAGTATTTGAAAAATTTTTGGAATCACAATTATATATAAATAATAAGCTTTTGCTTAAACATACATTTGGAAAAATGCATTGAATCCGGAATATGAAACATTAGATTCTGATCAGTTGGAAATGGGGTTTTGTTTATAAATAAAGGTATTAGCAAAGTATCATTCTTTAGTTTGTATGTGAAATTCGTAGAACTAATGTTTTATATTCCGGATTCAATGCATTTATCCAAATGTATGTTTTGAGCAGAAGCTTATTATTTATATATAATTGTGATTCCAAAAATTTTTCAAATACAATTAGATCTTATTATTGTTGATAAAAATTCATAAATTACTATGATAATAACATAAAAGTAATTTTAATTACATGTTCCGATTCATACTTAAATTACTTTTGTTAAAAACAAATTGTAGACAATTTAATTATTAATAACATTGCTCTCTTTACCAATCTTGATGAAGTTATTGGTTTATATTATGAATGATAAATAATGATTCAGGACACAGAGAGGTCGATGCAGCGCATGAGTCAGGGAGAGACGGCGATACTTAAAATTAGCGACGCATACTTGTGAGCACGCGAAATTAACAATTAAAAAACAGGTATGAACAATGGAATTTTCTTGAATCTCCATTAAGAATATTATTAACTATTGTATAGAGAATTTAAAAAAAATATTATTCATATTTTATTTTATTTTTTTAATACATTTTTCATGGGTCAAAAGTACTCAAATTTGAGATTTTTCGAACCTTTAAACATTCATATCTCTAAAAATATTAACTTTATCGTGAAAAGTCATAGGACCTTTTTTATTTGTATTTCAATAAAGAATATAAAAAAAAGTTTGTCCGGTTGAAAATTAACAATTCCTTCCAGTTGTTTGAACAATTTCGTTTTAAACAATATGGCACTAGGTTGCCCCATGGCAACATGCATTTATATCATCAGTAGGGCAATTAAAGGAGGATCGCATAAAAAAATTGAGGTGGAATAGTTTTCGGTACTCATGCGCCGATTCCTCCTGGACTAGATGGAATTTATTGACTTACAGGTATATTTAGAACTATCTATAAACTGCACAATAGTATACTGTTTTCACTTTAAACTCTTTGTTTATTCCACTTTGAGCTTGGAATATGTAAGAGCTGCTTACAAAAGCTGGTATCGGTACTGTTACCAGGACCGGCCTCCATTATGTATTTGTGGCTAGTTCAATGTAATATTTCACCATCTTTAGTAAGCTCACAGATCCTTTTACGGTTAGAGTAACTCACTTTAGTACATATACTCATTTATTACATTTAATTTAGTAATGAAAAATCAGCCGGTTTCGCAGTAGTTTTATTTGTTGGTTATGATTTCTATATTCCCCGCTACGACGACGAGTTGCCTTCGTCGTGCCACTTTTAGGTTCCTTTATCGTACCGCTATTTTAAGGTTCCCTTGATCGTACCGGTAACTTTTAAACGACACTTAATTTCTAATACACATGTATGTGCGTGTTTTTGATGTCAAAAAGGAAATATGGAGCGTGGACCGAAGATGATATGCATCGTGCGGTTATTTCTTCGGAACGGAGATATGTGGTTGAACGATTGCTGCCGCACATATATCATTCCTAAACCTACTTTCAGCCGCCATCTTGAGGAGACCAATATTTCAGCTAATGGAGAAGTCAAGATCATAGAGATGCAAACCACATTACCGGAAGATGTAGAAAAAGCATTGCTTGACCACATCTTACGTCTTGAAAGCCTAATGTTTGGATTGACAATAACTGATGTGAAGAAATTAGCATTCCAGATAGCTGAACAAAAACATATATCCCATAATTTTGATTAGCAAACCCAATTAGCGGGGGAAAATGGTATTATGGCTTGGAGACTCGCCATCCAGAACTCAGTTTGCGAGAACCTACTGCAACGTCTCTGGCACGGGTTAAGAGATTCAATAAAGAGAATGTTCATGGTTTTTTTGACATCCTTGAGAAACTCTTGGATGAAAATCAGATTGACGCGACAAGCATTTTTAATGTACATAAATAAGGTCTATGTATGGTCCAAAATAAATATCAAACGGTACTTGATCTTCTTCTTCTTCTTTTAAATAGACCTATTGGTCTGTTGCATGCTGAAGCCGTCTCTGGATGGTTTCTTGTGAGGTGGACTGCCAGCTTTCCTGCCACCTTTTTGGGGGTCTTCCTGGTGGGCGATTTCCGTGTGGCTTGCTTTCCATCATTATTCTCGGTAATCTGTTTTCGTTTATTTTTCGTACGTGCGCGTACCATTCTCTTCGTCTCTGTCTGCCCCATCTGACTATGTCTACTATGCTGCATTGAGCTCGTATGTCAGTGTTTCTTATCCTGTCCCATCTGGTCTTCCCTAGGATAGTTCGTAGGATTTTCATTTCGGCCGAGCGCAGCATACTTTTTGTTTTATTCGTGTCTTCGCGTACTTCTATTCCTCAAGTCATAATAGGTCTGATGCAAGTCTCATAGATCTTCATCTTGCTATCTGTTCCCATGTGCTGGTTTGACCATATCACATCTCTAAGACATCCTGACTGACATCCCCTACTTGATCTGAAAGGGAAAAACAAATTGGTTCAGTGTCTAGTTAGATGTTAAATGTTAGATGTAAGTTATGTTTTAATTTACCATGGTGTTATGTATTCGATTTTTATAATGTAATTTTTAATATTCTAACATTTCTAATCGAAACAAGTGTTCACTCACTTATCGAGTATACTATTCTTATCATTCGTTCTTTTTGTTTCTTTCTAACCTGTAGTTTTTGATTAAGAAAAAATATCATCATGAGCTCACTGACAGACAATTTTTTTCTTATAGTTACTCAACTAACGTGATATATATTTTTACATATTATTTCAAACAATCAGCAGCGGAACAACGAGAATCATTTGATATTTCATAGTACCCCGCTTATTCATATTATGCTTTGATGGTTTGTATTTCGATCAACATTTTTCGCATTGCTGCATTGTAGAACGAAGCAACCTTGGTTGGTTTTTACGGTCGATAAATTTGTTACCCAACAATTCCTCCTTATCCATATCTCTTGAAAGGTAAATCATTAATGTCTGCCTATCTTCTGTAAATATGTGAACTATACTCGAATTTTCAAAATACTTAGTACCGAATGAAATAATAAATTTGCTGTGATATATCTAATGTCCCAAAATCTCCGAATAACATGAGTGGATTTCATCCTTTCTTTCGTTGGTTTTCAGAATTCTTCTGTGAGACATACATTGTGATCAGTTTCCGAGATGTCTTCTTTGGTTTTCGTTCATAGTCACATATATGCCTCCTTGAATTATTCGTTACCAAATTTATTCTATCACTGTAGAGTAGGTCCTTTCAGGATAATACACTCACTTCAATGGATGGTTGAATCGTCAAAATGTATTCTGAAGTATATATCAGTAACCCTGATATTATTTTTGATAATAATATTTGGCACTATTTGTCTCAATACCGACTCCATTGATGGCATTATTCGTTAATTCACTCATACCTATGTCATAAGGTTCTTTTTCCATTTATGGCACTATTTGTATATTTCACTGATACTAATGTCATAAGGTTCGTTCAGAAACACTTCGTAAATATATTGTGTGTTCGATATTATCTTTTATATTCTTGACTGTTTTGAACGGAAAAATACGAAACAAGTTAACACAACCACCAAAAGACACTTAGTGGGTGAAATATAATAATTCTGCTAGCATTTGAATGACATGTGCCTTTAAATTTATCATCGATGCACTGTACAAAAATTTTCAACAATACTTGTTACATATTAGTAGGTATTATAGTAGGATTATTTTAAAGGGGTTATACATTGGTTAAAAAATCTATTTATTTTTTTTTCTGATTGTCAAGAAATATCAAAAAAAAGTTTTACAGGCCGCTGGTCAAAATTATTAGATTTTGACCTCTCCCGAAAAAATATACAAAAAAATATTGTTCTCGTACAAAAAAGAGATTTTAATTATTGTTGAGTAACAACACTTACAAATTTGTAATTGAATTATCTTGGACAAATGGAGGTTTTTATTTCTCATTAATAGGCAGTTTCATTTCCTGAAGAAGAGAATCCTCTAGGCCTAGAAAGGCCTCTAGGTATCAGCGACTATCGAAGAAATCATTTCCTAATTTCATATTTGGATCTCACGAGCTGGATTGTTTGGATTGTTGTGAAATCAGTACTTCGTAAACTCGGAAAAAAGAAAATTTCACATTCAGTTAGCTGTATTTGGTAGAGAGTCTCAGCTGTAGTAGGTATCTGCTTTACTCGTTCAAGTCCCGAAATAGTGCCCTAGCTCTCGAAAGAAGGTGACTGCTATATTTCATCACCCGGCATGTAAATAGAACTGTAAATAGAGGATTTCGGTAAGATTCTTCCAATTTATTTTTTGACGTTCAATTTGAAGTTTAGCGTATATCAAATAGAGGACAAAAATTGTGTTATTTCATCAAATTCTTTACTCGGTTCACTGGAAAAAAGACTCATTCATGGTTTTTCGACATGTTTCAATTTTTTATCAAAAAATGTATAATTTCTTGGATCTCGGACTTAAAAGGGTACCGATTCATATTAATAGAAACTCTCGCTAGTTTTGCAAGCTTATCAGCAGATTTATATTCATAAAATTATAATTTTTTCTCTTACATTTTCTTATTTGTAAAAACATGGTTGAAGCAAATAAAGTGGAAGAATTGATTAAAATCAGAAAAATCCCAAAATCAAATATTACTCGAATTAAAACCTGGATAAATGAAAATAAAGGTGTAAAACTCGATACTTCACAATATACTACAAAGAAAACGTTTTTAACCGATTGCTTCACCAAGTAATCTGATATTCGAGACAAATTGGAAGTTTCACCCTAGTAGAACAGAATGTTAGCAATATATCGGCGCAACATCGCCCCAATATTGGAATATTGGCGCAATATTGCAGCAAGATTTCAATATTTAACCATTATTGGCCTCAGATTGAATCTCGATATACCGCCAATATTTGGTTGTGAATGTTGGCCAGACATTGGTGCAATATTGACAATATATCACCAATGTTGGATATACATAGGCTCTAGTTTTTTTAGTAATATTGCCTTCGCATTGGGAATCAATATTGGAGGAATATTGGCTAAATATGGGTTAAACAAAATATTGATGAATCAACGGACTTCCAATATTGCGCCTTTATTGTGTTCAATATAGGCCCAATATTGTGACACAATATTATGAATAGATTAGCAAGCCAACGTTTGTCCAATATAACTCATGAATAATTTTAACAATGTTGACGGTTTTATATAAAACCATATTGTTGCCAATATTGGTTTAAAATGTTTATTTTATATTGGCTGTATAGGGACTTGCCAGTGTTTTACCAATAATAAATTCAATTTGCTAGAAATAATATTGACTGTTTTATATTAACGCAGACTATAGCCAATATTGGTTGGAAATGGATATTTTATATTGGCTGTATAGGGATCTCCCAGTGTTCTACCAATATTAGTTTAGATTCTTTGCAACAATATTGGTAAATTCATATAAAAGCAGTCTGTAGCCAATATTGGTTTAAAATGGATATTTTATATTGGCTGAATAGGGACCTGCCAGTGTTTTACCAATATTAAATTTAATTTGCTAGCAATAATATTGACTGTTTTATATAAACGCAGACTCTAGCCAATATTGGTTTAAAATGGATATTTGATATTGGCTGTATAGGGAACTGCCAGTGTTCTACCAATATTAAATTCAATTTTCCATCAATAATATTGACTGTTTTATTTAAACGCAGACTATAGCCAATATTGGTTTAAAATGGATATTTTATATTGGCTCTATAGGGAACTCCCAGTGTTCTACCAATATCAGTTTAGATTCTTAGCGACAATATTGGTGAATTCATATAAAATCTGTCTGTAGGCAATATTGGTTTAAAATTGATGTTTTATATTGGCTGAATAGGGACCTGCCAGTGTTTTACCAATATTAAATTTAATTTGCTAGCAATAATATTGACTGTTTTATATAAACACAGACTATAGCCAATATTGGTTGAAAATTGATATGTTATATTGGCTGTATAGGGAACTGCCAGTATTCTACCAAGATTAGTTCAGATTCTTAGCAACAATATTCGCGATTTTATATCAAAGCAGTCTGTTGTCAATATTGTTTTAGAATGAAAATTTCATATTGGATGTATAGGGAACTGCCAATGTTCTACCAATATCAAATTTAGATTGCTTGCAATAATATTGAGTGTTTTATATAAACGCAGACTGTTACCAATATTGGTTTAGGATGGATATTTGATATTGGCTATACAGGGAGCTACCAATATTGGTTAAGATTCTTAGCAACAATATTGGCGATTTTATATGAAAGAAGCCTGTTGTCAATATTGTTTTAAAATGGAAATGTTGTATTGGCTGTTGCAATGTTCTACCAAAAAAAAATTCATATTACTAGCAATAATATTGATGGTTTTATATAAATGCAGACTGTAGCCAATGTTGGTATAAGATGGATATATGATATTGGCTGTATAGGGAACTGCCAGTATTCTACCAGTGTTACTTTACATTATTGCAATATTATTGTAGGTTTTATACATAGAACTAGAAATAAAAGTTATATATCAAAGCAGGATGTAGCAATTATTGTGTTAAAATGGAATTTTCATATTGGCTGTAGGTATAAGGGAACGCCCCTGCTGGTTACACAAGCCAATAATCTACTAGTATAACTGATTTGGTTTGTTCTATGAAAAAAATTCCCTAAAATTGTTCATTAATCAATAAATAATTTTTGATTAGTGTCATTTTTTAACTTGACTTTTTCTTAGTGTTTTTAAATGAAACTCAAGGTCTCTAGTTAATTCCACAATATAATACAAGTTATTGAAAATTCTAAAAAATTGACAATTGTTTCGATGAATCAATATCATCGTCAGAATGACAGAAGTTACATTTCATTTTATGCCTACCTGATGTTTAGTAGTTATATTTGGCTAGACCAAGAAGTAACCTAACTTGTGATTGGCTTAATATATGTTTATAGAAAAAAGAAGAGGATGTGATGTTACAAATATTGAAGCTTAGATATTATTAGCCCTATGATGATATCCTGGATATCATTTTTCCAATTAAGATCAGTATAACTGTGCAATGATATAGAAAACCAGGAAAACTATATCTGCTGATCTTTACAATTATCACTTAAGAAGACAGTTTATTAGTGGAGAATTCCCTAGATTTAACTGTTCATTGACAACTTCATATTGTGGGTTTCTTGAATGTCTTCTAATTTCTAGTTCTTCAAGGAAATCCAGTTCTTGTTTCGTTTCACAAATATGCAGTACTTCTAGTTTTGTATTAGGTGTCAATGAATGATTGGTGTCAAGTAGATGTTTTGCGTAGTGGGATTTATCTGGTTGTTTTAATCTGTATGCTCGTAAGTGCTCACTGTATTGTATTTCAAAATTCCTAAGGGTCTGACCCAAATAGACAGCATTACATTCTGGACATTTGAGTTTATATATACCTGACTTCTTTAATAACTGAATTTTCATACAGTGTGCATAAAAATGTAGTGGGTACTGCAAGTCACATGACCTAAACACCCTGTATTTTATTAGATTTGTAGATTCTCCTTAAAGGCATAGCATGCTTGTGGTGTAACATGGATGGTTACAAACATGTAGAGTATATTTTGGCATTTTCACAAAGTTGTTATACCAAAATAATTCATTATTAGTCAAAACGAATTAATTTATAATAGTGACTTTTGTAGATCCCATAATAATGTGGTTAGTGGGGTCTCAAGTTGTAACCAATAACAAGCTGTCTATATATAGAATTCGCAATAAACTTCTGTTTTTTTAGCAATATGACAACCCCATGCTTCATGTTTGTCTTGGGTATATGTGAGTCAGTTGACAAATACAAACACGAATTTATGAGATGCCACAAAATGTGTGGCTATTTCACTTGCAAGTTTTTTACATTGACGCCTGAGGAATTGGAAAGTGTACGTGGCAATGTCAGGCCATTCACTGAAAAAGTTGCTAGAGAAGTGGATAGAATGGTGTACATTATAGTAACATCCACACCAAGCAGAGCGGATCATATTTGCCCTAGACTTTTCACCGGGAAGTTTTGTGATTATCCTCCACAATATGCATGTAAAATATGCCCCTTCTTCCTAGAAAACAGTAAGTTTTGGTTTCATAGGTAAAATAGAATGATTATTGGAAAACTATATGTTTTTAGCTGAACATCCGAAATGTGCAAGATGCAGGATGTTTTTACTATCGAAAGTATCCAGAGGCCTGAAGTGTGGTCATACTTATTGTGATGTGTGCTTGAATGCTCTGGAGTACACAATGGCGAGTTCAGCGCCCTGTATGCAATGCTGCAAATGTGCACAGAACTAGAAGTACTATGTATTTGTGATAAGAAACAAGAACTGGATTTCCTTGAAGAATTAGAAATTTGAAGACACCTAAGAAACCCACATTATCAAGTTGTCAATGAACAGATAAATCTAGGAAGTTCTCCTCTCTTAAACTGTCGCTTTGTGATAATTGTAAAGAGCAGCAGATATAGTTTTCCTGTTTTTCTATATCATAATTACATAGTTATACTGATCTGAATTGGAAAAAGATATCCAGGATATCTCCATAGGACTAATATTATCTAAGCTTTAATATTCGTAATATCATATCTTCTTTTCTCTATTAACATATATTAAGTCAGACGCTAGGTAGGTCACTTCTTGGTCTAACAAAAACAATCATTAAACATCAGATAGGCATTAAATGAGATGTAACTTCTGTCAATCTAACGGTGATATTTAATATCGAAACAATTGTCAATTTTCTTAGAATTTTTAAAATGTTTTCAATATATTGTGGAATTATCTAGAAACATTTAAAACAATATAGGTGTTTTGTTACTTACTTGTTTTTGTCACCTGTCTGTATATACCTATTTCATTTTTTTAATCATCGTTGAATTGTTTACCAACATGTCCTTAACTTTTTTGAAAATGCTCTAAACGGAGCGAAACTTCGAAATAAAAATATGAACTAATATAGAATTATATATTTTAACCTATTGGCCAAGAAAAGTGTATATATATATATATATATATATATATATATATATATATATATATATATTTTTTCATTTATATTTCTTGGGCATTTTTGGTCCTGGATTAATTAAAACATTAGATGGTTTTTAAATTTATATTGTATTACATTAACGTTTCGGTCGTTCTTGACCTTCATCAGAATATAAAAACACTAAAAGAGAAATTGGTTCTTAAAATCCTAGTGTATACAATGTAAAACTATGACATACCTGTGGATTATATTCCAGCGAATGCCACATCACATATTAAAATAAGTTAAAATAAAATGAACTTTAACGATACATTTAAAAACATTTTACAATTAACGGTGTGTGTACCTCAACCTTTATAGTAGTACTGGTGTCTATGGCTAATGGTATTATTTGAAAATGTTGTTTTTTCCTATACGCATTTATTTCTTTTTAATAATAGTTGTTATGGTTTTTGTTGGGTAACATACATGAAATAGTTGTTTACTTTATTATTCTATTTTATTATATTATTATAAATCTTGCTTAAAGATTTTGTGTCGGTTTTGTAATTTAGGTTTTTTTTATTTCTATAGTTTCATAAATTTCTCTTTCTCTGGTGTGACATTCACTTTTTAAAATTTTTGTGTTCTCAAAATCAAAACTATGTTTTCTAACCTGCATATGTGTTGTTAAGGCAGTTTTATTTTTCTTATCGTACTTGTGACCATTTAACCGATTTTTTGGATATTGGCTAGTTTGCCCGATATAGACACTGTCGCAGTCCCCGCATGGAATTTGATAAACTATATTGCTCTTCTTTTGATCAGGAATTTTTGACTTCAATTTACTGAAGTTGGATTTTGAGAGGTTGTACCCTTTATGTGCAATTGTAATGTTATGGCTTTTAAAAATGTTCTTGAATTTTTCGGATAGTCCTGGTATGTAAGGCAAGGAAAGGTACTTTTGATTGTTTGTTTGGTTTTTTTGGAGGTTTTGATTATGGAACTTATGAATGCGTTTTTTAAAGATGGTGTTTATCAGTTTTTCTGGGTAGTTATTGATTTTGAGGGCTTCCTTTGCTTTTTTTATAGAATTTTCCCGGAATTCGGGGCAAGACAGCTAGACCAATGATTACCGACTTTTTTTTGGGACATGGGGTGTTGTGAATTGAAATTCAGGTATCTGGATGACCAGGTTTCTTTCGTATACCACTCTGTTTTTATACTATTGTTTTTGTGATGGAGTGTTAAGTCCAAAAGATAAATTTTATTTTGTTTTTCTACTTCTATTGTGAATTGAAGTTTGTTGTGGTAACTGTTAAATTTATCTAGGATGGTTTGAGTTTTATTTTTTGGTACGGCAGCGATACAATCATCTACATAGCGCAAGAAAAAAGGAGTGTGAAAATTTAAACTTTTTAGAATGGTTTCTTCCAGGTCTTCCATCACTATCTGGGCTATTACGCTGGAGATTGATGCTCCCATAGCACAACCATCAATTTGTTTGAAAAATTTTTCTTTGTACATGAAATAAGTAGAGTTAAGAGTGAGTTCTATAGCTCCTAGGAACTCATTTAAAGGAATATCGGTATATCTACTTATTTTGTCGAATTTTTTTGTTATTATTTCTTTAGCTTTTGTTATTGGTATGCTAGTGTATAACGATACTACATCTAGGGATATTAAGGAGTACTCATTTGGTATAAGTAAGTTTTTTATTTTATTTTTGAGGTCTACAGAGTCTTTGATGTAGTAATTATTTTGATTAATAACATTTTGTAGAATTCCTTTTGAATATTTTGAAAGTTTTTCAAAGGGTGATTGGATACAGGAAACGATTGGTCTAAGGGGTATTCCCTGTTTGTGTATTTTAGGAAGGCCGTTAATTCTTGGAGGTTGGGCATTTAGGATTTTTAGGTTTTTAGCCGTATTTGGTGAAATATACATTAAGTTTTCCCAGCGAGATATTAACGAGTTGTTTTTTTTTTGGTAAATATTAGTTGGGTCTGCTTTTAATTCTTTATAGATATTGTCTTGCAAAAGGTCGTTAATTTTTTTATCGTAATCATTTTCATACATAATAACAGTTTTATTTGATTTATCAGAATTTAGGATAAGTAAGTTTTTATTTTTATTAAGAAATGTTTTTGTTTTGTCAACTATATTCAAAAATGATTTTTGTCGTTTTATATGCAAATTTTTTTATTATTATTAAAATTATTTTTGTAATTTGTTATTATATTACAACATTTGGACCTTAGTTCGTCTTTGGTTACATGGTTAAGACTTTCTAGGGAGATTTCTATGTCTCCCTACCAGTATAAGAGGGGCGCTGATATATATGAAACACTAGATATGACCGGACAAATACTATGGGGTCCCTTCCCTATCTTGTGACACCCGGTTAAGTCAAAGGAAAAATATAATATCACAGTTCAAATACACAATATAATAAAATAATTATACGTTAAAAACTTACGTTTTGGAATATCACCAGTCACACAAACTGCACACTATTACTGTTTGGAGGGTGAGGGCCCGTCAATACTTAGACTTGCCTCACCGGGGGAGAGATACTTTCTCTCCTTTGATTCCCATTTTTTCGTTATTTATTTCTAAATTTTACCTTGTGTGAAGGTTCGTTTGCAATATCATTGTTTTTGTTTATAGTAAACAAACCTGACCTAATCGTAATCTAATATGTTTTGTTAACCTTGTATTAACACCGTTTTGTTTGTGTTATTTTCTTTAGTTGAGGTCGATAATTAATATTTATTTTGAATTAAGAAGAATTTGTCTATATAGGGCGTTCTCAAAATTTATGTCACATCTTGTGTTTATTACATCACTTCCACTCTTGTAAAAGTGTTGTGACGTTTCAGGTCCAACACCTTTTTTATATCTTAACTAATACATTAACATCGTTTGTTTTTCGAGTACATTAACATGAATTTTGTATTGCTTATAGTTTGTTTTCACGTACCGCGCACTTGACCTCACTCGCGTTTCGACTTAACTGTTTTGACCCTGACCTAGGTCCCTATTATTTCCACTCGTGACACTGCTGCTTAGTAGATCGTTCATGGAGTGATTTCTGTCTGTCCAGTGTTGTGATATGTGGTGGCTCGTCTCTTGATGCTGTATCTGCTCCATTTCTATCGCCTCTTCGTCTTGTTTCTGGGTTCTGCTGTGGGAATGTATTATCCATGCCGTGAGGGAATCCCATATGCTGCATACCATTGTGATACCACATCCTACAGTCTGCTGGATGCGGATTGCATTTAATATCGTGTCTACCATGTATTTTAGTAGTTGATATGTGCAGTATATACCAATTATACCGCTTATTATTGAACCTATCTCCGTGAAACATTCCCGAGTGATTATATTTTCGACCGCCTTTCTTTCGGTTTCGAATTTGAGGGTTCTTTGCGCTGCATCAATTTCTTCTGGTGTGTATAGACCCTTTGCTCCCAATGGCTGGATGGGACCAAAGTGGAGGTCCATGTCTTCGTCTGGTTTGAGTATCTTCGGTTCGTTTGCTATTGTGGGGTGCGGATGTGAGCCTAACCATTGCTCTTCTATGTAGTATAGTGGTGATATCATGTTATTACAGTCTATTTCTTCTGCGTGATTTTGGATTATTCTGGTTAGTGGGGCCATGAATTTCGTTTCGTTGTTGACTTCGATTGATAACTCGTTGTAGCATTTTTCGGTTCTTCTCAGGTTAACTGTGGTTGGTGTACACTTAATTATGTATAGTACTTCGCCTAGAACTCTGCCAATATGACCAGGTTCATTCTCCATTAATTGACTAACTGCGTTTGGTAGAGTGTGAGCCATTATTAGTCTGTTTTTTTGTACGTCTCTCTTTATTATGCATCTTCTATGTATTGTGTCTGTATATAGCAATGTTACATCACTTTTATATGCTTGCTCTATATACAAAAGTTTGCTATTTACGTAGTTCATGAGATCGACGTTTTGGGGTAGAATTGGCGTTGTCGGTTGAAGGTTTTGGTTGTCTTCAAGGGCAATGACAATTCTTGGGTGCTCTGTTTGCCAAACTTCGATACCGCATAGTAAGTTTCTCTTCTGTAGTGTTAAGGCGAAAACTTTATCTTTTTCTTCTATGACTATCAGTTTCTCTTGTGTTTGTCTGTTTGTGATTTTATTTCCCAAGCCTTTGTATAGCTGGCTTAGGTGATCTTCACATGTGGATGGCTCGTAACTGGTCCAGGTTGCTTCACCCGTGGTCGTGTCGAAACAATACCCATTTGTAAATTTGCATGTTATGCCTTCTTTTAGATGGATTTCGTTTGTGTCGGGAGTCACTCTGGCTAGATAATCTCTTGTTGTTATTTTGACTGTGGCTATTATTACCACGTCGTTCCAACTTCTTCCATTCTCTTGGTAGGAGGTCCCCTTGCAAGTTCCGGTGTTATCTAAAGTCCCGCCTATTTTAATTGATGCTGTTGTAGTACCATTCATGATTAAATTGTCGATTGTCTGTTGATATAGTTGTATAGTTTTGTATCTATACATTGCTCTGCATTCTTCGGATCCCAGTTTATGTATGTAGGTAGACAGCCCTTCGTGGACTACGGATGTGTGGCTATACATCCCGCAGTAAAACATGAGTCTGGTTACTTCTACTAGGCATGCCCATACTTTTTGTAGTTTGATTTCGTTGCGTTGAATCACTTGAATGTACTTGCTTTCACTCGCGTACGTCGTCTCGGGTTCCGGGCACTTTTGTACGTCTTTTAGGGAGATCACTGTAATGTTTGTATTGGGGTTCGTAGTCGTAGGCAATTAACGTAATTGCTGTTTGAAGCCCGTACATAATGAATGTTACCCAGGTCAGGGGGGCGGTGTGTCGTTCCTTGGTCGTGCTCTTACAGTTCTCTACAATTATCAATAATTACATTTGTTAACATTCATTGTTTTCATATTTATTAAGCATCAAGATTATTTATTACAGTTATTTATTATTATTTTTTTCTTTGAAAAAATAATGCTTTTATTTTTCCCATGTTAACGCTACCTTTGCGTTTTCTGTTTTTTTTGTTAGTTTTTCTCAATTGACCGAACTGTACAATCATTTAGGACTGTCAATTGAGTTCCTTGTGTAAGATTATTTTTTAAATTTCTAGTTGGTGACTTATGTAACTTATGTGTTCACCTTGTAGTTATTGAAATTAAATCTTTTTAACATACTTTGAGTTGACCTTGCAACGGTGCAAAAAATTTTTTATATTGGTTACCTATAATGACCTAATGAGTAGTAACGTACCTAATGGAATTTCTTCCTTGTTTGTTTGTCTTAGTCGACAATAATACAATACGTTTATTGTTCGAATTATGAATAATAAATAAATTTGTGTTTGTTTTTAATCTGGTTTACCTATTTTATATTTTAGAACTTATTGCTTTTGGGTGCGTGTGTATATCTATATGTATTACTGTCTCATAGGGTTTACTTACTTTTAAAGCAAAATTTGACTCTCGTGTGACCTCGGTGTGTGTGAATGAACTGAGTGTTTAAGCGGTTATGTTTGTTGTCTGTGAAAGGGATATTTTCGCCTGATTTTGTATGGTGTATGGTAGCGTTTGGTTAGTTTCGTCTTGTTCCTGTATAATTTTGACGCTTGTGCCCATGTCATATTAATGTAGCTAGGTGCGCTCGGAATCCGATTTCTTATCCTGGCTGATCGTCGAATTTCCGGTGGGGGTCTTAGTGAGTCTGAGAGCCTTCCGCTCGGTTTATCTTTTTGTTGTTTTGTGTGGGGTAGTGTCTTTTCCCTGTGTGGTTGTGTTGACCATAATGGTAATGCTGCTAATTTCCCTGTGTTTATGTCGTCGCTGGTTTCTTCTTGTGGTTCTTCCTGTTCGTGTGCTGTGTTCTCCTTATTCTGAGTCGTAGTCGTCTCTATAATTTCGTGTTGATCATCGTTCAGTTTGCCGTAGTATGTTTTTAATCTATTAATGTGAACAACTTGTACTTTTTTTCCTTTGTTTGACGCGATTTGGTAGGTGACTGGTCCTACTTTGTCTTTTATTTCAAATGGTCCTATCCATCGGTTTTGAAGTTTTTTTGATATTCCTGGTGTGTTACTTATGTCTAGAAGGTAAACTAGGTCTCCTGGTTTAAACTGTCTTAGGGTGGTTTTTTCATTGTGTCTGTTTATCCTTTCGTCTTTTGCCTTTTCTGTGTTCTCTAGTACTCTTGTGTATATTTGGTTAAGTCTCGTCTTTAGGTCTGACACGTAGTTATCGTCTAAGTTGTATTTCAGTCTTCTTGGCTTGATAAAATTGTCGAATGGTAGTGCTTGATCTTTCCCATGTAGTAGGAAATACGGGCTGTATCGTGTTGATGTGTGTATGCTTCCCCGATATGCCATTAGTACATATGGTATCCAACTATCCCAATCTCGTTGATTTGGGGCTATGTAATGTGCTAACATATCTTTTAGTACTCTGTGTAGTCTTTCTATTTGCCCATTGGTTGTTGTTGCGTAGCTCGCTGTGTGTATTCTTTTTATGTTTAGTAGTTTGCATGTCTCTTTCATTAGTTCTGACATGAAGTTTGTTCCTCTATCTGTTAACAATTTCTGGGGTGTTCCGTGCCTGCATATTATTTGTTCTACAAAAGCTCTTGCTACTGTATCTGCTTTCTGATCTGGTATCGGAATTGCTTCGCAGTATTTAGTAAAATGATACTGAAATGTTAGTAGGTACTTGTTCCCTTTGTTTGACGTGGGTAGCGGGCCTACTATGCCCATTGACGTTATTTCCCAAGGCTCTGTTACCTTTGTGAATCTTTGTAGTGGTGCCTTTCTAAAGTGTGGTGAGGTTTTTTGTCTGTTGCATGCGTCGCAGCGTTTACAGTAATTTTTTATATCCGTTCTCATCCTTGGCCGAAAGCAACGTCTTTTTATTGCCAATAACGTCTTTTGTTGTCCTTGGTGACAATATATGGGTGAGTCGTGAAAGTCTTCTATCACTTTGGTGACATATTTCCTAGGTATTACTAGTTGGTCCCTGTTGTCTTCTTGATCTTGTCTGTATAGGAGCCCTTCTTTGTCGATGTAATATTTTTGTCTTGTTTCATCCTCTTTGTTTAATTGTTGTACTGTGCTATTGCAGGAATCGTCGCGTTTTTGTTCTTTCTTCAGTAATTCTTTGTCCCAGAGTGGTTCCCATTCTTCTTCTGCCTCGATTATTTGGATTTTTCCTGTGGTTGGGATCGGTTTCAGTATGCTTACTTTGGTGGTTGCCCCGTAAAACGTGAATTGTATCATTTTTGTGATTCCGTCCCAGCTTAGTCCTGGAATTTTTTCTTGACTGGTTATGAAGGTTATGCCTTTTTCCGCGTTCTCTTCGCATTGTGTTTTTAACTTTTGGATAATATTCCACATTATTTCATATGATGTTTCCTCTTTGACCGATGTTCTATTTAATGCTACGTAGAATTTCGTGTCTAATGTGTCCCATTCTTTGACCGATTCTATTTGTTCTTGTGAGATATCCGGTAGAGTGTATATCTTTTCTATCTTCTTTATTAGTGGTTCCTGATTAGGTCTGTTCTTTGCCATTAGGAGGGCTACTGATTCTTCGTCTTGGAGGGAATCTAGGTTCCCTTCTTTCCTGTTTATTGTGTCCCTCCCTGGTAGGTCGTTTTCTGCAATATATTGTAAGTAGTCTCCGTATGTGGTTTCTATGTAGTTACATGTTTTGTCGTACATTCTGCTCAGTGCTTCCGCGTTTCCGTGTCTTCTTCCCATTCTGTGTATTACTTCGAAGTCGTATTCTGCCAGTGTTAGGGCCCATCGTGTTAGCCTAGAGTTTGGGTATTTTAGGGTCAGTACCCATTTTAGTGCTCTATGGTCTGTTATTATGGTGAATTTTGTTCCGTAAATGTAGCATCTGCAGGTTTTGATTCCAAAAATAACGCCTAGCAATTCTTTTTCTGTAGCTGAGTAGTTGGTTTCTGCTTTGTTTAGTCTTCTGCTCGCATATGCTATCGGTCTTTCTCTGCCATCCCTTATTTGACTCAATATTGCTCCTACGCCAATGTTTGACGCGTCTGTTGATAGCAGGAAGGGTTTGGTGAAATCGGGGAATATTAGTACTTTATCTGAGGTTAGTGATGTTTTTAATTGGTTCATTGCTGTTCCGAGACTTTAAACGGTGTATACTTTTTTGTTAGGTTTACTAGTGGTGCTGCTATTTCTGTTATATTTGGTATGAAACGTCTGTGCCAGTTCACTAAACCTAGAAATCCTCTTACTCCTTTGACATTCTTTGGTAGGGGGTATTTGTGCACCGCCTCCAGCTTTTCTGGGTCTGGAGCTATTCCCTCTTGTGAGATAATGTGTCCCAGATATTTTACTTTTTCTAGCATGAATTTACATTTTTCCGGTTTTAATTTAATGTTGGCTTCTGAAAGTATTTCGAACACTTCCTCTACTTTCTCCAAATTATCCCTGCTTCCCGTGTAGTTCTATATGATGATATCATCCAAATATACCATACATTTTATTCCTGTTAACCCTCTTAAGGTGGCATTCATGAATCTCTGGAATGTTGATGGTGCGTTTACTAATCCGAAAGGCATTTTGGTGTATTCGTAGTGTCCTTGGTATGTGTTGAATCCTGTTAACGGGATCTCTTCTTCTTTCATGTCTACTTGGTGGTATGCTTCCGCTACGTCGATTACCGAAAATAATGTTTCGCCTTCCGCTTTGTGTCCTTGAAGTAGGTCTGATACGTTAGGTAGTGGGTAGTATTCTTTCTTGGTTACCGCGTCCAGAGCTCTGTAATCTATACACATTCTTACTTTTTCTTCTCCTTCCGGGGTCTGTTTTACTACTAAGACTACTGGTGCTGACCATGGGCTGGAGGATGTTCTGAATACCTTGGATGCTCGTAGCCTATCGATTTCTTTTTGCAGTGTCTCTCGTTAATGGTAAGGTATCCTATATGGTGCCTTGCATATTGGTTGAGAGCCTGGTTCCACAGTTATGTGGTGTTTGACTTTAGTGGTGCTAGTCAGAGTTTCGTCGTCATCCGTAGATAGATGGTGGTACTTTTGTATTAGCTTGACTAGTTCTTCTTTGCTTCGTGTGTCCATGTGGTTTAATTCGAAGTTATTTCGGATCCAGTCGTCTGCTTTTATGTCTGATTTTCTGATTGTGCCCTGTATACTATTGTTTGATGGTTTCTCTTCTGAGCATTCGTCGGATTTCCCTATCTTAGTGCCTTTTGTGAGATTTATTTCCTGCGCCGATGTATTGATTATTCTTACTGGAATCTGTCTTTGGTTTTATGATATGCTGTTGGCCAATCTGATTGTATGTTGTCCGTATTCTTGGGTTTCGCATACGACTGTATTTCGTTTTATCTCATGTTTCAGGGTCCCGATTGTGTGAACCTCAGTTAGCGCTGTTATGGTCAAACTATCCTCTGTGTATATATCTATGCTGGTTCTTGTGCAGTCAGTTTCTTCTCTGATATTCCTGATATCTTCGGTTGTTTCATTTCTTCCGTTTTCCTTCTTATGTTCTGTGTCTGTGCGCCCTTTTCCGTTGATTATGGGTTTTTGGTTTGTGTATGTAGTTTCTCTTCCTCCTGTTATATCCCTGCCTGTAGTTTCCTTCATTTTTCCTACCGAACTGTTTGTGTCTATTCCTGGGTTGGTTGTTTCTTTTCTGTTCATTGATTCCACTATTTTTAGCCACATCTGCCACGTTTCTTTCTCCGTAGGGTTTTCTTGTTTCCTTGTTGCCGTTATTTTTCCGTATGCTTCTGTCCGTATTTGTCTACAATTCTTCAGCAAGTCTCTGACTTGTCTTGGGTTCATTAGTGGTATTTTCCTTCCCCATATTTCCAATGTTGGTTTTCCTCTGTATGAAATTGTTGCCTCCTGTTCTTCTAGAAAATCTCTACCTAATAATACTGCTGTGTCTCCCATTACACCATCCTTGGTTGCAATTACTTCAATGTAGATATTATAGTCCATTTCTGTTGTTGCTATGGCTATTTGTGTTGAACCGTATATGTGGATTGTGTGTCCTGTTATGCCTTTTAAGGTTAATTGATCCGTGATCCGTGTGTCTAATTCGTTGTCTGCTACTATTGATTCACTTATTAGCGAGTATGCTCCGCCTGTGTCTATATACAGGGTTCGGTTTTACCGTTTATTCTTAAAAGTACTATATACGGGGGTTCTTCGCTTTTACTTATCGTCGGTCCGTTATGATGCATTGTTTTTATCTGGTTTTGCTTGTCTTCTTCTTTGCTGCCCTTTTGTGTTGCCTGTTGATTTCCGTCTTTGCCTGTGTGAGTCCAGTTTCCCCTAGTTTCAGCCTGACCACTTGTTTGGGGAGTAACGGTGGTCCTTGTTAGTTTAAATGTTTTCTTCCGTCTTCCTTGCTTGTGTGTCCTCTCTCTGTGGAGTGTCCTCTTCTGTTCTCTTCTTTTTGGAGCCTTTGTCCCATAGTCGGTTGCGCGTGTACCTGTGATAATTCTCTGTTCCAATTCTTTTCTCTGGAGTTCTTTTGTCCGCTGTATTCTCTGTAGTTATTTTGTTGTGTTGTGATTCTTCTTTCTTGATTCCATTGCTTTCTATTCCATTGTTTATTTTTTTAATCAGACCTTTTCTTCCTGCAGTCCTTGACCCAGTGGCCTTGTTTTCCGCAGTAGTGACATACATTTCTATCTGTTAATAGTTTCTTGGTTTCTTTGTTTCTGAAATACGCTGCCCAGTGACCCTGTTTTCTACATATTTGACTTTTTTTTCCTATTCTTTCTTTTTCCGCTTCTCTTGTTCTGCAGTTTGATGCCCAGTGGCCTCGTCTGCCACAGTACATACATTTTGCGCTATGTCTAAATTCTTCCGTTTCATGTCCCGATTTACCACATGCTGTGCAACTCCGTTGCTCATTCGTAAAAGCGGCTCTGTGGCCATTGTTCCTTCCGCTCACCATTGTGGCTGCCGTTTCTTGGCAACTTACTATCTCCTCTGCTTCTTCTAGTGTGAGGTCCTCTTTATGTAATATGTAAAACCCTACTTCTCTGAGAAGGTCCTTTCTTAGCCCAACTTTAAATTGGTTCAACAGTACCGCGTTGTGTTTCCTTTGGATGTTCGGTATCTGTTCTCTGTTCGTTCTTTTTATGTCTTCCTCCAATATTTTGTTTCCTATTAGTCGTAATCTTGTGCAGAAAGATGCTACATCTTCGTCGTGCCTCTGGTAGCATTGGACTAGCTGCATCCACCAGTCAGCGATCGACTTCCTTGGGACGAATTTCCTCAATATTTTCTCCTTAAATTCGGCGTATGTTGCTGCATCTGATCTTGGGTCGGCTTTGAAGAAATCGTGGGCTGCGCCCGCTAGTTTGAATTTCAATAGTGTCAGTGTTTCTGTTTCTGACCATCCGTCGAGTTTGGCCCTTAGTTCCAACTTTTCTATATATCTGGCTGCATCTTTATTTGTGAAGTCTATTAGAGTTGAGGCGATCACCCCTAGTGGTGGTGCCTGTGGTATTCTTAGCGCTGCTGGCATATTACTCGAATCCCCTGTGGACTCTAACGGCATATTGTTTTATTTCCTAGCGTCCCTTCAATTAGTTAGCACAAATCTTAATTATTTAGATGCCTGAAATGGATAGTTTGGAAAAAAAATCGAGAAAGGAATATTTTTGGGACTTCCCTTCTTGTAAACCCCTGCCGTACGGTCTCAGTAATTGGAGCACCGCTGTCACCAGTGTAATAAAGTAGTAGGATCGGTATTATCACTATTATAACATTCATATGGCGAAGCAGTGATCGACTCAGCCGATGTTGCTGAGTAGGATTGTTTTTCCACCTTGTCTGGTCTAGATCCAGTGTGTTTTGCTACATGTTGAGCAGGGTGTGATTGTTCATCACGCACATTGATCTTGATCTAGTGGAAGCTATGTGTTGCGCAATTACTAGATCCTGGTTAGAAAAACTTCATGTCACTCTGTGTTGACTAAAGTATTTCACCTTACGCCGTTTGGCATATTCGCTTTGTAGTTATTGCTGTCACCAGTGCAATAAATGGATCGGTATTATCCATATTATTACGGTGAAGCAATGATCAACTCAGCCGGTGTTGCTGAGTAGGGTTGTTTTTCGACCTTCTCTGGACTAGATCCAGTGTGTTTTGTGCCGGCAGTGACACCTCGTGCAGGATATGGCTCTTCACCTCGCACACTAGTCTTGATCTAGCAGAAGCTGTGGTCCCGAATGCTCTATGTTACGCTATACTAGACCCTGGTTGTGAACCATTGTTTTCCCTCCTGTGTATGGTTGCTGAACCGCTTGTCACCGCTCGTGGGGTGTGGTTACAGTCAACCGGTATTACCTCTCAGAGAAAAAATGGTTTTGGACAACCGCTGTCACCAGTGTAATAAAGTAGAGTCAGATTTCCGCTGTCACCACTCTAATAAATGTCTCCATTGTAATGATTTTATTATTTGAAAACCGCCGCCTCCAGTGTAATAATTGTCGGCGCTGTCCCGTGTAACTTATTTATCGTAAATCCTATTTTTATTCTGTTATTGCCGGGGAAAGGTGTTTGGTTCCTGTAGTATCTCTCCGGCTTCCTTTCTCTCTGATCGTAGTGACCGGAAGGGCCTTACTGTATATTCCTACCCTAGAACAAAATCGTTGCAGCGTGCTGTCACCAGTGCCTCGCGGCACAAAAAAAAAATTGTAGAACCAGGAATTCTCCATGCGGGATTACCTCGAGGGAGGGGTTGTTCCAGGCTCGAGCGATCAAGGACGTCGTGGGGCCCCTTGGGCTTATACAGGGTGCCAACCCCGAGTTCGTAGTGCAGGTCCGTCCTATTTGACGGGTACGGGGGTGGTGAGGATTGAGGTTATGGAAGTAAATTTGAAGGTTAAAATACTCGTACGTACAAACATATATTACAAATAAAAAAGAGGAAAATTATTAAAACCATATACGAACGCTCTTAAATATAATAAAATATTCCACGTGGCTTTCTCCTGGCTTCTAGGATAGCCTACGTGACATACCCTACATAAATAAGAGATTAACAACTGATATATCTTTTAAAAAAAAGGAGGGGAAATTCTTTATCCCCTATTTCCAGCGCTAAATTACGCTTCTCGCAGAGAGAGAAGAAATGAAACTATAGAAATACCCTTCTATATCAAATAAAATTCAGAAAAGTAATTTATGAAGATAGGATTAACTATGATCCCTAGTGAAATATGAATATTTCTACGCTATTATCAAAACTCTGAGATAGGATTAGCTATGGTCCCTAGTTTAATATAAATATCTGTGCGCTATTGTCAAAATTCTAAGATTAGGATGAACTATGATCCCTAGTAAGAGATAAATATCTGTGCACTATTATAAATACTCCAGAATAGGATTAACTATGATCCTTAGTAAAATATAAATATCTCTGCGCTATTATCAAAACTCTAAAATAGGATTAACTATGATCCTTAGTAAAATATAAATAACTCTGCACTATTATCAAAACTCTAAATTCGGATTAAATATGACCCTTAGTAAAATATAAATGTCTCTGCGCTATTATCAAAATAGTCAAATATATATATATATATATATATATATATATATATTGAACTTATCGTAAGAAACAGTAAAAAGAATGGAACACAAAAGTATGAAATTTGCAACCTTGCAGAGTAACAGATGGAAATTAATTGTTTCACACAGCTGAAATTATCTTTTCTAATGATGATAATATAAGAAGAATATATATTTTCTATTGAATTGAACATTTATTATATTAGTTATGCTTCAAAACGAAAGAGATACATAAGTAATAGTAAAATTATTTACCTTAGGATTCCAGATTATAAACTGCATTATTTTCATAAAATTTTAATTATATCTTAACAAATCATAAACTTATTTTCTTGTTTATAGCAAATGATAATGTGTATCCAGTATTTCGAACATCTAACAATGAATCTGAAAAGAAAATAAATTATTATCAGACAATAATAAATAGAATGTTAGATCACGATATATACCAATAAAAGTGTAATGTTTATATTAAAAAGGAGATAACTGAAGTGACAACTAAAAATTTCATGTCTGTTAATGAAGTACACTGAATGTGGAGGTAGATTCTACCATAGAATTATTTATGTTTGTGAACTATTGACAAAAGAAAAATATGATGACTGAAATAAATAAAGAGCCAAGTTTGTAATAGATAAATATGTAATGATGAGTAAAGATTTAATTGAAAGACATTATGACAGATATTTGAACATTCTAGATTGTATATGGATTGATATTGAAATTTAAAGTCAAATAGATATAATTTTGTTAATTAAAATGAGGTAGATTTTTGAAAGAATGAGTATGTAAATAGGAATGGTAAATTAGTTTGAAATCTTACATCAACAATCCATAATCATAGAAAAAATATAAAGACATTTATTGACATATAAAATATTAGATAAGACAAAGTATATTATATCTAGTATGTAGTAAGTTTTTTGGTTTACAAATAACGAAGCGGACAACAAAAAATTTGTTGATTTGAAAAATAAAAAGTTAGTGAAGCGAAGCTAATGGAGAAGGACGCATGTAAGAAAATTTTATAAATTTTATTTTATATTTGGGAAATTATTAGAAATTAAAGTCAAAAGACATTGCAAACATTTAATCAATATACATTGAACATTTTGAAAAGAAAATACTTGGAAATAATAAGAATTTGTGAGAAATATAAACATTTTAAATTTGAGAGGGGACGCTACCCGAATTTTCAATTCACAGCGTTGATGGAGATGATTTTCGCAGGTTGTTTGTGGGATACAGATTTCATATATTTTCTTGTTTAATTTTATCTTGAACCCTACGAGAGTAAGTGTTCTCATGCTCTCCATTAAATCATTAAACTAATGAATAAAAATATAAATCATATAACCTGAGCTAGCCAATACAATTTAAAAAAAACATAGATAAATATCAACCATAGATAAACTTCAGAAATATAGTTGAATAAATAATAAAAAGTAATAAAATAATAATAAATGTCGGCCCAACGTGAGGCTATTAAAATAACATAAATAATAATAAATGGCACCCAAAACGTGGGGCAATTAGGCAATTAAATATCCAATGATAATATTATAAAATATATTATAATTGACACCAAAAACGTGAGGCGCGAGTTAAGAAATTTTGGAAGAATTTTGTTAAGAGAATATTTAAAAATTATAAATAAATATTAGAATTCTCATTGACTATATTAAAAATAAAATGGAAAAGAGAATGATGTTAAGGGACGGAAAACAGGTAGGTACGGATAGCGGATCGGAAGAGGAACGAGAAGAAAGAAGGCATGATAAAGGAGATTTCCAAGTACATTATTTAGAACAGGGACAACAACCTGAAGGAAATGTACCAGAGGAAGACTCGACAGGAGATGAAGAAGCTGAAGAAGAAGGAATGGATAGGAGAAAGGAAGCACCAACAAGAACAGGTAGAGAGGATCATATGATGGACATGATGCAACAATTAGTTGCCAGTATAAAGAGTATAAATGGAAATATGAACAGTATGAGGGGAGATTTAAATGGTAAGATAGACACCATAAATGGGAATATGAACAAAATGGAGGAAAATTTGAATGGAAATATAAATAGAATAGAGGGGAGTTTAAATGGGAAGATGGATAAAATGAGTGGGAACATAGACAAATTGGAAAAGAAAATTGAAGACGTGAAATTAGAAAGTATCAAGGAATTTAAGAAACTTAGGATAGAAAACGAAGAATTTAAAGGAAGAATGGATAAGGTGCAACAAAATATGGAAGATCAAAATGAAAATTTAAGAACGGAGATTCAAGAAAATGGAATCAAAATCCGGGAAGAGATAGAAAAACATGTTAATCAAAAAATTCAAGAATGGGGTAGAGGTTTGGAAGAAAATTTATCAGGAACTATTGTACTAGAAGTCAATAAACAAAATGAAAATATGATTCGAGAAGTAGAACATATAAAAGTACAAGGTCAAATGGATGAAGAAATAATACAGAAGGTGGATCAGAAAGTCCAGGATTTAAATGTTAGACTGGAGGAACAAACAGAAATATATGAAAAAAGGAGTCAAATCATGGACAGACAATATCACAAGGAAGTACTTGAGATGAATCGAAGATTGAAAGACACTGTAGAAGATATAGGAGCAAATATGAGAGGAAATGTAAGAGATATAGGATGCCTAGGAGAATTTTATAATAATAATGTACCAACAAGAATAAAAGGTGATGATAAAATGAAAATAATTTACACAAATGCTTTCATCAAAGTAATAATGAATGAAATGAATAAGGTAGAAGAATTTGAGACACAGAATTCATTGGATTTATTGGAAGGAATTTATGAGATATGGGACTGCAAAATCAAGGAGGATATGATAGAGAACGGAAAGAAGATTGAGAAGTGTAATGAGAAACAAACAACAAGAGAAGAACAACAGAAAAAAGTTAGGAAAAGAATAGCAAATTAAATAGTATAACATGATGATTGGAAGGAAACTTGGAAACGAAAAAGCTATGGAATGGACAGGAAAAGGATAATAAAATAAACTGGAAGATAAATTTATTAATATCACATAACAATTATAAAAAACAAAAAGGAAGTTAAGATAAAATTTTTATTATAAATAATGTACAAAGATATAGATAGGTTAGGTCAGAAAAAGCTGTGACTAAAATAATAGACATAAGTATAGATTAAAAAAAAATTCAATATTAATTAAGTATATCATGCTAGATAATATAATAAGATAGATCGTGTTCTTTGTTGATTAAGCAGATGATATTCCAAACGATTCTTCAGACTTCTTTATTAAGGATCTAAAAAAAAATATATAGATAATACATATCATAATATAAATCGAAACTTATTAGGTGAAACTTAGGAATGGAATAAATAGCTTAGAGTATACAGAGGGAAATTCAAACAGGGCAAACAAATAAGTAATGATAAATAAATTAGTTGAAGTACTGGCGTTATATAGAAATAAAACAGGAAGATATAAGATAGAGGGGATAAAATTATGTACAACTAAAAATATTAAATAGATTTTTACATCCTTAGAAAACAAATGGAATAAGACATAACAAATAAAAAAACGAGATGAAATGAGATAGTTAGATGAATTATATAGATTGGAATATATGAGATGATGTTGATGTCGATTGATATTTATAGAATATTTGGAGGTATATGGAAGAATAAGGAAATTAATACTGAGATATATAAATATGAATTTAAGAAATGTTTAATTATAATGAAAAATGAATATGTAAAATGAAATATGAAATGATGAGTATATATAAAATAAAGTATAATGAAAATGTTGAAATATGAATATGATATATATAAGCAAGTATTAGTATGGATATGAGTAGTAGGGAGAATGAAAAGAAGGAATGTTATGAATATTTGAATTGACAATGAGACAAATTAAGTATATTTTATGAAATATTAATAGAATAATCATAAATGAGAATCCAAAATCTGCATTTGAAGATGTGAATATTGATTTAAAATACAAAAATTCATAAACGAATTACTAAACGGAGTAACGGGTGAGAATCCAACTTATATTATGAAGGGGATACAACCGGAACGTCACTGGATTTTAAACAGACAGACAGGTTAATCGAAGAATAATACGGAATGCTGAGAAGTATATTAAAAAACAAGATAAAAAGAAATGTAGGATAACACAGTTTAATAAGGGTGATATGGTGATTGTCAAAGCTTTAAGAATGCCAAAGAAAGATGAAGAACAATGTGCTAAATTATTATATCCATTCGAAGGTCCGTATATCATAGATACTGAAAACGGTAAAAACAGTTATCGTTTAATATATCCAGGTACTAAAATATTAAGGGGTATCTTTAACATAGAACACATCTATAAATTTTATTTTTGAGTAATATGTAGTGAAACAGGAGGAATAATATACAAGTATTTAAACTCATATAAAATAAGTTGTTTGTAAATAGTAGATTAAGGTAGTATAATTACCCAACCAAGAATTAGTATAGAAGTTTCTAATTATTTTTCTAGTAAATAGTGGAGGAACGATAAGTTTGTTTTAGGGGAAATTGAAATTTAAACAAAAATGAACCCTGTCAATATTTATTAAATTTAAATTTGAGGGGATTTGAACTTATCGTAAGGAACAGTAAAAAGAATGGAACACAAAAGTTTGAAATTTGCAACCTTGCAGAGTAACAGATGGAAATCAATTGTTTCACACAGCTGGAATTATCTTTTCTAATGATGATAATATAAGACGAATATATATTTTCTATTGAATTGAACATTTATTATATTAGTTATGCTTCAAAACGGAAGATATACATAAGTAATAGTAAAATTATTTACCTTAGGATTCCAGATTATAAACTGCATTATTTTCATAAAATTTTAATTATATCTTAACAAATCAAAAACTCATTTTCTTGTTTATAGCAAATGATAATGTGTATCCAGTATTTCGAACATCTAACAATGAATCTGAAAAGAAAATAAATTATTATCAGACAATAATAAATAGAATGTTAGATCACGATATATACCAATAAAAGTGTAATGTTTATATTAAAAAGGAGATAAGTGAAGTGACAACTAAAAATTTCATGTCTGTTAATGAAGTACACTGAATGAGGAGGTAGATTCTACCATAGAATTATTTATGTTTGTGAACTATTGACAATAGAAAAATATGATGACTGAAATAAATAAAGAGCCAAGTTTGTAATAGATAAATATGTATTAATGAGTAAAGATTTAATTGAAAGGCATTATGACAGATATTCGAACATTCTAGATTGTATATAGATTGATATTGAAATTTAAAGTCAAATAGATATAATTTTGTTAATTAAAATAAGGTAGATTTTTGAAAGAATGAGTATGTAAATAGTAATGGTAAATTAGTTTGAAATCTTACATCAACAATCCATAATCATAGAAAAAATATAAAGACATTTATTGACATATAAAATATTAGATAAGACAAAGTATATTATATCTAGTATGTAGTAAGTTTTTTGTTTTACAAATAACAAAGCGGACAAAAAAAAATTTGTTGATTTGAAAAACAAAAAGTTGGTGAAGCGAAGCTAATGGAGAAGGACGCATGTAAGAAAATTTTATATTTGGGAAATTATTAGAAATTAAAGTCAAAAGACATTGCAAACATTTAATCAATATACATTGAACATTTTGAAAAGAAAATACTTGGAAATAATAAGAATTTGTGAAACATATAAACATTTTAAATTTGAGAGAGGACGCTACCCGAATTTTCAAAAAGTAATCACTTTATAATGAGAAAATACGTTTCCTAAACCATTATCATTGTAACATAAACATTATAAGCAAAAATATCTAAGAGATTTAACAAGAATTCACGAACTTACCTGCCATACAAACTATAGAGTTTGTAACTACAAGATTGAAGGAGATCCAGCTTTGGTCCAGAAGATTCCACATCAATATAACATACTAGAGACTTCCCAGTGTTGTGGTCAGGTTAGTGTTTCCAACGATTTATACGGTTAACCATATTAAACTCAAACGTAATTCATAAATTTGGCCAAATTACACAATAATAATTTTAGGTATAGAATAATAGTTGGTATTTGTAATTTGCACTGTATTATATTTGTTTTAACATAAGTTTTATTTACTGCTTATGATTCTTCTCAATTTTACGCTTGTTTGATAATCATAGGAACTAAATTTGAGTTGTTGATTTTCATTTACATGTCATTTGCCAAACACAGGGCAAGGTATCATAACACATAGGTTGAATTACTGTGTTTCATATAATCGATTCACAGCGTTGATGGAGATGATTTTCGCAGGTTGTTTGTGGGATGCAGATTTCATTTATTTTCTTGTTTAATTTTATCCTGAACCCAACGAGAGTAAGTGTTCTCATGCTCTCCATTAAATCATTAAACTAATAAATAAAAATATAAATCATATAACCTGAGCTAGCCAATACAATTTGAAAAAAAACATAGATAAATATCAACCATAGATAAACTTCAGAAATATAGTTAAATAAATAATAGAAAGTAATAAAATAATAATAAATGTCGGCCCAACGTGAGGCTATTAAAATAACATAAATAATAATAAATATATATATATATATATATATATATATATATATATATATATATTGTATGTAGGTAAATGGTCCCTAAATACAGGCTAAATAAGATACCTATACAAATTAGGGCCCTACCAGTAAATGAGGGGCGCTGATATATATGAAACACTTCCTATCTTGGGTCACCCGGATAAGTCAAAGGAAATATATAATATCACAGTTCAAAAACACATTATAATAAAAAAATTATACGTTAAAAACTTACGTTTTGGAATATCACCAGTCACACAAACTGCACACTATTACTGTTTGGAGGGTGAGGGCCGTCAATACTTAGACTTGCCTCACCGGAGGAGAGATACTTTCTCTCATTTGATTCCCATTTTTTCGTAATTTATTTCTAAAGTTTACCTGTGTGTGAAGGTTCGTTTGCAATATCATTGTTTTTGTTTATAGTAAACAAACCTGACCTAATCTTAATCTAATATGTTTTGTTAACCTTGTATTAACACCGTTTTGTTTGTGTTATTTCCTTCAGTTGAGGTCGATAATTAATAATTATTTTGAATTAAGAAGAGTTTGTCTATATAGGGCGTTCTTAAAATTTATGTCATATCTTGTGTTTATTACATAACGTTGGCTATATAGTGGTGCAATATCGTGCAATATTCCTCCAATGTTGGTTGAGCATTGGAAAGCGTTAACATTTTTCTGTAATTCCAATATTGTCGAATATTGGCGGCAACATCTGACCAATATTGCTCCAAGATAATTTTCTACTAGGGTAGATGATTCTTATTCTCCAGATAGAGACATGGTTTTAGAAAAATATTTTGATTGTAGTAGGTAAGTTATTTATGCAAAACGATTGACTTTTGAAAATGTCAAGCTCAATAAAATTTACAATCTCAATCTCCAAATACGACTCAGCGACCCTATTCTCAAACCGTGACATATTTTGTCGCATGCGAGAAATCTTCTTTGTCGAATAAAACCTGAATATTCTTATTCTCAAATGTCGCCTCAGCAAATTTTTGATAGAAAAATTGTAGAATGGTCAAAGGCAGTCGACAATTTATGTCGAATGCGAGAATTTCATTACTTGCGAAATTTATAGGTTAACGTTATACATGTCAAAAGTCAAAACACTCAAAACATTGTTTAATACTTTTGTTAGGTTTTGTTTCAGAAATTTTTGTAGAGAGGAAATGACAGCTTTATCAATTGCTATTGAAAATTTGGAAAATCAAGAGATGTATCAGCGGCCTCGAGAGAGACGAGGAATATATAGAAGCGCTTTTACATTTTTATCTGACAGAAAGTTTATTAAAACCTTCAGATTAACTAAAGAATTAGCTAGAGACCTAATCATTATTCTAGAACCCTTAATAGAACAAGGGAATCATTCAAGTGCATTATCTCTTGAAGAAAAGATATTTTTTTTCCATTGTATCATAATAGGTATTATAGTTATTATTTTTTCTAGGTACTTGTGACACTAAATTTTTATGCAACTGGTTTTTACCAGAGTAATGTAGGTGATAATAGAAGTTTTGGACAGTCTCAATCATCAGTTAGCAGATGTGTTAATGAAATTTCTGTAGCTCTGAATTCACCAGAGATTTTTGCAAGATTTGTTAAATTTCCTAGGAATGTGAACGAGCTGAATGTCTTGAGAAATAGGTATACCTAGTCAGCCCCAAATTATAATTTAATATATATATATATATATATATATATATATATATATATATATATATATATGAACATAGAAAGGAACTTGCAACACTCTGTATACTATAATATGGAATGAGATACTACACACTATATGCAAATACAAAATTTAGAATTTATATTATTTTTTTCAATCATCCGAAATATAGACAATCTGTATCATTCATCATTCAAGAGAGAAAATAAACATGAATCAAACCGAAGAATCAAAAAGGAAATTTTCCATACACCTTGTAAATGCACATATGTTGCATATAACTTGATTTCTAGCCATTGCGAGAGAGCATTTTGAACTTTACATTATATAAATTATAACAATCTATTTCTCACAGTAACAGTGAAAATATTATGATTAGTTTTAAAAAATACTAATTAAATATTGGAAGAAATTTCTCTGGCAACATTAGATAATTATTTAGTATATGTCAAGGTAAAAGACAAAATAATAATAACATTAAGTTTATAAATGTATGACGTTTGTGAAATGAATTGTCATTCTGAATAGATCAAATTGGAATAAAAAGAACTGTCATTTCTAAATATTTTGGAATCTATTTTAAAGGAAGTAATATATCAGATATGATTATTTAAAAATTCAAACGGAATGTCCTAGAAGGATAATTGAGCAATTTAAAATTTGAAATGGGATTTGTCAACAAGAATTTTTATAGCCAATTCTTATTGGTGAATCAGATTTGAAATATTTTGATCAGCGGCAAGCGGATTAAAAACTCAAAAAATTGAATAAAAAAAGTTCTTGATAATGTACACTATTCACTAGGTAGAATTTCTTTTTGGTAGAATGAATGGGTGAAAAGCAAAATTTTTAGAAGATAATTCAAAAACTATTCGTAAAGCAGCCCATTGGAGTGGTAACTATAAAAGAAATACATTATTCTTGAATATAACTAAACAAATTTATAAATCAGCTAATAAACATAGATTTAACAAGAAATTGATGAAAATTGTAGTATACTAACCATAAATTTTATCTGTATAAGCAAGTCAAGTTTTGTATCGTGGGAATGGTATCTCCACGATACATTTTAGAAAGAGCTGGACTATGGAATTCCATCTAAAATGTATTGATGTGGATGGAATATAACATCAATTTTGGCTATTACTCAAGCACGACAGACTGTGTGGTGTCCCAAGAAGTAATCTAAAAAAAACAATCAATGAGGTGAATTAAAAGAAGAAGTGAACAGGTATTTAAAACTATTTCATTTAAATAAAAAAAGGTTAAATAAACTCACTTGTGTTGTGCAAATATTTGAACTTTGATATTTCATAAACCTTGTCCATCGTTATATCCGCCATCTTATATCATAGAGAATTTGTTAACATCGTCCGATTTCAAATGTGTATATAATGTTGCATAGTTTGTACTTACATATAGTAATAATTCATTTGAGTGTATGTGTCTTTGAATGAATGATCATCGTAGATAAGTTGTTTTTTTATAAAGTTTTTGTAAATGAATAATGTATTTGTTTTTCTAAATATTAAATAACGTTTTTCATTTGAAAGACTTAAAATTGCATTGTTGAAAAATTTCATTTCTCGATGATTTCTCCATCTATTATTTAACAGTTGGCATTATTGACCAGACGGTTCTCAATCAGAGAGGGGTTTTGAAGTCAAATATACAGGACCGTTCTATAGGATTTTATAAAGAAATTGATAGCAAGTATTTTTGATGGAAATTTTTTTATATAAATACAAAGAATTTATTTTCGCGCTTATAATTAAAATCAAAATAGTTTCATTTTACCACATGAGTCCAATCCTGAGATCATAGAGTTTTCATGTAAAGTATAATTATTTTATGACATATTTTAAATTTTTCTAATATACCGGGCAAACCAAAACTAATAATTCATAATAACCAAACAATAATAATTAGGTTTCTCACACCAAACTAAACCACAATAATTTGACGCACGCAACGTAGGGCAAATATAAAATTTTTGTAAATAATAATAAAAAAAGGATTGAAATAATAATTTTTGACTGTATTAAAAAAATTAAATAAATAAAATGGAAAGGAAAATGACATTAAGGAACGGAAAGCAGGTAGGAGTTGAAAGTAGATCTGACGAAGAAAGAGAAGAAAGGAGTAATGATAGAGGAGATTTCAGGTGCAATACTTGGAACAAGGGAGAGAACATTCAGAGGGAGATATTGCAGAACAAGGACAACAATCAGAAGAAGATGCACCATTGTCAGAAGAAACAGGACAAGAGGAAAAACAAGAATCAAAAGAAAAAAAGGAAATGGACGTAATGAGTATGCTTCAAATGATGATGAAACAAAATAAGGAAGATATGAACAGAATAGAAGGAAATATTAGAAAAGATATGAATAAAAATAAGGAAGAATTGAAACAAGAAATGAATATTAAGATGGACCAGAATGAGGAAGAAATAAAACAAGAAATAAATATCAAGATGGACCAGAACAAGGAAGAAATAAAACAAACTAAGGAGCTAATAATAAAATTAATGGAAGAAAAATTGGGGCATGTTGAGAAGAAATTGGAGGAATCAAACACATACATGGAAAAAAAATCAGAATTCACCAAACAAGAAATAAGAGGAGAGGTGATTGGAAGGATCACGGAAATAGAAAATTTACAGATCAACAGACTTAAGGAAATAGAGGAGGAGGAAAAGGATTTCAAAGGAGAAATTCAAAGAGAAGTTGAGGAAATCAAAATGGGAGTTCAGGATACCCAAGAATGAATGGGAAACCTAGAGGGAAAATGGGACAGAACTTTGACTGAATTTCAACAGAATGTTGAAGAAGCATGTAAAGAGAATCCAAAGCTAGAGGAAGTGAAAACACAAAAGAAAATTAGGGAAATAGAAAAGGAGATTGAAGTTATGAAAGGAAAAATTGAGCAGACTGGAAGTAGAATTCACAAGGAAGAACAATCAAAAGAAACACTGGAAATGACAAGAAAATTGGAAGACATGGAAGAAAGGCTGTTCTACTTGCAGGAAAAACATGACCAAAAAGGGGATGGGAATTTTTAAGAAGTGAGAAATGGAGTAATGGAGACGAAGATAATAAACAATTATATTGGAAATAGAGGGGAACATAAATTTGCAGGGGATAACAGGAAAATACACCCAAAGGTGTTTATAAAAATTCTAAAGAATAAAATAAAAAATATACAAAATAAAGGAGACATAAAAGAAATGATAAGGGAAAACCTGGATAATCATGCGTTAGTATGGTAGACAAGTAAGGAGGAAGATTTTAATAATTTTGATTTTGAAGAACAACTCATGGAATATTTCTGGGGAAATAGTGCCCAAGCAAGAGTAAGAGAGAAACTTTACTCAGGCAAATATGGGGCAGTTAGAGGAAATAGCATGAATGATTATGCTATGAAAGTATTCATGAATGCTAAATTCCTAGATCCACCCATACCAGAGGAGGAAATAATCATGTTTATATCCAGACATTTTAAATGCGAGTTAAATGAAACGATTACCATTCAGAATGTCAAAAATATTGAACAACTAAATAGCTATTTACAAAGACTAGAGAGAAATAGAGTGGATAATAATGACTAAAACCGGAATAAAAATAATAATAGTAACATTTTTAACTGAAATAATCAATACAATAACAATAATTATGAGAATAATACAAATAATCTAATTTTATTTGTGGTTCGAGGTTCGAATCTGGTAAAATTGTTCAAATCAATTTGATTTAAACTTTTACTCTTTAAAACCAACAAATAATCAAAATAGCAGGAGAGATAATTATGAACAAAGTTATAATAGATCAAATAGCATAAACAATAGAAATTATAACAATGGATACTACAACAGAAACAATAATTATAACAATAATTCAGGAAATAACAATAATTATAACAGAAATTCTAACAATCAAAACAACTATAACAGAAACTTAAGATATAATAATAATAACAATAACAATTATAGAGAACAAAATTACAGAGAACAAAGTAATATGAGTGGACAATATGAAAACCGACAAAGAGAAGAGAATAGAGAACAAAGAAAAGACTATAGGGAGGAAGAAAGAGGAAATGGAGGACAGAGAAAAGTTAACAATATCCAAAGGAGAGAAGAGAGAGTGATATCTGTAGAACCGGAGATAATCACTGAACAAGAGCCCGATTAAAATTTTGGATCGAGCACATACCAAATGTAAGAAATATCATCTGTACATATGAACATCCAAGGGAATATATTAAATTTGGGGAAGATTGGGAATTAAAAGAAATAATGGGATTGATCAAAATTAAAGGAAAATTAAATGGAAAACAAGTCAAAATATTAATAGAAGAAAATATTGAAAATTATGAAAATAAGCTTATCAATATACCGAAAACTACATTAATAGGAGCAAATGGGAAGGAATTGTGTGAAGTTAGCAGATCTATAATACAAAGGATTGAATTGAAGGATAGGAAAGAAGTTGAGATGCAATTATTGTTGGTGGATAATTTAGAAACAGACATAGTTATAGGAATAGATGAATTAACAAAATATAAGGCAAGAATTGATTTTGAAAAGATGGAAAAAGAATTAAATGGTAATAGAATTGAATTTGAGGAAGAGAATATGGTAGTATTGGCAATTGAAGAGGATAATAAGAAGTTATGGAATATAGAAAGGAGTGGAATTATGGAAGAATTGGAATTAGTGTGTGGAAATAAGAAATATGAAGAGAAAGTGAAGAATTTGATAATGAAGTATGAAGGATAGATTAAAAAAGAGATGAGAATGGCAAATAATTATGTACATAAGATAGAAGTTAGGGGAATAGGAAATTTCAGAATAGGAACATATCCCATACCTTATAAATATAGGAAAGAAGTTGATTCAGAGATACAAAATATGTTAAAGGACGGTATTATAGAGATATGTAACACAAGATATGTAAACCTTATTGTGGTCGTAACGAAGGCAAATGGTGAATTAAGATTATGCCTAGATGCAAGAAACATCAATCAATACACAGTACCACAATACGAGGCTCCGATGAATGTGGAAGCAATTTTTGGGGGCATTACAAATACAAAAATATTTTCTAAAATTGACTTCAAACACAGTTTTTGGCTAATTCCTTTGGATGAAGATAGTAGAGATCACACAGGTTTCTCTATTGATGGTGTGTTGTACAGATTTTGTGTAGCTCCATATGGTATACAAAGTGCTTGTTCTGCCTTGGTTAGAGCATTACACCAACTATTAAATAAATTTGAAGACTTTGCACTTCATTATATCGACGATATATTGATCTTCTCGAATGATTAAAAAGAACACCTAAAACATATTGAAATTATTTTAAAAGAATTGGATAGAGCAGGTTTAAAAATAAATCAAAATAAATGCAAATTCTATCAGGAAGAGATATGCTTCCTAGGTTATAAAATAGACCAAAATGGGATGTCCATGGATAAAGAGAGGATACAAGCGATACTAGAGTATTAGAGACCATCAAACCTAAAATCTCTGAGAGAATTTTTAGGGATGATGAACTATTTTAAACGTCTGATACCTGATTTGAGCATGAAACAAATACCCTTAATAAGGCTTTTAAAGAAGGATAGTAAATGGAAGTGGTCTGATGAAACAGAAATCGCTTTTAATGGTTTAGAGGAAGCATTTAAAAAACAATTAAAGGTTTATCATCCTAATTATGATCTACCATTCATAATCCGGACGGAGACGCATCCAAAGAGAGGTTTGCAGGAGTATTATTACAGATACAGGATGGCATGGGAGTACCCATATGTTTTGTATCAAGGGTAACGAAAAATTATGAGAAGAATTATGGGGTATCAGAACTAGAATTGGCAAGTGTAATTTTCTGTGTGGCAAAATTTAGATTTTATTTATTAGGAGCAAAATTTACAATAGAAACCGATCATTCTTCACTAACAACAATTTTAAAAAACAGATTTAGCAACAGTAGAGTTCATAGATGGGGTTTAATATTACAGGAATATGACTTTGAAATTAAATCCCTTCCAGGAAAAACAAATGTAGTGGCAGACGCTTTGAGCAGAGAAAGTAAGGGGGATAATAATAAAAATAAAATAATTGTGAAAATTGGGCTAAATATCATGAAAGATTCATATGGAATATTTTCTTTTAACAGCATTACCGAAGGTCAAATGGGATTAATTGAAAAACAGAAACGAAGAGGACATTTGAAAGAAGATACATGGATAAAGAAAAATGGGGAAACAGATTTATTTATAATAACAGAAAATTCAGCTAAGAAAATTTTGGAGAATTTACATAAAATAAATGGGCATATAGGAGCTAGGAAATTATGGTTACTATTTAGAGAAAGTTACATTAGTAAAGAGTACCACAGTATTGCAAAATTGATCACCAGTACATGCCATATTTGTCAATTGGGAAAAAGCAAACATAGAAGAAATGAGAACATAGCAAAATCTATATTGACAACAAGATGTGGGGAAATAATTGCTATAGATTTCCTAAACAATTTAATACCTAGTAAATAAGGAAATTGCCATATTTTAATAGTGGTTGATCTATTTTCCAAATTCGTAAAACTGTACCCTGCAAAAACAACAAAAAATAGAGTCATCATGGAAAAACTATCAGAATATATGCAAGAAATTATAAGACCTGAAAATTGTATAATAGATAATGCTACCTATTTCACAAATAAAAGATTTGGAAAATTCTGTGGCAAAAATCAAATAAATTTAAAGACAATTAGTATTCGACATCCATCTACAAAACCATCTGAAAGGTACATAAGAGAAGTGATAAAGTTTCTGAGAATGACTTTGTGGAATCAAAATCATAACAATTGGAAAAAAATTCAAAATTATTTAAACAATTTATCAAACACAGTTACAATGGAAAGTCCAATTTATTTGATGAGACAATTGAGACCTCAAAGAAAATGGGAAATAAATACTACAGAAGAATTTGAAAAAGTATTGGAAAGAGTAAATAAACATTTTCAGAACAATGCAAATAAATATCTACGAAGAATGGAGAAAAGGGGAAAAGTTAAAACGACATTTAATAAAGGAGATTTAGTAATCGTACGTGCTCTAAGGGTATCAGACAAAAATAAACAAATATGTGCAAAATTGAAACCACCTTTTGAGGGACCATATGTGATAGAAAATGAGAATAGAGTAAATAGCTATGTTCTAAGATATATGGAAGGTGGAAAAATAAGAGGTGTCATCAACACAAAAGATTTATACAAATACAATAATTAATGGAGTAATTTAAAAAAAGGAAATATTTGAAGTAAAATTTGCGTTCATGAAATTTTTCCTTATATAAAAATTTGATAAACGCAAAATTTAGGGGATGTTAACATAGAAAGGAACTTGAAACACTCTGTATACTATAATATGGAATGAAATACTACACACTATATGCAAATACAAAATCTAGAATTTAAATTATTTTTTTCAATCATCCGAAATATAGACAATCTGTATCATTCAAGAGAGGAAATAAACATAAATCAAACCGAAGAATCATAAAGGAAATTTTCAATACACCTTGTAAATGCACATATGTTGCATTTAAATTGATTTATAGCCATTGAGAGAGAGCATTTTGAACGTTACATTATATAAATTATAACAATCTATTTCTCACAGTAAGAGTCAAAACATTATGATTCGTTTTTAAAAATACTAATTAGATATTGAAAGAGATTTCTCTGGTAACGTTAGATAATTATTTAGTCTATGTCAAGGTAAAAATTGTCATTCTGAATAGATCAAATTGAAATAAAAAGAACTGTCATTTCCAAATATTTTGGAATCTATTTTGAAGGAAGTAATATATCAGATTTGATTATTTGAAAATATTGAACGGGATGTCCTAGGAGGATAAATGAGCAATTAAGCTTGGTAAAGAACGGCAAAATTCTCTTCTTGGATATTTGGTAGCAGGAAATGTTCGAGTTCCTAATTTGAAAACTCGTGACAGTCGTTCAAATGTCATATATGATCCCTCGACTAATTCTCGCTTGCGTAAGAAAGATATTTCTTCACAACAACCCCAGGTAAGTAGCAATCACCTTTGCACTAACATTAATAGTTGGGAAGATCTGTTAGAAAGATTATGGAATATAGAAGAAGTTCCTGAAAATTGCCCTTTTCAGAATAATTTAGCTGAAAATACTTTTCAAAATACTACTGTAAGACTCGTATCAGGTGAATTTACCTTTAGTTGAGCCTACTGCACATTTAAAGCTTGGTGATTCCTTTAACCACGCTAAAAGACGCTTCCTTAATCTAGAAAAACTGTTTATACATCATGAAAATCTCTATTCTCAATACAAAGAATTTATTAATAAGTATGTCACACTTGATCAGACCTTTTTACTCAATAATTTATGGCGTGATTCACATTACGAGGACTTAAAGTGTATTGATCTTTCGACTGTTACTTATGGGACACATTGTGTACCTTTTCTAAGTACTCGTTGCCTTGTAGATTTAGCTCAAAATAATACTAAAAGTTATATTCTAGCCTCAGATGCTTCATTGTATTCTTGTTATGTTGATGATATTTCATATGGTGCTAACGACTTCAATACTTTTCTTGCAGCACACAAACAAATTATCAACCTTTTGGATTCTGCTAGTATTTCTTTACATAAATGGTGTTCCTATTTTTCAATTTTTTTTAATCAAATTTCAGACAGTTCTCAAGAAACTCATTACATCATTAATCCAGAAAATGCCACAAATAAAGTTCTAGGTCTGATATGGAATTCACTAATAGATATTAGCTCAATTTTCGCTCCAATGAGACTCATACACACTATAGTTGTTAAAGCAAAATTTCTGATGCTAAACTTAAATGGGATAAAATTCTTACTCCAGAACTTTCTATCGATTTGATGTTTTTAGAAAACCTTCCCCCTCTTTCGGATATAAATAGTTTAAGACCTATTCTAGTCTTAAGGCTTATCGCGCTTGCGCATATTTAAAAATCGTACACTCGGATAGAACTGTCCCCTGCAACTTAATTTCATCCAATAGTCGAGTAACACCTCTCAAAATAATCACTTTTCCAAGCTTGGAACTTTTAGGAGCACTTCTTGAATCGAAATTAATTGAAAAAATCAATGGAACTTTCTCAAAGAGTTTTCCACAATTTGATTCGAAAATATGTGGACGGATTTCGAAATTGTTCTAGCTTGGTTGAAATCACATCCTTCGAAATGGTCAATTTTTGTGGCAAATAGAGTGAAATTCAAGATATCACAAAAAATTATATATGGCGTCATATCAGGTCTAAAAGAAATCCTGCGGATATATTGTCTGGAGGAATTCGTGCTTGCGAGCTTAGAGATTCAGATCTTTGGTGGCACGGTTCTCCATTTTTACTACATCCTAATATACATTTGAAGAACTTTGAAACTGAAGTTAAAATAGAAGGTCTCCCGGAAGAAATGAAAGTTGTACATATTAGTAGTAAAGTTAATGAAATAGATTTTCTTGATAGAATTTTTCCCAAATTCTCTTCTTATTCTAAACTTCACAGGATTATTGCATACTCTTCAATATTTATTAATAACTTTCGCAAAGAAAGAGATAACATATGAAAGTTGGATCCTTGATAGTTATTGAGCTAAGATTAGCTGAAACCAAAATCACATTTTACTATTTAAATTTTTCTCTGAAAAAATTAATTGCCTCAAAACCCACGGGATTTGCAATAATAATTCATACTTAAAGCTGAATCCTCTCTTGGAGGACGTTTGTCTAACGTAAATGTGCGTTATTATCAAGAGTATCCCACTTTACTGCTATTTAAAAATGTTGTAGTAACATTACTCCTCGAAAGAGAACACATTCGAATTAGTCACTCTGGTTCTAAAACCACCTTATCAAATATTTGTCACAATTATTGGCCTTTAGATCATTTGACAGAAATTAAGAGGATAACTTACAATTGTATAACGTGTTCAAGATTTAGGGCACAAATCGTTTCTCAAATTATGAGAATTTTGCCTATAGAACGTTTGCAAGTTTCAAGAGCATTTACGAATGTGGGTTTTTATTATGGAGGTCCTTTCCTTATTAAGACTTCTAAATTACGTAGAGCTCCTCTGACAAAATGTTACTCTGCCATATTTGTTTGTATTGTAACACGAGCGGTACATATTGAATTGGTTTCCTCAGTGAGCACAGAATCCTTTCTTCTAACGTTAAAGCGTTTTATCGCTCGTAGAGGTAAGGCTAGCTCAATATACTCGGATAATGCTTCAAATTTTTGGGAAGCAAAAAATCCGTTAAAGGATGTTTTTTTTATTTTTTTAGGAAACAAAAAACTTCCGAGATTATTCAAAATTTTCTTTCTACTTTGGAAATTCATTCCACCTGGTTCTCCCCATCATAGTGGAATTTGGGAAGTCGCAATAAAAAGCGCTAAGAACCACTTGATAAGAATTGTTGGAAATTCTCATTTAACTTCCGAAGAGTTTTTAACTGTATTACCTCAAATTGAAGTAATACTCAACTCACGGCCTCTATGTGCTATATCTAATGACCGCACAGATTTTCTTTCTCCTGGACATTTTCTCATAGGTTCTGCTCTTATTGCTTATCCCTACAAAGATGTGTCCAGATAATCGTTCATCTCTATGACAAAAATGTATTAACCCTTAACAACCGTCGTCAGATATTTGGAGCATTGTCACCGTCATGCGGTCATAGTGACCGATACATTTTTTGAGTTAATTTGCAAACTTTCATTTCTTTTTTGTGTTTATATGATGAAAATGTTTGTAATGAATGTCTAACAAGTTAAAAATAAATATGTACCATTAGATATAAGTATTTATTGATGCAATGAAATATGTGTGCTTATGACATACATTTATGTAAACCGTACAATTTTTTTTGTGGAAAATTGAATAAAGAATCAAACATACCAAAAGTACTTTCTTTGAGCTTAAATATATAGAAACGTAATACAAAAATCCAAATTAAAAAAAAAATAGAAAGAAGCAAAAACTTCGAAGCTTTAAAATTTACAAATTATTTTTGCAATTATTACACACTTGGGCGCAGCAGTGCAAACATATAGCTTTATGACATACAAAACCAAGATGAAAAGTCTTTATTTTGATTTTAGAAAGACATATATAGCATGTCTTACATTTTTCTAATTTTTTTTCGGAAACTGCAACTGGAATTTCCGGATTTCCTAGTATTCTTCTTATGTTTGATCTTAGCTCGCGCGGAATATGCGGTTGCATCATTCTTATTTCTAAATGAGGTCGCACCAATTGGTCTGCAAATGATTTTATAAAATCTGCTCTTTCTAATTTGACACAGTTCTTGTGAGATTGATGAAGTATATATGAATTGATACCTCTAATGTCGAGTAATCGGAAAAAAATCACAAATGGCCAGCGTTGGGTACGTCGACTTGTTGAATGCTTAGCACATTTTTGTCAAGGGAGTCTACTCCACCTTTATTGCTGTTATAAAAGGAAATAATTTCTGGCTTGTTATCTTTGATGAACCCACCTCCTTTCTTGGATTTGGGTGAAATTCTGGAGGGATTTCTTTTTTGTTTTTTTTAATGTGCCTACACAAGTCAAACCATTGGTTTACATCTGCTGCGATACTTCAATTGACATAATTTTCCATTTTAGATATATCACCACTTTTAAAAATAGGCTAAATTATCCCTGTTTTCAGCGACTTAGGAAAGATTCCCGAACTAAAGCATTTGTTTATCATATAGGTAAGTTGAGTAGCTATTTCATGTTTTATTTCTTCTAAAATTCCCGATTTAATGCCGTCTTGTCCTGGTCACTTTTTATTTTTCAACGAATTTATAGTATGTTCCACTTCAGCTTCATCTGTGGGGTACAAATACATAGTTGTGTCTATAATTTGTATATTCTCAGCATAATTTTGGGGAAGGGTATCTTTCGGGTATAATTTTGCCCCAAATCACTGAAAAACGCATTAAATGCATTGGCTATATCTTTGGTGCCATTAATTAGTTGACTTTTTCATTTAAAATGTTATCTATTTAACTTTCAGATTTGGATTTGCCACATATATCAGTTACACATTTCCATAATTCTGCAGATGAATTGGAGTTTTCATTGATCAATTTATTAAAATAAGTCTTCATTGCATTTTTTATGAGTATTTTTAATTGGTTTTTATAGTCATGATATTTTTTATGTAAGAATATGTCATCATGGGTACTTTTAAGTATTTTATTGATGATGTTTTTTTCATTTATAGATTTTAGTAATCCCGCAGTAATCCATAGTTTTTTAGCCTTCTGTAATGAATTCGCTCCGAGTGTAATGAATGCTGTCACCAGGATGTACAACTCTAACCTTCTTTAACTGTGTTGTTTATTGAAAAAAACGCTGTCACCAGTGTCATAAGTGCTAGACCCTAACGTAATACCTGGCCCCCAAATGTAATAGGTTTGACCCTGCTATACCGGGTCCGCTGTCACCACTCCAATGCCTTTTCTTCAAACAATACCTTTTCACCTTTGTATTTGTAGCCGAGCGTGATAAGGCAACCCCCAGTCCGATTTAAGCTGGGAACGTCTGGGCTTGAAACGGTTTGATTTCCTTCGCCAGGACAGGATTGTTCTCTCGGTTAGCTCTCGTATCCAATGTTGATACACACTCTAGGGAAAAATTCGGGTAGGTATGATGAATAAAGTATGGGAGAGCCACAAAATTATATCAAAAAAATATAATAAATCTTACTCTGTATCTAAATATACATAAATCAAAAGTCCAATATCAACACAAATTATTAAATTCCCCCGGTATAAAAATTACCTATACACTAATTCATAAATTGTACATCCTACGTCTTTCCCTGTATAACATCTGACTATCCATGAAACAATTATAATATAACCCTCGCCCTGAGATAGAACAAAGAAATTACCCCCTTATCCTTTTAGTATTTCAACGTGCGTGAGGGGCGTATGATTTAACCCTTAGCTCGATATTCACCTGTCTCGAGGCGCAAAAAAAATTATATTTATTCACTCTTTAACGCAAAACTATGCGAAACTACTGTGGTTTCGTGCCATTGCCCTTGACATCAACAAAAGTGAAAGTAGAGTCGTAAACTGATTCTGCTGATCTATGAACAATAATTATTCATCGACACTCCCATTTCAATGCGTAAGTTTCGAGTTGCAAAATTTGCATGTCTTTGAATCACCTACCATGTTTATTTATTTTAGTTAATCTGAAAGAAATTCCTAATTACGTCTGAACAAAAAACAATTTAAAATTATTTTTCGTAGCACAAGTTCGCTGAGAACAAGAGGAAAAAGAAAATCATACGCTCCAGCCCTTTGATACTAAGTAGAAATTAACCTGGTTTTAACTCTTATATTTATATCCTACCTACGAGGTGGAAGCGAATTATGTGGCGCAACAAAATAATAATTGAATAATTAGAAACCTAACTCGTCTCAGATTGGCGGTACCCTGTGAAATCTTATTATATCATTACACACGATAAATTCATATCCTACAGAACGAGCAGTGCCCAAATTGTGAGCCTGGATATTCAATATTTAACTGAAAGCGGCCAAGTTGTCCAGTCACCGTGAAAGAACAGACAATAAAATAAATATATTTGTTATAGCTTCTCCCTATGTAAAACAGTGAATTTATAAATACCAAGTTCAGAACCAGCGCAAAATGATAAAACTAATAAATGTCTCATAAAAAAAAAATTTAACTCTCAACTTGTTCAAAAACTTACTGTGTTGAAAAACTTCCTTTCTACGGCCTTGCTACTGCCTATCTTCACTATTTTTTTAGCAACCGCGGGTAGTTCCAGTAACCGGTATCGGGCTAGGCTGAAAGCGTAGAGGGAGAGTCTTCCCGTTTTGTGTCACGAAGGGGGACAGTGTTCAACGTCAAGGAAAGCTAAGTATCCCTCTCACGCCCTGACACAATGGAAATAAACTTCTTCCTCTGAAACCGCTAACACCAAAAAAACTGACATTCGTTACCATGACAGGGAAAGGACTTTTCCCTTCGCGTATTCGCCCCGACACTGTCAGTCGCTCTTACTGCTCTGTACTTGGTTTTTACTATACCCTCGAATTAGGTTTGGGTTTTTTTTGTTGAATTGCAAAATAAAATTTTTTGTTTTGAAGCGGCCTAAATTTTACGTTATTAAATAGTTGTATACAAAACAATTATTACATTTTGACCTAGTGAAATGTTTTATTTGTTTCAAAGCTGTTATGGTTTTGTATCATTTTTCTAAACAAAATGTGGGTCGCATTCTACTTTTATTTATATTTGAAATAAAATATGTTTTACCGTGTGTTCTGTAAGTTACTAATTTCAAATTTTTCTATTTGGTATTCGTATTTATTAGACTTTTTGATTTTTGATCTTTTCACAATACTTGTACATTCTTCGATACTTTGATGTAAGATAGAAACATTCATTCACATCAGTAATCGTGTATACATTTGGCTAATTTTTCTTTCGTAACTGTTCTCTTAAGTTTCGATAATTAATACATTTTTCAGGTTGATTTTAGTTTTTTGTTTCATATGTCTCTTTAAATTGAATGATTAGTGCTATAGGGAGATAGTCAGTTATTCCGTAGTCAAAACTAAATGATTCAATATCATTATTTTCATAATTTAAATTCCTTACATAAATGTGGTCTAGGCAAGTTTTGCCTGTCATTCTGACGATGATATTTAATATCGAAACAATTGTCAAATTTCTTAGAATTTTTACCATTTTTTCAATATATTGTGGAATTATCTAGAAACAGTGTAATTTAAATCAGTAATAAGTCATCAATTGATATTATTTTAGCCATATCCCAAATATCGATCCGCTTCCTGTAGTTGACCGACGTTTAATGGTGAGCTAACACTTTGACTGACCGTTAACTTAGCGGAAATCACATAGTTCCAAACTTTTAATGGGACGTACAGGAATAAGTGCTATTGGGATTATACAAAATCTCAGTTAACACTTTCAGAAACTAGATTCAAATTTTCCTGTAGAAATGATGACTGATGTATTTACAAAAAGGATAAACCAGTAAAATGATCCATTACTATAAACCGACTATTATATACAAATTAAAAGACGGAGCATCATTCAATTTCAAATTCCCTAAATAAGATACTAGACCATAGAAATGTTTATTTATTATGAATTAACAACAATAAACCATCATGCTCAGCATGGAAACAAAAACGGTTATCTAGAAATTATTGTAATGCATCAACTTTCAAGCCTCAATATAAGTTTTAATCAAATTTCCTTTCAAAGTGTTCGAGTATTTCTCGGAATATTTTTTCCCGATAGTTAATAAAAGAGTACCTATTAATTTCACATTCACCATGTTTTATGAAACAATAGGAAACTTCGAATATTACCGTCTGCGTGGTGGACGTGTTAAGTTTGGGTGTTTGGGAACACAAAGCCGGTAAGTTCACTGAGTACCATAGATTATTAAATGTTCTATCGCTAACTTATCGGATTTCGCATTTCCCATTATCACGGGATTTGATTTCAACTTTGTGAACATTGGCGGACCCAGGGGGGCAAAAAATATGAATTAATAATGTTATGGCTGTCCAAATACCACTGAACTTACTATCCTAATGAAAACATTTATATTGAATGAAATAAGATGTGAAATAATGCATGCTACATGACGAGACTGATGTAACAGGAGTATTGAAATGTTTGAAATTCATCAGCCTCTTACCGAATTAGAAACTCAGATTTAGAATAAACAACTGTATGTATATGTTGATATTGATGATTTTTTTATTCTTAACTTGTTTTTGAATTTTCGCATACCCCAAAGGAAATTTAATGGAATTTAAGAACCTCTTTTTACATTCTTCAGTTATATTATATTGAACAAACATTTTAATTCTCAAATTAATCTGATTCTATACTAATTATTAATCCAATAATTTGTTATATCGATTTTAATTTCGATATATTTTAAAACTATTAGATAAGAAACTTTGAAGTGTCCAAGTGTCCAAGTGTAGTGCGCTAGGTCAATTAGTTAAACTGTAAAATTAAAAGTTTGAATTTGAAAGAAGGAAAGAAATTGATGGCAGATTTCAAAAGAGATTATTAAAATAAAAAAATTCAGAAGAATCTAATGAGATTATAATAAGAAAACTGAAGAAAGAAGATACATTTTGAAATATAAGTAAAGCTATAGAAGAAATCATTCTTGAATATGAGTAAAATCAACTATGACTTGAGAGTACAATTACAATTGTGGAGAATATAAATTGAATAGAGGAGACAAAAAGTATTTGATCATAATACAAGTGAATATAATAAAACATTACTTCCTGAAAATACTGAAAAGCAGTCTTCGGTATCCCGAAAGGACCTAGAACTGAATTTTGGTTCAGTTCATTACTACACATAATCAAATTAAGAAACATCGACGAAATATCCAGTGCATAATTACAAACTGTAAGGTGAATTTATAAGAAGTAAATTTATATTATTTCGATATTTTTCAGAAACTAACTGTCAAATTTACAATCATAACCTTTTATCTGATCGGACTAGTGCCAATTCACAAATTGTAATTGGTTGATAAACTTCACATAAAATTTAATGACCAGATAAAACGTTACTTAACATATTTTAGATAAGAATCATTTAACAATTTTCACTGAATAGATTTATAACTGATATAAAAAAAGAAAAACCTTTTCGATAATTTTAATAATATAATTTCACATAACCTCTAAATCTCATTCAGTAAGATAGCTAAAACCAGTGGCCAAGGTATTTACTACTAGTACAGAGACATATTGAGTGCTATTCAGATTTATTTGAAAATTATTGGAAAATAATAAGTATAAGTTAGTGTGAATATTCCTTTTTCTTATAACCAACGTGTGGCGATCGAAAAACGAGGATACAGGACTATCAAAAAACGAAAACAAAAGGGATATAAAATCTATTAAACATCCAACAAACTTTGTAAATAAATCGGAAGATTAAAATTCAATAAGAACAGGAAAATTATTGAAGGACTTAATAATACAAGATATAGGAAGAGAACAGGAGAAAAGAAATATCGTTTAGCAAGGAACCAAACAAATAATAATTAACAGATTAAAAGATATAATGATCGAAGAGGGAAAAAATCCAGAAACCTACATTTTTAAAGATTTAGAAGATATCCAAGCAAAAGAATACAGGTAATCCATCACAGTACAACAAATAGATTATGACAAGGAAAGAAAGGAGAATGACGCTAAATAACAAGCCGAAGGAGAACAAACAAGAAGGGAGGAGATAGAGATGATGAATATGTTTGAAACCCTAATGAAGAAATTATTGCAAGAACAAAGTACAGAAATCAGTGCACATATGAATACATTGGCTAATAGAATTGACCATAAAATCGAGAAACAAAACGAACACATTAATAAGCATATAGACGATATGAAATCGAAATTTGAAACACTTACCAGAGAAATGAAGAAAAATAGAGTGTAAATACAAGAAAATTGGGATGGCAAAAATAAACTAGACAAAAATATGGGACCGCGAATACAAACAAGTTTACAAATTATTAAAGAATAAAATTAGAAAGCAATACAAAAATAAAAAACAAGGATTAAAAAACAAAATGAAAAATTCAAACATAGTTAAACAATCACCAATATTTCGAGTAGATAATAAAATGAAATTTGAAGCTGATATCAATAGAATACATCGTAGAGTGTTTTTAATGACTTTAAGAAACAAAATAAAATGCGCAGAAGATTTAGAAGACATAACAAAAATTAGTAGACAACTGAGGAAAAAGTTGAGAAGAGAATTGGAGAATCGAGAATTGAGAGAAGAGAAGAAAAAGAAGTTTAGAAAACGCAGAGAAAATAGAGTAGCTAGGGAAGAGGATAAAAAGAAGTTTATAAAACGAAGGGAGAATCTAGTAATGAGGCAAGAGAAGAAAAAGTAGTTTAGAAAACGAAGAGAGAATCGAATAACGAGGGAAGAGAAGAAAAAGCAGTTTAGAAAAAGAAGTCGTATTTTTTTAAATCATTACACGATAACGAAGTTTATCTAATCACAGAAGATTTAGCAAAAAGGATGATAAAAATTACGCGTAGAATTCTAATGCATAACGAACAACAATATTCAGAAAAAAAACTCGGGGAATTCTTCATGTATCGCAGTTATATAAATTTTTCATTTCTTAATCTTAAAACAAATTAAAATGGATGATTAGTTGATAGTTGAATATTTATTAGTAATAGTATACAATTTATTAGTTAGTCAGGAGTTAGGTAAAATCTTGGAAAATATTCTTGTTAAATACATTAATTCTCGAAAATTTTAGGGAATGTTGAACTAAAATTTTAATTCCGAAATTAATATGATTCTATACTTATTATTAATCCAATAAATTGTTATACCGATTTTAATTTCAATCTAATGTATTGTAAAACTCTTAGATACGAAACTTTGAAGTGTCCAAGTGTGGTGCGCTAGGTGATTTAGTTGAACTGTAAATTTTAAAGTTTCATTTGTGATGAATATAGAAAACAATGTTGGTGGTTGCTAAGCGGGAATCGGGTTGGTTATTGATTTTTGAATTTGAAAGAAGGAAAGAAATTATTGGCAGATTTCAAAAGAGATTATTAAAATAGAAAAATTCAGAAGAATCAAATGAGATTATAACAAGAAAACTAAAGACAATGACAATTGTGGAGAATATAAATTAAATACAGGAAAGAAAAATTATTTTATCATAATACAAGTGAATATAATAAAACATTACTTACTGGAACTATGGAAAAGCCGTCTTCGGTATCCAGACATAGAACTGAATTTAGGTTCAGTTCATTACTACACATAATTAAATCAAGCAACATCGACGAAAAATGTAGTGCATAATTACAAACTGTGAGGTAAATTTATAAGAACTAAATTTATAACATTTCTATATTTTTCACAAACGGACTGTCAAATTTACAATCATAATGTTTTATCTGATCGGACTAGTGCCAATTCAAATTGTAATTTGTAGATAAAGTTCACATAAAATTTAACGACCAGGTAAAAAGTTACTTAACAAATTTTAGATAAGAATCTTCCAACAAATTTCATTGGCTAGATTTATAACTAACATGAAGAAAAAGAAAGAACTTTTCGATAATTTTAATAATATAATTTCACATAACCTCTAAATCTAATTCAGTAAGATAGCTAAAACCAGTGGCCAAGGTAGAGTACAGAGACATATTGAGTGCTATTAAGATCTATTTAAGAATTATTGGAAAATAATAAGTATTAGTTAGTGTTGTAATGTAATAGATCGGTATTATCACGGTAATGTTATCGAGTCGGAATTATCCCTATCCGACACCAGTGTAATGTGATCGGATATCTTTCAGGTTTCCTTTTTCTCTGTTGGTAGTGACCGGAAGGGCCCTACTGTACACTCCTATCCGAAGAACAAAGTCGTTGCAGCGTGCTGTCACCAGTGCCTTGTGGCACAAAATTTAGAACCAGGAATCTGAGTCATACGAAATCTTTCGTAATCGAATGAAATATAATAAACCGGCTATCTCCTGATTTTTGAGTAACCTACGTGATATGAAAAATAACAAAGTAACGAGCCTGATTTTTGGTACTTAACTGGAATAATTACGTTACCCTATACACTACAGTAAATCGTATAATGACAGTAGTATGTTGAAGACACACAAAAAATAGTAATATAACTTTGGCGATAATTATGGTCTCGCGGATATGGTGGATATCCTGTACAAAAATTAAGGCAATAAAAAGAAATCAAACAAAACTTTATGACTCAGAACAAATACGATATCCTGTACACCTCTAGTAAACCATATATGTATCGCCAAAATTTTTGGGAATGCAAAAGAAATAATTATGAATCTCGTGAAATTTGGGAAATTGGTACAATATAAAGGAAAAGAAAATCTATATCCCCCACTTTGAATTCTAATTACGATTCTCGTAAAATTTGATATGTAGAATAAAATATATATCAACAAAATTCGGTAGATTAATTATGATATCTCCGGTATGTGGATATCCTGTAATATTACTGTAAAAATATCGGTTGAAACTCTAAATAGGAATAAATATGATCCCCTGTACAATATAAATATCCGTGCACAATTTCAGATAACCAAATATATAGGGAGATGGTCCTTGAACATACGATATCTCCGTAAATACCTATAAATTTTTAGATTCTAATAGTAGATGAGGGGTGCAGATATAAATGGTACACACGATATGACCGAAAAAAAATATGGGTTCCTTTACCTTTTTGGGACACCTGGTTAAGTCAATCAAAATATAATAAAGCAGATCAATACAATATATAAAAATGTATTGTACGTTAAAAACGTTTTGGAATATCACTAGACACAAACTACACAATATTACTGTGGAGTGTAAAGGGGCCGTCCGTACTTAGACTGGCCACTTCGAGGAGAGTTACTGTCTCTCTCTTTAGATTCAAAAATTCTTGTTTTTTATTCTAAAAATCACCTCGTCTATGCCCTTGTGTGAAGGTTATTTTTCTATATCATTATTTTAATTTGTAACGTATTGATAAACAAAGCATGACACAACCGTCAGCTGTGATGTTTATTAACCTTGATATAACACAATTTGTTTGTATCAATTTCTTTCTTTGAGGTCAACATTTATTAATTATTTCGAATTAAGAAAAATTTGTCTATATAGGGAGTTCTTAAAGTTTTCTATGTCATATCTCGTGTTTTATACATCACTTCCCCTCTTGTAAAAGTGTTGCGACGTTTCAGGTCCAACACCTTTTTTTATTTCTTAACTAACATATTGACATTGTTTACTTGCGATTATATTAAAATGAACTTTAAATTGTTTATAATTTATATTGTGTGCTCCGGTGTTGCGATACCTTAGGCCACGATTCGTTTTTACGAACCGCGCACTTGACCTCACTCACGTTTCGATTTGACTTTCGCTTGAAAGTTTAACTGTTTTGACCCTGACCTAGGTCACGATTACTGACACTCGCGACACTGCTGCTTAGTAGATCGTTCTTGGGGTAATTTCTCTCTGTTCAATGTTGCTATCTGGGGTGGCTCGCCTCTTGGTGCTGTATCTGTTCCATCTCTATCGCCTCTTCGTCTTGTTTCTGGGTTCTGCTGTGGGAGTGTATTACCCATGCTGTAAGGGAATCTCATATGCTGCATACCATTGCGATGCCACATCCTACTGTTTGTTGGATGCGGATTGCATTTAATATCGTGTTTACCATGTATTTTAGTAGTTGATATGTGCAGTATATACCACTTATTATTGAACCTATCTCCGTGAAACATTCCCAAGTGTGTTTTAGGGTGGATTCGGCTAGGTTTTTGATTTCTTTTACATCGAAAATATCTGACACTGTTTATTCTTGGCTGTTCTGCATTCAATCCGACTGCTCTGCTGCTGCTTTTCTTTTTATTTTTCGAGAATGTCTCTCTCTGTTAGGCGTCATCTATGTATTGCATGCTTGCTCTATCTATTTATGAGATCGACATTCTGGGGTAGAATTGGCATTGTCGGTTGAAGGTATTGTTTGTCTTCAAGGCAATGATAATTCTCGTGTGCTCGGTTCGCTATATTTTAATAGTAGGTTTCTCTTTTGTAGTGTTAAAGCGAAACCTTTGTCTTCTTCTTCTATAACTTAAACTTTTTCTTGGGTTTCGATTGATTATTCGTGATTTGGTTGATACAATTATATTACTTTGTATCTGTGCATTGCTCTGCATCTTCCTCTGCTGCTTCATCGACTACGGATGTGTGGCTATGCATCCCGCAGAAAAACATGAGTCTGGTTACAACTACTAGGCATGACCATACTGGGTGCCGTTCGATTTCGTTGCTCTGGAAAACTGGAATTTTCGTGCTTTCCCTGGCGTACGTCACCTTGGGTTCCGGGCACTTTTGAACGTCTTTTAGGGATATCACTGTAATGTTTGTATTGGGGTTTGAACAGTCTTAAGCAATTAGCGTAATTGCTGTCTGGAGCCCGCACATAATGAATGTTACCCAGGTCAGAAGAACGATCTGTCGTTTTATTGTCGCGCACTTATGATACCTTTACAATTTTTTTTGAAAAATTACATTTGTTAACATTCATCATTTTAATAATAATTATTTACTAGTTATTTATTTTTTCTTTCAAAAAAAATAATGTTTTATTTTTCCCATGTTAACGCTACATTTGCGTTGTTATCCTTAGTTTATTTTTCTCAATTGACCGAACTGTACAATCATTTAGGACTGTCAATTGAGTTCATTGTTTAAGACTATTGCCCTTTTTTCAAATTTCTAGTTGGTGACTAAAATGTAACTTATTTGTTCACCTTGTATTTAATGAAATTGAATCTAAAAATACCTTGGATTTATTTTGCAAGCGTTGCATTGTTTGATTAAATTGTTTACTGCCTTGACCTTGCCTTTTGTAGTGTCGGTGCCTTGTATGTAATTTTTGGGACACCCGGTTAAGTCAATGAAAATATAATAAAGCAGATCAATACAATATATAAAAATTAATTGTACGTTATAAACTTACGTTTTGGAATATCACTAGACACAAACTACACAATATTACTGTTGAGGGTGAAGGGGCCGTCCGTACTTAGACTGGCCACTTCGGGAAGAGTTACTGTCTCTTTCTCTAGATTCAAAAATTCTTGTTATTGATTCTAGAAATCACCTCGTCTATGCCCTTGTGTGAAGGTTAGTTTTCTATATCATTATTTTAATTTGTAACGTATTGATAAACAAAGCATGACACAACCGTCAGCTGTGATGTTTATTAACCTTGCTATAACACAATTTGTTTGTATCAATTTCTTTCTTTGAGGTCAACATTTATTAATTATATAGGGCGTTCTTAAAATTTTCTGTCATATCTCGTATTTATTACAGTGTAAATGTTTCTTATTCTTATTAATTAATAAAATATCTCGATTATTTTGAAGTTCTAATTTAAATATAAACGTATCCTCCCTCACGGTAATTCCCTACAAATAATTAGTTTCATCTTGAGGACTGAAGTTAGCTGGCCTTTCACTTTTTAAACTAAGCAGATATTCATCTATTACTCCAATAATTTCATCTGGCGCTCAACAACTAGAATTATAATAATATAAACCTAATACATAATTAAAATTATAAATAAATGAATAGAAAAGAAAATATCATAACAATTGACGAGCCAAACGTGTGGCAAATAAAACAATATATTATCTACCAGGTAACCAGAAAAGAATACAAGGGGGCGTAACAGCAGTTTTAAATTGTGATTTTCCATCGAAATGCACTCAGTAGATGTACTAAAAAAATATATGTTTTCAAAGCTAGGCTTTATTCGAGTAATTTTTTTTCAACGGTGTTTGACGTATCTGTATAATTCTTATTGATCCCGCTAGAGCGCATTCTTATATATAACAACAGGAAGATGTGAAATACTCTACACCCCTTACAAAAGATTTGATTTCAAATCATATGATGTATAAGGTCACACAAGTGATATATTCTACTTATAATCTTGTTAAAATGAACTATGGCTTCATATTCACATTTTATTCCTTATTAATTTGAAAGTTCAAATGTTAAATAGTTATTTGTGTTTATTCTGGTTTTATTTTAATACATTTGGTATTTCAACAGGTCTTATTGTAGTACGGTATAAAGAAGCTTTCTGTTTGCTTTGCAGTTCTGACAACTCAAGCGAAGCAGGTGTGGCCTTTTCTTTGTAATACGTTTCGATAGTGTAATTCAGATGGGGTCCTTTCAATCTAATGTGTTTAGCGAATGAATCTTCTTCTTTTATCTCCTCTCTTGTTTCTTTGGCATATAACCTGTGACAATTGATGGGGAATGGAAAGCGTTCGCCACTCATTCACGCTCTGTGAAGTTTTCCTGAAATTTAATTTCCAGCATATTGTTACGAAACAGCACACTGGTATAGTCCTTGAATCCGACTCTGTCTAAGCCATGTATGAAAGTTAAAATTATGACGGATGCGCAGGGATTTCTTAGAATTGTTTACGATTGTGACTACCTTACCTAGACATTGTTTTTGCGACCAGTCTTATCTAGAAAATGCGAGAGCCAATTGTTTATGTGTAAGCCGCAATCTAGAATTATCTAGTAAAGAAGGCACCAATATATATATAAAAGACCGACCAGCGGAGAAGTTCAGTTTAGTTTACAAAGTGATCTCGTGATATAAACAGCATACAAGTAAATAGTCTAAGTAGTGAAGTGTTTATATAAATTAATGTATATAATATAAATTAGTGAATAGTGTGGTGAATAAATGAATTAAGTTAGTAGACATAACGTGTGTGTATAAATCTATCTCACCCACCCGTAATAAAATCGTTTAGATAAATACGCAAACCATTACATTGATGTCAGGTGTGGGGTAATACAAATAAAATATACGTTAACATAGCCAAGAGACTTAGTGACTTGAAAGTGACAGAGCTAAAGGAAAATCACGAGCTGGAAACGTCCGGTAAGAAGAGTGAGTTAGTTGAAAGTGGCACTGGTAAGTGACGGCCTGAATCCAGAAACGTTTTTATTCAACGACAAGGCTTCCACCTCAATCTCGTCAATTCCTGCTAGCATGGACGAGAAGATTCCTGCCATGGCAGAAAAGATTTCAATTAATGTTAAAACGATATTTCTGCTATAAAGAACGACTTTTCTAATATGAAAAATGATATTTCTGCAGAGTCGAGAATAAAATTTCGTCTCCAAAATCGGATATTGAGAATAAGATGACAACGACGAACGAGAAAATGAAATCAGACATGGATAATAAAATGACAACGATGGAAAAGCAGATGGACGAGAAAATCAAGGAGTTAGAGGCAAAGATTGCCAATTTAAGAACACAAGACACTTCAGCAGAAGAGAAGAAGATCGATATCTGCAAACCAGAAACACAATCCAAGACAGAAGACATTGGCAGCTTTACCCGAGTCCAGGCCCAAACGTTCGATGGAAAAATGTCGTGGACCTATTATGTGAAACAGTTTGAAGCAGCCGCTAGACTGAATAATTGGTCTGATAAGGAGAAAGCAGTAGGTTCACTGCTTTCTCCTATAGCGCTTCGGGAAGATTTTTTAGATGTACTTCAGACGATACCGCTTGAACAAACTGATGACTTCGAGCTGCGATACGGTCACGAACATCTAGAACATTTGTACCAATCCCAGCTGAAGTACCGAAGGCAGAAACGTTACGAAGAGTATGAAGTGCATATTGCCCGACTCGTTCGATTTGCTTATCCGTCAGCACCAGAGAACATGATGGAATGTCTGGGTACTATAACAAAATTAGGACCATCCCGGAAGAAGTTGTCTAAGACATATTTGACCAGTTCGTCAGTTTAATGAAAAGTATGATGGACAAGAAGCCAAGAAAAAGTAGATAATGGAATTGTGGCGAGCTAGAGCATGTACGTAGTTCGTGTAAGCGCCCCAAGACTTCTGCAAACCAAGAACCCCAGCCACAGGAAAACTAAAACGGGTCGGCTACGAGGGGGCAGCACCGACCCATGATCGTTCCAAAGACATTCTCATACTGATAGCTTAGCTCAGATGTCGCAACGACAGTGTATATGAAGATGGCGAAATAAATGGCAAAAGACCTATGAAACAGTATAAAGGTGGAGGCCCTCCCAAAAGGATTCCTTTAGATATCGATGGACCATTTCCGACGACAGAAAATGGTAGCAAATACATACTGGTTGTGATGGATTATTTCACAAAGTGGGTGGAAATTTACGCTATCCCAAACCAAGAGGCCACAACTGTCACGGATGTATTGGTGCAAAAATTTATCAGACGATATGGAGTGCCATTAGAAGTCCACAGTGACCAGGGAAGAAATTTCGAAAGCCATCTGTTCCAGAACATTTGCGAGAAGCTGGGAATGAAAAATACCAGGACAACAGCATCACATCCACAGTCAGATGGAATGGTCGAGAGAATGAACAGGACTATTGGAAAATACCTGTCCAAAGTAGTTTCCAGCCATCAGAGAGACTGGGACCAGTACCTTTCCCTATTCACATTGGCTTATCGATCTGCCGCCAATGAGTCCACGGATGAAACGACTGCGAATATCCTGTTTGGACTTGAAATGAGGCTTCCTTGTGACCTGGAGTTTGGCTGTCGGCCTGGAGAAGATCTAACAGGAGAAGACTACGTGATCCAATTGAGAAGAAGGCTGGACGATATTAATGAATTAGTTCGAACAAATCTTCAAGTTGCCAGCTACAGAATGAAAAATCGGTACGACACGCAGGTCACAGAAGGCGGTTTTAAAGGAGGGGACAAAGCATGGTTACATAACCCGACGAGGTGAAAAGGATTTTCTCCAAAATTACAAAAATCTTGGGAAGGTCCATACTTAATCAAGAAAAGGATCAATGATGTTATATATCGCATAAGCAAGATCCCCAACGGAAAACCAAAAGTAGTTCACCAAAACCGACTAGCGCCATTCGAAGGAGACCATGAAAACAGAAAGGAGTGAACCATATTCGAGATGTGTCTGATCCTACCTACGATGAATTTATGGACGCGTATGGAGGTACCGGGAAAACTTCAGAACAACGACAAGATTTGTTCATTCTCCCGGAAAATTATTTACTGGCATATAACATCCCCGCCCGTCTCAAGAACGCACGAGGGTTGGCATCCGTCGTTCAAAAGAAGTTCGGGCAATTAGAAAATCTTGGAGACCAGATTCCAGCTCCAGGGAAGACACTGAAACTGAAACATAATTCGCGGTACGTCTTCTATGTAGCAACTAAAAATGAATTTCAAGATCGATCTACCTACCGCGATGTATAGGAAGCTTTTCTAAACCTCCGAGACCATGTGTTAGAATACAGCGTGAAGAAACTGGCTATGCCTAGAATAGCGAGTAACCAGTTGGATTGGCGAGTTATCAGGAACATGGTAGAAATTATCTTTCGAGATAACGTTGTCCAGATATTAATTTGCAAGTACAACCCCCATTATCAGTATCCGATGAAGACGATGCCCTGCTATTTCCATAAGATCGGAAAGTGTAGAAATGGGGCCAGTTGCCGATTCAAACATCGAGTATCGGCTGCACAAAAGTTCCAGGAGGAACTGCCATTTAAGGAGGGAGTAATGTTACGAAACAGCACACTGGTATAGTCCATGAATCCGACTCTGTCTAAGTCATGTATGAAAATTATGGCGGATGCGCAGGGATTTCTTTGAATTCTTTACGATTTTGACTATCTTATCTAGACATTGTTTTTGCGACCAGTCTTTTCTAGAAAATGCGAGAGCTAATTGTTTTTGTGTAAGCCGCAATCTAGAATTATCTAGTAAAAAAGGCACTAATATATATATAAAGGACCAACCAACGGAGAAGTTCAGTTTAGTTTATAAAGTGATATCGTGATATAGTTAATAGTCTAAGTAGTGAAGTGTTTATATAAATTAATGTATATAATATGAATTAGTGAATAGTGTAGTGAATAAATAAATTAAGTTAGTAGACACAACGTATGTGTATAAATTCATCCCACCCGTAGTAAGAACGTTTACTAAATACGAAAACTATCACAATATGTTTAGCAGACAAATGCTTGTCTTTATTTCCTGCCATTAAGAGAACCGCGAAGAGTGCTTTTAGCTAATTTTTATCTTTTGGGATACGTTAGCATTACTGTGATATTTTCATGCAAGTCTAGCAAATTCTGCATTTGAATGAAGAAGAATAATATCTAATATTTGATCTGAGTAGAAGTGTAGGAACAATTTTTAGCGTTTCCTTTAGGAACGGCAATAAAATGAAGAATATTGCTGGCAGCAGCCCTTTCGTTAGTATTTGTAGGCATCTCCGCATTCAAAAACTTCTCTTAGATTTTATCATGTATTGAGATAAGAACGCATCACTTGCTGATGCAATTGGCATTTCTCCATTTATTCATTCTATGGCACATACATTCCATTTATTCCTTCCTTTATTTATTCCTTCTAAGGCACATCGCCATCTGAAGAATCTTCTAATTCATAATCTACATTGTCCTCTGCTAGAACATTTTCGTTGCCTGAACACTCTTCAATTTCATATCCTGCATTGTCCTCCCAATCACCACCCCTGTCTTCAAAAGAATCCAGCTCACTGTCCCACCCTTAGAGTAATAATAAACATAGAGAGGGATATTCATTCATAAACACGTTTATAATTGCGGCCAATAATTCTAAACCCCTGTAGTGAAATAATGAATGAATTACAAAAAGTGGGGATGGTATTTTATCTACATGCCCTTGGTAATTTCGGCTGTTTTACTGACAAACTTGGCACCGACGAACCGTGATAATCCAAAAACATTAAATTAATCAATTTGAAAGTTTATTTTGCATCTAAAATTGTTCAAAAACACATCAAAAAGAAAGAACTTAAAGTTTACTGTCTAGTCGTAATGGCGGTCGTATAAACAAACCACGTTTGACATTATTTACTACAATACTACGACCCATTCGAAATGATCGTCGATCACAGTCTGACGATATTTGCATCTCGCTTCATATGACAATTAAACAAGGACACAACTACTAAATAGATTACTATTGACACATTAAACAGGTACTGCAATTTTGAGCAATGTTGCCACTTTTAGTAATAACCATAGAGGTATCTAAGGGTACAACAAATACTTGTTTAAAATTTATATAAGAATATGCATTTATTAAATAAAATTAAAGTATTATCAATTCATTCTAAAAGCAGCGACTAAATGCATAAATTATTATGTTTTTTTCGAAGTCGAAATGAAGTTTATAATTTATTAATCACCGGTAGTTTTATTTTTCTGATAGTAGTAAACAATTAAAGCCTGTTCCCCACTACGCACTGCATAGAGGTCAAGAACAAGAGACTCCTGGAATTACTTAACCTCCATCTGTTACTACCCTAATAACTCTTGACGCTGCATTTTCAAGAGTTCGGTAGAGTAAACCATATCAAAAATCTGGCGCCCGAGAAAATCTGATAAAGAGACGTCCATTATCTTTTGAAGAAAGAAAGAACACGTCACAAAATATGCTTACTCGTGACCCTAGATGTAAAAGACGCCTTCAATAGGACACCCTGGCAAGGAATAGAATAGAAAAGAAAAAAATACCGCCATATTTTATACGACTGCCGGAAACTAAGTACCTAGGTGTCTCATTTGACCAAAGTGCCGAAATAAAAAGTAATATTTTAAATACATGCAGAAAGGCTGAAGCAACGGTAATGGTTCTAAGCCTACTGATGCCAAATAGAGAGGGATCATCAAGCAAGCGCAAACTACTGTTTACGGTAGCTCATTCAGTCATGATGTCCGCTGCGCCGGTATGGCTAGAAACACTAAGATACCAAAAGTATAAACATTTGTTCCTCAAAATACAAAAAAACAAGCTATCTGCATATGCAGTGCGTTTCACACTGTATCGACTAAAGCAATACTGGTATTGGCAGGTATAATACCCATAGACCTGTTAGTGTACGAGAGAACAACTACACATGGAAAAGAGCAAGCAGCTAAAAAGGCAAAAGGAAAAAATACGAATGGCACAAGAGTGGACATAGGAAGATAACATACGCATTATCACAGCTGTTATGTGGACATGGGTGCTTTGCATCCTAATTCTGCAGATTCAAATTGAAAGACTCTCCACAATGCCAGTACTGTGGAGATGAACAATATGACGTCTATCATGCCTTTTTTGAGTGTTCCAGGTGACAAAACGAAAGAAGAAGAGCAGAAACAGAAGCGAATATCAACCTAACTCCAGAAAACATAGTAGGAACCATGCTACTGTCCCTAAAAATGTAAAATGTGATCTCCACTATGGCGACAAACATCGTGAGTAAAAAAGAAGGAGCCGACAGGAGAAGAATTACTAAAATCAACTACAGACGATAGAACGTCCCGATGAAGTAAAACCGTCAGGTAGTTCCATCGAGACTCCGGATCTGGGGGAGATTTTTAAGTGGGTAAAAATCCCACACCACCGCCTGCTAAAGAACACTAAGGAGCTGTCTTTTTGAAGATTTCTTTCCTCGGCCCTCAAAGAAAAATTCCTGGAAGATTATGTATTTGGAAATTCCTTTTCGACAGGCAAATGTTTTTCAAACATGTTTGTACACAAAACCACAATACATTGAATAATTCCCCATCGGTTTAACAAATGGAGATGAACGCAAGTTCAACTCAAACTCACTATTCAAAAGTCTTGAACAATAGGTCATCATTATATATTCTGAGTAGTAATTTTTAGGAATTATCCTTTTCCGTTTTCAGATTCATGGAGAAGGCATTGGACCAACAATTCATTGAAAAAATCTGAGCAATAATGAATTTCCCAAAACCCCAGGTATTCTTGGAATGATTATTTTTATACTAACCAAAGTAGCAGAGTATTAAGATTAGCTGAATGATTCTCAGAAATATGATACAAACAGAAAAAAATGAGATAGTTTAGGTGCCCGATAATGGAACTGCATTTTGGTAGTTCAAGAATACCTCCACTGATGTAACAATTTCAACGCATCCATCATCATACTTCTCTTCTCATTCTATGACAAAGAGTCAGATAGCCAAATAAAAGACTGCAGTAAGGTGAGTGTTGCTATTTTTGTTAGGTTAAGGACATACTATCACCACTTTCAACTTTGTAGAGGTAGAGTTCTACATCCTTGAAATATTTTGAGAATTAAAAATGTTTTTTATACACCTGTTTCTAAATTCGTCATATTTTGTAGGCTTTTTTCATCATACCTTGAAATATTATAAGATCAGAATAATGCCTGTTTGAAATTTGTTTTTGTTGAAAAATTCAATTCAAAAATAAAACAAGATTAAACTTTATCGCATTTAATAAAGAAAATAAAAATCAGATCAAATATAAAATAAAAAACAAAATTCTTCTGTTCTATTCTTTTAATGAAAAATATACATTTTTACACATACAAATACAAATTTTCATAGGCATATACACTAACTTATTACTATTACAGTCACAGTATGTTTGGCATCGTTGAAATTAAACTGCACTCTCAGGTAATTCAGCCTGCCGCTATTTGAATGCTTTGGTGAATTTCTTTGGGAAATCTGAAATTTCGTATAGCTCTTTTTTTACATTGGTCAGTTTGGGTTTTTTGATGTCACACACTACGTGATTTTCGGGGTATACTAGAATATCATCCATTTTTGGACACTTCCAATAAGAACCATGTTTTCCATGCACTTAACTCTGAATTGCTTTTCATTTTATCCAATTCCAAGACTATTCCTGGGTTTATTTTATCTCCAACTTCAGAATTTAAACTATTCTTGGTTTTCTCTATTTCCTTTGGCTTTGCTTCTTTCTCCTTCTGCTTTTCTAATCTCATCTGTTTTCGAATTTTCTTCTCTTCCAATTCCTTCAACTTTTTGTCTCCCTTTTTTTGCTGGTAGGCCTGCCAATCATCCGACGAAATTACTACTGGAAATTTTTCTTTACGTTTTCTTAAAACCTGTTTCTTATCCGTAGCTGGAGGCTCCCAAAATAGATATTTTTTGAAAGGGGTGGATACATTTAGAATTTTGGATTGTTCGGGTTATTTCGGAGGGGGGGTTTTATGTTTTTTTACTTCACTCGTGGCATTGCAAATATCATTCTCTTGATTTGCTTCCATGTTCTTGTTCTCCTTATCTTCCAAACCAATTTCTTCACTATCTTTGTTTTCTACTTCACTCGTGGCATCATGAATATCGTTCTCTTGCTTTGATTCTTGGTTCTTTCTTTCTGTATCTTCCTTTCTTCCAATTATCTTTCCTTCATTTTTATCTAGTCCTTCAACTTTTTCTCCATTTTGTTCGTCACAACTAGTTATTTGCGAATTCATTATGACGAACAAGACAATATCATTCTCTGTGATATTCAGATCATCATCAGCGAGATTAAAGTCAGATAATGAAGGAAAGGTTTCTGAATGCTCAACTAGGATAACATCATCTTTATCTTCGTGAGTAGTTTCATGTCTATCAAGATTTATTGTTATGACAATAGGCTTATTGACGTGATCTAGTTGTTGTTGGTCTATGTTTTCTTCTGGAACGCTTTCAACCTCTCCTCCTTCTAATTTCTTCCAGAACAAAAACAGTCCCGTATTTGCAAAATCTCCTAACCATATTTTGCCCGACTTCTTGAAGGCATCTATTTTGGTAATATTTTCTTTCTCCAAGTATATCAGAAATTTTCTCCTATCATCTGCTGTAAACAGCAACTCTTCTTCATTAGTTATCGGCTCAGCAGATGTATGCAAAATATTATCATCATGGTTTTGGAAAAAATTCCCAAATTTAATATTATCGGGATTAAATGGCAACAAGCCACAAGTTCGAAAACCATTTTTTATACTTTTGGAAAAGGTATTGTTCATAGTCAGTGCTTCCTTCAGGATTGGCGCAAAGTTTTCTTCCACAAATGGTTCATTGTGGTTAACTCGCCAGTTCTGGATGCCTGTCTTGTAGTCTGACTTGGAGAATGGAAAATCGCAACATCTAAAGGTTGCAGAATATGCGTAGAATTTGGAAAGAGGCTTATCAAGATGATTCCATTTTCAGAACAGAAACGGCTAAGCTGGAGTGTCAAGTGGGAGGTATGCCCATTAACAAATAGAATAATCGGCCTTTTAATATTGTTTCTATCTAGCCACTGATTAAATGGGCTAGCGATAAACTCAAAAAAACTCTCCTGGGTCATCCATCCATTTTCTGATCTGCCCATAGACCAATCTTCAGGAAATTTAGTAGTTATTAATTTTGGGATCCTTTGGAATGCGTAAACCACTAAAGGCGGATGCAACTGTCCCAAAGCATTACACATGATTAAAACTGTTAGGAACTCTTTTTCTCCAGTGGTTATGTGAGAATAGACAGTTCTATCACCCTTTTTGGCAAGAACTTTGTCTCCTTTTGGAGGCAAAAAATGCTGTTTCATCGCAGTTGTAGACTCTCTCATGTTCCGATAAAATATCAAGATATCCGTTTTGCTCAAGGAATTGCCAAATCTCTGCAAACCACGCTCTTATTTGTGCTTCGGATACTTCTGACCTCTGCTTGCTGAGATTTTGAGTGGTGCGTAGACTTAATTCTGGATGTCGTCTCATAAATCGTTTGTACCAGTTCCTTCCGGGTCGATTGTTGGTAAATGGGTTGGGCCTTTATAATTCGGAGAGAATCTGCTGCACACTATCACAAACTTGATCCTTGGTAATCGGGAATCCCTGAGTTACCATCTTCAATACCCAGTTCACCAAGATTTTCTTCTCTTCGGATGATAGAATGGTGGGTATTCCAATCTTCGAACAATGTTTTCGATTGTACTTGTCAGATAAAGTAAAACATGGTATTTTAAAAGTTTTACTTGCAGCCGAAATACTCATACCATTTCTAATGGCAGCGACAGCGTTATTTATATCTTCTTCTGTGTATGACTTAGAATTTGTTGGTCTCATTTCTGAAGATTTTTTCAAATTCTTAAGTAGATGTTTTCCTTCCGAAAAAAGAGAAAAAGAGCCTCTTTCTTCTGAAACAAAATTTGTTCTTAGTTTGGGTTAGTTTGGGTTAGGTATCTATCCTTTTCTTTCATATCTACAGGGTATTTCGGATGTAATATTATAATTTTGAGAAACATTTTGTGTAAGTCAGTGCCTGAGGAATTTTGCACCTGAAGATGGTAATTACTTAGTAAAGATCTTCGATACGGGTTTAGATAAGAGGATTAAATATTGCACATCTTCAAGTCATTTAGCATAATTTTTTTAATTACTAAAGGCAAATTGTAGATGAAAAAAGTTTCAATAATTTTTTGTTACAAAAAGTTTCGAAAATATTAACCAGAAACTATCTTTAAGGAATAAACTTAACCGCTAGCCCAAGTTTTTGTACGTGCCTTACTTCGTAAAGTTACATTTGTAGCACCCTGTATAAGCAGCAATTCAAAAACCGTGTGAAAAGGTACGACAAAATATTAGCACACAAAAAAGTTCAGAATATTCTAGAAGTATTCATTTTCGAGATATTATGATAATTTTGTACAAATAAAGTTAGATATTAATTTAGTGCCAACTTACATACCCTTAACGAAAATGGCAAGATACCCTCTTAAGTGTATTTAATTTCGTCATGAACTTTTGAGGAAGAAATAAGCGAAAAAATATTTTTTTTTGTTAGGACTAAAGTTCAAACCTTCAACGGGATCGAAAGAAAAGGAAAAGCACATAATTCACCCAAATAACAAAATTTTATTGTATTTTTAGTAACATGTTCCTCACGAAAAGTAGTGTGTCTAACTTCGTCACCTCTAATGATAAAGGTATGACAAAATTAGCACACAATAAGATCAAGACTAGTTATTAATAATTCCTACAATGACATGATAATACTTACGTTAAATCAAGGAAAAAAATAGCTATGAGAGTTCAGTGTCATAGGTGCTAACTTCGTCAACACTGACGAAAATGGCAATAGACGTACTTTATTGTTTCTAATTTCGTCACGCAATTCTTAATTAGAAATATTGAAAAAACAATATTTATTTTCAATAAAACTAAATATCCAACCTTCTAGATGATTCCAAAACCAGAGAAAACAGATACTCAACTAAGAAATAAGCAAATTTTATTACATTTATAGCAGCATGCACGGCACTTACCTTAGAAGGACACGCGTCTATGCTGTGCGGGCTCTGACACACGACTGAATAATTTGTTTTTATGATTTTGTGTTTCGAAATTCTGCAACCAAAAATGCTTTACATTGTTGCCAGATGTATTAAGATTTATTTGGAAAGCATTAATTTCTAATATGCTGTTTGAAAGTGTTAATAAATACATATAATAGTGAAAACTGTCGAAAATAGCATCACTGACGAAAATAGCAGCATTTACCTTACTAACTAGAATTTAAAAATTAGTCCTTATGATCCTGACTGACTAAGGTGCAAAATTTTCAATGATCTGATAAATTTGGTCTGAGCTAGACAAATATGTAAGATAATGGTCATATTGTCAAATGTTGAGAGTTTTCATGCATAAAAGCAGCACAATAACATGTCAGCAGAAACTTCTTATCACCATCTCTTAAACACGTTAGACGTTAAATATCACAAGAGCGCAACTGCCTTTCTTGAATACTTACATAATATTATTATGGATTCGACCCCCTTCAAGACACACTTCAAACCACAGTTATCGAAAAAAAATTCGCAAATATTCAGCAACACGCAATCATGTAATCATTGAAACAGTTTCAGAGTTATATTTGGGACACAACGACAGATATATTTCAAGGTGGGTGATAGAAGTGAAAGGAAGAGAAGGGAAGATAATGACCGTAGACCAGTTAAAACGCATTTTTCATACAGTAAAAAACTGGAGCTTATTCAAACGGAAAGCAATGTATCTAAATCAGTAGGAACTTACCTGATCTCACTCTAATATACTTGAAGTAGATGTTATGCAATGTCGAGTGTTATCAATATATATCACAATTTTATAGTTTGATATAACTCGTTATTATTAACTATTAAACCAACAAAATGACAAGAAGAAAACGGAGAATAATTTTCCATTGTAAGCTAGTTTTAATTACAATCTAAATACAAATGATATATCGCATATACAATAGAAATAAAATAGTAAAAAAATTCTCAGTGGATTCACTTAACCAAAAGTTCCCCATTTAGTAGTTCTACAGCCACTTTGTTCCTTAAGTATGGTATGTGGTCTTGACTGAACCCAATCCTAGCATCTCTAGTGATAAATTCTGCATATGCACATATGAAAACGCCGCAATCATTGCCGTTTGACTGCTGAGGTATATCTTTGGTGTTTTCCAATTTGAAATCAGACGTATAGAGAGGAATTTTTTTCTTATCTAGGTGTTCAGCTTCTAAGTAATTTTTCAAAGCCTCCAAACACCTGTTGTTACTGTTTCCGTTGCTATCGTAATATCTGTAATATATTTCAAAGTTATATGAAATCCAATTTCGGTATAATACATTGAAGCGAATTCCTATTGAATATTAACAATTGCCAATCAAAGTTCTCCTTTTCAGTTTAAAAATGAATTGTAGTATGGAGAATTAAAACATTCATTCAAATTATGAAATAGAATTTCAAGAAGAAGTATGTCTTCTTCTTGAAATTCTACTAGTTCAACAAAACATAATAAATTTAGAACAAACATTAACAAAAACCGACGGAAAAATTTAATCTGTTCAAGAGGAATAGTAGATAAGCCTTAGCAAATCAAGGCAACTTAGAAAATATATCACTTGAGGAAAGCATTAGTATTGCTCTACTATCGGAAACATGTTTCAAACCAGGTACCTACGATAACTTTACAGGTTTTAACAATGTAAGACAATATAGAGGGGAGGAGGAGTAGCAATACTTAAAAAAATCTTAAACTATAGTATTTAGATCTCATTTGTACGGAGAAAATCGAAAAAAATAGTTAATACGAATAAGTTATCCATCAATGTCATATTAATTAACTACTGTACCAATATACATTAGACCTGTACGAATTTAAAAATTGATTTTGAATTCTTCCTGTGACTTAAATTCCTATCTAATAATTATAAGGCATTCCATATACCTCAAAAATCTGTTACAAATACTTCCTGAAAAATAAATCATTAATCATATCTATTTATTATGCTACGCTCCATACGCATATCAATTTTAACCCTCCTTTCATAAATTACCATATAACCTTCTAGTTAACAAATAAAAAATTATTTCATATTATTCTGTTCTAAACAAAACCGTCGTATCCAACGAATAGTGTCATAAATCACGTAGTCATATTTCACAAATACCTCACTCTACATCCCCTTCTTAAACTCTCTCTAGAAAATTCTACCACCCAATAAATAACCGAAAACCTAACAATCTGCATCATCACAAGAGCAATGTGATTCTTAATCAACTCTTTTACCGACAAATAGCCCGGCTTTTCCTAATTAATATAATGAGTACTCATTAAAATTGAAATTAAAAAACATAACAATAGTGAAACAGTGGTAACTTCTTAATGGCAACGCAAAATAAAACTTTATAATGGAATCTTTCAAATAAAACCTGGTAAACAGTATATAACAGTTTAATTTAACCATTAGATTAGATTAGATTTTAACGGGTTTACAATGCACTGAAACCTAAGGTTGATTGTGTCCCCCCCCCCCCAATCAGAGCTGTTCTCGCTGCTACTACAGCTCGCCTTCCAGTTCCAAGGTTCTAATTATCTCTATCATTTGGGACGGCTTCAAGGAGGTTGGTTTCTTGTTTGAAGCATTTCTTGCGTTGGCTTGCAATGGCGATGCATTCTAGAACTAGGTAATCCGGAGTTTCATCCCCTCCCCCACAGTATCTACACTCGTCAGTTTCTGCTGGACCTATTCTCATTAGATGATTCCTAAGGCAGCAGTGTCTTGTAAGGAAGCCCGTGAGGAGATTTAGCATATACTTACTGAGGTCTGAATATTTTTTTGGATCTAGCAGTGTCAAAGTTCCGCATGAACTTTTTGGAAGGTACCGCCAGAGTGCTTCTCTTTCGGCTTCCTCTTTTTTCCGGAACTCTTTCCTATTAGTTCAACCATATCCAATAACAATTATTAAACTTACAACGATACAAGTAAATTATAGATGTCGTCACATCAGATAAGTGAGTGGTCCGTCGAAACAATTTAGTTCTATACTCTCCACAGCTCTAACCCAAAGAAAAGTTTTAGTCTGTGAATATGGTCCTAGCGAGCCAGGATAGAATCCGTATAGGAGCCTTTGCAGTACAAAAAATACATATCTTCAACGTCCTTCGAGGAACAGTCCTACGAAAAACATTTCCAGCCTTCGAAAAAAAACCGATGCAAAACAACATATCGTCCTTCAGATAACCACCCTAGCAGACGCCGGCATTCAGTGAAAAATAGACAGATACAAGGAATTTATTATTTCAAATCAGTGACTGATAAAATTTTACATATCTGAACAAACTTTGTAACATTTATACATACAGCGTGCGGCAAAATACAATCCTTAAATAATTTAAACATTTATTACAATTCATAATTTGAAATTTAGCTTTGGACATTTATTATCATTCTTTAATATCAATTTTGTGAAACAATCATATTTCTATCACGCAATATTATTCAAATTCTTCAAAATAATTTGCATTTTGAACTGTTTGGTCTACATTCACATTATACAAACATTAGTAGACAATACATAAGGCACTTTTGTTTGTACACTTCATGAATAATTGTCATTAGGTTCATGTGTCACAAAGCTGTTCTTTTTTACAAAATAAATATTTTATTGTGAGTGAATATCTTACATTATAAAATTAATTTCGTATTTTCTCTCACAAAAATTGAGAGATCCAACAATATGATTTTAAAATCACAATCAGACATCACTTTTCACATTGAGAAATGCAAATCTCTTTGTTAATTGAAACTCAAAATAAAATCAGAAAATTAAATTCAAATCTTCATAACATACAGGGTGAGATTCGCATCCGTTTTATCTTCCACATATACCGGTTTTTACAAGAAATAATTCAAAGCACAATGCTTGTACCAACTTAATGATTTAATCACAAATAACTTTACATTCAATTCCAAACTTGGAAAATTTCAATATTTAAAATCATACTTACGAGATGACCCTCTGAATTCAATTTCACAATTACCTGGTAATGAAAATAACTTCGATGTAGCTTTAGATTTGTTAAATTCCAAATATGATAACACAATGCAAATTGTTACTGCCCATTTCAACCGTTTAACATCCTGTACTAATGTGTCAAACTATACTGCACAGCAATTAGGAATATTTACTTCTGAATCGAGAGCTGTAGTAAAATCATTATCAAATTTCAATATTAGTAAATACAACTTTTTTGATGCATTTATTAAAAAATTAAATTAGATCATGGCTCGAAGAAATAACTTAATCAAAACTGAATCTTCCTCTATGCTTAATTTAAAAAAGAAATGTACTGTTCTGGCCAAACTTATTCCAACAAAACCTCTCACACTAGTAGTCATTATTCTGGTGTGACCACGCGACTTAATCAAAACTTACTCTCGAATCAACACTCTTAAATTACAAACCACTATTAAATGAAAGCTTACTTTCAAATTAAAACACTGTCAACTCAAAACTTATCTTCAAATCGAAACTTGCACTCAAATAAACAATTCACTTTCTTACTCAACTTTTTTTCAGTGCAGTGTAGCACTCATTCATTACTATTTCAACTCTTATCTCGCTAAGAAAACCAAACTTTTAGTCCTCTGGAAGAGGACAATTATTAATACTAAACTAGAAAACTTTGAGATTAACTACTCAGACTTAGACATTTAAAACCCTAGACGTTTAGGAAATTAGACACTTGGACACTTTAATACTGGAAAAAAACTCAAGGAGACACTTGGGTTATGTTAATAAAGCGTCATCCCCCTCCTCACCCTCTCTCTAACTTATTAAAAAAAACTTGAGGAGACACTTGGGTGATGTTAATAAAGCGTCATCCCCCTCCTCACCCTCTCTCTCACTTATTAAAAAATAAAAACTCGAGAAGACACTTGAGTTATGTTAATAAAGCGTCATGCACCTCCTCGCCCTCTCTCTCACACTTTTAAATGGAAAAAAACTCAAGGAGACACTTGGGTGATATTAGTGAAGCGTCATCCTCCTCCTCGCCCTCTCTCCCTCACTTTTAAATGGAAAAAAACTCAAGGAGACACTTGGGTGATATTAGTGAAGCGTCATCCTCCTCCTCGCCCTCTCTCTCCCACTTTGAAATGGGAAAAAACTCAAGGAGACACTTGGGTGATGTTAATAAAGCGTCATCCTCCTCCTCACCCTCTCTCTCACTTATTATAAATAAAAAACTCGAGGAGATACTTGGGTTATGTTAATGAAGCGCCATCCTCCTCCTCGCCCCCTCTCTATCACTTTTAAATGGAAAAAAACTTAAGGAGACACTTGGGTGGTATTAGTGAAGCGTCATCCCCCTCCTCACTCACTCACTCTCTCACATTTAAATATATAGAAAACTCAAGGAGACACTTGGGTGATGTTAATAAAGCGTCATTTCCCTCTTCACTGGCTACTTAAGAATTACGTTGATGATACTTTGGATTTAAAAATACTTGACAGACACGAAAACACTAACATTCTTACCCTCTTTTTCTTGACGAGACTTAAGGAACTTTACCACTACTCATACATCAAAAAATAAAATAAAAATTTCAACCTCATTCTCGCCCGCAACAAAGCCCTTAAGACAAACGTCTATCATCATGAAACTCATACAAAGACAATCTCAAAAGAGTCGGATAAAGACTCTCGCACATACTCTTACACTCGTGGTCACTACCTTACATAATTACTCTCATGCTACCTCACACTTAGAAATGAATTATTACTTGCACTCGCATTCAATATCATCCTTACTCTCACTTATACTCGTACTCACATTTGCATTCACATTTATTCGCACTTACTCTTACTCATTTGTGGTCGCACTTACTCACAATTCACTCCACACTTTCACTAGCTCTAGTCTCTGGGCACTCTCTCTCACACTCGCATACACATTCTTAATAAATTCTACTCAATAAATTTACAATTAATTCGCATTCTCACTAACACTCCGCCAGAGGTATCGTCGGTTGGATTGAGTAGCTCGATGGTACTGCTGCCGGTCACAATACCGGATAAAGGAGGAGGGTTGTAGCATATGGCTAGCTCCCTGCTATACGGAAAAACCTAACTTGCTAAAAAACCTAACAAAAGCCTCGGAAATTCGGACGGATCACATGGTAAACGACACAAGCTACAAAAAAGGACTATGAACATTCGCACTTTGAATGTACAGGGTATTTGAACGAACATAGAAGAAATTACCCAAGAATTGGAAGTATTAAGTATTGATTTGGTGGTGCTGACGGAGACAAAGAAAAAAGGAGCTGGCCCAGAAATGATAAATAATTATGTACGTATATATATATATATATATATATATATAGTGGAGTCTCAAAACATCAAAGAGCAAAAAGAGGAGTGTCTGTTATGATACACAAAAAGTATAAAAGTACGATAACCGACTTTGAAAGTATGAATGAGAATATAATTCGGATTAACATAAATATATATCAGAGACCAGTAACCATTCTGGGACTATATGCAATATCTGACGGCGGAGCTGTTTCAGCTAAAGATGAGTTTTTCGAACAAATCCAAGAGGAAATCACAAAATAGGAAAAACAAGAGAAGTAATAATATTGGGAGATTTAAATAGTAAGATGGCCGTAAAATCAAGGATAATGTGGTGGGTCCATACGGAGAAATCAATGTAAATGACAACGGGGAAAGACTAACTGAATTATATCAAAACAATCAACTAAAAGTAACTAACGGATTCTATAAATACAATGATATTCATACATACATATGGGTACAACACACGAGAAACTTGAGATCTATTATTGATTATGTAATTGTAAAACAAAAGAGTACAATGCAAATAAACGATGCAAGAGTATTAACAGGGAGAACTTGTGTATCGGATCATTACATGGTCAAAGCAAAAATACTGTTCCCCTATGGACCTGCACTGAAAAGCAACGTAACAGACAAATCAACTGAGGAAACGGACAAGCAGCAGGACAAGCAGTACAATTTGAATAGTGTTATTCATGAAAGCACACAACCACTGTATCGGAACAGGTTAAATGAGAAACTCTTTGATGTGTCAGAGTTAAACCAGAAATCTGTGGAAGAAGTAGATCAGAACGTTGTGAATAGTATTAAAGATGCCTTGGAAGAAGCAATTGGTATTAAAACTAGAACCCTTAGTAGAAAAATATTGTGGAATAAAAATATAGAAGAGCTAACTACCCAAAAAAACAAATGTATAAAAATGGACTAACACTCACTCACAAGAAGAAAGAGATCGATATCCAGAAATAAAAAGAATTACAAGACGAACTGTAGCTAATGCAAAGAGAGAAATGTGGGACAAAAAGTGTCAGGAAATTAATATGCACCTCGGGGATAAAACATGCTTTGAATCATGGAAATTCATAAAAAATATTATATCGAATGAATAGAACTGTGCAAAACTTCAGCATATACCAACAAAAAAGTGGATCGATTGCTATGAACAATTGCTGACAGAGATGAATACCTTGCAACCTCACCAGCAGAGATATTAATTGAGGCTGAAACAATCAACGTCACAGGGAACACAATTAGAGAAACAGTAAAACAACTCAAAAATGGACGTGCTGCAGGCCCGGAGGGCATTATCGCAGAGTTTATTAAGAACGGGTCAGATAAACTTTTCGATATACTTACCTGGTGTATAAACCAGTTATATAAACGGCACCCCAGTCCCGGAATAATGGAAAGTAGCCCATATAACTTCAATCCATAAAAAAGGTAACGAATTAGACTGCTCGCACTATAGAGGCATATCAGTGACAAGTAATCTCAGTCGACTTTATGGAAGAGTTCTGCGATACCTAATTGAACTTGAATATAGAGAACAGGAAGAAGAAGAGCATTCAGGCTTTCGAGCGGGAAGATCGTGAACAGATAACGAACGTCTTTTGCTTGAAACAAATTATTGAAAAAGATCAAATACTAATATGGAAACTCACCTATTGTTCGTGGATCTACGGAAGGCGTATGATAGAGTTTCCGTAAAAATGCTTTGGAAGACGCTACAAGATACCAACATCAGTCACACACTTATAAAAGCACTTAAGAATCTTTATTATGGATCAACATCAAGAATAAAAATTGATAATATCAAAAAAAAATTTGGTAAATAAAGGTCTGCGCCAGAGATGTCGTATCTCGCCCACACTTTTTAAAATCTATATAGCAAAAGAGTTAAATCAATGGAAGAAAGAATGAAGCGGAATGGGTATCGATCTTTGATAAAATTGTTTATACACTCTACAATTGCCGATGACCTGGTCATCATAGCGAAATATATGACGACAAAACTAAATGAAGAGTATAGGAAATGGGGTCTGGAAATGGATACTCAGAAAACAAAATACCTTCCAATAGGAGCTGAACCAGGAAATATCAAACTAGAAACGGAAGAAATAGGACCATGTAGCGAATACACATACTTAGGTGTTGAATTTGATACAACAGGAAAAGGCGGAAGAGAAATCAAAAAACGAATAGCACAAGCCAGGCGAATACTAGGCTGCTCAAATGGGATATGGTGGAGTTCTTATATTGGAAAACAACGCAAATACAATATCTACAAAATCTAACCTATGGCGCAGAGACATGGAGAATTACAGAAAACCATAGAAGAAAACTTGGGGCGACTGAGATGGATGTGTTCGTACGATCTCTTAGAATATCCAGAAGACACAGAATCCGAAAGGATGGCGCCAGACAACGTATGGGAGTGGACGGCTCATTAACAATAGATATTGAGAGAAAACAACGTATATGGTACGGACATGTACAGCGAATGAACGAAAACAGACTGTCGAAGTTGGCAATGTAGTGAGTGCCACCAAACCGTGGGAAAAGAGGAAGACCTAGGAAATCATGGAAAGAAGGAGTAACTAAAGCTATGATTGCTAAAGACCTAAGAAGAGGCCAATAGAATCGAGTGGAAGTTAGGTATCGGATAACGACGCCGGACGTTTTGAAACCGATCTTATTATCATTATACTTACACTCTCACTTGAACCCACAACCTAACTCCAATTCTACTCGCACTCGTAGTAGCGCTAACTCTCGCTCAAACTTGTAAAATATTAAACTTGAACTATCTCTCTTATACTCATACTCTTGCTTGCACTTGAAAACTTATTGGCACCCGCTCTAGCACTTTCCATGCATTGCAATCTCAATTGTACTCGTATTTCACTCACAATATTCAAAAGACCGAGGTTCCTGAACCGTTACTCGTTGAACAAACTGGTGCCACACTTGTAGAACTAGAATCGACCTACGCATCTCTCCTCTCATTCTTTCATAACTCTATATTAATCCCTTACTCAAAAATAAATACCACAAAAAAGAAATCAACCTTTGAATACCTCTTCTCGCCCGCGACATAGCCTGGCCCCCTTCAGAAAAATGTCTCTCTCTCATAAAATAAATAATACACTTTTTACACAAAGAAACTCATTAGTCAGATAAAGATTGTCTCATACTATTGCAGTCATGGTCACACTACTGTGTACTCTTAATTTCATACTCACATATATCTTACTCACACGTAGAAAGGGAGTAGCGCAAGCTGCACAGTAGTTTTAACGTTCTCCGAAGAAAAACGGTCCCTTTCTTACCCCGCATTATTCACTCTGTTACCTCAACAAACCGGAAAAATATCCACATGAGCTCTCCATGCTCTATTATGGAATTTTACATCCCCACAGCACTTGGTCCCTCTTTTTATTTATAGGAGTCTGAGGTTCCTCGGCCGTTACTCCTGAAACAAACTGGTACCACAATTGAATAAAATTAGAGTCGACGCTTGGCGTGACATAAGTCGCTAGGCCCCAATTGGACCGGGTAAGCCTCTGCCGGTGGCGTATTGCGCTGGTATATAGATCAAGTAGGCCCGAAATATCTGCCGCTTGGCTCTTTCTCTTCTCTCATCCTCTCATAGAACAAAAATCATCTCTTTCTCATTAAACACTTCAAAAAATTCAAAGCCTACTACTCTACAAAATAATCTTTCGTTACTACTCTTACTCTTATTATTAAATAATCGTTCTCTTTGTATATAACTTCCTCTCTCTCTCCTTCTATCAAATTCAAGCTCTTTCTCTCTTTCTCAACTAGAGGCTCTAGCATACAACTAGAGTACTCACACACTCTCTCTCTCTCTCTCTCTCTCTCTTTAAAAAATACGCGAAACTCTAGAGAACTTACAGTATTCACCCTCACTCTCTCACAAAAGAGGCACTAGCATACAAATAGAGTACTCATACTCTTTCTCTCTCTCTTTCTCTCTCTCTCTCTCAATAGGAGACTAGCATACAACTAGAGTATTCTCTCTCTTACTCTCCATCTTTTACACTAATCTTGATATTAGAGCCCTTACAACACTCTAATATCAACATTAAACTCCTTATACAATTATATTTCATACTTTTTTACTTTCATATTTACACTCATATTTTGCACGAATTTACTTTTATACACTTGTGTATCAGAGCACTATACACTGTCATTTTACATAAACTCATTTACTCAATCGGCTCATTTTCTTGTTTCTATTATCCATTCGTTGTCACTATTTCATTCTTTCACGCGCCTCCAAAATGTACTAATTTAAAAATTAATTTCCAATTTTTCTTGTAACTTAAATTCCTATCTAATAATCGTTACGCATCTAATATACATTAAAAATCTGTTACAACTACTTCCTGAAAAATAAATCATTCATCAAATCTATTAATTATGCCACGATCCATACGAATATCAATTTCAACCTTCCTTTTACAAATTACCATATAACGTTCTAGACAATAACAAATAAAAAAATATCTCATATTATTCTGTCCTAAACAAAACCGTCGTATCCAACGAATCGTGTCATTAGTCACGTAGTCACTTTTCGCAAATACCTCACCCTTCTCAAACTCTCTCTAGAAAGTTCTACCACCCAATAAATAACCGAAAACCTAACAATCTGTCTCTTTCATCTTCAGACATCGCAACAACTCTTTTACCGGCAAATAGCCCGGCTTATAATAATTAATATAATGAGTACTCATTAAAATTATAAAACATTACAATAGTGAAACAGTGGTAACTTCTAATTACAATTGAATAATACCAAGTGAACGGTGTATAACAGTTTAATTCAACCATATCCAATAACAATTATAAAACTTACAACGATACAATTAAATTATAAATCTCGTCACATCAGATAAGTGACTGGTCCTTCGAAACAATTTAATTTTACACTCTCCACAGCTCAAACCCAAAGAAAAGTTTGAGTCTGTGAATAAGAGCAGCAACAAAGATAACATTAAATGAATGAAATAACTTATTTGAAAATATACCAAAATATTATATTATTAGTGGAGATTTAAACGCCCATCATTTAGCCTTGTGATGTATTAACGCTGATAGTTCCGGAAAATCACTATTAGATGGTCTATATACTCCGGAGTATATGCAAGTGGCCAATTTTCTGATTGGATATTATTCAAGGCATCTCAAATATGAACCCTATTGAGATTCTGCTCACTAAAGCCAGTACAACGAGTGCTATGGTACTTGAGGTACCAAATTTTTCTCATTTTTGGAGAATTTTTAGTTTGTTAGACGATACAGCCTCCAGCGTGTATACAAGTTACCAATTTTATGATTGAATCTTCTTCAGGGCATCTTATAGATGAACCCTATCGATTTTTAGCTCACCAGAGCTAGTACAACGGGTACTATGGTACCTGAAGTGCCACATTTTTGTCCTTTTCCGAGAAATTTCGGTATAGTACGAAACAGCCTCCGGAGTATATACAATTGGCCAATTTTATAATTGGATATGTTTCAAGGTGTCTCATCCATAGTGTCTCACATATGTACCCTATTGATATTCAGCTGACTATACCGAGTACAGCGAGTCCTATAAATCCAGATATACTGTATTGTTGGTTACTTTTGGAGAAATTTCGGTTTGTTAACACGATACATCCCCGGTAGTGTATACAAGTGACAATTTTATGACAAAATATTAATCAGGGCATCTCACAGATGCGGTAAAGCTAGTTTTATTCTTTAAAACCGTTTATTTTCAATTTCTTCTAGAAACATTTGGCAGAGCAGCGACATGGATTTGTAAGAAAGAAATCAATTCATTCAAATCTATTTTTGTTTGTGAACACGGGATAGCAGAAGTTAGAAGTTGCAACTGGATACAGTCTATACAGATCTCAGTAAAGCCTTCGATAAGGTAAACTATGATATATTATTGGAAAAATTAAATAACTTGGGCTTGTCATCGAATCTTTTGCGTTTATTTGGTTCTTATCTAATGAATAGAACTTTTTTTTATTAACGGTCTACCATTGGTGCTAGAATATTTAGAAGGTTTGATATTCGCGGATGATTTTAAAGTGTTTAAACAATTTTTTTTCAATTATTGACTTTGTTAAATTACAGAAGGATATTAATAATGTAACAGAATGGAGCACAACCAACAAATTACCTTTCAATTTGAAAAAAATGTTCCATTATGAGTAATTCTAGAGTACAAAATATTATTAAATTCAATTATAAAATTAACGATATATCTTTAGAGCGTAAGTCAGAAATAAAAGATCTGGGAATAACGTGTGACTACAGACTCTCATTTGTTCAGCATGTAAAAAATATTGTAAACTCAGCCAATCGGGTACTGGGTTTTATTAAACGTCAAAAATCAATGTAGTTAAAATGTTACACTACTTATTAGTCAGAACCAAATTAGAATTTGCATCTATTATATGGCAAGGCGAATTGCATACACATTTGCTACAAATTGAAAAAATCCAAAACAAATTTTTGTGTTACCTATATTATAAAAAATTTCGAGTTCGTGCTGATTACCATACTATAAGGACATCATACCTTAGAACATAATTCAATATTAGATCCTTAGAAATAAGACGTAAATATGAAATGATAATTTTTTTGTATAAACTTCTTAATAATCTGATGAACTGTGCAAATATGTTATCCTTAACGTCTTTGTATATAGCACCCAGACACACTCGAACCAGAATAAAATTCTCTTTACCATTATATACAAATATTTCTAACTCTTCACTCATTGTTAACATGTTACGTTTAGCTAATAACTTGTCGGCTGTTGTCCAAGACTTGGATTGGTTTAATACCCCATATAGGGATTATAAAAAATTAACAAATGAATACCTGGATATTACTTCAGTGTGATTCATTGAAAACTTTTAAGGATTGTCTATAATAGTTGAAAATTTCTTAGACTCATCTGGTAATTAAATTGAATCTCCTGTCTTTATGCTCCTTCTGCTTTCTCTGGCTATGATAAAGTTGTATTGTATATAATAATAATAAATGATATAAATGATATCTGTGTAGATATATAACATTAGTTAGTTGTGATTGGCGCTCTCTCTTCTTCCCATTTTTATTATAACATAAGGTAAATAAGATTTAGTCATCTTTATTAACATTATTATCCTTGTAATTAGGTCAATCTACCTGTTAGGATGAACAATAAAATAAATAAATGTCTACGTAAATATCTCCCTATTTCATCCCAAAACATATTCTATTGGATTTAAATCTGGACTGATGGCAGGCCAAACAAATCGCGAGATTTGAACCTCGTCAAGATACGCAGTAACTATCCGAGCAGTGTGGGGCCGTGTATCATCATACATAAAGGTTGCGTCGTCTCCAAGACGGTGAAACACACAGTATTCTAGAGCCCCAACTATTAACGGTGAAACAAACAGTATTCTAGAGCCCCTGTCAGGTACTCATGCGCAGTCAACGTTCCAGTCTCGATAAATACTAACTCCGTACGAGCGTCAAAAGATATGCATGCCATAGTAATCCTCCACCAAATAGAAGTCGCTCAGCAATACACGCTTGAGTATATCTCTTACCTTGTCGTCGCTAAACTCTTACACGTCTATATGAGCCTGTGACACAGAATCGCGATTCATCAGAAAACAATACGCGACTCCAATCCGGTATTCTCCAAGTGTTCTTGTGCAAAATTCAACATAGCAATCAGGTGAGCACGAGAAAACGGCGGTCCAGTAGCTCTAGTTCTAGAAAATAAACCAGCAGCGTGAAATCGTCTCTCAACTGTCCACTCACGTATGTTTACATTTCTCACTTCTTGCAGATGATTTCTAAAGGCAACTGCCTTAACCGTTCGGTTTCTCAAAGTACTATAAACCAGAAAGCGGTCATATCTAGCTATTGTAGTCCTGCCCCGCCCTGAACCAGGTCTGCGAGTGATCATACCCGTCTCTTCGTACCGTTGCCATACTCGTTGCAAAATCGAGAGACTCGCACCAACGTTTCTGGCAGTTTTGCGCTGACCTCGACCATCTTCTAAAGCCGCCACAATTCGTGCCAGAACAACAGGATTTAAGCTCATTGCAATACATTGACAATGACAACACCAAACAATCAATTTGCAATGGACAGATAAAATCATAGGAACCAAAAATATGCTTTCAGTGGTTTTTATGAATTTGGGCGAGGGGCTGTCTTTGGTTCAACCGCTTTTCGAAATAACAACAAACTTTTCTATTCAAGCAATCCGTTAGTAAACTATGTTACAACCGAGGAAAATGAAAATTTAATAAAAATTTCTACAATATCGTCAAACTACTGGGTGACACCAGATTATACAAATATAAGAAGAATTCACACTTATAGAATCATATATAGCCCTAAAAAGGAACAATAATATATATTTCCAGGTAAAGATAATATCCATTATTCTATGTTATAGCATTTACCACCAACAATTAAAATACAACTGTCAGAAATATTCACTAGTCATATCACAAGAGGTGGATATGTTTTTGAATAGTTTACATTTTTGTGTACAACTTCTGTAAAAATTGCCCTTGACAAAAATTCTTTTCAAAAATATCCCTTCGCTGAAGAATTTTTGTCGATGGCAATTTTTACAGAAGTTTTGCGGAAAAATGTCAAAAAATATTCACAACCAAATACACTACTCCAAGAATTTAACGCACCACCAAAAAATAACCAAAAGTTTAAAGTAAATTTTTGTCTACACTGCTTGTCCGATTTGAATGAATTTTTTTTTGAATGACAGGTTGACACTTCCACAGAGTTAGTGTACTACTACTGTATTTACATACAAACTTATTTTTGTATAAATATGGGGTGTTGCAATGTTAACCTGATTTTTTCATAAAATTTGTAACACCCTGTGGAGTTCAACAGTAACAATATCAACCTAAAATTAAAATTAAACTGTAGCTTTATCTGTTTGTAACATTTTGTTTTTTGACTTACTTCTATTTTCTTGGCCACAACAAGAGAAAATCGATTTTATCGCATAACATGTTTTTTATTAAAATTTATAATAATAAAAGTGAGTAGTAGGCTATGAAAAACAATAAGTTACAGTAAATTGTCATTAGCTAAATACAGGTGTCAAAAAGCATTTCATGGGAGTGTATTTTTAGTGTTAGCCCTTACGTCTTATTTTGTAAAAACCTTTATTTTAATTAATATGCAACGTGAAACACGAAATCTTACTGGCGAAGAATGTGCTCAGGCATTGATATTGTTCGAGGAAGGCTGGAATTACCGAAGAATTGGTAGACGATTTAACGTATACCACACAACCGTTTCACGAGTTATACAAAGATATAGAGACACTGGAAGTCATGGTCGCAGACCGGAACAAGGAAGGAATCGAATAACTACCCCTAGTCAGGACCGTTTTTTAAGATTATCGGCATTAAGACAACGTTTTGTAACAGCCCGGACCCTTCAAACCCGGCTTCGAGATGCTAATTGGTGTACAAATTTGTGGTAAAACAGCTCGTCAGCTACTACTAAAACACAATTTGAGACCTAGAATTGCTGCTCGGGGGCCAGCTCTAACTGGAGATCATCGAAGAGCGAGGCTGAATTTTGCCATGGAACATCGTAACTGGTTAGAAGCGGAATGGCAACAGGTATTATTTACGGATGAGTGAAGATTTTGTTTGTACAATAATGACAGGCGCATACGTGTATATCGACGCCCTAACGAACGATATGCTCAGTGTAATTTCTCAAATAACACGTTATTTGGAGGAGGATCTGTGATGGTCTGGGGAGGTATTTCTTTGACTGGTCGCACATAACTTGTGGTCATAAATAATGGAAGCCGTACAGCTGGAAGGTACATATTGGAGGTTTCTGACCAACATGTAATGACATATGCGCCATATGTAGGGCAAGGATTTTTGTTGATGCACGATAATGCCAGGCCTCGTGTTGCTGGAATTGTGAGGAATTATCTAGAGGAAGTTGGCATCGATACCATGGCATGGCCAGCTAGAAGCCCTGATTCAAATCCCATAGAGAATCTCTGAGAAACTCTTGGGAAGAGCTTACGAGAGGAACGGAGTTTGAACACCTTGGTAGACGTGGGGAGGCGACTGATTGAAATATGGCAACAAATTGACCAAAATGATATACGGTCGCTTATTTTAAGTATGGGCCGTCGGTACCAAGCAGTTATTTCTGCCAGAGGCGGAAATACTCGCTACTGACTTTTTTTTTCGTTTTGTTTCTTTGTTTTTCGTTGTTAAAGTTGGATAATAAATTTTAATAAAAAACATGTTATGCTATAAAATTGATTTTCTCTTGTTGTGGCCAAGATAATAGAGTAAATGAAAAAACAAAATGTTACAAAAAGATAAAGCTACAGTTTGATTTTAATTTTAAGTTGATATTGTTACTGTTGAACTTCACAAGGTGTTACAAATTTTATGAAAAAATCAGGTTGTCATTGCATCACCCCGTATTTATACAAAAATAAGTTTGTATGCAAATACAGTAGTAAACTAATTCTCTGGAAGTGTCAACCTCTAATTAAAAAAAAAAAAATTCAAATCGGTCAAGCAGTTTAGACAAAAATTTACTTTAAATTTTTGGTTATTTTTTGGTGGTGCGTTAAATTCTTGGAGTAGTGTATATACCACGAGTCAGATTATATACTAACAAAGACTAAAACATACATTGTCTTAATAACCCCTTCTTCATAATCAGAACGATTCCTTTTTTTCATGCTGTAGCTCCAGTCTTCCAACATAGCGGCAAGCTGCATTATAGTTGTATTTTTGACTAATTTACAATGACGTGTTTCGCAGAATTCTTCAAACTGGATCCACACGTAATTTTTTGTTTTTATCTTATTCGTTGGTATGGTCTTTTCAGCGTTTTTCGGATATTTTCTATTGAAACATCACCAAATCGATTGGAATCCATGTTAATTAACAAAAATGTGACGTTATGTGACAACATTAAAAATTAGCTGTGGCAGATGGGCCGGGGTATATTCACTTATGTCAAAAAATATCCAGTATAATTTGCTTCTGTTTGGTCGCAATATGGCATTTGACTGGTTACAAACGGATCGAGGTATATAATCACTTATAATCTCCCTAGTGCTTGAATTATTTCCAGAAATTTTTCCTAAGCAACACATTTTTCTGAAATTTTTCTTGAGTCGCAGACGAGCGAAAACTTTCTAAAAAAATGCGTGACTGCGGAAAAAGGTACGTACATTAATTGAAGCACGTGGGGGAATCGGTAAGAAAATTTTACATCCAATATTTATTGTAAAAATCTGACATGCTTCATTTTGAAACTTACTTCGCCAAAATAGAGTTGGCTAGACAGGTAGACATAATGGCTATTTTGACGAAGCAAACCAGTTCAAACCCGGTGAACATTTGACATGTGATAAATTTCAAATGTTCACCAGGTTTGGATCGAAGTAATAAAGAAGTCCAACAGCCCGTATAGTTCTCCCATCGTCTTGGTTGAGAAAAAAAAATGATGACAAGTTCTGCATACACATCGTTCTTTGTCAGTATTCAGTTAGCACCAAAGCAGAGATGTACAGTCGCTACTATTGGTCACCTCATCAAGTCGAAACAAAACTTTTTTCCGAATCATTATGTTCTTATTTACCTTCCGATATGAAACTCATCGAAGTTCAAACATTCATCATGTTGTACAATTTATTGTAAATTTGTATATAAAAAAATATTAATTTCGACAATAACGTTGTCAGATTAAGATTACTAATATAGTTGAATGTCTGCGCCAGTGGACGAAGTTCAGTTAAATTATAATCAAAAACAAATGATAAAAATATATGAGAAATGCTATGGTCCGACCCTCACTCCGTGGAATCTACTCATATTACTTTTTTAAATGTCAATTTCATCCAAAATATTCGAGAGAATACTTAATCTGGCCGTACCAGAAGTAACACTAATATAAATTGCCATAATAAAACTCCTCCAGCATAAAAATCTATAAAATGTGCTTAACGAGTATGGCTTGAAGGAGAATGCAGTAAAATGGTTTAAAATAAGAGATTCCTTAGACACCTAAAGAAAAGTTGTACATTCTGAACTCACATTTCAGTAGAATTTCACTGTTCAGATGCAAAATTAGAGATAGTGTCCGAACGATCAAGCACAAGAAATTTGAGGAACAATAACCAAAACTAAAAAAAAACTATGACACACACAACATAGAATTCAATAACCTAAGCATCACGAAACTGAAAGTACTTACATACCAACATACTTTGGACCACGATTTGAAGACCTTTCAAGCAATAATTTCACAAATAACTGAATAGAATTCTTAAATCAAGACTTTGTTTTCAGCTGCTTTTCAGGGATATCCCAGCCGAAAGATGCTAGGAGTCAAAACTGCATGTTATGGACAAAGCTATTCAAACAGCCAGAATGTATGAATAATATTCTTGGAGCAAGTAGCCATGTATGTCATCAGGATACACATAATATTACTGAAAATCGCCAGTCCATCGGCACGCTGTATTATTTTTAGTATATCGTACAGGGAATCACAAACTATTAATAATGACCATTTTTAATCTAATCTAATATTAAATTAAGATTAAAGTACAGCATACCAGAAATTTACGAATAATACTAAATAAATATCAGAAATAGCTTTAAAATCTACTTCAAATAATTTTCTTGATGAGTAATTACAGATTACCGATTTAATCAAAAATACTAAACCGTCAAAGATTAAACGTCGAACAAAAAATGGAATTTCAGTAATAAATTCAATCAAAATGAAAGTAAAAAATAATAACCTAACAATTACAAAATCTGACAAAGGGAATGCCACTGTTATATTCAAACTCGAAGATCTTAAGTCAAAAATAAATAACTATATTTATTCTATCGATGTATAAATTCTTAGAGATAACCCAAAAAAAATTTCTAATAATATAAGAGAGATTGTTGATATTTCAAATTATCTTTTAAGTGATCATGAAAAGAGATACATCATAAAAAAAATCCCCAGTCTCCATAATCGAATGGAACCGTTAAATTACATAAAATATCGAAACCAATTAGACAGGTAGATTCTTATGTTAATACTCCTGATAATATATTAGAAATACATCTTAATAATATACCTAACAATTACGTATATACATCTAAATGCCCAAATAAAAATTCAATAGAGTTAATCAAAAAATTTACAACATTCAACTAACAAGATAACTCTAAACTCATTTCATTTAATGTTACCAATATGTTCACTGAAATTTCTCCAAAATATGTATAACACTTGTAAGAAAATTATTAGAAGATAAAAATATCAAGCCAGGATTTATATCAGATATACTTAATTTATTTGACTTATGTATTCATCGGAATAATTTCACTTTTGACAATAAGGCATATATTCAAAATGAACGTTTACCAATGGGAAAACCGATATCACAAATTATGGCAAATATTTTTATGGACAGGTTAGAAAGAAAAATCTTTGAATGTAACATTTCAAAAAATATCTAATTATGGTATAGATATGTGGTTGATATTATATTAGCTTGTTTTATAGGTAGTGAACCACAATTACTTGATTATTCAATTTAGAGAAAACCAACATACACTGATGTAACTATTCCATATAATTCCAATCATCTCATGTCACATAAATTAGCAGCATATAAATCAATGATATATAAAGCATTTTCAGTTCCTAAGAACAAATATTATTTTGATAGAGAAATTCATACAATTAAACAAATAGCAACATCCAACGGTTATCCATTACATATGATAAAAAAATTACTTAATAAAAAAAAGGAAGAAGTGGCAATACAACTAATATTTTATAAGCAAACTCAAGAAATGGGAAATTATAAAACCATCACTTATGCAGGTAATATTTCTAGGAATATTTCAAAGGTAATATCTTTAGCAACAAATACATCCACTTCTTATAAAACAGAAAGTAAAATGAGTACAAAATTGTTGAATGTAAAAACAAAAATATCCCCATTAACAAAGTCTGGTATATATAAACTTAAATTTCCAGAATGTGTTGCTGTCTATTTGCCTCAAACCCTTAGACATTTTGAAATTCAATACAATAAACACTTATAAACATTCAGATTAAAACAACCAGATAAATCCCACTACTCTATACATCTACCTGACACTAAATATTCATCTAACACCTAACACAGAATTAGAAGTACTACATATTTGTGATAAGAAACAAGAACTGGATTTGCTTGAAAAATTGGAAATTCGAAGACTCTTAAGAAACTTACAATTTGAAGTCGTCAATGAACTGATAAATATAGGGAGCTCTCCAGTTGTAAACTGTCTTCTTAAGTGATAATTGTAAAAATCAGCAAATATAGGGTTAGGTGGAAGAGCAGATGTATGTTAAATGCTAAATATATATTACATATTGTACTTTATTTATTTTTACATACAAACTGAATCTCGCCCTATCTGTATAAACAAAATGTAATTTTATTTTTTAGTAATTGGTGATAAAGACTTTTATTATTATAATATTATAGTTTTCTTGCTTTTCTATATCATTGCACAATTATAGTGATCTTAAATGGGAAAAAGATATCCAGGATATCCCCATAAGGCTAGTAATATCTAAACTTTGATATTTGTTATATCATATATTCTTTTATTTTCTATTGATATATAAGTCAATCATAATGTGGGTCACTTCATGGTCTAGCCAAAAATGAATATTAAACATCAGGAGGGCATCAAATGAAATGTAACTTCTGTCATTCTGACGATGATATTTAGTATCGAAACAATTGTCAAATTTTTTAGAATTTTTAATATTTTATCAATATATCGTGGAATTATCTAGAAACAGTTAGTTTCATTTAAAACAGTGATATGAGTAGATTCCGCAAAGTAAGGGTCTAAACAGTAAAATTTTTCACCTATCTGTCCATTACTTATCTGACACAATTTCGTATTAATAATTTTGTCAACAAACTAATGTTTCTATAATATTCCGTAGTTATGGTAAAAATACATGAATTCTTCGACGGTACGCTGGTGGACTCCTTTTAAAGGAATCTGATATACGGGGTGCTTTTTTAAATTTTGGTTGTGTTACAGTCGGCTATGCTGCCAAACTTTCCGTCCCGGAAACAAGTTAAGCTCATAGAGCTGTGAACAGAAAATAGTACAATAACATTTATGGTTACAATTCAGCTATGTGCATGGAGATATATACACGGATTCATATCTATGCATTAGAGGCTAAAACCGCGAAGGTGTTGCGCACTACCCACGCAATTTCCGTGTCTACTTGCTTCTAATCGTACACGTTGGCAACTCTTTCTACCACGTTTGTGTTTTCGTTTTAGGCCTCGTTGACGATACCTTCATCAGAAGCCGTACTACTGCTACTATCGTAAGTATTCTGAAACGGTTACATTCTCTCAGTAGTGCTAATAACATGGTACCTTTTATTTTCGCGTCGTGCACCTGGCAAGTCCTTGACAACATATATGTTGTGGTCTAGCACTTCCACTGAATTTTGGTAGCAATTTCTTGCCCTTACCGACATTGGTAATATTGCCCGCCGCAAGACAACGAGGACCCTTATATTTTAATCATGAAATACAAAAAATTACACAACCATGGTATATGCAGGTAATATTTCTAATGATATTTTAACGATAATATATTTAGCAACAAATACAACACATTCTTTTAAAACAGAAAGTAATGGGTGTCAAAGATTGTTAAATGTAAATCGAAAAATACCCCTATTAATTATATTGTATGTCCAGAATATAATGCTGTCTATTTGGGTCAAAACCTTTGAAATTTTGAAGCCAGATATAGTGAACACTTACTTACAAACATATCGATTAAAATAACTAGAGAAATCTCAATACGCAAAACATCTACTTGACACCAAATAATAATTAACACCTTAGACAGAACTAGAATGACTACATATTTGTGATAAGAAACGAGAACTGGATTTTCTTGAAGAGTTAGACACTTAAGAAACCCACAATATGAAGTCGTCTATGAACAGATGAATCTAGGGAGCTTTCCAGTTTTGGACTGTCTTCCTCAATAATAATTGTTAACATAGCAGCTATAGTTTTCCTTGTTTTCTATATCATTGCACAGTTATACTGATCTTAAATGAGAACAGATGTTCAGGATATTCCCATAGGCCTAATAATAACTAAGCTTCAATATTTGTAATATCATATCTTCTTCTTTTTTCTATTCATATATATTAAGTCAATCACAAGGTAAGTCACTTTTTGGTCTAGCAAAAAATAATTATTGAACATCAGGTAGGCATCACATGAAATGTTACTTCCGTCATTTTGTATGGTAACAATTGTCAATTTCTTAGAATTTTCAACATTATTTTGATTTATTGTGGAATTACTATAAACAGTTAGTTTCATTTAAAAGGGTAAAAATATTTATGTTCCACAAACTCTCATAGTCAATAATAAATTAAACTGGCCTTTTGGTTCATTAAAACCAATGCCAATAAATTGACACACATAAAAATATAGAACGAATTTCTGTCTGCGTCCAAAAGTTATTATATTATTTTATCTACGACCATTAGTGAATTCAATAGTTCAGAAATCAATTACAACAATACAATAGAATGTAAACATTCTCGCTCTTGAGTATATTTATTCCAACACAATTGCTCCTTTGTGTTTAGCATGAATTTTCATCATATAACAAGTGTTAGGATGAATACCTACAACGTAATCGAACTAAATAACATGGATTGCCATGAATGGAAAAAGTGTTGTAAATATTGGAAATTATTCAGTCAAGTTCAAATTTCAACAAAATGTGTGAAAATTTGAGTGAATCCGATTTGGAAATAGAAAATTATTTACCTGAAATTACAAATTATGCGAATGTCATTAACGAAAACCTGCTGCCGCAAAAATTGAGACGTGAATATGAAAAGTATTATGCACTTTTAAGGAATTGGCAAGAAGAACAGAAAACGGACTCTTGTACCGAAAATGTTTCAATTGCATTTTTCGATGGTTTCATAAAAAAGGGAATATTCGACTTCATCGAAAGTATACTTCATCTTAAAAACCACCCTAAATTTGGAAATCTATATCGATATATCAACATATAGAGAAATACATTTTCTTATTGAAACGATCTTCTTTTCAAGTAGCAGAAAGATATATAGAAAACTCTCTACAAAATTGGATAAATATAGCGAATTAATTAGTTTATTCCATTACTAGAGGTCGACCCTGACTAGCAAAGGCGAAGCACGTGAAATCTCGATTCCGATTAAATTAAAAAATAAGTGGTTCAAAAATCTGTCGAAATTAAGAAAAGTGGGAAATATCAGACTTAAAGCAGTAGCAATGATTAAGTAACAAAAATCAGATAGGAATAGGTGAGTTTAAAACATTTATTGTATATGAGCATACATATTCAAAGTAGAACCATGAACAAGTTGTCTAACAAAAACAGTTGTGATACCATACTAATAACTTGTTAATAGGAAGCTAATACAACAATATCAGTGTGACGATACAGGACCGTAATCTAATAAATAAATTCACTACAACTGGAATATACAACAATTGAATTAGGAAACAAAACGAATTATACGCTCAAGGAAACGATAGAGCACAGCTAGCACAGACACCGGGCCGAGATTTGAATTAAGTAGGATCTTGGTAAATAAAAACTAGGTCTGTGACGCGGTACCTGTCAATTCCAAAATGGAAGAAAATTCAGAGATGGGGAAAGCACTGGGGAAAATATTCGGAAAACTAGAAGAAATTGAAAATAGAAATGAAAGGATTGAGAAAAAATTAGATAGCATTCAGAGCAAAATGGCGGAAATAAGAATAGAAAACAACCGCATGAATTAAAAGAGGCTTTAGGCAGGCATGAAGAGAAAATAGAAAAATTAGAGCGTGAAGCGAGGAGCAAAAACCTTATAATACAGTGAGTAAGAGAAACGGGAAACGAAGATGAGCTGCAACTAACGAGTGTCTTACAAAATGTAATGGATAAGCTGGAGCTGGAACTTGAAAGCGATGAAGTTCTTGGAGCTAGAAGAATAGGGAAACAAAATCTTAACCCTAGTAAACCAATACGAATTTTGCTGGGACTGAAGGAATACAAGAAGAAAGTAGAGATATTAAAACAAACAAACAAATTAAAAAATACACAAATATACATAAACGAAGACTTTACAAGAGAAGTACTCATACAACGGAAAGAACTTAGATCATACATGAAACAAGCAAGGAATGAAGGACATCAAGCGAATCTAAATTATAACAGACTATGGATAAACGGAACGGCTTACTCTTTAAATAAATTAAAACAAAACATGCAAGGGAAGGATACAGTTAGACCATCAGGTTCCAAACTCAAAGGAAGAACATTCAGCAGTAGATCAATGACCGAAGAAGAAGAGGATATTGATAAAGAAAGAACTACAAAAATGTTTAAAAATCTTACGGATATAAGAAAAGGAAAAAGCTAGCAGCAAAAGTAGCTCAAGAGGATCGAAACATTGTAAAAATGACCACGGCAAATAACAAGGAAAAAAAAGTAACTAAAACTATAACAAAAACCAAAGACAACGTTAGGAAAATATAAAAGAGGGTGAAGCAAGTGAAACAAAAAGTAAACTCATTGAAAATTGGAACTTGGAATATCAAAACAATGCTAAAAGTTGGGAAAATGCACAGCATAGCGCAAGAAATGATTAATTATGATTTAGACATTCTAGCGTTACAAGAAATCAGGTGGAAAAAACAAGGGAAAATAGAAAACAAAAACTTTACGATGTATTACTCAAAGGAGGAAAAACAAGGAAGGAATGGAACAGCAATAATGGTCAGTAAAAAATACGAAACAAAGTAATTGAGTTTAAGCCAATCGACGGATTTCATATTTAAAACTTGAGAATAAACAAGCAAATATAAGTATAATTATTGCCTACGCCCCAACGGAAGAAGCAATCGAAGAAGAGAAAATAAAGTTTTATGAGAAGATAAGTGACGCCTGTGAAGATATCTCTAGAAATGTCATTTTGATAATAATAGGAGATTTTAATGCCCAGATAGGAAAAGAAGAAAATAATCGAGAAATAGCTGGAAAAGAAACAATACACGAGATCACAAACGATAACTGCAAAAGACTGTGCAACCTAGCTGATGAGACAAATACTTTTATAATTAGTACAAAATTTGAGCATAAAAAGGAGCACAAGACAACTTGGTTATTTCCAGGAAAAAGGAGCGGCAACCAAATCGATCATGTTTTGATATCAAAGAAATGGATGAAAATGGTTAGAGACACAAGGTTACGAGGAGCAAATGCAGATACAGACCACATTTTACTAATAGCGAAGATGAACATGGAAATATCAAGATATAAACCTTCCAAACCCAACAAAAGAAAGTGGAACTTAAAAAAGCTGGAAAGAGAGGAGAATGAAAATAATTATGCGGAAACCCTAACAAATAAACTGAGAATTCATAATGAAAAAGGGGATATAGACAGTGAATGGAAGATCATTAAAAATAGCATTATAGACTCTGCAGAGAATGGATTGCAACAAAACAAAGCATCCAAAGAATGGTTCGACGAAGAATGTAAGCTGGTAGGCGTAGAGAAAAACAAGCAAGAAATAAATGGTTGGAAACAGGAAAATATGAAGAGATGGACAAATACAGAAAGATAAAGAAAAAAGCGGAAAAATCCTACAGAAGAAAAAAATCAAATTGGGTTGCAGAACAAATGCAAAAAATAGAAGAGAACAATAGGGATAATAGAAAACTCTTCGAATATGTGAGAAAGCATTACAGTAGCAGAAACGCAATTCGGACAGTAAAAATAAATAAAAGAGAATGGGAAACATACTTTCAAAATCTATACCAAAACAATCTTATTATGGACGAAAATTATAAGGAAGCAGTAACGGAGGGAGAAATCGCACCACAGTACAGACCCTCTTCCGAGGAATTTATAGATGTTGTGAAACAACTCAAACCAAACAAGGCGACAGGTCCAACATGGAGGAGAAGCCTTACTTCAACAAATATATGACCTGATAATGAATATATGGGCAGAAGAACGTATGCCAAACGAGTGGAGTATTGGACATATAGTTCCAATCTTCAAAAAAGGAGACCCAACCAAATGCAAGAATTACAGGAGTATAATGCTGCTCAACACTTCATACAAGATATTAACCAATCTAATAAAAATAGAACTAAATGAACAGGCTGAACACATATTGGGTCAATATCAACAGGGATTTAGAAAAGGAAGATCTACGGAGACGCTATACACCTACTAACACAGAATATCGAAAAGTGTTATGAACATGACATTGATCTACATGTATTATTCATCGACTTTCAGCAAGCGTTTGACTCTGTCAACAGAGAATGGCTAATATATGATATAAGGAACATAGGAATTTCTGAAAAACTTATAAGACTATTGAAAATGACAATGAAGGATTCTACTGCAAAGGTGATAACCAGAGACGGGAATACAGGAGACATAAACATTGATGTAGGTGTAAGGCAAGGAGATAGTTTGTCTACAACTCTTTTTAACATAACCCTAGATTGAGTGATTAAAGCAATAGACATAAAAGGAATGATTAGTAACAGCTCCACACAAATAATAGGATATGCCGATGACTTAGCTTTAATTACTAGAGACAAAGAAACCCTAGAAAATACATTCAAGAACTTAATAAAAGAGGCAGCAAAGAGAGGGCTGGTAGTTAACCAAGAGAAGACAAAATATATGCAAATTTCGAGAAAGACAGACAACACAGCCACTATAAATATGGGAGGTTATACTTTTCAAAGAGTAAGTCAATTCAGATACCTGGGAATTGTAATTGATGAGAAGAACAACAGAAATGCGGAGATAAACGCAAGAATAATAGCAGGGAACAAAGTGTATTGGAGGTATCAGAAACTGCTAAGGGACAAAAGCATCAGTAAAAAAACCAAAATTAAAATTTATAAAGCTGCAATACGACCAGTAATAACGTATGCCGGTGAAAATATGAGCTTAACTGATAAATATGAAGAAAATCTTAGAGTGCTAGGAAGGAAAATCATGCGGAGGATAATAGGACTAAAACATATCCTGAATGAAGGGTATAGAAGGCTATACAACTACGGAATAAGTCAGTACATGAATGGTGAAGATATAGTCAAACATATAAAAGCGCAGCGTCTAAGATGGTACGGGCATCTTCGAAGAAGGAATAAGGACGATCCAATAAGGAAAATCACTGATTGGAAGCCTGCCAACCCCAGGCCCAGAGGACGTCCCAATCTTAGATGGGAAGATCAGGTGATTGATGACCTAATTTAAATGGGAGTCAGTGACTGGGGAAGAAAAATAGAGGACAGAAAGGAGTGGAAAAAAATTACGAAGATGGCGAACTCACACCGCATGCTGTAGCAAGCAGTAGATATCACACGGATTGATCCACCGTACAAAAGGGATCAAAAGAGCTCAGAAAGAGCGGCCTATAATCCGACACAGGAGTGCTGGCCTATATATATATATATATATATATATAGGTGGGGATAACGGGGATTTCAGTCACCTATATAGCATTTTTCAGTCGTTATATAAAAAAAAAAAAAAAAAAAAAAAAAAAAAAAAAAAAAAAAAAAAAAAAAAAAAATTTTTATATATATATATATATATACATATATATATATATATATATATATATATATATATATATATATATATATTCCATTACTAGACCTAATTTATTTGTAACCGAAACCTGAATCTCCAACTTTTCCTGCTGCACGACTATAAATCAATCTGTTTTAAAAAGTATATCCAAAATTATTCACGATAAACCAAATTTTACTTTAGTAATTGCACCTACACATAGTATCAATATTGTAGTAATAATTTTATTTAATTCTAAACTAAATACTAGAAAATAAGGTAAAACTAAAATAAGATATGCGGAGTTGAACAACATGTTATCCGTGTTGGTTCTTATTCATAATTTCACCGTACTACTATGTACAGAGCGAGATTACATCACGCTTAAGACGATTCGAGTGGTGCCATCTCACCAGTAATGGCGGAGACTCAGACGGTGGTCTGGTCCTCGACATGAAGGCGGTGATGTAGATAGAGTTGCATAACCTAGTACTGATTGCTCTGCGACAACCTCCCCCTCTAGCTTGGAGTTCGCCCCGATAAGAAGCTAGTACACCGAGCATGACGATTGAAGTTGTTGTTTCTTGGGTCTACCTCGTAATCCTTTCTACCATAGGGGTGGATTGGCAGGTGATGTTACCTCCTCCGTAGTCATTGATGGAATAGGTTCTGGGGTTTTCCGCGTCTTCTTATGGATCTTACAGTTGCGGGGGTCACACCGTCATTCTCATCTCCTTGGTACAGGGAAATAGTGTACGAGTGATGGACACCTGAAGGTACAGTAGGGTTCTCAATGCCAGCAAGCTCGTAACTAGTAGAACCGTGTGATTGGTTATTTTTCTCCTTCATGAAAAAATAAAACTAACAATTTTAAAAAAAAATTACTTTTCGCGCTGGCTCATCATATTCCAATGTAGGTTATACCACTGATTGGGGATGGGGTTAGATGGAAAGGAAGTGGTTTATTCTATTGTCCAACCGGTTATCGAAATATTAACCTATTTATATTCATTAGACCGTAAAATGTTGTTGTTTCGTCAAAACACGATCCGCTACTGATTCGAAACAAATATTCTAGTAAACGCATGACAATTCATATTTTAATGAATTTGTTGGCTCTACCAGATAGGCAACATTAATGCCAAAACATCCTACGGGCCAGAAAATTGAATTTAAATTAAAAAAAATTCAAGCGAAAAATAAAACTAAATAAAACATCCTAAATGCTCGTATTTACTATCTAATCTCAAACTACTCTTACAAAAAAAAATACAAAATTAAATTATTGGAGGGGCAGTGGGCAGAGTTTTACTACCGGACGGGAGTAGGAACTCTGTTTAGTCCTTACCCTGGCTACTTGTATAACTCCGTCTTTGCCAGGATAAACCTTCTCCACTATACCCATTGGCCATTGCAGTGGTGGCAAGTTCTCTTGCATTATGAGGACAATAGTACCTTCCTTTACAGGCATAGTGGAAGTATTGCATTTCTGGCGTTCTTGAAGAGTAGGAAGGTATTCACTATGCCACCTCTTCCAAAAATGCGCAACAACAGACTCTAACATTTTACACCTAGAAACCGGATGAGTGCTTTCATTATAAGAATTTTCATCAGGAAAATAAAATAAAAGGGTACCATGAAGAAAATGAGCTGGAGTTAAAGCAACAGGATCGTTAGGATCGTTATTCAACAAACATAAGGGGCGACTATTCAAAATACCTTCAACTTGAGTTAATAAAGTGTTAAAATCCTCGTAAGTCAAAATTTGTTCTACGATCATTCTGGATAAATGCATTTTCATGCTTCGGATGTTAGATTCCCAAAGAGCACCAAAGTGACTAGCTCGGGGAGGATTATTGATCAATTCGATTTTGTTTAAATTTAGTTCTATCTGAAAGGCTTCACAGTATTCTAGGGAATTTGAAAATTCCTGAACTTCATTAATCCGAGCCTTGGCTCCAATAAAATTGGTTCCACAATCAGAATACAACCTTAAACAATTACCTCGACGAGATATAAAGCGTTTATAGGTTCCTAAAAAGCATTCAGTGGATAGGGATGAAGCTAATTCTAAGTGAACAGCTTTCGTGACGAAACAAATAAAAATACAGACATAAGCCTTTTGACTTCTTACTCCACGTTTACGAAACATTGTAATAGGATAAGAGCCAGTAAAGTCAGCACCAGTCGTCAAAAAAGCTTTAGTCTGATTAACTCTTTCCGAGGGTGAATCCGACATAATGGGATATACTGGATTAGGGTTGTTTTTAAAACAACGACTGCATAACCAAACACGTTTACGCACGATAGTTCTAGCAGACAAAATCCAGTATTTTTGTCTCAAAAAAGATAAAAGCAAATACGAACCAGTATGACACTATGGTAATGATCAATGAAACATGTAACAAAATTGTCCAATTTGGGTAACAAAATGGGATGCTGGTGATCATATTCTAATAAAGAATTGGTTAATCTTCCACCGACACGCATTATACCATGTTTATCAATAAATGGTTTGAGACAGCGAATATTAGGTTTCAATAACTTTTGCTTGGCAATCGCTTTAAAAATATCTGGAAAATGTTTCGTTTGAACAGTGCGAATTAAATGTATGTCGGCTTGGTCCAAATCCTTTGTGTTGATGGGAAAAATTCTGGGTAATAATTTTAAAGACTTGAGAACATAAACCGAGGAATTTAACATTCTATTAAAGGCGGAAAAATGATTTATAATTTTATAAAGAGGTCCTTCAATTGCCGCGATGGTTATTGAGGCAACTAACTCATGAGGCTCGTAATTGGAACCTCTATTATTACTTTTAATAATTATTTCTTGTGGTGTTTTTATAGGGCATCGCGGTATGTCGTATGATAACCAGTTAGGACCGTGAATCCAATCCATTTTTTGCATAAACGTAGAGGGATCAAGACCACGAGAAGCGCAGTCAGCAATATTTTGATTGCCTGGCACAAGTACCATGTTTTTGAAGAAACCAGTTTCTGGATTAAAGAGATTCTATTAGAAATAAAAGTTTTCCATCGTTTAGGATGGGAATGAATCCAATGAAGAGATATCTGTGAATCCGAAAGCACAAAAATATTTTGTATAGCTAAACGATGAGCAAAGGTATTTCTAATACGGAATAGGATTTTAGCGAGTAAAACAGAAGAACATAACTCCAAACGAGGTAAAGAACCAGCTAATTTAGGAGCTACGCGAGCTTGAGAATATAGAAGAGTACTTTTCACCATATTGGTGGCTTCAGTTCTGGCATAAACGGCAGCGGCATAACCAGACTTACTGGCATCACAAAATCCAACTAAGGTTAAACTAAAATCTTTTACAAAAGAAATATGTCTTGGAATTTCTAGCTTCGACAAATTCGGAAGCTGCAATAAGACAGATTGCCATTGTCGACAGATTTCAATTGGTGCAATTTCATCCCAATCATAATTTATATTCCACAGTGATTTTATTATTAGCTTGATAAGAAGAATGAAAGGCGATAAAACTCCTAAGGGGTCAAAGGTTCTAGCGACAAAGGACAGCAATCGCCTTTTAGTGCAAACAGAATAATCAGCAGGAGAAACTTTAAATATGAATTTATCTGTGAATGGATTCCATTGCAAATCTAAAATCTTCAAGGAGTCACACTCAAAATTCTTTATTCCCAATAACCTGAGATTTTCTGGAATAATATTAAGTAACTGAGATGAATTGGACGTCCATTTCACTATTTGAAAACCAGCTGACAAAAGTAAGGCAACAATTTGTGAATGGGCGTGTTTAGCAGACTCTAGATCAGGAAAGCTACTTATGAAATCATCCATATACATATCATTTTGGAGGGGTTGAACAGCATCAGGGTAATTACATCCTTCATCCTCTAGAAGTTTTTTAATAAACCTTAAACTCAAATACGGTGAACATTTTACTCCAAATGACACAGTATGGTACACGGAAATAGGATCTTGAGGATCGAAACGCCAAAGAATTCTCTGATACTGCCTATGTGATGGAATGATTTCAATTCGTCGATACATTTATTTAATATCTGATGTTACTGCCATTGGAAATAATCTAAAATTCAACAGAATATCAACTGAATTATTTTGAAGTTTGCAACCAGTATAAAGTACATCATTTAATGAGGTGTTTTTGTTGGTTTTCATACTGGCGTCAAACACAATACGACAAGGTGTGGAAACACTATCAGGTTTAAAGATACAGTGGTGTGGAATATTATACGAGGGGATATTGATCAAAGCAGAAGGAACATATGTCTTTGATTAATATAATCCTGCAATATATCGGAATAAATTAATCTTAGATTAGGAAATTTACTTAACTTTCGTTCGAGAGACAATAAACGGGACTTGGATAAAGAGTAAGAGTCACCCAATTGGTCAGGATCAGATTTAAATGGCAATGCTACAGAATATCGACCAGATGGGCTTCGAACAACATGATCTAAAATTATTTTCTCACAAGCTAAATCTTCATCATTAGGTAATGGCTGAGATAGATCTTCTAGCTGGACCATTCTATTTACTAAGGATTCTAGAGTAGGAGATACATCTATAAAGGTATGGAAAGTATACTCATTTGTATTGCTTGGTAATGGCTGGACATAACCAGTAACTACGTAACCAAAGGAGGTTTCAATTGCAGTCGGGGATCCATCTTGTCCTGAAATTTTATCATTTTTATTAAATATGCAAAAATGGCTGCTCCCAAAATACCATCTATCTTACTAGGAGTGTGAAAAGAAGGATCAGCTAAAGGCAAATTTTCCAAATAGTCCAAATTACGAATATCTATAGGAAATTCTGGCAATGGATTAATAATCTTATCTACAATCAAAGCTTCTAATGGGATTTTTAAATCAAAAGTAGGAGACATTGTAAGGTTGATTTTACCCTTTGAGGTGTTTATATTTCCCCCTACACCCAATACCTTAGAAATAAATTTTTGGAAATTTAATCCCAATCTCTGACAACAATCCGGAGTAAGTAAATTAGGCATAAAGCCACTATCTAACAAAAATCTAACCTTATCAATTTCATTCCATTTGTTTTTAACATTGGCAACTATGGTACTCAAAACTACAAACTGAGATTTATTATGCATACCATCAAAATGGGCTGTATTGCAAGCATTTTGCGAGCTGCTAGAGGGTGTGAACTGTACTATGTTATTATCAGAGACTTTTGAATTTCCTTTATTACTATTATTGGTTTTATGTAACAGACTGTGATGTCTCTGTTGACACAATGTGCAATTAAATCGTGAAGGACAAGCACTAACTTTGTGTTTATTTGAAAAACAATTAATACACACGTTGTTATCCTTTATAAAACTGAATTTTCGATCAAATGGCCAACTTTTAAAAACAGAACAGTATTTTAGGTAATGTTGTTGATGTATACAAACAATACAATTTGATTTAACAGGGATGGAGTTGTTGTCCATAAAGGTCTTTGGATTTCTATTAAAATGATTAGATTTAGAATGTTGGTAGCTTGAGCTAGGAATTGGTTTAATCCTATCAATTTTACTGATATTCCTACTTCGTTGGCGAACAAATTCAATAACATCATCGTATTGTGGTATATTACTTTGAGGAGTAACCAAATCAAAATCATCAATGGTTTGTTTGGGTAATTTTGAAAGAGCAATATGGACTTCCATTAGGCAATGAATGGAAATTTGAAATTTCATATAAATACAAATCGGCAAGAAATTTTTAATCGTTGTAGGTATCTTATTAAAATGGATTTTATATTTATACAGGGTGTCCCTGGACTAATGGGAAAAAAGTCGGGAGTGAGCTAAAATAATGTTAGTACTTCATATAATCTTTTTATATGCAGGCCCTCGTTTTCGAGTTATAGGCCTCCAAAGTTTTAATTTTGAATTCGGTTTTTATTTTTAATTTTTGTACTAGTTATTTGATCTTTATAAAATATACGGCAAAGATATAATGTATGTGTATGTTTATTTTGGTGAGGTAAACAGATTTACAGTTGTGCATTGAAGCCTGGGACGAACTACTTGCAATGGATAGTGATCCAAAAATTTTGCAGGGATGGCACACTCTGTATGAAATTATCGAAATTCACTTCCCCACACATTAAGCTAACGAAAAGATACTCATGTTGGAATTCGATAAAATAAGCCGTTCGGCTAATATTTACAGTTTTATTCATGCACTACGTACCAATTTACGCATTCGCCATTTTTATAAGTACACAACGAGGTAAACGTAACTTATTAATAGATGTCCAAGATTTACCTACAGTACTACAAAAAAATAATAGCAGAAGATGAAAAAAAAAGACATTTTCGCACCACAACATACATGTTGCTCATAAAGGGTACAACCTACTAAAAACCAATTACACCAATCTAAAAAGTTCAATCTCAAAAGAAAAAAAGAGCAATATAGTGTATGAAATACCATTTAAAAACTGTGGAGAGGTCTACATCGGACAAACAAGTCAGTATTTGAAAAACAGAATAAATAGTCACAAATATGACAAACGAAACAAAACGGCACTCACTATCCATGTTTCAGAAAACCAACACGAATTTGATTTCGAAAACAAAAAAATTCTTCGAAGTGAAAACCACACAAAAAAAACGCGAAGTTCTAGAAATGATAGAAATACAAAGAAAAATTAGTTCCGTAAATTTAAAGACTGACACAAAAAATCTTAGTAAAATTTATAATAACATTATAAAAACTTAGAAATATAGAGAAACACGTGGCACATTCCAAATATAATAAATTTATTACCACTCCCTATATAAATATAAAAACCATTTATTACCACTCCCTATATAAATATGAAATCCATTTTAATACCAGTCAACACAAAAACGACACATTAAAACCTCGTTACGTCTGCTTTCATTGTATAGAACAAATACTCGTATATTCCAATACAAATTTTCATCCATGAATGTCATATTTTTGAAATGTTCGTTTTGTTTTGGGTGTGAGGTATATTCTCTTATGTGATGCGTCCTAAAACATCTATAAAATATATTAAATAATCAAATGAACGTTCTGTCGAAGGTAAGATTTATTTGTTTTGCTTTTAAAAATTATTTCTGTAACTTGTACCATTTCTTTTAGTTTTAACAAAAATTTTATTTCTGATGAAGGTCATGGAAAGACCGAAACGTTAAATAAAAATGTATTAACTCCTAGTTAAATGTCTTTAAAAATGGTCCTCAATCCCAAGAATATAAAATAAACAATAAATAAGTAAATAAGTAAATAAAAAAGACCAAGAACCAAAAAAAAACAAAACAATATATATATATATATATATATATATATATATATATATATATATATATATATATAACTATTAAACATCAGGTGGGCAACAAATGGAATGCAACCTCTGTCATTCTGACGATGTTATTTAGTATCGATGCAAATGTCAAATTCCTTAGAATTTTCAATATTTTATTAATATGTCGTGGAATTATCTAGAAACAGCTAGTTCCATTTAAAACAGTAATATGAGTAGATTCCACAAAGTAAGGGTATAGACAGAAAATTTCTTACAAGTTTTTACTGTCCGTTACTTATCTGACAAAATTTCGTATTAATTTTTTTGTCAACAAACTAATGTTTTTATAATATTCCGTTGTTATGGTAAAAATACATGAATCCTTCGACAGTGCACTAGTGGACTCCTTTTTATGGATTTTGATATACAGGATGCTTTTTTTACATTTTGGTCGTGTTACAGTCAGCTATGCTGCCAAACTTTCCGTCCCGGAAACAAGTTAAACTCATAGAGATGTGAACAGAAATTAGTACAATAACTTTGATGGTTACAATTCAGCTATGTGCTTGGAGATATATACACGGATTCACATCTATGCATTAGAGGCTAGAACCGCGAAGGTGTTGCGCACTACCCACCCAATTTCCGTCTCTACTTTCTTCTAATCGGCCACGTTGGTAACTCTTTCCACCACGTTTGTGTTCTCGTTGTAGGTCTCGTTGACGTTGGAACGGTTACATTCTCTCAGCAGTGCTAATACCATAGTACCTTTTATTTGCGCGTCGTGCACCTGGCAAGTCCTTGACAACATATATGTTGTAGTCTAGCACTTCCACTGAATTTTGGCAGCAATTTCTTGCTCTTACCATCGTTGGTAAGACTTGCCTGCCGCAAGACAAAGATGAGCGCTATATTGTAATTATGACATTTCTATCGCTTATTATCGCAATAAGCTTTTTGCTCCTCCTGAGCTTGCTTAATACGTTTCCCAGCTTCCATTCGTATATTTTCCATATCGGAGTTTCCTGCGCGATCAGCTATGGCCTTCATTAAGAACACATAGTCCATTCGTTTATGTCTGTAACCAAGCAATAACTGATGTTGTACTATTTCCATTTCAATCTATATTAAAATTGGCCAGACGTTGGTCACAGATCAGTTGATATCCTTTTCGCAAAAAATTACCCGTTTGTTGAAGATGCGTTGAACTCATTCTTGCAAAAATTGATACCTTGCGTTGGCCAGAGATCTGTTAATATCCTTGTGGCAAAATTGACCCGTTGGTAAAAAATACGGTGATCTTGATTTTGCAAAAATTGACTGGTTGGTCTGAAATCTGTTGGTTTTTTTGCAAAAATTGTTCCGTTGGTAGAAAATCCTTTAATCTTCTGTTGGCAAAAATTCACTCTTTGGTCAGAGATTCAATGATCTCCTTTTTGCAAAAATTTGGACATTGGTCAGAGATCTGTTGAGATCCTTTTTGCAAAAATTGATTCATCTTTTTATGTGATCTGGGGAGACCTACTTCGTTTATCAGCTTCTTGACGGACCCAGTCTTACTTTATGATATCAACTTTAAGGATGTTGATGTCCTCAATTTATTGAACTGGTCCACCGGATTTACACTGACACAATCTACGTATTCCATTTTCGTGCCGGGGCGGTATTCTATGAGGAACTCTAATTCTTGCTTAACTAACCACCATCTGCCTATGCTAGGAATCAGGTCGCGTTTGTTCATTCCGGTTCTCAATGCAGCGCACTCAGTTATTATTTTGAAATTTGAGGTCAAACAATAACCTGTTAGTGATTCCAGTTCAATAGAGCAATATAGGGTACATGTGTTCCTCCTTCGTGGTTTCTCGACTGAAATGCTGAACTGGTTTTAGTCTATCGTATGGTTTGTAACATTTGCCCAGAATCAAGCCCGAATCAATAAGCATCGACGAAACGATGCTTGTTATAGTCCAGGAGAAAAAGTTTGGGTGACCACTCACACCCTTAGTGGCGCTGCTAAATGTTACTCATCAAAGCTTACACCTTGGCGTGATGGACCTTACGTTATCATTCTCAAACACGGTGTTTTGGCATTAATGTTGCCGATCCGGTAGAGCCAACAAATTTATTAAAATCTGAAATGTCATGCGTTTACTAGAATATTTGTCTCGAATCAGTAGCGAATCGTGTTTTGACGAAACAACCACATTTTACGTTTTACGGTCTTATTAATATAAAAAGGTTTATATTTCGATAACCGGTTGGACTAGAGTATAAACCACTTCCTTTCCATCTTACCCCATCCCCAATCAGTGGTGAAACCTACATTGGAATATGATGAGCTATCGCGAAAAGTAAGTTTTTTTTAATAATTGTTAGTTTTATTTTCTCATAAAGGAGGAAAATAACCAATCATAATTGTTGGCCACTTCCACCCTAGACAATTCAAATTTGCTTAAAATTACATTAATCGTCAGGGTTAGCTACTGATTCGAACCTATATAACTATTTGTCATGAGAATTCTATAGACCGTATAATACCATAGTTGGCTGCTACTACTCAAAGTCGTGTAAAATTTATCCATTCTCAGCTAAGACATTATATACCTAATGTGTCTGTTCACCGATTTTCGCATAATACCTAACATATTGGAAACTGTTTATTATAAATAATCTTTTCATATAATTGATGTTCTGTTAAAATATTATATCAATTTTAGTTTTGTTGAATTCAGGTAGAACTTGTTATCAGGAATAGATAAACAAGTTTTTTGTAACTCCTAGAAATTTAAAATCCATTAGCCTCAAATTGATATTGTTTATTGAAAAATATAAATACATTTATTTATTTGATTGAAAGATGCCTACTGGTCCTGCACCCGATGAACTTAAAGTAGATCGATTGATTGCGCAGTGGGAAATTTTTTTCGGTAAGGGTCAATAATGTTTTGATTCCGCGAAGGAACTCGATAGACACCCAAATTCTAGTACTAAACTAGAAAACTTTCCTATCCGTTACACTACATTTTCCCATGATGTACAGGAGTATCGCCAAGTAGTCGAAGAAATTGTAACAATAGAACAAAAACTTAAACCTGACGAGCGTCCAAATTACGATAGTTTGAATGCCTTCGATGAGCTCTACTGTACGATTGAGTATATAGCTTCTAAATTTTTGTCTACATCGACACAAAATCCTGTAGTAACTTTTAATGCCGCCACCGATTCAAGGGTGCGTATGCCTAAACTTAAACTTATAAAATTTGCTGGAGAAGATCTTTTTGTGGACTCTATTCATATTACTGTTTTAAATGAAACTAACTGTTTCTAGATAATTCCACGATATATTGATAAAATATTGAAAATTCTATGAAACTTGACAATTGCTTCGATACTAAATAACATCGTCAGAATGACAGAAGTTGCATTCCATTTGATGCCCACCTGATGTTTAATAGTTATTTTTGGCTAGACCAACAAGTGACCTACATTATGATTGACTTAATATATATATATATATATATATATATATATATATATATATATATATATATATATATATCAATAGGAAATAAAAGAATATATGATATAACAAATATCAAAGCTTAGATATTATTAGCCTTATGGGGATATCCTGGACATCTTTTTTCACATTTGAGATGACTATAACCGTGCAATGATAAAAAAACCAAGAGAACTGTATCTGCTGATCTTTACAATTATCACTTAAGAAGACAGTTTAAAAGTGGAGAACTCCCTATATTTATCTGTTCATTGACGACTTCATGTTGTTGTTTTCCTAAGTGTCTTCTAATTTCCAATTCTTCAAGGAAATCGTGTTCTTGTTTCTTATCACAAATATATAGTACTTCTAGTTCTGTGTTAGGTGTCAATGAATGTTTGGTGTCAAGTAGATGTTTTGCGTAGTGGGATTTATCTGGTTGTTTTAATCTGAATGTTTATAATTGTTTATTGTATCTGATAAAGCCAGCCTTTTGATGGTTTTGACTTTGACACTTTCGGTAATTTCTCAAACTTTCTCTTCGATAATCCTTTTGACAGTGGATTGAAAATCTCCACATAAAACGCTAGTTCGTGCAAGATTAACTTCTGACCAGGATGACTGATTTATTTATTTAAAGTTGACAAAAATATATTTATTTACAAAGTTACTACACCGCTTTAATCAGAAAATTGGTAGATCAGCTCGAATAATAAATGTAACTAAAATGATTAAGTACTTACAACTGGCTTTTTTCACTTCAAAACACTCAATTTTATTGATAATTATGCACTGTAATTATCCACGCTAGGAATGAAATTACAAATTTCTTTTTTTAAGGGTAGTAACGCTCTGCGTATGTGGAATAATTATTTGACACTACTCTGACATTTCTCTTTTTTTTAATATCAATCAATTTTTTCACTGACAGGCCTTGCCTATCTAAATTTAAATGAATAATATTTCGGACGTGTTTCGAACAGTATCGAATTTCAAAATGTCTAAGGGTTTGAGTCAAATAGACAGCAATACATTCTGGAAAGTTAAGTTTACATATACCAGACTTATTTAATGAGAATATTTTTGTTTTTACATTTAACAATTTTGTACTCATTTTACTTTCTGCTTTTAAAGAAGTTGTTGTATTTGTTGCTAAAGATATTATCTTTGAAATATTATTAGAAATATTACCTGCATATGTGATGTTTTTATAATTTTTCATTTCTTGTATTTGTTAAGGAACTATTATTTCCACTCTTTCCTCTTTTTTATTGATTAATTTAGTTATTATATGTAATGTATAACTGTCGGATGTTGCTATTTGTTCAATTGTATAAATTCCTCTATCAAAATTATATTTGTTCATAAGAACTGGAAATGCTCTATGTATCATTGAATTATATGCTGCTTATTTATGCTTATTTATGTGACATGGGATGATTGGAACTGTATGGAATAGTTACATCAGTGTGTGTTGGTTTTCTGCAAATTGAATGATCAAGTACATTATTAACTCTTCGCATTTTTATTTCAAGAAAATTTATGGAGTTATTTTCTTCAACTTCCATTGTACATTCAAATTTTGGGTGTAAATTATTAATAGGGTTGAAAAATATATCTAATTGTCGATCACTACCTATAAAACAATCTAATATATCATCTATACCAAAATAATATTTCTTTTGAAATTATATTTAAAGATTTTTCTATCTAAACGGTCCATAAAATGTTTGCCAAAATTGATGATATAGGGCTTCCCATTGGTAAACCTTCATTTTGAATATATTGTACAAGCGGCTTAACAACCGTATGTTATATTATTTCCAACTGATAGTTGTCAAAATATTTACCGGCTAGCAATAATCTCTTTTTCTAAACATGAATTTATATTTAATTATGAATTATTATTATACTCTCTTCTCAAGGTGAGTTCAATTCGTTATCAAAATAATTTCTATAATTTTAAATTATTGTCCTAACTAAATAATAATTCTTGTTCTTGTTCTGGATTATTTATCCAGTGTTACGGTATACACTCAATTATACACGTTATTTAATCTCGTTCTGACATCTTTTATATTTCAATAAAATGTCTGTCACCAATAATCAACAAAATGTAACTGTCACAAATAATTTTTTTTTATAAAGTAAATTTAATGCCCAAATCTATTACAAACGGCTTCTACTACAGTAAGTTAAATTCAAATGTTTATGTATAATTACCAAATCAAAAAAAAAATCCTAGTTTTCCTTTTCTAACAAATGACAAAAAATTATCTATACGAATACAAGAAAAAATAAATACAGTTAAAATTAGAATACATAATACCTTTTCCAAAAATTTATCGAAATTGTCCAATAAGTTTCGAATTGTCCATTAATTTTATGAATGCCAAGAACACGATCACAGTCCTAATTTTTTCAATATATTATTCCAATTGTATAATTGTTCAATACGTATACTCAAATTTCTGTTTTTATTTTTAATTTAAAATTTATTTTCCAATATTTAGATGCATCTATTATTAATTTTGTTCAATGACTGCTGTTTTTCGTTGGAATAATGCATTATTTGAAACTACCAATAATCTAGAACAGACTCACCAATAATCTGGACTGGGAAGCTGCCATCTCGTATTCTGAATGTAATTTAGAATTCAGGATCTTTCACTTGTCCGAATTATGTATACATTTTCCAAAAAACAAGCACAGAATTTAAAATGGTGGGTACCGAATAACAATTTATAAATTAATTACACTATTTAAATGTGTATAAACGACTTTACGAATACTTCTAGAACTCTTGAATTCTGATGTTCTCCGTTCGAAATCAAACTGAAACTGTTTTCTCAATCAACAAAAACATTACAATTTAATTACACCTTTCTTCTTTTTTTTTAAAAAAAACTAAATTTGCTTTCTGATCTGTATAATTTACCTTCCATAATTTCTATCTAATATGAGATTTTTATTCTTTCATTATGATAAAATGTCTACAGTGACATCTGCTCTTAATTTGCAATAATCTTTTTTACATTATGACATGACTTATCTATTATTTATGATATTCAGTGTAAATGGCATCTGAAACTAAATTATGTCAAATTTGACATTTACTGGTAAATCAACAAATTTGAATATCCTATACAATACTGGGTATACCAAAAGTGTTGCAACATAAATAAATATATAAATTATTTTATAAAATTTTAAATTAATGAACTGTATTGATATATGTTATTGTCAAAAGTGAATTAATTCTGATTAATACATACATCAAATAAATTAAGTAAATCTGATAATATTCCTGAATTAATAATTTCATCTTCCAGTAATTTTCTTACATCCATATTAATAATTTGCACCCAAAAATTGAATTTACATTAGAAGTAGAAGGAAATGTAACCTACAGTTTCTCGTATTTCATCCTACCTCAAAACTGGAAATGAAAGGTTCTTCGGTTGTCCCGCCTCTTCAACCTTTACGGCCTTCGGCTAAACTCATATGGAGACAGTCGTGGATAAAACAAAGTCTTCCCGGAATTCAACAAGAAAAGATTGTCTAGGGCGCCAGCTAGGTTTCTACGCCTGGCCTAAATCTGCTCCTAAATTCCCCTAACCCAGCAAGAGAGAAACAATAACAAGACCAACCTCCAAACTTACCAAGTTTATTTCAAGAACAACTATGTTCGAACAGTATATCTCATGATTCAATATAACAATGTTAGTCTAAAATAATTTGAAAGATTTTCACTATGTTTACATTAAGTGAAAAATTCAAATTAATATCCAACCCCTCTCCCTCCAAATTACCATAAAGGAAAGAAATGATTAAACGTTAGGCTAGAAATTAAAAAAAATATATGTAAAGTGTGACTGTGTACGCACAATGTCGGTGACTTTGGTACCAAGATAAGCGACGCGCTTAAAAAACGAAAATTATATAAGAATAATTTCTAGCCTTCACAATCGCATTGGAGAGAGAGAGAGAGAGAGAGAGAGAGAGAGAGAGAGGGAGAGAGAAGTTCGAGAGAGTTTCTGGAAGGTTTGTTGGTAAAATTAAATGATAATATACATACGATCAAATAGAACTGTCTGGGTACGGTGTACACACTAGATATAAATTGAGTGAATGAAACGACGAGTACTCAGTGTGTATTTTTTAATAAAAATTCAGCTAAGCGCTTTCGGCCATTAGGCCATTCTCACAGCGGTCCTATAAAGGTATAATGTTTGTAAAATTTGGAAAAACAATTTAAAAAAGTTGAACTTACGTCATAAAAAATTCCTATAACAGGTGTCAAAAAACATCCAGTGAATGAAATTGAAGCAATGAAGTTGAGTCAATGTTACAATAAAATGATTAAAAACATTAAAATACCCTTTTAAGAGGGTGTATAAGTACATTTTACATCATGAAAAATCCCATTCAGAAGTGTAAACTAAATTATATTCGATGACAAGTTTGACGTTAGTAGGCGGTGGCAAATAAGCCAGCGTGCAATAAAACAAGTGTATTACAATACAACTTGTTTGTGTGATGAACATTGAATCAAATGTATGTTTAAAAGGATGGAAAAATTCATATATTGAACTGAAAATTGGAGGAAAATTTATATATTACTTTTATTTTAAATTTAAAATGGAGTTGAAGATGTGATGAAAATTAAAAAAGAGATTGAAAAAGCCCCAATCAAATTCTCAAAATGTATCTAACCTAGATGAATAGGAAACACCCTTCCACCCTTGATTGTATATAGAAAAGTGACTTAGGGGTTGGATGCGTTCCCCAGCCAGTCAGGAAACAAGCGCAGTAAACCTGTATGTGTAAAATGCTAGATAACATAGAATAAACAATTGGTCGTAAATACATCCATGGAGGAGTTTACGTAATCTAGTGATGGAGGTGGAAAAGTACGCTGGCAAGGTGAACCCAACAGCTGATGGCCTCCCATATGGATTAGATGTAAATGGTAAAGTGAGTGTGACGTGATGACCCAAACTATGTCCCATACATAGCCCGGCGTCAAGAACACAATGTGATTGTTCAATTTAGGTTAATTGTTACACACCTAGACCCATACTAGGCATGTACAAGAAGAGAATAATTCATAGAAGTATGTTAAGTGTAAAAGGGTAGGATACAATATGATAAGAGCTGCAAGATAAAGAACACTTGTTGATGAACCCAACTATGCCCCATACATAGCTAGATTACAAGGGAACAGTGTGGTTAAGAAGTTTTTTGATAGTTATGACAAATCTAGATCCATACTAGGCATGTACAGAAGAGAAGAAACCGACTGAGATTGTGACAAACCTAGATCCATACTAGGCCTATCACGAAAGAGATAGGCCTAGAGATAATTTTTATCACATTTTTAACTTCATTTTAAATTTAAAATAAAAGTAATATATAAATTTTCCTTCAATTTTCAGTTCACTATATGAATTTTTTCATCCTTTTCAACATACATTTGATTCAATGTTCATCACACAAACAAGTTGTATTGTAATACACTTGTTGTTTTACTGCACGCTGGCTTATTAGCCACCGCCTACTAACGTCAAACTTGTCATCGTTTGACGTTATCATTTCGTTTACACTTCAGAATGAGACTGTTCATGATGTAAAATGTACTCGTACACCCTCTTAAAAGGGTATTTTGATGACAACTTCTGGCATATCCGCCATCCCTTTCTTCTCTTTATACTCTCACCCCGATTATTCCTGTACATGCCTAGTATGGATCTAGGTTTGTCATAACTATCGTAGAACTTCTCAACCACATTGTTACCTTGTAATCTAGCTATGTATGAGTCATAGTTGGGTTCATCAACAAGTGTTCTTAATCTTGCAGCTCTTATCCTATTCTATCCTACCCTTTCACTCTTAACATACCCCTATGAGTTCTTCTCTTCTTGTACATGCCTAGTATGGGTCTAGGTCTGTAGCAATTAACCTAAATTGAACAATCACATTGTGATCTTGACGCCGGGCTATTTATGGGACATAGTTTGGGTCATCATGTCACAATCACTTTACCATTTACATCTAATTCCTATGGAAGGCCATCAGCTGCTGGGTTCACCTTGGCAGCGTACTTTTCCACCTTCGTCACTAGATTATGTAAACTCCCCTATGGATGTATTTACGACCAAGTGTTTCTTTTGTGTTATCTAGCATTTTACACATACCGGTTTACTGCGCTTGTTTCCTGACTGGCTGGGGAACGGATTCAACCCCTAAGTCACTTTTCTATATACAATCAAGGGTGGAGGGGTGTTTCCTATTTATCTAAGTCAGAAGAATTTTGAGAATTTGAATCGATATTTTTGAATCTCTTTTTTAATTTTTATCACATCTCTAACTTCATTTTAAATTTACACTAAAAGTGCTATATAAATTTTCCTCCAATTTTCAGTTCACTATATGACTTCTTTTATTCTTTTAAACATACATTTGATTCAATGTTCATCACACAAACAAGTTGTATTGTATTACACGTGTTGTTTTACTGCACGCTGGCTTATTAGCCACCGCCTACTAACGTCAAACTTGTCATCGGATATCATTTCGTTTACACTTCTGAATGGGACTGTTCATGATGTAAAATGTACTCGTACACCCTCTTAAAAGGGTATTTTGATGTTTTTAATCATTTTATTGTAACATTGACCTAACATCATTGCTTCATTTTGATTCACTGGATGTTTTTTGACACCTGTTATAGGAATTTTTTTGTGACGTAAGTTCAACTTTTTTAAATTGTTCTTTCAAATTTCACAAACATTATAACTTTATTAGACAGCTTTGATAATGGCCTAATGGCCGATAGCGCTTAGCTGGATTTTTAATAATAAATACACAGTAAGTACTTTCCGTTTCATTCACTCAATAGTTAAAAAAAGTTAATATAACTACTAAGAGTTCATCTCAGATGACATCTTGACTCCCCGAACTGGAGAAGATATAACCCACGATCTTGGGCATCCATCCCATACTGCAATCTCGAGTTTTCTTAGGCTTACTTGCCCACCACCAAAACCGTACAATACATAAATGCCCCAATTACTATTTACATTAAAATAAAATTGAAAACCATCTTTTCAACTTCAGCAATATATTTACATGATTCCCTACAACCTCTACTTATTAAATTGGATACTAAGCAGATATCTATGTAACTAACAACTGACATTAAAGCATCAATATTGATTTATCATTTAGTAACCTCGTGACTAGAACTGTCTAGTTTGGCAAGTATTACTTTTCCGTCAACCTATTTATATGCGAGGAAAGTATTGGTTTACCCCAAAAAAAAATAGAATTTTGAAATTTTTTTTGAATTATTTTTACGTTTTCCATCAACGACAACACGAAAAAACGGTTTTTAGACAAAAAATCCTGTGTGTATGTCGTCGTCGTCGTCGTCGTCGTCGTCGTCGTCGTTGTCGTCGGCCACTTTCCCTTACATGTCTTGATAGCACGATACTGCCTACGGAGTGCAATAAGTCGGCAATTTTATGATTGTATATTGTCAAGGACATGTCACAGATGAACCCTATTGATTTTCAGCTCACCAGAGCCAGTACAACGGGTGCTATGGTACTTGAAGTACGACATTTTGTAATTTTTTGAGAAATTTCAGTTTGTTAGCACGATACAGCCTCCGTAGTTCAACAAATCACCAATTTTATGATTGAATATTATTCCGGACAACTTGCTGATGATCCCTATTGATTTTCAGCTCACCAGATCCACTACAACAGGTGTTACAGTACTTTAAGTACGATATTTTTGTCATTTTTGAAGAAGCTTCAATTTGTTAGCACGATACAGCCTCCGGAGTATATACAAGTGACCAATTTTATAATTGGATATTATTCAGAGCATCTCCAAGATGAACTCTATTGATATTCAGCTCATTAGAGCTAGTACAACGGCTGCTATGGTACTTGAAGTACCAAATTTTTGTCATTTTTGGAGAATTTTCAGTTTGTTAGCACGATACAGCCTCCAGAGAGTATACGATTAATCAATTTTATGATTGAATATTGTTCAAGGTGTCTCACAGATGTACTCTACTGATTTTCAGTTGACTAGAGCGATTACAGCGGGCCCTATAAATCCATATATACTAAATTTTTGGTTATTTTTGAAGAAATTCGGTTTGTTAGCACGATACATCCCCCGAAGTGTATACAAGTAACAATTTCATCATAGATTATTGTTCGGGGCCACAAATGCGGAAAAGTTAGTTTTAATCTTTAAAACCGTTTATTTTTTGAAACAAATGTATTTACACAAATGTACGAGCCTTCTTTCCGAAGGGTTAACATCTACAAATCGTGAAAGGAAATTAATATCCTCCAATGCAATAAAACTTGTAGACGCGTGTCTTAATTTGATACCCTCCAATGTAGGATGCAAATGGGGGTAAAAAGTAAGTCCAATCCTCCTAATACCATCGGCCTCTGAATATCGACTCACTAACATATGCTACCACAACACTGAGCTCCACAGTCCAGAAAATTTAATCCACTAATCGGGATGTCCGAGATATCCTCACATATTTTTCTGTCTTCACCTGTACCCGTACCCACGCCTAACTTGTCGTGTTCAACCCAAAGAAAAATGCCATCCGGAAGTCAAGTCACCAAGGAACTGTCCCCAGCACTACCAGCTTGGCAGTCTATTTTTGGTACGACCCCCGGTAACACTTAGGTAAATTCGAACTAATCAATCGAATGAACCGTAAAATAGTCAAATCCGTGTAGTCCATAAAAGTCAAATCCAAGAAAAATATAAGTTATATCCCCTTAATTTCCTCATAATTCCATATTGTGAAAACAACAATATGTGTACCGATAAGCGATGTCGTCATAAGCAAGAAATATATGAAATTTCTCAACAATAGCTATCACGCCAGAAACAACTTAACACGTTAAGCGTCACATGGCCATACATAATTTTGTTCTCAGGGTTTCGCGGCACAAATGCTGTGCCCCACTTCAACCGTTGTTATTAGCGCTCGTGGCTCACACAATGTGCCGCACTTCGGTAGTTTTATGTGGCAGTTAAGTATGCGCAGCCCAAGAAGCCAAGTAGTGATTTTGGCCCATAAAATTTTTAACATGGTGTTGACAATTTGCCACTTGAAGGGAAAATAGAAAGAACATCGTTTTTTTTTAAAATGAAAATAACAGTTCAATGAATATTATTCCAAACAATATTTAACAAACTAAGAAACACCTGATTTACATTTTTTCCTTAAAAAGAACAGGTGTTTTACTTTTCAGCTCAACCTATCTAATATGCGAGAAAAGTATTAGTTTACCCCAAAAAAAGTTGGAAATTTGAAATTTTTTTTGGGTTATTTTCACGTTTTCCATCAACAACAACCCAAAAAAACGGTTTTTAGAAAAAAAAATCCTGTGTGTATGTCGTCGTCGTCGTCGTTGTCGTCGGCCACTTTTCGTTACATGTCTTGTTAGCACGATACATCCTCCGGAGTACAACAAGTCACCAATTTTATGATTGAATATTATCAAGGACTTGTCATAGATTAACCCTATCGATTTTCAGCTCATCGGAGCCAGCACAACGTGTGCTATGGTACTAGAAGTACGACATTTTGGTCATTTTTTGAGAAATTTCAGTTTGTTAACACGATACAGCTTCCGGAGTTCAACAAGTCACCAATTTCATCATTGAATATTATTCATAACATCTCACAAATGAACCCTATTGATTTTAAGCTCACCAGAGCCAGCACAACGGAAGCTATGGTACTAGAAGTACGACATTTTAGTCATATTTTGAGAAATTTTCGTTTCTAAAACACGATACAGCCTCTGGAGTTCAACAAGTCACCAATTCTATCATTGAATATTATTCAGGACATCTCACAGATGAACCTTATTGATTTTCAGCTCACCAGAGCCAGTACAACAGGTGCTATAGTACTTTAAGTAGTTTATTTTTGTCATTTTTGGGGAAATTTCAGTTTGTTAGCACAATACAGCCCCCGGAGTATATACATATGAACAATTACATGATTGGATATTATTCAGAGCGTCTCGAAGATGAATCCTGTTGATATTCATCTCATTAAAGCCAGTACAACGGGTTCTATGGTACTTGAAGTACCAAATTTTTGTAATTTTTGGAGAATTTTCAGTTCCTTAGCAAGATACAACCTCCAGAGTGTATACAAATGACCAATTTCATGATTGAATATCGTTCAAGGTGTCTCACAGATGTACCCTATTGATTCTTAGCTGACTAGAGCGAGTACAGTTGGTCCTATAAATCCAGATATACTACATTTTTGGTTATTTGTCGACAAATTTCGGTTTGTTAGCACGATACATCTCCCGAAGTGTACACAAGAGACAATTTTATGATAGAATATTATTCAGGGCCACAGATGCGGAAAATTTAGTTTCAATCTTTAAAACCGTTTATTTTTCATTAGAATAATGTTGTTATTCAAAACATAAAAATGAAGCGTAACAAACAAGTAAAGAAAACTGCTCATTTACATTTTCTTTGCAGAATGTACGGTAAAATAGAATTCAACGCAATAATGCTTTTTACAGACACTACATAACCATTTGCTTCGCGCACTTTTATTGGTTGCTGTTTTTCGGACGTCACTTTTTTTCAAATTTTCGTAGCAAACGACTCACCTCAATCTTGAATCGGTCAGTTCCGAAGCATGCTTTTTGTCAGAGTTTTCGTCATTACTTTCGGGCTTAATATTTTCAATATCTGCGTTTTTGATACGTAATAATGAGTGGCATAATTTTTCTTTGATCTTGGTTATGCACAATTTTCCCATGGTAACTTCTTTATAGATCAAGAAAGCATTTATGACTTAGCTACATTGTAGTTTATTATTACTTCAGGTTTTTCTACTACACCCCCTCTTTGCGACAGTTATTTTGTGTTATCTTTATGCAATGTGCTTAGCATAAGCACATCGCGTTTGTCACGCCATTCCATAACCATCATTCAGGAATCACTTTCTTCAGCGTAGACTTCTTTTGGTTTTCATTTTTTTTGTACAACTTTTGGGTAATATTTGCGGCTGCTGCGTAGGGTGCCAACAAGGTGTGTCGTCCGTTTTAGTAATTTAGTTGCTAGGGAGACACTTGTATAGTAGTTCTCTGTATAAAGTTCCCGACTAGAATCCAGAAGGTCATCCATCAGTGCAAACACAACATTTGAAGATACTTGACCACCGTTTGCGTCATCTGTACCACAATAAACCCGAACATTACTGGTGTACCCATTTACCGAGCACAATTTGTAGAGTTTTATGCCAAAATTATTTTTTATGTACTGTCGGAACCGTAGCCGCCCACGAAATGGCACCATTGTCTCATCAATACAGATTTTTTTCCTGGCGTTGACACTTTTTTAAAATTCTGTATAATTTTTCCAAGAAGCGGAGTGATTTTCTTAAGCCGATCATCTGCAAGAGGATTATCATTATTGTTGCTAAAATGCCACATCTTTAACAACAATTCAAATCTATCTCTCGACATGAGTTGGCTAATTTTATTTTTCTATAATGCTGATGTCTTCCAGTATGATCGTATAGTGGGGAGTGTGAACATACCCATCCATAATAGTATCCCAAGAAACCGTTCCATTTCAAAACTGTCGGTTGGAGTCCACTTTTTGATGCGAGATTTTGGTTTGAGACCCTCCTTTTGCTAAGCACTGCTCAGCATATAGATTTGTTTCGTTGACCATTAGCGTGATTATTTCATCACATACAAACTACTTAAAAGAATCATAGGGATCTTAACTGATATATTCTTCGTTGATGTTGGCATTCCCATCGAAATCAAAAATCTTGGAAGAGGAACCGTTAACAGGACTCCACTGTAAGTTGCTTAGGATATCTTGATTATTTTGGTTTTCTGAGTCACTTTCTCATGTGTACTTAGAAATAACATCTTCAATAACATTTTCTACGTTGCTCATAACTATGAAAGTAGCCAGGTTTGGTTGTATATTTGGAGAATGTCCACTATCTAATTCTGTCACATTTATTCCAGGAACTAATATTCGGTCTTTGACACTACTTGATGCACACGAACTATTGGCTTTGCTTGTGGATGCACCAGAATCAGTTTCAATCTCTGGAAGTATCTTACGCCTTCTCGGAGGTAGGTCACTTCTAGGTCTAGCCAACAATAATTATTAAACATCAGGTAGGCATCAAATGAAATGGAAGTTCTGTCATTCTGACGATGATATTTAATATCGAAACAATTGTCAAATTTCTTCGAATTTTCAATATTTCATTAATATATTGTACAGTTCGTTTCATTTAAAACAGTAAAAACTTGTAATAATATACCTTTGATTAATATATATGTTACCGTGAAAGACCGAAATCTGGTTAATGTCGAGATACACCGGAGACTTTCAACATTCTCAACGTTGCTTGACGTATGTCCGAAATATTGTTGAAATTTCATTATTTCTAACTTACACCGGCGATTGTCGACATTCAGGATGCACTCATGGTGTATGTTGAAAAGATTTTTTTTTTGTAATGAAAACAAAAAAATCCATAGGTCTTTATTTATTAAAATAAAATGGGAAAAGGACTTTGTTGAACTCAAAACAAACAGTAGAACTTAAAAATATAAAATGAAATTTAAAAAATAAGAACAATATCTTATTCATTGCAACAACTTAAACTACCGTGACACTTCGAATTGCACAAAAGTTCCTTGCTTTCACAGCTGCATTTATTCGTAGAACACATCCTTTTGCAGTTACAACGTGCATAGCCTTGCCCTCCACTTTTTGAATTAACAGAAGCTGCTTCTCTTAGCGACATTTCTTTTGTTGAAACCTCGTCCATGGAAAGTAACTTTTCTTTACAAATTACGAACTGATCACGGTTGAAAAGCTGCTTCAAGGTACCATTTTTGTTAGCTAATCTATAAAAGTCTGAATCCTCTATTGCAACAACAACCGCTAACACATTTCGAGGGTCTGTATGACCACGGTCGACATCAGGGACTTGAATTCTCACGGTATCACAAATTTGAGCAGGAGGAAACTTTTTTTTTGAGGTTCGCAACATTTTTGTTGCTTGAAGTAGAAGATTATCTTTTGCAGCTACTCTTTTTAAAGAAATTAGCTCGTCTTGTTCAGTCAGTGCTTGAGATGAAGATGTGTTAGGTGGCGGATCAGTCAGTGCTTGAGATGAAGATGTGGTAAGTGGCGGATCAGTCAGTGCTTGAGATAAAGACGTGTCAGGTTGCGGGTCAGTCAGTGCTTGAGATGCAGACGTGCCAGGTTGCGGATCAGCTTCAATGGTATTTTCATTATCCATGTCTGTTTCAATATGGTCACCACCCAAAATTTCCTCAACATAAGCTTCTAGCTGTTCTTCGGTCTTAATGTTTGAAATTTGCCCGCGAGGGAGTGATGACGATGTTATACCCCTTTTTGGTTTAACGCCAAACAGGGCTTCATAAGGACTCTGGCGTATTCCTTCGTGATGAGTTGTGTTTTTGGCGAATTGGCAAACGGCAAACCTTCTGACCACTTGTTTGAATCATTGTCTTGCATCCAAGGAGTTATTATATTTTGTGTGTCCTGATTGGCTCTTTCAACTGAGCCTTGTGTTTGACTGTGACGAGGCTTTCCGTGCACTATTTTGACATCTTTCCACATAGCGCATAGTTCAGATATGACTCGATTACTGAACTCTCTGCCATTATCCGAATGCAATATAGCGGGAGCACCAAATGTTAAAAAAATTTGTAGAAGGTGATATGCTACTTCTTCCGCTCTCTTGCTTTTTAAATGTCGTAACTGGACAAATTTGGTTAAATGATCTTGATATACCATTATAAACTTGTAATCGCCATCCCTGTGTGATTGCAAGTCTATCAAGTCGACTTGACATCTAGAGTTCAATTCGGAACTGACCATTGGTTTCACAACAATACCTTTTTTCGACGCACTATGTTTCATTTGACATTGTTTACACAAATTTAAATACAACATTACAATTTCATAAGTAATATTCTTGTATCTAACTTGTAATTCTTTAAGCATTCGTGTTCTTCCTTCATGGCCTGGTCTTATGTGAGTTTCAGAAAGTATTTTAAACAACTCATCATTAGTGACATAATACTGGATATTTGTTTCTCCTGGTTTTAATGGCACAATTAACTTTTCTTCATCACTAACTTTTAATATTTTAGAACGTTTTAAACGTCTGTAGTCCAAAGGTGTACTACACTTACTTTTAGCAGAAATTACTTCAGAAACGATTTTAGAGTACTTTTCTTGTGAAAAATAAAAACAATTATCTTCTCGTTTACCTCCAATTAAGGCATGTAACTTTTCAAAAAACTTATCACGATTCACTGTAGTAGCCATTGAATACAAATTATAATTTCTAATAAGAAAATGAAATAAGGTTAGGGAGCGCTGTCCAACGTTGCGTTAGACTGACGAAGACAAAGCTAACTGAAACAAGGGACTGGAGTGTCCGAGATTAACCGGCCTCATTTGTGTTTCTCCACATACACCGGTGAAAGTCCGAATGTATAATAGAATTAAGAAATGTTCGGACTTTCCCCACGGCATTTGACATTTGTCGACATCCACCGGCGAATGTTGACATTCACTACTTTCAGTCTTTCATGGTAACATATACCTTCATAGAAGGGTTATATATTTAGTAATAGCATATTACGTAACGTGTGTTATAAGAAGCATTTCATGCTCGAACGGAAATGATACACACGGAGCCGCGTAGCGGCGAGTGCGTAATTCCGTGAGTGAGTAAAATGCGTTATAACACGTGTTACGTACTATACTTTACCTACGACCTACTTGTACTTGTATTGATAATCTTATTTGGGGATTTAAAGTACAAATGAAAACGTACATCCTCGATGTCTAGCCAAGCATTTTAGCAGTCCATCCACGATGCCCAGTCAAGTTTCGTTAAAGACCATCCTAAGTAGTATTCATTTTTATCAAAAATGTATATAGAATTACCGGAATTGCAAGAAATAGCGTATGCACCTCTCGACTAAAGTGACATTAATCTCATAGGTGGATTACTTCTCTCAGGAATCAAATACCACCCGCAGGATTGAATGTTTTACTTTAGTCGCTTGGTGTATATTATACTATTGTTCACTAATATGATACATTCAGACAGCTTAAAGATGCGGATTGAATGAAACGGAACCAATTATCATATAATACCAAATAACTCTTAGTATTAAATGTAATCTCATATCTAATAAATGTTATCTTACCATTTGTACATGGAATAAAATTCAAAAATTCAACGTATAATATCTAAATAATAGGTTTTTAATAAAATCGCAACGTCTATTGACAGTTGCTAAGTGGTTGCTAGGGAAGCCGTGCGATTTACTTTACAGTCGTGCGTTTTGTTTTACCGTGCGTAATAAACGTCATAGAATACAAACATCGTGGAACGACGAGGCTAGAGGCTAGTGACGTGGTAAGCGACGCGGCTTTTATTTCATCGTGTATCGTGATGGAGTCAAACATAGTAAAGAGGTTCACACAGTACTATGCGACGAGACAAGCGAAGCAATGCGCGTCAAGATAAAAATTAGATTTATTGTCGCGTTGATACTGAACGGTGCTGGCTGCATTCTTTTCAAGTTTTGACAAATAAATTGAATTGTACAGTGTACGTAGTACATACACAATGGCTGAGCAAGTGAATATAATCATCGCAGTGTTCAACAGGCGTGCATTATGGGATGCTTCTCATCCAGATCATAGAAACCGCTATGTATTAGATGAACTTTGGGCAGAAGTGGCTAAAAAATGTGGAATAACAGGCAAGTTAATTTAAGCGATACATTTTTTATATACAGAGTCACTGGTATCGAACCGGGAATGTATTTAGGTAATCTTGAAATATGTCACGAATAAAAATTGCTGGATTACGAACACGACCTCTTGGGTTCCAATTTGGTCTGGCAAAATTGTTGTTTGCAGCACTTTCTGTGATTAATTTCTAATGCCTTTCGAAGCTCTCTTTATATATGATAATATTATGTACAAGACAAATTGTCTTGATTGTAATATCGGCGAGTTGTTCGTCTGTTTCTATGGCTTTGGATAATATTCTCAATTTTGCATACATCACGCCAAATGAATATTCAATCGTTTTCCTAGCTCTAGACTATCGCTGATAAAAGTACAGCCTTTCAGCATTCAGAGTTTATCTACTATATGGTTTAAGCAAGTTTTCTGGTAGTGGCTATGCTTCATCTGCAATGAAAACAAAAGGCATGCGAATTTGCGTATGTGGTAGACACTGTTCAGTTGGTACATTTGATGGTTTCTTTGAAACTGATTTAGACAAAGCCGAACTTGGAAACGTGTCCCCATCGGATTGTCGTCCATATTCTGCCACCTCTATTACAGTGAATCGGTAATTTGCATCGCAAAGTGCTTGAAGAACGACCGAAAAGTATTTTTTATAATTAAAGAACATACTTCCTGAATGGCTGGGGTATTTAATTTTCACGTGCTTTCCATCCAAAGCACCTAAGCAGTTGGGAAAATTCCAGATGTTCATGTAATTCTCACTGATTTTTATTAAATCATCCTGTGTTAGAACGGGCAAGTTTATTGGCTGTAATATATTCCATATAGCGCGCACAGTTTCTTTAACAATTGATCCAACCGTTGTAGCTCCCATGCGAAAAGTAAATGATAAGCTTTTGAAAGATTCCTCTGTAACGAAATAACTGCAATGACAAAATTAGTAGTTAATCAATAGTTATATTGTAACCAGTTGCAAAACGAGTGTTCAAGATAATAAAATCTTCCTCACTCACCAGTTCTTCTACTTATCGACGCGAGTTTTACACTCATCGAATCGAGCTCAACGCTCAACAACAAAGGTAGTTTTTTACACTCATCGAAGCGAGTTCAATACTCTCGATAACAAAGTTTTTTACAATCATCGAAGCGAGTTCAGTACTCTCGATAACAAAGTTTTACACTCATCGACGCGAGTTTTACACATTCATCGAATCGAGCTCAATGCTCAATAACAAGTTCTTATACTCATCGAAACGAGTTCAACACTCAATAACAAAGTTAGTTTTAATATTCATCAAATCGAAACATAAAGTGTCTTCCGATCTGAAGCCACCGAAGTTCAGCATTCACAACTTTGTACCATTTTGTAAATTTGTACATAATAAATTACTAATTTCGACATTAATTTTGTCAAATTAAGATTATTTACCTAGTTGAATGTCTACGCCAGTTGACGAAGTTCAGCTAGAAATATAATCAAAAACAATGAGCGTGTTTTTACTTTTTCAGCACATCGTGTGCAAAACATAATGAACAGAAGCTATTTTGCATTGTGTTTTAAGAAAAAAAATTTGTAATTTATTAGAAAAATAATGTTTCAGTTAGTGACAGTTTGACAGTGAATAGAAAGTGTTAAAACAGAGTAATTTTTACACTAGTTGTAAAATGAAACCTCATTTTAGCAGTGATATTCTATTTCACCACACTTTCAAATGAACCACTTTTTGTAACTGAATTACATTTTTTTCCAGTGAAGTCGGCCCAAGCCTAATGGAAAAATTTGAGGGATTATTTTCGACGGAAACTGAAAAAGATTCCGATTCCAGGGTTAGGAGATCCTGGAGACATTGCAACTAAATCCCACTGGCCTCATTTTAAAAGTTTACTATTCTTAAAAGATCAGTTTAAGCCTCGACTATCAACGGGAAATTTGGTAGATTCTACGGAGAAGCAATCTGATGTGCATTCTGATGATGATGGAGAGACGGAAACGATAGACAAAATGCAAGATACCGTGAATGTCGAGCCAGCGTCACCTACTTCTGTTTCTTCAGAAAATGTTGAGGACTTGTCCACAGGTACATCAAGTCATTTTGCAGAACCCCTAACAGTTTTGAAGAGCCGACTCCGTAAAAGAAAAAGTCACATTGATGCTTTAGTGGCCATCGAAGAACAGAAATTGGAGTTCATTAGAACAAAGAGAGCAAACGTAGAGGAACTAAAGAAGATGATCCTCTGGTATTTTTTAAGAGTTTACTTCCACACGTAAGGAAAAATGCGGAGAACAACATTTTGCAATTTAGAAATAGCTTTCATGATCTAGTTCAGAGATATGCTTATGGCTATACTAATGCAATGAATCAAGGGATACAAACTTTCGATTAACAGATCAATCAGAACGCCAACACCTACTGAATTTTGGTTTCCTCACAATGTGCTCCATTTCATTACATTAATATTTTTCTTAGTTTATTTTTATTAAAATAGGTTACCTACATTTTTAGTTAATTTCTTTCAGTGTTTGATATTGTTTCTGTTAGAAGAGCTGTTTGAGTTTGATAATAAATATTATGTATTTTTCTATAATACTAAATCATTCAACTTACCTTAAAGTAATAACCAATCTCTCTTCCGGTCCAATAGGTTGTTTATTGTAGTTGGTCCAGTTCTTTTGTAGGCATGGAGATACTTTCTCAAAAATATTGTTAAATATGGCAATCTCCATTCTCAAATATTCAAAAAATCGGTCTGGGTGCTGCTTGAGTTCAAAAAATAATGTAGGTATGGTACTGTCCAAACCGTTTGGGTACTTTGTTATTGGGATGTACAGAATAAATTCTGTACACACTTCCCATTGCAATGAGCACGCGAAGCGCGGCATTATCGAATAAAATTTCATCTTCACTGTGGGAGAACATTGCTAATACTGAATTGAGTTTGGGAAGTCAAAGCAATAAATCGCAACTTCTGTCTCCTTACTATGTGCATGTCTTCTGCCACGTCGCTTATATCGTCGCTTACCTCGTCACTGTGCCTCTAGCCTTGTCGTTCCACTGTGCCTCTAGCCTTGTCTTTCCACTGTGCCTCTAGCCTTGTCGTTGCACTGTGCCTCTAGCCTTGTCGTTCCACTGTGTTTGTAACCTCACATTGATTGCTGACTGTGTTGTTTGGACTATTTACAGGGGTGGTCGTGGGTGAAATTAATAAAACGATCTTATACATATATCATATTGTCGTAGTTACATGTATACAGCCAGACCGTCGGTACGTCGGATCTTGCAGAAGGTTTCATAGATGTATTATCAAGTTTCATGTGATAACTTGTTAATTATAATCAACTTTTCAACTAAGCTCTCATTTATAGGCAATCTGATAAAACCTTGGTTCAGGGAGAATTTTAGAAAGCCGTCAACCGACAACATCCACTTACAACATATTTACCTATTGCAATGAAGTAAATTGAATTAAAAATGGATTAAAGCGATATTTATATAGGTCGATGTAATTGAAAAATGAAAGTCTTCATAACATACCATGGAATAATTCAAACACGAAAGTCTCAAGTTGTGTAGAGCATTCAGTCGCATATTTCAAGCTAATTGACAAGAAATATCTAATAGACAATCATTATAATAATATAGCACAGAAAATACGCACCTTATATATTTGGTTCGTAAATCAATAACGGCCAAACACCAATGTAAGCCTAAGTGTATAGGAATACAAATGAGAGCATAATTAAATATGTCCACTTTTTTGGTCCATCTTTTCAACGACTGGTATCCGTCTTTCAATAGCTTTGGATAAAAGAATGTATTGAATGCGTAAGTTTTGGGCCATTTCGGATGTTCTCCTCGTTCTATAATCATATTCATGTAAAAATTGATAACCTCATCATTGAGCCAATTTGGATCGGCCAAAGTTAAGAAATCTCGCCTCGTTATGCTCAACTTGAATTTCTCAATGATAACTTCGTTCGGATCGCCAATGAAAACCTCATTCACCATTAGTAGTTGAGCTTCCGTAAGCTGGAACATTTCCACCGCTTCTATTATTTCTTCTTTATCTAATACGGCATCAGCAATTTTCAAAGACTTATTTATCCTACAATTCATTTCGTCCATGCGCATATCTTTATTGACTTCGCCATATTTCTCGGAACTTTTTCTGAAACATTCGATTTCTTCCTTCCTTTCATCTATTAATCTTTGATGGCGGATTATCCTGATAGAGAAAAAATAAGAAATATTAGATGTTATTTGGACTCAAGAACATAATAACGTATTCACAGCTTGCAAATATGACCTGAACAGAGTTGGTTAAAATCTATCAGGCTCAGAAAAGGAGATAAGATGTTGGTCGAATTTGTGAATTTGCCTAAGAAAAATTTGTTTTTATAACCAGTTAACTCCATGTTATATATATATATATATATATATATATATATATATATAATATATACAGTTCTATTCAAAATAACCCTCCCCCCTCCCCCCCTCGTATTTTTTGAACGGCTACACTTACATTAATAAAATTTGGAGGGTGAAAATAAAGTGTTGTAAACTTCTCTACGAATGGTAACAGGTGACGTAATAGTAATAGATGACATCACAGTGCCACTCTGGCCAATAATTTTGAATAGGACCTTATGGGAAGTGATATATTGTTTGAAAGGCATTGACATTGGCTACATAGCCATATAAATTTTGATGGGTTCAAATTAATTTTGACGGATAAATTAAATAAATACCAAAATTATTGACAATATTTTTTTAAATTTAATCAATCAAATATCAACAATGGATTCTAATAGCAAGTGTTCGGAATGTGCTCCGTCTACTTCCTGACAGTATTACATCCTATTAGTAAACTCTTGTCGTACTCGTTCGAATGTATCAGTTGAAATAGCATTGTATTCTTTAGTAATTCTTTATTTCAAAACGCCAATGCTATCTGGTGCCGTAGTATAAACCTTGGATATCATGTACCCCTATAGAAAAAAATCTAATGGTGTCAAATCTGGTGACCGAGGTGGCCATTCTATAGGACCTCGCCGGCCGATGTATTACTGTCAGGAAGTAGACGGAGCACATTTTGAACACTTGTTATAAGAATCCATTGAAGGTATTTGATTAATTAAATTTAAAAAAATAATTTAAATAATTTTGGTATTTATTCAATTTATCCGTCAAAATTGATTTAAACCCAAACAAAATGAATATGGCTATGTAGCCAATGTCAATGCCTTTCAAACGAGATATCACTAGCCTTAAGGTCCTATTTAAAAGTATCGGCCAGAGTGGCACTGTGACGTCATCTATTACTATCACGTCACCTGTTACCATTCGTAGAGAAGTTTACAACACTTCATTTTCACCCTCCAAATTTTATTCATGTAAGTGTAGCCGTTCAAAAGATACGAGGGGGGGTGGGGACTTTTCAATAGCACTGTACATATATTTATATATTGGTGTAACATTTACGAAGTATTAACAATTTGATTTAGTTTGCTACACGTCGTTGATAATGTTCAGTTATCAATCGTTGATTCAAAAATGTGTAAACATAATTATAAATTGGCAAATTGAACATAAACCACTCTGAAACTAGGTATAGGCCAGTTATTGTGGAATTTACAGCGCTTCTGAAGAAGAATGAAATATTGAGTTCTCGAAAGAATTTAAGGAAATCAGATATTTTAATTCATGATAATTTAAATATATATCTATATAACCTGCTAAAAGGAGCCAAATTAAAATATGGTAAGGAGAAAGTTCGGTCATCTAATGGGAGAGTTTGTGGTAAACTCGACAACAATGTAAAAATTATTCGTGAATCAGCTGATCTTCAATAGAACTATACTGAAATGTTTGAAACTTGTTTATTGTGTTTGTTCGGTTTTTTCTATAATAAGAAAGAAACGTTTCATATTTTGATTGTGTTAGACAGTATTTACGTTTTTTGTTTCAATAGATAAGTACTTCTAGAATTTGTGGGCATTAAATTCAAATATGATAAATAAAAACATTACATTACATTTTTCTTTGTGATACAGATTGTCTAAATGATTATATAGAAGTTAGATACATGAATTAGTTTATTTGATTTTCACGTTTTTAGGGAGTAGTTATAAAAAAGCAGAATATCCTGCTAATCAGTTTTATCCTTTCTATTATGTATATAATAAGAGCTCGCAGCTTACATCATGACATGATGAAGTTGATGCATCTAAATGTCTATTATCAAAACTGTCGTGGTTTAAATAGAAAAAGATTCAAAATAATTAATATAGCAAAATGTAGTATTTTGAGGCGGCGGCCCTAGATATCAAAATTAACTGTTGCAAATATACTTTATGTGGAATTTACATTCCTTCGGGTAGTAAATTATTCGTATACGAAGCTGCCTCTGAGTTCTTGCAAACTAATATTGTGAATGTAGACAAAACTTATATAATTGGTGATTTTAACATTTCTTATTTAACAGGAACACATTATGATACAACTATTAGAAATAATAATATTATGGAAACCCTTCAGGACTTCATTGAATTTAATGCATTTAAACTATATAATGAAATTACGAATCACTTAGGAAAAACGCTAGATCTAGTTATTAGCTCCGTAAATAACTGGAACAATTGTGTGGTAAGTGAAGATTGTCTTCGAGTTATCAAAGAAGATCTCTATTACCCGGCATTAGATATTGGTATAAAAATTGGGTCTAGTAATATATTATCTAAATCAATAGAGTCAAGGTAAACATGGTATAATTTTATAAAAAGCGGATTCTATTAGACTCAGTCAGAGTGTTGGGGACGCTGATTGGAAACCAGTTTTGGATGAAAATGATGATGTTGATGTAGCACTACAGATATTCTATGACATATTTAATAATATTATTGAAAATTGTGTGCCAAAGTTAAATGTTTATAATGGTGGCAAAAGCTTTTCATCTTGGTTTTCAAAAAAAATTGAAGAGATGCTTAAAGAAAAAAATACTTAGAAAGTTGAGGTCGTTATCGGAATATTATAGCAATCAGTATAAAAAACTAAATAGTATCATTAAGGCAGAGGAACGTACATATTTAAAAAATGTGGAACAAAATATTGAAACTGGTGTAAACATACAAGATTAAGTGATTATATCTGGCAAGGTAAACAGGTTGAGGAAGGGGATACAGCGGAAAAATTTTTTTCATTGGTATATTCAACTAACATAGCATCTTATACACCAAATTTTTTAGAAGACAATTCAGTTATTAATGATATCTGAAAATTAACGTATATTGCTGAATTACAGTTCAATAATGCCATAAAAAAGTCAAAGCCTAAAAAAGCTGCTGGGACAGACGGAATTCCGCCCTATATAGTGAATGCTTGTAGTGATTGGCTGAAAAAGCCGTTAATACATATATTCAATCTTATTATTGCAACAAGAGTATATCCCTCAGCTTGGAAAACAGCAGTGGTAGCACCTATATTTAAGTCAGGTAATAAAATGGATATTGAAAATTACAGACCGATTTCTATAATGTGTGCACCAGCTAAAGTGTTTGAACAAGTTATCTACTTGGATCTATATAAGTATGCAGAGAAATATTTAGCTCGAATAAATCTATAACCTCTAACTTATTTTTATTAAGTAACGGCGTATACGACACTTTTCAGAATAAAAAGCAATTGGATACTATATACTTGGATTTTAGAAAGGCGTTTGACAGTGGGATCATGATAGGCTGCTATGGAAATTGCATTCGTTGGGTTTGTCGAATGATTTCATTTTATTATTAAAAAGTTACTCACAAAATATATATTCAATTGTTAATCATAATGGTAATACATCGGGTAAATTCGAACCCAACTCAGGCGTTCCTTAGGGTTCAAATTTAGGTCCTCCTTTATTTATTTTTTTCATTAATGATTAACCCTCCGTTATAAAAAACTCTGAGAGTCATATTAGCGGATGACTTCAAAATATTGAAACGTGTCAGTAATGTTATGGATTGTGTATTAGTACAGAAAGATTTAGACAGGGTGTATGAGTGGAGAGTGCTCAATAAGTTAAATTTCAATGTAAATAAATGTTTTACTTTAACAATCACACATTTAAACGATCTGGTCATTCTTGAGTATAAAATTAATGATGAGTCATTAGAACGTAAATATGAAGTAAAAGATTTAGGAGTTACTTACAATAATATATTCTCATTTGCGGGGCATATAATGAATGTAGCTAAGTCCGCTAATAGGTTATTGGGATACATAATCAGACAAGCTTCAAATTTTACCAACATTGAGGCCATTGAAATTCTTTACTTTAGTTCAGTTAGACCCAAATTAGAATATGCAAGTCAGATTTGATATACAGAGTATCAGACTACATTGTATCTCTTAGAAAAGATACAGAATACATTTTTGAGGTACATTTATTATAAAAAGTGTGGTGTTTACCCTGATTAGAGTACAGTTAGGAGTTTTCATCTTAGATCTGAGTTTAGATTCCTATCCTTGGAGGATAGGAGAAAGTTAGCTATTCTAATATTTCTACATGAAATTATTAACAACAAAGTTGACGCACCTCAGATTTTATCTTTAGTGGGGTTTAATGTTCCACCCAGAAGAACGCGCAACTGTACTATGTTCAATATTTCCCCTGTCGTAGCCATGTGTCAATTGGCAAATTATTTTAATAGCTTTATTGAATTAGAATTCAATTATTCATTAAGCGCCTTTCGTAGCTTGGTATTGAACCACATAATATCATTGGCAGTGTAAATATAGGTATTACATGAGAGTAAGTTATTCATGATGTTAGTCTTAGTGTTCTAACCGTTGATATGCTATTGTACTGTGTATTCACTTTTTTTATCCTTGTAATTAGACCTGTAAAAGGTTTGTTTGGATAATACATAAATAAATGAATAAATACATGTTTTGAAAGTGAGCCTTCTCAGACTGAAAGAAGTGATATATTAATATTAATCGGAGTGGCGATAAAACAAAATCACAGACTTATTATATATGCGAAGTATATAATTGAAAGTCATATTTTCCAGTCTAGGGTTAACTGTAATCCTTAACCTTGAAGATCAAAACTGCATGACAAAAGTAGGATGTATTATTCAATATTGACGATAAGTAACATGAGCCTACAAGAGGAGTTAGAAGGTTGCGCAGAATTATACAAAATAGGAAAAAAGTAACAACCATATAAAATTAAACTTACTATGATGCTGATCAACAACAGGAATTTTGTGGGATTGCTCCAAATAGATTTCAGCATGATCCTCTGTTCCCTAAAATATCATTTTCCCTAATGAAGCTACATGAAATAGTCATCAAGCAACATTGTCAGTATTAGAGTATACAAAACTCGCCTCTGGGTGAGGGACTCTTACGGTGATCGACCTATTAAAGTAAACGTTTAGTCTGAATTGTACACCAGAATCAAGATAACCTATGTATGATATAATTTCAATAAAACAACTGAACTGGCGAGCATCGATTGGTTGCATTTATTTTTGAATCGCCATTCTGAGCTGTTGATAAGAAAATCCGAAGGCACTTTCCAAGCTCGTGCTGAAAATATGAACAAGGAAAATGTCAAAAAGTACTTTGATTTGCTTCAAGATATGTTAATGAAATATAACTTGATTAATAATCCCGGCAATATCTATAATATTGACGAGACTGTACTTCAATTAAATAATGAACCCGGCTATGTTGTGGCCGCAAAAGGGTTCTAAAAGTGTTTCCAATGTTACATCTGGAGAAATAGGAGAGACATTATCCATTATTACTGGTTGCAAAGGAGAAGGTATGGTTCCACCACCTGCATGTATTTTCAAACGTAAGAATGATAAACTTGAATACAAAGACGGTATATGTCACAGAACTCAGCTTATGTGACGGGTGAAATATTCTTTCCATGACTAAAAAATTATTTTCTCAGTAGTATTATCACAAGAGAGTGAGAATAAATTGAAAAGAATTCGACAGATTTTAGAAAACTTGTTGCCAGGCAATAGACACGAGAGCCCGAATGGCTCGAGTGGCTATTGCCCAATGGCAACAAGTTTGAGAAAATGCCTGGAGAATTATCATCTAATTTATCGTGTGGTATTCGATAGATTATTTTTTGACGTTACAACCAAAATCATTTTTAAGATTTTATATTCTTATTTCAACAAATTTATACCACTCGACTCAATATAAACAGAATAAGTTATTCAAATTAGGATGCATTGGAAGTTTTGTGATATTACTACTGATTATATTATTTATATCATCAACTGATGGTTCACTAAAACGTTTGGGATTCATTTTACAAATTTCCTGAAAATTTATGACAGACGCGTCAAATCAAGAAAATCCGTTGTCCATGTGGTTGTCATTCAATAAAAACATTAGTGCTATTCAACGCGGCAATCGATTACAATCATTTCCTGTCATTTGAAAAACAACATGTTCAACAATACATTTTCGATATCAATCGATCACTATGATTATAATCGGTCTAAAATTATGATGCTATTGAAAAAAATCGTAAATCGGAAGAATTATTATGTGATATGAGTGATATTTTGCAATTGTATATTACATTTTTAGTTTAACAGAAGAGCTTCTATAAAATTAAACGTGATCAAACTAAATGAACTTGTGAAAAGTGGGAAATACACGTGAAATGAACTAAAATAATGATGAGGTTATGTCACTAAAAATTACAATTTTTTTTGGTAGTTCAACAAACATCAATCCGTTTTCGATTTCGATTATAAACTAAATCGGAATCAAGATCGAAGTGTTGAATACCACTAATGTACATTGAATTATTCTCGCTGGAATAATGTAAGTAGATTATTCCCACTATGATAATGTTTTGATTGGCTAGAACGTATATGAATTACTGGAATTGAAAATTTCTATTGGTTTCAAAAAACGTCAAAAAATAATCTCCAGAAAACAGAAAACTCTGCCCGTGGTTAGTTGCCGGGTGGATTGAGTAGCTCCGTAACGTCGCTGCCGGTCCCAAGCCCGGACAAAAGAAGAGGGTTCCTAGGTCAGACTAACAACCTACCCAGGAGAAAAAACACAAAGCTCATAGCACCGAAACTTTGCCTCGGAACAGGATAGGATTAAAGGTGACGACCCATGCTGGTAACAGTATTAAGAATTGGAAAAAAGGGACATTATACGATTTCCAACATGGAACATAAGGTCCTTCAATAGTGAAGATCAAGAATTGATAATAGAAATAAACTATCATAAAATTGACATATACGGACTTGTTATTCCTTTTAGTTGATAGGGATTAAACAAAATTGAATATACGACAAATTATCTCAGGGATAGTTTTTGGGTAATTCTGCCACTGTATACAACGAGTTGGTAGGTTCTATTAAAGAGAACAATCCGAATCAATTTGACCCAAGCTTTATCAATTGTGATTTTGAAAAGAAAGTATACATAAAAGAAAGTATGCATACAGTTATATACAAGGAGTATATCTACTATACCGTTTATATGCATATACCCGATATGTACAAATAAAATTTAAGTAAGTATTTTAGCTTTAATTTATGTCCTATATTATAGGGTTCAATCTAACAATGTTTATGTTGATAAATTCAAGTGAATTAATATTGATACTGTACTAACAATTCACTTTTCAACTATGGTAATGGTATATATATATATATATATATATATATATATATATATATATATATAAGGAAGATAGTCTTTGCTGACTGTTAGGAATAAAACTGGAGAATATTGGGGTATGCAGCAAGAGAAACGGAAAAAAGTGTACTCTTAACGGAAAATTTTCAAGCTTTCGAGGATGATTGTCCTCATCATCAGGAATACTGAAATGGAAAAAACAGCATTAAGATACTGTAGTTAATAAGTAAGATACAATATAGAAGAAATCGCAACAGGTGCGAACTTACCTCCGAATTGAGGTTAGAATCCATTATGTTGTATAATCTCCTCATCATCAGTTGATATCAGCTTCCTGCCGGCTTTTGACAATAAAAAAGCACTCGTGTTTTGTTTGTCTGCAAAATGGTGTTAGATGTTAGATTTTTTAGTCATCTTATTTTGATTGTGCTATTTTAAACCTTTGTTAGTGAACTGTTTCATATTTGAATGTATGTAGTTTATTTTTATATAACATAATGGATTCTAATCTCAATTCGGAGGTAATTTCGCACCTGTTGCGATTTCTTCTATATTGTATATTACTTATCAACTACAGTATATTAATGCTGTTTTTCCATTTCAGTATTCCTGATGATGAGGACAATCATCCTCGAAAGCTTGAAAATTTTCCGTTAAGAGTACACGTTTCCCGTTTTCTTCTTGCTGCTTTCCCCAATATTCACCAGTTTTATTTATATATACATACATATATATATATATATATATATATATATATATATATATATATATATATATATATATATATATTTATATATATATAAAATTGGCAAAAATATTGGGGTAGCAGCAAATTAAATTACACTCTTTATAATATTTCCAAGCTTTCGGAAACGTTTATTTCCATCATCAGGGAGCACTACAAAAAATCACAAAAACGTTACAACAACTAAATGCGGCCAACACCACAATCCGCCAAGCCAAAACAACCCCGACCAATCGCAAAATCTCTCTCTCTCACAAAAAGCAGCGAAGTAGTCAAGCATGTTTCAACTCAACAAAAAGCACTGATGGCGACACAAACATGAACTGTCAGAAAAGGTCAAACTGTGACAAAATTTTACCCGACTATAATACTGAAATAATTATATTTAATAACAATATTAAAAATAATTATTTCAGTATTATAGTCGGGTGAAATTTTGTCACAGTTTGACCTTTTCTGACAGTTCATGTTTGTGTCGCCATCAGTGCTTTTTGTTGAGTTGAAACACGCTTGACTACTTCGCTGCTTTTTGTGAGAGAGAGAGATTTTGCGATTGGTCGGGGTTGTTTTGGCTTGGCGGATTGTGGTGTTGGCCGCATTTAGTTGTTGTAACGTTTTTGTGATTTTTTGTAGTGCTCCCTGATGATGGAAATAAACGTTTCCGAAAGCTTGGAAATATTATAAAGAGTGTACTTTTATTTGCTGCTACCCCAATATTTTTGCCAATTTTTCCTAACTGGTCAGCAAAGACTTCCAATCTTTATATATATATATATATATATATATATATATATATATAAAACTGGAGAATATTGGGGTATGCAGCAAGAGAAACGGAAAAAAGTGTACTCTTAACGGAAAATTTTCAAGCTGTCGAGGATGATTGTCCTCATCATCAGGAATACTGAAATGGAAAAAACACCATTAAGATACTGTAGTTAATAAGTAAGATACAATATAGAAGAAATCGCAACAGGTGCGAACTTACCTCCGAATTGAGGTTAGAATCCATTATGTTGTATAAAAATAAACTACGGACATTCAAAATATGAAACAGTTCATTAACAAAGGTTTAAAATAGAACAATCACAATAAGATGACTAAAAAAGCCAACATCTAACACCATTTTGCAGACAAACGAACACGAGTGCTTTTTTATTGTCGAAAGCCGGCAGGAAACTGATATCCAATTCTTCTAATTTGGAGGGATTAAATTGACAGGCAATGATGCCAACCAATAGTTGAGTGGATGAACGTGATAACAAGTACCATAAGAGAGTGGTCTCCGTTGTGAAAGCTCATATTAAGGATGGAAAAGAAGAATGCAGAGGGGTTGAGAAATTGCATTCATAAGAAAGAAGAAGAGGAATTAATATGTTGCCATGGTAAGAGGTTTGTATAACAACAAAACATATACCTTGGAGGACAAAGTTAAAACACCAACCAGCCAAAGAAGACAAAGATCAAAAGCAATTAAGTAATAATAATACTAATATTGTAATATAGTAATTATTAAAGTAAAAATAATAATTATGTAATATATATGTATATAATAAGGTGTTAATGGGTGCATCTACCAACACCAATGCACCCAAAATAAGATATAGAGATATGTTAGCTATCTGCAAAAAGGGTAGTGTCAATTGAGGGAACGTGATTGTCTCTAGTGGAAGGAAGGTTGTAGTTGTAATCTAAGGATAACAAAAAGGAATAAATCTCACTCAAGTGGTCTGTGTCAGTTTTTTTGTTAATAACATTGTTAAATTGTGAAATAAAAGCCATCTCCAAAAATGATCTCTTAATTTTGTTAGACTCTATCGCCAACACCCTTACAGCTTCAAAATTCATACGATGGTCAAGAAAATGAACATGATTTGCTAAAGCGCAACGTTCAGGATGTAATCTACAATCACTCTTATGTGAAACAATACGATTAGAAAGTGATCTTAAAGTCTGACCAATATATTGCTTATCACAGTCCCCACATGGAATGCTATACACAACATTAGTAAGAGAGGTCAACGGACATTTATCTTTAACTCTAGTAAAAATTGATCTAATTGTTAGAGCAGTTTTATTAGCAATTTTGAAATTGCCATATGTCCGGAACAATCTGGCAAGTCTCGGAGTAATGTCCCTAATGTATGGAAAGGAAGCGAAAATTGGAGGAGCAGGGGTCGTAACAGCGCCAACATCCATTTGGGCCAAGTTAGGATGGCTATCATCAGTCAGCAGTTCCATGGGATTAGATGTGCTGAACAATAATCTATTAAGTAAAGTTCTTGGGTAAGAGTTATCCAAGAAAAGGTTGAATAAAATGTTAAGATTTTTGTTGTCGAAGACACTATTTGAAATTCTAAGGACTCTCAGTTTCATTTGTTTCACCAAGTTCACTTTCATAGAATGTTTGTGGTAAGAATGGTATTTTAAGTATCTACCAGAACTGCAAGGTTTCCTGTACCAATCGATGATAATAGTATTATTTTTACGAATGAACTTAGTGTCTAAGAAAGGTACGGAATTTCCGTTGTCTTCTTTTTCTAATATGAACTGTATATAAGGATCGTAACTGTTAAAAGTCTCAAGAATCTCATCTAGGCCCTCTCTAGGAAGTGCCACGATAATATCGTCCACATACTTCTTAATGAACAAAGGAGTGAAAGAAAGTACTGGTATGACAGTATCCAGCAAATCGTCCATGACATATGCTGCCAAGATAGGTGAAATAGAAGCACCCATAGGAGTACCAAAAGTTTGTTTATAAAGTTTATTGTTAAAAGCAAAGTAAGTACTATCAAAAAGAAAAGTAATTAAGTTCAAAAAGGCATCCTTGTGGATGAAGCAATGGACACTAATACGTTCCCAACTCTTATCGATAGCTCTCAAACAAGCATCAAGATACACGTTACTAAACAACGAGACCACATTCAAACTGGCCAGGACATAACCATCTGAAATCATAAAATTGTCAAACTTGTCCGAGACTTCAAATGAATCTTGAATATAATAAACGTTTTCATAATCATAAGCGTTAGTCAAAATGTCTGTACAAAACTGTGCAATGCGTTCAGTGGGGGCTCCTATCGAAGCCACTATCGGCCTCACAGAAAGGACTGGTTTATGAACTTTAGGTAATGCATAGAACTTAGAGGGAACACCATTGTAACATGTGAGCTTTTTTTTACATGATAAGTCAATTTGATGTTTATTGTGAAGAGATTCCACTAAATTGTTACCTTTTCTCTGTATAGAAGAGGTAGGATCAGAGGTTAACTCAACATATGAATGATTGTTTAAAATGATGTCATTAGACATTTCAATATACTGTTGCCTGTCCATGACGACAGTGACATTACCCTTATCTGATTGTGTTAAGATCAGATGTGGGTTTGACTTCAAAAAAGCTTTAGATTTAAGTAACAAATTGTGAAATAACGAATTAGAATGAGGTTTATGCATGTAGTTTGTAATTATATTAGTAGCTCGAGCCACAGTGATGTTTCTAACCTCAGAATCTGCAATGGTAGAGGTATATATATATATATATATATATATATATATATATATATATATATATATATATATGACTTGCAGTTTAGCCGAGATAGTTTTGTTGGAGGTTACTGAATGTAACGAAACCTACATTCAGAAGTCTAGACTAGAAACACTGTCCAAAAATGTGCAGACATCAATTGAACTTATCTGCTATGCCCTGGGATCCTTCGTCAGGGAAATATCATCCATAATATGCCCAGTTCCAGAGTGGTTCCCCGTAGAGCTTACACAAAGAAAAGTACTTGTTAATTTGGGAGAACAGAAATTAACGAGAACCAAGAAAAAGTGAAACTTATAAGGAAAAAGGCATCGGTTGGTATGAGGCCTTAACATGTGGCTTCCAATAGAAGTTTCGTTTAAACTGGAAGTGTTATCAGAGAAATATATCCAACTATCTGTTGCTGGCTTTAAAACATATATCCAAGCAGCTTCCTCCTTGATTGCACTACAAAATTCATTTTCATAAATCCGCTTACAGCGTAGCACGTTGTTCCACAATCGTTGCTTTCAAAAAGGGAAAACGGAAATATATGTCACATAAAATATCTTCTTTTCCTTTAGGCCAGTACGACTGTTGACCGTGAGAGCTTCCTAAGCAAGCTAATTACTAATATAGATTGAGACCATTATCATATCAAATAACAAGAATACACTAATTGAAGGTCAAGTTTATTTGTTTATAATTATTAAATGAGTAGTTGAATATCTGAAAGTTTTATTTATTTTCAGGTGATTTCGAGAGACAAGAATTTCTTTTAACGATATTTATTTATCCATAAGGGAATTCGAGAGTTGAACTACTACAAGGATGAGACCCATGCTAATTAAATTTTATTTTAATATCATTCACTTAGAATTTTCCTCGTTCTGTTATTGTTTTCAACAATCTAAGCAGGTTAGATATTGAACATGTAACAGACTACAGGAAACAAAAAAGAAGGGAAAAGGTCAGAGAGAATACGGTGATTACTTCTTGATATATAACGTAGTGGGTAAAAACGAACGTGCAAAAGAATGAGTAGCAATTGCTCTACACAAAAAATACAAGGACAATATGAAGGGATGCCAGTACGCATCTTCAAGAATATTGGTTATACAATTAAACACAGGAAACCAGGAATTTTTCGTAATTTCGGCGTTTACACCAGAGGAGAGCAAAACAAAGCTAGAAAGGGAACGGTTTTATGATCAACTTCAGAATGTCATCGAGTCGATACCACGGAATAAACCAATGGTGATGCTAGGAGATTTCAATGCTCGTGTTGGCAATGATACACTGCTGGGAATTAAACAGCGGTTTATCGAAGAAGAATTGAACCACAATGGAGAACTTCTAGTTATCTGTGCACTTAATGAGTTACGCATCAATAACACTTTTTCTGATCACAAGCCACAATACAAATATACTTTCGGTAATACGCGAGGACAGCAATCAATGATTGATTATACACCACCTAAAAGATGGCGGACGTTGAAGTTGTGTTGTTAACAGCGGAGCTAAATAAACTCAAAAATAATGAACTAATTGAAATAAATATAAACTTTAAACCTCCCTCGGGAGTGAATAATGTGCAACTATTAAGGTGGGTACAAACATAGAACAAAACTTCGTATCGTAACTCCGTCGCGCAACAATTGTTTGTTACGCATCGAACATACGGCGTGTCAACAAATATAGCATATCAATACATCGTCGCGTATCTTATAAACGGGACATTTTGCCGTTCCGTATTTACTAAAACAAAACAAATCGCAACTGTGTACCGCAGACCTGTCCAGACAGGCTAACAAGTGGTGCAACATCAGTGCGTATCATTTCTTTGATGCGGCGTCAAAAAACCGACAACCGATAGAACGCCGAGATGTTACTATGTTCTGGTGTTACGGTGTTACGCAGTGCCGTCCACACTTGTTACGCGACGGCGTTACGATACGAAGTTTTGTTATATGTCTGTACGCACCTTTACACTATGTTGAAAGTTTGACTGAAACTATATCTAATGTAAAGTAATCAGAAGGTAATAAAGTTAACCTCAAAAAAGCTACATATGCACAGTATGATCACCTCTTGAAAGACTTAAATGCAGTTAAAATTGATTTTGTATCTGTGAGTGAACTTTCTTTTCGCCTGGAAAAACTTACAGTGGAACAGGATAGCTCAATTTTGTTGCTTAAACAATGTAATTATCAAATTCCTTTCGATAATCTGAATACAGCAGAGGCATCTAGTGGCAACAATGTCAACTGCGTAAATTCGAACTCTACAACCACTCGGAACCACAAAAAACCTGCCTCAAACAATATATTCGTCACAAACAATCAAGGTACAAAAACTAGTACTGATAAATATAAATCGACCACCGTCCAAAAGCAAACTTTACAAAATCTGTACAAAAACCATTTGTAAACATAAACACAATTAATACGGGGAATTCCATTGGGAATCTCTCTCAAAAAAATGCCAGCATAAATAAATATAAACCGATTATTGGAAGCAATGATGTTTCAAAATTCAAGATCATTACACGACAAGGGCATGTGCATGTCTCTCGCATAAGTGCCGACATGACTTCATATGATCTTTCGGACTTTCTTAAACAATCAGATCCTGACGTATCCTTTGTTACGGTATTAAAATTGACTAAATCATTTTCTTATAATTAACTGAAATTCAAAATTCACATAGTGAAATTCACTAAATAATTTTCTTAAATCTAACTTAATTGGATTTATATGACAAATAATTGTAAAATTAATGTATATAGGGTTGCTTTCTTTTAGGATATTTATTTGCAAATCGCTTTATCAGTTGTTGGCGATTAGCTGGACAAACCTGATGGTTAAATTTTATAGTCAGTTCTGTACTTAACTTTTCGGCTATCAATATCATTATCATTTAGGGTTTTAACTGGATGGTGAATAGCACGATAGAGTATTTTAATTTTCCAAAATGAGGGGATGTGTTTGAGAGTCGATGGGCATGTCTCTTTATCTTGGATACTTACTGAGAAGTGTTTTCTGTGGAAGTTTGGCAGTGAAGATGGGTGAGTTCGTCTCTGTAGTATTTCGTCTACATTGTTTATTGAGTTCTGAAATTATTTTTTGTTTCTAAGTGGCAATTTTGGTGATGATAATTTTCGGAAGGAGTGGGGCTTCCGCCCTGTAGAACCTCTTGAAGCAGTTGTTGAAGAATAGGTAGACGTCATTATTAGTGTTGTTGCTTTTGCTGTGCCCCTGTGGTAGCAAGTTATCTCCATAGCCTGTGGATAGGTTTAAAGAGGATCCGTATTAAGCGGGATTTTAAGCACACCTGTTGTTTGGAGGATTGTAGTTGTTCAATCGTTCATCACGTCTAATTATTAGGATTTGAGATTTAGTGGTAGAGACGCCATTTTAAAAAAATCTCGATTTTTAGAGGTAAGTCTTTTCGATAATATTTCTCTTGCGAACCTATATCTTTCATGGTTTTATTTTAGATTTTTTATACCTAGTTTGTCAGAAATGATAGTTCCTTTAAGTAGCCTAACTAAGAAAAATGTCAAAGTGCTTTTGAAAAAGTAAAAAATGCCTTAGTTAGTGCACCAATTTTATCATGTCCTAATTTTAATGAATCCTTTATTTTACATTGTGATGGAAGTTCATATGGCATCGGTGCAGTGTTTACACAGGAATGTGGAGGTAGAATTCATGTGATTTGTTACCTTTCACGTACTCTGAATAAATGTGAAGTCAAATATTCGGTAACAGAGAACGAATTACTTTGTGTTATATGGGCTATTGAAAAATGTAGGTGTTATGTAGAATTATCAGAATTTGTTAAAGTGACAGACTATAGTAGTCTGAGTTGGATTAATAATTTGAAAAATCCACAGGGTCGCCTTGGGCGTTGGACTCTGCGTTTACAACAATATAATTTTGAAGTTGTACATAGACCTGGCAAAGAAAATATAGTTCCAGACTGTCTGTCTAGATTTCCTATAGGAATAGATTGTAAGGATAGTGTGAATTTTAAGGAGGATGAATCGGATAAGTGTGCGTGGTATGTAGATATGTGTGAAAGGGTAAGAAAAGATCCATTAAGTTATCCTGTATGGAGACTGAATGAAGAAGGGATACTGTATAAATATGTAAATGATAATAATGTTTATGAACCTTACGATAAATGGAAAATAGTGATACCAAAACCTTAAAGACCAAAAATTTTATACAATGCACATAACGATTCAAAATCAGGACATTTAGGGATATATAAAACTTACAATGAAATTCTATCAAAATATTTTTGGCCTAAAATTAAATCGGATGTATTTACATAAATAAGAAAATGTAGAGTTCGCGCAAAACAAAAACCAGAACAGAAAAAAGCTGTAGGTCAAATGGGAGTTAAACCAGAAATTAAAAGGTGGTATTTCAGTAAATTCACTTTACTATTTCCGTTAAGAACCACGACAGCTAAAAATGTTGCTAAATTAGTTGAAGATCATGTATTTTTAATGTTTGGTGTACCTGAATTTGTACGTTCAGATAATGGTGGTCAATATAGATCAAGAGAATTTGAAAATTTACTTAAAGAATATGATATTACTCTCTTAACTAATCCGTTATACGATCTAGCTCTGAATTTTACGGAAAGATATAATAGGGTTAATGAAACTATGATGCGTTATTTCATAACAAATAAACAAAAACATTGGGATGAACACTTAAAAAAATTAGCTTGTGCAATCAGAACTTCAAAATCAGAAATCACACAGAAAACACCGTATTTTGTTAATTTTGGATATGAAATGAATTTAATAAGGAGTGATTACAAACAACAAAGGAAAAAATTAGCTTTAGAGACTAATTGTGAAAACTCTGATGAAAACATAGATATCGGAAACTCGAGTGGAGAAATTGGAAAACAATAAAAAAATCTAACAAATTAAAAGAAATTCTTATATTCGTAAAAAAGCGTTTAGAAAAAGCACATTTATTATCTACACATAATTACGATAACTTGAGACATAGACCAGAAAAATTTCAAGAAGGACAATTAGTTTGGAAAAGAGAATATAATCTATCTGATAAAGCTAAAAATTATTCTGCTAAGCTAGATGAACAATTTTCAGGGCGTTATAAAGTTAAAAAAAATTAGGAGTTAGCACATATGAATTAATGAATGAACAAGGGGTATCTTTAAAAAATTGAACTTAAAAGATTTAAAAATTGACATGACACAAAGTGAGAAACAACCTGAACACAGAAAGAGACAGCGGAAGAACGAGCAATCATAATTTGTTCATATGTCAGATATTTTCATTCTGTTTGTCTTTCCAGTATTGTATTTTTTGTCTATAGGGTTTTTCATTACTCCTTCGTAAAAATTTCTTCGAAATTCTTCTTTTCCCTCATATAATTCTACAGCACTTCTAAAAAGTTGTTGTGTAGTTAATCCCCTAGACTCCCTTAATTCATTAACCCTCAATAGAAAAGCACTAAGTCTTAAAACATCTGATTCTCCACTAAATTTTAAACCCCAGTCAGAAATATTTACTTCTGAATATAATGACATACGATTCATATCATTTTCTAGTTGTGAAGGTGTATGATGTGAAATTTCAATCGAATTTTGATTGCTTTCTATAGGAGTTGATGTAGTAGCAGTAGTGGGTTGTACCATGCTCGTTTGAAAAATGACATCTATAGGATCACTTTGATTACTTCCCTTAATAAATATGTCATGCTTTTTCTCAAACTCATCCATACATTCAAGAGTCAATGATAACAGTCTTGAACGTTCCTCTATCTGGTCTTGATCTTCTGGAGAAATAGATTCTACCCTGTTAAGAGTATGAGCAAGCTTAGTTTGTAGTTTTTTTACAAGAGATTTGCTGAAATCTTCTGAAAGAATTTGTTTAATTTCATTAATTTTCGTTGCACAAATTATTAGTTCGTCACCGGGTTTAAAATTAGTTGAAAAAAAGTGAAACTACGGCCTTCTTTTTCCAAACGCATTAGGTGTCTCAACTGTTGTACTAGGTCTTTAGAAGTACCTTGAGGTATAGCACCTCTTAATTTAATTTCAAATTCAAGTTCTTCTCTAGTAAGTCTATCAGGAGTTATTTTAAATGTTGTCATTTTGTTTTAAAATATAATATTAACAAGTTTAAAAGTACTAATAAATTATATAGTATATAAATCTGGTAGCGATAAGAAAAAACTACTATATCCTCACTTTACAGATCCCAATCCAACTACTACACTAACCCTTCGAGGGCCTATTTGATTTTTTTCATAATTAAAATGTTTCCGAGGTGTCTAAAGTCAAAATTACTCCTATCCGAAATATACTGACTGATATTTATATGAATATATTTTTTTTAATTGCTCGGATTTTTTCATCATATTACTTGATGTAATTTTTATGTCCTTCGTTTTATTATGATATTCCCACTTTTATTTTGTTTGTCATAAGTTTTTTTTTCTATGATGTCGGGCGCCAAAATATGCTACATTCCAAGGGCCGTAGCAATATAAATTTCTAATGAACACAAATTAATTAATGATAACTGGACTTTTAAGAAAGAAAACTATAACTTTTATTACTTTTAAGCTATGCATTTACTCATCCATTTATCTACTCTATTATCATTATTCTATAATTTTTTTTAATTTATTTATTATTATTATTAACTTTATGGAGAGAGCCAACCTGTACCCAGTCAAAAACGACAAAATAATTACAATAATCTCACTTTAACCACAATCCGCTCTGCAGCAGAGCCTACTCGATGACGGGACGACTAGACCTCCGATTCGTCTTACAAAACTCTTCTAGGGTTTGGTACCCACAGGTCTACCGTATGACTTACCTCAAAGTGTACTAAATAATTTGATATTCTCTTACCCTAGTTGTGAATAATGATAGTTTTAAAAAAATCAAAGACAAACAGTTCAGGTGACCCACTGGCGTTTATTCTATGATAAAAATATTTAGTTTCAGATTCAATTCAAAATTACAATTGAGCACAACTGAGTACAGCTGTCCGAAAGACTAGTCAGCAAACAATAGGTTTCATTGAACCTTAATGAATTTCATTTAATCTTAATAAATTCCATATCAACAACTTTGAATATTAACTCGAAGCAATTGCTTAAAGCGCACAAAGATATTAAGTAAACATTATTATAATTTAAAGTTTAAAAACATCCTAAATGGATTGCATCATTTTTTTGTTGTGGTAAACTCCAAGAATAATTTATTTTATTTCTTAACAATAAAGGATTGTTTTAAGATCAAATTCATTTTTGTTATCTTTGAAAGTATTGTTTTAAAAGAAGAAAAATGTAGATATGAAAATAAAAGTAACACTAATCAGATAAGACCAAAAAACTTTGTCTACCTGTACAAAAACGTGTTTTCACGAGGCTGACAGCAATCAACTGGATACTATGGAAAATAACTTTCACCTTGTGGCGACAAATACATCAGACCAAGAAAGAAGCCACTGCATTAAATAATATTTCTAGGTCTCCGATCGCCAACACCATACCATCAAAGATATTTTTATACAGCTTACCCCGACTTCCTTATTTGTTTTATAGTTGATTCCGGGGAACTATCTGAATATCGGGTTTTCCAATGGAAATGGGAAATTTCCAATTAAAACGTGCCAAGAAAAATCTAGAATGAAACCATGAAAGATGTAGGTTCGCAAGAGAAATATTAACGAAAAGACTTACCTCGAAAAATCGAGATTTCTTTAAAATGGCGTCTCTACCACTAAATCTAAAATCCTAATAATTAGACGTGATGAACGATTGAACAACTCCAATCCTCCAAACAACAGGTGTGCTTGAAATCCCACTTAATTCGGATCCTCCATTGAACCTATCCACAGGCTATGGAGACAACTTGCTACCAAAGGGGCACAGCAAAAGCAACAACACTAATAATGGCGTGTACCTATTCGTCAACAACTGCTTCAAGAGGTTCTACAGGGCGGAAGCTCCACTCCTTCCGAAAATTATCATTACCAAAATTGCCACTTCAGAAATTCAAAATGATTTCAGAACTCAATAAACAATGTAGACGAAATACGACAGAGACGAACTCACCCATCTTCACTGCCAAACTTCCACAGAAAACACTTCTCAGCAAGTATCCAAGATAAAGAGACATGCCCACCGACTCTCAAACACATCCCCTCATTTTAGAAAATTAAAATCCTCTATCGTACTATTCAGCATCCAGTTAAAACCCTGAATGATAATGATATTGATAGTCAAGTACAGAACTGACTATAAAATTCAACCATCAGGTTTGTCCAGCTAATCGCCAACAACTGATAAAGCGATTTGCAAATATATATCCTAAAAGTAAGCAAGCCAATATACATTAATTTTACAATTATTTGTGATATAAATCCAATTAAGTTAGATTTAAGAAAATTATTTAGTGAATTTTAATATGTGAATTTTGAATTTCAATTAATTATAAGAAAATGATTTAGTGAATTTCAATACCGTAACACATTTTCCTATGTTGAATGGAGTAAAAATGAATATGCGTCCACATTCAAAGTGTCTTTTCCCTTTGAGAATATAGACCAAGTTTATAACCCGGATATTTGGCCCAAAGAAGCAGCTGTAAGTAGATTTAATTTTAAAATAAATTTTCTAAGTTGCTAAGTAAGCTAAGTTGGCAGGCGTATATTGAGCATTTAGTCAAAAAACTTACAAGTTTCTTATTCATTTTACGACAGTTGAAAAATATTACTAATTCAAGTACACTCAAAACTACGTATTTCTCACTCTTTCATTCGCATATTAGCTATGGCATCACCCTCTGGGGTAATTCCTCCCATGCTTTAACAGTATTTAGAATGCAAAAAGGCGATAAGGGTGGTTGCTGATCTTGGTTTCAGGGACCATTGTCAACAGTTTTTCATAAAGTATAAAATTATGCCATTACCGTCTCTGTTCTTATTTCATACTCTAATTAAAATTGATGGGAAACAGTCAATGTTGTCAAAAAATTCAGATATCTATGACTACAACACTCGTAATGTTCATCATATCAGATGCAGCTACTTTCGGCTAAATAAGACGCAATAAAATTCTCCAAGCTATAGGCTTTTTAATATTTTGCCATCAAATGTAAAAACCTTGGGCTCCAATGCTTTTAAAAAATATTCATAAAAGTTTTTCCTTAAATATTGTTTCTACTCTGTTGATGATTACGTTGTGCATTGTCGAGGAGTCGATGCAATCTCAACACCGTATCTCTGCTGTGACATTTTACTCTGTTTCCATCTTAAGATATATTTTGTATTTCCTTATTGACGTGTTACAAACATTATATTGTAAAGTAGTTAATAATAAATATCTATCTATCTATCTAATAACTAATAGAAATTTGCAACCACCCCAGATACTGAACATAAGAACTCTTAATTCAGCTAACATCGGTAGCGACCACAAATTGGATGAAAATGAAATTAAACCTTTTTAAAAGCACAAAATCTGGCACAGCTGTGGAGAAGTTATGCGTGTAATCGTTGTATGATAAATCAACCCGGAAATTATATCAAAGCCGTCTCACGGAAAAATTAGAGAGGGAACCAATAGATGAGTCAGGTGAAATAAACAAAAGCTGGGAAAAATTGAGACGAAATATGAGAAAGGCAGCAACTGAAGCACTGGGAACATGAAAGATAAAACAAGGAAAGACAGGTCCCAACAGGACGCCCTGGTTCTGTGAAGAAATCAAAGAGCAACATGAGAGAAAAAGAAGATCTTATGTGAAATACAGATCAACAGAGTCCCTGGAGGATTACAGAGAGTATAAGAGAATTAGAAACATCATCAATACGTTAGTAAGACATGTCACGAACAAACACTGGGAAGCTTTTCCGAAGAGGATGGGAAGCGACATCTATGGACATCAAAAACAGATATGGCGGCTAATGAGGGACCAGAGAAAAAAGACACATGAGCTGATTAACATTAATGGCATACCGAAAGAAGATTGGGTGAAATATCTGAAGGAATTATACAAGAAACAGAAAATTTAAAATGAACTTAACACACCTGAATTAATTAACGACGAAATATATGTGAGCAGGAAAGACATAGAATCTGCTGTCAAAAAAGCTAAAAAACAGGAAAAGCGCAGGACCTGAGGGTATTACCAATGAGCTGTTGAAGTATGGAGGAGAGTGGCTGATCGAACTACTGATAACGCTTATTGACAAAATCTTATACCAACATAGAATTCCCGACGAATGGAAAAATAGACTCTCCTTTCAAAAAAGGCGACCAGAAGGTATCTGCTAATTATAGAGGAATCAATCTCCTCTCCACTTCCTTGAAATAAAAAAATCCTCACAAATAAAATTAATGAGCACGTTACCTTGGCAGACGAACAGCCAGGATTCCACTCAGGAAGAGCATGTACAGACGCGGTGTTCATCATAAGACAAATAACCGAAAAGTCGATCGAATATAACTGCCCAGCCTTCATGTGTTTCATCGATCTAGATAAGGCGTTCAATCGCATACAGCTGGAGGATGTGATACAATTGCTTTACGACAGACAAGTGCCTCAAAACATCATTGAAACAATTGAAAATATATATAAGAACAACACGACCCAAGCTAAGATAGAGGGTGAATTAACGGAGAAAATAGAAGTAAATAATGGCATCAAACAAGGAGACTCCATCAGTCCCATGCTGTTTAACGTCATTCTAGATGAAATAATGAAGCAGATACGCAAACTGAAAGGGTACAAAATGGAAGACGGATAAGTCAAAATACTATGCTACGCAGACGACGCTGTACTCATAGCCGAAAACGAGAACGACTTACAAAAACTAGTGCATAGATTCAACACAACAGCAAAGAAGTTCATAATGAATATATCAGTGTCCAAAACCAAATGTATGACCACATCTAGAACACCACTTACATGTAAACTTGAAATAGACAACAATATTGTGCAGCAAAAAATGAAATTTAGATATCTTGGGAAAGAAATATCCGGGTACGGTGATGTTGAGACGGAGGTGAGTGGACAAGCCATTTAAGCATCGAGAACAGCAGCGTAACATAATGATATTATATTGTTTGGAAACAGCACACTGGTATAGTCCCTAAATCCGACTCTGTCTAAGCCAGGTATGAAAGTTAAAATTATGGCGGACGCGCAGGGTTTCCTAGAATTGTTCACGAATAGTGACTACCTTATCTACATTGTTTTTATGACCAGTCTTATCTAGAAAATGCCAGAAAGCCAATTGTTTTTGTAATCTAGAATTATCTAGTGAAAAAGGCAATAATATATAAGGGACCGATCCAGAAGAGTTGAGTTCAGTTGATAAAGTGATCTCGACAAATAAACAGTAAATAAGTGAATATAAATTAGCAAAAAGTTGATATAAATTAATAATTGAATTTGTGTGCATATCAATTTGATTTAAGTGATTAGTTGAGTATATAGAAATTAAGTGTTAGTGATTAGTTTAGTGTTTAAATAAATTAGTAAGTAGCTTTACCGTGTGTTTAAAATTTATCCCACCCGTTTACTGTTTAAATAAATTAGAAAAACATTACATTGGTGTCAGGTGTGGGGTAATGAAAATAAATTGCTACGTAAAAATGGCCAAGAGACTAAGGGACTTGAAAGTAACGGAATTAAGAGCAGAATTGGAAGATCGTGAGTTGGATACGTCCGGTGAGAAAACTGAATTAGTAGAAAGACTTAAATTGGCACTGGAAAATGACGGCTTTGATCCAGAAACAGTTTTATTTAATGACGAGGCTTCCACCTTAATCTCGTCAATTTCTGCTTATATTTCTGCTAACATGGACGAGAAGATTTCTGCCATGGAAGAGAACATGGACGAGAAGATTTTTGCTATGAAGCACGACATTTCTGCTGACATGGACGAGAAGATTTCTACTTTGAAGAACGATATATCTTCCGATATCTTATTAATGAGAAACGACATTGCCGCTGACATAGAAAATAAAATTTCGTCTCAAAAATCTGAAATCGAAGATAAGATGGCAACGATGGACGAGAGAATCGAGAATAAAATGTCAACGATAGACGAGAAAATCGAGAGGACGCTTTGCTTAGACCATTCCAAAACATTAGTTGACGCATTGACAGCTGCTCTTGAATATGAAGCAGCAACGAAGGCTTCGAGTTACAACAAAGTTAGGACCATCGAAGGAGCAACAAACACATAGGAATAGGGGCTAAATCCAGAGTTATAAAACAGCTATGTGACCCATTCTAACATATACTGCGGAAATCAGACCAGATACCTCGAAAACGAAACGAATACTGGAGACAACAGAAATGAAAGTAGTGCGTAGGATGGCAGGCAAAACACTGTTAGATCGAGAGAGAGTGGGGATATCAGAAGAGCATGAAAAATTGATAATATCAGTGAATGGATCCTGCAAAGAAAGAGAGAATAGAATGAGCATATTAGCCGCATGACACATGACAGATTGGTAAGGATAACAAGGGATAAGTCACCAATGGGACGGAGGAACATCGGAAGACCCCGCAAACGATGGAGTGACAATCTTACAGTGGACTAAAGAGAACAAACGGACGAAGAAAAACAAGCAATTTTTGCTAACATATGAGAAAGAAGAAGAAGAAGAAAGCATCCAGAGGCAGTATTACACATATTAGATGGTAATAGTTCCCATTGTAATTCAGTTGAGATGTTAGAATTTGTAGAAGAACACAGTATTATTTTACTATGCCTACCTAGCCACACAACATATTATTTGCAACCATTAGACAGAGCATTCTGCAATTAATTACACTTCATGTAACGTCTTCATGAATGCAAATCCTACAAGGAAAATAACAGGCCGGTATTTGGCAGACTATTAAATGAAGCTTGGTCAAAAGCAGCAACTGTAAGCAATGGGATCTACGGATTTCGTGCCACCGGAATTGTACGGTTTAACCCTCATATCATTACACACTATGCTTTTCTAGTAGATGTTCAGTCTCAGGCAGAGAATCTTCAACTAGGCTCGTCTCAACAAGCACCTGTGAGAACAGTTGGAAATTAAGCACAAGGCTCTCCTCATCAGGCACCTACAAGAAATGATCCTCCTGAACCTGGACCATCAAATATCTTTTCAACCGATTCACTACAATTGCATAATTGCAGTGATATGCTAGTTCCAACTAACTCAAATGATGGCATTACACCGAGAAAAATGTTGGATAACATTTCTCCAGTACCCAACCTCCCTCCCGTTGAAGCGGCTCGCAAAAGATCAAGACATTCAGCTTCAGTTATGAATAGTGAGAGCAATATTAATAATCTAAAGGAAAAAGTTCAACAGAAACGCAACAAGGTAGAGAAAGCAAACAGTAAGCAAACGAGAACGAAGTCAAAAACTAAAGCCAAAAAAAATGAAAACTACATGTTTTACATATCAGATGAAGAAAGTGAACCAGAACTGGATGATGACAATGTTGATGAAGTTGGAGAAGACGATAATGACTACTGTATTGGATGTGGTGAAGAATATAAGTATACTAAAAAAGTTGTTGTCTGGATAAAGTGTGCTCGTTGTCAGCGTTGGGTATACGAAGACTGTACGAAATACGGAATAAATTGTGATATGTGTGGAAAATTCTTACTTAAACACGGAAAATTATAATGTAGCCCATATTTTTTGGTCCACTCTCTCACCCATATATTACTCACCAACTAACCCACAATAATATGGGTGAGAAGGTGAATCATAAAATATTTTTGTTGGGTAGTATATTTTTTTAAAAATAAAATATTGTTTTGTTTCTAAGACATTGTTGCACTACATTGACAGACGATATCGTTGTAAATTCAGATTTCTTAATAAAGGCGAATACAAAAAAATTGGGTCGTAGAAAATTTTGATTCCTAGCTCTCACGACTTATTCTTAGTGAACTAAGATTCTGTGTATTCATTTTGATCATAATCATGATTGTATCTTAAAAATTTGATCCGGCTTCTCTCCAACGTAGTAAAGAGAACCTTATAATAAATAAACTGTTTTAAAATTAAAACTTTTCCACATCTGTGAAATGCCATGAACAACATCATATTATAAAATTGACACTTGTATACACTTCGGAGGCTGTATCGTGCTAACAAACCCAAATTTCTCCAAAAATATCCAAAAATGTGGCATATTAGGATCAATAGGACCCGTTCTACTATCTCTAGTGAGCTGAAAATCAAGAAGGTTCATATGTGAGATCTCCTGAGAGATGTCCAATTATAAAATTGGTCACTTGTATACACTCCGAAGCCTGTATCGAACAACCCAAAATTTCTCAAAAACTCACCAAAAATGTAGCACATCAGGTACGATAGCATCCGTTGTACTAGCTCTGGTGAGCTAAAAATCGATGAAGTTTATAAATAGGACGCCTTGGATACAATCACAAAATTGGTCACTTGTATATACTCCGGAGGCTGTATCGTGCTAACAAACAGAAATATTCCATAAATTATAAAAAATTTGTACTTCAAGTACCATAGCACCCGTTTTACTGGCTCTAGTGAGCTGAAAATCAGTAGTGTTCATATGTGCGCTGTCTTGAATGATAATAAATTATAAAATTGGTGACTTGTTGCACTCCGATGGCTGCATGCTACAAAACTGAAATTTGTCCAAAAATAATTCATCCATTATTCCAAATCAAGGTTGGAGTAGGGCTCTTGGATCTACTACCATATTTGATAAAAATAAATTTTTCACGGGAATGTATTGATGGATGATGATCTTTCATTTTAACCTGAATCAGTCATCCCACACCCACCACCTAAGAGCGGGGGTGGTGACTTTGTAAAATAGTCGTAAGAATAAATTTTTGAATTTTGAATCAAATTCTACGTAATTATTTACGTATACACCTCAAATTTCATTTTCTTTCCTTTTTTTTATAAAGTTATGCAAAAAAATTTATTATTCGGGTCTAGCATACTTCCACATTTGATAAAAAAACATTTTTCACGGGAATGTATTGATGGATGATTATCTTTCATTTTAACCGGAATCAGTCATCCCACACTCACCCTCTGAGGGCGGGGTGGGGGTGACTTTGTGAAATGGTCTTAAAAATAAATTTTTTAATTTGGAAGCAAATTCTACATAATCTTAATTCTTTGGAATACTGTTTCAGTCAGTTTCCGGCCTAACGGAAATCATTGAAATAAACAAATACATAACGCATCGTATGTTCCCAGATCCAAAATAATCGAATTTTCTCTGGAATTTTGTCAGTCAATACTTGAGAAAAATTTCAAGTTTGAGATAAAATAATTTAAATTCAGGACCGTACATAAAAAACGTCAAGGAAAACGATGACGTCATTGGAATTTCATTTTTTCCAAAAATAAGGATAGCCATCCCCCAAAAAAACCATCCCTGGGCGGGGAGAATTTTCTTTTTGAATGTGTTTTTTTGAGATTCCACGCATCGTTTATGCTGTATCCCGAAAATAAAGTCTTCATGTCTTCCCGTTTCATATAAAACAGAATGTATCCTGAAATTTTGTCAGAGTCAAAATCTGAGAAAAATTTCAAGGTTAAGATAAAATTATTTAAATTTAGGACCGTACATAAAAAAAATTCTATGAAAACGATGACGTCGTTGGAACCTCCTTTTTTCTAAAAATAACCAATTTTTACGACTATTTTACAAATTCAACCCCCCTCCCTACCCTTGAAGGGTAAGTGGGAGATGACTGGTTTAGGTTCAATTGAAAGATAATCATCCATCAATACATTCCCGTGAATTCTTTTCTATCAAATATGGAAGTATGCTAGACCCGAGAGCTCTACACCATTGAATAATCAATTTTTTGATAACATTTTTTTTTCATAACTTTATAAAAGAAAGGATATCTAAATGCAATTTCAGGTGCATCCGTAAAAAACTACGTAGAATTTGATTCCAATTCCAAAAATTTATTTTTACGACTTCAGGGGGTGGGTGGGGTATGACTGATTTAGGTTGAAATGAAAGATCCTTCAATATATTCCCGTGAAATTTTTTTTTAAATATGGAAGTATGCTAGACCCGAGAGCTCTACACCATTGAAATATCAATTTTTTTTCATTACTTCATAAAATCAAACTTATCAGAATGAAATTTCAGGTACATGCGTAAAAAATTACGTAGGATTTGATTCCAATTTCAAAAAGTTATTTTTACGACTATTTTACATTTGTTTGATAACATTTTTTTTGCATTACTTTATGAAAAAAGTTATCAAAATGAAATTTTAGGTATATACATAAAAAATTACGTAGAATTAGATTCCAAATTCAAAAATTCATTTTTACGACTATTTTACAAAGTCACTTCCACCCCCGCCCTTAGGGGGTGGGTGGGGGATGACTGATTTAGGTTAGAATGGAAGATAATCATCCAGCAATACATTTCCGTGAAATTTTTTTTTATGAAATATGGAAGTATACTAAAAGAGAACCCTACACTATTGAATAATCAATTTCTTGATAACATTTTTTTGCATAAGTTTATAAAAAGAAAGATATCAAAAATTCATTTTTACGACTATTTTACAAAGTCACCCCCACCTCTGCCCTTAGGGGGTGGTTTGGAAATGACTAATTTAGGTGAAAGTGAAAGATAATCATCCATCAATACTCCATCATCCATCATTTTTTATGAAATATGGAAGAATGCTAGACCCAAGAGTCCTACTCCAACCCAAATCAATGCCAGTGACATATTTGATATAAATCTGGTTCTCAATTTCCCTGCTAAGAGTACCTCTACCATTGATAGTAGAGACTTGAGAATAACTTACAGTTATATTCCTTGCCACATTCATAGATCAAAGAGGAGAGGAATAAGTCCTGATTTACTTACAGCGAATAGATTGGCTCATCGTTCAATCCGGTAATATAATTGAACGTAAATTATAAACAAACATTTGAATAGTCACTTTAAGACTTCCTACATCATTCTATCTCCATTATTCATGCGTGGAATGTAGTTAGATTTTTCTTTCGACCTAAAGATCTAAGTTTGGAATTGTAAATAGCTTTATCGATCTTGAATGGGTTGTTGAAGTATAAAACACACATTTACACTTATTAAAACTCCTAAAGCTTACCATGTAAAATAATCCTGGAATTTGGATAACATTTTTCCCACAAAATTACCCATGACCGTCACAATATAAATTCTGATGTAAACAATCGATTTTGACGTAATTTGAGAAACGTCAGTTACGATTGAAATTTTAGATTAGGCATGTTCAGTAATAGATTATAATATATGCTGTGTTCTTTTTAAGGGATTCGCTCGAGCACATCAGTTGCTCTGTTCACTTAAATGGTTTTGCGTATTCTTTTTAAGCGCTCGCTTTGAACACAGCTGAACTATCGCTTCCCCCTTGCCCCTAACTGCATTACTTCTAGAGGGGCTCGGTTCCGATTACTTGCTCCGTTTAGTTAATGATAACCTCAAACTATAACCAAGTCAATAAAAATTTGAAATTATTGTGAATTATTCCTCAAAAGAATCATCAATATGCAGTATGGAGCAAGTCCTCGAGTCATAATTTTACTATTGATATTGTGTAAATTCTAAATCATATACTTATCAGATCGATGTCCTCAAAATTACCTTTACTCCAGTCGGTAGAGGTTCGGACTGTGTCAGAACGTGATAACTCAGAAATAACTATGCAGACATACTTGAAATGGCAAGTACAATAACATGCTGACAAAAAAATTTATCAGGAAAAAAGTTATTAACAATGGAATTGAAAAATTCGCGTTTTTTAGCGTATTTCCTTGAATAAGTCAGCAGGATGACTTTGTACGTAAAAATGCTTCATATATGATTTATTTGTAATAAAAGTAGCTACACTCATTTTGAAAAGTTGGAATTGCACTTTCTCTGTGACGAGTGATTGTATTGCTTGTCACTATGGTGACAGGAATTAATACTCAATGCTTACACTATTATTGTTAGGATCGGTCCTTCCAAGTCAAAATAAAGTTGTAAATGGCTGAATTATGGGAACATTCAGCCATAAAGCGCTGCAGCGCAGTTATTCTGTAGGCTACTAAATGGTTACTTCAGAAAATGACAGGAAGTTTCCCGCTTTATTGCCATTACCTTCAAAACTACATTTGTTCACCACAGATCACCTTTGTTTACTGAGTGGAAAATGATAAATTTGCTTGAAATACTAGAGGATGAAGACGAGGGCATTGTATTTAACGTTGAAGATTTGGGAGCACCCCTAGAATATGCTGGGGCTGCGGTATTACCTAGAAGAGATCCTGGTCGGAACCAGTATTATGTAGAACACACAATCCCATTATTCACCATTGAATAATTTAGAATGCATTTTTCAATGTCTTTTTTCAACTCCGCTTTAATTTACAGTTTTGAATTTCCAGCGTTGAAGCGTGAAAAATATATGCTTTACCGCTGCATAAAGAGCTGTAGCAAACTACGCCTAATATCGTACGTTCAGTCAACTGCTTCAAGAAAGTGCTGCAGCGCTGCTGTTCCCTGAATGCAGCCAATAATATTTATTTATCAAATAAGCCCTAGACTCTCCTTTTCATTATTGGATAATTCATATTCGCAGAATATCTAACATTATTGTACAGTTAAGCTATTAGGATCTATACGTTCCAAATAAACTAGTTCGGGTTGTGAATAACAACAGACTGAAGCCGATAAACTATAAATTGAGGTTTTCTGTTTCTAGTTAATTGTTTCTTTTACTAGCGATTCTAACCTGGTTTAAATAAAAACTGTAACATTTATTTCGAAAAGGATATTTTTAATGAGTTCAAAAGATACAAGAAATAAAATTTTGTTTTCGTATTTGGTAAATGTTTCAATATCCTCTACTCCTCCCCCAGATTTAACAAGTTCGAACTTATTATATTATTGCTCCTTTTTGATTTTCTTTCATATACATTATTGTTGTGACTGTTGCTATTTTGGTTATTTCTGTAAAATGACATTAACTAATACAGAATCACAGCCATTTTTCAAATATTTACATGAAATATTCAACGATGATTTCAGTGCTGTCTTGCAGGTGACAGCTAACATGACAATTGTTATATATATATATATATATATATATATATATATATATATATATATATATATATATATATATATTTGTAATGGATATTTTTTTTGGGGATGAAAGAATTTACTCTGGAGTCTTATTGCCACATCCCCAAAAAAAATATCCATTATATATATATATATATATATATATATATATAATATAACGGATTTTTTTACAGCTGTTGCCGTTTCTCCGTCCCCAATTTCCATTTTTTCCTATCAAAACCTCGTCTTCCTCTAAGTTCCTCGTGGTCATCGCTTGATCAATGTCATCTCGCCAGCTCCTTCTTGGCCGACCCCTCCTTCTTTTTTCCGGTGGTATCCATTCCAGAATCTTCCTAGGCCATCTGTCAGAGTTCATCCGTTCTACGTGCCCGAACCAAGTTAGCTCTTTTTTCTCTATGTCTTCATGTATATTTCTATACATTAGCATTTGCATCCGAATGTCGTCATTCCTGACTATTTCAAGCTTTGATCGTCCGCAACTCCTTCTTAAGAAATCCATTTTGGTTGCCATGAGTTTATTTTTGTTGACCTTGGTAACATCCCGTATTTCCGAACCGTAAAGGGTTACACTTTGGACTAGGCTATTATATACATGCTTCTTTGTGGCTATTGTAATTTTTCTATTCCAGAGAAGAGAGTTTAGCGTTCTTGTTATTGCTCTACCTCTATTGATTCTTTCTTGGATTTAGTTTTCACTATTCCCTTTTTTATTGAATATTATTCCAAGGTACTTACTATGTTTAACTCCTTTTATTGTGTCGGTGTCCAGGATTAGATCGTTTATCCCTTCATTGCCTACTATGAGGTATTCGCATTTCGCGAGGTTCATCTGAAGACAATTGTTTATCCTTTTCTATAATATACACATTGTGCATCAAACTATCTTTCTCTACACATATTATGAAGTTAGTTATTGTTATTTCATTGCATTCAACGTTAAAATAATTATTTTTGTTGAGGTAATTCGCCAAATATAAGTTGTGTTCTTTTCACATAATTCTGTTCAGCTCTGTTGAGATAAATTTCAACCTGAGCGGGTGACTAAAGTGAGCAGGAAATCCTAAAAACAATGCCCAAAAATAACAAGTGGAGGAACGATGAAAGTGGTGCAATATAAAATTTTGGCTAGCCTATAGTTTATTATTAAGTTTATAATAAAAAAGAAATAGTGCGTGGAATCCCTCGGCACGGAAAAAGGGAAACTTCGTAATGTGGAAATGAAAGGAAGGGGTAGGAATTGATTTTTAGTGAAATCATATTGTTTCTGTAAGACAAACTTTATTAACATTGCTTACTGTATAATATGATATTATTAGATGAATATTATATTTTATATTTCTTAGTGTCTGTGGTTAGGTAACCCAAACGTACAACACATCATGTCATGTGTGTTGCCTAGTCGGTATTGACATGGGGATTATTACAACTTCTTCACAGTTATCATATGGTGTAGTACGATATAACAAAGCTGAGTTGTTTTGAACAATTTAGTTGAATTAATAAATGTAGTTATAAAATATCCTCGTGTTTTATTTTATAACTAATAACTCAACCGAGTCATACACTTACAGTTCACAATTGATCCAATCTTTTAATTATCATTTTCGAGTGGATTATTATCCAAATCTATAACATTTATATTGGGATTATGATAACTAACTGGCCTGTAACAGGAATACTACGCGTATGCATTCGAGTGCCACGCATTCACTCTCGCTCTGTCTCTTTCTACTCCCCCTCCCAAGGAGCGTTGAACGTTTAACGCAACACTGCTTTCATACCCCCTCCATGGTAGCGTTAAACGTTTTATCTAACTGTTCAGTTTCGCATTATCATTTTTCAATTTAAAAAAAAAGTCAATAGGATGGTCTGTGTGCCTTAATCAAGTCCACCCAACTGTGTGGTATTTATTTTGTTACTATGGAAGCAAATATATTGAAATAGTGTGGGACAGTCCTGTCAAGAGTAATAAAAATGTCAATCAAAAATATCACGAAGTGTTCGTTCGTTCAGAACCATATAAGGAACTGACGGCAAGGGAATGCAGCATTGGTCCTTTTCAGCCGATAGTTAGCCAGAAAACAAAGCTTTGCCGAAGCTAAAATTGAAATCGAAGATCAGATGTCAGACACACGTGTATGCAATCATTGGAAAACAGATTGAATCTACGCAGACGATAAGTATTCAGCAGTTAAGCACCTTTTTAGTTGTACCATTATGATAGCACGCCACATAAGAATACCACATCCACCAATCAAGCTCTTGACAGAACAGAAATAATTACTTCCGAGGTGAGGTACAAATTATTTTTTAATTATCCTTGCATTGCTGCTGATTTTACGTTACCTAGTCGCGTTTTCACTTGTTTTAATATGTATTTTCTAGTTTTTTCGCATTATTTTTTAACTACTTGTGATAATTTCGTGCATTTCTCGGCAAGCTATAGACAGCAAAACTCACTTAGTCTCAATATACAGGGTGTCCCAGGACTAATGGGAAAAAAGTCAGGAGCGTATAATTTGAGCCAAAATAATGTTAGTACTTCATATAAACTTTTTCTATGTAGGCCCTCGTTTTCGAGTTATAGGCCTCCAAAGTTTTAATTTTGAATTTGGTTTTTATTTTTTTTACTAGTTATTTGATCTTTGTAAAATTCACGGCAAAGCTATAATGTACGTGTATGTTTATTTTGGAAAGGTAAACATATTTACAGTAGTGCCTTGAAGCCAGGGACGGACTACTCGCAATGGTTAGTGATCCAAAAAAATTGCAGGGATGGCACACCCTGTATGAAATTATCGAAATTGACTTCCCCACACATTAAGCTAACGAAAAGGTACTCTTGCTGGAATTCGATAAAATGAGCCGTTTGGCTAATATTTACAGTTTTATTGATGCACTACGTACAAATTTACCTAACTAACTTATTAATACGATGTACTACAAAAAAATAATTTGATGATAGCAGATAATAAAAACATTGAGAACTTATTTAATGGGAATTAAAAAGGTACGCAGACAACGTAATTAGTTGCTTTTAATCAAAATTACGAACACAACATTATTAAACCATTAAGAAAACCTCATAAAACACAAGTTATAAAACAATCGACTGAAACTAATTACTAAACAACAAAAACTAACGTTCTTCTAATAAATGTTCAATATGAGCTCCTCCCACTTCCACGCACATTCTAAGTCTACGACGGTTGTTTCTTTGCACTTCTAATAACATTGCAGTGTAACAGATTTCTGTCTATTAAATATTGCCTTGTTTGCACAGGTGTTGCGTATACCTTACTTTTGAGATAACCCTAGAGGAATAAATCCATGGGATTAACATCTCCTGATCGCGGTGGTCATTGAAAAGGGCCTCCACGACCAATCCATCTATTAGGAAACCTTGTGTGTAAATGCTATCGTACATCTAAACTGAAATGAGGAGGGGCCCCATCATGCATGAACCATAAATTCCTACGAGTTTGTAGTAGCACATCATCAAACAGGTTCCATAACTCATTTTGCAAAAACTCCAAATATCTCTGACCGGTCAAAGTATCGTCAATAAAGTATGGCCCTTGCCCAAACATTAACCATGAATCTATGCTGGCTCCTAGTTTGACTAATGCCATGTGGATTCGCATCATCCCATAAATGCATATTATGAGAATTTATGACTACATCTCTGGTGAAACCGGATTCGTTCGTAAAGAGAACGTTACTAATAAATGTATTGTCTGCTTGTTGTTGTCGCAGAAACCACTGGCTATACTCAAGTCGTGAAGGATAATCAGCCACTGTCATACTGTGTACTTTTTTCATGTGAAAAGGATATAACAGCTGTTCTTTTAGAACGCGATGCACAACTGATTTCGAGACGTTATGTTCTCTTGATAATTTTCGTAAACTCGTTGATGGTTCATTATCAACTGCATTTAACAAGTCTTGTTCAACTGCCACAGTACGTACGCTTCGTACTGGACCTTCTCGACCTTTTTTTTGGCAAAAAACGTCCTAAAATTTATAACTTTGTTTTGTATACATGGAAAATTACATTTACTTATTCATACCTGTTTCTCGTAACCTGAGATCAATACGCTCAAACATTCGTCTGTCTGGAAATGCTCTGTTTGCAAAATGTTCTGCATAAAGCCTTCTGGCCTCTAGTTTCGAGAAACCAGTCCATACATTGAATTCATATCTGCGTACTCAATAAAAGTGAATTCTGCCATTGTAACTGTTAAATTAAGGACTTATGAATTATTGACAAGTACTGACTACGAACTATTCTACACAATGTTTGACAACTAATCCTATGGTTACTTGATAAACGGTAAAAACACTTTTAAAAAGTTTTTCCCAACTTTCCAATTAATAATTCGTTAATGTTTTTTATCTTCTGCTATCGTTAAATTATTTTTTTGTAGTACTGAAGGTAAATCTTGGACATCGTATTAATAAGTTAGTTTTACCTCGTTGTGTACTTATAAAAATGGTGAATGTACGTAGTGCAATAAAACTGTCAATATTAGCCGAACGGCTTATTTTATCCAATTCTAACAAGAGTACTTTTTCGTTAGCTTAATGTGTGGGGAAGTGAATTTCGATAATTTCATACAGGGTGTGCCATCCCTGCAAATTTTTTGGATCACTAACTATTGCGAGTAGTCCGTCCCTGGCTTCAAGACACTACTGTAAATCTGTTTACCTTACCAAATTAAACATACACGTACATTATAGCTTTGCCGTGAATTTTATAAAGATCAAATAACTAGTACAAAAAATAAAAATAAAAACCAAATTCAAAATTAAAACTTTGGAGGCCTATAACTCGAAAACGAGGACCTGAATAGAAAAAGTTTATATGAAGTACTAACATTATTTTGACTCAGATTATACGCTCCTGACTTTTTTCCCATTAGTCCCGAGACACCCTGTATTTCTATTGAATAAAATATTTGGAATGTTACAATTTATCAAAACACCCAAGTTTCTCGTACACTCGTTTATATAATCAATTTCAAACTTTAATTAACTTTATTTAGAAAAAAAAGTCAATACAATGGAAAATGCAAATAAAGAAAGAAGGTTAATAGCTCGTCGCGCACAAATTAAAGCTGAACTTACACGTTTTCAAACTTACTTAGATAAATATAGTCCCGAAAAATACTAGCTAACAGAAATCGAAACTCGCTACGAAGTCACAAAAAACATTTTATCCGAATTTAAAGTTATATAGGGTGAGGTCGAAGATATTTTACTCGTTACAGGTACCTTAAATGAAGAAAATGCTAGTTCGGAACGCGAAGAATTTCGAAAAAAATATTTTAAAGCAATTTCTACCGCTAAAGATTTGATTTCTAAACGTGCCCCAGCTTTTATACAGATCGCTACTCCCGTAACATCAGTACCACAACAGGTACAATCAAATACAAAATTGCAAGCCATAAAAATTCCCGAATTTTCAAGACAATACTCTGAATGGCAGGGTTTTAGAGATACTTTTACAGCCTTGGTACATAATAACGGTTCATTACAAAATATTTAAAAATTCTACCTCCTGCAATCATGCTTAAAAGATGAGGCTGCTCATGTTATCGTACCTTTACCTCTTTCTGACGCTAATTACGTCACCGCCTTTAATTTGATATCTGAAAGGCGTGATAATCGGAAGGCCATTATTGATGCACATCTTAAAGAAATATTTCAGTTACCATCTCTACATAGAGAATCACACGCCAGCTTACGCAATTTCCTCGATACATTTTTAAAAAATGTACGCGCTTTGAAAAGTTTGGGTGAACCAATCGACAGTAGTATTACCATTTTAATATCTTTTGAGTTCAAAGCTAGATTTTCCTACAAAACGTGAGTGGAAAAACTTCAGCAATGAAATTAGTAAGCCCAAAATTGAAGATTTTTCAAAATTTTTAACTCAAAGGTGCCGAGGCTTTAGATATAAAACCACCAGCTAACCACCCCGTAAACCGCACAAAACAAAGTTTTCAGTCTTTTGAACAAACCGATCCCGTTTGTCCTTCTTGTAATGATAAACATTTTATTTATGTGTGTCCAAAATTGAAATCTTCTTCGGTGTCCTCTCGTTTTAGTGAAGTAAAACGTTTATCTTTATGCTCAAACTGTCTCCGAAAGGGGCATAGGCATTCGGATTGTAGGTCATCTGGTTACAGGATTTGCAATGGACGCCATTCAACGCTTTTACATCAACCAAAAAATGTTGCAACATTCAATAATAGTAATAATGATAGTTCTCAGCCAAAACAGCAGAATCCTCGAAGAAATGTTAATTTTGCACACATACCTCCTTCAAGAAATATTGATACAAGTAATACTACTCACGATAATTATAAAAATACTCCAGAGCCAAACGAAATTCAAAATTGTACAGTATTGTCTCATCATTCTCAGAAAACCTCAGAACCCTTTGTTTTATTATCGACTGCTCTTATTCAAGTTTTTGACCTAAATAATGTTCCATTGTCGTGCCGTGTTTTGCTCTATAGTGGTTCACAATCAAATTTTATTATTCGAAATATGGTAACACGATTAAATTTAAATACTCGAAAGGTTAATATGCCGGTTTCTGAAATAAATCAAATAAAAACAACAATTAACGAACAAGTTAATATAACTTTTTCCTCGATTCGTGTTTCACACAAGTTAAATATTTCTTGTTTAGTTATTGACAAAATAAGTGATTTTACTCCTCAGGTGTCATTTGATGTTTCGAATTTAACTATACCTGATCTTCCTCTTGCTGATCCCGATTATAATATTGCTTCAAGCATCGATATGCTTATCGGTTCATCATTGTTTTATAATTTACTTATTGCGGGTCAAATTAAGCTTGGTAAAGGGCTGCCCATACTACAAAACAGCGTTCTTAGCTGGGTAGTAGCAGGTCCCATACCGACAAATCTACAACAGTCAAAATCTTCCTTTCTAAATTCGCAAAATAATAATAATGAGTGTAATTTAAGTGCACAAATAGAAAAATTCTGGAAAATCGAGGAAGTTCCTCAAAACCCAGAAACTTCTTTCACCCTTGAAGAACGCGAATGCGAACAAGGTTTTCTAAATACTTTTTCCAGAAATGAGCAGGGGAAGATTTGTTCTTAAACTGCCTTTAAAAGGTAATTTTTTGAGTCTTGGAGATTCAGAAAACCGCGCGCTAAATCGTTTATACTCGATAGAACAAAAACTTTCAAAGAACGAAAGCCTTAAAACACAATATACTGATTTTATGCACGAATATAAAAAACTCGATCATATGAGACAAATTTCACGAGACCAAATTTCATCAACCCCGATTTTTTACTTGCCTCATCACAGCGTTTTAAAATTAGATAGCGTCACAACTAAAGTGAAAGCTGTATTCGATGCTAACGCTAAAAGGTCTTCAAATGTATCTCTAAATGATGTTTTAATGAACGGACCTATTCTACAACACGATCTTTTTTCAATTTTGTTATGTTTCCGAAAGCCCAAGGTGGTTTTTATTGGAGACTTAGCAAAAATGTATCGGCCAAATATTGATACATTCTGGCGAGATAATCCCCAAGGTAAGGTAAAATATTATAATTTACAAACATTAACTTATGGCGAAAAACCCGCATCGTTTTTAGCCACGCGTTGTCTCAGACAAATTGCAATCGAAAATATCGATAAATACCCCATTGAATGCGATATAAGTAATAAAGATATGTATATGAACGACGTGTTAACAGGTGCTTCGACTAGGGAAGACCTAATTAAAATTCGCGCAAACTTATTTACTCTTTTATTGGAGTATGGTTTTGAAATACGTACATTTCAGTCCAATGATAGAGATTTTTCAAGCAACATATCTTTGATTTCAGATACACAGTATATGATAACGGATGACTCTCCTACTAAAACGTTGAGTGTAAGTTGGATTCCTTCTTTAGATGTTTTTCGATATAAAGGCCAGGAGATAAATTTAAATTCGGGTGTTATAACTGAAAGGAAAATACTTTCTTTTATTGCTAAAGTTCTCGATCCTCTTTCTCTTCTGGGCCCAGTTTCAATACGTGCAAAACTTATTATGCAAAATTTATGGCTACAACAATTACAATGGGACGAGCCTTTGCAAAAGCGAAACGAGACAATTTTTGTTCAAGTTTCTACACTATGGCGTAATTTTCAAACTGATTAATATGGAATTCAATCTTTGCAAATACCCAGGTACATCTTAGTAAACATTCTCGTAACATTCAAATTCATGCTTTTTCGGATTCGAGTGAGAAGTCGTATGGATGCGCCATATATTTACGTTCTATCAATGACCAGGGTCGTATGTAATTTACTTTGTGCAAAATCCCGCGCAGCTCCGCTAAAGTCTATTCCCCTACCTCCTTTGGAGCTATGTGGAACACTAATAATGTCTCCACTTTTATCGAAATGTTTATCGATTTTAGATCTTGTCATTGATGAAATATATCTCTGGACAAACTCTACAATAGTCCTTTCATGTGAGGCAGGTGAACCCCGAATGTGGAAAACCTTTGTTCGTAATCGAGTTTCTGAAATACAGTCGTTAACCTTAGTAAAAAATTGGAATTATATAGCTTCATCTCTTAATCCCGCTGACATTGTTTCTCGAGGTTGTACTCTAAATATTTTAAAAGTGAGTTCCAAAAGTCACTTGAAATCTTTATCTCCAATTATGGCAAACGGTTTGATTCGAGTCGGCGGTAGGCTTGAAAATTCTTATATTTCTTATAACTCAAAACACCCGATTGTTCTCCCTTATTCACATCCATTCACTCTTTTAGTGGTTACAAATGAACATGCACGTAGCTTGCATGCCGGTACTAAAACTACCCTATCTTTTATAAGACAAACGTTTTGGCCTTTAAATGGTAAAAATTTAGTCAAAAAATGTATACGAAAATGCATAACATGTTTTAAGGCAAAACCAAAAGGTTTAACTGCCCAAATGGGTCAATTACCATCTTCACGAGTAATTCCTTCTTCTCCTTGTTTGTCCTCATTGGTTCACTTTGCCTTATGAGTTGAAAGATGGCAAATTAAAAAAACCGTTATATTATAAAGGCATACATTTGCAATTTCGTATGTATGGCTACAAAGGCTGTTCATCTAGAGCTCATCTCTGATTTAACTAGTGAAGTTTTTTTAAATGTTCTAAAAAGATTCGTTTCTAGACGAGGTATTTGTACAAATTTATATTGCGATAATGCTACAAATTTTGTAGGCGCCAATAACGAGCTGTTAGCTATCCAAAAATTAACATATCCTGATAGGGTACGAAACTATTTACTTGAAGGTCAAATTAAATTTCATTTTATACCGCCTTGATCCCCAAATTTTGGCGGACTTTGGGAGGCCGCTGTGAAATCCACGAAACATCACTTGAAACGTGTTCTAAACCAAACATTTTCAACTTTCGAAGAATTTGATTCCGTATTGACTCAAGTGGAGGCGGTACTAAATTCACGACCTATTATCCCGTTGTCTCATGACCCGCTGGACCTGGAAGCTTTAATACCAGGACATTTTCTTATTGGACGAGTTCTAACTGCTGTTCCACAGAAAGATCTAACCGATGTAAAAACCAATTATGTCAAAAGATATCAGCTTACTCAACAAAAGGTTCAACATTTCTGGTCAAGGTGGATGAAGGAATACCTGCACTTGCTACAACAACGAACTAAATGGCAATACGGTAATCCACCACTCAAAGTTGGAGAGATGGTCTTATTAAAAGAGGAAATCGTACCTCCTCTTTGCTGGCCACTTGTCAGAATCGTCGAAACACATCCTGATTCAGACTCGATAGTACGCGTGGTAAGTGTGTTAACCAAGAATGGTCTAGTTAAACGTGGTATTAACAAGATATGTGTCTTACCTATTAGTTAAGGGATTTATCAAAAGTATGCTTAATCAGTTGATTATGATTATTTCAGTGTTTTTTTTGTGAGACTATTTGAAGATAAACTTTCCTCTCATTGAAAGCCGAGCCTTCCAAGGGCGGTGGAATGTTCAGTTTCGCATTATCATTTTTTAATTTAAAAAAAAACAAAGTCAATAGGATGGTCTGTGTGCCTTAATAAAGTCCAGCCAACTGTGTGGCATTTATTTTGTTACTATGGAAGCAAATATATTGAAATAGTATGTGACAGTTCTGTCAAAAGTAATAAAAATATCAATCAAAAATAAGAGCAGTGCTTTTTCATAAAAAATAATATAATTTCTCACGAAGTTCTCGTTCGTTCAGATCCATATAAGGAACTGACGGCAGGGGAACGCAACAGTAACCTTGTTGGAAGTCGCATTAGAAGTTTCACTTCAAAAATATTAAAAAATATGCAGGTAGAAGATAACTTAGAGATATCGATGTGGTAAGTATATAATTTTGAATGTACACAATATCAATAGTAGAATTATGACTGTAGCACTTGCTCCATACTCCATAATGATGATTCTTTTGTGGAAGACTTAACCTTCCATTACTCGCGCACGGTCTCTCAGACCGGTCCAATATTCAATATGACGTAATTACGACTTCATTGGCTAAGCATCGTTCCCCCTCCATGTACCTTTCCAGTACATACTCAACGAACATCCCACTCATTTATTAGTTGATAGAAAGTGTTTTACGGAAGTGGTGCTTTAACACGGTGTAGTAGACCGGGTGCGAGTATTTAAGTAACTAATTTTAACTGTCGCTGAAAAGATTTCATAAATAATACCGGTAAGTTTTTTAGACTTTTCTACAGTTTTTTACGAAAATTTCTGATACTATAATGCTAATATAAGGTGTGTCATGAAATAATAGTTGAAATATCTCGTTGCATATAGAAACGTGTGTTTTATTGGTTGTAATTTTTTGGAAATCAATTTTCTATTTTTATTATAGATATGAACTACAAAACGGAGCAAGCAAGACTTTTGAGATTGTTTGAAGAAGTTGAAACTGATGAAGATTATGGAAATGATGATGATGATGAGCAAGGGGACATAGATAGCATAGAACAGAGATCAGAAAACAGTGACACTGAGCAAGAATTTGAGGATGGTGGAGGTGACTATGTACCTGTTCCTGTTACCAGAGATGCAGTATTTATAGGAAAAGACAAGGTAACACAGTGGAAATAACATTTTCCACCAAAAAATATTAGAACACTTAGTGCAAATATTGTTTTGCAATTGCCAGGGGTGAAAGCTTACGCAAAATCCAAAAAGTCTCCTCTCAATATTTGGCTGTGCTTGTTTGACGAAGAAATGCTGAATATCATTGTAGATTGCACCAATATAAAAATTAATAGCATCGCTCAAAACTTTTCGAGGGAAAGAGACGTGAGAACTACTAATCTCATAGAAATAAAAGCACTAATTGGCATCCTATATCTTGCTGGAGTCATAAAAGCTAATCATATGAATCTGGGCGACCTTTGGAGAGCAGATGGTAGTGGCGTTGAAGCTTTTCGCCTGGGAATGAATAGAATACGATTCCAATTCCTGATGAGATGCCTTCGTTTTGACGATATAAATACAAGACAAGAAAGGGTCCAAATGGATAAATTGGCACCGATCAGACTTTTGTTTGAAAAATTTAACGATAACCAAAAAAAGTGTTACTCACATTCCGCGCATGTAACCATAGACGAAAAGCTTGAAGCATTTAGAGGTAATTGTAGCTTTAGGCAATATATACCCAACAAGCCAAATAAGTATGGCATAAACATTTTTGCACTCTCTGATTCTCATATGTTTTACACCAGTCACATGGAAGTTTATGTGGGTAAGCAGCCAGAAGGCCCGTTTCAAAAAGAAACGACTGCTAAATCAGTAGTAGAAAGACTTCCTCAACATATCTATGGTACGAATAGAAACGTCACCACAGATAACTGGTTTACCAGTATGGAACTTGCGGAAAGTCTAAAAGAAAAGAAATTAACCCTTCTAGGAACCATTCGAAAGAACAAGAGACAGCTTCCTTTGGAATTTGTACAGAATACAGGCCGACCGAGCGGTTCCTCAATGTTTGGGTTTTGCAACAATACAACACTGGTTTCATTTATTCCAAAAAAAGGTAAAAATGTACTTCTCATTTCAACAATGCATTTTGGAGATGACATTGACCCTCGTACGAATAAGCCAGAAATGATAATGACTTATAATGACACCAAAGGAGGGGTCGACATGGTCGATAAATTGTGTGCTCAATATAATTGTGCTCGTGGTACCAGACGATGGCCAATGGTCCCCTTTTATAGCATGCTGAACGTAGCTGGGATTAATGCATTTGTCATTTATAATGGAAACAATCCCGATTCAACAACGCCTTGAAAGGAATTTCTTCTTAAGCCCTCCATGGCCCTTTTGTATGATTATCAAAAAGAAAGAGCTATATCTGCCAATTTGCCAAGGAGCCTAAGAAGCAGGTTACAAGAAGTGTGTGGAGTCCCAGCTGGAGATGAGCCCCCAGTAAGAACCCCTGGAACCGTCGGCCGCTGTGCAGTCTGTATCTGGCAGAAAAACAGAAAGACGAAGTACTTTTGTCAAAATTGTGCAAAATATCTGTGTTTAGAACATATTCGTCCTATGTGTAATGCGTGTTATGAAAATATAAGTTAATTTTATTTGTTATCTTTATGTTATGCAATTTCTCAGTTCTGCTTTTTTGCCTAATATATTTTTTGTAACTAACCTAATAAATGACTTTTATTCTGTCCCAAAATGATGAAATAACCCTAAAATCCTTCACAAAGTAATAAGTAAGCTCAGAAATTACTTAATTCATTACCCGGTCTCCTAGACCGTGCGCGAGTTATTAAGTACCAAAATTTGGCGCGAGTAATGGAAGGTAGAAGATAACTTAGAGATATCGATGTGGTAAGTATATAATTTTGAATGTACACAATATCAATAGTAGAATTATGACTGTAGCACTTGCTCCATACTCCATAATGATGATTCTTTTGTGGAAGACTTAAAAAAACTCAAATTTTTATTGATTTTGTTATGGTTTGAGTTTATGATTGACTAAACGTAGAAACGGAGCAAGTAATCGGAACCGAGTACCCTCTAGAGGTAGTTCTGTTAGGGGCAAGGGGCATTTAAGTGAACAGAGCAACTGATCTGCTGGAGCAAATCCCGTGAAAAGAACACAGCTAATGAATTAATTGTTAAAGTCAGTTTGAAACACATTTACACTTCATTTGTTGAATAAGACCTCCTAATATAGTATATTGAAGTATGAGTGGATAAAGAGGTCTTTCAAACACGCCGTCGTGCTCGAAATAGAGCAAGTGTTTGAAAGACCAATTATGCACGAATACTTTACGCTATTTTTTTTATTTGTGCACATTGAAGTCATAAAATATTATTTTATTATTACTACAAAAAAATGGAAGTCCGTCCTCGATGCCCAGCCAAGTTTCATTTCATAATAGTCTGCCCTCGATACCCAGCCAAGTTTCGTGAAAGTCCATCCTAAATAGTATTTATTTTTACTTGTCGTTACGAGGCCCTTCTGTCAGATCAACAATCAAAAAGTTGTCATTGATACTTATGTTTCTCGAGTTGTTGTTGTTACCATGGTAACTAAAAAACGCGCGTGTTTGAAACTTCGATTTAAACACGCCGAGGTGAGCTTTAAATAGGTAATATAAGGCAATAATAAAAAAAAATATTCTTTCTACAAATGTCGAAAAATGACAAGGTTTGCGCATTGACAACAATATACGAAGTGACACTTTTTTCGGATTCTTACGTTACCATGGCACTGCGTAATATTTCGCGCACTAGGGTGGGAAGTATTTCGCACACTGCATATACAGTCTGTTTGTTATTGACTGACAGCACACGAAAAGGTCACAGATGCTAGTCAGGTAGTGAGACATAAGCGTCACAGTTCATCTAAGGAATTTATTTACTATTTAACTTTATACCCGATCTGATATATAAAGGTCATATAAATGTAAATTCGGTTAGTTAAAACAACTAACTGACCTTCATACATTTGTAGAGTACATACAGTTAAAACAATCAATTATTTTTGAAATAATCTTGTAACGCAACTATTCTGACTGAATATTTCATTAATTATCTTGAGAATTTGAAGCAGGTCAATTCTTGGGAGACATATTAACAAACCATTTATCAATTCATTCTCCAGATAAATACTTTCTGATTTTTGAAATTTTGATTATAACATTTCCAAGAAACATTACAATAGGGTCCTACTATACTCGATAGTCGAAATTGTGTAGAGTGAGTCAGAGCTATCTAATCAACACTTTGGTTAAAGCGCAGTTGCCATATGTATTCTAGAGAGAAATGCTGTATTTTATAAATACACTTCAAATCCATTGTGTCAATATTTCAGGTACAAAAGATGCAATGTAATTAAGTCAATACCAATTTAATATATTTATTTCAAATTTCAAGCAGACTAATAATAATTAGTTTACTTGAAATGTGAAATAAAGTGTTTATGTATATTTCTTGAACGCAAAGTTTGTTGTGAAAAACTCGCCGATTTGACAATGTTGGAAAGTCGCTTCAATGTTCCGGCTTTGAGAACGAGATAGATAGATCGAGCTACGCGAATGAGACAGTGATAGTAAACAGTTATGTGAGGTGTTTATTCTCTTCATGAGCGTAACATCAGTATTTGTGTTGTGGTTTTGTGTGATAAATCGGTTATTATTGGTATTTATTGTAAAATTTATATCGGTATATTTAGTGACAATAATGGCGGAGTGTAGCGGTGTTGGCGATAAAAAACGGCGTCGTAACAATTTAATTCGGGAAGAAAAAGTCCTCATATTAAATGTGTACGAAGGACTGCGTGCCATGGACAAACAGTTGGGGAGTGGGAGTGGCTTATGTTCCATGAGTGTTAACTGTGTTGTGAAAAATGTCTTCAAGTTTCATCCTAGTAAAGTGTAAGAGCGTGATTAGCTTACAAACGAAGACTGTAGTGTTAAATGTGTATGATGCTGTTGTACATCAAATGCCGGCTGCTACTGTTAGAAATATAGTTTGGACATGTTCCAATATGACAGGAGTTAGTGAATCTACTATTTACAGGCTTCTAAGAAAGAGGAAAAATGGAAATATATCTCCACCTAAAAATTCAACCGGAATAAAACCATTTGACCTTGATGAACATATGCAAAATACAATAAGATGAAAACTATATTTTAAAAAAGATATCCCAACCCTTGACAGAATTCTAAGAATAGTGAAGGAGGACGAGAATTTGCCTGACATAGGACGAAAAACTTTGTGGAAAATATTACACAAATTAAATTTTACTTGGGAGAAGCAAAGTCACAAATCAGTGCTAATCGACAACGAAGAAATAATATGTTGGAGACGCCAGTATTTACGAGATAACCGAAAATACAGACAGAAGGGAAGACAAATCTATTATCTAGATGAGACATGGCTCATCGAAGAACATTCAGTGAAAAAATATGGCAGGGCAAAAGTATTCAAACCAGTCGTCAAGCTTTCATAGAAGGTTTATCTACTGGACTGGAAACTCCTATCGGTAAAGGTCGCTGACTAATAATAACGCATATTGGATGCAATCAAGGGTTCGTTGAAGGTGGTTTACTGGAGTTTCAGTTAACATCAACCAAAGACTATCATGAAGAAATGACTGCAGATGTATTTTAGTCAAATGGTCGAATTAATTCAAAATAATGCTGTAATCGTTATGGACAATGCCACTTATCATTCGCGATTACCAGAAAATCTTCCATCTACCTCTTGGAGAAAAGCTGATATTAGAAACTGGTTAATCGTAAAAGATATACCGTTTGAAGATGATATGTTGGGAAAAGAACTTTTAAAGGTTGCTTCAGATCACAAGCTACAATTTAAAAAATTTGTTATTGATGAAATAGCCAAGAATCGTGGGATAACAGTGCTTCGTTTGCCGCCATACCATTGTGAATTAAATGCGATAGAGTTAATATGGGCCCAAATGAAAGGTTATGTAACTAGACATAATAAAACATTTAAAATGAAAGATGTTCGTGAACTCATGAAGTACTCATTGACAACAATAACTGAAGAGAACTGGAGAGATGCTGTGAATCATGAAATTAAAGAGGAAGAGAAAGTGTAGGTTTCAGATAACCTCATAGAACAAACTATTGAACCGATAGTCATCTCTCTCGACGAGTCTTCGGATGATTCTTGTATGGCCAGCGAAGAGGATGATATTGGAATCTTATTATTGATAGAATCCTCCACGTATCCTTCGGCCACGGTGGAAGATTTCCATCCCCCGTGTCTCTTCAAACTACATATTACATCCCCCGTGTCACTTCAAACTACATATGTCACCCCCAGCATTAGCAAGAAGCGTGGCCGAGGTTCTCCGAAACAGTGACCTGTGTGAGCATCATAATTTGGTAATTTTAAGTATTTTGCTATTAAGCTGGGCATCCCTCCATTAGAATTTACTCCAACAACTTGGTTAATGCATCTCGTATTTTGATACTTCAAAAACAATTAGCGACTGCTAGTATAACTTGGATGAAGAGCCACGTATTTTCGGTGAATATCGATATAATCTAGATTCGAATCCGTAAAAATTCGTTCTATGTTCGTGTTTGTATCCGGTACTTTCACACCCTTCATCTTCTATATCATCGACACTCATTTTAGTGAATTATTCACGGCGGCAAGCATCAGAAATACCCAATAATAAAACGGCCTAAAAGGATATCGATATTTAGTAATTTAAAATATAAATAAAACAATGATTGAAAATATACCTTAGCCTCAAATATATTTCATCATCTGCCTCTCTTATGAATTGATATACTTCTTCTCGAGTTAATACCTTGGATTACTTAGGGTTGTGTCCAACTGACAATTTTCTCAAATATGGAACCAATTTCCAGTAAATTTCTTAATATCTATGCTTTCCTTAGCGTTGATTTTAGCATATAATATACTGCCCATAATGTGGAAGGCTTCACTTTCTTCGATATTTTTGCCAAATATGCTAACAGCACATTTTCGGATGCTTTTCTTGCTTTATTTTTTCCACACAATCCTCAAATTGCCGATATGCATTTTCATATTAGCGCTTCGATTTTTCCGGTGAAAGATTTGAAGTTACCAAATTGTCCGCATCTGCCAAATCTGGTGGGGTACTCCTTAGTTCAGCGTCACTAGCAATTTCCATTATTTCAAATAATATCTAACACTTAAATATTGGAGACGCAAGCACAAACGTCACTTTAGAATAATTATTATTGTTGTCAACAACAGCCACATTGTTTCAATAGTAACAGTGAAAATTTGATTAGGAAAGACATTTTAAGCCAGCTCAACACTATTTTCTATGATAAATTAGGCATTTTACTTATTTATAATCTTTTTTTTATTGATGTCTCATATTACCTTTTTAAAGTGTTTAAATCGATGTCCCGAAGTCCCAAAGTCCCGAAGTCCCTATGGTAACAACAACAACTCGAGAAACATAAGTATCAATGACAACTTTTTTTATTACTTTTTAAATTGTATATTTTCATTGTGAACCAATGTCTTATTTGGTTTTTTCTGCAAAATTTATTTATATATTCATATATACATTTTATCCTTTCAAATGTAATTAAAGAAACTTTTTGATTATTGATCTGACAGCAGTACCTCGTAACGTCAAATAAAAATTAATACTATTTAGGATGGACTTTCACGAAACTTGGCTGGGCATCGAGGACGGACTTCCATTTTTTGTAGTAATAATATAATAATAATATTTTTTCCACTACTAGCTGTGAAGTTGACAATTATTGTGTCATCTAGCCAACTGAGAAGTTGAATTTCTCTATTAGTCGTTAATAATTTTTTCTATTGTTAACCCAGGTATATAATGGACAAATTCAAATGTTTCAATTCAGGGATAATAGCTTAACAAAAACTAGTGCAACATAATTTTTTATACCCAGGAGATTGTGTTCAACATATCTACTGCTTGAAATTACCTAACAAGATAAAATTATTCCAATAAAACTGTCATTAGTTTAAAATTCGCGCTCAACCAAAAATTTCTGATGACATTAGGAGTGCGTTCATAATATATGGGTGAGGTGAGGTGTCAGTGTCAGTCAGACGACGGAGTAAACGCCTAGGGAGAAATCAGTTTGAACGATTTGTAGATCGACACTATCAAAATTTGACATTGAAATGTGTTGTTTATTTTCCGTTAATTTTAGAAAAACGAGGATCGAGGAATGTTTTTACCTTAAAGAATATCACCAGTAGAATTTGAAAATCTTCTGTGATAGAAACTGGTAGCTAACCTTGACCCACATAGATAAATAATATATTACTTTCTCTATGGTGAAGCATATGTTAAATGTTTTATGAACGCTCACTTTGTACCCAAGTGTTGTGAAGAAATTTCTATATTTTTGATTTTTGTCTTAAATTTGGCTAGTAGTGGGAAAAAAATGTATATACACGACGGTGGTCAAGACATTTATAAACCTCGCACCTTATTCCGCTCGAAGCAAAGCCCCTCGCGAAATAATTTTGGTGCTCGGTTGATAATAATAGTTTTCACCACCTTGGTGTATAATATACTATTATGATTTCAAAGTGCACCAATAAAAAAATAGCGTAAAGTATTTGTGGATAACTGGTCTTTCAAACACTTGCTCTATTTCGAGCACTCCGGCTGCGCCGTCGTGCTCGAAAAATCGCGCCTGTTCAAAAGACCTCTTCATCCCCTTATATTTTAATATACTATTCAAGAGATATATTTTGACGTTTGTCGAAAATATATTGTTTGCATCTCGTATGCGAACTACTTTGCTGGTCTCGAATAATTTTTTAACTCGGCTTAAAAATTCAATTCTCGATCACCAAAGTACCATTTCGTGCACTAGATACAAAAATAACTATTCCAGTCAATCATTGGCCATTTTATTCGCACTTGGAGAGACCGGGCCTAAGACTAATGTGAAGAATTTTTTTATACAATACATACGATCTCCAATAGTATATCGTCGTTGTCATGACGAAACCTCCTATGTAACAATTTATCTGAAATTGAGATTTTTGTGCCAATCGTTATAGAATTATAGTATCTACGAATTAGAGAACCCTTATATCTGATTTGTTTTCAGAATTGTTCTATTACTGCCTAAAAATGAAACTTCCTTCGTGTCTTTAACATAGAACGTCACAGCGAATTAGTCTATGTGTACTATGTTGCACATAGACGCTTTCGACAAGATTTTAAATCTGAGCGTTTGTGTCAAAGCTGACTCATAGAAGGTTTCGCGCTATCCATTATTGTTCTGCCTCCATTATAATAAGCACTAACGTGTTGTTTATTTACAATTACTGTTATTACGTCAAAACTAAATCTTTTGTCTGCAAAAACAAGTATTAATATTGAAAGTGTGCTCAAGTATGGATTTAAAGGTAAGTACATTACATTAACAAAGCTATAACAATTATTTATATGGAAATGGTAGAAATGGAACATAGCCTCCTTCGTGAGGTTCGAATACCACAGTGTTTGTCAACTGCTTTCTAACTTATTGTGTACTATTACATAAGAAAATGTATGACAATATATTATTATACGTTATAACGTTATGCCCTAAAATTATTGTCTATACATGATTTCATTGGTTTTCGATCATCTTTATTACATACGTTTCGGACTACTTTTTTGTACGATAAGTGAAATTTTTTAAAATATAGTACGAAAATAACACTAATGACGGTTTGTTCGTTTAGTTTTAGAAATAAACTACCTATTGCTTGTAAAAAACATTGACAAAAGGGAACTTGCCATTCTAAGTTGCGCGGTTTGTTTCCTAAAAATATACAAGGTTATGCAAAATATGTCCAGCCAAATTACTTAGGCATCTTAGTAGGAATAGGGGGGGCACAATATACCTTAGGTTTCAGTGCATTGTAGCCCCGTTAAAATCTAATCTAATCTAGTAAGAATAGATACAAGAAGTTGAAATTCATTATTGTGTCTTTTGTCAAACATTTTTATTGCATGAAAAAGTTAAAGCTAAATTATTTGCTTACAGAAACGATCTCGAGCGAAAAAGTTGATAGAACTTGCAAGAATGCAAGCAGAAAATATCGAGTTAGTGTCAAATGAAATAATTCCGACTCTTTGATCATAATATCATACAACCAGCTGCTGGACATCATCGGTGCTGTCTTAGAAAATCATCAAAATATTAATGAAAATATCGAGTCAAACATGAACGAAGATACGATAAGCGAACATATTCAGGCGGAACCGCCTGAATTTGTAATGTAACAACCAATCTCATTTTGTGAGCAACGTGACCATAAATTAATGGAGCTTGCACCAGACTGTCGAATTTATTGGAACTGTTAATTCAAGTAACTTTGATCAGCCAACTGAAGGAGCTGAAAACAATCGAATGGAAATTAGCTTTCAGCAAGAAGTTAGTGTTGAACACATGGAAAAATGTGTTATAGTACCAACGACTTCCAAAGACAAAGAAACCGACTTCAACGACGAAAAACTCCATGGTACTCATGTTTCAAGAGAAGCCAAGGATCAACAAAATGTCAATAATGCAAAAAATTAACGACTTAAATGCCTAGCATGTCTCGGTTGTCACAGAAAGGGCAATAACAATATACCTAAAGATGCACGTAGAATAGGGTCACGATGTCATCATATCTCTACCAAAAAGAAAAGTATCATCTTTTCTGTGTGGATGTTTTAATGAAGAAAATAGACGTATAATATTTAAGAAATTTTGGAAATTGAAGTCATGGGCCGAGAAAAAAATTTTCGGGAAAGGATCGGTAAAACTAAAAAAATTATCAACTTACAAATTTTCTAGCCATGCAGGTTTGGATTGCTCAAAATTGTCAATAAATTCTTTCAAACTATTAACGGGTGCTACTGTAATATCTGGCTTTGGCGATGGTGGATTCACAATCAACACATTAGTCTTGTAACCTGAGTTCTTAATATTGTCCGGATCATTTTCGGGATAGTCCAATACTTTTTTGATTGTATTTTTTGCGAACAAACATGTTTTAGATGATAGCGTTTGTGATTTTCTTGAAGGATTCATTATTCTGCTTATTTTATTCGAATTTCCATAATCGAGGAATCTTTCAGGTATTGAATATTCCGAAAAATCATCTGAAATTTTCCATAATTTGTTATACTGCACTTTGTTATCAAAGTTTTTAGTTCGTAAGCTTCTAGATTGGAAAATGCCTCCAGAAAATGGTTTCATGTAGCTTGAATCTAAAAAAAAATTATTAAGATATATAACATTGAATGAGTTGATTATCAAATTGATGGTAGCCAATAGGTATGTTTACTGTTTTTAGGAAAGTGTTATAAATAGTTCATCAGTGCCTAACTAAGCCACTAATAGTTATATATATTTTTAAATTTACAAATAAAATTACTGGGAATCGGCCATTAATTATTTATTATTATTTTGCTGATGTAATATTAAAGATACAATAACTACTACTACTACGCACGTTTCGGCATCACGCCATTTTCAAGTAGTCACTAAAATTAGATAAAAACATCGAGGAAATATCTTCAGGTAGTCAACAAATACAATATCAAGTTATTAAGACTCAAAAAGATAACAAGAAAACAAATAAACTTACATGCAGAAAATCCAACGTTCAACATCTCAGGTTCTAGGTATGAATGCCATAAAAATACCTTTGATAACAAATTTTACTTCATTGAACCGAAGCCATCGTACATTCCTTTCGCTTGAACGAAAGAAGTGTACTGTCTATCCGGTATCAATTAAAATATATTTAAGGTGGAAACAAAAACAACAAAGCTGTATACAAGGTGACATATTTGTGTGTCTTTAGAATAATTTAAATATAGAGGATTATAATATTCATTACTATTAATTAGGTTGTTGTAGCAATTGGATAAGTTAGTTACATCATTTCTAAAATTATTACTATTTTTATTTTTTTGAATGTAGATAATCTCATAAATTTTTCGGTTTATAGTATTAGATTCGGATTGTAATATTTTAAAATTTTCAAAATTAAAGCTGTGGTTTTATAGCTCTCCAGCCCTCAATATAGAACAAAAAATATTTATAAAATTAAAGAAGTTCTCTATCAGAATGACTATCCAAAAACTTTCATTGATCCTATCATTAAAAAACGAGTGCATAAGTTTTACAACCAACAACGCATAACCAGCCCACAAACTAATAAATGTAGTCAATACATACCCCTTTCTCACATAAAAGATGTATCACCCAAAACATTAGGAAAATGTTCAAACCTTACAATATCAATATTCTGCACAAACCTTACAATACAACTAAACAATTTTTTCCAAAATCATAACCAAAAATTGATAATAAATTTAGATCAAACGTAGTATATCAAGTTGAATGTAATGACTGTCACAAACAATATATAGGGCAAACTAAACAATACATACATAAGCGTTTCTACTCACACTCGTATGAGATTAAAAATAACAAAACTAATACCACCGCACTGTCAAAACACGCCATAGAAAATAACCACAGCTTTAATTTTGAAAATTTTAAAATATTACAATCTGAATCTAATACTAAAAAACGAAAAATTTATGAGATGATCTACATTTAAGAAAATAAAAATAGTCTTAATTTTAGAAATGATGTAACTAACTTATCCAATTGCTACTACAATTCTCTATATTCAAATTATTTTGAAGACACACAATTCTGTCACCTTGTATACAGCTTTGTTGTTTTTGTTTCCACCTAAAATATATTTTAATTGATACCGGATAGATAGTATACTACTTTCGTTCAAGCGTGAAGAGTGTACGATGGCTTTGGTTCAATGAAGTAAAATTTGTTATGAAATGTATTTTTATTGCATTTATACCTACAGGCTGAGATGTTCAACGTTGGATTTTCTGCGTGTAAGTTTATTTGTTTTTCTGTTATCTTTTTGATTCTTATTCATTTTATATTGTATATGTTGACTACCTGAAAATATTTCTTTAAGGTTTTTATCTAATTTTACTGGCTACTTGATAATGGCGTTATGCCGAAACGTGCGTAGTAGTAGTAATTGTATCTTTTATATGACATCAGCAAAATGATAATAAATAATTAATGGCCGATTCCCAGAAATTTTATTTGTAAGTTGGATATATACGGCCAGGATTCATGACACAATAAGTGTTTTTAAAGATATATTCTTAAATGTAACTTAACCTTAACCTTAAAAATCAATTATTTTAAATCATATGAGATGTCATTGAAGTTTTTTTGTAATACTTAGTTGTTATTATAAAAGATGAATGCAAAGATTTATGGCTGTTGTGTGTTGCTTACGTGAGTGAGTAATACAATAAAAACACCTGAAAAGCTATTTATTCACGTCCCACGGCAGATGCTGTTTGGGAGGAGATAACGTGATAAATTCTGATTGGCGTTCAATGTCATTTGACTCTAGACTGAAATATATTAATTGAATAATAATTAACTGACTTAAAAATAAGGAGAAATATTGTGTTTTTTACTATTTCTATGATAAAAGCTACTACCTCACCTTAAAATAATATTTATATTTGGATACAGTTAAGATCCCTATTATGTGTGTTGGTGAAATTTTCCTCGACAGACATATTTGAACTGTTGCTGCACCACTTAATATTGATCAAATTAACAAATATTCACCTAATTAAGTATTTTATGATACCTGCTTACAAGGATGATCGAAGTAATCAAGATAAAGAAGGCAAATTATTGTAACCAGAAGAATCTTCATTTGCCTAATATATTGATATATTAGCTACAAATTAATATGTGAACACCTCTATCATGTTCCTGATGACACGCCAATCCAACTGATTGCTCTCTATCCTAGGCATTTTTTGTTTATTCACGTTGAATTGTAGTACATGACCTCGAAGGCTTCGTAGAGCTTCCCACACATCGCGCTCGGTGGATCGATCTTTAAGTTCGTTTTTGTTTACCAAGTAGAAGACGTACCACCAATTATGTTTGAGTCTCAGTGTCTTGCCAGGGGCTGGCATCTGATCTTCAAGTTTTTCTAATTGCTCAAACTTCTTTCGAAAAACGGTTGCCAACCCTCGTGCGTGTTTGTTATTGGCGGAGGTATTATGTGCCAGTGAATACTCTTTAGGGTGCATGAATAAATCTTGTCTTTGTTCTGTCATGACACCGTATCTAGCTTTCCCGGTACCTCAGTATACTCCGATTAATTCTTTGAAGGCTGGGTCAGACTCCTGTTGTATATGGTTTACTCCTTCCTGTTAGCCATGGTCTTCTTTGAATGGCGCTGGTCGTTTTTGGAGCACTACTCTCGGTTTTCCATTAGGGATCTTGCTTATGCGATGGATGATGTCATTGATCCTCTTCTTGATTAAGTATGGACCTTCCCATGATTTTTGTAATTATGGAGAATATCATTTTCTCCTTGTCGGGTTGTGTAACCATACTTTGTCTCCTACTTTGAAACTGCCTTCTGTGACCTGCGTGACGTACCGTTTTTTCATTCTGTCGCTGGCGACTTGAATATTCATTCGAACCAATTCATGTACATCGTCTATCCTTCTTCTCATCCGGATAACGTAATCTTTTCCTGCTGTTGACGTCTATTCGGTAAGACATTCAATTGTATACTGCTTCTCGCCACTGGTAGGTAGTCTCTTATATAATAATAATAATAATAATAATAATAATAATAATAATAATAATAATAATAATAATAATAATAATAATAATAATAATAATAATAATAATAATAATAATAATAATAATAAGGGGTTAAAATGGTAGTGAAGCGTCTCTTATAGCCTCTCCTACCAATTCCTGCTCGCACCTCCACGTTGGTAGCCCCGGTAACTATCTCTGGAGATTCAGAATCGGGTAACCATCCCCAGTGGCGGATCTGCAGCAGATGGGCTAACGCGAGAGGGAGAACCACCACCACGCGGGGTAGCATCCCGTATGGTGTGAAAAAAAAAGTGCTTTCAACACACGAAGAAATCGTTACTCGGGCGGGGAAGGATTAGATGCTGGTCCTTCCAATCGGAACCGTCAGGATGTCCAGCATGTAGATGAGAATGGTGGGGGCACCGCTCATCGAAACGTACCCTATCAACCGCTTGAACCTACGGCGCCTCGGAGACGTGTTGTGCGACAGCCTGTCGCACCCACCGAACCAAATCAGGCACAATCAGAAAGACGACGTATGAAATGGGACAATGAAACCAACAAACAAGTAATACGTTCGTTTTTCACAGTTACGGCACTGGAGACTGATATGACGATGTACCGCATGCGACTGCATAATCACTTCAATGAGAAAATGCCACACCTAAATCACCTCTCAGAACAACGAATAGCAGATCAACGTAGAGCTATCATAAGAAATAACCTTATACCTCTACCTGCAATCGAACAAATAAGGGCAGAGGTGGAGAGGGAGATTAATCAACAGCCTATAAATGAAACCCCAGAGACTTAGGAACAAGAAAGTAGAGGACCTGAAGCTGACCTACCACTATTAAGTCTTCGACCCTCAGTAATCAACCGTCAAACATTATGGGAAGAAAACTACCGACAATATCTTACTGAATTCAGAGGATCCGACCCTGCCAGCAGGCCGGCGCTACCAAAACTCATTTATACTCCAAACACGCACTCTCTCTTAGGAATTGCTAATCAAATTCTGGAAAGTCAATTGGATGCAGATATGAACCTCGAGGAAATACATCTTCACGTGTATTGCGCAGCTCTAGCAACAATCAAAGCCAACAAACAAAAAATACTAAAAGCACCTAAGACACGTCCGCCTCAAAAACCGAGATGGAAACAAAGACTTAGTACCAAAATCGAGAATTTGAGAAAAGAAATTGGTAGAATTCAACATATAGCAAATGGGCAAAAATCCAAAAAGCTGCTAAATAAAATCCCGGTCCAGATTAAACCACAGCTGGAAGGGAAAACAACAAATGAAATAAAAACAATTATAGATGATACCTTAGATACCTGGAAACAAAAACTTGCAGTTGCTTCTAAAAGATTAAAAAGATATCAGGAGAGCTACCAACGCAAAATCCAAAACAACTTCTTTTCAAAAAATCAGAAGGGCTTCTATAGATCGTTTAACGAACAACCTGGTTCTAAAGGACAACCGCCAAAGAAGGAGAATTTACAGACATTTTGGGAAGGAATGTGGTCGAAGGAAATCGAACACCAGGAAAATACACCTTGGATCAAATCAGAAATTCAGAACAACAACCATCTACATATGGAAGAAATAATATTTACATTACAAGATCTAAAAAAGGTGATAAAAAACTTGGCCAACTGGAAAGCACCAGGGAACGACGGTATCCAAAATTTCTGGTACAAAAAACTTACGGCTACCCATCATCACCTGACCAACCAATTTAATATCGCTCTAAGAAACCCTGACCAACTACCAGACTTCCTTACAAATGGTGTAACTTATCTTCTTCCAAAATCTGATCAAACCCAAGATCCTTCTCAATATAGACCCATCACGTGCCTTCCTACAATGTACAAAATCTTCACTGCTGCACTATGTGATAAACTGTACGCATACCTAGAAACTAATGATATTCTAACTGAGGAGCAGAAAGGGTGCAAAAGAAAATATATGGGCTGCAAGGAACAAATAACAATCGATAATGTGATATTGGAACAAATCAGAAAGAAGAACAGAAATTTATACATGGCTTATATAGACTATCGGAAAACTTTCGACTCAGTGCCCCACAGTTGGTTAATGAAAACTTTGGAAATTTACAATATACACCCTGTGGTGGTTAGGTTTCTAAAAAGTACTATGAGTAATTGGAAAATAAAACTCAAAATTAACCTAAATCACACAGAACTAGAAACTGAATCTATCAGTATTAAAAGAGGAACCTTTCAAGGAGATACACTTTCCGCTCTATGGTTCTGCTTGTGTTTAAACCCATTATCACGTGGCCTAAACCACACAGGATATGGAGCAACTATTAGAGCGGATCGAAACTCAACAACCATAAGTCATCTATTATTTATGGATGATCTGAAACTATATGCCGCGTGCAAAAAACACCTAGAATCCAACTTAAAACTCATGCACCAGTGGAGCACAGATGTCGGAATGTCGTTTGGTATGGAAAAATGCCAAACTGTATCGGTTGAAAAGGGAAAGCTGAAAGAAGGAGAACCTATAGAACTAGAGCCAGGCAAATATATTGAATCCATGACAGACAAACCTTACAAGTACTTAGGAATCCTTCAGACACACAAGATAGAACATAAAGAAATAAAAACCATATTAACCACCGAATTCGAAAAACGCCTTTACAACCTCTTAAAAAGTAAGCTAAATTCAAGAAACCTTACCACGGTCATAAATAGCTACGCCATATCCTCTCTTCAGTACTCCTTCGGAATAATTAAATGGACTCAAACGGACCTGGAAGCAGTAAACAGAAAGATTAGAACCGAGCTAACAAAACATAGAAAACACCATCCAAAAGCGTCCGTCGAAAGGGTAAATTTACCTAGAGAAAAAGGAGGTAGAGGAATAAAAGATGTTGTGGAAGCTTGCACTCAGCAAATTGCAGGCTTGAGGAGCTTTTTGCGCCACCAAAATAGTCAACTTCATAAAGCCATAGTGAAAACAGATACGGGTTATACACCTTTAAACCTAAGCATGGAAAACTTTACGCCCTTCAATACACGAAATGAGGAAGATAAAATTAGAAATTGGCGTTCAAAAGAATTGCACGGAAGATTCATTAATGATTTACAGAAAGACACGATAGATCAAGCTAAATCGGTTGAATGGCTTAAAACTGGAACGCTGTTCCCAGAAACTGAAGGTTTTATGGTTGGTATACAAGATCAGGTTATAAAAACGAGGAATTACCAAAAGTATATCTTGAAGGAAGAACTACCAACAGATAGGTGCAGAAAGTGCAACAGAAGTCAAGAAACGATTGAACACATTCTTTCTAGTTGCCAAAGCATAGCTGAAACTAAATATCTAGAACGACACAACAAAGTTGCCACAGTAGTATATCTAGAAGTACTGAAAAAACTTAACCTTGATCCATAAAACAACGAGCCATATTACAAATATAAGCCCCCTCCAGTTATCGAAAATCAGTATGTTAAGATCTACTGGGATAAAACTATCATGACGGACGTAACAGTACGACACAACAGGCCGGACATCACAGTCATTAATAAACAATCCAAGCAAGCCCTGCTTATTGACATATCGATCCCAAATAATTCTAACACAGAAAGCAAATACAATGAAAAACTAAGCAAATACGCCGAGCTAAGGACCGAAATAAAAGAATTGTGGAATCTTAAAGAAGTCAAGATCATTTCAGTTGTTTTATCCTGTATGGGGCTAATTCCCAAGAAACTAAGTACTTCCCTCAAAGACATTGATATTCCTGAGTCAACCTACCGATTAATGCAAAAATCTGTAATCCTGGATGCGACAAACATTGTTAGGTCATTTCTAGAATAGTGACACCCAACGAAAGTCTTGCTGTTGAGGCCGACTGTCGTTGAAACACGCCGGGTGTAAATCCGGTGACACAAAAAGGAAAATAATGATAATAATAATAATAATGATAATAATAATAATAATAATAATAATGATAATAAAATACTAAAAGCACCTAAGACACGCACGCCTCAAAAACCGAGATGGGAACAAAGACTTAGTACCAAAATCGAGAATTTGAGAAAAGAAATTGGTAGAATTCAACAAATAGCAAATGGGCAAAAATCCAAAAAGCTGTTAAATGAAATCCCGGTCCAGATTAAACAACAGCTGGAGGGAAAAACAACAAATGAAATAAAAACAATTATAGATGATACCTTAGATACCTGGAAACAAAAACTTGCAGTTGCTTCTGAAAGATTAAAAAGATATCAGGAGAGCTACCAACGCAAAATCCAAAACAACTTCTTTTCAAAAAATCAGAAGGGCTTCTATAGATCGTTTAACGAACAACCTGGTTCTAAAGGACAACCGCCAAAGAAGGAGGACTTACAGACATTTTGGGAAGGAATGTGGTCGAAGGAAATCTAACACCAGGAAAATACACCTTGGATCAAGACAGAAATTCAGAACAACAACCATCTACACATGGAAGAAATAATATTTACATTACAAGATCTAAAAAAGGTAATAAAAAACTTGGCCAACTGGAAAGCACCAGGGAACGACGGTATCCAAAATTTCTGGTACAAAAAACTTACGGCTACCCATCATCACCTGACCAACCAATTTAATATCGCTCTAAGAAACCCTGACCATTTACCAGACTTCCTTACAAATGGTGTAACTTATCTTCTTCCAAAATCTGATCAAACCCAAGATCCTTCTCAATATAGACCCATCACGTGCCTTCCTACAATGTACAAAATCTTCACTGCAGCACTATGTGATAAACTGTACGCATACCTAGAAACTAATGATATTCTAACTGAGGAGCAGAAAGGGTGCAAAAGGAAATATATGGGCTGCAAGGAACAAATAACAATCGATAATGTGATATTGGAACAAATCAGAAAGAAGAACAGAAATCTATACATGGCTTATATAGACTATCGGAAGGCTTTCGACTCAGTGCCCCACAGCTGGTTAATAAAAACTTTGGAAATTTACAATATACACCCTGTGGTGGTTAGGTTTCTAAAAAGTACTATCAGTAATTGGAAAACAAAACTCAAAATTAACCTAAATCACACAGAACTAGAAACTGAACCTATCAGTATTAAAAGAGGAATCTTTCGAGGAGATACACTTTCCGCTCTATAGTTCTGCTTGTGTTTAAACCCATTATCACGTGGCCTAAACCACACAGGATATGGAGCAACTGTTAGAGCGGATCGAAACTCAACAACCATAAGTCATCTATTCTTTATGGATGATCTGAAACTATATGCCGCGTGCAAAAAATACCTAGAATCCAACTTAAAACTCATGCACCAGTGGAGCACAGATGTCGGAATGTCGTTTGGTATGGAAAAATGCCAAACTGTATCGGTTGAAAAGGGAAAGCTAAAAGAAGGAGAACCTATAGAACTAGAGCCAGGCAAATATATTGAAGCCATGACAGACAAACCCTACAAGTACTTCGGAATCCTTCAGACACACAAAATAGAACATAAAGAAATAAAAGCCATATTAACCACCGAATTCGAAAAACGCCTTTACAACCTCATAAAAAGTAAGCTAAATTCAAGAAACCTTACCACGGCCATAAATAGCTACGCCATATCCGCTCTTCAGTACTCCTTCGGAATAATTAAATGGACTCAAACGGACCTGGAAGCAGTAAACAGAAAGATTAGAACCAAGCTAACAAAACATAGAAAACATCATCCAAAAGCGTCCGTCGAAAGTGTAAATTTACCTAGAGAAAAAGGAGGTAGAGGAATTAAAGATGTTGTGGAAGCTTGCACTCAGCAAATTGCAGGCTTGAGGAATTTTTTCCGCCACCAAAATAGTCAACTCCATAAAGCCATAGTGAAAACAGATACGGGTTATACACCTTTAAACCTAAGCATGGAAAACTTTACGCCTTTTAATACATGGAATGAGGAAGATAAAATTAAAAATTGCCGTTCAAAAGAATTGCACGGACGATTCATTAATGATTCACAGAAAGACACGATAGATCAAGCTAAATCGGTTGAATGGCTTAAAACTGGAACGCTGTTCCCAGGAACTGGAGGTTTTATGGTTGGTATACAAGATCAGGTTATAAAAACGAGGAATTACTAAAAGTATATCTTGAAGGAAGAAATACCAACAGATAGGTGCAGAAAGTGCAACAGAAGTCAAGAAACGATTGAACACATTCTTTCTAGTTGCCAAAGCATAGCTGAAACTAAATATCTGGAACGACACAACAAAGTTGCCACAGTAGTATACCTAGAAGTACTGAAAAAACTTAACCTTGATCCACAACACAACGAGCCATATTACAAATATAAGCCCCTCCAGTTATCGAAAATCAGTATGTTAAGATCTACTGGGATAAAACTATCATGACGGACGTAACAGTACGACACAACAGGCCGGACATCACAGTCATTAATAAACAATCCAAGCAAGCTCTGCTTATTGACATATCGATCCCAAATAATTCTAACACAGAAAGCAAATACAATGAAAAACTAAGCAAATACGCCGAGCTAAGGACCGAAATCAAAGAATTGTGGAATCTTAAAGAAGTCAAGATCATTCCAGTTGTTTTATCCTGTATGGGGCTAATTCCCAAGAAACTAAGTACTTTTCTCAAAGAAATTGATATTCCTGAGTCAACCTACCGATTAATGCAAAAATCTGTAATCCTGGATGCGACAAACATTGTTAGGTCATTTCTAGAATAGTGACACCCAACGAAAGTCTTGCTGTTGAGGCCGACTGTCGTTGAAACACGCCGGGTGTAAATCCGGTGACACAAAAAGGAAAATGATAATAATAATAATAATAATAGGGGTCTAAAGGGTAGTAATGCGACTCTAACAGCCTCTCCTACCAATTCCTACTCGCACCTCTACGTCGGCAGCCCCTGGTAACTATCTCTGGAGATCCAAGATCGGGTAACCAACCCCCGGTGGCGGATCAACAGCAGATAGGCAAACGCGAGAAGGGAGAACTACTTTCGATCTGGGAACTAACAACCCCGGAATGAAACCACGGGCGGAGCCTTGATGACGACCTGGCAACAACAAGGAAATGATGATCGTCTCAGCGTCTTGGCCCGCGGGGAGTGCTCTATTGGAGCTGATGTGAGCTTGCTCTGCCGAAGTGTGGCTATGACGCTGGGGCAGGAACCAGCCCCTTCGGGCCCTGATCAGGAAGTGTGGCGTGGGTGCAGAAGTCGGATTTCTGCATTGCTCCGGGCGAGTTCTGGTTCGTCCGTATATTCCGGAACAGGTTAAGCGGTGGCTGGGCTCCGGGGAACTGGGGTAGGATTGCGGTTTGCATCCGAGGGTATACCCGCTCCCAGCTATATCGACCCGCCCCCTGCCACACGAAGCGCTGGAAAACAAAGGAATGGATAAAGACAAGACAAAAACAAAAAACGGTGTACCCGCTACCTCAAGTGCGGATAATTTGCCAGGAACTCAACTTCCAGGTTAACAGGGACATAAAGGTCCACAGACAAGCGAGGTGACGGTGGTGAACTTGCCCCGGTTCCTTCTTGTAAAAATGTCAGGAGAAGGTTCTCCTGTTAATTTTGATAAAGTCAGCCCATTCCTGATAGCAAAAATTTTATACAGTCTAATTGGTAAGACACAGTACACAAGAAAAGTTGAAGATTGCATCCTAGTACAAACTAAAGGTAATGCTCAATCCAGACGGCTCTTAGATATAACCAAATTTGGCGATTTTAATATTGAAGTTCTACCTCATCCCAGCCTCAACCAATCAAAAGGAGTTGTTTACTGTAGAGACTTTCTCAACACTACCATCGAGGAAATTAAAGAAGAACTGAAACCTATAGGCGTGATAGATGTAAGAAGGTTAAAGACAAAGAAAAACAATACCCTGATAGAAACCCCCCTACAAGTCTTGACATTCAATGAGCCAAGACTCTAGTATCAAACTTTATCGACCTAACCGCCATACTACCTCAAATCATTCAATCAATTCAAGAAACAATCACTAATTTAATCAATAAACAGACATTCAAAACACCAGAAAGACCCCCTGAATATTCTAACAGAGACAGATCAGATTCAGTCTCTATAAATATATCTAACCTATCAGAACAAAGAAAACGAGATCGAAGCCAAGTAGAAACTAACTCTGATGAAGATGATCCCCAGATCAAATCCACCAGGCGAAACAAGAAAGGTTGGCCGAAGGGCGTTCCACGTAAAAAGACCAGTTATTAACACAACTATAAAATTGCCAAATATAATCCATTCTGTATCTGCATTGATTTATTTCCATTTTTACTCATTCTATTTATACTATTTTTAATCATGTCGTTTTATCTATATTATAATATATCCACATTCATATACAAAAATCAAACTTACAATATACTATATATAAAATTAATACGTATATATATAAAAATATATTAAATGTATAAACTGGATAAACTAATTCAATGGAACTGTAGAGGATGCATAAATAACTATTGCTACATAAAGCAGTTATTGCAAGAACATGATCCCATGTGTCTTTCCCTTCAAGAAACGCACCTCAAACCTAATCAACCATACTCTCTTAAAGGGTATTCAGCAGTTAGATATGAAGTTACTTATGAAAATAGAGCACATGGAGGAGTTGCAAAAAGATGTATTCTCGGAGATAAACATCATTACCGAACTACAAGCTGTTGCAATAAAAATTATCAGTCCTGTGGATATAACATTATGTAATCTATACTTTCCAGACACGACTTACACAGTCGAACAAATAGACCGTATTATTGAGCAGCTTTCCTCTTCATATATAGTAATGGGAGATTTCAATGCCCACAATGTACTTTGGGGCTCAATAAAAACAGATACCATAGGTCGTATTCTGGAAAAATGGTTAGAAAGAGATGATTTAGCTATTATTAACACAGGATCCAAAACACATTTCAACACAAAATCAAACAACTTTTCTGCAATAGATTTAACGATAGCATCCAGTGATTTATTGTCAAAACTTACTTGGAGTGTTGATGATGATCTACACAATAGCGACCATTTCCCGATATGCATCCAGCTAGGAAAACAGAGAATCATACATCCAGTACCCATTACATGGAATAGTGCCAAAGCGAACTGGGAAACATTTAGAAATTCATTGAGACCAGCGACACAGCCGAGTGTACAGGAAATTACAAATTGCATTATTACAGCAGCAAACAGTAGTATCCCAAAATCAGGAGGTAAACCGATTCAAAAAACCGTACCTTGGTGGAATGAAGAAACCAAAAATATCATTAATCTTGAAAAAGCGGCTCTAAACAAGTTCAAAAAGTACCCAACCACTGAAAATTTAATAGCATTTAAAAAGACTAGAGCGATGGCTAGAAAAATAATACTTAAAAACAAAAGAGATACTTGGAATCAATACACAACTACAATTACACCAGATACCGAAATAAATACAGTATGGAAAAAAGTTAAAGCAGTGTCAGGCAATACCACTAACAATACAATTACCTCCTCACAAATGGAAAGTGGAATAATAACTGAAGATCCGGTGGAAATAGCGAACATAATGGCCTCTCACTTTGGAAGAATCAGCAGCAACGAAAAATATGATGAAAACTTCCTACAAACAAAAAACAGCTCGGAAGCAAGTATATATTCCTCAACAGACAATGATTTATACTACAATCTACCATTTAGCATGGAAGAATTAAGTGAAGCTCTTCACCAATCTAAAATCGGTGCTCCAGGTATAGATACAATTTCAAATGATATGCTCCAAAATTTGACACCAGAAACCAAAAAAACGCTTTTAAAGCTCTACAACAAACTTTGGAATGAAAATACCTACCCGGATACCTGGAAAGAAGCTGTAATCGTCCCCATACCCAAACCTAATAAAAGTAGGTTGTCGCCATCAGGATATCGCCCCATTAGTCTCACCTGCTGCTTAGGAAAACTAGTCAAGAGGATGGTGAACAACAGACTTCAAGATTATCCAGAAAAAATAATTTACTAGTTTCCTACCAAGCGGGATATAGAAAGAAAAGATCAACGATAGATCACTTAGTTTTACTGGAACACTTTATTCAAGAAGCTTTTCGAAAAAGAGAACACCTAATAGCTGTTTCCTTTGATATTAAAGGCGCTTTCGACATGACGTGGCGGCATGGAATCCTGGATAAATGGTCAAAATTTGGACTAATAGGAAAACTACCATTAGTCATAAAATCGTTTCTCGAGAATAGACGTTTCAAAGTTAGAGTTGCAAATGAATTGTCAACAAATAGGACACTGCAACACGGCGTACTGCAGGGATCAACACTTAGTTGTACTCTGCAATCGCTATAAACGAAATTTGTAGAGGCGTCGATCAAAAAATCAATAAATGTCTCTATGTCGATGACGTTGCAATTTTTTTCAGCGGTAAAAAAGTGGGAGACATTACACGTACACTGCAACCAGCAATCAATAAGATTATCGAAAATGGAGAAAAAATTGGTTTTAAATTCTCTGAAGAAAAAACAAAATGCGTACATTTCTGTAGACTCAGAAAACCCCATTACGATCCACTCTTATATTCAAAGGACAACATCATAACCTCCGTCGATACTATTAAATTCGTCGGTTTAGTATTTGATAAATAATTAAACTGGCATGAACACTTAGAACTTATCAACACGAAATGTAGAAAATCCCTTAATATACTCAAAGCCTTGGCACATACAAAATGGGGAGCTGATCCAAAAAGCCTTCTTATATTATACAAAGCTTTAATTTTGTCCAAGATATATTATGGCAGCATTGCTTATTCCTCTGCGAGAAAGAGTCATTTGAACAGATTGAATAAGATTCAAAATTTAGGAATACGTTACTGTCTGGGAGAATTTCCAACGACCCCTGTTCAAAGTCTTTATTGTGAATCCGGTCTAATGCCACTAGAGCAACGAAGATTAATCCTTCAAACATCATACTCCACAAGAGTTAAATTAAATACTAAAAATCCTAATAACCAATTTTTATTCCCAAATATGAATGAATACGACAATAGAGGCATCATCACTCGCCCCCTTGCAATGAGGTATCTTGAGTACTTGAGAAGTATAGACGTTGAATTCCCTAAGATTTTTGTTGATGATCAAAGTGACGAACAATCAGCCAATAACGAAGCAGTCAGAAAAACTGATTTTATAAATAATCTAAAAAAAAATTATTAACGAATGGCAAGCTATATGGGATGAAACAAATACCTTACTCCGTAGGCTAGAACCGGAGGTGAAGAAGAAGTATGAATCCACAGGGTTGAGTAGTTTACAAACCGTTAAAGCATTCGTACAGGACACACAAGTCTCACCCATCAACATCTTCTGAAAGGCGACCCAGCACCAATTTGTGATCAGTGTAATGTGATTATGTCAGTAATTCATGTTATCAATGAATGTCACACATTCAATGCACAAAGACAGCAATGTGACATAAAACACCAACTCGAAGAGAACCTGAAAAACGAAAATATAAAGAACACCTTAGAATATATGAAGTGCATCAAACTATTCGACAAAATCTGAAAATATAAAATGTAGTAACATATATAAAATGTAGTAACAAGAGCTAATGACCCCAGTAGTCGATGCTCCTTATGGGTGGGTTTTTAGTGAGGTACAAATCCCACACTGTTTGGCAACCTACAACTTTTACGCCAAGCGCCTTTTGAATGTTTTCCCACCCAAAAAAGAAATTTTAATAATAATAATAATAATAATAACAGCGGCATCATGTGGTGGAACCATTTCTCACATGCAAAAAGATGAATGATACAAATATCTAGGCTTAACCCAAAAACAGGGTTTACAAGACGTAGAAGTGAAACAGCAGATGAAAGAAAAACTAAAAAAACGCACTACAAACATTTTAACAACAAAACTTTCAGCACAAAACATAACACCAGCAATAAATAACTACGCAATTCCTGTAGCAGCATATAGCTTTGGAGTGGTGCGTTGGACTGTTACTGAGCTAGATGACTTAAACAGAACAATTAGAACCTGCTTCACTAAACACAGAAAACATCATCCTAAGGCATGGAGGGAAAGGTTCCATATACCCCGAAAGCAAAGGGGTAGGGGCATTATGGACATGCGAACCAAACATAAAAAGCAAATCGAACTTATGAGAAAATATTTCTACGATCAGGCAATACATTCTCCTATCCACCAAGCAATCATTTATCTTGACAAAAACCTGACACCGCTAAAACTAAACGATAAAAAATATGCATGCGACCCACAGTACTCCGCCCAAAAATTGGTGAATCGATGGAAAGAGAAGGAACTCCATGGCAGATATCCAAACAAGCTCTATGATAATAACCTCGATAAATCTGCGTCACTTGGATGGCTTAACAGAGGGAACATCTTCCCGGAGACAGAAGGCTTCATCTCTGCTATTCAGGACCAGGTCATACCAACTCGTTCTTATCTGAAATACATCGTAAAAGATCAAAATATAACAACAAAATAATGGAGAATGTGCAGGGAAAAACATGAAAACATTGAACATCTAATTAGCGGATACACAACACTAGCCCCACGAGAATATACTAACCGTCACAACAACGTAGCTAAAATAATTCACACCGAACTTTGTCACAATCTAAAATTAATCAAAGAAAAAGTCCTCTATTACAAATACACGCCACAAAATGTGTTAGAAAATGAACATTACTTAGTCTACTGGGACAGAGAAGTTCAAACCGACAAAGAAGTTCAACACAATAGGCCAGACATTCTCATGTACAATAAAACAAACAAATAAATTATACTTATTGACATTGCTGTCCCAGCTCCTGCTAACATCTCAAAAAAGAAAGCAGAAAAACCGAAAAATACCAACCACTATGTGAAGATCTAAAGCAAACCTGGCAGGCCACAAAAGTTAAAACTATCCCAATCATTATCGGAGCAACAGGGGAAATACCAAAAGGATTGCAGACCTATCTTGACAGCCTCGGAATAAAAAAAGAACTGTTCTTCGAACTCCAGAAAGCCGTCATCCTAAGCACCTGTAAAATAATGCGAAAAGTATTAAATAAGAAATAGATAGATAGCATTGTGAACCTTGCAACATAAAACTTGCCGGTTCAACAGTCAAAGATATCCGATTAACGTGATTAAAAAAAATAATAATAATATCTTTATTGCTTCAAATTGATTCAAATCAATATAACAGGAAATCCGGTACAGTGTCTATAAATAAATACACAGATCATGCGGCATAATCACAATGAAAATAAACTATTTGTTTATAATAAATGAACGGATTTTGAGTACGCCAATGAAATAGTTCGAGATTTGATTGATATCCACCAAATAAATAGTATTCAATAAGACAATGAAATCATCAAAATTTTGCAGATTTTCAATAATTTGCACTCTAATTCAATCAAACATTTTTCATTGAAGCACAAGTGTTTCATTTTGACGCGAGTTGCACAGGGTACAAATTTCTTCTTGATTATTGCTATAAATACTTCCCTTGTACGGTATTCTAACAAAAGTCTTCGAACATAAACGGATCTGACAAAATAACTAATTTAATCGGCAGTTTACTAGTTAAATCATTTGCAGGACTTGAAGTGACTACATAGTTTTGTTTAAAATTTTCAAGAATTGCATTGGAGTGACTTTTTAGTGAACCAAAAGAGAGGTTATTCCACATGTCAACCCGTGATCTACAAAAATCAGTTTCATTTGTAGGGCCCGGTCAAAGTCCTCTAACTCTAAGAGCCTGAGAAAGACAATCTTTGGCAAGTTAGTGTTTGCAAAAGAAAACATTTTCAATAAACAATTGAGGCACAACTTTAATACCGTAAAATCAAGCCTAACAACGCCCACCTCAAGACGTACTAAATAATCAGGAGTGTTTGGCGGCAATAGTAGCAATCTTTTGAAAACACCAACTTGGGTTTTGTCAACAATGTTAAGATACCGCAGACCCCAGACCGGGACCGAATTGGCAAGTGTATTAATTACTATGGAATGATACAGGGTTATACGCGATTGCCAGGAAGTTGTTTTTGAACGTGAGAGCATATTCATGACAGCACCTATGGCTTGTTTGTATTTGAAAGAGGTATTCATTGCGTGTTCGCGAAATAATGAAGAGCAAGTGAGAGTAACCCCTAAGTATGTATAGTGGTTAGCCATCTCAATTTCTACTCTGTTGAACAGAAGTTTATAATTTCTTGTTATTTTGTGACCGCCACTCGAGACACATATTTTTAGATTTAGAATTGTTAACAGTTTTTTGAGGCAAGTATATTGTTCAAGAGTGCGTAGCTTTCTAGCCAGATCTATTTCAGAGTCAGCAAGGATAACCAAATCGTCCGCATATAACAAAAGTAACAAATCATTCCTGTTATCAATATTAATTCCAACCATATCAGATTTTCTTAAGAAGTCGTCAATATCGGCAATGAATAGTGAGAAAAGTAAGGGACTTAATGGTTCACCCTGCAGAACGCTCTCATTTATTGCAAAGAATTTAGAGTATTAATTGTTAACTTTGACACAAAAAGAGGATTTGTCATACAGAGCTCTGAATAGGCGAATAAATTTAGAACTGATGCTCAGCTTAAATAATTTTTGTCATAAAAGGGGATGATTAATATAGTCAAATGCGCGCTTCAAGTCAATAAAAGCGGCAAAGACTCTTCTACCTTTGCGATGTAGGTGAGTTTGAATGGTGCCATTCAAAAGAAAAAGTTGTCCATACAACTTCTGTTCTTCCTGAAACCCACCTGAATTTCTGGGAGAATATTATTACTTTCAACTCAAGAGTTTAGTCTGTTCAACATGATCATATTAAAAAGTTTAATAACAGTGTTAATGCAGGCGATGCCCCTATAATCATTGGGGCTTTTGATGGGGCCCCTTGAGAGCGATACTGTAGACCATTCAGCAGAGAAAGCTTCGTTTTCGAAAACTTTGTCAAAAAAACTACACAAAAGAAGACACCAGTTTTGAGCGAAATATTTGAAAAACTCGAAGGGAATTCCATCTAATCCCGGGCCTTGTTCCTTTTGCAACTGTTAAGCCCGCAAAAACTTCGGATTGAGAGATTTCCGCGTCTAGAAACGGATGCTTAGCGTCCATCTGTAAATATTGAAAATCACATTTCACTATGGTAAGGGAATCAAAATATGTTTCCCAAGTTTCAAGCGATACACTTGAGATAATCTTATTGGGACGGATTTTTTTATAGTCCTTCAGTCATTAGAGTTACTGAGCAATTGAACCATACTATTTTCAAATACATTTTTTTTTCTCTACACAGCATGATATAAACATCATTAAGGGTGATTTCAAAGCCAAGCTTGGAAAAGGTAGAACTGGGGAGCACATTGGTGACTTTGGACTAGCCGAGTGGAACGAACGTGGCGACACTCTAAGTGCATTCGTAGCGGAACATGATCTGATTGTTACCAAAACATTCGTCCAACACCATCCTAGAAGATTGTACACGTGAAAATGGAATTATGGCAGAACTAGCAATCAGATAGACTTTGTACTCAATAATAAGATATTTAGAAACCGTATCAAAAATATGAAAACCTATCCAGGAGCACATGTACAGTCGGATCATAACCCGCTGATAGGAAGGATAGGAATTAGGTTGAAGGAGGTAGAAAAAAACGTGTAGGGAGATACGACTACAGAAAACTTAAAGACACGGCCACAAGCAATTTGGTAAAAAGCGAACTCTTGACAGAGACGGAAAGATAGGAAAACGATAAAGATGTTGGAAAAGACCTTAAGATGCTTCAAGAAAATGTATATAAAGTCAAAAAAAATTATTTGAAGCCTAAAAAACAGATGAAGAAACCTTGGATGACGGATGAGATCTTAGAACTGATGGAAAAGAGGATGATGTATAACAATAGTAAAAGAGGATATTGTATAACAATAGTAAAAGAGAATACATGAACATACAAAAAGAAATAAGGGCGAAAATAAGAACACCCAAAGGAGAAGAGAAATTGGAAAAATGTATGGAAATCGAAGCTAAATGTGATAACTTTAATATGCACAAGAAGGTAAAGGAAATGGCGGGAACAGTGAAGAGAAGAACAGTTAATGAACTTAAGGATAACCAAGGCTGAGTTTTAGTAGAGAAGTTGGAAATTAAGCAAACCTGGGAAGAATACATTAAACAACTTTTTGATGACGTGAGAACGGTGCCACCTAATATCGAAGAAACAGATGGTCCCCCAATCTTAGAGGTAGAAGTGCAGACAGCCATGAAAAATATATAAGATCAAAAGGCTTTGGGCCCCGACGGGATTCCTGCTGATATATTGAAACTTATCGAAGAATCTTGGCTTACAAAAGTGGCTGGCGGAATGGCTGAGGTCTGAATTCATTACTCTCCCCAAAAAGCTAGGAAATGTAGCAAGTTTTGAACAATAAGCTTGATGAGTCATCTGCTTAAGATTTCACTGAAGACAATTCACAAAAGGATATTTGAACTGTGTGAGGAACAGATGTCTGAGACTCAATTCGGCTAAGTGCTGTAGGGACTAGGGAAGCTCTATTTTTGGTCCAGGTGCTACTTCAGCGATGCAGGGATGTCAATTGCGATGTCTATGGATGTTTCATAGACTATAGGAAGGCGATTAATCAAGCACGGCTTACGGAAATGATGGAAGTTCTGCAAGAAGCTGGCCTGGATAGGAAGGACCTCAAAATCATCAGAAATCTCTGTTAGAATTAGAGGGCTTGTCTCAGGGTAGACAAAGAAACAACAAAACAAATACAAATATTACGTGGTGTAAGAGAAAGATGCATACTATCTCCTGTAATTGTCAACCTGTACTGGGAATGCATTTTGAGGGAAGCCCTGCAAGACATTCAAGCTGGAATCCTGCTAAACGGAGAACGACTGAATAATATAAGGTATGCAGATGATACCGTTATTATTTCTTCCTTACAGCTCCTAATAGACAGTGTTACAACATACAGCCGACAATATAGTGGATATAAACACCAACAAGACAAAGTTCATGATAATCAGTAAGAACCAAAACACCCGGGGTATTTTGTTGGTGAACGAAACTCCTTTAGAAAGAGTCAACGAATACGCATACTTAAGCACGAGCATAAATGATGACTTAGACCATTCTGTGGAGATCAGAACGCGTATTGAAAAAGCCAGAACAGCATTCATCAGGATGAAGAAAGTCTTTACCAGTCACGGCAGTCTTTACCAGTCACGACAGCTGTCAACGCAAATTCGCCTACTGCGCTGTTACGTGTTTTCGATCCTTTTCTATGGGGTCGAATCGTGGACGCTTATGGAGGCATCCAACAAAAAACTTGAGGCATTTGAAATGTGGTTGTACCGAAGAATCGAACGAATACCTTGGACGGAGAAAATAACCAACATGGAAGTAATAAGAAGGATGGGAAAGGAAAAATAAGTCCTAAACACAGACAAGGCCCGAAAACTACAATATCTTGGACATATAATGCGTAATGGGAGCCAATATACCCTTCTACAGAAGATTATCCAAGGCAAGGTATGGGAAGCTAGAGGAGTGGGAAGAAGGGGATTATCGTGGTTGAAAAATTTAAGGCAAGTCAACCACTCAACTATTCCGAGCTGCTGTTAACAAAGTTCAAATTGCCAACATGTTAGCCAGCATCCGAAGCGGGTAGGCACTTTAAGAAGAAGAAGAAATCAGTGCGCATTCGACAAAACTTTTACATTTATATATAGTATTAGACAGAGTCGTATTCAGGCACTACAACAGTGTGCAATTTCGTAACAATATCATAGAAATCAAATACATTTCAGAAAACCTGGACATTTGGAGAACGTTCTCTGCTAAATATGATATGAAAGATGATATTTTATTGAGAATTTAAAAGCATACAACGCCAGAATGCCCTTCAAAATAATTTGACTCAGTCATACAACTATTCTAACTTGTGTTCTAGAAGGTAAACTCTATTCATTTGATTTACTATGAAGCAGGACTTATCAGAGGATGATTCCAGTCATAGGAAAAATTTCGGTTGGAATCCCGTCTAGAGTGGCCGTCTGCCTGAACGACCCTATGACCAATAAACTCTACCTAAATCGGCAAATTTGTAAATTCGTAGATAACTAGCCCTAGACCTACTAAGGATATTCAACATTTCAATCACGAAAACAAATGTGATTTATTTCTTACATTTCATATTTCAGATTTATTGTCAGAATAAAATACTTCGGAAGTACCTAACAACTTAACTCGTAAATATGTTAACCAAATTCGTACAATTATGAAATAAAATTTTTCAGATCAAAGTCGATGGTCTATGTCTCATGACCTACCTTTTATATCTTTTCTCAAAACCAGAAAATAGTATTCTATCTGTTGCTATCAAAGTTGGGAATTCCCTGAAAAGCTAATTACTGCTTAACCAAATAATGGTGGGATTATACAGGTAAAAATCGGGGGTATTTCCAAGTCTTATTTCAGATTTCAGTTCAAGTTACGGTCCTGAAAAGTGTCCGTAAACATATTTCTGTTGTTGGTGTCACAAAATTTTTAATTAATTGGAATATACTTGCTGAAGATATACCGCGTGCGCATTGTGGAGGACGATGTAAAATCAACAAACACAACAGAGGACATCAATTATTCAACAGATATACTAGTAACGGGTGTAGAAGAAGAATATCTTTGAGGAACCGACCATTTTTTGAAAAATGTTTGAAAACCCGCAGGGAACTAATTGCAGCCTACATTCAAGAAACTGGTGCACCAATTGGTGGACCTGGAAGAACGCTGGAGATTGACGAATGTGTTTTTGGAAAAGAAAGTACAGCAGAGGCCGACTTACAAGAGCAAAATTAGTAATAAGGGGAATTTGTCGTGAAACAAAGCAGTGTTTTTTCAAATCTATTGAAAATAGAAATGCAGCAACACTTACGGCATTAATGCAATGACGTGTTCTCCCCGGGACAATTATTAAAACAGATATGTGGCGTGGGTATTTTCAATTACAAAATTTTGGATTTCAACATCATTCTCTGAACTTTGTAAATCCTAATGATAGAAATACACATACCCAAAATATTGAAAATGAGTGGTATTGTGTTAAACGGGATTTACGGCGACGTTACGGCAAAATATCATCAAATGAGGACGTCTTCATGGAGTACGTTTGGCGAGCAACATATCCAACAACACAAGATATGTTTCAAAGTTTCATCGATTCCATGTTATTATTTTATCCGAGATAAAGACTTTTTTATCACATCAATTTGTGCACATTTATACGTTCATAACGTACATCTATTAAATATATATCAGATTGAAGCCAATTTTTTTCTATTTATTTTCATATATGGTTGCCTAATTAAATCCAGCCGCAAATAAGGGTTGCTGGCTGTTAAATATGATACATAATTATGGTAGAGTTATAGAGAGTTAGCGCGTAACATTATTTGTGAGACGAAGACAGCGATTGCCAACTCTGCGACGCTTTTAAGCCATTGCGCATGCATCGAATGTTAGAGTTCTCAACCACAGATAACCCACAGATAGATGAGACACTGATTGTGGCGCCATGTAAAGAGCCTGTCGACTAAACAATTGAGTGATGTTGAAAAGATTTCTGTAATTTTAGGTTTAGGCGGTATATTCAAATCTACTGTATTTTAATTATTTTATTTCAAAATAGCAATTTGTAGTCCATCATTTGACATTTCATTCAATTTAACTCCATTACCACAATAATGATTAGATTAGAGTTAAATTGAATGAAATATCAAATGATGGACTATAAATGCTTGAAGTGGAAAAAATAAAACAATAATCATATAAACAGTTTATGTATTTTGGTATAAAAATAGAAAACAAATAATTTCTTTCACAAAGTACTTTTCTTAACATACAGAATATATAATGTGAAAATAATGCCATAAATAGAAATAATTTGAGTAACATACATTCTAGATTGGAGCATCATTAGATTTTTCAATCATGGTAAATCAAGATAAGAGTAGAAAGTTATTTATGATGAGTTTATATTAATTTATTTATTTATTATTGTACTCCTATAAACACACAGAGCTGGACAAACTAGTGTGGAGTATAACTCCTAACTACTAAATCAAAAAAAGTGTTAGCAATGAGTAATTAACTACTATTTTTAGCAACTTTCTGTGGAAGAAAATATTTGAGTATAATTACTGAGAATGTTAGAACAAAAGTAATTGAAATATTTTTAAAGGAAACGTAGTTAACTGCTGCCCAGCTCCGTTATTACAAGGTAACATGTAATAACATACAAGAGTGCTAAACAGCACTTATGACCATACAAAATTTAAAATAATATAACTAACAATTCATTTCCACTTAAAACACATTTTTATTTCTTTACTGTAAATGTCAAAAAGGTCTCTATGGCTCTCTTAAAAACCCCGCCGTCTTGTGGAAATCCTTTCTCGTTTCTGGATGAGCTTCTACATTTATCAACAAAATTTATATCAACAAAAGAAAACAAAATGTGCTTACTATTGAAATAATAATAAAAAAATGTTTGAATGTTTAAATTTTGGAGTTTTTGATTTTTTTTCGAATTCATGATTTTGTCTTATTTCTGAATTATTTCTTGACGTATAGGTTTTTTGTATCTTTTGTTTTTATTGGATATTTTGGATTTTTGGTTACCGCTAGACCAAATACTTAGGCGTTATGGCTCAATATAAGTTAATACTGACTTTCCCATATATGAAAATCATTTCTTAATGAGTAAATTCAAAAGATGAATACTTAGTGGAAAAATAGTGTTTTTGCTAATTGTAAAGCATCAATTTTTACTACTTACTGATCAATTAAAACAAATGAAAAATATAATAAACGAGATTGTCAATTTTACATATATACGATTATGAACATTTACATATTTATTAATTTATTCCTTAAAACCATCTACCTACGTTTGAAAAATGGAAGGACTTCACGCCGATTAGTGGTTTTTCGCTTCTCAACACATTTAGTGAAGGTGGCAACGACTTAATACCTTCCATGCCATATCTGGTTGAGGGAATAGCTTCCATATGTGGTGAAATAAGAAATGACTAAACACCTTCACTGGTGGAGGAAATAGCTATAACATACAATTAAACCCAGATTCTTATTTTTTCAATGAGTACATTTTAAAATGTCCAAAATTATTGTATGCTATATTGAATGAAATTAATTGTCTCGACCCTTCGTCCGTGGAATCTACTCATATTACTGTTGTGAATGAAACTTATTGTTTCTAGATAATAAATACAATAAATTGAAATTTTTTTGAGAATTCTAAGAAATGTACAATTGATTTGATGTTAAATATTATCATCAGAATGACAGAAGGTACATTTCATTTGATATCTACCTGATGTTTAATAATTATTTTGGGCTAAACCAAGAAGTGACCTACCTTGTGATTAACTACAAAAAGTATGATATAATATTAACATATATTAAGTCAATCACGAAGTAGGTCACTTCTTGGTCTAGCCAAAAATAATTATTAAATATCAGGTAGGCATCGAATGAAATGTAACTTCTGTCATTCTGACGATAATATTTAGTATCGAAACAATTCTCAATATCTTAGAATTTCTAGCATTTTTTGAATATATTGTGGAATTATCTAGAAACAGTAAGTTTCATTTAAAACTTCTATATTGAATACAATAAAACTTACCGTCAATTTCTGTTAATTTCCTCTCATATTTTCTGGTGGGCATTTCAACTTTTCCATCTGGAGAATAATATGTATGGCTGGAAGGCATATCTAGAAAAAAATGTATGTTATTAAACTCTTTTTTTTTTCAATTGCAGATAATAAATACCTTCAATTCTTTTAGGGATCGTCTCCTGTATAGGCTCTTCTACTTTGAAGGGAAACAAAAAATTGTCTGTTAGATCCCCCTTCATTGAATAATCTAAAATATATACATATTTAATAACATTTAATAAATTTATATATAAAAAAATTACTCACCAGTCAAAAACAGGGAAGTCAAAGCAAACTTTGTTAATAACCTGCCTTCGTCTATTTCAAATTTTGAGAAAAACTGTTTTTGAAAATGAAGGGGACATATCTTCCATTGTTTCCTCGTCGTCAAATTGGATGATTTATTTCCACTAAACAATCACAACCAGGATAAACGAAAATGACTGGACGAGCATCACAAAATTGGGGTGAGTTTTCTGTGACGAACAATATGACATCGCGCATACGCTATACGTTATAAAAATCAATAAAATTTTATTACTAACGACGTTACAGATTTCATTAATGTTTTGGAAATCTACTGATTTAAGTTACTCGACAGGCTCTATAGATGGCACGGTCTGCAGTGGCCCTATCCTATTCTCAACTGAACAGCAGTGGCATTCTTATTCTTCCATGAAAACATAACCACGCTATTTTGGAGTTCCCAATACACAACGGTTTATATTTACATTGTTGTTTTATTTGTGCGTCTAAAACTTTATGAATAAATTAACGTAAAATATAATTGATAATGATAACGACGTGTTTTTTGTATAACGAAAAAAGCAATGTACTTGACTTTGGTAATGCATCATTCAAAAAGTGCTCGCTAATGTAATTGTTTCGTCGTAGAAAATATAAATATGATGACCCTTTATTAACAATTGAATCTACTAATAATTTTGGATATCATACAGAGGTTTTAAAAAAAATTGTAGTTCTAAAGCAAAAAGATAATAAAGTATTTGAAGATTTCTGCAAAACACAGAACGTAAGTAAAATTTCAATTGAACATTTTCCGTTAAATCAATTAAAACAACTAACAATGGCAATTTTAGCTGCAAATATTCTCTTTTAAAAGAATTTGGCATTAAATACATGTTCCATATATTAATCGTACCTTGGCACGATAGATTCGATGCATTAATAGGTAGTCAGGACTTTGATAAATTGAAGGCACTTATTAATTTCGAAAAACATTTATTACAAATTAATTCTATTAAAATACCATTTTATTTGGAAGTCAATCCCAACCTATTTACCCCTTATTTTGAATCTTTAGATAAAAGAGTTCTAAATATTCCTGTGAATATTGATAATGGATAAGTAGTTCTTCCAGAATTAAAATTAAACAACGTAATAATACCTGAATGTATAGCTCTAGCGAATAACGGTTACTGTAAAATACCTATAGAACAAGGAATCTCTTTAAATAATATTACTATAAATTTTCATGAACCTCTCCCAGTCCAACCCTTATCGAAATTTGATGAAAAAATCCTTTTATCATCTTATAATAATAATATTGATATTACCAAACTTCTTCGAACAGATCATCTGAATTCCGAAGAAAAAGATGTAATAATTTCTCTTTGTAAAAAATTTAAAATTATATTCTGTAACGAAAACTCCGACTTAACTTTTACTGATGTAGTTAAACATCACATTAGAACGGTCGACGATGTACCGATTTATCAAAAATCATATAGATACCCTCACCATTCAAAACAATCAAATACAAAAGCTCCTAGACAATAAAATAATTAAACCTAGTATATCTCCGTACAGTTTCCCCACCTTTCTCGTCCCCAAACGAATGGACGCCAGTGGAAAGAAAAAATTAAGATTAGTTATCGATTACCGAAAACTAAATGAAAAAACTATTGAAGATAAATATCCCCTTTCTCGTATCGATGAAATTCTCGACAATCTTGATCGAAGTACTTACTTTTCCACTTTAGATTTGGCACAAGGTTTTCACCAAATTGAAATACACCAAGATTCGGCAGAAAAAAACTGAATTTACCGTAGATAATGGCCACTACGAATATACTCGTATGCCATTTGGCCTAAAAAACGCTCCTGCCACTTTTCAACGTGTCATGGACACAATTCTCCGTCATTTTCTCTATAAACAATGTTTCGTATACATGGATGACATAGTAATATTTTCGAAGTCCCTTCAAGACCATATTCTTCATATGAAACAAATAATCAGTGAATTAGAAAAATATAATTTGAAAGTCCAAATAGACAAATCAGAATTGCTCAGAAGAGAAGTTGCCTTCTTATGCCATGTCATAACACCTGATGGTATTAAACCAAATCCAGATAAAATCAAGTCCATCCAAAACTTTCCTTTGCCCAAAAATGCAAAACAAAATAAATCATTACTCGGCATGCTCTCCTATTATCGTAAATTCATTCAAAGTTTCTCCAAAATAAACTACCCAATAAATTAATATCTTAAAAAAGGAACTAAATTAGATTTAAATGACCCAGAATACCTCAATGCTTTCCAAAAATGCAAACAACTTCTTTGTAATTCTCCCATTTTAGCATACCCCGATTTCACAAAAATATTTACCTTAACAACCGACGCTTCAAATATCGCTATAGGAAGCGTACTTTCTCAAGATTCCCATCCAATAGCTTTTTACTCTCGAATACTTAATGCAGCTGAAAGAAATTATGGCACTATCGAAAAAGAACTTTTACTTATAATCGATAGCTGTGAGCATTTCCGACCATATTTATATTCCAAAAAATTCATTATTGAAACTGATCACAAGCCACTCGTCTGGCTACATTCTCTTAAAGAACCCAATCAACGTCTAATAAGATGGAAACTAAAGTTGGAAGAATTCGATTTTGAAATTCATTATAAAAAAGGCAAAAAAAATTATGTCTCTGATGCATTATCGAGAATTAAACTTGTTTGAATACTAAAGAATTCAAACAAAACCCTGATGATATCGATGCCAATTCAACTATGGCAAGAGCAAATTCCGATCCAAATCTAGCATTAAGTGATGCAAACGAAATTTTAAGTAAAATATCCGACGATAACAAAAGTACCGCTTCAGGCGACACTAGACTCTCCGCACAAGAAAATCCAGTTTTTGGTTTCCCAATTTCAGAAAAAACCTTAAATTCCGCCCATTTTCAAATAATCCTAAAATATGGAGACAAAAACTACATAGATTACTCTAAGCCATTTGACAAAAATCGCTATATTCTTACTTTTAGAAAGGATCCGACCACAATGTTATAAGTGATATGTTTTTAGAAATAAATCATCCAACAAAAACATACTATATATACTGCCCCAATGATTCATTACTTAATATTGCTTCTATAGAATGCTCAAAAATCTTGGAACCAAACGTAAAAATCATTAAAACACTTAAAATACTTTTCTAAAAGACATAATTGATAAGGGAGAACAAGTCCGATTAATTTCAGACTATCATTCAGAAACTCATAACGGTATCACAGAAACTACGAAACATATAAAGTCCCTGTATCATTTTCCGAAAATACAAGAATTAGTAACGAATCACGTTAATAATTGCGAATTATGTCTCACCTCAAAATATGATAGAAACCCTCGAAAAATTCCATTTTCCGGCCCACTCATTTCTAAAAGACCTTTCAATAATATTCACATAGACGTATTCTCTATAGAAAATAAACAATTTTTTACAATGCTCGATTTATTCTCTAGGTACCTTCAAGCTTACGAAATTAGTGACTCAAATTCTATCACTATACTTAGTAAACTCCGTCACTATTTCTCTCATCATAACTACCCTTCGCAAATAACTTGCGACAATGCCAGAGAATTCACTAGCGAAACCTTTAAAGAATTCATGTCTCTCTTCCATATAAAAATCCATTATACAACACCCCAATCTCATACCGGCAATTCTCCGATAGAAAGAACACATTCAACTTTAATCGAAAAATTAAGAGTCCTAACACAAAAATCAAAAGAAAATATTACAACTGCTATTCTTATATATAATCAATCAATTCATTCAGTCACAAATTTTACCCAATTTTCACTTCCTTATGGACCATACGAAAATCTAAATCTTCATGAAATAGTTCCCCATAAACAAGTATTCCAAAATTACAACGAATATCGAAAAACAGAAATTATGCCATTTTTCGACGATCTTCATCAAAAACAATTAACAAAAAGAACAGAACAATTAGATAAAATTCATAGAAAACGAACAGACGATATCCCAAAAACAGATGTCGTATATTTATATATGGAACGGCGAAATAAAAGTAAACCTAAATATAAGAAAATATTAGTAGACACAAATCAATCCAACGATAAGTAAGTTTCTCAAAAATCTAAAAAGGTTAGCAAACACATGATTAAAAATACTAAATCTTTCCAGGTTAACCATGAAGATAGCCACCCAGGCACTTCAAGTCAAAACAATTGAACCCCCGGGTTACATATTAGATAGTTTAGGATTAGTTAAATATAAGACCAATTATCATAAGATATATTTTAGTATAAGTATTGAAGAAATCGAAAACTCATATAGTAAATTAGTATTAAATCAAGTTCATTTAGCCAGTAGACTTGACGATTCAACAATAACTTTAGCTAAAATGTATAACAGAGATATCCACTTACTCTTAGAAGATATAAATAAACTTAAAATGTATGCTCAATCAAATAAAGTAATTGAAAGAGGTCTAATAGACGGCCTAGGTACAGTAGTAAAATATATTTCAGGAAATCTTGATCAAAACGATCTAATCGAAATTCAAAATACATTCAAAAAAATCAATTTGAATGTGGGAAGATTACTCAACGCTGGCAAACAGACCTACGTAAAATACAAGATTATGCTGAAAACGTTCTTAAAGAATTAAATACTTTAAATGATAGATTGAATAACGAAATTATTATTCATATTGAACTAGAACAAATTAGAGACCTAAAAAATTATATTCAAGTTTTACTAAGAACAATATCATTTAGTAACCACGAAATTTCAAATGTAGAATTAATAAAACAAAAGGAATTAGAATAAATTCTTAATTATTTACATACTATTCATTCTCACAATGAAATGGTTTCCGATATTCCTACTTTATTAGAAATAATCCAAGTCAATCTTATGTTTACTTCAAAAACTTTACATATTAATCTTAAAATACCCATATTAGCCGATGAATTACTTTATATTACCAAAATTATCCGTACTCCCACTATAGAAAATAATATCCTTCTACCCCCATACGCCTTCACATGAAATTCCAAAGGATCAAATTGACAAACGAAGAATGCAAGAAGACCTTTTAGTTCTGGTATCGCGAAAAGGAACCACACGAAGACCCTTGTAACTTGGAAGACCTTTCACTCTGCAACTACGCTCAAGTAAAAAATGACTTTTCACTTTCCATACAATTAACTAATGGAAATACAATAATTTGCTCAGAGATGATAACTACCATCAATGAAGACTGCAAACAAAATTTTAAATCATTGAAAATATCAAAATGTAGCATCGTACTAGGAAGCAATGATTGTATTTATTCTTTTCAAAAACATACTTGGATAGGATCCAATGAAACATTTACTCAAGAATGGCCCAGCCTCAAAGAACCCACAGAAATTCATCACAAAATCAGCATCAACAATTTACATCTGGACGATCTAACCAAGCTACTACCACAGTTTCAAGAACCAAATTTGCTACCTATAGAACTTCATCAAAGCCATTTAGGAATAACAACAATAATAATTTTCATTTTATTAATTCTACTATTTTTGTATTTGTATAGAAAATATTTTAGAAAAATCAAAAATCCAGAACAATCCCAGGGTGAACCAATGGAGCTACCCCAATCCCTATTGGAGCTACCACAATCCCTATTGGAGCCAAAGCCACGAGGTCGTGCCCTTAACAAAGAGGGGAGGAGTCATATGGAGACATCCTGTTAAACTCATAAAATATTATTGTTAAATTGCTGACAGGACGTTTCCTACATTATTGGATTTATAATTTTGACCTCAATCAGCAAACACGTGGAGACATCCTGTTTACACAATTGTTATACCTTTCTTATCATATATTTTTCTTCTTTATTCAGCATTATACTACATTTTCCTTATTTTTGTAAACTAAAAAAGAAATCAGTCATAACTGTAACATCAACTGTAACTAATCACTAAGTTTAATTAAATATTTTTAAAAAGTATATTTTTTACTTATTAAATTTAACTCGCGCTAACTCTGTTTCCTTCACTTTAAATATTGATTCCATCGTTTTAAATAAAACTTACTGTTTCTAGATAATTCCACAATATACTGAATTAAAAGTTCTAAGAAATTTGACAAATGTTTCGATATTACATATCATCGTCAGAATGACAGAAGTTACATTTCATTTTATGCCTACCTGATGTTTAACCCTCAATTTGATTTTGTATCTTATACGATACGTAGCTTTCAAATAATAAATGTGTCTATATATGTAATTTGTTGATCGACGACTGTGCGCTAATTGTGTTGCCTCTCCATCCTATAATGCCCGAAAACTTATAGTGCTACCATCTCTTAAAAAATCTTTCAAGATTTCATCATTGTTTATAATATGGTGGCCGAGTGAATAGCGCTGGTAAGTATTATTTATTAGTATTGTAAATATTAGTGTTTGCTTTTGACAGAGTATGGGAAATGTTAGAATAAACATGTGTTTTGATCGTGCAAATATAAATAATTAGTTGTAAATACCCTATAGTTACAAAATCAAGCCTTCTAAAAATGTATCATATAGTCCATTTTGCCAAATAAAGAGCAAGGTGGATATTTTTTGTTGTGTATCCTAGAATCTACTTTGCCAACTAACCATAGATGCGGAAACTTTTTGTTCTCAATCCTATATTCTACTTTTGCAAAGAAACTGCAAGTTGGATATTCAGTCATTTCAATTACATTTGTTATATATCCTAAACTTCATTTTCCAATTATTAATAGAATTTTTGTTGATAGATCCTAAAATTTAGTTACTTAGTGAAGTAAGTAGACTATTTTAGTTGTTTCAGTTACATATAAATACAATGTCATCACGAACCGAAAAAATGTTTGCATTACTTCCACCATCTTCGTCCGACATGGATGATTCCAGTGATGAGGAAAATGTAAATGATACTAACATATACAACATTCAAAATGACGATGAAAATGAAAGCTCTGAAGTCGATAGCTTGCCTCCTAAAGTACAAAATATTTCTGATCACCTGTCTGAAACAGATTCAGCGTCAAAAACTGAATGTTCCAAACCTCAAACAGCCACACATCAATCTGTTTGTTCTACACCTAAATATGTTTGTAGTACGCCAAAGTCTGTTCTGAGTCCTCTGAAAACAACATCACATCTAGTATCTGGACCAACTGATGAGGACCACGAAAATACTGACGTCCAATCTACAAAGAAACTAAAAAGAAATCTGCTGAAACGAAAGAATTTGTACTGGTCCCTAGAAGAATTTGAATATCCTGTGAACATTCCCGAAAATAACTTTGGGCTGGTGGATACATTGAAGTCGCCATTTGAATATTTTGGAATATTTTCTTCGGACAAAAGTCGATCAACGTTAGCAGGAATAACATAAGGGACTTCGTAGCCATACACATTTTTCTGGGTATAGTAGATATGCCAACCTATATAATAAAATAGCAGAAATAATCCCTCTCAAAGATATCAGCAAATTCGCAGATATATTCATTTCGCAAACAAAGATCACATGAACAACGACCAATACTATCGGATTCGCCCTGTTTTAGATATAGTGAGAAGAAATTGTTGTACGATAGAAGAAGACGACGGCAGAGTATCGACGAAATGATGGTTCTTATCAAGGGAAAAAAGCGGGTTCAAGACGACCAAAAAAATGGGGATTCAAAATATTTGTCAGAGTCGGTATTTTCGGATTCATGTACGGTTTTATCGTTCATGAAGGTGATGATACTTTTAGGCAACACACATTTACGGATAAAGAAGAATCCCTAGGATTGGTAGGGGCTAAAGTTGTGCTTGCCCTAACGCAATCAATGAAATCCCCTGCTATGTTCGTTATCTACGTCGATAATTTATTTTCAAGTTTTGATTTGTTTTACATTCTCCGACAAGACTATGGAATTTTAGCACTAGGAACTATGAGAAACGATTGATTGAAAAATTGCATTTTGGAAGATGATAAGTATCTAAAGAAAAAAGGAAGAGGTGCGTTTCGTTCTAAAAGTGGCAACGCTAATAAAATTAATGTTGTGAAATGGTTTCACAACAAACCGGTTATCCTAGCTAGTACATATGTATCTGGCACACCTGTCAAAACAATCAAAAAGATTTGATAAACGCCAGCGTGCAAAAATTGATATTCCTTGTCCATCCCTTATAAAACATAATGCTCACATGGAAGGAGTAGATCTAATGGACATGTTGGTAAGCCTTTACAGAACACATCTGAAAACTCGTCGCTGGTATCTCTCCATATTTGCACAAATGTTGGATATTTGTATAAATAACGCGTGGCTTCTCTATCGAAGGGAGAAATGTATTTTAGAAGACAGGTCAACAGAGTATTCTCTACATTCTCTACGACAATGCATAGCAGAGGCTTTAATACAAAACAACAGAAAAGGTAGGAGAACGTTTGCGGTGCAAAACGAAGAATATAAAGAAATTGAGAAGCCCGTTCTACCGAGACCTTCTGAGGAAGTACGGTGTGATAAAGTCGATCATTTTCCAATTTATGGTACCAAGGGCAGGTGTAGGTATCGTAAATCAGAAGAGACACTCTGATCATATTCGAAATGTGTTATTAGGTTGTGTTTAGTGAAGGACCGAAATTGTTTCTTTTTGTTTCATAATAGCACATTAAGATTACAACCAATCATTTACTATTTATAGCCGTAGAAAATGCCCCTCTGTTATGTTTTATGTACAACTGCATTCATTTTTATTTATGTTCAATTCTGCCTTAGTTGTAGTATTCTTACTTTAAGTTTATCTATTCTATTGTGTGTTTGCTGCATAAATGGTTATTCGTTTCAGTTTTAATTATAAATTTGTAACCTATAATCCTAGACTTTGTGTCTTCCAGGATACATAATAAAGTTTCACAAAAAAATTGCTTATTTGACTATGTATCTTCTGAGATACAGTCCATATCTCCCTTATTTATGAAAAAAGTATTGTGGAAATGACCAAAATACATTCCTGAAGGTCATATAAGACCACTAAAACACGAATTGACTTAAAACTAATGTTGCATCAAGGTTTGCCAAATTAAGGATTACTAAATATTTTTGGATAGACCAAGAAGTGACCTACCTTGTGATTAACTTAATATATGTGAATGGAAAAAATGAGAAGACATGATATTACAAATATTAAAGCTTAGATATTATTAATTTCTCCAAAAGTAACCAAAAAGGCAGTATATCTGAATTCATAGGACCCGCTGTACTCGCTATTGTCAGCTGAAAATCAATAGAGTACATCCGTGAGACACCTTGAATGAGAGACCTTGAAAAATATTCAATTATAAAATTGGCCACTTGTATACACTCGGGAGTCTGTATCGTACTAACAACCCAATTTTTTTCCAAAAAGGACAAAAAATGTGGCACCATAGCACCCGTTGTACTAGCTCTGGTAGCTACAAATTAATAAGGTCCATCTATAAGACGCTCTGAACAATATTCAATCATAAAATGGGTCACTTGTGTACACGTTGGAGGCTGTATCCTACTGACAAACTGAAAATTCTCCAAAAATGACAAAAATTTGGTACCTCAAGTACCATAGCACTCGTTGTACTGGATTTAATGGGCTGAACATCAATAGGGTTTATCTTTGTGACGCCCTGTATAATATTCAATCATTAAATTGGTCACTTGTATAGACACCGGAGGCTGTATCGTGCTAACAAACTGAAATTTCTCCAAAAATGACAAAAAAGTCGTACTTAAAGTACTATAGCACATGTTGTACTGGCTGTGTCGAGCTGAAAATCAATAGGGTTCATCTGTGATATGTTCTGAATAATATTCAATCATAAAATTGGTACCTTTTCGCACTACGCAGGCTGTATCGTGCTAAAAAAATGAAAATTCTCAAAAAATGACGAAAATGTCGTACTTCAAGTACCATAGCACCCGTGGTTATCCACGCAGTGTTCAATGGACTTTCGGGCAAACTATAAAATTTCAACTGCGTAGTATTTTTATATAGCATATCTGAACAGCCATGAATACAAAAAGATACTTTTGATGACGACTTCACGAACATTTAATATCAGTTTTAAAAAATGAACATTTGAAAACGCTGATTATACAAAACTGCTAATACTACTAATAGTGTTTACATCACATTGTTTGTGTTTTTGCACGACAGATGGCATAAACGTCATCTTTTCGGTCCCTATGATATACGATGACAAGTTTGACATTGATAGATGGTAGCTAATATGCCGGAGTACAATAATACAACAAAATAGTGTCTAATATTACGTGATTTTATGATTAACATTGAATCAAGATATGTTCAAAAAATGAATGAAAATATCAAAATGGTGAATTGAAACCTGAAGGAAATTGGTTTAATTTTTATTTTATATAAGAATGAAGTTAAAGTTGGGATTGAAATGAATACATCAATCAAATTCAAAATTTCCAAACATCATCTAACTTAGATGAATAGAAAACACTGCCCACTGCTTGTCTTAAGAGAAGTGAGTTAAGGGTTGGATACATTCCCTAGCCAGTCAGGAACCATGCGTAGTAAACATATATGTGTAAAGTGATAATAAAACAAAATAAACATTTGGTCGTAAATTCATCCACGGAGGATTTCACACAATATAGTGGCTAAGGTAGAAAGGCACGCTGGCAAGGTAAACCCAATAGATAATGGCATCCCGTAGGAATTAAATGTAAATGTAGAAGAAGAGGGGGTATCTATTGTCAAGAAACCTCGTAAATTGATTGTGAGCTGATGGACCAAACTATGACCCATACATAGCCTGGTGTCTAGAACACAATGTGGTTGTGAAGTTTAGGGTGATTGTGACAAACCTAGACCCATACTAGGCATGGACAGGAAGAGAAGAAATCGAAGAAAAGTTGTCAAGAGTAAATGAGATAAGATATAGATCGCTTGTATTCTGAAGAACCCAACTATGACCCATACATAGCTCGGTTTCAGAGAAACAATGTGGGGTGTGGCGTTCTTAAGTTAGTTACGACTAACCTAGATCCATACTAGGCATGTGCAGGAGAGATGAAAAAAACTATGACCCATACATAGCTTGGTTTCAAGGAACAATGTGGTGGTGAAGTTTTTAAGATAGTTGTGACAAACCTAGATCCATACTAGGCATGTACAGGAAGAGAAGAAAACGAGGAAGAGTATAGAGACGAAGAGAAGGATAGCATATATGCTAGAAGTTATAAGAATAGAAGGGAGGAATTGCTTGTATTCTGATGAACCAAACTATGACCCATACATAGATGAGTTTCAGGAAAGCAATGTGGTCGTGATGTTACACCTAGAACCATGCTAGGCATGTACAAAAGAAGAAGTAATCCAGGAAAATGTTAGAGAAAAAAAAGGGATGGAATGATTCGCTCAAATTTATAAGATTGCTTGTATTATGAACCAAACTATGACCCATACATAGCCTTGTGTCCAACGCACACTGTGGTTCTATGGAACCAGTTCCAGGAACAAACCCAGACCCATACTAGACATGTCCCCGATTAGGTCCAAGGACGAGATATGTAATAGAGAGAAATATACAATTGTTATTATTATTATTATTATTATTATTATTATAGTTAATAATTCATTTATAAATAAATTTGATTGTTTCCTAATGAGCTACATCATGACCCTGGTGACCAGCAAACAATATTGTTTCGAGATGATCTTAGAACTAGCCCTAAGAATAATCCTAGACCCATACTAGTGGTATCCATGAATAGTTCCAAGGATACATAAAAAAATTGCTATTTTTATTAATGTGAAGATAAGATGAATTGGTTGTTGTAATGAAAGGTTATACTAACAAACAGTAAGTAGTTTTGTCCTGGTATGCCAATTATGACCCATGCACAGCGTGGTGTCCGCAACACAATGTGTATAAGAGTAGTAGGTGTAGTGTAAATGTGAGAGGTAAATAAGGTTGAGCACAGTAAGAAGACTTAAAATAGAAGAGAAGAAATAGAAGTGAAGAATGGATAGGAAAGACTCATTCATTCGCATTTTACGAATCAGCCGAGTGCTGGGCCAAATATTCTCAGACCGGATCGGCACGGTGAGGGGATGAGACGAAAGCCATAGAGGAGCCAAGGTTTTGAACAGAGGCTGAAATTTACAATTAAGATGTATTTGTGTGTTAAAACAGTGATCTGAGTTAACCTTCATTTCTCTAAGTATTTCTAGATCTTCAAGTAAGTCCGTCTTTCTGAAATTGTTCCTGAGAATGTTGTGCAGGATTTTAGAGTTACGTGATGAAGAAAAATTGTGGTTCTTAAACTTAATATGGAAGCCGAAATTAGAAGAAGTAGGTTTGTTGAGATGTTCCTTGATTCTATTACCTAAAGTACGAGTGGTCCTACCCACATAAGTGGATGGACAGGAATCACAAGTTAATTTATAAATACCACTTTCGTTAAGTTTATCAATAGGGTCTCTATTCTTAGAGAAAATTATAGGTTACGTTGATCTTGTTCAAAATTTGAGATGTCACAATCAAATTGCAAATCATTGTCTAGTATTTATAATACACGGGTTACATTCATCTTGGAGACATCCTATTGAATAATATAATACCAGTGGGGTGACAACTGATTAAATTATTGTTTTAATAAAAGAAGTGATTATTGGTCTCAACTCTGCAGCTATTGTACAACTTGCCTCGAATATTGAAAATCTTTTATTTCTTGATCATAAAATCATAACTCTATTTGATGTTCCTTCTCTGCTTAAGTCTACACGAAAGGTTTTTTCCATATGATATTCAGTTTGGCAAAGTTAAGATTGCAAAATGTGACCATGTGAAAAAAGCACTCCATATTAACCAATACCAAAGATTACAGGGTCTTAGAAAAATTGGAGGATTGTATTACAAACTTAGAAATTGCATTACAGCGTGTGTCGACTGTATTGAATATAAAATATTTGATTAAAAATTATGACCATATGCTGCAGCTTGTATGGTCTTTATTTTTGTTAGTGTGGGTACCTAGTACCTACATACATCTATTATCAGTAGTAATAATCCAAGGACATTGATAATTGTTCGAAAAAATTTTATAACAGTTTTCGAAAGCTTGTTGCTTGGGAACAGACCGACGCCGCAGGCGGAGGTCTGTTGCCTATCAGCAACAAGCTCGATAAAGTTGTTATACAATTTTTTCGAACCATTATCAATGTTCGAGGGTTATTCGGATAGAAATTTTTTCGCTAATTATAGAAAAGAAGTACAGAGCTTCTATAATTTCATTAATATTCTCGTCAGGATTATGACCAAATCGTGACGTTTTGAGATATTAAATATTTGAAACGTCAAAATCGAAATAAACAATCAAATTGTATCCATAGCAGCGTGATATAGTGAAAACAGCCCATGGGATCTGTTTTCAGTATAATGTTGTTCTGATTGGTTGTGTTCAATCAAATGACCTCAAATTAACTGATTTCATTGGATTTTAACTAGAGCAAAAATTTTTCATTATAAGTATTTATGTAGCTAGAAGCTTGTTTTATATTTGGTTGTAGTTTGGTGGAATCTCCATGCAGGGTTATGGGCATGGCCGATCCGAGCTTCCAGGGAATAGAAGTTGCTAGGTAGGTCCTCAAACTATTAAGGTGTAGACGATGCAGAGAATAGAAAAAAAATCCTCCGCATTTCCCGAACGACGAGACATATCGCGTTGAACTTTAGTACTGTCATTGCGGGCCTGAAGGGTAAGGTTTTTATTGATTTTTATTAGAATCGGTTCAGGAGAAGGGGATGAAAAGGGGGTTGAAATCATATTTTTACGCAATTCTCCTTGATTTATTCACATTTATCGAGGTATATTTCAGTCAATATTTTTCAGGTATGCAACTAAATTTCATTCATCCAGTATGTGGGGTGCAAATGACGTGAATTGGTTAAATCGAGTGATATATCGTTTCCTATGTTTTTGGGATAACGGAGTCAAGTATGTTATTTTCAGAAAATTCCGAAAAAACAATCCCCTTTCACACCTCAGGTAGGGGTAAGCCGCCAATATGGAATGTTTAATTAGTGGTAGTAACCATTGGCAGCGGTATTTTTGTACCTCATATGTTTTCAGTAACGCTCTATATGAAACAAAGTTTTGACTCACATACTTTTTGTTGGCTATATCTTTTACAAAACAGTAATATTTTCCTTCCAATACGCAACCGATTTTGGTATACGGTAGATATTGTTTCCGTAAAAGTTAAAAAAGTTAATAGTGACGAAATTTGTTTGTGAAATATTTTATTAATAATACTTGTTGATCTGCCAGAGAAAATTATGGTGACAATGCGGTAGGATACGTACAAGTAAGAAGACAAGGAAATATTTGTATAGTGAAAGTCAGAATTACACCTGAACATAATGTGACCAAAAAACCTTACACCATAGTCTATTAAGATATGATGAAACCGAGGAAACTGTGATTTCTGTATATTGTGCCAATATAAACACCTCCAAAAGAATACACACCTACAGCACCTACGCAAGCAAGCGTATAGACGAGAAATACCAAGTGTGTAGTATAGTGAATTGGCAACGTGAAGCATGCGAGCGTCCGGTAGCTGTGTGCATGTCATCGTCATTGTCGTCGGCTAGTTTTTTAAACATGTCTTGTTTGCACTATACAGCCTCCCCAGTGCAACAATGTTATGATAGAGTATTGTTCAAATGATCTCATAGATGATCCCTATTGATTTTCATCTTACCAGTCAGTACAGCGCGTGCTATGATACTTAAAGTACCACATTTTCGGTCATTTCTGGATAAATTTCGGGTTGTTGGATTCTGTTGATTTTTAGTTCTCCAGGACCAGTACGACCAATTTCCAACAAATTAACATTGTTTGGCAAGTCTCGATTTAGCGTGTTGTCTCTGGTTTAACCAATCTGATGCCGTAAAACATTTATCAAAAATCCATAAAAACTGCATTAAGTGGAATTGAATATTCATATGTTTGTGTCATGTTGGAAGACGATCCACATTTGAGCACTAGACAATATCCGTAATGCGAATTTCACATGAAAATATATACTAAATATTAAATAATGTTGTTTCTAGAGTGGACAGATAAGGATTCTTATAGACGTGAAGGGTTTGCTGACACAATGATGGAAAAAATTTACGATCGGAGCGATCCAGACTTTTTTAATAAGGTTATGTTTCTCGCGGTGGCCACTTTTTGTATTAATGGAAACTTAAATCGGCATACAAGTTTCCTTTCACCAAAACGATTTCTTATGTTGCTGTATTGTATGATAAATAGTTTCAAATAGACCTAGAGGGTTGCAATGGGGACTGATGAATATTCTGGAAGACATCCATTTTGCAGATGGTTTGTGTCTCATGTTCCAAATACTGACTGATGTAAATGGAAAGACCTCCATAATCATGGCGCAGAAGTTGGCGTCAACATAAATTTTGAAAATACAAACGAAATAAGAATCAGCACTAAGAACAACGAGCAACTGATCATCGAGCAGGTGGATTGATTCCAATAACTGCGAAGCATTGTGTCTAATTCAGGCGGATCTGATGAGGACGTCACCAGCAGGATTAGGAAGGCTAAAGAAACATTTTCACAACTTGCATCAGTCTAGCGCTCAAGGAAAATGCGAAGGAATACTATGCTAAGATATTTGGAAGAAATGTCCTAGCATAGAGAGTCACAAGAGCAGTTGCGAAGAAATTGCAAATATTTATAAATAATTGTCTCCGAAGAATTCTCAACATACGTATACTGACGAAACAGTCAATGCGAAGAACAAATGAAAACTCTATTAGTAATATCATGAAGAAAAGAAAATTTGGCTGGTCAGGCCGTAAACTCTACTAAGGTCGGTCAACATGACAATACTTTGTGGGAAAAGAAAAAGATCGTTCTGCACTTTATTGTTAAAATATGCAATGTATTTAATGGAACACAATTTACTGTTATTTGATGACTCCTAGGATGTAGTGAATATGCAACATTAGGAGTAATTTCTATTGGAATTGGATTTTCGCATGCCGAGGAGTTTATGGCAGCTTCTTTAAATGCACCATTTATCTTTAGGAACTTACCGAAAATGTCACGAAGAGTTAGGTGAACAAATTCATACGAAGGCATGGGAAGACATGGAAAATGCGGCTAAAGAAGAAGCCATTTTGCCTGTGAATTAGGTGAAGTAAACGAAAGAAACATCCCTAAAATTACTATGGTACCTGATGGCGAGTACAGTTAACGGTCCTATAATGTGAATTATGATGCGGCTTCTGCTGTAGCCTGTGTAATCAGTAAAAGAACTGGTAAGATGCTCTTTCTGGGTATACTTAACAAGTATTGTAATATATGTGTTAGAACTACTGTAAAAAATATTTTACCGTGCTCTCCTCGCGAATGCTATAAGAAATGAGAACAAACATATACTAGCATGGAGTGTAATATCATTGTGGAGGGATTCAAAACAAATATGGAAATGCTTGGATTGATTTACAATCGTCTCATTGGTGACAGTATTTATTCAAAATAAAATGAGATAGGCCTCATGGAAGTACATAGGTGGAAAAAGTGGAATGGAGAAATCATTTGCTTCCAAATTTGGCACGAAAACTAGAGAAATTTCTAATAACTAACCAGGTAGTTCCACCCTTATTAAGGAAGTATGTTTTGATGAGCATTATGCGAATGCGAACAAAGAGTTATAGAGGAATAGTATATTACGTAACGTGTGTTGTAAGAAGCATTTTACGCACGAACGGAAAAGTTACGCACGAAGCCGCGTAGCGGCAAGTGCGTAATTCCGTGAGTGCGTAAAATGCGTTACAACACGAGTTACGTACTATACTTCACCTACGACCCACTTGTACTCGTGTTTATAATCTTATTAAGGTATTTAAAGTACAAGTAAAAACGTACATCCTCGATGCCCAGCCAAGTTTTATAAAAGTCGCTCCTCGATACCCAGCCAAGCATCTTAGAAGTTCACCCTCGATGCTCAGCTAAGTTTCGTTAAAGACCATCCTAAGTAGTATTCATTTTTATTAAAAATGTATGTAGAGTTATCGGAATTGCATAAAATAACGTATACACCTCTCGACTAAAGTGACATTAATCCCTTAGGTGGATTACTTATCTCAGGAATCAAAAACCACCCGCGGGATTAAATGGGCCACTTCAGTCGCTTGGTTTATAATATACTATTGTTCACTAATATGAGATACATTCAGACTGCTAAAAGATGCGGATTGAATGAAAGGGAACCAAATATCATATAATTCCAAATAACTCTTAGTATTAAATGCAATCTCATATCTAATAAATGTTATCTACCATTTATATACAGAATCAAATTCAACGTCAAATATATAAGTAGAACATTTTGAATAAAATGGCTACGTCAACTGACAGTTGCTAAGTGGTTGCTATGGAAGCCGTGCGATTTACTTTACAGCCGTGCGTTTTGTTTTACCGTGCGTAATAGACGTCTTACATTGATTGCAGACTATGCGTTTTTGACTACTTACAAGTGTGGTCGTAGGTAAAATTCTTTATTACGTAAATCTCAGAATTTATGTATGGATTTAAAAAATGTTCCCTCCCATGTGTTTGAAGAATATTTGAAATGCGGAGCAAAAGGTTACTGTGACTGCATGACAAGTACCACAGAGAAAAATTATGTCCCTGAAATAGAAACATGTGGCTCATATCAAGCCGTAGAAATTAAACGATGAAATAAAACAAAATAATTGGTTTAAAACTTCATTTATTTGACTCAATGTTCAATTTAAACTGGTCAACGCGTTTTACTAACACAGTACCTTTCTCAAAACAAATTAAGGTAGAATTTGAAAATATACAGTGCATAAATACAGAATTCTATTTACTAATGTTAACAAAGGTATGTAAATAAATTACCTGGGAATTCATTCACTACAAACATTCCAGGTAATTTCTTTCAATAGCTTCGTTAACATTAGTAAATAGAGTTCTGTATTCATGCACTGTATATATTAGAACATTTTTAAATTATACCTTCATTCGTTTTGAGAAAGCTACTGTGATAGTGAAGCGCGTCAACCAGTTTAAATTGAACATAAGCTCAAATAAATGAAGTTTTAAACAAATTATATTGTTTTATTTCCTCGTTTAGTACGGATATTCATCAAGTGAAAGCCTCATCTATTCAATTCAACGTAAAAATTAGTTTCAATATATCAATTTATAATTTGGAAAATAATTTAGCAGAGCATTATGACACAATTATTTGTAAATTTGTTGGTGCAAAACGTATTAATTTTTCATTCAAGGGATCATATTCATCTCGCTGTGAAGCCACGGTAATTTCTTTTAATATTGGTAGTCACGAATATTATAGGAACATAACGAAATATATCACCAATAAAAGCCCAAAAGGTTTTATTATGAATAGTCTATAATATTAGGAAACCGTAAAAATTGGTACAATAAACATATAAAAGGACGTTCATTATTTAAAAATAAAATAAGAGAAACTGCCCTACCTGACAAAGACTATGATTCAAAAGAAGTGAATATATCCCAGATTTAAGTGGAGAAGGCTTCCTAAAGAAAAAAAATGGATTTCTTAACCCTTTCAAGCCGATTGGTACTCATATGTAGCGTCCGTCAGTGTTTTTAATTCGACTGGAATTTCTGTTTTGTATTCTAAGTGGTCTGAACGTGTTCCAGTCCATCCGGTAGTGCTTAGTGCGAAGGGAAACATTCATACGCATGGGATACATAACCTTGAATTTCGTGTTTTGTTTTTAGTTTCGAGTCAGAGCTGTAATTGTCCGTAGTCTCTTTTATATTCTTGACCCTGCTCAGAAAATTTAGCGCTTTTTGTGTGAGATCAAAATAGTTTCGATGAAAATTCTACCAATAATCAATCCGTGGGCATGTGCTCTTCAATTTTTCACCATTCTCAATAAATATGTGCGCTGGTATTAGCATTGGTACACATATTTACCAGTAGTCTTCTCAAGTAGTACACATATGAACCACACGTCTAACTCAGTGGTACACATACTTATCACCTGTCTTATTGCAGTTTATATTGTCCGAAATTGACTCAGGTTCAGAACCGGATAATGTTGCCAGTGGCACTACTAGTTCTCTTTTTTGATCTGTTTCTGAAGAATAGTTTGAACCTCTAACAAGTAATTCTCATGAGCGTCCTTGCACTGTTTCATCCGATATAAAAGCAGACTTCTCTCCACTTCAAAGTTTTATAAGAGTGGTTCTTAGATCTATTTCTGCTCACATTGTGCATTGTTCAAATGACCGCATGAAAATATATGCAGAGGCCATATCTAATAGGGCCCGAATTGAAGAAACGAATATTTGGGTGAAATTCAGATTGTCATAAGTTCTTCATTCATATTGTCACATAATCGTTTACCCTGTATTAGTGACTATTGTTCTAAAAGTCCGTCACTGGGAAATCAGTCAATAAAATCTGCTATTTCTTATTTCTCGTGACAGATTCAAAGTTATTAGTTCGAAATTGGGGTGTAAGGGGCGACAGTACAGATGGTACAGAAATACCAGCCCAAATGTCAACCTCACCTGCACGTGGTACACCCTGCTATATAACTAACCAGTCTCTGACGTCGGAGTATCTGCCGGTATAAGCAGAGCACTCAGAATTGCCAACAGTCTCTTCATAGGAGTGTGGATAAGCAAACTAGAGGTGGGGCACTCTCTTGTCCTTGGAATGAGAAATGGCTCCAAAAGGCGGATGAACTGGAAACCGTCAACAGCATGTGAATGAAGAAGGCAGCGGGAAACCACTTCATTGAAGCTCCCTGTGGGCATGCCTAGTGTAACAAGAATGCCATTAAACGAACAAGTAGAAAGTACTGACCATGATGTACGGAAGACAAGATCCGGCAGGGGAGGAAACTCACAAATTGACTACAGAGCCTCCCAAGTCGTAAGTCTGCGAAACCCCTGTAAAGCCAATGAAAACATAACATCAAAAAAGGCTCAAAATATACTAAAATATTAGACCCATACGAGAGTAGAAAACAATAAAATCAGAAATCCCAGAATCGGCACTTGGAATGTAAGAAGTTTGTTTATGGCAGGAAAACTAGATAATACCGTCAAAGAAATGCACAGACTGAAGATCAACATCCTAGGTTTAAGCGAAATCCGATGGCCTGGAAGTGAACAATGCCAAAAGAATAAAACAACATTGTACTACTCGAGTAGTGGCAAAAGAAACCATCTTAATGGAGTCGGTATCTTATTAGACAATAGAACAAATCAAGCTGTAATTAGCTTTATTCCACTCTCAGATAGAGCCATGTTTATAAGATTAAATGCCCAACGTATAAGCATAAATATAATCTAGTGCTATGCTCCAGCTGCAGAAAAACCTGATCGGGAGGTGGAAACATTTTATAAAGAAATAAAGGAACTGCTAGGATCTATAAAAAACAACGAAACTACGATAATGGGCCACTTCAACGCGATGGTTCGCAACATTAAAGTAGATAAAATCGGCAGTAAGTACGGTCTAGGTGAACGCAATAGTAGGGGAGGCAGGCTAGTACAATTTTGTCAAGAAGATTGCTAATACATTGTTCAAACTACCAGAAAGACGTTTGTATACTTAGGAATCTCCGCAGCACCGCCCAGATAACATCGTTCGCAACCAGATCGACTATATACTAATCAAAACTAGATATAAGAACGGAACAAGAGGCATAAAAGGATACCCTGGGGCGGACATAGGCTCAGACCATAATCCTGTGGTAGGTAATCTGAATGTGAAATTTAAAGAGCTAAGAAAGAGTAACAAAAAAAGAATAGGCATGAAAAAACTTGGAGATAAAAACATACAGACAAAGGCAAAAGAACGAAAAAATGAAGAATTTGCAACAGTAAAGTCAACCACATCAGATATGAATATAGAAAATGCCTGGGATCGAAATAAACATGCAACTGTAAAAGTAGAACAAGAGGAAGTTGGATATGCCAACCCAAAGACCAAGAAAGAATGGATGACAGAAGAAATTCTACTAATGATGGACAATCGGAAAGTACACAAACACAAAAACATCGAAAAATAGAAACAAATAAATAGATAAATAAGAAAGAAAATCCGAATAGCAAAAGAAAAGTGGATGCGAGGAGATTGAGTTATTTGAAAATAAACAGGACAGCCATGGATTTCATAAGAAAATAAAAGAGGTAGCGCATTCCAACAAAAACCAACCCATATTCGGTATACTAAATGAAAACATGAAGTGATAACAGAAGAGCAAGAATTATTAAAAGTATGGCAAATATATATACGGAAAGCATTCGTTAGCCGTACGCCACGAATATACGACAGGAATAATGAATGTGAAGAGGCCTCAAAAATTCTAAAATCAGAGTTAGTGAAAGCGCTTAAACTGAGTAAAAACGGAAAAGCAACGGGGCCGGACGAAATCCACATAGAAATCATAAAAGTGTTGAAAGAAGAAAATTTGCTGCCACTGTTGCAGTTACTACAGAAAATGCATGCAACAGGTAATATTCCAAAAGACTCGCTCACCTCCGTATTTATTCCCTACCCCAAAAAATCAAAGGCCAAGGAATGTGATGAGTTCAGACTGATAAGCTTGATGAGCCAAGTGCTTAAGATCCTACTTAAAATTATACAAGCTAGAAACAACCACAAATGTGAAGCCGATCAAAGCGCTACCCAATTTGGATTTCGTTAAGGTCTAGGAACAAGGGAAGTGCTAGCCAGCTTATTAATGCTCCTCCAGAAATGTTGTGACATGAGGAAATATGTCTATGCCTGTTTCATAGACTACGGAAAGCCTTCAATCGAGTTATTCACACCGCCCTTCTGACGTTACTACAGAAAAAAGGGTTGGACCAACAAGACGTCGAATTTATTAGAACTCTTTATTGGAACCAGGAAGCAAAGGTAAGATATGGATAAACGACATAGGTGTGTATAGAAAAGGGGTACGACAGGGTTGTGTTTTGTCGCCAATACTGTTAAATATGTACTCTAAGCACATATTTAACCAAGCAGTAGGCGATGACGAGGATGAAATTAAAATTAACGGCAGGACGCTAAACAACATACGTTATGCAGACGATACGGTTATCATTGCATACAATCCAGAAGCCCTTCAACGCTCAATCAACAAACAAAGTTGTAGAAGTGGGAGATGAACCAGGCATGAAAATCAATGTAACAAAAACAAAAGTAATGACCATAACTAGATTACCGAACCCACAACTGAACGTAAACATCTATGATACCGCAATAGAGGAAGTTGAGGAATTTAAATATCTTGGTGGCTGTATAACAACAAATGTAGACCCTGACGTCGAAGTAAGATCACGTATAGAGCAAGCCAGAGCCATATTCCTAAAGTTGAAAAACCTATTGTGCAACGTAAAAGCATACGTTCACTCGGTTTTCCTGTATGGAGCAGAAATAGGGACATTAAGAGTCGATACCATGAACAGACTCGAGGCTTTTGAAATGTGGATCTTCCGTAGACTACTAAAAATATCATGGGTTCAACATATACCCAACGATGAATTGCTTATAAGTATGGGAAGGGAAAGAAAGTTACTTACAACATTAAAACGAAGGAAGACCGCTTATCTGGGCCACATATACCGTAACAACAAGTATGATATACTGAATTAATAATAGAAGGGAAAATCGAAGGAAAACGTGGTCCTGGTCGCACGCACACAACATTCGTGGTTAAAAAACCTACGCGACTGGACTAGTATGAACACATTATCTTTAATTCGAACCACTCAGAATCGAAATGGGTATGCCGAAATTGTCGCCAACCTTCATTAAATGGAGATGGCATCTGAAGAAGTAGGAGTTCGAAATTCTACCTCGTTCACTCTAAGAAACCAGATAATTCTGACAAGACCAATTATATTCAGGATGTTGTAAAATGTCGAATCGAAATTCCAAAAGTAACGAGAAGACAGACGAAAGCATGACAAAATTCAAGGGGAGGATCATCCCTAGAGCAGTAAATGCTGATGAAACCGGTAAAACGTGGAATAAAAATGTGGCTACGATGTGATGCTCAATCAGGATACACATACGATTCTCAATATCTTTGCTGGGCGAGAAATGGAACCACAAATAGGTACATTGAGAGAAGTCGCTTGCTTCCATAATCCGCCGAGATGATTTAACTCTTTGTTTTTATCGTTTTTTCAAGACAGTAAATTTATTGGAAACAATAAAATACCCCGCATTAGGTACATGTATGAGCAATCGAAGTCATTTACCAAAAATCAACACAAAGTTGGAAAAAAGTCAGTGCGTGTTCAAATGTACGCTCAATGTTAAGTGGCGGGATAAAAAGGATGTATGTGTTTTGAGTAATTGCCATTCGAATGATGTAACCACAGTGAAAAAGACACAAAAGGATGGTAATAAAGCTACAGTACAATGGCCTGCTATGATTGCATTTTATAGAGAAATAATGGGGGGAGTCGATTTAGCGGATCAGATGTCAGGGCTTTATGAACTAGATCGGAAATCCAATAAATGGTGAAATAAAATCTTTTGAAGGCTGATAATGATGGCTGCAGTTAATTTTTGGATAATGTTCTCTCAATTCAAGAAAAAAAATCCGTTCAAAAGTTCTTGTTGGGTTTTCTGAAGAATTGGTCTCAGAAGGAACGGTAGATAGAAGATCGTCAATCGCCTATCAACAAAGGAGAAGATAATGAAAAATGTCTCTTTACATTTACCTCACGAAAGAGTAACAAAAACATCGAAAAATTTACGTTTTATAGTAAGGGACGCTAATTTGCCGGCTTGTATATTTTAATATCGGTTTTGAAAATATCTAGAGTGTATTCAATTAGGCTATATCATGTTGGCTTTCATCCTATTTATTGAAAAATTACGTTTGTTTCTCTGTTTTATAAATATGTAATGATTTTTTAACTTATTACGTTGGGGGTAATTACGGCCACCGGTATGTGGGTAATACCAGCGTGGCCCGTATTACCTCCTTTTAATATAATATGTTTCATCTTTTCAGATGCCACGGAGATATCAACGCAAAACAGCAGAAGCATCATGGTCTTCTGAGGCACACCAAGCGCTCTTTTGGCAATAGAAAATGGGCGTGCCGTTCGGGAGCTTTCAAGAAGTTTTGGCATTGCAAGAGCGACACTTCAAGATCGACGTAGAACCGGCAATATGTCGAAGCCTCAACTAGGAAGACGTCCACTATTTACTGCGGAATAGAAGAACGAACTTCTTAACCAAATAATAACTCTTTCGAAGCTCTTTCACGGGATTTCGCCATCTCAGATCAAGCAAAGCGCCTACACCTTTGCCAGATTGAATAATATGAAAAATCCATTCAAGGATGAAACGGAGACGGCAGGTCGAGATTAGCTAGAAGGATTTTTACCACGAAATCCTCAGATTAGGCTAAGAAAACCAGAATCAACAAGCGTGAATCGAGTGACAGCATTCAATAAAGCAGAAATGGAAATTTTCTTCGCAAATCTTGGCAGTTTAATGGACAAATATAAATTTCCTGCGGAACGAATTTTCAACGCTGATGAAACTGGCATCACTACGGTACAACGACCAAATAAAATGTACGCTAAAAGAGGTCAAGAAAGAGTAGGTTATTTAACTAGTTGGGAAAGAGGAAAAATTACCACGGTGATGTGCGCATTTAGCGCAACTGGAGTGTACGTGCCTCCCATGTTTATTTATGCAAGAAAGTGGATGGCCGAGCACTTAAAAAATAGACCTCCAGGAGCACTTTATTGCTGCTCAGATAACGGATGGATCACCGAAGACATGTTCCTTCAATAGTTGCAACACTTTAAGGTCTGAATTAAACCCTAGAAGGATGATCCAGTTCAGGTATTACTAGATAACCACTCTAGTGATTGCTCACTGAGCCTTTAACTTCTGCAAGGAACAAGGAATTATTATGCTCACGATACATCCGCATACGTCCCATCGAGTTCAACCACTAGATGTAACTTTCTATGGACCTTTGAAGACGACGTGTCACTCAGAATGTTAAAATTCATGAGGAATCAACCAGGAGAAAAAATCACTCCTAACATCGTCGCAGATTTGTTTAACAAGGCGTTTGGAAGAGTTGAAACCAATGAAAAAGCCACCAAAGGTTTCGAAGTAACAGGGATATTCCCTGTCAATCCAGATGTTATTGATGAAGCAGATTTTGTGCCCGCTGAAAATCTAAACCCTACGAAATCAAATGAACCAATTGTGTCAAGAGAACGAACAGCTAAAAATAAAACAGTCGAGAGAAGGTAGTATGAAAAAGCAGAAAGAACGGAGATAACAAAACAAAATATTTCATTTGAAGAAATAATAGCCATTCCAGGATACACTGGAACTAATACTGTTAAACATAAGAAAGAAGGAAAGAAGCAGCACACTATGATATTTACCTCTACCCCAATGAAAAACATTTTTTGAGGCAAAAGAAAGTGCACAGCAGACAAAAAAGCGTGAGAAATGTGAGAGTGGGAGATTCAAAGGCTAAGAGAGTGAAGAAACGAGTTTTTGATACATTTGAGGGCACCGAGACACATGTAAAAGAGAAACCAAACCTTAGAAATAAAACTGTGGTAGTCTACCATGACTGTCATGAGGAAGAAGAGAAATCATATTTCGAAATTTCTCCGGACATTTGTATCATCTGCGGAGAGTTTGGTAATAATCGGGAGCTATGGTCATGATGTGTGTAGGGGAGATCAGTTGAAGATGACGCATGTAATAAAAAAAATATATTAATAAATAAAAATATAGTAATAAGTTAGCATCAATACATAGTAAACTTTGTCATGATTACTAAGTATTTTTTGAATTTATAAAAGAAATCGTCATAGTAAGTATGATAAATTTGCATTTTTTACAAAAAATGTCAACGCGTCGTCTTTCCCAGTAGTTTGTCAAAGATGACGCAGAAGATTGGCTAAGACGATGCAAAAAACAGGTAGGATAGTTCAGATTTGGTTTGTACATGAATTACGAAAATTTTCATTAAACACAAAAATCTGCCAAAAATTAACATGGTAACTAAAAATTAAAAGTATTCTCCTAATATTGGCCCAAACTATTTTGAGTCATTTATTTACAAAAATCACATCCGTAATTTTTAGCACTCTCGGCTCCGCTACATTCTTTGTGTGCCCATCACATATTCTGTACCGGTAGCAACCCCGAACTCATCGCAAACCAGACAAATCAGACAAATATCCAGTTCAGAGGAACCAGGGAGGTCATCCATTTCGATGTCATCGCCAATTTGACTTTCATCTATCTCATCTGCGTCACTGCTATCACTATCGAACACTTTTTTCTTTACTCTCATTTTTGGTGTCTGAGTATGTTTTTTCGTCTGAACTGTTTTATTGGTTTTAGATGTCCGATAATTTTTTATCAACTTCTCTCTTTTTCTTCTCCTCTTTATCCTCTAGAATTTTTTTCATTAGTGTAGATGTTAGAATTTCAGAATTTTGTTTTGAAGTCCTCTTATTTTTTTCATTTGTTGAAGCAGTGGGTACAGGAGATATGGTTGAAATACTCAGATGTGCCTTAAGATTTTATTTTTAACTTACTTGGTAACCATTTCTGGATGTTGACAGCTTCTATTCAAATCGGTTGTTTGTACCGAAAGCACATTCAAAGTGCTGACAGGTTCAATTTCAGCAGTTGGTTGGCTCCTTCTCTTCAACTAAGTTGTTTAGTATGTTCACATTCTCCTTATCTTGGTCTTCCTCAAAATTACGTGATGCAGAAAAATCATCTTCGCAAAATTTGTCGTCATTGAATGGGAAAATTCCAGTTGCCTGAAATCCTATTTCTATATTTGCCACTTGTTTATATGCAGAATTAAATATTTCTGCTATATCATATAGGCTTAGTTTGTATTGGTCAGAAACAGAGTTAATTTTAGATCTCATTAAAAGCTGGGCATGTCTGCTGAAAGCGCTCTTGAGAGGACCAAAAAATGTTCCAACTTGACTTTGAAAGTGCTGTAACCATCTGTAAAATATGTCTCCATTACTCCAACCGTTCTTAGTACAACAGTACAATACACCTGCTGGATCATTTTTTTGTCAATGACAGTTCTTACGTTTTGAAAATATCGATATACTTCTGTTTTGTTAAATGTTGTTATGGGATTTACGCTAGTTGATTCCGGTTTTCTTAAACTGATTCCATTGTTTCTCTTTAAAATGTTCTTATACCAGTCATGACCAGCCATTTGATTAGTTCAGTTTAAATTATGTTCAATGTTATTGGCTTCTGCATACTCATAAACCAGTCGATACAATTCTTCTTTGGTTATTCCAAAAAATAATTTAGCCATGGTTTGTACGTATTGCAAAATTTCATTTCCTTGCTGTGGTGCAAAAATGGGTGCTCTGCTCTATGAAATTGATTTTTGTTATCTTACATTATTTCTAATTGATAAGTGACGTCTTAAAGTGGCCTCTGGAATTTCATAGTGTCTTACCACTCGACGTATTTTCCTATTTCCTGTTATAACCTTGTTTATAGTCGCGGCAATGCGACCTGAATGTATTCCTCTGTTTGTTTTTGTATATTTCCCCATCTAAAAAAAGCAAAGGAATACAAAGGTGAGGTGAGTTTAAAACATGTTCGATTCACAAATATTTACACATACAATATATTAAAAATGTATAATAAAAATACTCACAAATATTTTGTATGCGTATTCATTAGAATTAGATTTAAAAACAATTTAGGTACGCCACCTTCTTTGCAACTGCTCACTGGAATTACATAAATTCACATTTATTCACACTTTGGCTTCTCGTCTCATAGTACGGTGCAGGACCGTTTATCTAACACTTGGCGGTAAGAGTTGGATATGGGATGAGGGCGGGAAACTTGAATTAACCCTGGAGCGGGCGCGCTGACGCACGGAGTTCTCCCACTGAACTGTAAATATTTTTATTACGCCGCCAACTCTCAAGGTATTCCAGTAGTGGACTATTGTGCTTAGATCTAGACAGTCATGTACTTCTTACCCGAGCCTGTGTGTGTTTCAAATATTGTTTTCTTGGACCTGCTCTAACTGGCGCACTGAGTGCGCCCCGCGCCTGGTTATGCAAGTAGTCTTATTTATACATATTTTTTTGATATTGTTATTGTTTTATTGTTTATATAGTATAGTAATTATAAATCATATTCCAATTTTATTTTTCATAATTGTACCACCTCTTGAAGACGAAGATATATCTGGAGAGGAGGAAATTGTGGTTCATAGTGATCATGATTCAAATTCTGAACAAGATTACACGGAGAATGAGAATTCGAAACCGGAGTCGGACGATGAAATGGTTCCTGACACTAATTTCTTTTTGGCCAAAGACAAAGCTACAAAATGGTACAAGACAAATGTGGCGGCCATGTCTAAATTAAAACACAAGAATTTGTTGAAAATTCAACCTGGACCAAAACAAGTAGCCAAAGAACTTTCCTCCGAAATTTCTGCGTTGGAATTGATTATTGACTCATTTATGATTGAGGAAATTGTGAAGTGTACCAATCTATATATAAATAACAAAAGAGCAAATGTACAATACCAGAGAGCTCGTGATGTAAGAAATACTACAAAGAATGAGATGGCAGCCCTTCTTGGATTACTGTATTTCATAGGCGCTAAAAGAAACAACCATTGCACTGTTGAAGAAATGTGGGACGCTGAAAGTGCTTTTGTAATCACAGTGGAAGTCATGAGCTATGAAGGATTTTTATTTCTTCTACGTTGCATTCGATTCGATGATCGAAAGACCAGGGAACATCGGAAACAAACCGACAAATTGGCTGCAATCAGAGTAATTTTTGAAAAATTTGTTACAAATTGCAAGGAAATTCATTCCTTGGGAGAATATGTAACAATAGATGAAAAACTAGACGCTTTTCGGGGTCGTTGCAGCTTTATCCAGTATATACCGAATAAGCCTGCCAAATACGGCATAAAAATGTTTGTGTTATGTGACGCAAAAACGCATTTCATGAGTAATATTGAAATGTATTGCGGCCAGCAAACGGAAGGTACAAAATACACCTACAGAAATTGTCAAAAGACTTGTTGATCCTATCAAAGGTACCAAAAGGAATCTGACAACCGACAACTGATATACAAGCGTTCCTCTAGCTCTAATCTTACTAGAATAACACTTTTGGAAACGTTAAAAAAATAAGAAGGAATTACCAGTTGAGTTTTTACCTCACAAGAACAGAGTTGTGAAATCATCTATCTTTGAGTTTTGGAAGAATCTTACAATTGTATGTCACGTTCCAAAGAAAAATAAATCGGTTATATCATTATCAACAATGCATGATTCAGGAGAAATTTGTCAAGAGACAAAGAAACCGGTTCCTACTCAGTCAAAAGAATCACAAGAAGGTGGCCTTCAGTTATATTCTTTTCAATAATGGACATGGCTAGTATAAATGCATTCATTTTATACAATTCCAATGCAAAATATCAAAAAATTAAGCGAAGAATTTTCCTGAAGAACCTAGCAATGAATCTCATGAAACCTTTTCTTGTGGAAAGGGCAAAGATTACTTCACATCCGCTGGATATCAAAGCCTCTCTAGCAAAATACGAATCAAATGAAGAAGTAGCAAAGGAAGCAGAACTCGACCAGAAGAGAAAAGGACGTTGTGTTATGTGTGGTAGATCCAAAAATAAAAATACTCCTATGAGATGCGATATTTGTAAGGACTTCGTGTGCAAGGCTCATTCTATTATTAAAACTAGTCCAAAATGTTCCAGAAAAACTTCGACTGATTTCCCCTACTGCACTGAATGGGCTTACAAAGCTTGTACGGACGGAGAAACAGAGAAAGCATTTGTTTGTGATTTCTGCCAGTGGTTCCTACCAATTCCGGGTAACGGCGGCCCCGGCTACCATTACCTCCAAACTTCAGGGTAATGCCGGCCAACCCTATGGTGGTGTGAACTTTTTTATGCATGTAAAAATATTTTGTTACAATTTTACTTAACATGTCTTTGGTTCCTAATCGTCTTGTCTTTCATTTGGACCTACCACCTCTTTTTTCTAACAAAACAGAACTGAGTTATAGAAGTTTTTGCTTAGAGGGCCGCCATTCCCCCAGTCTCCCCTACATAGTATCTATTGTTTGAGAAGTGGTATACATGAGTACCGTACTACAGAACTGATGGTACACTAATGTACCACACCCCTATCATTTAAATAATAGAAAAGATCAAGTTTTTTTAATGCAGAATTCACGTATTTTCACAACCAATCCCAAAATTATTATCCATATTTTTAATATACGAATACCGTCTTGAGAGGGTTAAAGGGTATCCAAAAATCTTTATAATAATTAGCTACACTTGAGAAAGGAACTGTTTGTATGCGTCCAATAACAAGCTGCGCAAATTTTATAAAAAATTTAGTATACTACAAAAATTTTGGAAATGATAGCAAAAAATATTGCGTTGAAAAGGACTCGGTAGCTCGTGCTAAATTTTCAGAGGATTTTGAAAACGACGTGAAATATTGTGGCTGATTTATTGATAATAAGTATATACCGAAGTTTTTAAATCAGGCAATGAAAACATTGACACTCTTTTCGTAACGGATGGAACCGGAAGGGATGTATTCCGATGTACTATGTCTAAAAGAAGATATGAAACATTATTGTGTACACTAAGGTTTGACAATTATTTTGATAGGGAAGATAGAAAAGAAGACAGATCCTGCATGTACAATGAGTAACATGTTCAATATATTTATTGCAAATTCTCAACAAAATTTCTCGCTCGGCTCTTATGTTTGTGTAGATGAGTACCTCGTTACATTTAGGGGTAGATGCCGATTAAGGATGTACATGCCTAAGAAACCGGCTTAAGGCATCAAAATTATGTGCCTTAATGATTCTAGAAATAATTATCTTTTGAATGCCTGTATATATTGCAGAGAAGAATCTGATGCGTTAACGTCATCTGCAGAAAAAAGGCGCCTGAAAATACCTACACAATCAATTGTAAGGCTGGCGAAACCTATAGAAAAAAGCAACAGGAATCTGACATCGGATAACTGCTTTGGATCCATGGAAGTAGTTCTTGAATTGCAAAAACGTGGACTGACTTACTTGGGTACAATAAGACGTCATAAACCATTTGAAGGGTACAGGGGTAAAAAAATGAATGTTCAAAAACGGCCATTTTGAGATTATGGTGCCAAACTGAAGAACAAATACGTTAGAATTCAGTATGTGATTCGAACCAGGTAGAAACGATGAAGCTGGCATGTAACAGCGAATTTAAAATTACCATTACAGGAGAAAAAAGATGAATGTCCACTGGCGCGTATTTTCTCAGTGCTGTTTTGCATGATTATTTCAGTTTGATTTTAGCTGTCCAGAAGAACACAAGTGAGCAGTGATAATTTTACCAGAAAAGCATAATCTGATAGATTCGTTATACGCATGCTATAGTGAGAAAGTGAGTGAATTCGACACTTTGTTCCAGGTACTATTCAATGAATGACGAAACGAATGAAAATATTTCATTGAACTCTAAAAAGAGGGCCTCCCATGGACGTATGAGAGATGTTGCAAAAAAACTGCGACTACAGAGTTATGAAACAGGTGTAAGTTGTGATTGCACCAAGCTCAAATGTTTCGAACATATCACAGAAGGAGATCGAATACTGATTATTAAACATTCTAATGGATTCGAATGACATGACGAACAGAATCTCTATTTGGGGGGACTGATTTCATTTCACCCGGTGAAGAGACATCGGAGCAGGAAAATTAACGATGAAAGCACCGAATACCACTCATTCTCATATAAGTACAAAGTTCGCATTCAGCGTGATGATAATTCTGTAGAAATGCCGATATGTTATAAAGCAATGCTTTCATTACACGGCATATCTGCGAAACGTCTTCAAGGTATCCAGAAGCAGCTGATCACTTCTGGATATGTGCAACATTATGGGTGAGGTCGACATACTAACCATAAAAACAAACTTGAAGAAGCAACTTCAAACGCGGTTTATGAACATATCAAATCACTCAAGGGTAGAAGATCGCATTACAGCCTCCACGATTCTGAAAGGAACTATTTACCTGAAGAGCTGAATGTGAAAAAGATGCATAAAATGTATCTGGAAAAATATCCTGGGATCAAAGTTTCCTATGAAACCTACAGAAAAATTTTTGTGACAAAGTTCAACATCAGTTTTGGATATCCACGAACAGACACTTGCAGCAGTTGCGATGAGTATAAGGCGAAGAAGTTAAGTATGGTACAAGATCCCGAACAAATAGCGAACTTATCAGTCTTGGAAACAGAACACAAACTTCATTTTCTGAAGGCTGATACTTTCTATAAAATAAAGAAGATGGCACGCCTCAATGTACAGAGAAATAATAAAACAGAGGCAATAACCATAGATTTCCATAAAAGTTTACCAATTCCTAATATAAGCACCAATGATGTCTACTATAAATGTCAACTTTCATTTTACTTCTTCAATATCCATGTGCTATCTACAGGTGAATAATTTTTTTAAACTTATACAGAAACCGCAGCAAAAAAATGAGCTGATGAAGTAGCATCTATGCTGTTCCACTTCATTTTTAATTATTTGGATTTGAGAGTAGAAGAATTACAAATTAATTGTGATTCCTGTGGCGGCCAAAATAAGAATTATACTTTATTCCGTTTTTTGCATTTCATCGTACATAAAACAAAGCGACTGAAAAAATGAAGATGACTCTTCCCGTGAGAGGACATAGTTATCTAGACTGTGATCGAAATATGGGATTAATGAACCAGAAAGCCACCGTAGAGCTTCCAGCAGAATGGAATGAACAGATCTTGAATGCTAGGATAAAGTGTAATCCATTCAAATTAGTAGATTGTGAGAATTATGATATATTTCTTTCCTGGACGGATCATCTTTCGGGGTATTTTTTCAAAAAGTGTCCATTCGAGAGCAGACCTATAAAGGAACTGATAATTTTTGAAGGAATGCCCAGAATGATAGAGTATCGTGAAACTTACAATGGACACTGTACTACTTCTGTGGTGATCCCACCGAAGAGAAAACAGAGGAATCTTGATTTATTGCCTGCTGGTCAATTCGTGTTACCAAGTCGAAAGTACAAGGAACGTCTTCCATTACCATTCAAAAAGTACCAGAACCTCCAAGAATTGAAGAAGTTTTGTCAAAATCCTGGAGCAAGTAGCTATTTCGAAAATTTACACCATATCCTCAATGCTGAATAACACTTTTCTTTTTTAGAATAAATAATGTTCGTTCACAATAAAAAGTATTACTGAAATTATGTTTATTTTCAACTATCATAAAAATATATATTCCATATGTTTTGACGTTTTTTTAATGTGAGGTCACCTAATAATTTTTTTTCTAAGCCTGTGGTCATTATATCGCTATAGTAGTCACATACGTAAGACGATATAACTATATGAAGTTTAAAAAATATTTGACACCTTTATGTTTTCACATGTATGATATCACAAACTTTCAAAACCGTTTTTCTCGGAAACGTGTTGTTGTTAGATTCATCTTTTTTCCCCTATACCCTTCATTTATTCCAGCTTGCTTTCTGCCAAATAAAAATCGAGAGATAATCAGTTCTTTGTACGGGTTTAATGAGGATGTTACTGGCCAGTCGTATGTTACACAAAAAAATAAAGCCGCCATTCTCATCTCATCAATGCACCATTCCCAAAAAGATGATCAAGAAACCCGAAATTATTTCAGATTATAACCTGACAAAAGGAGGGGTGGATAATTTGGATCCAAAATGTGGAAACTATTCTCCTAGTAGAGGAACTAGAAAATGGCTTATGGCAATTTTTATCTCAATGGTAAACATGTGCAGCATAAATTACTATATATTACACCAAAGTTTTAAAAACTCAAAAAAAGAACGCATGGATTTTTTAAAAAGCTCTAAGGCTCTAACTGAACCATATATGTAAATACGGCTTTCTAATAATAGGCTATCAAAAGAACTTCGATCCCGTATTTGTGGTATACTAAATAAAATGGAACATACTGTCAATGTGAACAGGGCAGCACCAACGACGAACGAATGAATGACACTAAAACGACACGTTACCTTTGTCCTTCCATATTAAAAAGAAAACATTTATCAATGCCGAGAATGCGAAAAACCCATGCTTGGAACATGTCAAAACAATTTGTAAGCCACGAGTAGAAAAATCTAGGATTCAGTATTATTTTTTTTGATTGTTTTAAAATTTCTTTTGAGGAGTTTATATTGTTTTATTTTTATTTTGATACCTTAAAATATGTTTAATTTAATAAAAAGTTCCAAAGATAGTTTTGTATTTTTTTTATTTGAGAAAACACGAAAAATACTCAGCGGTATCTCATACCGCGGGGTGGTCTTAGTGTAATAATTTTCAATGGTAGCCGTTGCGGGTTTTAATCATATGATTTTAAATCAGCATCTATATTTAATCCAGTTAAACTCAAAAATTATTTAATTCGAAATTTACTCACCCAATAATTTGCAAATCTATGGTTGTATACCTTTTTTTAAATAAACTTCCTTTATATTGAACTTGATAATGTATATTTTAAGCCAATTGGTGTTTTATAAATGAGTTCTTGAAATAATATGTACCTTCAAGCAGTGCCTATTAACTTTGTTTAACAAACCAAAACGTTTTTAAATTTCAATTTCAGCCACCTGTTGTGTAAAATTATTGTTATTTGTTAAACTATTACTTTGGCCCTTCCGTATGGACACGCCCACCATGCAGCCGGCAGACTAACATACCTTCGTTATCAGAGACACATTGCGCTACTAAATTATCAATATCTGACGCGGTTCAGTATTCTGATGTGATTCTTTTTTTACAATCTTGGAAAATCTGTAGACGCCCCCCCGTTGGTGAAAGGGTACACATTATATAAACTTTTTTTCTTTCTATCATCTAATCTTCTAATATCAATAGGTGTCCACGACGTTCGGGTTCATCCAAATTTAGCATCGTAAGCTCCTCAACTAAAACTAAATATTCCTAGTAACATGTACAAAACAACATAACCTTACAATTTCAAAACTTTGTACATTCCTCGGCTATTCTGATGATCAAACAACAAGGCAAGGTCATGACGACATAGATGATATGTGACGTGCATCTGCATTTTGATAAAAAAATCTTTTTTAGAAGAACGAAAAATTCGACAAAGTGAATACAACGCCGTTCCTAAAAAAAATTGACTAGTTCTTTATCAAAACTCACTCTGTATAATGCAAGAAGTAAACTCAAAATTATTGACCTTTACCCTGACGTCATTAATATCTGATAACACAACCGACATTATTATGAAGTGGCATCTCGTTCTATTAATAGTGAAGAACAGAACAAAATAATTTGACAAGTCTATCTTCATAGAAATTAGAATAGCAGATGAATGGAATATTTGGTCTCATGAATGCAGTTACAATTTCACTTAATATTTTTAACTAACACTGTATAAATACCTGCCATATATGCTCAACGTATAAATTCCTATTTATCTCAAATATCTTCCACTTTGTGATTTTCTATTTATTGCATACGATATTATGAGTAAAGTTGAATTTCTGCAATACTTACAAGTATGAGGATTCATCAGAGCACTCAATTTCCAACAACAACTCTATCAGTTGAAATTAATTTTATCATGAAACTGTAACAAAAATATCTCGAACCGGCATATGCATTGACAAAAACCAGATATTCAATAACTAACGCAATATTTTGAAGTAATTAGTACAAATATTCAATGTATTTAAGCGAAATATACAATAACTGGAAAGTGACACTTCTATTAAGTCATAAGTGAACTTTGTTATGACAATTCACCCTCGAATTGGACACTAGACACTTTTAGGCTGGATCTACATGCATTCGTGTTACGTATCCGTTGTACACCACGTGATCAATGTCAACTAATAAAATATTAGGGAACAAAATCACGCATATTTCAAGGTCACAACGGATTGACGTTTGTTTATTTTAACTTTTCTTGCGTGATTGAGGTTAGATTGTTTTGTTTGCGTTTTTTGGTTATTCGCCGACTACTTTTAAAATTTTGATATGCAACTCATTATATAAAGTGTTGCTTATCCTAAAATAAGTGAAGTACTTAACGGAGTCGCTCTCATCTAGCTCTTGAATAAGGGTACACACAGCCATATTTTAGTCACCATAAAAATTTGTCTTATCCACATTCCTGTTTTGCGTAATAAGCTTATTGTTTTGCAAATATATTAGGTATGCTATATTCATTTTTTTTAAATAACTTTGTGCCCAGAGAGGATTCTTCACTAATTGTCTGTTTCAACAGGAAATTATTAAAGTCCAATTATTTACACTAACTCGACAAACACTCATAATTTAATAAGATTGGTGTATTGGTCATACCGTGATGCCAAAAATATTAATAGTTATTTGTAAAACAATTGTCACAATGACTCGTTCTGTAGTAGGAGTGAAGTTTGCGCAACGAACCGCCATGCGGTGAGTTGCGCAAATTACAAGTACTACAGAAAGTCATCGTGACACAAGTTTTACACAATATTTTCTATAATTCGCATTTATTTAATGTTTTAAATGGAATAGAATTATATAATCCCTGTTTTTAACGCAGTGTTATGTATTTGTTTACAGAAATAACAAAACAACGTTTGAATATTTACAGTTTATTCAAGACCAAACATGAAACAGGAAAAGACTTATAAAACTCGGCCATCGACCTTGCGACAACTGTCTCTGACTTGATAGATTGACAAATGACGTAAGCACCATAGACATACAAACAAATCAGACTACACACTTACACTACACCTAGGAGGAGTGGATGGAATTTAAGTTGGCAATTCTGTAGATTCCTGAGTGGACAGTTCACAGCCGATTTCACTCTGTACATTTGACATAGTTATATTATGATTGAAAAATTGTGTAAATTGTTAAAAAACTTTCATTTATGCAAAAAGAGAATGATTATTTGTTGAAAGAGGAGCTTCTTCATATATTCTTGCGCCTTATTTATATTACTCGTATATCATGAACAGAATCATTTCTGTAGTCTTCACATAGGGATCTCGTAATATATCCCAATAATGTAAAGTTACTTATACCTATATATGTATTGATCATACGTATAAAATAACAAAATAGATTGACAAATCTCTGATGAATAAACAGCGGCGTACTTTATTTATTAAAATTTTTAATATATAATTTGTTCCAATTCACCTTTAAGAACATTTAATCTATGAATTTGTTAGCTATAACTATGCCTGACCACTTTACATTTTCTTTTAAGTTAAGGTAAAAGTCAAATGTCAAATAAAAATCCATAAAATAACCAACTGTATGACACTAAAAATTACTAAAAAAGTGTTTAAAGAGATTTCACTGTGACACTGTAAAGAAATTTATAGTTAACGTATACAAAATTTATTTTGTGACATCGAAAACAGTGTCACAAAATAATCATTTCAGCAACGTTTTTGGTAACTTTTTATATACAGTTGGAGGCAATAGTGCTATTCAACACTTTGATCTTGATTCCGATTTAGTTTATAATCGAAATCGATAACGGATTGATGTTTGTTGAACGACCAAAAAAATTGTCATTTTTAGTGACATAACATCATCATTATTTTAGTTCATTTCACGTGTATTTCACACTTTTCAGAAGTTCATTCAATTTAATCACGTTTAATTTTATAGACGCTGTTCTGTTAACTAAAAATGTAATATACAATTGCAAAATATCACTCACATCACATAATCCATAGCCAAACGGTAGTTTATTTAAATTTTTCGACCAATCACATGCTTCCGATTTACGATTGCTTTCAATAGCATCATAATTTTAGACCGATTATAATCAGAGTGATCGATTGATATCGAAAATGTACTGTTGAACATGTTGTTTTTTAAATGACAGGAAATGATTGTAATCGATTGTCGCGTTGAATAGCACTACTGTTCAACTCATGGTTGACAACCTGACAATTATAACTGGCCATTGAATAGTTATTTGTAAAACAAGTGACACGTTTTGTAGTACGAATGAAGTTTGCGCAACGAACCGCGAAGCGGTGAGTTGCGCAAATCACGAGTACTACAGAAAGTCATTGTGGCACAATTTTTACACAATATTTCTCATAATTCGCATTCATTCAATTTTTTGAATGAAAAAGAATGACATATAAGCATTTTTCCAAACTAGGAGGAGTCGTTTGAATTTATGTTGGCAATTCTGTAGATTCCTAGTTGGTCAGATCACAGATGGTGCTGACATATTATGACCGAATAATTTAAGCAAACAGAGGATGATTATTAGTTTAAAAAAGAGCTTCTTCGTATATGATCTTGCGATCTATTTATATTATATCATGAACAGAATTATTTCTTTAATATATGTTCACATAGATATCTGGTAATTTATCTCAAAAATCGAACGATGTGTATACGTATATATTGATCCTATAAATATAAAAATAAACAATTGACGAATCATTGATAGATAAACGTTAGCGTACTTTATTCATCAACATTTCTAACATATAAATCATTCTAATTTACCTTGCTAGCTAGAACAACGCTAGACCATTTTATTTATAATATGTGTCAAGGTTAAAGTCAAATGTCAAATAAAAATATAACTAAATACTATAACCAACTGTACACTAAAAATTACTAAAATTGTGTTCAAAGAGGTTCATTGTGACACTGTGAACAATGTTATAATGAAGTCTCTTTTATACGCGAATTATAAAATAGTATATTATGCAACGATCATGTAATGATGGTTATTAATACACGAGCATTAACCGGGATACGAAACGAGCCGAAGGCGAGTTTCGTATGGTTTATGCGAGTGTATTATTAACCATTACATTAGGGTTGCATACACTATTTTTTCTACACCCGATAAATAATCAAAAACCATAAACTTTATATTTTTATTGAACACAATAGGTAACAGTAATTATTCGTATTTCTATGAAAAAAATCTACAAAATTGTAATTAATACCTCGGGTATTGGTATTGCCATAGATACAAGAAAACTATAAACATTTTATTTGTAATAAATTGAACATATAATAATTGTAATTAATCCGATATCGCTGATATCAGACATTTTGATAAATATCGTAGTTTAGTTAGGTATCTACGAAAATTTAATACCTACTGACTTTGACAACTAAAATCAGTACATAGGAACCTAGGATAAACGTCAAATGCACAGCATGTTTGATTGAAAAATTATGGGTTTCTGTTGATTGAAAATCTGTATCGTAATGAAAAATCTATCTGTATCGTAATGGGTATCATTATGAAACGGATTATGGGCATATAAGTGCATTGTTATAACACGGGCATTCTAATAAAAACAATAATATTGAATATAAACAATATATAATTTTAAGGTGAGTCATGATTTGTAATGTCAATCATCAATTTCTAATTTTTTAGCATTGTAATTTTGTCACGTGCAGAACAAATTACTGAATTATGAACGTAAATGGAAGAAAATTAAAACATAAATACCATATACATATTTTTGTTCAGATTTTTAAGGTTGTAAATCATCAACTGCATTAACAGTAATATTACGGAATTCTGGTGGAGTGCATGATAATTCGCTGTTTATTTTCATATCCATAAATTCCGAACTAAAATTTGTAACTTAATGAACATTCAAATTTAAAAGTTCTATCAACTGTCACTTGTATAATCAGGGTTACCAACATAAATAAATATGCTCAAAAATCCCTAAAGTAATTATATTTTCAGTAGTAATATCACAAGAGAGTGAGAATAAATTGAAAATAAGTCGACAGATTTTATAAAACTTGTTGCCATGTAATAGACATGAGAGCTCGAAGGGATCGAGTGGCTATTGCCCATTGGCAACAAGTTTGAGAAAATTCCTGGACAATTATTATCTAATTTATCGAACTCTCTTGTGGTATTAGATAGATTATTTTTTGACGTTACATTCAAAATCATTTTTATAATTTTATATTTTTATTTCAACAAATTTATATCACTCGACTCGATATAAACAGAATGAGTTATTCAAATTAGGATGCATTGATTATATCATATTATTTATATCAAAGACTGATGATTCACGAAACGTTTGGGATTCATTTTACGAATTCCTTGAAAATTTATGACAGACGCGTCAAATCAAGAAAGTCCGTTGTCATGTGGTGGTAATTCAATAAAAACAATGTATATTGAATTATTCTCGCTGGAATAATGTAAGTAGATTATTCCCACTATAATATTGTTTTGATTGGCTAGAACGTATATGAATTACTGAAATTGAAAATTTCTATTGGTTTCGAGAAACGTCAGCAATAATCATGATAATCATTTTTGCAACTTCATTATAAAAAAATAGTATGTTAAACTCTTCTTCTTCTTCTTTTGTTTTAAGTCCTGAGCTGCCAGGGCCATTCGGCCTGTTTTTTTGCGTCCGGGATGATTTATGATTATCTATAATATAGTTTATCTGATGGCATGTCATAATGACAACGTTATGTCACTGAATTTTGATGACATAAGGAAGCTCATTATGGTACTAAGTACCATAATGAAATTCTATGAGGCAAACATGTAATGGTTTGATCAAAAAAGTTTATTCAAAATGAATAACTATGTACAAAACTATATATTATAGATGGTAAAAGAACAATTACTACAATTTATAATATTAATTCCAATGGATTCTATAGTTTTTACATCAGTAGTTGATGATTGTTGGCAAACTTGTAATCCTGTTTGGTTGTTGGCACCAAAAATTGCTTCTGATATTTTTTTCTTTTGCTCTTTCGAATTTTCGATGTAACCTTCAGCGACAGTATTGCTTTTCCATCCGCCATGGCGTTTCACGGTACACAGATCAGCTCCAGAATCAGCCAAAAATGAAGCAGACGATCGCCGAAAACAATGTCCGGTATATTCTTCAGGGCGAGGTAAATTCAAGGAAATGGCAAAGCACAGCTCACTCACCTACTAATATTTGAAACTACACAATACTTACTCCTTTAAAAATAGTTGTCATTGTGACATGTCGAAAATGCAGTTTCTAATTTTTCGAAAATGTATTGATATAAATGCCATCAGATAAAATTTTGTATGTAATACGAATCATAAACAATCATTATGGCACACGCCGTGTTATCGGACTCGGCTACGCCTCGCCCCATAACATTCACGACTTGTACCATAATGATCGTCTTTATGATCCTTATTACATAAATAACTATTATACGAAAGTAAATACGGACAGAGTGATACCGCTTTTATTGTTCAAAACTTTATCTGTAAACTGTTCGGTTTTTGAGGTTATATTTTGATGTTTGAAGCAATTAAAAATTTGGAGATGAGTTTAATGTTTTCACTGTTTGGGAATTTCAGCACTATGTCTTGCAGTGTGTAGGGGCCATAAACATTATTAGGAAGCTTAAAAGATCTATGAAGAAAATCTGTATTAACACTATTTAAGGAACAGTTGAAAAAGTTGTGTGATATATCTTGTTTTTCACCACATGAGCATGATTACGAAGGTACTAAGTTGAATTTGTGTAGATATCACAAAGTGGCACAATAGTTGGATCGATTTTTTGAAGAAATGCAGATATCTCTTCTGGACAAATCAGAAAGTGAAGAAAACCATGGATTTTTTCTTGGATATTTTATGAATTGAGAGTATAGATTTCCTTTTGTCAAGCTGAGTGTAGAGAAAGTAGAATTCCACTTATCTAAAATTGATACCTCAATAGAATGCACCACATCCGAATGGGGACCAGTCGGGAGGGTGGCACGATTGATAGTTCTCCCAAGATTTGCAAGATAATCGGCTCTAACATTTCCTTGTATAAGACTGTGTCCGGGAATCCAGCCAATTCGTATGTCTTTACCTTGCTGATTCAACTTGTGTAGTAGCTCCTTTATTTTTAGGACAAATGGATTACAAGATGAGGAAAGGGATTATTTAGAAATGCATTTTATGGCCCTTTGGAAGTCAGAAAAAATTATAGCGTTGGAAAGGTCAAGTTTTGAAATTTTTTGGATCACAATTAGTATAGCGTAACATTCTGCTGAGAAGATGAAAAAATGAGAGGGGAGTTTGTCACATAATGATAAGAGGTTAGGAGAATAAATTCCGTATCCTACATTACTGTCAGTCTTAGAAGCATCAGTGAAGAAAATGGGGCCAGAAGAGTTGATAGAATTCATTTTGGCCAGAAAGACTTGATTACAGTCCAAATCTTTTTTAATTTCCAGATCTATCGTGTTAGTTTGACTCATTTGAGATTCGAGCGAGAAGTGATGACAAGGAAATTTGTTGAACGATTCAATGAAGGGAAGGAATTCAGATACTGATTGAAAGGCAAATATAATAGGAGTATTTCTGAGTCTCCAGTATATGGGATCGGCAGCCCATTCTGTGAATAATTCTATAAGTGAGGTTTTTATTAGATCATTATATGCAACTGCTTTGGATACATATTTAACTGACAAGATTTCTCTACGTACCCCCAGGAGGGTCTGCCCACATTCAGATAACATGATGTTGATAAGAGTAGATTTTAGATAGCCTACTATAACCCTAAGGGCTTGAGATTGTAAACGATCTTATTTTTTAAGTAGGTATTTAGAACAGCCACCATAAAGCATGCACGCATTATCAAATAATGGAAGTATGGTCGCTTTGTATATGTTTAAAAGAGAGATTTGATGGCTGCCCCACCATTTACCACATAGAGACGTAATTAAATTAATAGCTTTTGATACTTTGCAGGAAATAAATTCAATATGTGGTTTCCAGTTAAGTTGCTCGTCAAATATAGCTCCTAAGTACTTGACTTGAGATTTCCAAGGGATAGGTTGACCATTGATGACTATGAAATGGACTAGACTAAGCTTATGGTTTTTCTGAAATATCATGGCGGCACATTTTTGAGGAGCCACTGTCAAACCCATAGACAATAAATGAAGATTGAGATTAGAAAGGAAGGTGTTGAGGGATGTTATAGACTCCTGGATGGTGTTTTCGGCACATATCACAGCAAGATCATCTGCATAACCACTAATTTTTATGGAGGGTGGAAGTATATTCTGAAGAGAGTTGCACGATATATTGAATAACAATGGGGAGGTACTTAGAGGGAGAAATTTAAGTTATATTATGATTGCTCACCTCTTGAGGAGAGGTAAGCTGAGAAGTTGCGAAAGTTTGAGAGCTAGGGATAGAAAGGGAGTAATCAGACAAAAACGGAGTATCAGAAGGGGTGAAGTCCATATCAATTCTTTCAATGTGAGACCAAGAGGGAGATGAAGCATTGTTTTGAAGTGCAGATTTATTTGTTATCGGAGACTGACAGAGTTCATTGCATGAGGAGGAAAATAGAGCTGCATTATGTGTATCTTTAGCAAATCTTTTTTTCTAAGATGGTGGGACGTCTGCTTTATGAATAGTGAATTTGTTACTGGGGGTACTTTGTGTCACTTTTTGAGCATAAGAGATTGGAAAAGGGGAAGAAGTCTGTAATTGAGGGTAGGATGTGGTTGATCTATCAAAAGAGGAGTTTTTAACAGAAGATTTGAGGAGGGAAAAGTTGAGAGGCTTCGAAGCAAGAATAGACATGGAATGCCATTGCTTCATTAATGTTTTTTTGCCTATTAAATTCTTCGCAACAGCGGTCAAAAGCTAGATGCTGTCCAGAGCAATAAAAACAGTTTAAGGAATTTGAACATGGGTCAGAATGGATTGTTCCACATCTACTACACATTTTGGCACTGCGGCAAGAGTTGGCAGAGTGTCCGAATCTAAGGCAATTTTTGCATTGAGTAACAGGAGCAATATATTTATCAACCTGGTCTGGAACTGAAAAAATTTCCAGATCCTTGGGGCATGGACGTCCCACTAAGGTTACAAGTGTTGTTGTGGATGGAACATATTCATAAGATCCGTAATCTTTGGTTATTCTGCGATTGAGTCTTCTAGCACCAATCACTTTCTAATTTTGCGAATAAGCTTCTTGAATAATATCATCTGGGGTAATAGAGTCCTACGTTTTTCACAATGCCTCTCGAGGTGAGAAGGCGTTGTGGTATGTAAGCACAATATCCTTCCCTTCTGAAAGCTTGGTTCATTAGGAAAGAATTAGCATCACGAGAAGTTTTGAAGGTAATTCCTATTTTGCTCGAACCTTTCTTTTGGATATTTTTAATGTTTTGGATGTTCAGTTCTCGTATAATTTTTTCAATATCCATAGGATGAATACTAGGGGGAGTGTCGCTACTTTTGATGGGTTCTACTATAACTAAATGGGGCGTAAAATTGATATCAGAGTACTTCAATCTTCTCCCTTTAGGAGCCTTAACGCGTTGTTCCAATATTAAAATTTCCTTAATGATTTCAGCATCGTTTTGAAAACAGATTTTAGTGGAAGCGAGTTCATCTTCCAAGTTCTTAATATCTTTTTCTAATAGAGGAGAGAGTTGGTGCAAAGAATTTATTAAGTTTTTGGAAGATGGTGATAAAGCATTTTGTAAGGAATCTGAGGAAGAGTTATTGGGGGCCTCATCCCCCATCTTGATGGTGAAAACTTAGACTAAAGCGTTTTTTGAAGAACACGTGGCAAAAAAATTAGGTAAGGCTAACTTACGGACAATTATTCACAAATCACTGAAGTGAAGTCAATATGATGTCACTTAAATAAAAAACCAATGAATCGTCACTAAAAATAAAACTAACTAAACTCAGTAAACTTAATTAAATTCACAATCGACCAATTCGTGCAGTATTATCTCAAAAGGAATTCTTTTTAAAACCTTTTTGACAACTTCAACTGCTGACATGTAAAACTCTTTTTTTTTTTTTTTTCTTTTGTTTTAAGGCCTCAGCTGCCAGGGCTATTCGGCCTGTTTTTTGCGTCCGGGATGATTTATGATTGTCTATAATATAGTTTATACGAAAGTAAATACAAACAGAGTGATACCGCACTTATTGTTCAAAATTTTATCTGTAAACTGTTCGGTTTTGAGGTTATATTTTGTTGTTCGAAGCACTTAAAAATTTGGAGATGAGTTTAATGTTTTCACTGTTTGGGAATTTCAGCACTATGTCTTGCAGTGTGTAGGGGCCATAAACATTATTAGGAACCTTAACAGATTTATGAAGAAAATCTGTATTAACACTATTTAAGGAACAGTTGAAAAAAATGTGTGAGAGATCTTGTTTTTCACCACATGGGCATGAATCCGAAGGTACTAAGTTGAATTTGTGTAGATATGACAAAGTGGCACAATGGTTGGATCGAATTCTTGAAGAAATGCAGATATCTCTTCTGGACAAATTGGAAAGTGAAGAAAACCATGGATTTTTTCTTGGATATTTTATGAATTGAGAGTATAGATTTCCTTTTGTCGAGCTGAGTGTAGAGAAAGTAGAATTCCACTTATCTAAGATTGATTTCTTAATAGAATGCACCACATCCGAATGGGGACCAGTTGGGAGGGTGGCACGATTTATAGTTCTCCCAAGATTTGCAAGATCATCGGCTCTAACATTTCCTTGTATAAGACTGTGTCCGGGAATCCAGCCAATTCGTATATCTTTCCCTTGCTGATTCAACTTGTGTAGTAGCTCCTTTATTTTTGGGACAAATGGATTAGAAGATGAGGAGAAGGATTTTTTAGAAATGCATTTTATGGCACTTTGGGAGTCAGAAAAAATTATAGCTTTGGAAAGGTCAAGTTTTGAAATTTTTTGGATCGCAATTAGTATAGCGTAACATTCTGCTGAAAAGATGGAGAAATGAGAGGGGAGTTTGTTACATAATGATAAGATGTTAGGAGAATAAATTCCGTATCCTACATTACTGTCAGTCTTAGAGGCATCAGTGAAGAAAATGGGGCCAGAAAAGTTGATAGAATTCATTTTGGCCAGAAAGACTTGATTACAGTCCGAATCTTTTTTAATTTCCAGATCTATCGTGTTAGTTTGACTAATTTGAGATTCGAGCGAGAAGTGATGACAAGGAAATTTGTTGAACGATTCAATGAAGGGAAGGAATTTAGATACTGATTGGAAGGCAAATATAATAGGAGGAGTATTTCTCAGTCTCCAGTATATGGGATCGGCAGCCCATTCTGTGAATAATTTTATAAGTGAGGTTTTTATTAGGTCTTTATATGCAACAGCTTTAGATACATATTTAACTGACAAGATTTCTCTACGTACCTCCAGGGGGGTCTGCCCACATTCAGATAACATGATGTTGATAGGAGTAGATTTTAGATAGCCTACTATAACCCTTAGGGCTTGATATTGTAAACGATCTAATTTTTTAAGTAGGTATTTAGAACAGCCACCATATAGCATGCACGCATTATCAAATAATGGAAGTATGGTCGCTTTGTATATGTTTAAAAGAGAGATTTGATGGCTACCCCACCATTTACCACATAGAGATCCAATTAAATTAATAACTTTTGATACTTTGCAGGAAATAAATTCAATATGTGGTTTCCAGTTAAGTTGGTCGTCAAATATAGTTCCTAAGTACTTGACTTGAGATTTCCAAGGGATAGGTTGACCATTAATGACTATGGAATGGACTGGACTAAGCTTATGGTTTTTCTGAAAAATCATGGCGGCACATTTTTGAGGGGCCAGTGTCAAACCCATAGACAATAAATGAAGATTGAGATTAGAAAGGAAGGTGTTGAGGGATGTTATAGACTCCTGGATGGTGTTTTCGGCACATATCACAGCAAGATCATCTGCATAACCACTAATTTTTATGGAGGGTGGAAGTATGTTCTGAAGAGAGTTGCACGATATATTGAATAACAGTGGACTGAGTGGAGAACCTTGGGGGACACCTCTACAAGAAACACCAGGGCCTATAAGTTCATTGTTAAGGGTGGATTTAATGAATAGATTTCGATCTGAAAGAAAGGATAAAATGAGGTCACAAATGTCATGAGGCAAATTAAGGGAATTTAGAGATGAATAAATAGAGGATAAAAGAAGATTATCATATGCACCTTTAATGTCGAGAAAAACAACAATTGGGTTTTTATTGGCAGACAATGCACATGATATTTCGGAATAGATGAAAATGTGGTTATCAGATATACTTCTGCCTTTCCTGAAACCTTGTTGTGAGGGGTGAATTTTTAGGGAGTTTTCAAGAGACCAGTCAAGGCGATTTTTGATCATGCTTTCGAAAACTTTTCCTATTGTACTGGATAAGGCTATGGGTCTCCAGCTGGAGGCATCGTTAGGATCCTGGTTTTTTTTTAAGAATAGGAATTATTAGATGATTTTTCCAATCTGAAGGGATCGGATGATATTTATTGAGTATTTTATTGAAAATAGAGAGAAGAGTTTCTAGGGCTATTTTGGGAAGATGATTGATCATTGAATATGTGATGGAATCCAATCCAGGACTTGAATCATTTTTGTTTAGTAAGCTGAAATTCAATTCTTCTATTGTAAAAGGGTGAGTAAAGGAGTCGTTAATGGCTTGGGGAATAGTGTTAAGGTCTTGAAAAGGGATTTGAGCTAACTTGTTCAAGAGACTTTGGAATATGGAACTGTCTAGGGGAGGGGTGTTAATTAAATTACGATTTTCAATAGATCTAGAGAAATTTTTTATTGATTGCCAAATCCTCTTAACAGGTGTTCCGGGGTTCAGTTCTTCCGTGAATTTACGAAAGCCTTCTAATCTTTTTGTTTTCAGAAAAAGTCGAGTTTTAGCTCTTATTTTCTTGAAATTAATGAAATTTTCCATGGAGAGAGTTCTTAGATATAGTTTAAAAGCCTCTTTTTTCTTTTGTACCATCTGGGAGCACTCTTTGTCCCACCAGGGAAGATAAGGTTTAGAAGGAGTGAAAGATTTCTTAAGTGGGATAAATAAAGAGAACAAGGGATATTCCATATCATTATGATATATATTATTTTCAATATATGCTTGAAATGCATCCCAGTTGGCTTTATTTGTGTTATATTTGACGTGAGTGGAATTCATATGGATGGGCACAGTATTTTGTTTTTTGTAGGAACAAAGGGTAGGAAAATGATCGCTGAAGCCTGATTCTTGGATCGTTCTCCAGGAGCAATCTAGAGCTATGGCTGAGGAAGTAATTGTATTAAACGGGCAGCTTTTATTGACATTGGGGTTGGGAATACGGGTTGAAGATCCGTCATTAAGGATGGTGAGATCATTATGCGAGATGAAGTCCCAGAGTGCAATTCCTTTAGGGTTATTAATGGCAGAGCCCCAAATTTGATTTTGGCCATTTAAATCAGCCATTAAGATAAAATTCTTATGTTCCATTTGTTGTAGGAGTTGATTAAACATTCTGTGAGGGAGGGGAATGTTGGGGTCGGGAGGAATATAGCTATTAATAATAAATAGATCTTGGAGTTCTACTACCAGCAAGTGTATTTTTGGAGGAACTGGAATTTTGTGTTCAAAATTTTTGCAAGGAATCGAGTTGTTGATGAAAGTGGCTACACCTCCGTAGCCATCCTGTCGATCTTGTCTAAAACAGCTAAAATTTTTAATATGTGCAGATCCACCTGGAGTCAACCAAGTTTCATTTAGTAATATAATGTTAATACTCTCATCTCTAATAATAGGAATGAGTACCTCTTTGTTAACATTAAAACTGCGAATATTCCATTGGAGTATGTTATATTTAAAGGTATTATCCTGAATACGATTGAATTTCAAGCAATAGTGTAAAAAATGAAATAATAAAAAAGGGGGGGAGGTACTTAGAGGGAGAAATTCAAGTTATATTATGATTGCTCACCTCTTGAGGAGAGGTAAGCTGAGAAATTGCGAAAGATTGAGAGCTAGGGATAGAAAGGGAGTAATCAGACAAAAACGGAGTATCAGAAGGGGTGAAGTCCATATCAATTCTTTCAATGTGAGAGCAAGAGGGAGATGAAGCATTGTTTTGAAGTGCAGATTTATTTGTTATCGGAGACTGACAGAGTTCATTGCATGAGGAGGAAAATAGAGCTGCATTATGTGTATCTTTATCAAATCCAGTTCTTTTTTCTAAGATGGTGGGACGTCTGCGTTTATGAGTAGTGAATTTGTTACTAGGGGGACTTTGTGTCACTTTTTGAGCATAAGAGATTGGAAAAGGGGAAGAAGTCTGTAATTGAGGAAAGGATGTGATTGATCTATCAAAAGAGGTGTTTTTAACAGAAGATTTAAGAGGAGGGAAAAGTTGAGAGGCTTCGAAGTAAGAATAGTCATGGAATGCCATTGCTTCATTAATGTTTTTTTGCCTATTAAATTCTTTGCAAGAGCGGTCAAAAGCTAGATGCTGTCCAGAACAATAAAAACAGTCTAAGGAATTTGAACATGGGTCAGAATGGATTGTTCCACATCTACTACACCTTTTGGCACTGCGGCAAGAGTTGGCAGAGTGTCCGAATCTAAGGCAGTTTTTGCATTGAGTAACAGGAGCAATATATTTATCAACCTGGACTGGAACTGAAAAAATTTCTAGATCCTTGGGGCATGGACGTCCCTCAAAGGTTACAAGAATTGTTGTGGAGGGAACATATTCATGAGATCCGTCATCTTTGGTTATTCTGCGGTTAAGTCTTCTAGCACCAATCACTTTTTTATTTTGCAAATAAGCTTCTTGAATAATATCATCTGAGGTAATAGAGAGTCCTACGTTTTTGACAATGCCTCTCGAGGTGAGAAGGCGTTGTGGTATGTAAGCACAATATCCTTCCCTTCTGAAAGCTTGGTTCATTAGGAAAGAATTAGCATCACGAGAAGTTTTGAAGGTAATTCCTATTTTGCTGGAACCTTTCTTTTGGATATTTTTAATGTTTTGAATGTTCAGTTTTCGTATAATTTTTCCAACATCCATAGGATGAATACTAGGGGGAGTGCCGCTACTTTTAATAGGTTCTACTATAACTAAATGGGGCCCAAAATCGATATCAGAGTACTTCAATCTTCTCCCTTTAGAAGCCTTAACGCGTTGTTCCAATATTAAAATTTCCTTTATGACTTCGGGATCGTTTTGAAAACAGATTTTAGTGGAAGCGAGTTCATCTTCCAAGTTTTTAATGTCTTTTTCTAATAGGGGAGAGAGTTGGTGCAAAGAATTTATTAAGTTTTTGGAAGATGGTGATAAAGCATTATGTAGGGAATCTGAGGAAGAGTTATTGGGGGCCTCATCCCCCATCTTGATGGTGGAAACTTAGACTAAAGCGTTTTTTGTAGAACACGTGGCAAAAAAATTAAGTTAGGTTAACTTACGGAGAATTATTCACAAATCACTGAAGTGCAGTCAATATAATGTCACTTAACTAAAAAACCAATGAATCGTCACTAAAAATAAAACTAACTAAACTTAATTAAATTCACAATCGACCAATTCGTGCAGTATTATCTCAAAAGGAATTCTTTTTAAAACCTTTTTGACAACTTCAACTGCTGACATGTAAAACTCTTATCACAATGACATTGACATATCACAATGACTCGTGCTTTGCGTAACTCACCGCTTCGCGGTTTGTTACGCAAGCTGCACTGGTACTACAATATGAGTCATTGTGACACTGGTTTTCCAATATACTATTGAAGTTGTTTTGACGTTAGGTACCATAAACGAACGCTTAAATGGATTGACCATGTCTTAGTTTATCATAAGTTTTTACACGTATCCGTATTGATTTTATATTGACGTAAAGAGGTTGTCAAGAAAACCTTTCTAGCAGATAATGTATAGGGCACTCAAGCGATCTGTCACTTAAATGTCTGTGGCGCATACACAGCTGTATAGTGCATATACAACGCTTGTTTAAATCACTGTAAGACGTATTTTAATAATTTTTATAATGTAATACAGGTGCATTGGGCAGTTCCAACATTTTCTTCGGTGTTCACAAGCATCCACACATTTGAATCGGTTTAGTTCATCCTTTGTGAATGTTTTACCTGGAAAAAGAAGCAAACAATAATTTAAGGTGAACGTTCCTATTATCGGCACCTTAAGCTCATTGCATACTGTAGGACCTGCTTTCAATTAAATTTCATATAGAAAATCCACCAGTAACCTATATTCTGATTATTTATACTCCTGTTTTAAATAAAACTTAATGTTTCTAGGTAATTCCACAATATATTGAAACATTTTTAAAAACTCTAAGAAGATTGACAACTGTCTCGACATAAATATTATCGTCAGAATGACAGAAGTTACATTTCATTTGATGCCTCTCTGATGTTTAATAATCACTTTGGCTAGACCAAGAAGTGACCTACGTAGTGATTGACTTATTATATGTTAATAGAAAAAAGAAGCTGAATGATATTACAAATATTAAAGCTTAGATATTACTAGCCCTATGGAGATATCCTGGATATATTTTTTCAAATTAAGATCAGTATAACTGTGCAATGATATAGAAAACCAGGAAAACTATATCTGCTGATCTTTACAATTATCGCTTAGGAAGACAGTTTGAAAGTGGAGAACTCCCTAGATTTATCTGTTCATTGACAACTGGATATTGTTGGTTTCTGAAGTGTCTTCTAATTTCTAATTTTCCAAGGAAATCCAGTTCTTGTTTCCTATCACAAATATGTAGTACTTCTAGTTCTTTGTTAGGTGTCAAGTAGATGTTTTGCATAATGGGACGTATCTGGTTGTTTTAATATATATGCTCGTAAATGTTCACTGTATCTCCAAATTTCTGAGGGTTTGACCCAAATATGCAGCATTATATTCTGAACATTTAAGTTTATTTATACCAGATGCGGATATTTTTGTGAGTACGAAATTGTTAAATGTATGATTTGTGGATAACAGTAGATAAAGTGAAACATCTTACGGCCTGGTTTTGGTACCCATGTCATGGACAGCGCAGTGGTTTTTTTTTTAAATATACCATATTTAATTTAAAAGTCCACTTCATTTGTAAGTTCACCAGATCTCAGTAAATATTAACGCTGCACAGATGAAAAGGTAAGAGTAAGAATCGTCCTCTTCTTCTTCTGCTATATATTAATGGATGTTTGCGACTACTGCTGACCATTTCGTTCTGTCTCTGATGGTGTGGATTAATTCTCCTGTGGTTCTCATCCCTGTCCTCTGTTTGATATTTAGGAGCCACTTCATCCTCTTCCTGCCCACTTCCCTTTGTCCCTCTATCTTTCCTTCTAATAATAGTTGGAGCAACTGCTATCTCTCAATGCGTATCATATGTTCCAGGTATGCTGTTTTCCTGCGTTTTATCGTGTACAGCAATTCACGTTCTATTCCTGCCCTCCTCCGAATTTCCTCGTTGATTTTTCTTGCCTTCCATGGAATTTTCAAGATTCTTCGACAGATCCACATTTCAAATGCTTCCAGTCTGTTCATGGTATTCACCTTCAGAGTCCAGCCTTCTATGCCATACAATAGGACGGACCATACGTGGCATTTTGTGAATCTTATTCTGAGATTGAGGTCGTAGTCAGAGTTCGTGAAGACGTTTTTGAGTCTCATGAATGAGCTTCTCGCTTTTTCTATCCGGCACTTGATTTCCACGTCTGAAGACCAGTCTTCACATAGCCAGATTTACAGATATTTGAACTTTTTTATCCTTCTATGTCTTCAACTATTGTATGATAGCTTTGCATTCTGTGAATCATCTAATTTACGGGTGGTTATTAGGAATTTCGTCTTTTTTTATTGATGTTGATCCCCATCAATCGGCTATCTATTCCTACCATGTCCAGAAGTCTTTGGAGGTCATTCATGTTATCTGCTATCAGGATTGTGTCATCTGCATACCGTATCCCAAACAGCACTGTACGTATAAAATACGTACATATTAGGTCTTTTATACGTCCTGTACGTACAGTACCTAAGGTGTACATATTTAATACGTACATTATGATTCCTAAACGGTACGTACTTTTAGGCACGTACCATGTACGTACTTAATACGTATCGTATGTACGTATTTTCTGATACGTATTATGTACGAACTAAATACGTATCAGCTGTACGTAATTTGTTATACGAAAAAATTGTGTAGGTACACATTTTTATAATATATATTATATAGAGGTATATTCATTTCAAAAATAACTTATCTATTTGTTGTTAGCGATGGTTTGTTCATTAATGATATTTTTAAACAGGTATACATTTTGACGCAAAATTAGCACAAAATTCGAGGGACACGTATTTTCTACTTTAAACCTACATCAGGTGGGTGATTTGTGCCTACATCTATACAAAAACATTCCAAATTTTTTATCAGGTTAAGTTCAATTTGTTGGGAAAATAAATTATTAGTGAGTTTAGACTGTGACTGGATGTGTGCACTTGTAATATTTTTATCACAATCTAAACAATAATAATAATAATAATTTGACTTAAATTTATTGTATTACAGAATAATTGATTGATACTGTTCATATGGAGTTTTTCACAAAGTTTCATTCGTTAAAATGAAAACGAAGGTAACAATTTTGTTTCTCATCCTGTCCTTGTCAAATAACCGAAAGTCGAATAATTCTGTCTTCTTCTGAATGTACACAAATATTTTGAAAGTGGTAAGTAAATAGATTTATGGTAAGGGGTAAGGGTCTTCGGCCCTATTGCGTTCATTTACCACACTTGCTGAAGGAAGATTGACATGTTAGGCGGGAATTGTAAATTTTCAATATTCTATTCTAAGACGTATTCTGTAAGAAGATTGTTTTCCTGTTACTAATTTTAATTTTTTGACAATGTTTAGATTTCTTATGAAATATTTTTGTCATCTCGCATCGGACATAATCGATCGAGATTCAAGAATATACAGCCGCCGGATAAATAAAATTTAAAATTCGCGCGTATAAGTGTTACTCAACTTCGTGAATTGTCAGAAATGTCTTTTGTAGTTGTGTCCTTGTGACAGTTGTGTGTAAAGAAACAAACAAATCAACCATCTCTTTATAATTTTTAAACATGTGTTTTGATGTTATGTTAACGGTTAATCATATTTTTCTTATCTATGAACCAGATATCTAAGGTATCTGAATAGAAATTATATATTAATTCTAGGGGTATCTGTAGCATTGGTGTTTTTATTTAGTTTAGAGAGTGCAATAGAGAAGTATTTGGTGGTATTTATCTCAATATTCCACACATACCGATTGTGCTTGTGTTACTTTTGTTTTGTGTATACCCATGATTAATTGGTAAGCTATTAACTAATTTCTATAACATCAACTTTTAATTTCATTTAATCTCTAGTGTTTATTTGATTTATATTTTTCAAAGTAACAGTTAAACTAGTATAAAGTAATATTAGGTACTTTCCATAGTTGTTTTATTATAGTTCGTAGTGTTAGGACCTTTTGTAAGCAGTATTTTTGTTACAACCTGTCTATTTGCAGTTTATAAAGACAAGTATACCCACCTATTATTTATTATTACAATAATCTACTAGTAAGATACCTTATAAAGTTCGTAAACATTACAAAAAAGCAACACCATATTCATTTTGGATTAGATACATGTTTGCAAAATAGTCCAGTCATTATAGTAAGTTGACCTCGGAATTCTAGATACCCACCTGTAAGTCTGTGAATACTTGTATATTGACACCCTAAAAGCTGTCTGAAAACCTACATATGGTAGGGTGTACGCAACTATTAAATTTCAAGGTCAAAGTTCACAAAAATCGGTTTTTTGCGCTTTTGTGTGAATATCTCATTTCCTATGGGTTTTTTGCTATTTGTATTTATTATCAATATTGTAGAATACAAAATTCTCTACAAATTTTGTGTGAAAATTTTTTTTATACGGTTAACCGTTTTCGATATAGAGGGCGGAGAGCGCGCGGTCACAGGATCACTTCAGGTCAACCGGTGCCTCCGGTCGAAAACGCGTCATATATAGTTGATGAACTATTGATAAATCAATGATTATAAATATTTGTCAATTTTTATTAACTATTATATTATATTTCATCATTTTTTTCGTAACCTATCCACTTTTTATTCAGTATTAATTTATTTAACAACACTTACCTGCCCATGTAATTGCAGAATTGTTAATGAAAATATAGGAATTATATTTGAATTTTACCCTTATTAATGTTAATAACTTCTTACATGATGGAAAAAAAACAAATGAACTATGAATTAATCTCTTTCATTGAAAATGTCATTCCATACATTTATTTCTATTAGAAGCAAAAAAATGGAATGAAGGGTACAAAAACTACAATTTATAATTTTAATCATCTTATTCCTCTTCATCGTCGTCTTCCAGCTGCTGGTAAATTTCAAACAAAATTTGTAGAGAATTTTGTATTCTACAATATTGATAATAAATACAAATAGCAAAAAACTCATAGGAAACGGGAGATTTACAAAAAAAGGGCAAAACACCAATTTTTGTGACCTTTGAACTTGAAATTTAATAGTTGCGTACACCCTACCATATGTAGGTTTTGAGACAACTTTTAGGGTGTCAATATACAAGTATTTACAGACTCACAGCTAAGTATCTCGAATTCCGAGATTCTTACCTAATTTAAGCTTAAATGTCTGGACTGAAAAGGTACTTTCACAAGCTCTACAAGTCAATTCTATCCAGTTTAATGAAGTATATACCAAAACCGGGGATTTGTTGAGATTGTGGGTGTATATTATGGCTGTGCAAAACCCAATGAACCTAAATTGTTTTTGTCAGATTTTGTTGAAGATGCCACTAATATTATAAATAATCGGATTCAGTGCAAAGGCTCCAATTTCATGCTGATAAAATAGAAATATTTGTGTGTGATACTCCAGCAAAAGCTTATATTACATATGCTAAAGCTTATTTAGGTTATATGTCACCCTCTAAGTGTTATGCAGAGGGATCTTATGATAATTGAGTTTATTTTCCTGATATGTCAAACCTTCATTTACATACTGATATTGATTTCAGAGCAAAGACTCCAAAACATCACCATCCAGGTACTTACTTCAAGTCTAGATATGGTCAAATCTTTCCCTCTTGATTACATGCATCTTGGTTGTTTAGGGGTTGTAAAAAAGTTACAAGTATGTTTGTGGTTAACTGGAAAGCCTTCAGAAAAAATTCCATATAGTAAAATAGAAACATTATCAAAATGTTTAATTGAACAGTCTTGTAACATTCCAGCAGAATTCAATCGAAAACCCCGTAGTGTCAGTGAAAGTGAAAAAGGTGGAAAGCAGGATAATTCAGGCAATTTCTGCACTATACAAGGCCAGTTCTTTTAGTTAATTATTATCAAAGGAAAATTTTGAACATGTCATTGTTTTATACTATGCAATAACAATATTATCGTACCCACAGTTTTAAAGATACACTTATTATACTAAAAAACTTTTAACATATTTTATAGAAATGTTTATTTTGATTCATGGTGAAAATTATGCCTCAGATAATGTACATAATCTACTACATTTAGCTGAAGATATTAGAATATTTGGACATCTTAATAGTTATAGTGCTTTTGATTTCGAAGAGTATATGCAAACAATAAAGAAGTTGCTTAGAAAACAAGACAACCCTCTACAACAATGATTAATAGAATAACAGAACTAGATAATGCTAAACAAAGTGAACATATTGAACGTGTTGAACCAAGTGAATATTCTCAAAATTTTCCGATACTCCACAAACCTCACTACAATGGACCTGTGCTAAAAAAGTATCCAATAACAGATCAATTTAAACAAGTGAATTGCAAAAACTTTGATTTCTTGCCTAAAGAACCTGATAGTTGTTGTTTATCCGGTCGAGGAATAATAGAAATCAGTAATTCGAAGATAACGGGCAAATCTTAATTTTAAGATAGAATATACAGAAAAAGAAATGTTTTACCTTAGGCCATGCGAGTTATCAATATTAAATATATTTTTTGTTGGAAAATGACTAGTGAATGAAAAGCATGGAAAATACAAAATGTTCCATAAATCTCATGTCATGTTAACATTCACTAACAAATTTGTTACTCTCCCGTTGTTACATAGTTTTTGAGACAACTTGTTGGTATTTATTATACATAATCTAACAATATATTAAGAGTTGGCTGTGTGCTGAATATATCGAACAACTTGCTTTGAAAGATGTTCAATATATTTACCCATTTTTTAGTGATAGACGTTTTGAAACAAGTTTTTAAGTTGCTGTAAATATATTGAAAATTAACTACTCTATTAAAAAAATCATGTGTTTATACTTTTTTTTGGATTCAACTTTTCATAAAAAATGGAAAATAATATTATTCGTGAGTTTTCTAAAAAGACTTGGATAAAAATGCAGTTTATCAATGACACGTCGGTAGCAGTGGTGCCCATCCACAAGATGGATTAATGTAGACAATTGTTTGTGGCCACCAGAGAAACTTATCGCTGCTACAAGGTCACATCAATTAAATTCGTGTTGGCCTTCACTTAAGGCGAAGTTGTTTAGGGTAATATCTTACGGTAATATCTACAAATTCTGTATAAATTGCAAACTAAATATTGATATTCATTTCTAGATTCATATGAAACTGCTAGTCTAAAGTGCAGAAAGGCGGAGGTGGAGACCTCAATAACACATATGTGGACGAATCACATCCAAAAATGAGGGAATTTGGAACGAGGTTCCATTCTTCTTCAAAGTCCGACAGTGGGGTTAAAGAACTTGTAAGGCAAAAGAAGGGGTCTAGACTGTCATCACCACTAAAAGCAGCTCGCACAATCATAATAGGTAATTGATATAAAAATAATGATTTTGACCTTCCCCAGTAATATTTCTTTGTTTTGTGAGCTTTAAAATTATTATTTAATGTCCACCATTGAAAAATTGTACTTTTGTGTAAAAAATTATAGACCAAAAATTGAGATACTTGATCACTGTGTTAATATTTTAGATACTGCATAGCCCAAAATGAGCCACGTGGAACAAAGCCGAGAGGCAGTTTTGAGTACTAAAGAATGTGAGCCTTCAGCTAGGTCCAGCCGTCAAATTTAGTTGTTTTTTTTTGATGAAACTTATAAATCTGTAATTTGCAGTTATTGGGAAAGGGACTCGAGGTCCAACAATAAACCACAGACATGGGATATTTGCAGTTTTTCATTTTAAAACTTACCTAAAAAACCTTTTTTAATTTGGAAAAAGTGTATTAACCCTCCGAGGAGTTGGGTGTGAGTTTAAAGGAGTCTTGGGTGCTCACCTAAATTTCTCTGGTGCCTTATTTTGAATTCTAAATAAATATTGAAAAATCCACCCCTTCTTCGACTTGAAGCTAGTCGACTGGCGAGCACAGATTGTTCTACAGGGCAATCTGACATCTAAACGAGCACAGGAGGTAGGTATTGCGAATAGGAGGAGTCTCGTTATAAATAAATAATAAATACCTACTCTTTATTATATTATATTTTGCTAACTAGTTAATAGTCAAAAGTAACTTCAAATAAATTTACTTCCATGTTGTTTTTAAAGTTTAATATTTTAATATAATCTAGTGTGGGTTTCTGTCGTGTACTTTAATTTATAAGACCATACAGTTCAACCCACAAATAAGTGATAAGGAACTTTATTCTAGCAACTTTATCAACATTGTGACAAGTAAACTCAAATTACCTTCAAAATTTTAATAATAAAGCTTCTTGGAAATAAATTGTGAGCTTTCAGCTCTGTAGTCTGTTTACAAAGTACGTACTATCGATACATACCAAGTACGTACAAACGATACGTACCAAGTACATACAAACGGTACGTTCTATGTACGTACAAATGGTACGTACCAAGTACGTACAAAATGGAACGTACCAAGTACGTACAAAATGGAACGTACCAAGTACGTAAAAGCAGTACGTATTTGGTACGTACATTTTATTGGAAAATGTACGTATATATGTACCATGTACGTACTACGTACAGAAAAGTACGTACATAATACGTACCTTACGTCTCATGAGTACGTATTAATACTTGTGCTGTCTGGGATATTGTTGATTCATATGCCATTTACTTGGATGCCCAATTCTTGTCCTTCGAGAGCTTCTGGAAAAACATTTTCAGAGTATTCGTTAAACAGGAGTGGGGAGAGGACACAACTCTGCATTACACTTCTAAGGATTTTCTGTGCTTTTGTGGCCTCGTTGTCAACTCTAACTGCAGCTGTTTGGTTCCAGTACAAGTTTTCAATACAGCGTATATCTTTCTGATCTATGTCAAGTCGCCTTAGTATTTGAACGAGTTTGTGATGTTGCACTCTGTCAAACGCCTCTTCATAGTCTATAAAACACATCCCTATATCTTTTCTCGGGTCGTAGCAGTTCTGAATTGATAGATGGGTTGTGACTAGTGCCTCTTGTGTACCGAGACCCCTTCTAAAACCGAATTGAGTGGATCCAATAACGCTTTCGCATTTTGTGGAAACTCTGTAGTGAATGACCTTAAGAAATATTTTAAAAGTGTGACTCATTAAGCTTATCAATCTGTGGTCTTCACATCTTGTTGCGTTGCTCTTTTTTAGAAGTGGGATGAAAAGAGACGTGAGCCATTTAGTTGGGAATTTACTTTTGTTGTATATTTGGTTGAAAAGCCTATGCAGTATATTATTACCTTCGCTGTCTAATAATTTGAGCAGTTCAACCGGAACTAGATCTGGCCCAACCGTTTTCTTATCCTTCGAGCTTTTTATTGCTCTAGTAATCTCTTCTATTGTGATTGGCGCTCCAGATAAATCCTCATCCAAGATGTCTTCTAACCGTGGTCTTTCGTCTGCAAAGAAGTTGCCAATATATTGTTTCCAGATAGCTTTCCTCTGTGCGTTGTCTTGTGCCATTTGCCCTTGATCATTTTGTATCTTGGAGAGAGTCTGTTTCCTGTATACTCCTGCTATTTCTTCTATTTTCTTGCACAGGTAATACTCATGTAGTTCTTGTAAGTGTTCTATTTCTTCGCACTGTTTCTCCAGCCATCTATTTTCTGCCGTTCTTATCGCTCTTCTTATAGCAATTTGCATCATTCTGTATTTGTATCGACTGTCTGTGTTTTTGTATTTTGTTCTCTCTTCAAACATTGCTAATATCACGTCTGTCACCCATTCTTTCTTTTTGACCTTTTGTTTGTATCCTATTTCTTCTTTTGCTGTATTCATCATTATTTCTTCTATATCCTTTCATGTGTTGTCAAGGTTTATCTCCTCAGCTGATTGTGACAGGGCTAACGTTGTTAAGGTTTCATTCAATTTATTGCCTACTTTGCTTTTGATGGTGTCGTCTTTAATTATATCATAATCTGTCCTTGGTTCTTGTTTTGGTTATCTATTATTAGCTATTTTGAATTTTCTTACGAGAAGGACATGGCCTGTTGGGATGTCGCCTCCAGGGTATGTACATGTTCTTGTTACTTATGTTCCGAATCGTTTGTTGATGAATACGAAGTCTATTGGGTTTATAGTTATATCTTCGGGACAGTATGCTGGGGCTCTCCATATATAAAGACGCCTGGGTGGTAGTGTACCAAGTGTTAATTATTTTCGTGTGCTCCTATTGACAAGCCACCCACCTCATTTGATCCCCTCTCTCAATCCATAAGAGACGACTAGTTCATCTGGTATGCCATTTCCAACTTCAGCGTTGAAGTCGCCTAGTATGAGGTTTATTTCGTTTTTTTTTAACGTTTTTATGGATTAGTTCTCTCAGTTCTCCATAGAATTCTCCAACTTCTTCTTCTGATACCTCTGCAGTGGGGGCGCATACTTGTATTATGTTAATGTTAACCGGATTTGCTTTCAATCTAAGTAATGCCATGCGATCTGAGTGTGGGAGAAAGTTAATTACACTCGGAGGTAGTTTTTCAAGAATTATTATTCCAATTCCTTTCCGATTATTTCTGTCTTGGTTTCCTGAATAGAAAAAAAAAACACTTTTTCCTACGTCTGGCCACCATGTCTCTGCTACCCCAAGGACATCTATTTTCAAGCTGTCCATTTCTTGTATTACATTAGCCAGCTTCCCAGCTTCATATAGACTTTGTACGTTCCATGTACCAATTTTGATCTTTCTTCATAGATTTACTCTGACTACTTTTTTATCATTTAACACGTTTTCCCCGGAGATCCGATTGGGAAACTGTTTTTACTTCCGGAAAATTTCGAGTTAACTGAGGTCATTTTGGTTCTCTTGGGATATCTATCTTACAGATCTTTAATACCGTGGTTTCCCGTTGCCTTCCGTATCCTTATGCCGTTGACTGAGTTCTTGCTTCATCCGCCTTTAGAGCCAGTTTCCCAACCCTAGGACAAAAGAGTGCCCTTCCATTCACTGGCTCCTCCACCCGAGGTTGTTGGCCAGTAAATAGGGGATTGCTTATACCGGCAATCATTCGGTCGTCAGAGCCTCGTTAGTCATTAACCAGGGAGCACCACTCGAAGATGAGGTTGACATTTCAATAGGAGAGGCTATATTAGGCGCATCCTACCCCTTACTCCCCTGGGTAAGAACAACAAAATATCAATTACCAAGCTGGATCCCCAAAAGTACGACCTATAAAAATTTCTTAATAGAAAATCTCATATCAATGACTTGGAGATTGAACAGATCCCATATTTAATGTGGAAAACATTTCCACAAACTTGTAATAAAAGTTCATTCCGCGGAAAAATATCAATGCAATTGAAAGGATGTGAAAAAATAGAGTTGTGATATTCGATTCACATTATCGTCACCAATATCCTCTTTAGTTAGTGTTCTACTTTATTCTGCAATTATCAATTCCTCAAATCATATTTTATTCTGTAGAGATCTGGATAATAACCATAACGATTACTTCCTGAATATTCTCTTCTCAACTATTTTTCCACTTATAGTAATGGAGACGGTTCATTCGTTTTATATAGAAAGATTACAGAGTTGCGTTTTATGCTGCTCTCTCTAGAACTTTGTTGGAATATGCGATTAGTTCATATATCTAGACATTCGTTTTATACGTACCAATTCATCATATCGTACGAAACATGAAACGATGTCGATGCGATTTTTGCAATAAATCGAACAGCGAACAACGATGAGTTATTTTTTTGTGTGTATCACGATTCAATTTGTATCATTTTAACCGACGGTTTGAAGAAGGAACTCTTTTGCCGTTCAACTAGCTCCTAAAGACATTGACGCTGCCAAGCCAAAACAGCACAACCTCCAAAATGGTCACTTTTTTACCCAGCTGAACCGTTCAAAAAGATTTTTAAATCCGCATCGAACAGATAAAGCGGCTTTGATGAAAATATTGGTTTAAATTTTGCACAAACGCCAAGCGATCGTAAGATTAACATGGAGTAGTGTATATTTCCGGTTTATTAGTTACGGTATGTATTTTTGAGTAATATCTATTAAACTAACGTGCAATTTTTTTTTCAATAAGATTTTCAAAATTTGTATTGATTTTTACACTATTAATACAGCGTTTTCCTTCAAAAACTTATGAGGCGTTTGTGTCAAAACTAACTATTTGCAACGCAGTTGACACAAACGCCATATTTTCATAGTAATCATAAGGTTTTCAAAATTTGTATTGATTTTTACACTATTAATACAGCGTTTTCCTTCAAAAACTTATGAGGCGTTTGTGTCAAAACTAACTATTTGCAACGCAGTTGACACAAACGCCATATTTTCATAGTAATCATATTCCTCTACCGAACAGGACCTTTGCAGGTGTTTGACCGGAAGATTCATTAACAGCTGATCGAATGGCAATTAGGAAGAATTGAAGTTGTTGATCCCAATATTTTTGGTGTTCTGACACAACTTTCGACAGATAGTTAGCTATGGTGCGGTTCACTCGTTCCACCATTACATCAGACTGGGGATGCATGGCAGTGGTTTTGGTTTTCTTAATAACAAACCTTCGACAGACCTCTTGGAACAAACTGCTTCCAAAATTTCTTCCTTAATCCGAATGTAGCTCAAGAGGCACTCCAAATCGGCTGATTAACTTTTCGACCAGGACATTGGCGAAGGTCTTCTTGATTGGGAACAGGATAGACTTCAGCACACTTCGAAAAATAGTCCATCACTACGAAGAAGTATTTGTGCCCAAAGATAAATTAATTTGTAAAGACGTGTGTAATATTTTTTATTGAATTCATCCAAGCACTTTCGACATTACGTCATCATCAGGGCTCTAAAATAAATCAAGAGTGACTGATCGTCACTCGCGCCATGTCACGTCTCGACTCCGCCCTCTTCTAAATATTTTTGCGCTAGACGACAGACACTCTACCGCAAATTTCGTCTTTTTCCTCTCCCCGCCATTCTATTTTTTTAATTAATTAAAAAGTATATTATCTACAGGCAACGTATGCATACATTTGCCATATAATTTATATATGATCTTCCATTTGCAGCATCAATGATAATGTTCCATGTATTTATTAAAAAGATATTCAGTTCTAAAAAATAAAAGTTGTAACTTTTGTAAAAATATTTCTAAAGTTGAACGTTGGTCATGTGTTGTTTCGATATTTCGGTAAGAGAATCAATCGGTGATTCATTTCTTGCAGGTGTGGTGGTCGATGATTGAGTTTCATCCGCACTGATGCCCTGAATCTCGAATCGGCGTTATTCTTAACCTCGTTTCCAACGTCATGCATACGCAAGCTTGTGAATGCTTTATTTGCGAATAGTTCCTAAAATGATGTTCTCGAGCAACGTTACTAAAATCATCGAATTGTATCGCTCTCACAACAGCGTCAGTTGACGTCACAACACAAATGTCATTTGCCATTTAGTTATGTCAAATGTAAATAAGTTTTCAAATATGAAATATGTTATCAGTTTCTCTTATAAAAATGAATTCTACAATCAGTTAATCAGTTTTAAACCCAGATTGATGAACATTAGTATCCCGAGCAACTTGTGAAAGCCAATTTCTTACTTATAAATACTAAAAAATTTATGCCAGAGATGAATGAATTAACCTCAACATATGTTTCGGTAAATGAAAAAACACTATAATTATACATAAAATATATGAAGTGGATAGACATTGCAGAGAATGAAGAGGTATTGAAGATATTAATTTCATAAAACTTTTTTGGTTGTGTTGATAGGAAGAATTTGACAAAAATTTTGTCATCATACGAACTATACAAGTGTTTATTTCTGGATTCATATGTATGTGCAGGTAAGTTAATTTTATTTTTCACAGTATTTCACAGATGCACACAGAAAATATAATTTCTTCAAGTCAAAGATTTTGTTCATATTATACAGCGCATCACTGGGGCACATGCTGAAATTAGACATAATAGTCTAAATAAAGCTTCTTTGTATAATATCTAGGGGACCTATAAATGTTCTGGAAGCACATTTCCAAGACAATAGGCCATACCTGACATGGCTTTCACTAAACCGTAGTACAATGTCTGCAAATATCGATATGATACATATATATTTTTTAAACATTTGAATTTATAAAGCATAATCTCTAGTTTTTTTGTATAAAAAATATGTGAAGCCATTCTTATGCTCTAGAATTGAGAAATTCCGAATATGTTTAATTAAAATTTAGAGCAATTTATCATGAAACCAACCCTCAATTAATCTTAGATCATTTTCAACTATTTTAAATCATACCAATTATATCTATTTCATAAATAATGGCTGTATCGTCAGCGAATATAATTGTATATCCAGTACTGCTCACTGAAAACAATTCATTTATACATATATTGAATAACGCAGAATCCAAAATTGTTCCTTTCTTATAATCATACATTTATTATGTTAGTTTCAAGATAACGTCTTGGGTAGAATTTTTTTGTTTAAAGCCAAATTGGTTAGTTGAAACTAAATTATATTTATTTTATAAGAATCAAGTCTGTTTCCTATTATTTTCTCAAATACCTTTGACATATGTGGAATTGGAGATATAGTCCGATATTTTATACTTAAAGTCTTATCTCCGCTTTTATAAATTGGAGTAACAATCGTTTTTTTTAATAACTTGGGCCACTTTCCCTTTTCCATACGATGGTTAATAATTATGTTAGTGGATCAATTATACAGGATTTCCTTAGTAATCTAAAAAATTGTAGTGGGCACTTCGTCACTCCATTTCAAGACGAAAAGTTCTTATAAACATGTGTGATGAGTCTTGTCGGTAATTAGATACAGGGTGTTGAATTGTTTTATTATTTCAATTTTTATGTTTTATAATTCGGTTTGTAATGCCGGTGGAAAAGTGCCGAATTTTTTTGCTAATTTCATTATTACCAATTCATAAACGTGGCCGCCCAATTTGGCTTAAAATTTTAATTAAAAATCATCCTAAAAAAATTCGCAGCGGCTAAGTTTATGAATTGGGAAGAATGAAATTAGTAGAAACAAATATGTGCCGACGTAAGTTTTACATCATTCAATTCATCAAAATTTCTATGTACCCATCTGTTGAATACTTCTGGTTTATTCAAAGTGATGGTGACTTCTTCTATACATCCAGAAACAGAGAAACTGATACAAATATTTTCCAATGTCCATTTGATAACGTCCAAAGGCAAAAAATCTACAAGCTACGAAAACCTATTGAATGAAAAATTTTGGAAAGGATAAAAATCTATGATAATTATTTTGGTTGTTATACTAAGGCGTGGGCCTTCTTTGAGGTTTCAAGAAAGAAGTTCATGCTTCAATTAAATATCTGCATAATCTTTGTGAAAACTGATGTTCAGTCAATGTCTTAAATGGGTTAATATTTTCGAAACGGTTGTGTCTGTTAATTTGTTCATCTGCATTTTCTAAATTCTTCAAATTGGCTATATATTGTAGGTCATCCATTTCAAAATTGTTTAATCGGCCTCAACTAATATTTCTTCAATTAGAATACGGATATCAGAATTATAATAATTTTACTTCTAGCCTTGAATATCAAGATGTACTTCACAAAAATAACATATGCATATGAACCTCGGGAACATAACTTATTAAAAATATCTATTGCTGTTGAATCGCATGCAAGTCGTTTGTGATCAACACACTCTACTCATTGTTAAACACACATAATCGCATTTTATTCTATTCCAGATCGAAGGAAGTACACCTGTTAGAAAAAATAAATCTGTGAATAGAAGATGTGCAAAAACAAGAGTAAAAGCTTCAACTCCTTCACACATAGCCGAAAAATATAATAATATCAGTTGATAAATGGTTAGCAATTGCAGATATGTTAAGAAAAAAGGTAGCAGCTGATGTCAGTAGGAAAAAAGAACATATTCTCTGAAAACTAAGCTTCTTCAAAAAAAAATGAATGAAACCAAACAAAATTAAAATTATTTAAAAAACAATCTTCATTATTGTTATTTGAAGATAAAAATAGTTAAAAAAATTGTTATACTATAATTTTTTAAAAAACCTTCATTTTAGTTTTCTCGTTTTAGACCAAATAGAGCTGAATTCCTAATATTTTTATTGTGACCAAAATTTTGTTTTGGTCTGTCAAATGTCTCATAAAACTTATATAGGTTTCTCATTTTTAGTTGGTATATGTGTTGTTTTATTTTTGTCATTACCAAAAGTTATAAATAAATAAATGTGTAATTCAAAATATATTCAATTGAAAGCCTCATTATATTCAGAATTATTTATTCTTGTAAAATATTTTTAATACCTTCTTTATGATTCTTGAAGCTGAGGATATTGTTATCTCAGCAATAGCACTCAGGTATCCTGTAGTAAAGTAAAATCTCAGGCAACACAATAATTGATTTATTAGCGATACAGAATCATTACTAAAAGTTGAACAACTAAATTTTTTTTTTTTAATTTATCATTTTGATGCTTTTTGAAAACTTACATATCACTTGGAAATTCGAAATATTCTTCAGTCACCGTTCCTTTATATAGCCAGTACCTTCTAAAAGAAAGTTAAATTATCTATCCTATGGAAGTGATCACTTCTCTTGTATATTTTTCAAGGAAATCCATGTTTTATTATTTCCAGTATATGCACATCATCATTAAAAATATCCTTTTCAACATGTACGTCATAGTATTTATAGTTCATCTTTTTCTTTATTTTTCTGGATAAATTAGCTTAAACCTTAGGCTATATGTGGTTAGGTACAACGAAACCTCCATAGGTAAACCTTTAGAATATATTGATGGATATATAAACATGAGGCTTAAGGATCAGTTTCACCCAAATGGTGTTGTTAAATTCTCAGGAATTAATTTTAAGGAAATATTTTAAAAATTGTTGAAGACACAATTAAAATTTTCAATGAAAAAGTAATCTAATAATTATCAATCTATCACCAATTTACTGTAAATAATGGTGTTGCAACGAAACTTTATTATTTAAAAAAATAAAGTCGATAGGAACATGAGTATTGAAAATTGAAATATACTTTATGACTAATATCACTGAACACTACCATAGAGCAAGTAATAATTGTATTGTTTTTGGTCACTACATTAATTTTATTGTGCATCTTCGACTTCTTTGTCATATACTTCCAGTAAATGGGTCTCATTTTTATCTTCATCAGAAACGACATCATTAAAATTTCCCAAAAATTGGGAAGAAATTTATGGTTTGGGAATATTTCCTTATAAATTCCGAATTAGGAATATTCCCTTATACATTCCTCATTGGGAATATTCTTACTTAACATCACTAGTTTCACCACCTTCTGATAAGTGTCATGTAATTTACTAACTACGTTTGTTTTGGTCACTTGGCATAAAATAAGAAAGGACAATACTTCTTTCCAAGCTATCAGAAGGTAGTGAGATGTAAAGAAGGTACCAGCATAGAGAAAGTAATTTCTTCTTCATTTGACACTACCTCTATTTGAAATACTGATTAAAGATGGAAACACACATTACATGACTGTGCCAGGACTACTGCAAGTAGTTTGTGTATTTAGCACATAATAATGTCTAACTTACAATTTTTTGTATATTATTAAACTGCAATTTATTTTATTTTGTGTATTTAGCACTTGATAATGTCTTACTTACAACTTTTTGGATATTAATAGACTGCAAGAAGTAATTATATTTTAATGTAAGTTGGAATGTACCTACCTTAACAAATTTAAAAATACTACAAATATAACTCAACAGTAAAATAATAACCTCAAAAACAAGATTTTGTTTTTTATTAAACTATTTATTTTATGGAAAAAAGCGTAATGGCAATCTCAATATGTCTCATATAAGTTTATAAAAAAATTACACTTAATTATCCTTAAAAAAAAATATTTCTAAATATTTAAAATGCCTACTTGTCACTTTTCTCTTCAAATGTTCTAACATAAATTTCTTTTAATATACTTCTCATTTCTGCTTTCATCTTCTCAACTTCCAGGTTTTCTATCTTTGATTTTCCTTGAATATTCCAATTTTTAATAATATGCCACATACAGAGAAGTCTTCTTGGTGGGGGGATATTGCACCAGTTATACATTTGGTCCACACATTGTAATATTTTGCCTCGTCATCGCTTATTATGTATTTGGATTTAATTGATTCGCCTAACCTATTCCTAAGAGATCCTGAAAAAGAATTCCTGTGACTTTTGATCTAACATATTAGTAACGAGATTGGAGTGTTAAAAGTGCCAGACCAGACACGAGTTAAGAATAAAGACATGTTCATACGAACAGACTAGAAATGCAAAAAAACACGATTTCGAGAGAAATGATTGAATTTATTAGTTTAATTTGTTTCTAGAGAATGTTTTTCAGTATTAGTAAGTTTGTTTTAGACATTTTATGGAAAATATTTTAGGTTAAAATAAGGAATAATAAGGAATTTAAGTCCAAATTTGACATAATTGTCAGGTTTAGTCTCTCTTTGGCATTTGTAGCGTAAGCCTCGCAAGAATTTTGTCCAACTCAGATAAAAAATAATCGGAGAAGACTCGAAGAAACGCAGTAACTGCTAAAAAAATTGTACATACCTGGAAGTTTAATCCTCATATCAGAAATTTGAGTTTACTTGGTTCCTGATCAATAAGTTCTCTCATTTTTTTTCCAATCGAAATTTGAGATTAAGTTCACTGTTTGTCATCTCTCTCTGAACCACAGCTCAGTCGGAACAATAAAAACAAATAGCTCACTTTTCTATTTGTGTACTAGAAACTTGTAAGTTTGAATTTTTAATAACCTGAAATCGTGATATACGTTTAATGTTTTGATCTGTTAATAACTATGAATGCATGATTTGGGGGTCCGGTGAACTATAGGGAGACACGAATTTTTGACTGATTTTGCGAAAAATCAATAGTACTCACCTATTTTGAAGATTATCCGTCGAAAAATTTGCGGGTTATACACAATTTACAGAGAAAAATCCAAAAAAAGATTTTTTTCGTCACGTGAACCATCACTTTTGGATTGAATATTTTATACAAAAAACAATTTAAATGTATCGCACTGTACAGGAAAGTGATCAACAATACATATTCTCACAAATTATAATAAAATTTCAGTTAGTTTGCTGATAATATTATTTAAAGTACCACTTTTATAAATATATATAATTGTAAGACAACAAATTTGTATGTGAATAGTTTTAATGACAGAATTGACAGATACCTTTCCGTGAAACGTAATGCATAACCAAAACCATAAATCTAAATATGTATTCTCTAACATTTTCGTTTCATCATTCAATGCGAATGAGAACATTTTAAATTTGTTAGTTCATTATAGAAAATAAAATTGTTTGAACCATTTAATTTTAAATGTATATCACGTTTGGTTCTCTTCATTTTATACTTTATAATATACCATGAAACCAAAACTTGAACATTTATATCAGTAGGGGTGCGTTCACAAACCAACGTCTTGAGTGTAAGAGTTATACTTAGGTACAAAGTGACCGTTCATAAAACATTTAATATATATCTCACACTCTGTAACACAGCGCTCATAAACGCAGAAAGTGTACTCTTAGTTACTCACTCGAGATCGAGGAAATGATTACCCTGACATGCGTAATTCGTATTACACAAATGTTCATGTTTATAGAGGTTAATGCGTTGAGGTTAGCTATAAGTTTCCATCAGCAGAATATTCTCAAATTCCATTGATAATAATGTTAAAGGTTAAAACACTCGACAATTCCTGTTTTACGCAACCAACGTAAAATAATTTCAATGTCTAAATCAAATTTGGACAGTATCGACCTACAAATAGGTAGGGCGCGCTCTAATCGTTCAAGTTGGTTTCTGCCTAGGTTTCTACCCGGCGTTTGACTGACATGTTACCCTGTCAGAGTTCTTTCCTCACCCCGCCAATATATTATGAATGCACTCTAGCAGTCTAGCGTATATATACAGATATGCAACCAACAAAACAAAATACGATACTTTGTAGCATGGTTGCCAGCTGTAATCGACTACTTGAGAATCATGGTATTTTTTACATTATTATCAAGATGCGAAATCAAATATTTGATCAAAATATATCTTGATTGAATGAATTTAACCTGAACTCAAGAAAATAAATGAAATTATAAACACATTTATATATGATGATATATTTATATTGAGTATTTGAAGAAGGACAATGAAATATAATCATCGCATTCATCCTTCCCCTTCATGAAAAATATTCAATACTTTGTAACGCGCACATCAGGTTATTCAAGAAGGGGAAGGGAATATAATCATTGGATTCACCCTTCCCCTTCTTGAATAACCTAATAGGGGAAGGGCGAATGTATGCATTCGCCCTTCCCCTATTAGGTTATTCAAGAAGGGGAAGGGTGAATCCAATGATTATATTCCCTTCCCCTTATTGAATAACCTGATGTGCGCGAAGGATGAATCCAATGATTATATTCCCTTCCCCTTCTTGAATGATATTTGATTTCGCATCTTAATAATAATGTAGAAAATACCATGATCCTCAAGTAGTCAATTACAGCTGTCAACCATGCTACAAAGTATCATATTCTGTTTTGTTGGTTGCATATCTGTATATATACGCTAGACTGCATTCATAATATATTGGCGAGGTGAGGAGAGAACTCTGACAGGGTAACATGTCAGTCAAACGCCGGGTAGAAACCTAGGGAGAAACCAACTTGAACGATTAGAGCGCGCGCCCTACCTATTTGTAGGTCGACACTGTCCAAATTTGATTTTGACATTGAAATTATTTTACGTTGGTTGCGGAAAACAGGGATTGTGGAGTGTTTCAACCTTTAACATTATTACCAATAGAATTTGAAAATATTCTGCTGATGGAAACTTATAGCTAACCTCAACCCACAGAATAACAATTACTGACGCATTAACCTCTATAAACAAGAACATTTGTGTAATACGAATTACGCATGTCAGGGTAATAATTTCCTCGATCTTGAGCGGGTAACTAAGAGTACACTTTCGGCGATTCCCGTGGTGCGTTTATGAACGCTGTATTACAGAGTGTGAGATATATGTTAAATGTTTAATGAACGGTCACTTTGTACCTAAGTATAACTCTTACACTCAAGACGTTGGTTTGTGAACGCACCCCTACTGATATAAATGTTCAAGTTTGGGTTTCATGGTATATTGGTATATTATAAAGTATAAAATAAAGAGAACCAAACGTGATATTAATTTATAATTAAATGGTTCAAACAATTTTATTTTTTATAATGACCTAACAAATTTAAAATGTTCTCATTCGCACTGAATGATGAAAAGAAAATGTTAGAGACTTCATATTTAGATTTATGGTTGTGGTTACGCATTACGTTTCACAAAAAGGTATCTGTCAATTCTGTCATTAAAATTATTCACATACAAATTTGTTGTCTTACAATTATATATATTTATAAAAGTGTTAATTTAAATTATACTATCAGCAAACTAACTGAAATTTTATTATAATTTTTGAGAATATATATTGTTGATCACTTTCCTGTACAGTGCGATACATTTAAACTGTTTTTTGTATAAAATATTCAATCCAAAAGTGATGGTTTACGTGACGAAAAAAAATCTTTTTTTGGATTTTTCTCTGTAAATTGTGTATAACCCGCAAATTTTTCGACGGATAATCTTCAAAATAGGTGAGTACTATTGATTTTTCGCAAAATCAGTCAAAAATTCGTGTCTCCCTATAGTTCACCGGACCCCAACTAGAAATAACCTTTAATAATTTTCTTTTTGATTCATCTTTGCATTTAATAATATTTTTTGTTTGGTATCATAATTACCTAACTTCACTAAAGAATTAACCATAACCAAACTTTTGAAGTGTTGTTGTCATCTGTGTCATAGATCTCAACTCATATTTCAATTTGTATTCTAGAACATAGATAAATTGAAACCTCTATGAAAATTTACTTGACACTAGTTAAAAATCAATTAATTACATCTACGACCATAAAGTTATTTTAAACTTAGATTTACCATACATAATTACGACGATCAGTCCTCAATTATTTGTGTGTATAAAAACCAAAATAAATAACGGCACTAATTTGGGGCTGTTGTTTCTAGAAAATTTCATTCTTCCATTCACTCATTTAAATCATAATAAATGTCGCAACCAACGCGTGATTCTAAGAAAAATAATAGTACTTAAAAAACAATATTTATTATATAAACATAGAAATCCATAATAATATATCGATATTTTTCATTCCGTGCCCATCCCTATCTGAGTCCCATTGACCCCTACCTTCTAAAAAAAAATTTATTAACAATTCCTGGACAAGTCTAACGCTGGGTCCTCATGTGCGGACTATAAGCAGTGCGCACTGGCGTTCAATAATGTGGTTGGTTGAAATAAAAAGTGCGCTGTGCTGTCACTAATCGTGCGGATTATGCCAATAATCTGCTGAAAAGTAGAATTTGTCTCTAGTTTTCGGGGTACTCGTGGCGTTTAATGACAGTAGTGAGCACGTCCTAGAAAAAGACATTGTTGACCACGTTGGGGAATTTTCCTTTTCAGGTTATAATGATTGCGGTTTGTTTGATTTTCATTTATTTTTTTCATAGTATTGAAGCTTTGTTTTGTCATGAATATTTCTATCACCCAAAATCTCTTTCTTCTACTAATTACTGTTATTTATTTTTGCAATTGATGAATTCAATGTAACTTTACTAGATTCTGCTTGATTGCAGATCTTCTCCATGAAGGACATTTCGATAATTTGATTGCCAAATTAGGTAGGTACATATCCCTTTCTATTTTATAAGTATTCAATTAAAAACAATAAAAAATAGAATAATAATCAACTTTCAACTATTCTCTATTTGTAAACAAACTGTCTACGCTAAAACGGAATAAACAGAATTCGTCAGGATCTAGTACGCCGAAACGAGATGAGTATTGCGCTGTCAAATTGAGTCCGCTTCAAATCCGCCCATGATGACCCGCCTTCAATAGGTGCTTTTTTTTTAGTGAGATCTCAGATCACTTCAGTTAAGGTGATCTGACATAAAGTGATGTGAGTAAGCACCAAAAAGAACGACATCTCAATTGAAGCGCGCGATCTGTCGACGCATGCGTGAATAAGAAACAAAACATATAATAATAATAATGTTATTGTATCCATAATTTGTAACAAAAGAAAAATAGATTATGTGTGTTTAAATGTCAATGGTTAAAACTATAGATAACCTTGGTTAAAACTACAAATAACCCAATCAAATCAAATATTTGTTCATCCCCTCCACTTTATTTCCGACGCAAGTCCAACTGATTCCCCCTTACAACACACTTAGCATCGGTGAAGGGGGAGGAAAAATCTCAGCTCACTTAAAGTGAGTAAAACAACAAAAAAACGCTCCCATTACTGAGGTGAGCTGAGATTAACTGAGATCTCAGTCAAAAAGAACGCACCTAATAGGTAGGAAAAGTTTTAAAAATCCACCGATAGACTCTATCGATAGATATAGTTTTCCTGGTTTTCTATATCATTGCACAGTTATACTGATCTTAATTGGAAAAATGATATCCAGGATATCACCATAGGGCTAATAATATCTAAGCTTCAATATTTGTAATATCACATCTTCTTCTTTTTTCTATAAACATATATTAAGCCAATCACAAGTTAGGTTACTTCTTGGTCTAGCCAAAAATATAACTACTAAACATCAGGTAGGCATAAAATGAAATGTAACTTCTGTCATTCTGACGATGATATTGATTTATCGAAACAATTGTCAATTTTTTAGAATTTTCAATAACTTGTATTATATTGTGGAATTAACTAGAGACCTTGAGTTTCATTTAAAAACACTATCGATAGATGTCTGTGATATGTCAGATAAGTGTCAGGTAGAATGAAATTGATCCATCGGTAGACGATTATAAGAACGTATTGGTTAGATTTTATGGTAGATTGAAAAAAATATAAAAAAGAAAGAAGATAAATTTGACAATAACTTTCAAACCAGCCCAGCAGTCATCTTTATTATTATTGACGCAAGTAAATTTTTATTTTTTGTATTACCAGGGACATGTCTATAAAATAAATATACAATGTAATTTTTTAATTCGATATAAAATTTCACCTCGTAAAAGCATGACGTGCGTATTTAGGTCAACCATTACTTTAAACATTTCACCATTATAGGATAATTTCATTTCATAATAATTTTCATTAACAAAAAAAACAAGTATTAAATTTTTAACAAAACAAAACCACTAACCTCAATAAATAAACAATCTTTGTAAGATTGTTCATTGTCATTGCATATGATTGATGATTGTGCTTTCCCCTACCAAATCTACCAGATTTACCGAGTCTAAAGCCCGATAGAACTGATCGATGTTCGATAGAACTATCGGTGAATTTAAGAACGCTGGGATGATTCTATCGACAATCTATCGGAGAATTTAAGAAAGGCTTTGGTAGACACCGTATGTACCGATAGATGTATCGGTAAATTTAAAAACTTCTCTAAACTGAGTGCGTACTCTGTTCAAAAGTTCTGTTCGATTAAGTTCTGTTCGGTTATTGTTGTCAGAGTTGCACTCCAGTTACACGTGGTCAAATTACAAGCGACGCAGTCGGAGTGGGTCCTCAGTTCAATATTATTTGCCCCAAAATGAAAGACGGTGTAGTCCTGTCCGTTCAGTTTTAAGTGGCGCCAAATACACAAAATTTCGAATAAGAAATGCTAACCGAATTACTTTCATCTTCCGATTCTATAGTTCATCTGAAGAAATGTTTCTGATAAATCCTGAAGGAAAAATCCAGATACTCGATTTTACTAATATGATAGGAAATATTCAGATAAAGATGAAAATGTACCATTTTTCGTTGAAAGACATTTTAACATTTTCATTAAAGTTTTTTCTATCTACTTGAAGAGTTAATGTGTATATTTCATTAATTATAAAATATATATTCCCCATGCTGCTGTTCATGTTCAAATGGTGTCTTGCTCCTTGCTTTTTGTTTGTTTTCCGCTTTTTGACCGAAAGTTGCGTTAGAAACACTGCACTCGCAGTTTAATGGATGTTCGATTAAAGACGCACTTTTTATTGCAATCAAGTGAACTAGCATGCCCTCTCCAAGTTTTGTGACGTCATTTCAGGGCAAACTGAACTCGCCTACTTGTAATTTTCACTAATTTTTTACAAGTGCTCAACTACTGATCACACTTGGTGATCACGTAATGAGAATGCGCATAGTTTCTGTCAGCTATCGCGGCACACTAAACATGGAAGAAATATGTATGTTTAGGGTAGTTTAACCATGAAAATGTGCGAGAAAAAAGATACAGGCGCAATCTGAACTTCCCTAGATTAGAGATTTACTACAACGAATGGCTGAGTTCATTAAACATGAATTGCAATAAAGTAGTTTAAAACTTCAAAAGATGAATTTAGCGCCTTTAATCTGATATTAAGACAATAAAAAATATGTAAAGTTAACGACGAGGGTAGGATCATCATAAGAAAAAAATTGTGAACGCGAGAAGATGTCTACACCAAATGGTAAGTGAATATCGATCTGCAAAAACAGGCTTAAGCCGACAAGTGCCATATTTCATGAATGCAATATCACATATCTAATGGTCATTGTTACAGTATGGTGAAAGATAAAAAATCCTCATCATGGACAATGATTGATGACGAGACAATCACAAAACAAAGATGGCCTGTTAATGCCAAAAACTGCTACATATTAATTTTTAATGATGCCAAAAATTATACTTTTAATTTAAGAAAATAGAGCTTAAGATTTCATTTACAGCTCTGAATAATAAATATTCATAAAAATCGTTTTTATTTAAAATTGATTATATTGTACTTTTATTAACACATCAATTTATCTTCAAATTAACAAACATTAAGAATCGATACACAGCAGTAAAAAAAGTTTATACTTGCTAGATTATCAGTAACTGATGGGTTTTAGCAGACGGTGTAGATTCATGTGAATAAAAGAAAAAGAGAACGATGAATTTGCTGGATGGCAGTCAGTATTTAAGGAAATAATGACTCCATATTAGCAAACTAAAAATCACTTGGGAGGACTGTGGTGGCTTAGAGGGGTGGAGGGGACCACACTAAAATGTTTATACAAAAATCTGAAAAATACACTTCAAATTTGCTAGTGGCCACACTTTATCTAGTTTGATTAAACAATATTAAAACAAGTGAAGAAAATATTTTGTGGATAGTCTAGTCTTAGAAAAAAATATTTTCGATTAAAAACTATTATCTTGTCACACTCTGGAGAAATGAAACTAAATGAACAATAGAACGAATTAAAAGATTGAAATACTACCAAAACTGCTATCTACGGATATCAGTGTAACTTTGCGCCATGTAGACGTCTCAAGTGACTCTAAAAAGATTAATAAAATTCCATTTAATAAACAATTAAAATACCTAATTAAATTTAAATCACAAAAAATTTTGAAATCACGTGAAATACCATGTCGTATATTAAAGTTATCCACCTTTTTCTATTTTCAATTGATACTTACCAAAAAACATTCTTCCAAATAATTCTCAATTTATTGACTGAAATTTATTCAAATAAAATTTTTATATATGCATAGTTATTTCACAACTAATTTTAAGCTGATCTAAAAAATGATTTGGAAAGAAAAAAAAATTATAAGACTTGGCCCAATTTTTTGCAGCCTTATACGAAAAATTGGGCCAAGTCTTATAAATTTTTTTTCTTTCCAAATGATTTTTTAGATCAGCTTAAAATTAGTTGTGAAATAACTATGCATATATAAAAAATTTATTTGAATAAATTTCAGTCAATAAATTGAGAATTATTTGGAAGAATGTTTTTGGTAAGTATCAATTGAAAATAGAAAAGGTGGATAACTTTAATATACGACATGGTATTTTACGTGATTTCAAAATTTTTTGTGATTTAAATTTAATTAGGTATTTCAATTGTTTATTAAATGGAAATTTATTCATCTTTTTAGAGTCACTTGAGACGTGTACATGGCGCAAAGTTTTACTGATATCCGTAGATAGCAGTTTTGGTAGTATTACATATACTACAAACTACTGTCCTATCAATCTAACATAACAGTAAATGTGACTTACTTCGTCAATCGGTCCAGAGACGTATTAAAATTGTGTATAAAGAACAAATTACAAACACTTACACATATATCAAATTTAAAAGGACACTACTCAAACCATGTCGACCAACTAATGGAATTTTAATTCAGGTTGTTGAAATAAATAGAAGAAAAAGTAACATTTTTTGTTGACTCAAAAACCCGATCCTAAAACGAGGATTATTATCATGATGAAAAATGGTAGTGTATAAAGTTACACAGTTCACAAATATATTGGAAATTACTGAGTGAAAGTTAATAAAATTGAAATAAAATTAAATTGACTGATACAATTTAAAATCCCAACACAAAGGTTTAGCTATGGGTAACCCCCTGTCTCCTCTGTTAACGGACCTTTTTCTTGATTCTTTGGAAACAATAATTTTAAATAGTAATCATAAAATAATCAGCTGGTGTAGATATGTAGATGGTGTTTTGGCCTTTGTAGATGGTACATCTGATGATTGTTTCAAGATTTTAGATTTCATTAATGGTTTGCATCCACGCATAAATTTTACAGTCGAATTAGAATTAGATAATCGGATTGACTTTTTAGATTTGACACTTACTATATTAAACAATAAAATAGACTTTAATATTTACAGAAAACCAACTGAGACTGACCATATCATTCCTTCAAACTATAAACATCCTTTTCAACACAAAATGGCCGCCATATACTCCTATGTACATAGGTTGATCACAATCCCTATGGCGCCCCACAATTTTGATAAAGAATTTAACATCTTGAAGCAGATCGCAGTTAACAACGCCTATCCTTCAAATATTATTGAGAACACTATTAGGAAAATAAAACAAAAAGACATCAGACAACTGGCTAATCAATCTGTCGAGGTGATTTTCGATTTCGCTCAGTCCCATTCATGGGGAAGATTTCATATGAAATAAGCAACATTTTTAGAACCTGTCAAGGTAAAATTGGGGTTTCTTTTTCATCTCAAAATACCATAAAATCACTTCTTTCTAAGACCAAAGATAAGTTACCCAAACTCAAACAGAGCGGTATATACAAAATTCAGTGTATTGATTGTGAGGCTGCATATATTGGTAGAACCATAAGACCTCTTAATATACGTATCAACGAACATTTAAATAGGACAGAACAATCTGGCTTTGGTCATCACCTCACATTTAATTATCATAGTTTCTCACCCGTTGATAATAGCAGAATTTTGCACAATTGTTTTTCACGGAATTTCCACAAACTTAACCTTCTGGAAGATCTAGAGTTATACAGAGAGTGCAGAAAGAACAATTATTGTATCAACACTCAGATTAATATTAATTCAACTTTCACACCTCTTTTGAAGTTGTTCGGGGCGTGCCTTATGGATAAGTCTGTGCGATTTGTTTCGTATAATTTGTATCCGTGTTTTTATAATGAGCTCAATTTTAAATTGTATCAGTCAATTCAATTTCAATTTTAATTTAATCATTTTGTGTTTTATTTTAATTTTATTAACTTTCACTTAGTAATTTCGAATATATTTGTGAACTGTGTAACTTTAGACACTACCATTTTTCATCATAATAATAATCCTCGTTTTAGGATCGTGTATTTAAGTCAACAAAAATGTTACTTCTTCTTTCATTTATTTGAACAACTTGATTTAATATTCCATTAGTTGGTCGACATGGTTTGTGTTGTGTCGTTTTTAATTTGATATATGTGTAAATGTTTGTAATTTGTGGTTTGTTTACAATTTTAATACGTCTCTGTACCGATTGACACTGTAAATGTTAGATTGATAGGACAGTAGTTTGTAGTGTATGTAATTTATTTTAGAGCCCTGATGATGACGTAATGTCGAAAGTGCTTGGCTGAATTTAATAAAAAATATTACACACGTCTTCACAAATTCATTCATCCTTGTTAAAACAAGAGTGTGTACACTCCATATTTTGATTTTTGTATTTGTTCCCAGCATCACTTCGAGGTGAAGGTCCCAACACGTCCGCAGCAATTCTTTCAAAGCTGCTTCCAACCAAGTATTGCTGCATTTCAGTTCTTCGCCTTTGAGTAGACCCATTGCTTGCTGCACATACGGTACATCGTCGGCACCAATATTTGACGTCGTCTTTGAGGTTCGCCCAGTAGAATCTCTCTCGGACCTTCTGCAAAGTCTTTGTGACACCGATATGACATCCTCAGCTATCATCATGGAGTTTTTGAAGAATTTCCGGGACATTATTCCTAGGAACTACCAACTGTTTCTTCATTTCCGTTCCGTCAGAGTTTTCGACCAGTCTAACTAGTAGTCCATCATCTAAGGTCAACGACTCCCACTGTGTCAAATACGTTTTTGAAACGGAAGGATACGTAAATAATTCGCACTACGTTAAGCGCTGGTCCGCTCGCTATCATTCGCGGATCTTCTTTAGAACATGATCCCTTTCTTGGTGGTCTTTTATCTTTTGGTTCCAGTTGTCAGGGGTTACCTCAATCGGTGCAATTATTCCCTCGTGTTGTTCAAGGTGGTGTCTTGTACCAGGTCTATGCTAGATTTCAAAACGTATTTTTATAGTTTCTCTATCCATCTTGCTACCCGACCTTCCGGGCTTTTCAAGTTTAGAATCCATTTCAAACTGGCGTGATCGGTTCTAACCAGGAACCTTCTTACGTACAGATGAGTAAGTAAGTAATGTTTATTTATTTTGAAAGAAAGAAAAAAATTAACAATTACAGTTACGAATCAAATATACATGAATAAACATAAATAATCACAGAAGCTCTAATAGGAAATAACCTGAGCTTGTGTGTGATGCATTTATGTGTGCAGCTATGTTCAATCTATACATAAGTTCTATAATCTAATATTTAGAATAAACGTAAAGTATATATATATATATATATATATATATATATATATATATATATATATATAACAAAGAAGATCTTCTTTGTTATTTACTATGGGTCGGAAGGTTCATGGCGGGGAACTATATGCGCCTCCGTGTCGATGTTGGTTGTTGTCCTGAAAACTCGGGATCTTCCAATTGAAGACACAAATGAGCGTTTGGTTTCCCTGCTGAAATCCGTTATTTTGTGTTTTACCATGTTTCGATTAACATCTTTGCTCCCAAATTTCACATCCTTATTTGGTTATGCCGTGCTGAAGAGGCAAAATGAGCCAGAAACATGCATGTCCACGGTTACCACTCTATTTCAGTAGCCCTTATTTTGCGTGAATTACCCATGAATCTCTTTGTTGTTATATATATATATATATATATATATATATATATATATATATATATATGTTATATACCTTAAATTATTTAGTACATATCAAATAAATTGCTTATTCAGTATATTGTGTAACAACCTGTTGTTTATTAAATTGTTGAACCTTATTTTTGCTTACATTGTATTTTTTACCTTTTTGAATTGTTTAGTTATATTGTCAGTCTAGAATTTACTTCGAATCTTGAAACTTGTAACTTTTGTTAAATAAATAATTTTTTGAAAAACCTTTTTCCGTGTGTAAAAAGTTATTTGGTGCAGTCAGTAGGATATGTTAAACGGGCGTTAGTGAATATAACGATCAGTTCGTATCAACGATTTATTAACATACCTTGAGTGAATAATTGGGACTCTTGGTTAAGTGAATTAAGTAGCTTAACTCGAAGACAGTTGGCTCGTACGAAGAGGAATGTCAAGGGAATATTGGTAATTCCAGCTACAAGTACAACTAGATGGCGAAAGCACTCCAAATTTTCATGTAAGTACTTTATGTCGTATAGAGGAAATAATTGTTTATTTAACTCAGAAAGCTCTGACAACTCAGATTCTGATTCTGATTCAGATTCTGGCTCACAAACATATCGTAACCGTAAAATAAATATTGAATTATCAAAACCTAGATTTAAATTAAATACATTAGACAAAATGCCGGTAGATCAAGTGGTACCGCAATTAAAAAAGGAATATCTGGACATGATTCCAGAATTCCATGGCGAAAATGCTTTATTACCCAGATTCATAGAAATTTCTGAAAAATTAGTAAATGAATTTTACAATACAGTAGATTTAACAGACTTTCAAAATGAATATTTGATGTCTAGTATTCCATCTAAAATTAAAGGCCAAGCCGCAATGAATATTTCAGCTTGTAGTATTTCAAATTGGCAGAATTTGAAACATGCTTTATTGAACACATACGCTGATAAACGAGACTTTTACACGTTAAGTATTGAAATATCGGAATTAAAGCAAGGAAATGAATCACCTTTTGACTTTTACAATAGGATACAGCATCTACAAACATCATTATTCATGACACGCTCAAATGCAAGTGAACAAGCCATTTTAGGTAACTATTTTAGGAATTTAGCACTAAGAGTACTATTGCGCGGTTTAAAGGAACCTCTCGGTACACTAATGCGTACCAAGAATCCTAGCGATCTAAATTCAGCTTTAAATTTTCTAACGAGTGACTTTCAAGTTTATTTGAGTAATAATAATAACAATACACATTCAAAAAATTCATTTAATAAGCCTAAGTCATAATTTAATGTTACATCACATAACAAAAATAATTATCCTAATAATCAAACGGTAAGCAGACCAAATTTACAACATAATTATCAACCAAAGTTCAATAGAAATTCCAACAATGAAAATAATTTACCTAGTACAAGTAGAGATATAAATTTTCAGAATAGATATACTAATGTTTTCAAACCTAATAGAAATTATCAAATTCAAAAACCTAGTCCAATGAGTATATCTACTTTTAATACGTACAATAAACCCAATGTACAGAATAAAAATAATGGACAAAATCAATCGCATTTCGTACGTAATAGAAAAAATTATATTTCGGAAGAATTGCATAACATGAACGATACTGAACGTCCCACTGATCTTGAAGATTGTTTTTTAGAAGAAATTGCCTCGGAAGAGACAGACACGTAGAAATGTTTAATTTTACGAATTATGAAAGTGAATTACCGTACATAATATTTTCTGAACAAAATTCAAAAGTAATGATTGACACAGGTAGTACAAAATCTTTTGTAACACCTGAAATTGCAAAGAAATATTTTTCAAAAGCAACTATGAAAAAATCTTTCAAAGTAACTTCTGCTTTAGGCTCAAGTCAACGAAATTATTGTACAGTAATTCTATCTTCAAAGATATTTAAAATGAAAAATAAAATGAACTTAGAATATTGTATATTTAAATTTCACAATCATTTTGATTGCTTATTAGGTTTAGATAATCTGAAAAAATTAAATGCAACTATTGATTTAGTGAAAAATGTTTTAATTACGCCTTATAGTGAAATAAAAATGAATTATTTTAAAATCAGAAGCGAGAACACGAATTGTATAGTAGTGCCTCCGCGAACTGAACAAATAATTAAATTGAATATTGATAATATTATTAATGTCGATATAATTATACCTTATACAAAAATCGGAAAATTAGACATTCCCGAATGTCTTACAAAAGCGGAAAATATTCAAGCCGTATGCACTATTTTAAATCCGTCTGAGTCATATTTTAAAGTAGATTTAAGTGCTCCTTTAGAGGTTGAAGAGTTCTACGAATACGAACAAACCTTGAGCCCTAATTTTAATGCTATTTATGCAGAAAAATTCAAATTTGATATTAATAAAGTTCGAACAGAACATATGAATTCTGGAGAACGCAACGCTATTCTTAAATTAATTAAAGAATATTCTGACATTTTTCATGTTGATGGTAATCAACTAACTTTTACTAGTAAAATCAAGCATCAAATAAAAACTACAAATGATGTACCTATCTATACTGAATCGTATAGAAATCCAGAAGTATATAAAAAAGAAGTCCAAAATCAAATACAGAGTATGTTAGATCAAAATATCATAAGAGCCTCATCCTCACCGTACTCGAGTAGTATATAGTCGTCGTAGACTATCGCAAGCTTAACGGAATAACTATTGGAGATAGATATCCATTACCAAACATAACTGATCTATTGGATAAATTAGGACGTTGCCAATACTTCACTACATTGGATCTTGCCTCCGGATTTCGCCAAATTGAGATGGCTGAAGAAGATATACCCAAAACGGCTTTCACTACTGAAAACGGCCACTGGGAATTTTTGAGAATGACATTCGGACTAAAGGGAGCTCCAGCAACTTTTCAAAGACTGATGGACAACATTTTAAGAGGTATCCAAAACGAAAAATGTTTAGTTTATCTTGACGATATCATTATATTCAGTACAAGCTTGCAAGAACACATAAATAATTTAAAAGAAGTATTTGAGGTTACGCGAATCGAATTTTAAAATACAAATTGACAAATCCCAATTTTTGAGGAAAGAAGTAGCTTATTTAGGACATATTGTTACCCCTGAAGGTGTAAAACCAAATCCCGATAAAATAAGTGCTATTAAAAAATTTCCCATACCAAAAACTAGTAAAGAAATCAAAGTTTTTCTCGGACTTCTTGGATATTATAGAAAATTCATTAAAGATTTTTCAAAACTGACTGAACCTTTAACTAATCGTCTTAAGAAAAATGCAGTAATTAACATAAAAGATACTGATTATGTTAATTGTTTTGATACTTGTAAAAATATGTTATTGAATGATCCTATTTTACAATAGCCGGACTTTTCTCGTCCTTTTAATCTCACAACAGACGCAAGCAATTTTGCTCTAGGCGCTGTTCTCAGCCAAGGAAAAATCGGAACCGATTTACCTGTGGCATATGTTAGCAGAACACTCAATGATTCTGAAGTAAATTATTCAACAATTGAAAAGGAACTCCTTGCAATTGTTTGGGCTGTGAAATATTTCCGCCCATATCTTTTCGGAAGAAAATTCACTATAGTAACAGATCATAAACCACTTTAATGGTTATTTTCTTTGAAGGAACCCAATTCTAAATTAGTTAGATGGCGGTTGAAACTCGAAGAATACGACTATGATATAGTGTACAAGAAAGGTGCATTGAACACTTAAAGTGACTGTTTATCACGAATCCAGCTAAATATGAATGAAGTAAATTCTTCGGATAATCCTCCCAAAAAATTATCAGTTTATATGGAAAGATTTAATGACTCACTTTCGAATAATACTAAAAATAAAAATGTAGAAACCGAATCACTTATTGTAGAAGCTGAAGATTTTAATGACGAAGTTGATGACGATAATTATACTATTCACACTAACATAGAAAATCCTATGGCAGGAATACCTATTTCGGAATCTGCAGTAAATGTGGGAAAAAATCAAATTATAATCTCTGAAGTTCATTTTGAACCAGCTATACCAACTATAATTAAATTATACGAAACTAAGCAGAGAATTCTAGTACAATTTTCTAAAAATAACTTTGAACAAGACGTAATAAATTTTGTGAAAGAATATATAGCACCAAAAGCAAAATATCATATTTATTTTGAAGATCCCTTATACGAAAAATTCAGCACTGTTATACAAACATATTTCAAAAATTCACACATTTCATTTATCAAATGTAATAAGAAATTAATTGACATCCCTCTTAATTAAATCAAAGAAGTAATACAAAACTATCATGAAAGTAAACGGAATCATAGAGGATTAGATGAAACCTAAGATAATATAAAATCTCGATACTATTGGCCTAATCAAAGATCTTCTATTCAAACGTACATTAACGAATGCGAAATATGTCAAATAACAAAATATGATCGCAAACCCGTGAAACCATATTTTAATATAACCCCAACAGCTATTAAACCATTTCAAATAATACATTTAGACACTATCACTTTAGAAAATACGAAATTTCTAACTATTATAGACTCATTTTCAAAATACGGGCATTGTATAAATTGAACTAAGCCCAAGGTATAGAGATAGTTAATAATTTAATTAGATATTTCACCCACCATTGTATACCGGAACAAATAATATCCGATAACGGAACAGAATTAAAAAATAGTTTAGTAAAAGATTCATTGGAAACTCATAAAATTCAAATTCATTTTATCAGTTCACAACATCCTGAAGCAAACGGCATTGCCGAACGATTTCATTCAACAATTATTGAAATTCTAAATAATCAGAACGAATTTAAGATAGAACCTATTGAAATAAAAGTAAATTATGGTCTTTTGGCATATAATAATAGTTTCACTCTATAACGAAACTAAAACCATACGAATTTATTACAGGTCATTTAGAGAATAACTCTTCTTTTGATTTAGATATTGATCGACAATTAGTGAATAATCATATTCATAATCACAAAGAAAAAATGAAATTACTTTATTCTAAAATAAATAAATCATTGCAAGAAACTAAAGATAAAGTTATTTCAAAAGGTAATGAAAGTATAGAAGATCTTCAAGACCCTCTACCTACAAAAGTGTTTGTCCAAAATAAGCAGATTAAAAGTAAGACAAAAAATAAATATCAACCGGAAAAAATAAAATCCGTAAACAGAAAAAATAAAACTGCGAAAATTGTAACACGTCATTTTAATACCACTGAATGTGTGTGTGTGTGTGAAAAGGAGGGTTGGCATTGGACAGAATCCGTTTGCCACAGAAATGGTGTTAAATTAGGTCCCAATATATTTTCCGTTTAAATTAATTTAGATATCAAGTTTGCTTTCTCTGAGAAAAGTGATTAACTGATCTAGGACATTTTTATTATTCATACTTAGCAGAGTGGTTAAATTAAAGGGTTGAGCTATATTTCTGTTGGTGATGAAACGTAGAAAGTTAGAACGACTACTGCTATATTTTCCACATGAAAAAAGTATGTGGTTCAAGTCAGCAATGGATTCGTTGTCGCATGAACAGATGTTCGTTTCTGCTACACCAATTCTGTGAAGATGTGCTGGGAATTTAGCATGATTCAATTTCAACCTGGTAATAGTGACAGAGTACGCTCGGCTTACAGCATAGTCATCAATGTGTGGGACGCAATTCGGTAAGGTTGGATGTATTAAAGTGTAATGATTGTTAGATTTTTTGGTAAATTCTATCCAACTTTTTTCCCAACTTTTACGTGATTCAATTTTTCCTTTGTTAATTATGTCACTAAAATCGTATTTACCAATGACGTTCGGTAATTTAGTGGCTTCCTTGGCTAAAGAGTCAACTTTGACATTCCCCAAAATACCTGCATGACCTTTCACCCAGATGAAAATAACTATGTTCCCCTGTATGGACAGCTTGTGGAGGAGTTTCTTAATGTTACAAATGTTTAGAGATGTAGATAACTTTTCGTGGGATAGATTGCTAATAGCTTCAAGTACAGATTTGGAATCGGACATTATTAATGCATTTTGCGTAAGTTTTTGTTTGATCAACCACTGTAGTGCTTCTTCGATTGCAAAGATTTTGGCAGTGAAAATGGAACAAGTATCTGAGATTTCATATTGAAGTTTAGTACTGGTATCGGAGATATAAACGGCCGAACCAGTACAGCTTGTTGATTTTGAACCGTCTGTGAAGATTTTAAAGAAGCTATCATATTTATTGATTATTTCGTCAAGGCGAGATTGGTTGACAGTGTGGATTTCACTGTAAGTCGGAAATATGACTCTTGGTCCGAAGGTGATGTCTGAAAATTCAAGTTGAAATATGGGAAGTTTTTTATGAGGTGTGATCAGATCAATGCATTTATTGAAAATAACGTATGCATCCGCCAAGGGTGGACTATTTTTTTTGTTCCAATATTTATTTGGAAAATTTTCTATAGACAGTTGAGGGACTAATTGATTAAGGGTATTGTTATAATTGAAAAACTTTAGGTAACATAGTTTTTTAAAAGCTAAATAATTTCGTCTGATACCTAAAGGGGACTCTCTTGCCTCTGCAAGAATGGCTGGAGTGGGCGATGATTTTAAGGCTCCAATGCATATCCTTATAGCACTATATTGTACTCGATCAATTTTTTTTCAATGTACATTTGCAGCAGACCCATACAGGATACAGCCATAATCAAGTATCGACCGAATGTATGCCCGATAGAACAGGAGAGCGATTTTAGGATCAGCTCCCCATTTAGTTTTTGTGACACATTTCAACATATTTATCCCCTTTTCAGCTTTACTCTTGAGATGGTTTATGTGGCTACCCCACAAAAGTTTATTATCTAGTACAACGCCTAAATATTTATATTCTGTTCTGATTGGTATTTTGAGACCACTCAGAGTGAGCGTATCAGTGAGGTGCAATCTGTGTCTAGTAAAAAACATAACAGCTGATTTTTCTGGAGAAATTATTAAGGCGTGATCACTAAACCATGTCTTAAGGCAATATACAATATATTTCAGTACTTTGACACATTGATTATAGTTATCCTGTGTGGTGTAGAAACAAAAATCATCAACGTATTGTATGCATTTCACATCCGAATCAAAGATATTATGTAAACTATAAGTATATACATTAAATAGAAGGGGACTAAGAGCCGCTCCTTGAGGTAATCCGTGATTGGCAACCCTTGGTCCATGCAATACATTATTATTGTATTTTACGATTGCGAAACAAGTCTACAATGTCGTATGAAATCTGAGGATGAACGTTTAATGAAATTAAACTTTCAGTGAGAATGTTCAGATCAACCGAGTCATATGCGCCTTTTAAGTCCACAAACAGACAACCGACGTACAAGTTTTTCGAGAATGAATATTGTACATCTGAGACTAATTGGGAGACAGCTTCCATCGTTCCCATTCCACGTCGACATCCATACTGCGAATGTGGTAGTTTTGAATTGTATTCTAAATACCATTCCAACCTAGCCTTTATCATGCGTTCAAACGTTTTCATAATACAGGACATGAGCGAGATTGGGCGATAAGAAGATATATTATTTGGGTCCTTTTTGGGTTTTAAAATAAGAACAATGATAGTTTCTTTAAGCTCATCAAAGACGCGGCTATTAAGCCACCATTTATTAAAAATATCTAATAGTGCATTCTTAGCTATCGATGGTAAAAATGTGAGCATTTTATAGGTGATATTATCACTGCCGGGCGCCGTTCCACGGCGAGATAAGAGAGCAGATTCCAATTCTGATAAGCTGAAATGATTACAGGGACAATTGCTACAGTGAGTTATTTTTGTTGTGCTGGTGAATGTATTACTAGCAGTAGGAGGAGCAAAATAATCTAGTAACATATCTATCATCTCTGTGGATGTATATGATTGCGAATTACAATATTTTTTGTTTGAAATTTTTTTGATAAAATTCCATATTTTATCGATAGGTGTATTTTTATTTAAATTGTTAAGAAAGTCCTTCCAACTGTTCATACTTTTGGTCTTAAAAAGAAGTTTAGTTTGGGATTCGATGTTTTTGTACTTGAGGTAGTTATCCCAGTTGGACAGATTTTTATATTCAAGTAGAGCTTTCTTTCTTTGTAAGACCTTAGCTGAACATTCTTCGTCCCACCAGAGGGGGTGAGGGGTTTTTATGCAGACTGGCTGGTTTATTTTCATTGATGATGAGGCCGAGTCAGAGATTATATTGATCAGTTTAGAGAGAGACATATCATTACCAGTTTGAACTAATAAGTGGTTTTTGATTAGGCTTGAAAATAGTGTCCAGTCTGCAGAAGCGACATTTCATCTGGTTGAAGGAGAGATGTTCTGGGGAGTATAATTAGTATTATATTGTAATAGAATTGGGGAGTGGTCTGATCCCAAGGGGTCAGGAAGTACTGACCATTTCAATTTACTTACTAAATTGGGTGATGCAACTGAGAGATCGATTGCAGATTTATTTTGTGTGGGCCTATTAATTTTGGTAGGTGATCCATCATTAAGTATTATGTAATTGGTGTTGTTTAAGGCGTCAACAAGTCGTGTCCCACAGACTTGATCACCAGCAGAACCCCAGAGGGTGTGGTGGCAGTTGAAATCTTCACAGAATATGGTATCGCCATTGAACTATGAAAATAGGTTTTTCCAGTCCTTCACGCTAACATTATATTTTGGTGGTTTGTATAAAGATACCAAGGATAAGTTCATGTCTTCAATGAATACAGCGCATGTTTCGATATTAATACTAAAATTCTGTTTGATAGATTTGATTTTGAATCTTATATTTTTGGATATTAGAATGGCAACGCCCCCCTTGCCATCAATTCTGTTATTTTGTATACTGTTATAACCATATATATTCATATTAGCACCTGGTTTTAGCCAGGTTTCACAAAGTATAAGAATGTCAAAAGTTTCATGAGATAGCAGGTTCAATAAATTTGGTTTACGTTTATTTATAGAAGCTACATTCCATTGGAGTATTTTCAATTGCCTAGTAGCTTGACTCATCGCTGATACTGACGGTATCAATTGTATCGAATTCTAAGGCCGTACCTATAAAATCCTTAGTATTTGAGTCTGTGAGTGGGTTGAGGTGAGTTGAAGTACTAGATTTTGGATCGAAATTAGTATGGATGAAGTTAATGATATTTCCTATGACTTTCTCTTTTATTGAACAAAATCATCCCTGTGAGGGTTTGGAATAATGGGAGCTGTTTTAGATGCCTTTGGTACATGTGTTTTTTTGAGGAAGTTGGGGGGGGTGTTATGGGAGGGGTAGAGGCTTTACGTTTTTTTGAGGGTGCAGTTGGTTTATGTAGCATATATGCGGGGGGGGTGTACTGTGACTCCGAAGTTACAGGTAGAGGAGGGAAATTTTGTGTATTATTAAAAACTGCAAATCTGTTATTCGTTGTGATTTTTGAATATGAAGGATTGTTAACTATGGTTTCGGCTTCTTTAAAAGAAATATTTTTAAACGCCATTTCTCTTTTGATGTTATGTTGTTTTGTATACATAGGGCATTCTTTGGATATCGTAGGGTGATTGTTGGTTTGGCAATATATGCAAAAACTGCCAGGATTTGGGCATTCTGAGTCCTTGGTGTGTACTTCAGTACATATTTGACATCTTTTTGATTTTGATTTACACAATTTGGCTGTGTGGCCATATCTCAAACAGCTATAGCATTGCACAACCGGGTGAATATAAGGCTCCACGGAAAATGAGGTTAAATTAATTTTAATTTTTTCTGGAATGAAGTTTCCTTCAAAAGTGACAATTATTAGTTGACGATCAACAAATTTGATTTCACCTTCACCATCCGTGACCCTTCTCTTCATACGTTGAACTTTGACCACCTTCATATTATCGCATTCAATGTTTTTGAATAAAAATTCTTCAGAAAAAAAAGTGTCTACCCATCTCACAAGACCTTTGCGGTGATTATAGAATGTGGGAATGTACGCAACCAACTGATTTTTTTCCATGATTTCATGGCCTACTGATGAATTCGCTATATCGTAGTTTTTAAAAATTACTTTTACTCTACTTACTCCTACCGATATTATATCTACTATGTTTTGTTTAAATTTGTCTTCAGTTAACAAAAAATATCCTATTTTCATTGGAAATAACCTGCCGAAGTTTTTGTTCAAGTGCTCTACAAAAACATAAAACGGACCTTTATCTTTAATAGTGTATTTATTTGTTAAATTGAATAATTTTAAATCTTTATAGGAATCTTTGTTATTGATGGTGTCCATGTCGTCAGAATTATCGGGCGGCCCTGGGCCGCCCGTATTTGTGTTCATAATTAATTATTTAAACTTGTCTTTTCAAGAACTCGTTCCAGAACAAAAAATTGTAAATAAAAATAGAAAGAAAAAAGTTAATGTGATAGAATCACGAGGTACTTCAATTAAATTATGACTAACCGATAATATACCTAATGTGAAAATTAACTAAAAATAGGTGTACTTATCTAGAAATGATGTCCTAGTCAGGCACACAAAACACGTGTAAACAGTTCGACTGCCAATACACAACTGAATACCACTGAAGATATTAATATTTCAAATATAAAACGACCTAAGAAGAAACCTTATACTTTTATTACAGATTCTTCTCATTCGGACAAGCAAGAATAGAAATGAAAGACATCACTAATAACCTAGGAATTTTACCAATAAATCTTGGACCGGCAAAACTACAAAAATCAAGTAATACATTTGTACATTTCTATAACTTAAGTCCGTTACTGGAAGAATAAAATTCTTTAAATAAACACTTTGAAAATATCACAGTTGAGATATCAAATAGTACATATTTCGTACAACAAACGGAAAATATAGTTAATCTTATTTTCAATGTTAAGAGTAATATAGAAGAAAAATTTGAAAATTTAAATATTCATTCAATAACAAATAGGAACAAAAGAGGCTTAATAAATGGACTTGGATCTATAATAAAAGCCATAACCGGCAACCTTGATTCTCAAGACGAAGAAAAAATAAATATAATCTTAGAGCATTTAAAACAAAATCAAGCTAATCTTCAAAGTCAAATTCAAATGCAGTACAGCGTTAGCGAACAAATAATAAATAACTTCAATAAAACTATTCAAGATATTCAAAATAATGAAATATTGCTCAAATCGAAATTATTAGACATAAAATATATGCTTGACCTCCAAGTGCAATATGAGAATCTTATTTTTGTCAAAGATATGTTGAATGAAGTTTTAATTATTTATAATGTTATATTAGATGTAATAGAAACTGTAGAGAATTCCTGGACATTCTGCAAACTAAAGACAATGCACCCTAGTATTATTAAACCAAAGGAATTATTCACAGAGTTGCAAAAAATATCTTCGTATTATAAATTACAATTACCGTTGGAATTGAAATACGAGAATATTTTAAACTTTGAATCAATTTTAGATGTAACATGTAGAGTAAGTAAAAATAGAATAGACATTTTTTTATCTATTCCTATAGATTTTAATATTGAGTTTGAATTATTTTACTTATTACCCATACCTACTAAGTTAGAATCAGAATTCGTAATAATAATACCAAATTCAAAGTATTTGCTGAGATCTGATACACAGATAAAACCTCTAAACGATATTTGTACAAGAAGTGAGAATTTTCAATGTGCTTCACACCTTCAAGATAATAATAAACAGTTATGTGAAGAACAAATACTATTAATGGAAAACTCTACTAACTGCGAATACACTAAAATCAAAATTATTGAAAATCATTTGGAAGTTATACCAGAAATAAACCAATACCTAGTAGTATTTCCAGAAGAAGAAAAATTGATAATTAAATGTTCAGAAGACACAGAAATCAAAATTTTAAAAGGAATTTTCCTAATAAAAAATTCGCCATGTAAAATAACTTTTAAAAATCAAGAATTAATATTTCCAGATAGAACTTTTGGTCAACCATTAGTACTGAATAAACAAACACATTTTAATTAAATTGAAATCCAGCCTTTGGAAATAAATTTGAAAAAATTAAGATTAAAAGAAATATCTTCGCAAGGATTGACACCAATTCATGAAGAACAATTAAATCTCCATATTCCTAGCATATGGACTATATTTCTATATTCTAGCGGAGTATTGATAACTATTTGGCTACTCTTGAAGAAAATTTAGAAAAGAAGAAAATCAGAAGAAACTCCAATGGAATTACAAAAAAAGAATATTCAACTTCCAGGGGGTGCGTCGATCTAATGGGGGAGGTGTTATATACCTTAAATTACTTAGTACATATTAAATAAATTGCTTATTCAGTATATTGTGTAACAGCCTGTTGTTTTATAAATTGTTGAACCTTATTTTTGCTTACATTGTATTTTTTACCTTTTTGAATTGTTTAGTTATATTGTCAGTCTAGAATTTACTTCGGATCTTAAAACTTGTAACTTTTGTTAAATAAATAATTTTTGAAAAAACCTTTTTCCGTGTGTAAAGAGTTATTTTATATATACATACGTTCTAAAATATGATATTTAAAATGAACGTAAAGTTTCATATTTATAATCTAAACCAAAATCTAGAGTATAAAAAATAACTGTAATATAGAGGAAAGTATTTTTCAGAGATTATTTACTATATTTCTAAATATGTGTCGCTCTTTACTAAGAATCCATTTCTTGATTTTTATTCTGAATATATGTAATTTTTTTATTTGTTTCAGAGAATGTGGAATTGAGTTGTACAGTTTTGCTCCTATGCAATCAAACAATCGCCGTTTAATATTTTTTTCGCATTTGGGTATTTTCACAATATTTTGGTCTCTAGTCCGCGTATTGTACTGATGTTCAATTTCCTCTTATTCTATTTTCCTGTTAAAAATAGCTAGAAGTATTCGTTGACAGTAAAGCTGTCTTATAACAAGATTTTTGCTGATATCAAACAGACGATCGCTAGAGAAGGTGCGCTTTTTACCATGGATTATTTTCAGTATCCACTTTTGTAAAATATTAATTTTTTCTAGATGGTTATTATACAACCCCCCCCTCTCCCAACCCAGGATGCCATAGGATAACTGTGACTGAACGAGTGCAAAATACACTGTTTTTAGATGAGGTATGCTTAAAAATCCTTTTAGAAATTTGAACCTACTAATGAGACCTCTTAATTTCTTTGCAATATTATTTATTCGCAGATCCCAACGAAGATTCTTATCGATAATTATCCCAAGATATTTAGCATATTGCGCCTCTGGTATTTCCGTCATTTCGTCGATTTTGAGATTTCCCATGTCAGGCAGGGTACTCGAGTAGAATGCAAATGGCAAATCGTAGGTTTTGTCGATGTTGAGGGTAAGTTTATTACAGGCAAACCATTTTTTAATCAAAGAGAAATCGGTTTCAGCCAATAGTTTTAGATTTGCTCAAGAGTCTGATTTGTGAAATATCACAGTGTCATCAGCGAAACTCGTTATTGTACCCTTCAAGTCCATATTCAATAAACTATTTATATAAATTGCAAACAAAAGCGGTCCGAAAACACAACCTTGTGGTACCCCAAAGGTTACTGTCCTCGGTTCACTGATGACATCGCCGATTTTTACCTGTTGCTGTCGGTCTTTCAGGTAACTGCTTAATAAGTGGAAAATTTTGCCTTTAAGTCCATATTTTTGTAACTTATACGATAGTACGTCGTGCGATACAGTATCGAAGGCTTTAGAGAGGTCAACGAATATAGCTAAAGCGGGTGTTTTTGATTCAACAGCCTCATGAATTGTTTTTGTAAGAGAACAAATAGCATCTTCTGTTGATTTGCCTTCTCTAAAGCCGAACTGATTGTCTCAGATTACATAATATTTATTTAGGAATTTTACGATTCGGCTTTTTAGTATTTTTTCGATGATTTTTGACACCGAAGAGATCAAAGATATTGGACGGTCATTTCCTACTTCTAATTTATACCCTGACTTAAATAAAGGTTTTATCATACCAGTTTTCAGGCACTTAGGATAATAACCCTTGTAAAAGCATATATTTATTATAGATAGATAGAGGTTTACATATTAAGTCTGATAATTGTTTCAAAGTTTCCGCTCGCAAACCATCAACACCTGAAGATTTTTTATTTTTTAGTTATTTTATCATATTTTGTACTTCAATTTCATTTGAGTTATATAGAAACTTAGTATTATCTAGTTGAGAAATATGTTCGTTAAAATCATCAGGGGCTCTTATTTTGCCAGCGTAAACTTCTCCTACTGAACTAAAAAATTTATTGAATTAATTAACTATATCAGACTTTTCAGTTACAATCTCATTGTGTCTATTGACTGCTGTTTTTTTTTCAAATTTAACCTTACCGCACAATTTATCAACACACGTCCACATATTTTGGATTTTTGAATTAACTTCAGAAGTTTGTTTTTAAATGTTTTGTAACAATCTTTTAGGGCATCATCTGTGGGATGTTTCCTAATTTTTTTGTATAGTAGATTTTTTTTGTGTAATTTCATTTAATAAATGTTTAGTTATCCAAGGTTTTTTAATTTTTTTACTTGCAACCATTTTCACAGCAAGGGTATTTTATTCAATACATATATTTAGAGTAGATATAAAAGATTCAGTCATGTCATCTATATCGTTATTTATATTGATCATGCTCCAATCTTGTGCTTTCACCTCATTTCTCAAACATTTGAAATTTATAAATTTTTTATACAGGGTGTCCCGGGACTAATGGGAAAAAAGTCGGGAGCGTATAATATGAGCTAAAATAATGTTAGTACTTCATATAAACTTTTTCTATGCAGGCCCTCGTTTTCGAGTTATAGGCATCCAAAGTTTTAATTTTGAATTCGGTTTTTATTTTTAATTTTTGTACTAGTTATTTGATCTTTATAAAATTTACGGCAAAGATATAATGTATGGGTATGTTTATTTTGGTAAGGTAAACAGATTTACAGTAGTGCATTGAAGCCAGGGACGAACTACTTGCAATGGTTAGTAATCCAAAAATTTTGCAGGGATGGCACACCCTGTATGAAATTATCGAAATTCTTTTCCCCACACATTAAGCTTACGAAAAGATACTCTTGTTGGAATTCGATAAAATAAGCTGTTTGGCTAATATTTACAGTTTTATTCATGCAGTACGTACCAATTCACGCATTCGCCATTTTTATAAGTACACAACGAGGTAAGCGTAACTTATTAATAGATGTCCAAGATTTACCTACAGTACTACAAAAAAATAATAGCAGAAGATGAAAAACATTAACGACTTATTAATTCGAAAGTTGGTAAAAACTTTTTATAAGTGTTTTTACCGTTTATCAAGTTACCATAGGATTAGTTGTCAAACGTTGTGTAGAATAGTTCGTAGTCAGTACTTGTCAATAATTCATAAGTCCTTAATTTAACAGTTACAATGGCAAAATTCGCTTTTATCGAGTACGCAGATATGCATCTAATGTATGGACTGGCTTCTCGAAACTGTTTAGAGGCCAGAAGGCTTTATGAAGAACATTTTGCAAACAGAGCATTGCCAGACAGACGAATGTTTGAGTGTATTGATCTCAGGTTACGAGAAACAGGTATGAATAAGTAAGTGTAATTTTCTATGTATACAAAACAAAATTTTTAATTTTAGGAATATTTTTGCCAAAAAAGGCGGAGAAGGTACAGTACGAAGCATACGTACTGTGGCAGTTGAACAAGACTTGTTAAATGCATTTGATAATGAACCATCAACGAGTTTTCTAAAAGTATCAAGAGAACATAACGTCTCGAAATTAGTTGTTCATCGCGTCCTATAAGAACAGCTGTTATATCCTTTTCACATGAAAAAAGTACACAGTATGACAGTGGCTTATTATCCTGCACGACTTGAGTATAGCCAGTGGTTTCTGCGACAACAACAAGCAGACAATACATTTATTAGTAGCGTTCTCTTTACGAACTAATCCGGTTTCACCAGAGATGGAATCATAAATTCTCATAATATGCATTTATGGGATGATGTGAATCCACATGGCATTAAACAAACTAGGAGCCAGCATCATGGTAAATATTTGGGCAGGAATAGTGGGCAATCATTTGATAGAGCCATATACTTTATTGACGGTACTTTGACTGGTCAGAGATATTTGGAGTTTTTGCAAAATTAGTTATGGAACCTGTTTGATGATGTGCTACTACAAACTGGTAGGAATTTATGGTTCATGCATGATGGGGCCCCTCCTCATTTCAGTTTAAATGTACGACAGCATTTACACACAAGGTTTCCTAATACATGGATTGGTCGTGGAGGCCTTTTTCATTGGCCACCGCGATCAGGAGACGTTAATCCTATGGATTTCTTTCTCTAGGGTTATCTCAAAAGTAAGGTATACGCAACACCTGTACAAACAAGACAAGAATAAATAGACAGAATTGTGTTACACTGCAATGTTATTAGAAATAATGTGGGATTGCTTATTCAAGTGCAAAGAAACAACCTTCGTAGACTTAGAATGTGCGTGGAAGTGGGAGGAGCTCATATTGAACATTTATTAGAATAACGTTAGTTTTTGTTGTTGTTTAGGAATTAGTATTAGTTTAATGTTTTATAACTTGTGTTTTTTGAAGTTTTCTTAATGGTTTAATCATGTTATGTTCGTAATTTTGATTAAAAGGAAGTAAATCCTGGACATCGTATTATTAAGTTAGTCAGGTAGATTTGTACGTAGTGCATTAATAAAACTGTAAATATTATCCAAACGGCTTATTTTATCGAATTCTAACAAGAGTACCTTTTCGTTAGCCTAATGTGTGGAGAAGTCAATTTCGATGATTTAATACAGGGTGTGCCATCCCTGCAAATTTTTTGGATCACTAACCATTGCGAGTAGTCCGTCCCTGGCTTCAAGGCAGTACTGTAAATCTGTTTACCTTTCCAAAATAAACATACACGTACATTATAGCTTTGCCGTAAATTTGATAAGGATCAAATAACTAGTACAAAAAATAAAAATAAAAACCAAATTCAAAATTAATACTTTGGAGGCCTATAACTCGAAAACGAGGGCCTCCATAGAAAAAGTTTATATGAAGTACTAACATTATTTTGGCTCAGATTAGACGCTCCTGACTTTTTTCCCATTAGTCCCGGGACACCCTGTATATAGGTAAACTTTTCACAGGTTGCTGAGAATTCGAAGACTTGAATGGATCATGATCTGTTGGATCAAACATAAGAATGAATTATTGTATTTTACTGAATGTGGAAATCCCGGTTTTCACATAAAAATGGTCTATGCAGGACCCACTCCGTCGCCTAGGTGTTTGGTTGATAGATGAAACATAATCAAACGTATTTTCAATATTGTTTTATATTCATCTACATAATCGGCATTTTCGATTATTATTAATATCACCAGTAATAATGTTGGTTTTGAATTTACAATTCCCCAACTATCCATGAAGAGCAAAATTGAAATTGTCAAGGGGAAGAGCTGGGAGATCTGTAGATTGAAGTTACTGTTATATTTTCTTGTAAATTTAAAATTGTAAGCTCGATAACATTTGAGGGTCCTAATGGTGTTAGTTTGTAATCATAGTTATAGTGACGTGTAACATACAAAATTACCCCATCGTTTTGATTGAAATTTCCATTGTTGTATATAATATCGTATTCTGGAATGTTATATAATTCTAAATCATATACTACATACGTTTCTGTGAATACGATTACATCAAATTCACAATTTAATTCAGTTAACAGCAATGACATTTCATCATAGTTTTTTTGAATACTTCTTGTACTTTTTATGGAATACTTCAAATTGCGAGTTTTTTACATAATATGCATAACCAAAATCTGCGACACTATTTATTATTTTCGCGTTGATTGGTTCCATATCGTAGTGAGCAATATATGGGTCCATTTTACAGATATATTCAACTAATAGGCATAAATTGAACTTTTAGTTATTATTGGTATTACTACTAGTGGATTTAGCTCGTAGCGAGTACAGGTGTAATGTTTTTTTCTTTGTAAACGTTCGCAGGACTATTTTTTGTGTTCACTTTATATCGGTTGCTGTTAGAATTTTCAGTTATATTCACTTGTTTTTGTTGATTAGATACCTCTTCTTCAGCTTCAGCTACAGATTCGACTTCAGTGGCAGTTGTTACGGCAATGGTTTCCCGTTCTTTTACTTCTCTACTAATTGACGGCGTATGTGGTGCACTACTCGTTTTTGTTTTTTTCGGAATTATTTCTTCTTCTTGCAATTCATTGGCAGAATATCCCTTACCATCGATAAACAATTTGGTTATAGAAATGCTCTACGGATTTAACAACTGCAAGAAGTTCTCGCCTGGTAACGCAGTAGTTCTTTTCTGCCTTCGTCAATGTCTTGATGAAGTATCTGAGGACTCGCTCCCTACCGTCTTGTATTTGGGACAGGAGGGCACCAATTCCTACATGACAAGCGTCAGCCTCCAAAATCAGTTTTCCTTCTGGTAGCGGATAACCAATGATCTAAGCTGACGTTAGCTTCTTGGCATTCCTTATCCCAATAAAAGATTCTTATTTCTTCAGTGAGTCGCGTTGAGGGTTTGGCAATGTCCCCAAAATTCTTGACATACCAGTGCTAATAAGAACAATGATTGCTTTTTCAGTTTACAATTATAAATAGGAAGTTTCGTTATGTGAAATATAATTGTACACCCTCTTGATAGGGTATTTTTGATCTTTTTATTTCAATAATGATGTAACATCATACATCCATTCCGTATGTATTGGATTTTTTAAGACACCTGTTGTAGAATTTTTTGTGACGAGAGCTTTGAGAGTGGCCTAGTGGCCGAAAGCGCTTAGTTGAATTTTAATAATAAATACACACTGAGTACTCGTCGTTTCATTCACTCAATTTATATCTAGTGTGTACACCATACCCAGACAGTTCTAGTTCGTATCAAAGTTGGCCATCAGCTGCTCTATTTCGCTGGTAATGTCTTTCTCCGTGATTGTTGCCGACTGTAACTGGTTCTAGAGTGCCCAATTGCGTACCATTCTGAAGGGAGATCGTCAGGTTTGACAAGCGCACTGGTACTTCTTGGGTTGATCGAAAAAGAGCTTTGCCGATGAGTATTCCTTTTCCCAGAATAATATTATAATCATTGCTGGTGTATAGTTTTGCTTTAGACCATCTTGTTGACCTGCTACAACGCAGCCACCGTTATTGAAATAATGGCTTGATATTTTCGATGCAAGAAACATTCTTCGATCCCAATACAGAGAGTTCATCGTCGAAGGTCCAAGCAAAACTCGCAGTGCTTCATCACGTCCACACGCAAGATGACGTCTTCATCAAGGTTGGCCACCAAGAACGAATGTGTTAGAGTAATAGTACCACATTGCAATATCGCTTTGATTTCACCATAGATTTTGGCAGTTTCTCCCGTAGCGGTTCGTAATTTCCAACTGGAAGGCGACATCCTTCTGTGGTTGGCGACGGTTGATCGTACCATGGTTTTCGTCGCCCCGATATCTATTAACATGGCATAATTCTGTTCATTGATTTGTCCGTCAATGTATGAACTGCCCGTTTTTTTGATCGTAGCCAACTTCACAATAGGGGGGTCTTTTGATGATCTAGGGTCGATCTCGCCCTCCAGGACTCGACTGGTTCCAGTTTTCCTGCCGCTGAGAATTCTCAGCAGGGGTCTTTCTGCTATGCAAGCAAGCACTTCTTATGTGGCTAGTTTCAACGCAACCACAGCATCTCACGGGCCGTCTCTTCCTTGAAGCTACCACCCTCATGACTCACTCCACCACTTCACTATGGTTTCCAGTCGCTGGTGGTACTAAATTAGGGCTGGTTATTCCCTGTACATGAGCAGGGCCTAGTATAGCTTCCGTAGATGCTTCAAATTCCAATGCAATCGACACTGCATCCACCAGGGTCTTCGGACGCGCCAGCAGCACCGCTTATTGAATCTCTGAATGTTGAAGACTGTCGACGGAAGCTTGGACTGCCAGATTTTCTGAAATGTCTTCTGTTGCAGATGGATAGACACATCTTAGGGGAGAATGGGGTACATTTGAACACGGGGTAGATTCAATAATAATAAATTCTTTAAGGTTCACCATATAACAAAATAAAACTCAGTAATATAATTAATGAGAAAAAAAGATGGTAAAAAACAAAAGGCTAGGTGATAGGTCTATTGACCAATTCTTCCTCACCAACCTCAAGAAAGGAAACTAAAAAAACAACCAAACCAAAAGTTACCTAAGATCAATAATTGATAGTAAGGTTCTGACTAATGTAAAAATTCAATAACCTGACACTAACATAACATTGTTATATTAAAATCAATTGGTGTGCTGAAACAAGCTCCCTGACTAAAATGAAATTTGACTTACTGATGTTGAAACAATTCCTTACGCAGTTTATTCCTAAATGCTGCCAGTGACAGCGAGAACCTAGGCACATCCAGAAGAGCACCATCTGAGGCAATTTGATAAGAGAACCAAGACTTAAATCGTTTTTTTTTATGACGAGGGACATTAATTTTATTCTTTGATTTTAGATTTGAATTGTAAACAGCTGTACTAAATTTTACTTTCTCACATAAATATGACGGGCTTTTGGATTTCAAAATTTTGTAAAAGAGGCAGTAGGCATGCAACTTCAGTCGATTAAACATACTAAGCCAGCCAATTCCTTTCAGCTTGTAGCTTATTCTGTTTCTTCGTTTGATGCCATATATTAAGCGCAAACATGAATTTTGAACTTCCTGAATGCGATAGCAGTCAGATTTTCTGAGAAAAGGTCCATATACAGTATCGCAATGAGTAAAGTGGGATAAGACCAGTGAGTCTGTTAACATTATTTTAGTTTTGATATTGATTTCTGAGCGATGAGGATAAATTATTTGGAGTGAAGCATACGCTTTGTTAATTTTATCAGAAACATGTTTGTCGAAATGGAGTTTGTGGTCAAAAATTACACCTAAATTTTCACACTGATCGCAACGCAACATTTCGTTACCAATAAAGATATGCACTTGTTGCATCGCCTGTAGTCTGTGTGTTTCATTTTTTTTTAGTCAGGAGGGGGTAAGAGTTCAGGTTCCCTAATTGCTGACGCTCAGCTATTGATTGGCTTATCGTGTACCCCCACTCACAGGTATTAAGCAGAATCCCATCCTTAATTCTTAGCGAACATTGAGATTCGTCGGACTATGTTTCCCTTCATTCCCTCCTGATTTGTGCCTAGGAAGGTATCTAGACAGGAGGCTCGCCTTCTGCACAGGGCAGGGCAATCGATGATCACGTGCTTTGCGGTTTCTTTTACTTTTCCACACATCCTGCAAATGGGATTTGTTATTTCAATCCCCATTCTCACTAGGTGTGCGTTGAATATCCAGTGGCCAGTTATGAATCCTACCACTTTTCGCAGTTCTTTCCTACCCAGTCTAAAAGCATTTGCTGCGTAGGAACTCGATGGTCCTTTTAGCACTTTTTTGGACTGAGCATGTCCCGTGATTCTTTTCCAGCGCTTTTGGTGTTCAAGCGACACCTAGTTGGAAACAGTTTTTCGTACGACGCTGTATGAAACGCCGTATGCTGGTTCTGGTCCCATGAGGGTCAGATGAGCTCCTTTCTTGGCACAATTATCAGCTCCCTCATTTCCAGCTACCCCTGTATGGCTTGGCACCCAAGTAAGAATTACTCTATTGTCTTTTGCCAAGGTTTTCAAGGTATTGTGACAGTCCCACACTATCTTCGACGTATAGCTGTGGCTTGCTATGGCCAAAAGAGCCGCCCGACTGTCCGTGTTCACATAGATGGTCTTTTTGTTATATTTCCTGTCTATGCATGTTCTGCCGCATTCGATTAGTGCAGCTATTTCTGCTTGAAATACGGTCGTCATTTTGCCAAGGCAAACACTTATGCTTTGCCTGGGTCTGACGCCGTAAACGCCTGCTCCTGTACCCTTTAGGGTCTTTGACCCATCGGTGTACCAGGTGATACTGTTCAACATGCCGTGAGGTTCTCCCTGGGCCCATTCGGATCTGCCACTCAAGTTGACACGATATGGTATCTCAGTTTCCACGACCTTGGGCATTCTGTCAGGTTCGATTTCGATGATGTCGTACCTCATGTTGTCTTGTATTTTAATATGTTTCATAGCATGGTGCTTGCACCAGTTGCCATTGCACTGCATTCTGTATGCAGCCATTTTAGCCTCTCCCTGTATATAGAGATCTAATGGTGGGATGTTTAGCAATATTTCCAGTGCTGCGGTTGGGGTGCCCTTCATGGCGCCTGTAATGCTCAGACACGCAGCTCGCTGCACTTTAGAAATCGTTTTGGCGGCTGTGCTTTGCTGAACTTTAGGCCACCATGCGATCGCACCATACACCATCATTGGTCTGATTACTCTGGTGTACAAACAGTTTACCACTGTCGGAGTTAGTTCCCAGGTGCACCCAATTGCTCGTCTCATCGTCATTAGCGTAATCTGAGAACGGCTTGTGATGCTCGCTAGATGGCTGTTCCAGGTTAGCTTGTCATCTAACCGGATTCCTAGATATTTTGCCTCTCTGGCAACCTTTATCTGATTGCCGAAGAGTTTTGGCACACTAGTAATCTCTGCGATTCGCTGTTTTGTAAATGGTACCATCATGGTTTTCGAGGGATTGACAGACAATCCCTCCGCATCACAACATCTCTCCACTACGGACATTGCCCTCTGTATTAGTTCCAGGCAGATGCCCACGTGTTCACCCCGTATTAGAATGATGATGTCGTCCGCATATCCTTGAGCATACCACCCCTACTCGTTTAGTGAGACAAGAAGGTCGTCGACTACCAGATTCCACAGCTTTGGTGACAGAACGCCTCCCTGTGGACATCCTCTTTCTGTCTTCACCTCTCTTGTGACACCACACAGGGATGCTTGTGCTCTCCTGCTGCTTAGCATGTTCTCTATACATCGGGTGATTGTCTTGTCTGTGCCTCTGGATTCCAGCTTTGACAATATTGAGCGAGTGCTCGTATTGTCAAATGCTCCTTCGATATCCAGGAACACAGCCAGTGCAACTTCTTTGTAAGTAATGGCTTGCTCTATCTTGCTCACCAGGCTATGCAAGGCTATTTCGCAAGATTTGCCACTTAGGTAGGCATGTTGATTGGGGTGCAGCGGCTTGTCGCCCAGCACCGTGACCCTCAAATGCCTATCTATCATCTTCTCTAGTGCCTTAAGAAGAAATAACAAGAGACTTATCGGACGATGAGCCTTTGCAGTATCGTAAGAGGGTCTTCCAGGTTTTGGTATGAATACCACCTTGAAGATTTCCCACACCGTAGGTATAACTCCTGTGGCTATGCTTAGTCTGAACAGATTCACAAGTCTTGGAGTTATTATGTCGGCGCTTTTTTGGAGTAGTACAGGGTGAATTCCGTCCATTCCAGGCGCCTTGAAGGGATTGAAAGATTGAATAGCCCATGTCACAAACCCATATGTGACTATTGACTTTGCACAAGTCCAGCTATCACGAGTTGCCAGACCACGGGCAACTTGCCGCTCTTCTCTGACTTCGCTCGTTGCTTCGACTTGTATTTCGGTGCGTACTGAGCATTACTGCCAGTGTCTCCTCCGGTTCATCCGTGTGGAGCCGTCTTCCTTGAGTACGGTCTCTGGAGTGTTAACTGGATTTTGAGCCATGACTCTGTGGAGTTTTGCACAGTCAGAGACACTTTCAATGTCCTGACCGAAATTTCTCCATGAGCTTCTCTTGGCTTTCCTCACTACTTTGTTGAATTCAGTGAGCGCCTTCGTGTGACTGTCCCAATTTCCTGTGCGTTTGCATTGATTGTACAGCCTTCCAACGTTCCTTCTCATCGATTCGAGCTTCCTGCTCCACCAACGTGCATTTCGGTTGGTCGTTCTGACCGTCTCAGGGCAGGTCTCGGTATATGAGTTCATTATGGCATTGTTAATATCACAAGTCATTTTCTCAACCCCTTGCCCTGAGACTGGGTCAAGTGAGGCTAGATTGGTTTCCAATTTCTTCCGAAATGCTTCCCAATCTGTATTCCTTGGGTTTCTATAAGTCTCTTTTTTATAGGTCGACTTAATAGTAAAGGATATGTAATTATGATCCGACGCTGAGGCTTCGTCTAATACCTCCCAGCCCTTAATTTTGCTAGCCACAAAGATTGAATAGCCCATGTCACAAACCCATATGTGACTATTGACTTTGCACAAGTCCAGCTATCACGAGTTGCCAGACCACGGGCAACTTGCCGCTCTTCTCTGACTTCACTCGTTGCTTCGACTTTTATTTCGGTGCGTACTGAGCATTACTGCCAGTGTCTCCTCCGGTTCATCCGTGTGTGAGCCGTCTTCCTTGAGTACGGTCTCTGGAGTGTTAACTGGATTTTGAGCCATGACTCTGTGGAGTTTTGCACAGTCAGAGACACTTTCAATGTCCTGACCGAAAGTTCTCCATGAGCTTCTCTTCGCTTTCCTCACTACTTTGTTGAATTCAGTGAGCGCCTTCGTGTGACTGTCCCAATTTCCTGTGCGTTTGCACTGATTGTACAGCCTTCCAACGTTCCTTCTCATCGATTCGAGCTTCCTGCTCCACCAACGTGCATTTCGGTTGGTCGTTCTGACCGTCTCAGGGCAGGTCTCGTTATATGAGTTCATTATGGCATTGTTAATATCACAAGTCATTCTCTCAACCCCTTGCCCTGAGACTGGGTCAAGTGAGGCTAGATTGGTTTCCAATTTCTTCCGAAATGCTTCCCAATCTGTATTCCTTGGGTTTCTATAAGTCTCTTTTTTATAGGTCGACTTAATAGTAAAGGATATGTAATTATGATCCGACGCTGAGGCTTCGTCTAATACCTCCCAGCCCTTAATTTTGCTAGCCACAAAGTGGCTGGCCAAAGTTATGTCCAGAACCTCTTCCCTAAGCAAATTCCCCCTTTTTGTTGGAAAGTTGGCTTCCGGCCCTGATTCAATAAAGTTAGATTCGACTCTATTAGGTAATCAATAAGGTACTCACCCCGTTTATTGGTATTGGAGATTCGACTCTATTGGGTAATCAATAAGGTACTCACCCCGTTTATTGGTATTGGAGCTCCCCCAGACCAGATGGTGGGCATTGGCGTCCATTCCCAAGATAAGGTGCTTCCCCGTCTCTGATCCGTGTTCCACTATCCTCCTCTTTTCCATGGACGGAGGTGCTTCTCTGAAATCGTATAGCAGATACACTGATGCAAGCAGAATTCTGATGTTTCAATTACCTGCCTGCAGGTGTATCTATGTCACGGCAGTGTCCCTAGAACATGAATCCGTTATTCTCAACATTTTGATATTATTCCTGATAAAAATACAAGCCCTTGGGTTCGCATTATTAGTGTCGTAGATTAACTTACCCTTCGCAACGCTCATTCCCATTACTCTGCCTTTGACGCTCCATGGTACTTGGACAAGAACCACTCCTATGTCATCATCCAGGATCTTCTGGCAGAGCGTCGCCGTTGCCGCTCTACTGTGATGCAGGTTGATTTGCAGCACTGCGGTCATCAGTGCTACCTTTATGAGATCCCCCTGCAACTTGAAGAGAACTCTTTCTGCTCCCACGAATGGGCGCATACCAAGTTTCCTCAGCATCTGCAGGGATTCGTCGTCAATGTGGATGACTAGGAAATGTCCTTCTGGCGTGGTATTACCACCCACCACAGCCCAGTGCTCGGTGTTTAATCCACTCTGGCTCTTTAGACCAAGCATCACGTATGCCTTGGTCTCCGCTCCCGTGGATCGTGGTACAAAAGTTGTGACTTTGCACATCTTCACAAGGTTTTTGGCCGGGCCCAGTCTCAGCTGAAACGGATTTAGCTGCTTGAACTGGGCTTCTAACCATACCTTTGTGATAGAATTTGCGCAGCCTACAACTACTGCACCATTCTCAGGGTGGCAGCTGGATATTCTGACGTCTTCGCCCCGTAGGGCACGTCTCCCTAGCTCCATTTTGATTTTGTCCAGCCTAGTTTCTGGATGGTTCACATGGAAAATTGCCATCTTTTCAACCATTAGTTTCTCGGCGAAAGACTCAGGTGCCTTTGAGGTTCTCGCTGAGCTTCCCTCTGCCTTAGATCTTTTTGTCATCCTTACAGATTTCTCCGGAGTTCGCTGCGAGTGCAAACTTTTCCCTCCTGGAGTTACGTGTTTGGATGATGACGGTTGGGCTTCTGGTTTCGCACCTTACCTCGGCTTCACCCCCGCGCCCAAAGTTCCAGAGGAACCGGATTTGCTAAGAGGTGGTTCAGCCGGAGCACCATGCTTCTCCTTCCACGCCAACTGTCTTTATTTTCTGGAGAAAATCCTCCCGCCTTTAGCGAGGGCTCCTCTCCCCTTGGACGTCTCAGTTCGCCTCTAGAGAGCCTCTTTTTTGGTTCTTCCTTTGGCGACTGCCTACCTGAGTTCTTTGAGGCGTTGCCCTCCTCCACAGAACTTAGCAACTTGTCCTCCTCCATCACTGTAGGATAATTGGTGCTTGTTTTTGACTGAATAGGAATGCCTGCGGTCTCTTGGCCACATTCCAATTCAGGAGTTTTTGCTTTATTATCGGGTCATCCATATGTTCCCACGAGTACCTGGTTAGTGCGGTCCATTCCCCCAGTGACCCGTTCGTGAGAATAAGACTAATACTCTGGGAGGTCGCCCGGTTTCCCAGAGGCTCCGTTTGCGACGGTGCTCCTCCACCGCCATGCACCCATTGGCACGGGTCGCTTTATACCTTGGGTTGGGAGATGTTTATCGACCTCCCGGTCTAGATCCGCTGAGTTCAGTTGCAACAGGGCCACCACGTGAAGGGTGTAATCTATGATCACATACTCCCAATCATCTTGGGAGTACCCAGCGGTCTTGAGACAGTTTAAGGAGATGCAATGTTCTAGGACTCTCCGTGCAAAACCTATCCCCTGGGCTCTGCCTCCCTCTCCCTTTCAACTTTACGTCGATTGCGAGAGGGAACAGACCCCTCGACCCCCTATGTGCTCCATGGCCAAACAATATTGCACATGATTTTTTGGTATTAATTTTTAACATATGTTTTTCGAATAAAGAAACAATTTTTGATAAATCTTCATTGATTCTTCCCATTGCCAAAGTAATTTCAGATAACGTAAAAAAATAATAATATTGGGAATCATCGGCGTAGAAATGGTAATTGCAATAAGTCAAATACTTATGAAAATTAGAAGTGTATAAAGTGTACAGTAGAGGGCCTAATATACTTCCCTGAGGTACGCCCTGTGTTACAAGAGACAAGTTGATACATCTTGATCAATTTTTACGAATTGTTCTCTGTCTGAAAGAAAGGACTTCATTAATTTAATAGCTGAAACGTTAAATCCCAGGTAATGGAACATTGCAATCAAAATGTGATTGTTCAGATTGTCAAATGCACGTGAATAATCGAGCAGTATTGAAACGCATAGCTTATTACTATCCAGAGAGCCAACAATATCATCAGTGACAGCTGTCAGTGCCGTGGCGCAGCTGTAGCCACTTCTAAAGCCAGATTGATTTAATGTTAAGATGAGTTCAGATTTGTTTTTCTAGTATTTTTTCCAATATTTTGGAAAATGAAGGAAGAATACTAATGCTTCTTAAATGACAAAATTCGGTGGGCTTAGATATCTTGAGTAATGGTATCACATACGCTCTTTTCCAGGTATTAGGAAAGTAGCAGTTACTTATACAATTATTAGAGATATGAACAAGAAAGAGACATATCGATGGGCAATAAAGTAATATAATTTGAATATTATAGTCATCTACATCGTAAGCCTTGGATTTAATGTTTTTAATAATGTTGAGAAAATCATTTTCACTGGTGTGATTAAATCTGAATTGTTTATCCATAATATCAGTGAGATTATTATTGTAATATTGAAGTAACTCTTTGTCAGGAATACGGATGTCTTTTGTTTCATTCATTAAAAAATTGTTATATTCATTTGCTTTTTTCAAGGAAGCAGGAAGAACCATAATTTTCTTTTGAGTAACCTTTATTTTATTCATCTCGTTCCACTTTTCTTTGATAGTACAATTCGATAGTTTCAATTCCAAATATGCTTTCTTCGCTATTTTAATGCTAGCTGAAGTAAAGTTGCGCAACTGTTTGTAATAGCCCCAATGGGAAGGATTTTTTGATTTTCTGAATCTGGTCAAAGATTTGTCCCGTAACTTTTGCATTAACTGAATGTTTTCTGTTATCCACGGTTGCTTCGATTTATTGAGTTCCAGAATCTTTGTTTTTATTGGCGCAAGTTTGTTAACTAGTGATGAGATATTATGATTTAAGAAAAGAATTTTATCGTCAATAGATTCTAATTGAAATAGAGACGACCAGTTCACTGATTCTACGTCAGACTGAAACTCTATTGAATTAATTTCATCAAAATCATGAAACGTGACTGTTTTTGAGGAAGGCATACTTCCAGAAAGTTCAGATGTGCAGAAAATTAGAAAATGTCTGACCAATTGAGTATCAAACACTTCAGAATGCCTAACTTCGAAGTTGGTATAAAGATGATCAATTAAGGTCATTGAAGTTCCCGTTATATGTTTGGAATCTGATATATTTTGAATCAGATTAAATGGTTCATAGATAGCAATTAAATTACGAGCCAAAGTTGATTGTAAGTAATAAAGATCTATGTTGAAATCTCCAAGACATATGAAGTCATTATATTCTGCATTTAGTGTAATTAAAGTGTTTTAGAACTTATCTAAAAAACTGTCATTATTAGAGTTTGGTGACCTATACAAAACACCAACAATATATTTTTTAGTGTTTTTAAATGAAACTCACGGTCTCTAGTTAATTCCACTAGAGACCGTGAGTTTCATTTAAAAACACTAATATGAGCATATTCCACGAAGTAAGGGTCGAGACAGTCAATATATTTTTTATTATCCATTTTAATTTCAACCCAAATATGTTCACAAAATGTCTCTTGTTCGGAGATTATAACTTTATATGATAAAGTATTTTCAAGATAAATTGCTACCCTTCCTCCTCTCTTAGTTAATCTATCATTTCGAATAAGGTTATAACCGTTAATATTTAGTATTCCATCACCAATTCTAGGAGTAAGCCAAGTTTTAGAAACTGCAAATATAGCAAAGTCTTTAAGGTTCATAAGTTGCTCAACATCAGCAAGTTTAGGTAGCAAGGACCGAATATTAATGTGTCCCACAGAAACAATCATAGTTTCAGCACAAATTGATTGATACAAAACTACAAAACCTGTTTGATGATGTTAATTGTAAGTAGCTACAGAAGAAAAAGAGAGAATTCAAAACAATAAGTATAAACTAAGTCCAGCTCAAGTAGTTTACATAGGTACCTTTTCATACAATATTACAATTAGTGCAGGAGCCAGTTGTTCAAAAGTGAAAACTTAAATTGTAAATACTATAAAATTTAAAAGAAACTACAATAATTGTTTTTGTTTGTAAGTCTGGATTAATCATAGTTTTTTAGGTGGCTTCCCGTTATCTTCGTTTTAGCGATTTCTTTTGAGATAATTGCTGCCAGTTGATGAAGTACTATTGCTGCGTATTAAAGCGGGGTATTTTCAGTTTTATTGCCAATTGATATTTTATGCACCTCTTCTATACTGTATGCAATATCATCAACAATAAGAGAATTTCCTTTTATGATTGCCATTGGGTCCGTTCGCCGAGCCAGTTTCTGATAATGAAAAAGGGTTTTTTTCTTCTGATAATCTTCTACTGGATAGTCTGGAGAAATGTATATACCCGTGCCTTTTAGTCGCTTAGCCTGCTTCAAAATTTCAGTCTTGAGCCTGTTGTTAACGCATTCCAATAGAATAGGTTCATATTTACTGACCTGACTGAGTTAAATCTAAATATGTCTCGAAAGTCACAATACTTGCAGGTAGCTTGTAGGTAGTTTTTGATTAAATAAATTTAGAACAGCAGCATACACATCACCACCTTCTAAGCAGTAGATTCTATGGATTGAATCGACCAATTTACACTGCATTCAATTCGTAATTTTTTCCTGCATAGCTAGGTGTAAAATACTCTTTAGTACTCACAGTAATTCCACAGAAAGTTGTTAATCTTACAGAGCACCACATAACGTGTCTACACAACGAAATCTAGAACTAGAATTTAAACATTTTTCTTCTTGTTACGGTTTGGAATGAGTTATGAAGTATTAGCTATAAATGACCAAAGGCTTACTTTGTAAATGGGAAAAATATATAACTTCTAATTCGTCTATACTGATTCACACTTTGTGAAACAAAATCATGAATGTTACACTGTGTTTATTTTGAAGTGAATAACCTTTATTGTTTACAATCTAATGTTCATCTTTTTCATTGAATTACTTGTTGATCTGTGATTATTGAGTAAAACAGCACTCAACCTTTTGGCTCACTCATTACTTCTTTATAGGTTAATTAGCCTTACCTGGCTTAATAACATAAACATTTAATATCTGCTTCAGAAACCTTGACTTTCACTTTGGAATTTTTTTTATAATTTCTTTATTTTTGAAATGGCTGCTTTTTGAACCACATGTGTTACAATTTTTCGAAGCAATTTCGGATCTAAAATAGCCTGAAAACAGAGAGGAAAATAGTTAATTGAACTTATGAGTATTTTTATCTTCAAGGGAATAGGGAGAAGCCCTGAGAGGGATCTTTACTTGCTTAATTTATTTCACATAAAAGCCACACACCACCTTTGGTAAGTTAATCAAGTTGCTTGTTATTCTTTTTATATTAGGCATCTAGTTATAAATTCTATAATTCTTTTAGGCTTTTGGTTTTGTTTTAGTCATCTTACAAGTAACTATATGTGCTGCTGTATGGAATACCCAGAGTAGACACTTTACAATGAATAACTGAAGTTATGGTTATTATCAAGGTAACTTAGACTTTTAATATATTGTAATCCAGGTATATGTGGAGTATACCGATTAGAGGTGCTTTTTCAAGAATTTTGGAGGATAACAGATTCTCAATAAGTAGTTGTAGCCATTCAATTATTCATAAACTTATAGAATATTATATTATAAACAAGATCCACTTACCCAAATTTAAATTGTGTACACCTTTTAGTACTGAAGGGGAAACTTCATAATTGTTAACTATTGATACCATCATATATGTAAGTTGCAAGAAACCATATTAATCCAACAATGAACTATTCACAACCACCTTTTTTATGTTTTCTTCTGATTTAGATTGTAATGGTAGAGACGAATCCGTAGGCTTTCTTCAGGTAAATAACTTTAGAATACTCACACTGTGTACATTTAAAGGTAGTAAGGCTGAAGAGGGTGCGAAAATTAGCTTAACCCTTATTATTAAAATACATAATAATAAATGTAGGTAATATTCTGTAGTGCAAACTTTTCAAAATAAAAAATCATCACGACGTCTGGCAACCCTGTCACGTAACGTATAACCGTATAAGGCGCTTACTTCAGACTCGATTTTGGCACACTAGTTGAATAGAAGTGGTTGTTTACATTTTCAAATTTTTACAGTGTGATAAATCTGCTGTGATTTTGAGAATTATTAGTTTAGTGCTGGTCGAAATACATCATTTGAAAGAGGTAAGTGTTGGCTTGTTAACAATGTATTAGTTTTGAGTTTGGGCTTTTTGATAGTGTGATAAATTCTTCGTAAATAAGAAGAATTAGATTGGGGTACATTTGAACTATGGAAATGGGTTACATTTGAACGGTGTCAAAATGTGTTGGCCAACAGCCCAGGAAGCCACTGGATACAGTTCTGAAAATCCAATTCTTGTCCTCATGGATAATCACGAGAGCCACTGTTCTCTTGACGAGTTATCGAACGTGTATTTGATGATTCAATAATAATTTCAATAACAATGACGTGTAATATAAATATTTAATTCAATATGTCAGCAAATGTTTTCCTTTTCAGATTTTGTACATATTTTATTCAGAATGATATTAGACTTGAAATTCTTAAGAAGTATATTTGTGTTTTAATAAATTCGTTTGTTTTTTGAAAAGATTTCGCAAAACTTTACAAAATCAATTGGCATTATACGTTACCTCTCAATCCAAATACTAACGCTATAGTCGAAAGATTTCATTCCACATATGAGAACACTCTCAACCACACGCCCAAAATTAAACCCATTTGAAAAATTATTGTATACAGTAATCGGTTATAATAACTATTCACTCAGCCACAAAATATAAACCTATAGATCTATTACTAGGATACCTTCAATTAGAAAATCCTATAGAAATTGATAGTAATGCAGAAATGATTAATTTAAAACTTAACGAACACAAACAGACAATGATAGATATTTATAAAAATATGAACAAAACAATGACTGAAAATAAATCAAAAATAGTTTAAAAACTAAATGAAAAGAGACAAAAACCTCCAGACATACAACCAGGTACAATTGCCTACAAAAGACAAACCGACACACAATCAAAAACGAAACTACCATATAAGCCGGAGCATGTTATTAAATCACAAGACCTTACAGTTACTACACCTTACAATACTTATCATAAGCAGATTTTTAAACCTCCCAGAAAACTAACTACCGATTTTTCACAGGTTAATAATCCTCCCTCTGATAATGAGCCAGAAAATAGAGATCCAGAATCTGAATAAGAACGCCGGAGTTCTTCCGTTTAAAATAGGTACCGCAAAAATCAAAACAGCCTCCCACACCTTCTTACACTATATTCCTACAAAATCAATAAAAGAACAAGTAGTCTCGGTAATTAACAAATTTTATGAATTCAGAAGATTATTAGAGAAAAGTCACCCTATAATATTTACTAAAATACTAGAAACTTATATACATTTAGAATACGAAGAAGAAGAATACATGGAAATTTTACTTCCCTGAAAAAGAGAACATCAGTATCGTAGAGAGAGAAGACATCAAAATAAAACTGCCGGCATCTGATACTTCTGGGGGAACTAAAAGAGCTGCTTCTTTACTATCATTTAGGGTCGACTTCTCCAGTTTTAAGGATAAAGTAATGTAGCTACTAGTTCGTTGTTTTTCATATAGAGGTCATTTTAGTTTACGCAAAGCGATTTTCAAGGTTTGTTCAAAACTGCCCCACAACTGTTCAAATTTGCCCCAACTAAGGGGTAGAGTTGAACAAATGCAGAGGCTAGAAATTTTTCTTCTTCAAATTTGTTGGTTAATTTAGATCCCAAATAAGTTCCACTTTGTGCTAAAATATTTAAAACTCTTTGGAAAAAATGACATTTGATTTTAATTGGACTAAATTAGTTTTTGCTCAAATGTACCCTAGTCTCCCCTACTATGCTAGCGATATCCATCTCGCGTTCTTGTATCCACTCTCCGACATTCTGCTTCCAGGTCTTAAGTTGGAATTTGAAGACCGTCTCCAGATGGACATGACCATAACGCATCTCAAGTCGTCTCACTAAGGCCTCAAAGTCTTCTGCATCGTTCTCCTGAATAGACTGCAACACGTCCAAAGCCTCTCCTCGCAATAGCACGGTGACGGATTTGACTTTTTCTCTAGAAGTCCAAAATAATTTGACCAAGAGGTTCTCCCATCAAAAGTTGGTGGTTTGATGGTAGGTCTAAGGTCTGCTGAATTTCTGACATCCCTTTCGCCATAGTGAGTTCTTGGTCCTTGTTTACTTCTTAATTCAGCATTTAACTCATTCATTTGCTGAGTTACGTCATTGATATGCCGAGTCAATTCATCTGATGAATGAGTTCTTCCAATCGATTTGTAACCTCATCTCGCTAGACGGTCATCTGACAAGTAAGTTCTTGCATTCCATTCGTAACCTCTTCTTGAATCTGTCGTGTCATTTGTTCCATGACCTCAGTCCTTTGGTTGGTTATTTAATCAGACAACTCATCACAATGGTTGTATAGTTGCTGACGTAAGTCGTTGTTCTGTTTACTAATTTGTTGTTGAAAACAGGCTAACTCGGCTCTCTGGATCGATATTTGCTGGAATAACTCGATGTTATGTTTACTAATTTGTTGTTAAATACTGGCTAACTCATCTCTCTGGGTCGATATTTGCAGGAACAACTCATTTCTCTGGGCCGATATTGACTGGGATATCCCGTCTCTCTGGGTTGATATTTGCTGGGGCAACTCGCCTTTATGGGTGGATAATTGATGACATAACTGGTCCAATGGATCTTCGAATTCCACTGACTCGGGGTTAATAACTTCTTGAAAAAAAACTCCCGTAATCTTCTTAGCAGAACCATCTTGTTACCTTCGGTTTCCAATTATCGCTCTTCTAGCTCTCTTCTAAGCTCAACCACCAACAGTTCATTTAATTTCCTTCCGGGCATCCTTGTTTCTTTTATACCCCAAACCCGACACCAATTGTAACACGATAGTGGATTTCTTGAATTGGTTTATTAAGAAACAAGGAATACAATTTACAATTCGTTTACAATTTCTCGCTAAGACGTTCAACTTCAATCCCGTCACATTTGTCAATTCCCTTCACGACTCTCGCATCTCCTTATATATAAATATTCAATCTACCAGAATGTTCCAGAATGACATTTGGAACCCACCAGAATCATCGATGGAACAATCCAGAACATTCAATTGCTGTTCAACCTAACTGACATAGAATGACTCAAAAGAGTAAGAAGAAGGCCTAACCTAAAACTACTTAACGGGGAAAGAAGAATACCTAACTTAAAACTATTTAACAGGGGAAGGAAGACTATATAACTAACTTAACACTGTCACTGTCATTACAATGTCACTGTCATTAAGGGGCTCGTTACAATATTAGTGAAACGTTCCTAGAGTGTATCACTCTAATTAATCAAAGTTATAAGACTGATTGTAATATTATCACTGATAGAAATCCAAAAAATACAGGAAACTCAGTCAGATAATATATCCGTAGGCACTGACACAGGGTTTAACAATAATGCTACTATTGACTGTAATCCTTCTGAGGTCTCCATGGAAGCCCATAATTTTTATGATACTAATATAACAAAAGCTTTCAACAATTATATTATCTTTGAAGTTGTTCGGAACACAGCCGAAATATTATTCATTTAAATTTAGATAGGCAAGGCCTGTCAGTCAAAAAATTGATTGATATTAAAAAAAGAGAAATGTCAGAGTAATATCAAATAATTTCCATATACGCAGAGCGTTAATTTCCTTTAATAAAAATTCTGTTAAGTGTTTTGAAGCGATAAAACCAATTGTAAGTAGTTATTTAAATTATATTTGTATTTGGAGCTGATCTACCTAAATTTTCCTGAATTAAAACATAGACTTTTATAAAATAATTATAATATTTCACCAATCCTTATTATTAAATGAACATTGTCAGAGATTATTCTTATATGAACTGGCGTTTTATTTGGAGATTCCAATCCGCTATAAAAGGTACTATCGAAGAGTGAATTTGAGAAGTTCCAAAAAGTGTCAAAGTCAGACCCATCAAAAGGCTTTATCAGAAGTATAGCCAAACTTTACAGAGCAGAAATAACATTTTGTCATGCTCCTACATTATTTACCCCCATATTCAGATAATTTCACGTCGATTAGTCTGACTAATCAGGACAAGGGAAATATACCCAAAGAACGTAATGGAGGTGTTGGTCTAAATGGTCCAAATAAGGAGTTTACAGATCTCCCCAATAACGTTGACAAATATTATGATTTAGAGTCCGCCGATTCAGAAAGAGATGATTCTGATGGAATGGAGTTCAATCACAATGGGAAAAGAAGAGGAAATTCACACGATGCAGCTAAAACCGAATTGGAAAGCCCTGTAAGAGAAGAAAGTGATAACAAAGAAGAGGAAGATAGCACAGGCAAAATTGGTAAAAAGAAAAGGAGAAAACTCTGCAAGAGAATACATTATTTCTAGGGGAGAAATGGTTGCTGCTAAAGAAATTAAGTCCAATCCATGTCTAAAGCAGCAATGCGTTTCTAATTGCAATTCATTTTCAAATGAAGATCGTCAGCGAATATTTGATTTTTTTGGGGGGTTTAAAGGACAGCAACAAATAGAAATCATATATAAGTGAATGTGTGATTGTTGGCCAAATAAAACGTAGACGTAGGTTAAAAAATTGAATATTTTTTAAAGACAAACCACGGGAGAAAGAAAGTTTGCAAACAATTTTATATCCATACAATGGCAATAACTGTCAGGCCATTAAAAACCGCTCTGGCTAATAAGGAAGAAAATCAATTTCCTGTTCCACACCAAAGAGGTCATTATAGGACATGTAACAAAGTATCTAATGAACAAACTCAAATATTTGAGAAATTCAATAACAATTGAATGTATGAGGCTTTTACTTGATGAAGAACCGTACTGAACGATGGAATAAAACTATATAATTGGTTTAAAACCTCATTTATTTGAACTAATGTTCAATTTAAACCGGTTGACGCGTTTCATTAACACAGTAGCATTTTCAAAACTAATGAAGGTATAATATGAAAATGTTTTAATATATACAGTGTATAAATACAGAATTCTATTTACTAATGTTAACAAAGGTATTGAAAGAAATTACCTGGAAATTCATTCACTGCAAACATTCCTAAGCTATATTCCGGGTGAAAAGGTTCAATGAAGGAGAGTGATTGATATATATTTGGTCGTTAAGAAGATTACATGAATGTTTATTTTTGTTAATCTCAAGGGCCTCTAACTAAATAATTTACCGACTACATGGAGAATTTCAAAATTTGGGTCGAAAATGTGTTGGTTTCCTAATAAATGATTTGAATAGTCAGAATATAATTTTTGGTTGTCATAGCTACGTTTGTGTTCCGAAATTCTAGTTTTAAAATTTCTAAAAGTTCTACCGATATAAATTTTATCACAGTTGTCATTACCACATTTTAATTTATAAACTCCTAATTTGTTTAATTTTGAAGATTAGGATTTAATATTTTTAATGAGTTTGGATAAATTGTAATCAGTTTTAAAGGAAATATGCATGTCTATAGTTTCTAAAAATGATTTAATTTTCAAGGATGGTGGTCCAAAGTATGTTAAGCTTTTGAATGGTTCATTATTTTTATCAGAAGGGAATATTTGTTCTAAAGTCTGTTTTTTTTATCTTTTTATTTATGATATTGTCAATTAAATTTGGATCGTAATTATTATTAACTGCTATTTGTTTTATGCTATTTAATTCTTTGTTATAATTATTAATATTTATAAGGACTGTTAAGAGTCTGTGTATCATACCATTGAAAGCTGCTAGTTTATGACTGAATGGGTGGACCGAACTATTATGAATTGTAATATCTGTTCATGAATTATGTTTTCTATATTATCCATGAGAATTTCTGCTAGTATAGGGCTGACGGGGGTTGCCCATAATCAAACCGTATTTACTGCTATAAACCATACCATTGAAATAAAAATATTTTGATTCAAACACATTTTAATAAAGTAATCATATGAGAGTGAATCATAGGATTAACATTATTGTATGTGAGCAAGTTATCAACAAGAGTTATAGTTTCTTTAGGAGGTATACTAGGGAATATATTTGTTACATCGAACAATATGAATTCAGAATTGTGGGGTAGTGTTATATCTTGAATATTATTAATTAATTCCGTCCAGTTTTTAACTGAAAATCGAGGTTTCAATGAACAATAATCATAAATAACATCTAAGAGAATCTTTGAAATTTTTAATGAAGGTGCTGTGAAATAAGAAACAACTGGTCTGATTGGTTTCCCCTCTCTATGGAGTTTAATTAAGGAATAAAGTTCAGGGTGTTGCGGATTGGGTAAAAATACTGCCATAAACTTTTCCATAGAAATGAAAATAATTTTGATTCAAACACACTTTTAATAAAGTAACGATAATAAAAATCAAAGTCAAATAGACTCATTTTCACAAAAAGGGATAAAGTAAATACGGTAATAGCATTACCTAAATAAGATTATATATTAAAAACCAACAATTTTATTCAGGCAGAAATTTTGAGACCCTTAATAAAGACCCAACTAATAAATTTCAGAAAGAAATAAAATAAGCAGTAGATAACGCTAACTCAATAATTAACGATAAAGAAAAATATAAATAATTTTTACCCAATCCGCAACATCCGGAACTTTATTCATTAATTAAACTCCATACAGAGGGGAACCCAATCAGACCAGTTGTTTCTTATTTCACAGAACCTTCATTCAAAATTTCAAAGATTCTCATAGATGTCATTTCTGAATATTGTTCATTCAAACCTCGATTTTCAATTAAAAACTCAACAGAATTAATTAATAATATTCAAGATATAACACTACCCCATAATTCTAAATTCATATCGTTTGATGTAACAAATCTATTCCCTAGTATACCTCATAAAGAAACTATAACTCTTGTTGATAACTTGCTGACATAAAATAATGTTAATCCTATAATTCACTCTGATATCGTTACTTTATCAAAAGTGTGTTTGAATCAAAATTATTTTCATTTCAATGGGAAGGTTTATTGCAGTAAATATGGTTTGATTATGGGCAACCCCCTCAGCCCCCTAATAGCAGAAATTTTCATGGATTATATAGAAAAAATAATTCATCAGCGCCCCCTTAGTGAAAAATTTATGTACTGGCACCGATATGTGGACGACATTTTAGCTAGCTTCATCGGTACAAATAGACAATTAGAGAGCTTCATTACATACATAAACTGAATTCAGAATAATATTAAATTTACCGTAGAGGTTGAACAAAATAAGTCTATAAACTTTTTGGACCTTACAATTTCAAATATGAATAATAAACATGATTCTTATATATTTCATAAACCATCACATACAGAATTAAAATTCATAATAGTTCGGTCCACACATTCAGTCATAAACTAGCAGCTTTCATTAGTATGATACACAGACTCTTAACAGTCCCATTAAATATTAATAATTATAAAAAATAATTAAATAACATAAAACAAATAGCAGTTAATAATAATTATGATCCGAATTTAATTGACAATATCATATATAAAAAGATAAAAAAACAGACTTTAGAACAAGTATTCCCTTTGGATAAAAATAATAATAAACAATTTAAAAGCTCAACATACTTTGGAACACGATCCTTAAAAATTAAATCATTTTTAGAAACTTTAGACATGAATATTTACTTTAAAACTGATTACAATTTATCCAAACTCATTAAAAATTATAAATCTAAATCTTCAAAATCAAACAAATCAGGAGTTTATAAATTAAAATGTGGTAATGTGTGATGAAATTTATATCGGTAGAACTTTTTGAACTAGAATTTCGGAATACAAACGTATCCAGACAGCACACAATATCCACTAGATATCCAGTGGATAGCCCAATATCCACTGAATATCCAGTCCATGTAAGATATCTAATGGACATCCACTGAATGTATTCCATAGATATGGAACAAAATATTTTCTATTTTACTGATATTATATTGAATAATCACATAAAAATGATTGAGAAGGAAGTTCTAATACATAATACCTTCAATGCATAAATGTCTTAATCTCCTGATATTATATCCATTGTATATCCATGGATATCTATTATTATTGCCTGTTGCATTTTTTGCCTGTGTTCAAAGTATGCTACCAACTATACACTGTTCTCTCATTGGTCGATGCCGCGTTTGACCGTTTAATGTAGCCTCGTCCCCTCGTCATTTTGGTTGTTAGGTTATCATAGTTTCAGAAACGTGCAAAAGTGGTTGGTTATTTTTTATCGGTAGTTAGGATTTGGAAAAAATAAGGTATGTATATGTTTCTTAACTTAATTCTGAATATTGTTACGTCTCCTATATTTTGTTTATATTCATCGTTGATTACCTACATTAAAAGCGTTTTGTATACTTATACAATGTAAAATAGCATGGTGTAGAAATGTGAAATAAGTTTTACCTTGGCTTTGTTTCATGATAAACTGAGCTGGTGGCTCGGCTGATTTGAGTAAAAATTCTTTTGAGCTTAATAATAATGATGGTGTTCAGGTGATAATAAATGTTCTTATTACAGGTATGTGCTCGAATACAAGACGCGGGCCAATTTTCAAAATAATTTTCAAAATGTTTTTTCACAAAAAAATGTGTATCTTATATTCGGGCGTATATGGTATATAGTTGACCTTGAAAATCGACATTCTTTTTTTTCTCGTTCTTACAGAAATAACCGTGCAGAGTAGATGAGCTGGGCGATGAAGAAGAAGAATTATTGATGTATATGCAAATATGTATATTATATAAAATAAAGTATTTTCTATCATTCTATTCCATAGTATATCATTTCATTATATGTCAAATAATACTACTATCATGAAGAATTTTATTCCATTTGTACCTTTTTACTCACAGATGAATATCTGACTAAGTACCTGCTAGTGGAAATACAAGATGGCCAACAAAAACAATGCTTACCAAAAGTTGTATATATCTATAGATCTGGAATAAAATTAACTGGAAATAATAGTTCTGGTCAATCAGTACAAAATATAACAGACATACGCGATGAGTATTTGAATCTTTTTCACTGGACCACAATATTCTACAGTCGTCCACTTAAATACTTGACTATCCACCCGGTATATCTATTATATTTTGTACTGGTTGACTGTATAAACTATTTTCTCCTAATTTTATTCCAGATCTGTAGAAATAAAAAACTTTTGATTTACATTTTTTTGTTGGACTACCTTGTATTTCCATCAGTAGATACTAGTCATATATTCTTAGATGTTCATATTTGAGGAGGAAGGATATACCAAATGTTAATATAAAATATCCTATTAATATCCATGGGACGTTTATTGGATATACCAAATGTGAACATAGGATATCCATGGGATATTAACGAGATATCCAGTGGATATCTCCAAAGACATCCATAAGATATTACATATATCCTAGATATAGGCGGAAATATGGATATCCATTGTATGTCTATAGGCTATCCATCTATATCCAGTGGATATACTGGATATCCATGAAGAATATCTTGTGGATGTCTAATGGATATTGTGTGCTGTCTGGGTAGCTATGACAACAAAAAATTAGATTATAACTATTCAACTCATTTATTAGAAAACCAACACATTTTCGACCCAAATTTTGAAATTCTCCATGTATTCGGTAAACCCTTTAGTTTAAATCTTCTAGAAGCTCTTGAGATAAACAAAAATAAACATTCAGGTAATTTTCTTAACGACCAAATAGATATCAATCACTCTCCTTTAATAAACGTTTCTACCTAGAAGATAGCTTAGGAATGTTTGTAGTAAATCAATTTCCAGGTAATTTCTTTCAATACCTCTGTTAACATTAGTAAATAGAATTCTTTATTGATGCACTGTATATATTAAAACATTTTCATATTATACTTTCATTCGTTTTGACAAAGCTACTGTGTTAATGAAACGCGTCAACCAGTTAAAATTGAACATTAGTTCAAATAAATGAAGTTTTAAGCAAATTATATTGTTTTAGTCCATCGTTCAATTCATTAACACGTTACCACTGATGCTATGAAATTATTGTAGAAGTTCTAGTTCGAAAACAATGTTTACAGAATGTATCAAAAAGCCCTTCAGAGTCAAGATAAGAATTCAATTATACTAAAAAAAACAGATTTATGTAACTTTTGAAAAAATATTTTAACATCCGAATTCATGTACCGAAAATAGACGAATGCTCACAATGTGAGAGATATAAAAGTTCACCTGATAATTTGAAAACTATTGAAGAACAGGATAATGATAACCAGCATTTTGCGGATAAAGAAGCAGTAGAAAAATATTCTTGCAGGAACAAACACTGGCTAGTGAATACAGCGACACACTGGTCGGAAGCTTTGACCCACGGGGACAGCATGACAATTGTCTTTTCCAGGAAGTATGCTGTGTACAATTCTACAGTTTATGAAACAGGTTCAAGGAAAGGTTATTGTTTTCTGTGGGGTGAATAGAGGGCTAACGTGGAAGTAATGAAATTTGCTCAATTTATTGCATGATTTGACAGATGTTGACCAAACCGAGAAGTATACAAAAATTTCTTTTTTCTGTGATAATTGCACGGAACAAAATAAAAATAAATACTTACTTAGCATGCTTCGCTACTTTCTATATAGAGCAAGGAATATTAGTAAGATAATTATTACTTACCTTATTGTTGGACATACGTATATGCCAGTTGACTCGATGCATGCGATCATTGGAAAAGTATGAAGAATAAGAATATTCAATCTCCCTCTCAATGGCCCACTATATTAAGGAATTCCAGGATAAATCCTGAGCCACACATTGTAAAGTAGTTAACATATTGGGATTTTTTTACTTTTGAACCTTAGCCATCGAAAAAGGCAGTGAAATTGAAATAGCTTCCATAAAACGTGCTACTTTATGAAAAATGATGCAAATGTAAAAATTCAAAATTTGTTTGGGGCCCAAAAATTGAAACTGTCAATTTCCAACTTAAAGAGTGCTCTATACCGCGTCTAGCATATTTAGGTGAATGTCCAATTACTAAACTAAAATATGAAAATGTAACAAACAGAAAATCAAATAACAATGTCCAAAATTGGAAAGTGTGGACGTTGGCAGGATCAGATGTCTATGGCTATCGGAGCTAATAGGGCTGGCGTATGACGTATAGCTATCCAGTTGGCCGAAAAACACAGCTTACCCCATCCGTTTAATCATCAGAACTGCTGGTAAAAAATGGTTCTACTTCTTCATGGATAGATATCCAGAGTTGTATGTACGCCAGCCAGAGCACGAGGGTTCGAGTGAAGCAATGTGATGGAGTTTTTTCTTGATGTCTTAGGAAAACTTGTTGACAAATACAAAATTAGTACAAACCATATTGGACGTTGATGAATCTGGCGACACAACGGTCCAGAAAAGGCTGCAAAAGGTAGTGTTCATAAAGAAAAAACGACAAATTAGTGGACTATCTAGTGGATAACGAGTTGACAACACTACAATGGTCGGTTGCTGTAACGCCGCTTCTCTCTACGTTACTTCTATGCTCATATTTGAAAGAAATAGATTAGCACCGGAACTTGCTCGTGGAACTCCAGCTGTGAACCATATCGAAATTTCAGATAGTGGCTATATTTACAGCCAACTCTTTATCAAGTGACTCAAACATTTTCACAGTGTGGTTCAACCCAATGAAGAGAAACTCTAGAAATCTCTAGAATTTTGTATTCAGCACTATATTCGACATTTGCAATTGCCCAGTGATACAACCCATGGTCTCGAGTCATTAGACGTTGAATTTTCAAACCTCTACAGACTTATTTTATACACGAGCAAGATTCTTGATTGCAAGCTCACATTGGTCAAGCAATAACAGTATACAACATAGCTAAATTGTTAGGTAGATTGCACGGAAATGTTGCGTCGGTTGGTATATGTAAGAGAGCTTTTAGAGGTAGTGAAGTTTGGTCAGTCAACCGAAATAAATTCCTGAATTATTTATTTGCTACATCCGCTACGTTTGAAACACATTTTACCGAGCATGATGATGGCTCTGCTGGATCTAGTTATTTTCATCGAATTTTCGACTGCTGCAGGAAACTCTTGTAGTTCTAGAAGTAGTGTTACCAAAACTATCGAAAAAATACTAGACAAATTTAATCAAAAATTGAATGAATCAGTTCGTGTCTCTGGAACAAGTTAAACCATTCAGCGACCACAAACTGAAACTACTGCGTCCGCAATTATGCTCACTAATGCGCCATACAAATAAACTCTTGAAGAGAAACAGAGAAAACCCGATAAAGAAAATGTTAACAAAAAGAGAAGCGCTAAAGAAGAAAGTATTAAACATAAAAAAGCAAAAGGACAACAAAAAGAGAACAGCTTATGAAGAAAGTATTGTACATAAAAAAGAAAAAGGACTGTAACCACACTGTTGTCTGAACAAGAGATAACCTCGACAAATAATCAGAAAACAGAAAACATCGTGGAGCCAGAGGTTCATAACACTACTCAAGCCAAACTAGACGGAGTTGGGCAACCAGTACCGAGAGGGCAGCACTTTCGCCGTTACACTAATTACTTGACCGATATAGCCAAAGCAGACGGACTGCGATATACAAGACAAGCTCAATCATTACGTCTAGAAACGATAGGAAGATTCAACAGTCAATAACCGAAGTGTTGCACTATATCCCGGAGCGTGTTCAGCCTGGGATTGTGAACACCACCCGGCTTGTCGTCGACCCCTTGGTGTGCGTTGAACCCGAGGCTAGACGCTAAGCACACCACGTATATCGGACGAAGTTCTAAAGCGTTTTGAGTTTGGGGAGGAAGCCAAATACCCTAGGTCAAACCCTGCAGCGTGCTGAGTGCAAAAACGAAGCCTTCCCGATTAGCCGAAATCTCGGAGCGCGTTGATCCCGGGCCGGAAGCAAATTACCAAACCCCGAGATCACGCGGTGCGTTTAACGCGGGATCTCGACCCTAACACACCCCGTTGATTGTAGGAATCCCGAACGACAGAACGGAACACCGCAATTCGACCGAAGCGAGTAAGGTTATAGGAACCTATCGTCCCGGTGAGTAATCCGGACAACAGAGTACAACCCACGACCACCCGTTACGATATGTCGTACGAATGGGAGGAGAATCATCCGCGACTCGACCCGACGACCACCCCAGAGAGACTGCCGCCTCCAGGACCAATAGATCGTGTTTATAATTCTTGTACAGAGTATTTAATCTTAGTTGTAAATATTCATTTCAGTTTGAACACATCACACTGTTAAATAAAGAAGTATGTCTAACCCATCCAGCCCTTTTCTTGCTCTAGCACTCTGACTAACCGCGATAACTTGTAATAACGAACTCGGTGCCCGAGCTACGGATCGGAACACCGCTACGCACGAGCAATTATTACAAATTGACGCCCGAACAGCGATTACAGGACAATAAAATAAAATCCTTAGGAAAGGGGAAGGAAAGTTCCTCCACAAAACAACCATGCCGGAGAAGTCACGTCTAGAAAAGGCAACATTAAACATATTCTGTGAAATTCAAAATAAACCTAAACGGAGGCCTGTTAAAAAAACGTCGCCATACCTAACCGAAGGTAACGATGAAAACACAGAAGAATTATGTTTGTATTGCAAAATGAAGGCTGTGCTATATTTCAGAATTGCTCCAAATGAGCACATAAACGGCGTGCTAGACTCAATGAGTATGAAAATTTTCATTTTGAATTTTTCTACGATGTTTATACCTAACTACCTCTTTTTTGTGAAATTATTTTTTGGCTTTTGAATTTTTCATATGACTTCAATCTGTTTATTATGTCCATTTGTTGTAAAATACGAATTGCCTTTTCTAAACTCACTTTTAAAAACACTTTTGTTTATTATGAACACCGGTTACAATCAAAACTACACAATAAAAATGCTAAAAACAATATAACTAAAATCTAATAATTTAAACAAAATATTTGGCATCGGATGTTTCATCGAATATTCTTTGGATTTTTAGCATAGTCAGCGTCTGTATGTAATGTATTCATAGAAAGGAAGTTATCGTGATAAAGATCAGTGTACTGTAACTTCTCCATCCCTTGGGAAATTTTGAGAGGGTCCAACAAAACTTTGGTGTTTTTTTCCTCTTCCATTGGTTTGAATCTTCTTTGTACTCTTCTCTTGTACCGTTCGCTCTTTAACCTATAACCAAGATACATTAGGAGGATTGTAACGCCTACAGAAATGGGGGTCATTCACAAATGGTTGTGGATGTGGTTCCGTTTTTCAGCCCTATTGGTTCTATTCGGTTTTCTTACTTAATGAATTCATGGAGGTCGTCTAGGAGTACTTGATCTATCTTCAGTGGTTTAAATTATGTTGGTTTTTGTATGTTGTAACGTTATTGGTTCACCCTAGATAGTGGTTTTGGAATTAACAAAGCTTTGTTTTACTGTTCTCAACTCGCAGTTTGGCGGAGGTGCTAAGCCATTGGTTTCGTTGTAAAACATTTAGTTGTTATTTTTGTGGGTCCAGTAAATATTGCTACGTAGTGGGAGTTCGATGAACTTTTGATGATTGTGTTAGGTATTTGCACTGGAATATAGTTGCGAGAGGCTTCTGTATTTTTTAGTCGAAGAATCTGGTTGATGCAGTCTTCTGTTTCCGTTGTTGTTTGCAGTGCTCTATCGTTGCTTAAATATTCGGCACCGGTTATTTTGCATGGAATTTTGGAGTATCGGAAGGCATCTTCGTTGACCAAATTATACGGTTCTGGGGGAATAATTATGGTAGAACTTTGTGTAGGTATTGGGAATAGGTGGTAGTGTGTGAAGGTTTTAGGATACCGTTCGTGTAGTAAGCGTCGACTCTTATTATATCGTAATAATTAAGGATGTCTTCGTCTATTGTATATAAGATATGATCGTCGCTGTGGTGTTCTAGCATTTTTGTCACTAACCATTCTAATTCGTCGTTCCTCATGACACTATTGTGAAGGGTGTTTGATCTGGGAAATGTGATTGCCTCTTCTAGATCGTTTAGTAGTTGAAGGATAATTTGGAGGAATGGGTTTAATTCATCCAGTATATTTCTGGGTTGAAGATAGTGGCTGAAATCGAATACAGATTTGCTTAGGTTGTTGCTGATTTGATATTTCTATTTCTTCGAAAATAGTTTCTTGGTTGTGTGTTATAAGAACCACAGTTTCATTCAACTTTTCCGAAATCCTTAACTTTACGCTCATGTGATGATTTACGTTTTTTATAATATTCTCTTGATTTTTTTGAAGCGTTTGTTTGATTGTATCGTAAATTTTAGCGTTTTCCTGGCCTAGGTTTCCGGAAATAGACTTGAGAGCCGTTGAGAATTCCTCGTCTCCTGGTAAAATAAAGGTAGCTGAAGCCGTCTTATATGGCTGTTGTAGCTGCTTGATATTGATTATCGATAGTTTTTATTTCTTCCATTATAGGTTGTAATTCTAAAAACTATATAAATTCGTACGTGTTAGAATGTATCTTTGCTCGTCCCAGGTTTCCTCTCCCATTTGGTGAGTGAATCTGTGAGTAGGATTTAGAATTAGTTTTCCTTTCGGATTTGTGATTTTCTTAAGTACACTGGCTGTGGGAGTTTCTATCGTTATATCGTTATCAGTGAGTACTGTCTTGGGTAGACAGCTTGGCAATAGTTTATTCCTTTTCAAAGTTTTTTTTGTGTAAATCTTGGTAGAAGGTTTGTATAAGATGGGGGTTGGTCTCACTTCATTTCTGTTTTGTATAATGACCTTTTTATTTTCGGAGAGGTGTTTGTTAATCTCCTTATACATTTCTTTCGTTTTTTTTATGATGTTGTTCCATGTAATCTATGTAATCTTCCATTTAGGTATCCGTTCAATACTTTAATGGGTTTTAGTTTCGTTTAGGAGTGGACGGCGTTGTTGTATATGTATATGTATATGGCATTTGTTCTATGATGAATAACTTTGAATTTTTGTTTCGGAGTTTTCTTAGGTGTTCGATCAAAGTTGAGTGGAATACTTCGATCTTACCATTGGACTGAGAACTGTCTGGGGTTGTGTAGTGGATGAATATTTTATGGCAATCGTCAAACTCTTGTATGATTCCGTTCTTACATTAGGTTCCGCTATTTGCAGCTATCATAGAAGGTAATTCGTGGTGAGTTACAAATGTAAGAATAGCGTTAATTACGTTTACTGCGTTTCCTCCTTCTATTGGGTAGGCATGTCCGTATTTGGAAAATGCATCTATTATGGTTAGGAACTTCTATCCATTGGCTTGGAATAGCTCGGTATGAATGATTTCCAATGGTTTGGTAGGTGTAGGTGTAGGTGACCATAAATTTTGGTTTTGGTGGATGTCGATCATATTCATTTTCTTGACAAATATCGCTGAATGTCATCTATAGCCTTTTTCAAATTAGATCAGAAATAACTTTTTTTTATTTGAAGTTCTGTTTCAGTTATCAGGTATCTATGATTAGTTATGCTCTGATGGAATTTTTGTATTAAGTCTTGTTGCTTTTCCGCCGAATTAACATCTTCCAATATTGTTTTGTTACATTTAACTAGCTCGTAAGCGTTGTTTTTAAATATTTTCCTGACGGTTTCGCAAATTTGTTTATATAGTTCGTCGCTTTCAAAGAGACATGCATATTTCCTTTTAGGTGGGATGTGTTTCTTGAAGAAATTTATAATATCTTGGTCTAGACTGTTTTTCGAGAGTTGGACGTCATGCGTTATTTGTTTGGAAATCTGTGTGATGCTACTGGAGATCGAGGATTGTAACTAACACTTTTAATGACGATTTGGTTGTAGTAATTGAGTAGTCTCTCAGATATACGGATACATAAAATTGGGTTTTCTATTGCTGTATGGTTTGTTTCGCCGTCTAATGTTTGTTGTTGGTCTTCCTGTATGTTTTGTAGTGGTTCCTCTGGATTTTCTTCTCGATTTCCTTGTGTCTCTCTATTTGTAGGAGGGGTTGATCTAAGTTCGCCTGTTCTAATATCCCTTCAATATATGGCATTTGTGCTATATCTTCGTTGACTAAGTCTGGGAATCGGTTTTTGGGTGGATTATTATATAAATAGATATCTTCTTTATCAGGGGATTCTAGTCTTTAATTTACTTCTTCCACGTATTTTGCTAGGTTAAATAATTATTTGGTGTATATTTCCACTCTTAAAAGGGCGTCGGCGTTAGTATTAAATTTCCCTTTCGTATGCACAACTTCGTAATCGTACTCTCCCAATTATAATCTCCACTTTACTGATTTGTAGTTTGGTTCTTTCAAAGGAAAGAGATATTGAAGCGGGCGGTGGTCGGAGAGAAATTTAAACTTTCTTCCGAATCAGTACGAGCGGTAGTATTTAGTGGCTCATACTATAGCTAACATTTTTTCCTCAATTGTCGAATACTTAGGTTCTGTCTCGTTCAGCGTTCTGGAAGCGAATGCTATGGGTTTATCGCTACCCCACTGGTTCTTGGAAAAGCACTGCTCCTATAGAATAGTTACTAGCGTCGGTGGTTAGATTCAAGAGTCGTGAAACGTACGGGTACTGCAGAAGAGGTCCGTTCATCAAAAGTTTTTTTCATGTACTGAAGCATTCTAAAAATTCAGGAGTATGTTTGATCTTGGCAACCTTCTTTAGACAAGCTGTTAGAGGCTTCGTTATTTTTGCGAAGTCCTTTATAAACTTCCTGTAGTATTCTGAAAGTCCTAGGAACCCTCTGATATCTTTAGCTGTTTTAGGTAATTGGCGATTGCTTCAATTTTGGTCGGCTTCGGTTTTATACCCTCTGAAGTGACGATATATCCCAGGAAACTATCTTCTTTTATTTGGAACCCACATTTGTCTATTTGGATTTTCAGTCTGGTATCTCGGAGACGTTGGAATATTTTGGTGAGATTAACTAGAGATGTGGAAAACATTATATTATCGTCAGTAAAAACCAAACATGTTTCGCCTAGGAGTCCTTTAAAGACATTATCCATTACCTGTTGGAATGTTGCGGGTGCGTTTTCAAACTCAAGCGGCATTCTTATATACTCGCAGTGTCCGTTCTTGACACTAAAAGCAGTTTTAGGATCTTCCTCGGATATTTATATCTGTTGATAACCGCTCGCCAAATTTAGAGTGGTGAAATATCGACATCGGCCAAATTTATCCAATATGTCCGTTATGTTAGGTATTCGATACCGGTCGTCGATGGATTTTTTATTTACTTTGCGGTAGTCAACAACGATGCGCCTTATAATTTTTACTGAGAAGAGCCATGGAGATTGGCTAGGTCTAATTTTACTTTGATCTTGCATAGATGCTATTTGACTTCCAACTTCTTCTTTGTGGATGTGTGGATAGTGGTATGATTTAGTATATACCGGTATCCTTCGTTCTTATGTGGTGTTTAACTTGACTCGTAAAACTAAAACGTGTATCTGGTTTATAAAAGACATCTGAATATTTTATGAAACGCCGGAGGATGTGTTATTTTTCTTCCATATTAAGGTGGTCTGTTTGAATCAGATGCTCTATGCGATTCTTCGTGCTTTATGCTGGTGTTGTTATCATCAAAAATATGTGATATTCTTCGAGATTAATCTTTTTGCAATCTACCGGATCAGTAATAGCGAATTCTTTTGGCTCTGAAATAAAATTTACAACTTCTGTCCAAGCTAGTTGATTTTGTGCGTTGGAAATTCTTTCTTTCATCACTACACCTTGGATGATTGCTAAGTATAAAAACGGTTCCTTGATTTTATTGGGATGGTTGAATGTTTCGTAGTAAGGATTGATTTAGGGAAATTGAATTGGGCATGGGAGAGTTTTAAGTTATCGAGACCAATAAGGCCATAAAAGGTTTCATGGAACTACAATAAACAAAACTTTATTTCTTAGGAACATTTGAATTCTGAAAACAAAGGGATTGAGCCGCTATGCTTTTGTGAATAATTTTGAAATATGAAAGTGATGGTAAAAGGATCATGTTTAATGAAATTTTGGAAGTGGAAGCTATTTTGTGGTCAAGGAATGATTTTGTCGAGCCTGTATCTATTAGAAGTTTTAAAGGAGGGTCAGAAATTTCGATGTTGGTAGTTTTTATTGTTTGGAAAAGGAATGTAGTTCAATTATAATTTTACTTATGTTATTTGTTCTATGGTGCAATTCCAATATTTTCAATATGGAAATTCTTGTACCTCGGTGATTCATTCAACATCTGGTGGTTGTTTTATTTAGTAAAAGTCTTCAACGGTAATCTTCAGCTGGGATTGATGAGGTTCTTGATGTTGGTTGGCCACTGTCGATATATTCATTGGTCTTGGTTTTTGTGATGTCCCTGGTGGTAGGCCCAGAAGTTCGGTTGGTTAGGTGTCCTGAATGGTTGTCGTCTTCCGGGTCTGGGTTGATTAAACGTGGGCCTTTGGAAGTTTTGGAATGGTTGTCTTGGCGGAATTTGGCTGTTTATTTGCCTCATTGGCTGCCATCGGTTGTTGAAGAACGTCAGTTGTTGATGGACCATTGTTTTTGAAAAACTAGAGATCATTTAGAAGATTGAGGCAAGTTATTACCAAATATCGCATATATCGGATACTGTTCTCTTCTTGAATATATCGTATCCGCAAGTGCTAAGTTATTCGGCCGCGTTACTTTGTATACAAGATGATAAAGTTGAGTTTATTTTTTTAAAGAAACAAATTGTTAATAATGTTGAGTTATTATGAATTTTCCAAAAGTAGTTTCATGAAGGCATCTCTCCATGCTTTTGTATTAATGTCGTCAGTGTCATCTATTTTTATAAAGGACTTCAAAACATTTTTCTATGGGAAAAATGTTTTCCATTGAATTAGACCAAAAATCATAAAAACTAGTTGACCTTAAACAACACTTTCCACTATCTATTTTCTTTGAAAAATACTGAGGAGCCAATTCCGATAATAAGAAATGAATTGGAGTAATGATATAAATAGCATCCCAGTCATGAAATACAAAAAATAAAAACCTAAATTGATTTTGTCTGTCCTATAAATTGACACTCATACTAAGTACGCTATCATTCTTATCAAGTGACGAAAGTAGGAATCTAAACGTTTATTCCGCTCTTTAACGGCACCGGCATTCCATTTTCTATATACCTAATTCAACGATTTCGTTTTTTTTATTCTCCAGCTTTTATTCGATATCCCATATCCAGTGTCCTACATACTTCACTTCACCTCTGTTACTAAAAGGAAATCAAAAGACAGTAGGTATCGCTGTGATCAGTAGACTATTACGCTGCTAGAAATAAATGTAATAAGTGAGTTCCTGGAAAAGCTTCATTCAATCGGCTATACATTTCACGATATCGAATAAAGTTAGACGGGCCATTTACAGTAATATATCTGCAATCGATGCGAAGAATAAAGAAGTTATCTGCAGACATTTAATTGCATTCCGAAGGCTTTTGCCACACTAAAAATGAGGAAAAGAGCTATGTCTTGTTCATTATGATATTTTAGGGTTATCGAGTAAGATTTACGGTTAAGACTTAATGGAATTAGGATTATATTTCACGTTTTCCACGGGATTTTTTTAATGAAATGCGAGATATATTTAGTTGGCCGAAGGAATCGATAATATATTTCTGAGTATGGAATTCTTTGTTATTTTTATTGAATTTTAGATAACTGAAATTTGCTTTAACTGCATTGTTCCATTGCCTCATAATTGAATATATTCACAGAACGTTCCTCTGTTAGTGGTTGAAGTATCTATACGAAGTACCATTGGATATTATACAAAATTCTATAGTGTTATTTAGAAGTCGCCTCACCCCCTCGTATTTCTGGAGCGGTTATACAAAAACTAGTAAAACTGAATATAAGCGGTTGTAAACTGGCCTAGTAGTGGTGATAGTTGAGGTAATCGTCACATATGACGTCATAGGGTCGTTGTGATCAATAATTTTGAATGGGACCGTAGGACAAGCGATACCTCTTTTGAAATGCCAATATTTGTTGTGTATTAAATCAGTAAAAAGTGAACTTCAATGCAGATTTCAATTACAGATTCAAGAATCGTTACCTTCTTATAACAGTTGCTCGAAATGTGCTCCCTTCTCTTCCTGACAATACGTTAGTTTAAAGGTATTATCCGGTTCGCTGGTGTTGACCTTCGATTTAAGGTACTCACCCAAATAGCACTGGATATTCAATAAATGTACTAAGAATATTCGTTTTCGGATATTGTAATATTCTATAGACCCACTTTTAATATTTATATCCTTTCTCGAGTATTCTATGGACCATGAAGGGTTATAGTAACAAACAACATATTCTGGTTTCCTTTATTCTCCGGTGGAAAACAGATGCGATTTTTAAGTGCAAAAGAAAATTAAAGGGATCTGTTGCAATCATATCGGAGATGCTTATAAAAAAATCACACATGCTTTTGAAGACAGCACGGGATCAAATTATAATAGCTGGTTATAAATTGATACGTGTAGATCGAAAAGGCAGAGGCGAAGGTATGTGTGTATACATTAGAACCGATATTCAGCATGTATTGACCAATACTTTGGATAAAATTGAACAGATCTGTGTTGAACTAACTATAAATAAAGTAAATATTCCCTCTATTGTTATTTATAGGTCGCCATTATTTCAACAAAGTGTTTTTTTAATGAACTAGAAACTACTCTCACTACTATTATTCCATTCAGTGATTATATTGCATGTTCAGGTGATTTTAATGAAACATGATTCAATCGAAGCACGTAAGGCTCTGAATATTTTTGAAGGGTTAGGGCTTACACAGTTAATAAATGAACCAACTAGGGTTACTGACCACAGCGCTACTTTGTTAGATTATGTTCTTGTATCTAATACACAAATTGTTGCGAAATCAAGTGTTATTGATGTTAAGCAAATAGCTGATCATAAACTAATTTTCTGCAAGCTGAATATAGAAACTTCTGAAGGGCTTACAAAAAAATTTGTCACATCTCGAGATTTTAAGCATTTAAATTATCCCCAATTTGAATCAGATCTTCAATCTATTCCCTGAAAAAATACATATGATTTGAGGGGTGCTGACAGCAAAATTAAATTCATAAATGAAAACATTATTACTCTTCTCGATATTCATCCTCTTATAAAAACATATAAAATAACAAAAAAATACGCACTACGAGCTATGATGCATGATAGAGACAATGCTTTGTCAAAATTTAGACGAAATAAACGTAAATTAGACTGGACTACATATAAAATGTTGAGAAATACTACAAATGTAGCTGTCAAAAAAGAAAAAAAAACTGTCTTTTACTCAAAGTTTAGTACTGCCTCCAGTAAATTTGTATGGGATACTGCAAGATCGCTAAGTTTATTGTCTAACAACAAACTATCGATACTTCCTGATGAACTCTATGATATTGAAAGATTAAATAATCATTTTATAACATCCATACCCACTATTTCAACATCTGATAAACTGGTAGAGTATTATAATAATAATAAATTAACTGACAATTAATTCAAATTTATAACCATTTCATTCATTTTAAATATTATCACAAAATTATAAAGTAGGGCTACGGGCTTAGATGGCATTAATATATTAAGTTTGCATTTATGTATTCCTCATATACTTCCATTTATTACTCATTTAATTAATTTTTGTTTGAAAAATTCTGTATACCCTGGTGCCTGGAAAAAATCTAAAGTTATTCTTTTGATGAAGGTTGCCACTGCTACAACATTTAATGATATTCGTCCGGTAAGTACCCTTCCAACCATGTCTAAAATAGTTGAAAAGGTAATTGAAGCGCAGCTTTCAAGATTTACTTCTAAGCATCATGTAATTCCAGAAACTCAATCGGGTTTTAAAAAACAGTACAGCTGCTGCACTGCGCTTTTAAAACTTACGGATGACATTGTGAAAGCAAGTGATGAAGGAAAACTCACCCTTTTGCTTTCATTAGACTACAGTAAAGCTTTCGATTCCATTAACCATAAATTATTGGAATCACTATTTAAATACATTATTCTTTCAAGAGATGCTCTATTACTATTAAAAGACTACTTAAGTTACAGGCTACAAGCCGTTAGTTACGATAACAAATTGTCTACGTTTCTGTATAATAGAAGAGGCGTTCCACTGGATTCAATCCTTGGGCCACAATCTCTGCAAATGTGTTTAACTCTTAACCCGACTAAATCTAACTTTGTGCTGTTTGGTAGAAAATCCAGTCTCTTTAAAATTGCTGACATTTTGGCCAGCAACGAAATAGTTGTTAATAACCAAGTTATTGAGCGTCGACAGGTTGTTAAGAACTTGGGAGTGTTTATGGATGAGGGTTTACGTTTTACTAAGCATGTATCTTTTTGTTCGCAGAGATCTTATACAAAATTAAGGTTTCTTCACCTGAATCGTCATCTACTAACAAGAAAAACTAAAATTATTTTATGTGAAGCATTGATACTTTCTTACTTAAACTATTGTGATGTTGTTTATCAGATGAGACAAGGCTTCAAAAGTTGTAAAATGCTTGTATACGATATATATTTGGTGTTAGAAAATATAGTCATATCAGTCATTACACGACACTGCAATGGCTCAGATTGAAACAAAGGAGAATATTACATGCTGCTTGCTTGTACTCTAAAATTTTGCAGTATGAAACACCCGCTAATTTGTATGAAAAAATAACGTATCGATCAGACGTACATAACTTGAATGTTGGTTTTAGGCGGACACTTACCATTATTCAACTGTATATTTTTCAAATGTTGTTTCAGCTATTCAATTGTTATATTTCTAGGTTGTTCTTTATTTATTCTTATGATGAAACAGTGATCAACTCAGCCGATGTTGCTGACATCCCACCGCTGTCACCAGTGTAATACTTCTAGGTTCAAAATTATCTCTCCGGTTTCCTTTCTCTCTGATTGTAGTGATCGGAAGGGCCCTACTGTATACTCCTATCCTAGAAATCGTTGCAGCGTGTTGTCACCAGTGCCTTACGGCACAAAATTTAGAACCAGGAATCTCCCTGCGGGTTACCTCGAGGGAGGGGTTTCTCCTGGCACGAGCGATCAAGGTCTTCGTGGGGCCTCTTGGGCTTATACAATGTGCCCAGCCCGAGTTCGCAATGCAGGTCGAGTCAGCCCGTTCTACTTGCTGGTACGAGGGCAAGGGTTGGGGTTAAAGGAAATAACTGGAAGGTTAAGTATGTACAAGTATATATTACAAAAAAATAGTAGCGAGTCATACATAACCACAATTTTTTTGGAATCGAATAAAATGTAATAACCAGGCTATTTCATGATTTTTGGATAGCCTATTCAATATAAGATAACAAAGTATCGAACAGGACTTTTGGTATTTAATCAGAATAATTACGGTACCCTATACACTATAGTAATTCATATAATAACAATAGAATTTTGAAGTCGCAAAAAAAAACAATTATGATATACCGTGAGATTGGATACCCTGTACAATATAGCAAATAATAAAACTTTGGCAATAAATATGATCTCTCGGGTATGGTGGATATCCTGTACAAAAATACGGCAATAAAATATCAGACGAGACTTTTTAAATCAGAATAAATACGATATTCTGTACACCTATAGTGAATATATATATATATATATATATATATATATATATATATATATATATATATCACCAAAATTTTGGGATGGCATAAAATAATTATGAATCTCGGGAAATTGGGTAACCTGTACAATATAGAAAAAAAATCTATATCAACCAAATTTTGAATTCGAATTATGATTCTCGTGAAGTTGGATAACCTATACGATACAAAAAAAATCTTTATCAACAAAATTTTGACAATCTAGTAAATTAATTATGACATCTCGGGTATGTGTAAAAATAAGGTAATAAAATATCGGTCGAAACTTTTTCAAAATCGGAATAAATATGATCCCCTGTACAATATAATATCCTTGCACAAATACAGAAAACCAATATATAGGGATATGATCCTCGAACATACGATATCTCCGTATATGCCTATAAATTTTAGACTAGAATGGTAGGTGAGGGTCGCACATGTAAATGGTACACTCAATATGACCGAAAATATGGGTTCCCTCACCTTTTGGGACACCCAGTTAAGTCAATAAAAAATATAATAAAACAGATCAATACAGTATATAAAAATAATGATTATTATAACTTACGTTTTGGAATATCACAAGTCACAACTACACAGTATTACGGTTGATGGTAAAGGGGCCGTCCGTACTTAGAATGGCCAGTTCGGGAGCATTACTGTCTCTCTCCTCTAGATTCAAAAATTCTTGTTATTTATTCTAAAATTACCTCGTCTATGCCCTTGTGTGAAGGTTAGTTTTATATTTCATTATTTCAATTTGTAACGTATTGATTAGATTTATTGATAAACAAAGCATGTCAAAACCATCAGCTATAATGTTTATTAACAGAGTTGTTTGTATCAATTTCTTTCCTGGAGGTCAACATTTAATAATTATTTCGAATCAATAAAAATTTGTCTATATAGGGCGTTCTTAAAATTTCCTATGTCATATCTCGTGTTTATTACACAATTGTCAATATATACAATAACTTGCTAGCTAATATTCGTCATACCCTTTCGAGTAATGCATTTAAAAATAAATTGCTTGTTCATTTACTCTCTCAACAAGAATGAAATTGTAATGTAGTTGTATAGATATATGTATTGTCCCCTCTATATGTTTTATATGAACATTTTTCATTACGTTGCTCAGCTTTTGCTGTGAATTAACTATGCTAAGGTTAGGTGGAAGAGCAGACATCCGTTTCACTCGGGACGGATGAATTGAACCTTGCCTTAATTGTATATCTATTTTGTTAATATTTGTATGTTTCCTTTTCTGAAAATTAATAAAGGCATTATTATTATTAAATCAGTGAAAAATGAGCTTTATTGCAGATTTCAATTACAGATTCAAGAATCAGTACCTACATATAACAGTTGCTGGAAATGTGCTCCGTTTTCTTCCTGACAATACGTTACTTCAAAGGTATTATCCGGTTCGCTGGTGTTTACCTTCTATTTGAGGTACTCACCCAGATAGCACTAGATATTCAATGGACGTAGTAAGAATATTCGTTTTCGGATATTGTAATATTCTATAGACCCATTTTTAATATTTATATCCTTTCCCGATTATTTTATGGACCATGAAATGGGAAATTTCTTAAATATTCTATGAATATCCTATAAATATTTCCAAGGAATATTCAAGAATATTTTGAGGATATCTGTTGAATACATATAGCAAGATAATCCCGAATATTCGTACCAATAGGCACATTCTACAAATAACCAAGTAATATTAGGAATATTATAAGGATATATGTGGAACGTCTATAGCAAAATTTCGAATACTTTTAGAATATCCCAATATGGATGATACCTGGTGACACTGAATCATAGTACACCTCCCTTTTCATCTTTAGTTTTAAAGATAATTGATTGAAATTTGGGAGATCCTGTATACTTAATGAACGACAGTATTGTATATATCAATTTTTTTCAACTTCCTTTTCCAACGGGAGTGATACAAACTTTCGTTCGATATCGCCAATTATTTTATCCATAAGATCCATTAGTATGAGAGAGAATAGAATTACCCGCCAAGAAAAGCTTCTCTCTCTAACACTTATCCAGATTATGGGAAAATTAATTGGCGATATCTCTCCGTAGTCTTTGGAGATAATATCACCATCAAACCTTGTATCGTCGAATTTATTAGGATCATCCCTAACGGATCATATAATAACATACAGGGTGTACCATTTGAAAATCGGAAGTTAGCATCACTCCCGTTGAAACCGGAAAATAATAATTGAAATGTGCATAAGCATAGTTCAGTAAGCAAACAGGATGTCCGAAATTTGAATAAATATTCTCTGAAACTAAAGGAGAAACGGGGGAGTACCATGATCCTGTATTCCCTGGTATACATTTTACAAATATCTAAGGAATCTCTCGCAATTTCGGAATGTATATATAGGAAAAATATTTTTCTTCAAAGTGCTTTGTTTTTCCAAAGCATTCTTCCCTTCATATCCATGCATATTGTAGCCCTCCATTAGATACTCTGTCAAGATTTTTTGCAAGAATCTTTTAATTTATTGTTGCAAATAAGAACCTTCCAATCTTGACAGAGGTACAACATAAAATAGCATTAATTTGGAAGTTAATCTCATAAATTCCAAAAGTTGAATAATTACGGGTTATAAGCAAACAAACAGAGATATAAGACATCTTTCATCTGTATGAACAGTATGCATATGCCTGAAATTAGACAATTGGCCAATAATAACTAATAATTTATCAAATGTCAGAACTAATTTAACTTTGAATTATCAGATTACCAGTTGTGTAGTCAATACCAATTAATAAAAGGAATAGAAGAAACTATAGGCAATTTGATTGGAACTCATAGTATTCATATCGGTATAATAATTACGTAAAACTACCTGAGAAAATAAAATTTTGTTGTACTTTTAGCAACGAGGTGAATTTCTACTCAGATACAAGCATACTTTTCCTATTGGGAGTTATGCTGGTGAAGATAACTAATGCATAAATGTTCTCAATTGTAACTTTTTCTTTTATCATTTATCAAAAAATTACAATAGAAAATATTTATCCATTAATTCTGTTGCGAAAATTTAGGAAATCCACAATTATTTTAATATTTTCATGCACTAAAATATGAAAATAACACATCAATACTCCAATATTTCGAGGCAGCTTCATTTTGATTTGGATATAATATTGACCCAGATAGCACTGGATATTCAATGGACGTACTAAAAAAATTCGTTTTCGGATATTGTTATATTCTATGGACCCACTTCAAATATTTATATCCTTTCTCGAATATTCTATGGACCACGAAATGGGAATTTTTTTAAATATTCTATGAATATTCTTTAAAAGGTTCCAAGGAATATTTAAGAATATTCTGAGAATATTTGTTGAATGTATATAGCAAAGATAATCCAGAATATTCGTAGAACATTCCAATAGGCATATTCCACAAATATCCAAGTAATCTTAGGAATATTATAGGGATATATGTGGAACATATATAGCAAAATGTATGGCACCTGCTGAGTGGGTGACACTGAATTATATTACACCTCCCTTTTCATTTTTAGTTTCAATGATAATTAAATTAACTGTCTCGTCCCTTAGTTTGTGGAATCTACTCCTATTAGTGTTTTAAATGAAACTTGCTGTTTCTAGTTAACTCCACAATATATTGAAAAAATTAATAACAAATTGACAATTTTTTCGATATTACCTAAATATCATCGTCAGAATGATAGTCGTTACATTTTATTTGATGCCTACCTGATGTTTCATTATTTTTAGCTAGTCCAAGAAGTGATCTACCTTGTAATTGACTATATGTTAATATAAAGAAAAAGAAGAAGATATGATATTATAAATATTAAAGCTTATATATTATTAGCCCTATGGGGATATCCTGGATATCTTTTTTCCCATTTAAGATCACTATCACTGTGCAATGATATTGAAAACCAGGAAAACTGATCTTTACAATTATCACTTAAGAAGACAGTTTATTAGTGGAGAACTACCTAGATTTATCTGTTCATTGGCAACTTCATATTGTGGGTTTCTTAAATATTTAGCAATTTCGCTAAGAATTTTTGGCAATGGTAAACAGGTTGATCAACCCATTAGGGTCCACGGATACCGTATAGTATCGCAAAATAGGTGTAGCAAAATCCACACCCCGTAAGAGCCCGCAAATTCGGGGGTGACGCTTTCGTTACAGTTCAAAGCTTAACAGAAGCAGTTGGCTGACTCGATGTCAGCGTCTTTGAAGTTCATGAATCAAATTTTCCACTGCGCAACCGAAGATTGTAACCCACGCGCTTAGGGGCGTATCGAATTGATACAATAAAATATTTGACAACTGTGTGTAATAAATAACAAACTTTCTGCGCAACGGGAAGTTGATTCCCATGAGTGTGTATGAGTGAGATAAAAGTTGTAACACAAAAATCGGTAGAGTGAGCCAACTGCTTCTGTTAAGCTTTTAGCTGTGCTTTCGTGTTATTTGGATCGATAAAAGCTTGCAGTTGACATCCAGACGTAATTTGATGCGCGTACGTTAGTTATGGTGCCAGTGTGAAGTTTGATCTGAACGCGTAATATTTTTCGCGAGAAATAATGGACATTCAATGGGCGTGAGTATATTTTTGACTTATTGGTAATATTTTATGAAAGCTAATATATGGTACTGGATTGCTAAAGGTTTGTTAAATATGTTTAGATAATTTTTCTACTTTTGTGTTATCCATAGTTTCCATGATATTGCCCAGAAGGCATGTGATACCATATGGTATCCGTGGTCCTTTGGGTCCAAAGTTATGTTGTTTACCAAATTGATAAATACAGTATGAATATATCGTTTTAGGCGGGGATTTTCACTTTCTCAAGCACTAGATATGCTAGATGAAGATGAAGAAGTACAAGAAAAGGTCGAACAAATTTTTATAACACCGCCAGAAGTTAATGCTAATTCAGACGAGGATTCGGCAGATGACGATGATGGGAGAATGGTGTACAATCTTACAGGTGAACTGTAATTCATTTTCACCTAGATCAACAATTTATTTTCTATATAGGACGCCAGAAACTGAAATACATCTGACAAACAATGACAGGATCAGTGGAACTTCAAAAAATGTCGAGGTGCATTTCAAAATAAACAAACGTCAGTTCTGATTTTAAAAACTAAATTATTATTGTAGGAGACAGCCAGTACAAACTTAGATGCCACACACGAGTGTGGAACTATCAACAGCAAAATGGGAAACTAGTTATGATGCACGCAACAGAGACTGAATAAATAATCGACTCACAGTGAAAAACAACCCAAAATGGATAGAAAATATATATATATATATATATATATATATATATATATATATATATATATATATATATATATATATATTATACATTTATATTATATTTATTTTTTTATTTACTTATTTTTGTAGATGATATTTATATGTAGATGTTTATAATTTAGAAATTTTTTTGTTTTAATTTGGCTAGCTCAGTTATTTATTATTATATCGTTTTGTAACCTTTATTATATATTTATTATTCGGGAGCATGAAATCCTTTTTCCCTTTGAGTCCTGGCAATTTATACTGATGTAATAGTTGAAATAAAAAGAAAACACATTATTTGAAATCAATTTAATTATCAATGCAATATTTATTTGATAAAATAATATGCGACGCCAATGGTTATAAGTACCTATTTATTGATTTTAATAATATCATAAATGCGCATGCGTGAAAAAATTAGTCATGCGCTTTAACATGAAACGAACAATTATGATATGTAAGAAGCATCTATATTATACAACACAGTTTGTTAACGATGCACACAATTGAATGGTTCAACAATAAACATAAAAGAATTTATATATATCATAATTATATATGATACACATAGCTGTGGGAAGAAATGAGTTATATACATGGATAGAAAAATAGAAATTATATACAAATGGACATGGTTATTACATTATGAAATTTCAATCACCATATTTATGCAATTACAAGATGGCGTGATTAGCGTAAGTACATATTTTAATTTATATAAAGTTCGGCCGTTTATTAAATTTAATGATTTATGTAATGAATACACTATATGAAGTCTGTTTCTCTCTTTTTTAGATCGATCATATTTTCAAAAGTTTGTCAATTTATGAAATTAAGTACTTAATTGGGATTTTGAGTTTTTACACTATTTATTGGCCAATAAATGATTTAAATACACTGACCTGTTGATCTTGAATTTGGAAGAAAGTCTCTGGATCCCAGGAACACGCACTGAATCTCCAAAAAACCAAAGTTGTTGAAAATTTCACAGATTCTTGTCGGAAAACTTGTTACAATTAACTGTAAGTATTTCTAATATTGTATTTAATCGTACTTTAGGAGTTTAAATGTCTTAAACCGGGAATATCTTTAAAGTTTTAGGAACACTATCCCACACACTCCTCGCTTCTTAACACTCGCTACCGTCCTCCTTAAGCGTCCCCTCGATTTTCAACTTTTTTAAACAACACAGTCTTTTGTTCTTTTCCAGATCACTATTCAAAAGTTTATTTATTGATTCACAGTTTGTTATGTCATCTTTTACAACCAATAAGATATTGTCTTTTGTAATCAGATAATTGAAACTTCAATCACTTATCAAAACAATTTCATACATACAAATACATTAAAATTGGTTATACTTAGATACACTTACATGGTACAACATTCAATATTATTATTGATAGTATATCCTTGTTACATTCATATCAATTATAAATATAAATTCTCTTATGTTATTTGTCTATATGTCATTATTTGTTTATCTATGAAATCTATTGGATTATATTCTATTCAATATTTATATTTGTTCTTATTCTTAAATTAATGATTATAATGAATTAACTATAGTAATATTTGTTTTCATTTCAGATGAACAGCTGTTATGATATGGAAATTATTCTTCGTCTTAGGCAACTTTATTTACACCATTACATTGGTTAGGCAATATCTATATTTTATGTTATCATTGAGGTAATTCCTTATTTTTTATATTGTTATAGGCTGTTATTTCATATATCTTTATTTGATATGTTGTTTAAATTAAGAAAAGTGTTTCCTTTTTACTTGTTTTCTTAAATTAAGTTATTTTCATATATATTTCATACTAGCAAACTTAATTTTATAATACTACTTCTCTTATTATCTAAGATATCTGGTTCAATATATATATATATATATATATATATATATATATATATATATATATATACAGTATTAGGAAAATTATGAGGGCTCATATGTTTTATCATCAATGTGTTATAAAGAGACAAAATACATATAAATTCAGTGTATCGCTCTTTTTCGCTAACAGGATATCATAAAGTGGAAAACGGTAGAAATATACTCCCACCACGTGTAAAGGTATGTCTGGTAGGCACCTCTTTCGAGAGACGTGCAAATACAGACGTGTAATGTGAACAGCTTAGTTTATTAATTGAGAAATAATAAGTTTGTACTAAACTGATAGCTTAATGGAATGAACAATAAAAAAAATCAACATTACTTTCGTTTATCCCTTCATGATTAATTTACAAAGAAATAATTCAGTAGCAATAATCTAATTCACTATATTAGTTCGGTTAGTATTGGGATAAATAACATAACATGCGAAATGAAATTTGTATTAATAATAATATGTGTTTCCAAATATCTCAATTCTCATTTTTCGCTAACAGGATCTCATAAGTGGAAAACCCACAACGCAGGCCTCTTACTCTTTGTAGCTCCTAACAGTATTGCCAATTTTCATTATATATTTATATTAATTGTAAAATGCATTGTTATAACACGAGAACAAGTTATAACAAGATTTTAATAATGATAATTCAAGAGGTTGTAACAGATCAAGATATAATTGATTCCATCTATTCGTTGAATATTTTATTGTAATGCTGGAAATTGCTCTAATTTTCAGCTTGAATGGTGTTAAAACCTTAACTTTTTTCCAGATTTGGCAACGTGAAATTGGTCTCGAAACATCTGCTGTGTTTCGAAGGTGTTTGAAAAAAAAATTGGTATCATTATCGTTTGTATGCAAATGAGAACGAATTCTCTGTGTAAGCACACACACAGTACAAATTGAAAAAACGAAAATAAAAATAAAATCGAATTCTAATGAAAGTGCCTAGAATTTTTAAATAATAGTAATATTATGATATGTAATAAATTAAAAAATAGAACTTCTTAATTCTTCAATGAGCTTAAATCAAATGTTCGAATAAACCCAGTTCTGAGCTACCCAGATTGTACATTTAAACATCTCCAAGAGGGGCACGCGCGATTCGTATTCGTCTGGTATAATAATCTACGATGGCTTTTAATTCTCTGTCTCATGATTGTCCCTCTAACACACTGATAACGCCATGTGCCCATTACGTTTTACTTTGAAATCAAATGTGACTGATTTCTCTCACAAATAAGAAGGAAATTTTTAAGGGCACGCGTGGATTGAAAATGAAGAGAGGGGACAGATAAAAGTAGAAGAATTAGATCTCTAAGCGAAATCGTTTTATCAGGAGCGTAGGAAACAGAGTCGGTTTACATTGAGATATTTTTAAAACCAGAAGCAGTTGAACAAATATTAGCTTACGACTTATTTCTCATTTTATGATATCCTGTTAAAGAAAATGGTGATACACTGAATACGCTTGTTTTATTACAATATATTGTCGCTTTTGGACTCTGTATTGTTGCCATAGATTATTCCTTATGATGTTAATGAAAATTATTATGCTTGTAGTCATTAATTGTACCCTCAATATCGACGATTGTTATTTTTTTTAGCTATCTTCCAGTGATTTTTTAGTTGTACTTATTTCAAATACCTATTAGGTAGGTTTTAATTTATTGTTCAAATCATATTAGCGCGTACTACCCGAACTGATATAGTGAATTAGTTTATTACTACTGAATCATTTCTTTGTAAATTAATCATGAAGGGATAAACGAAAGTAATGTTGATTTTTCATTGTTCATTGCATTAAGCTATCAGTATAGTACAATCTTATTATTTCTCAATTAATAAACTAAACTGTTCACATTACACATCTGTATTTCTAACATTAACTTCTTTCATTGCGATCTTTAACATAATGAGTTGATTATACAACATTTTGCTGTGGTAAAGTGACTAGTAATAGCCTGAATGCATTTATAATTTGTTTATTCAAAACTGTAAGTAAAAGCCAGACATAAGAGCTACTGTACGCTTCTCGAAGGCGGTACCTGCAGACATCCCATTACACAGTTATTTCGTTTCTCACTTTATGATACCCTGTTAGCGAAGAGGAGTAATACACTGAATTTATATGTATTTTGTCTCTTTCTAACACATTGATGATAAAACATATGTGGCCTCATAATTTTCCTAATACTGTATATGAAATTGACTGTCTCGACCCTTACTTCGTGGAATATGTTCATATTAGTGTTTTTAAATGGAACTCATGGTCTCTAGTCAATTCCACAAGATAATAAAAGTTATTGGAAATTCTAAAAAATCGAAACAATTGTCAATTTTTTAGAATTTTCAATAACTTTTATTATATTGTGGAATTAACTAGAGACCGTGAGTTTCATTTGAAAACACACACACACACACACATATATATATATATATATATATATATATATATATATTTATATATATATATTTATATATATATATAAATATATATAAATATATATTTATATATATATATATATATATATATATATATATATGGGGTAACTTTTTTATTGGGGAATGCGGCAATGTGATAAAGAAAACTCTGTTTAGTTAATCCTAAGCTTTCGATAATTTATTATTATCGTTATCAAAGAATCTGCAAAATGAATAATATATAAATTTAAAATATGCGGCAATGTGATAAAGAAAACTCTGTTTAGTTAATCCTAAGCTTTCGATAATTTATTATTATCGTTATCAAAGAATCTACAAAATGAATAATATATAAATTTAAAATATTTTTTCAAGTAAAAATATTTTTTACTCACAATAATTGAGGTTGTTCACAATAATATAATATCTATTTATATGAAGAAACATCATTGTACAATTTAATCGTACAAATATTCAAATTGGCATGTTATCATAGAAAACATCTTTTTATATATATATATATATATATATATATATATATATATATATATATATATATCCAGTACATCAGTATAGTATATAATAAAATGTTAGTACACTCTTATTATATTTAAATGAAATATGAGTAAATCAATAAACAAAATTATCCTCTATATTGATTTACTTATATTTCATTTAAATATAATAAGAGTATAGTAAACATTTTATTATATACTATACTGATGTAGTGAATATACATATAAAAAACTGTTTTCTATGACAACATCAACTTGTCAAAAATTGTCATCAATTTGATAACATGCCAATTTGGATATTTTAACGATTAAATTGTACAATGATGTTTCTTCATATAAATAGATACTATATTATTGTGAACAACCTCAATTAGTGTAAGTAAAAAATATTTCAAATTTATATAATATTAATTTTGTAGATTCTTTGATAATGATAATAATAAATTATCGAAAGCTTAGGATTAACTAAACAGAGTTTTCTTTATCACATTGCCACATTCCCCAATAAAAAAGTTACCCTAACTAGTTTCGGCAACGAACTACTTTCGTTCATATAAATATATATATATATATATATATATATATATATATATATATATATATATATATATATATATTACATTTTACAAAAGACAGGTGGCAGCTGTCAGACAATAGTCTGGTTTAATTTAAAGGTGTAATTTTTCAATCTTGACGTGATCCTAGGTGTGGACATTAATCTATTATTGTTTTTCTTTGAAGTTTTCACCAAAGCAACCAAAAAAACACAAAAGTATTGCTGAGAAATTTAGATTTTTATTAAATGTTTTTACTTCAACCTTGTAATTGCCCCCCGTATCTCTACCTTTCGACAGCAGTCGATTTCATTGTCGCAATATATATTCAATAAAATCAGTTCGTTTCTTGTGTACGTCTTTTGGGTTTTAAAAAACAGGAAAAAAATCCTGGCTCTCATTACTATATGTAGGAGAGAAATTATATTTAGTCGACATTCCAATCTTTAGTGGATGAAAGTTTTCCTGCAATTTGTGAAATGTGAGTTTAATTTTAAATCAACACTACAAGTAAGTCGTAATGATTTCAGAAATTGTTTTCTTCATTAAGTTAACCGATTTTTTTTTCTGGTGTATTATAGCCTTTGAGAATGAAGACAATGCTCTTCGAAAGGTAATGTACTATTTGATTCACTTTATCTCTAACCTGTGAAGTTTTTTTGGCTGCTATCCCCACGAGTTTGAGGGTTTTTCAACAAAGACCACTCTTTGAAGTTATATATATATATATATATATATATATATATTGTTACGTATTTATAATATTATATAAATGTTAATTTTGTTTTTGTATATTTATTTATTTAACCTCAATTTGTTGAACGCTATTTATTGTGAATTTTTTAATAATAGTTAAGTTTATTTAATTGAATGTACCAACGTTGAGATGTTATTTTGAAAAACAATGTATTATTCAATTTATTATGTTTATGGTTGTTCATGGGCGCCAGAATTGGTTTCGTTTGCCGCTATTTCCAATTCAAAAATAAATATTATATGAATCAAAGATGTTATAAATTTGTTTTACCTTTTAATCACTGCATCTCAGGGATGAGATTCGGCACTTGACGTTTGCTAGCAACAGAAATCTTATAGGTAGATACCAGAGAAAAATAAGACGAACGTAGACAATTAAACGTTTTAATTAATATGAGAAAATAATGAAACCTTTTAAATAAATTAACAAATTAATATTGCATGTTTAAATTCATTAGAATGCTATTATTGCGCAAACTTCGCATAAACGTTTTTAATTAACTATAAATATTATTCAACGCAACAAGTAAATTTCGCTCAATTATTCCTATTCTTTAACAAATTAATATTGCATATTTAGATTCATTAGAATGCTATTATTGCGCAAACTTCGCATAAACGTTTTTAATTAACTATAAATATTATTTAACGCAACAAGTAAATTTCGCTTAATTATTCCTATTCTATGTTTTGAATGTACATCCAGAACGCTCAACCTCAACCATAGATCTTTCTAATGCGACCATCGTATAGTGTTGTTCTGTCGTGATGTGTTTCAGTTTATAAAATGAAAGCAAAAGTGACGTGTTAAGGATTTATTATTATTGAAATGATTATATGAAATTTAGTGAGTACGTATTTAATACGTATCTAGTGTTTTGTGTCCGTTATATCAGTGGAGATTGAATAGTTGATACTAATATTTAACTAACGAATTGTTACCAGGAATGATTAACCTACATATAAATATATCAGTGAATGTTTTTATAGGAGGAGTTTTAATATACACGCGGAGAATAATGTTCATGGTTAGTTCTTCATAATATGGAATGTGATGCTCTTGGAGAAAAAACGATCAGCTATAATCGAATTAAAACGAAATCTAGGATGTAGAAATGATGATATATGAATTAATACCACCAACTGAAGTATCTTAATCAATTAAAGATACCTGGATGACCATCGAAGTAATAGTAATAAGGTAATTATAGTTCTTGCCAAGTCTAGACGATTTCACAAATGTTTCACTCAATTTTTAATTATACGGAAGATATTTTATTTTATTCACTTTTCAAAGTTCTTTTAAACACTTTAGTTAACGTTTTTTAATGATTTGTTCAAGTTATAAGGGTTTTTGTATAGAATTTGGAGAGGAAAAATTAAACACGTCCTCCCTCTGATCTATTTTCACGGCGTCTCCCCAAGCTTAAAATCAACAACATTCAGTTAATTTAATTTTGTTTTTCAGAATTCAATTGTTGATAAACAAACATTGTTTTTCCCAAATCAATACATCCAATATTGCGTTAGTGTAGATAAATTCACTACGTTTTCATGCACTTCGATTGACACTCCGAAACACTCCATACGAACTATTAACAAAACGTTGCTTTTAGCGTTGATCTTCACGTTTTATACAAATAATTAAAAGTTTATACGATATACGGGGTTTCCGAAAGTGTTTACAAAAATATAAAATTGTGATAATTGAATTTTGTTTGAAAATTTATGTGATGATATATACAGTGGTTACCATAATTATGTATAATATTACGTCCGACGTAATTTACTTGTTGTTGTTATATTTCTTTATTTTGAAATATACTTTAAAAGAAAATAGATACTAAATTAAATAGCAATCTCTTAAATTGATTTATCGATTGTTGTTAAATATTTCTTGACACGTTCAATTTATGTCTTTACGGATTATTTCCTTTTTTACTAAATATTTACTACTGAACTATTTTATATATATATATATATATATATATATTGAAGTGAAACATATCTACCAGATAAATTGAATCAATTAGCATCATACAGATAGTGTGAATCTTAGTAGTTCAGTAGTAAATATTCAGTAAAAAAGGAAATAATCCGTAAAGACATAAATTGAACGTGTCAAGAAATATATAACTATTGTATACAATCGATGAATTAATTTAAGAGATTGCTATTTAATTAAGTATCTATTTTCTTTTAAAGTATATTTCAAAATAAAGAAATATAACAACAACAAGTAAATTACGCCGAACGTAATATTATACATAATTGTGGTGACCACTGTATATATCATCACATAAATTTTCAAACAAAATTCAATTATCACAATTTTATATTTTTGTAAACACTTTCGGAAACCCCGTATATCGTATGAACTTTTAATTATTTGTATAAAACGTCAAGGTCAAAAGATCAATGCCAAAAGCAACGTTTTGGTAATAGTTCGTATGGAGTGTTTCGGCGTGTCAATCGAGGTGCATGAAAACGTAGTGAATTTATCTACACTAACGCAATAATGGATGTATTGATTCGGGAAAAACAATGTTTGTTTATCAACAAATGAACTCTGAAAAACAAAATTAAAAAATCTGGATGTTGTTGATTTTAAGGTTGGGGAGACGCCGTGAAAATAGATTAGAGGGATGACGTGTTTAATTTTTCCTCTCCAAATTTTTATAAAACCCGTATAACTTGAACAAATCATTTAAAAACGTTAACTAAAGTGTTTAAAAGAACTTTGAAAAGTGAATAAAATAAAAATATCTTCCGTATAATTAAAAATTAGGTGAAAAATTTGTGAAATCGTCTAGACTTGGTAAGAACTATCATTACCTTATTAATATTACTTCGATGGTCATCCAGGTATCTTTAATTGATTAAGATACATCAGCTAGTGGTATTAATCCATATAGCATGATATCTACATCCTGGATTTCGTTTTTTATTCGATCATAGCTGATCGTTTTTTCTCCAAGAACATCACATTCGATATTATGAAGAACTAACCATGAACATTATTCTCCGCGTGTATATTAAAACTTCTCCTATAAAAAAAACATTCACTGATATATTTATATGTAGATTAATCATTTCTGGTAACAATTCATTAGTTAAACATTAGTATTAATTATTCAATCTCCACTGATAACGGACACAAAACACTAGATGCATATTAAATACGTACTTACTAAATTTCATATAATTATTTCAGTAATGATAAATTTTAAACACATCATCTTTGCCTTCATTTTATAAACTGAAACACATCACAATAGAACGACACACTATACGATAATCGCATTAGAAAGATCTATGGTTGAGGTTGAGCGTTCTGGATGTACATTCAAAACATAGAGTAGGAATAATTAAGCGAAATTTACTTGTTGCATTGACTGATATTTATAGTTAATGAAAAGCGTTTATGCGAAGTTTGCGCAATAATAATATTCTAATGAATCTAAATATGCAATAATAATTTGTTGATTGATTAAAAAGGTTCCATTACTTTCTCATATTAATTAAAAACGTTCAATTGTCTATGTTCGTCTTATTTTTCTCTGGTATCTACCTATAAGATTTCTGTTGCTAGCAAACGTCAAGTGCCGAATCTCATCCCTGAAATGCAGTGATTAAAAGGTAAAACAAATTTTAATATCTTTGACTCATATAATATTTCTTTTGAAATGGAAATAGCGGCAAGCGAAACCAATTCTGGCGCCCATAAATAACCATAAACATCATAAATTAAATGATACATTATTTTTCAAAATAACATCTCAGCGTTGGTACATTTAATTAAATAAACTTTACTATTTTTAAATTAATATAAATAAATTAAATAAATATATAACAATATATATATATATATATATATATATATATAGCCACAGAGCTTTTTGAATTATTTTTTGATGACGATATGTCCCTCAACTGAGCAAACACAACTATATGCTCAGTACAAAAATGCAGCTGACACAGGTATTTCCAATTCAGAAATACGTTGTTTTGTGGCTATCCTAATTTCAAGTGGGTACAATCATTTGCCTAGCCAAAAACTATACTGGGACATGAAAGATGACGTCTATAACAATATGGTAGCAAATGTCATGAGGCGAAATAGATTCATTCAAATCCAAAAATATATCCATTTGGCAGACAATACTGAAATGGATTAAATTGATAGGGCTTGGAAATTGCGGCTACTTATGAATAAACTAAAAGAAAATAGTTCAAACCACTTCCAACCTGTCAAAAATTTTTCATTTAATGAGTCGATGGTAAAATATTACGGACGCCACGGATGCAAACAATTCATCCGTGGCAAGCCGATGGTTATCTCATAAATTTTGACTTATACCAGGGAAAAGGCATCATGTTACTCATGCTACAGGGGCTCCCAAAACCAGATTTGCCGTATATTATTCAAATAGATGATTTATTGATTGGTCTAAATTTGCTTTCCTATCTAAAGTATCTCGGTTTTGGTGCAGTAGGTACGATTCAGGAAAACCGAATTCCGAGATCATGTCCGCTAACAAATGAAAAACAATTAAGAAAAAATCCGTGGACACATCGAACATATTGTTGAAGAAAATGATGGTATTCTACTGGTCAGATGGATGGACAATTCAGTGGTTAGGCCTCTACAAATGACGGCACTCATCCATTATCATCTGTAAAGAGCCAGCAAAAAAAAAATCATCTAATGGTGTCTCGTCTAAACTGCATTGCATCCTATAACAACAACATGGGTGGGGTTGACCTAATGGATCAAGGAATGGCCACCTATAGGATAGGGATACGTGGAAATAAATGGTATTGGCCAATATTTACTTGGCTTATTGATGTTGCCATTCAAAATGCATGGTATCTATGTAGGAAAAATCACAACGTGTCTAACCTGGAATTTAGGCGTGAGATTGTCCAAGTTTACTTGACAAGGTATGGGATAACTCAAAAAAATCCTGGACGCATAACTCTTGCTAAAAAATTTGACTTGATATAAGGTTTGATAGAATGGTCCATTTTGTTGTTCCGTGTCAAAGACTGCGTTGTGCTGGATGAGCCTGTCATTTGGTAGGACCATGTGCCACAAATGCAATCTTGGGCTTTGTATACATTGTTTTGCTTCGTACCATACGAAATAAATTGATTTCCTGTTCCACTGTAAAAATTTTCAGAAGGTGCGATAAAAATATCCTTTAAAGACCACGAGTACCATATGGTATCAATGTTTTTTTTTTCAACCCTGTATATTGAATTTTAAAAAAAAATTATTTTATGTGGTTTTGCTATCCAACTATTTAAAAAAAAATGAAAAAAATAATAATCAAGCGAAAAAAATTATTTCGGTCCCTAATGGGTTAAAACACTTTTTTTTTGTCGCATTTGAAAAATAATCGTGTTGATGTGTTTTAATTTAAGAGTCTCAAAGCAACGTATTCCCTATAATAATTCAAATATTGAATACCGTTTTCTTGAGAATTACTTTTAATAGTAAAAGTCCTAGTCCTTCTAGTCCTTGAATCAGGAATAGTAACAATTAGAAGGGATTGTTTTTCTTCAGATCTTTTATAGTCAATTTGACCAATTCAACATGCCTGCATGCTCATGCAATTCCAATAATCACAACAACCTGTAAAATAAACTTTAACAATTTTTATATTGATTAATACGAAAAATTCACCTTTTTTAATAAGTATATGTCATCAGACTTCAGGCTTCAGACAAAAATCTACATATATCAGTCTGAGAAAAAGTTTTTGACTTTTGGGATCTGTATCTAATTCCTTGTTTTTTTAAAAATGCAATCAACTTTTTGAATTGGCTTAAATCAATATTATGTTTTGCAGATAAAGTGGTTATTAACATGGATTAAATCGACCAATGGGTTGGTGATTTTACTTTTCGAGCTTTCTCAGGAAAATAGACCATAAGAACATTTTCTGAATATTTATAAATTTTCTTCACGTTTCACCAAGTTAAAAAGTGATTATATTGCTTTTCATATAAATGTTTGGATTTTTGTGGTAGATACTAAATTCAAAGTTAATGATTTTGCAGCATTTCGTAAACCTGAAGGTGTACATTCCATGTCACTATTATTTTCCATAATATCGTCCATAGTTTCAATTTGCAAAATTTATGCAAGATTTCAAAAGTTTAAAATTATTGTCAATACTGTCAAGATACTTCTTCTTATTCTACAATTAGAAAGGTCTCAGCTAGCAGGGCCATCCGGCCAGTATATGCAAAATATTCAGGACGTTGCACAGCAATTAATCACAAAAACACAAAAAAAATAATACGGTAATATCGCAATCACACTAATTAATTATTTAAAACATTAAAAACTTAACATAACAGCAATTTATGAGATTGTGAAAGATTTTCAAAAGACAAAAACACTCCCTAGCCTGGTTGCTCTATGACTCCACTGTCAGTGTTAATACAATTATGTTTGTAGTATCGGTTGTTATGGGCAACGAGCTTTTTCCAATTTCTTACGCTCGGCGAGCGTAAAGTAACTACCCTCAAGAAACGTCAACATTTCGTTGTCAATGGCAAGCAAAAAAGCCTAGTTTTCAATGTGATAGTAGAAAATAGTTATTTACGTATTAAGAGCGGAAAGTGAGGAATTACTGTTCGAAAGCAAGGGTTAACGAGAGGCGGAGCGCGTTTATTGCTTGAGAACATCAATTCCACTTTTAGCTCACAATACATATAAATTTTTCTCTACAATCACTTGAATACATATTATAAATAATTATTGATAAATTTATACCTCTTATTTCAAGTACCTGCCAAATATTTTATACTTACTTTTTAAACTTTTTTGGAACTTGGCTGGGCATCGAGGACGGACTTTTATGGACTGAAACTTGGCTGGGCATCGAGGACGGACTCCCATTTTTTTGTAGTAATAATAAAATAGTAAAATTATTTGAAACAGTAAAAACTTAACAAAACAGCGATTTATTAGATTGAAAAATATTTTCAGAAGACAAAAACACTCCCTACCCTGGTTGATCTATGATCCCCACTTTCACTGTTGATACAATTGTGTTTATAGTATCGGTTCTTATGGGCAACGAGCTTTTTGCAATTTTTTACGCTCGGCAAGCGAAAAGTAACTCTCCTCAAGAAACGTCAAGTTTTCGTTGTCAATGGCAAGCGAACAAGCCTACTTTTCAATGTTATTGTCGAAAAAAAAATGTTCAAATCATTGAAGGAATAATGTTAAAGTATACATACCTGACCGTATCTATTAGCTTTTCGTGATTTCTATCATACATTTCGTTCTATAGTATTTCCTTATAATATGGTTGGAAATATTTTGTTATTTTATTTATTATTTTATTATAGTTAGAAAGTACGTCGTATAATTGTTGAATTAATAAGCTAATTGATAAAAAAAGAGGTACAAGTGACAATACAACTAATATTTCCTAAACAAACTAAAGAAATTAAATCTTACAAAACCATCACATATGCAGGAAATATTTCTAATAATATTTCAAAGATAATATCTTCAGCAACGAATACAGAAAGTAACGTAATTACAAAATTGTTAAATGGTAAAACAAAAATACGAACAATAAAGAAATCAGGTATATATATATATATATATATATATATATATATATATATATAACTCAAATGTCCAGGATGTAATGATGTCTATTTGGGTCAGACCCTTAGGAATTTTAAAATCCGATACAGTGAACACTTACGAGCATACAGATTTGAACAACCAGATAAATCCCATTACGCAAAACATCTACTTGACACCAACTATTCATTGACACCGAACACAGAACTAGAAGTACTACATATTTGTGATAAGAAACAAGAACTGGATTTTCTTGAAAAGTTAGAAATTAGAATACACTTGGGAAACCCACAATATGAAGTCGTCAATGAACAGATAAATCTAGGGAGACTTCCTAAGTGATAATTGTGAAGATCAGCAGATATAGTTTTCCTGTTTTTCTATATCATTGCACAGTTATACTGATCTTAATTAGAAAAATGATATCCAGGATATCACCATAGGGCTAATAATATCTAAGCTTCAATATTTGTAATATCACATCTTCTTCTTTTTTCTATCAACATATATTAGGTCAATCACAAGTTAGATCACTTCTTGGTCTAGCCAAAAATAACTACTAAACATCAGGTAGGCATCAAATGAAATGTAACTTCTGTCATTCTGACAATGATATTCAGTTATCGAAACAATTGTCAATTTTTTAGAATCTTCAACATTTTTCATTATATTGTGGGATTAGCTAGAAACATTGAGTTTAATTTAAAACACTAATATGAGTAGATTCCACGAAGTAAGGGTCAAGACAGTTAATTCCATTAAAAAATCTTCGGGAGAAGATTTGACCCGACTGTACCAGAAGTTACTTCAAAAACGTTACAAAGCATCACAAAACATTTGGTTTAACCAGGAATGCCTTAGAAAAAGGGTAATACCAAATTATGTGAATATAAAATGCCATACTAAAACACCGCAAGCACAAAAAGCAATAGAATGTGTTCAACGGGTATGGCTAAATGAAGAGTGTAAAAAATGGTTTAAGATAAGAGACTTCTTAGACAACTACATTGAAGCTCTACATTGAGAACTCACATTCAAACAACATCCAATAGAATTTTACTGTTTAGATGACAAAATCAGGGATGTCAGCACGATGAAGCACAAGAAATTTAAGAAACAAGAACAAAAGCTACATAAACTTCAACACACACAACATAGAATTCAATACTCTAAACATCATGAAACTGTAAGTACCTACATACCAACACACTTTGCATCACGATTTGAAAATCTTTCAGACACTTATTTTGAAGATAGTGAAATATAATTTTTAAATAAGGGTTCAAAGTACGGCATACCACCAAAATTCACGAATAATATTATACAAATTATAGCTACAGAGTCAGAAGTAGCTTCGAAATCTAATTCAAATAATGTTCTTTATGAGAAATTGAAAATTGCCAATATAATCAGAAATATTGAACCGTCAAAAGTTAAACGTCAAACAAGAAAGGACATAACAGTTTTAAATGCAATAAAAAAGAAAGTAGAAGGTAATAACCTAACAGTTACAAAATTTGATAAGAGGAACACAACTGTCATATTGACAACTGAAAATTATAATTCAAAAATATATAACTTTCAAGAATCTAGCGATGTAAAAGTTCTTAGAGCAGACATAACAAAGAAGTTTTCTAATAATGTAAGGGATATTGATAATAATTCAAAGTATCTATTAAGTGATTACGAAAAGAGGTCCATGATAAATAAGAATTTTCATTGTCCACAATTATAAGGAACCGTTAAATTACATAAAATAACGAAACCAATTAGGCCTGTAGTTTCTTATGTTAATACTCCTAATAATATATTGGCAAAGAAGCTTAACAATATACTTAATTGTTACGAATATGCATCTAAATACTCAATTAGAAATTCAATAGAACTAATCAAAAAATTAAAAGCATTCAAATTACAAGCTTATTTCATTTGACGTTACTAATATGTTCAATAAAACTCCTCCTAAACTATGTCTAATACTTGTGAGAAAATTACTAGAAGATGAAAATATCAATCCAGGAATAATATCAGATATACTTAATTTATTTTATGTATGTAATAATCCGAATTATTTCACTTTTGACAATAACATATATATTCAAAATGAAGGTTTACCAATGGGAAGCCCTATATCACCTATTTTTGCAAACATTTTTATGGACAGTTCAGAAACAAAAATCTTGGAAAGTAATATTTCAAAAAATGTTTTATTTTGGTATAGATATGTAGATGACATATTGGCTTGTTTTATAGGTAGTGAACGACAATTAGATATATTTTTCAACCACATTAATAATTTACACCCAAAAATAAAATGTACATAGAAGTTGAAGAAAATAACTCAATCAATTTTCTTGATTTGAAAATTCAAAGAATTGATAATGTACTCAATTTACCGAAAACCAACACACACTGATATGACAATTCCATATAGGTCTAATCACCCCATGTCACATAAACTAGCGCCATATAATTCAATGATACATAGAGCATTTTCAGTTCCTATGAACAAATGTAATTTTTATAGAGAGATTAATACAATTAGAGAAATAGCAACATTAAACGGTTATCCATTACATATGATAAATTGATAAATAAGCTAATTAATAAAAAAGATGAAAAAGTGGCATTACAACTAATATTTCCTAAACAAACTGAAGAAATAAAAACTTATAGAACCATCATGCAGGGAATATTTCTTATAATATTTCAAAGATAATATCTTTAGCAACGAATACAACAATTTCTTTTAAAACAGAAAGTAACGTAAGTACAAAATTGTTAAATGCTAAAACAAAAATACCAACATTGAAGAAATCAGGTATATATAAATTTTAATGTCCAGAATGTAATGCTGTCTATTTGGGTCAGACCCTTAGGAATTTTGAAATCCTAAACAGTGAACACTTACGAGCATACAGATTAAAACAACTAGATGAATCCCATTACGCAAAACATATACTTGACACCAACCATTCATTGACACATAACACAGAACTAGAAGTACTACATATTTGTAATAAGAAACAAGAACTGGATTACCTTTGAGAGTTGGAAATTAGAAGACGCTTAAGAAACCCACAATATGAAGCGTCAATGAACAGATAATTGTAGGGAGTTCTCCACTATTGGACTGTTTTCTTAAGTGTAAAGACCAGCAGATATAGTTTTCCTGGTTTTCTATATCATTGCACAGTTATACTGATCTTGATTGGAAAAATGATATCCAGGATATCACCATAGGGCTAATAATATCTAAGCTTCAATGTTTGTAATATCACATCTTCTTCTTTTTTTTATCAACATATATTAAGTCAATCACAAGTTAGGTCACTTCTTGGTCTAGCCAGAATAACTACTAAACATCGGGTAGGCTTCAAATGAAATGTAACTTCTGTCATTCTGTCGATGATATTCAGTTATCGAAACAATTGTCAATTTTTTAGAATTTTCAACATTTTTATCATATTGTGAAATTATCTTGAAACATTGAATTCTATTTAAAATACTAATTTAGGTTAAAATTCAAAAGTTAATTCATTAACTGCTTATTTTTGGGCAGTTACACAAACCGATATTTAACTGGAGCAGTTACACTAACCAGCTATCGTACAACGTGAATTCTATTAACCAGTTCCGTTAAGCCTTAACTTTGCTTGATACAACTCGGTCTTAAGGGTAGTTCATCCATGAATTCTCTGATATGAGTTTGTAAAAACTGTGAATAACGATCGGCATTCATATATTGGTGAAAGAAAAGTCCTAATAATTTATTATTATAAATGCCTCACCGCACGTTCGTCTTAAACGAATATGGGTCATGAGACTCTAATACAAAATTGGGATTTTCCTCAGACCACAAGCGACAATGTTGGGACAAGACAGTTCCATTTGACGAAAATGTCGCCTCATTGGAAAAAATTATATACCTCGGAAAAAAAGGGTCCTCCTCTAACTCTCCTTGGATGAGCGAGCAAACATCAAAGCGCCTATCGTAATCCCTTTCTTTTAATGTGTGTAAGGTTTTTGGTTCGTATTTATTCAGTTTTAAACTTCTTGCCACTGTATTTTTACTTAAATTTTGTAGTAACAACGATTTTCATTTGAGCAATGACAATTTTGGATTTGCTACATCAAACTGCGTATTCTCATTAATAACCAGTTTTCAACGTTTTCCATTAAAATTGTTATTAATACTTCCATTTCTTCTAAATTTATTTACTATTTTCGTTACAGTTGATTGGGTTATATTTGTATTGGGATGTCTATTATTGAAAATATTTGCTGCTTCTCTATGCGTTTTATAGAAATCTCCCACAATCAAAACAATTTCTATTTTCTCTTCATCAGTTAATAACGCTACCATTTTTAGGTGCCTTATAAATTTCAACGCGGTTTGAAATTTACTGTCAACATTTCCTTCTATTAACAAATTATTCATTTGTCAGTGCATCATAGATTACATGTAACTACAGTTAAATTTGCATTATTGTAAACATATGTGTTAAAATAATTTTATTAATGTAATTACATGTTTAAACGTAATTTTCAATTCTGATCAAAATTTTTTGTAAAATTTATGTATATTGTCAAATGTAAAGGTACTTTACTCTTGAGTAAATCACATATTTTTTGACGAACCTCGTATACAAGTAAATAATTTGATATTTGATAACTGTATTCTAGGTTTCACATAATGCAGATTTTTTTATGAAGATTAACTTTTTTTCCTAAAATTAATAATAAAGAAGTTTCCATATGATTCCAACTTAGGGGGAAAATATTGTAGATTTAATCCTTATATGTTTGATTTTTTGTTTCGTCTGAAAAATATGTTTTTCTATTTCTAAATGAGCCAAGGAACATGTAAATATTGCTAAAAAATATACATAAAAAACAACAACTAAATATATTTTCTAAATTTTCTGTAGTTGCAGAAACGCAACATTGTGCATAATACATATATTTTCCTCAAATGTGGAACTTTCTGAATTTTTTTTGTTCAGACATAGAACTACACCACATTTCTAACAGATTATGTCAGTATAACACTTGCAACTTAGAAATTAACAGTGGCTTTTTTCTGCATAAGGTGGCCACTGTCTAACTTGATCTGTTCATACACCTTTTGGGGGAATATGCTGTACATTACCTCTGTGCCTTTTAGCTGCAATAGCTTCTTCCAGACTATCACTTCGTCTACCTCGTTTGACATGTAAAGTCAAGATTCTCTTGTATAGTTGCCGAGCGTTGACCATACTCAAATCAAGTAGATGATAAAATATCCCTCAATACCATTTTTTATTTTTCGATTCGATTCTATAATGCCTTATGAAACTATCCATAAAATCCACCCCACAAATCTATCGATTATACTCTTGTATGATGTAGGGTCATTCCACATTCACATTTTCCCCATATTTTTTATCATAACGTCGAGCACTAGTTACAGGTTCTTTACAAGCATATGTTGAGAGGAGAGGTTCACATTTGTTGTCTCTCCATATCAAGGATGATACTATACGGTCGTTATATACTCATCAGAGGTGCCCGTTCATTTTCAAGTCTTTTTCAATGGCAAGTTTGCAGTCTTGGATACGATTACGTCTGATTGTTCCAAGAGAATATATCCCACTCTTTGCAAGACAAAGCATGAGTTCAAGGGAAGTGTTATAGTTATCGCAATACAATATGTAATTTTACATACCAGGAATGACTCTAGACAACCAAACAACAATATTAGCGGATGCACCAATGTCTGGTTCAACAGCAGGTCTAATTTCTAAATTTTCTTGTCCAGACTAAATTTCGAAGCGATTCACAAATCCAGGAATCCCAACAAGTACGAATAATTTGAAACCCCATTCATGGGGTTTCATAGGCATATTTTGCTTCTTATAGTGCTTCACTTTTGTAGCACACATTTGTTCATCTACAGAAAGAGTGGGTTCTAGTGGATTACTGACGAACTTTTTAATCAGTAGATCAACTATTGGTCGAAGCTTATGTAATCTGTCATGACCTGAACTATCACGTGGTATATGTTTGGAGTTATCATTGAAATGGAAAAAATGCCTGACCTGGCCAGAGGCATTACATTCCTGACAATATCATAGCCTATATCAGTGCTCCAATATGATCTTACACTGGGCAAATGAACTATTAAGGTATAGCTAATACCCATAAACTGTTATAGTAAAATATTGTGAGTTATTGGGATTTGTTTCAGTAGCGAATTATTTGGCCTCATTCACAATATTTTCAATAAAATGGTCATTGAAGAAATATGAGAACAAACTGAATGGGGTTTCCAAAGCCATAACTGCAGGTGGAAGTTCAGTGTCCCTATGGAAGGCCAATTGCATGTCATTCGAATGGATTCCTCGATGTTTCCACAAGACTTTTTTTTCGGATTCTTCTTAATAGCCGAGGATTCATTCAATGAGGACTGCGGGATAGGTTACTTCACATCTTTTGATTCAACTTCTTCATCATTCTCATTGGAAGAAATAAGATCCTAGCTGTAATAAACACGAGATATGACATAGAAAATTTTGAGAACGCCCTATATTGACATTTTTTTTCTTAATTCGAAATAACTAATAACTGTTGACCTCAACGAAAGAAACTATTACAAACAAAAATGTGTTATTGCAAGGTTAACAAAACATTTCAGATGACGATTATGTCATGCTTGTTTACCATGTACGTTACGAATTAAAAAATAATGATATAGGAAACGAACCTTCACACAAAGTAAAATTTAGAATAAATAACGAAAAAATTTGAATCAAAGGCAGAGAAAGTATCTCTACCCGAAGAGGCCAGTCTAAGTACTGACGGGCCCTTCACCCTCAACAGTAATAGTGTGCAGTTTTTGACTAGTGATATTCCAAAACGTAAGTTTTTACCGTACAATTAATTTATTATATTTTGTATTGATCGGTTGTATTATATTTTTTTTGACTTAACCGGGTGTCCCAAAAAAGGTAAGGGACCCCACAGTTCTTTTTCGGTCATATCTAGTGTTTCATATATATCGGCGCCCCTCATCTACTGGTAGAATCTAAACAGTTATAGGTATTTATCTTATGTTCAGGGACCATCTCCCTATATATCTGATTACTTGAAATAGCGCACAGATAATTATATTGTACAAAGGATCATATTTAGTCCTATTTTGAAGTTTCAACTGATAACTTTCCAGTCATATTGCCGGACATCCAGATACCGGATACATCATAATTAATCTTCTGAATTTTATTGATATAGATTGTATTCTGTATTTTTTTTTCTCTTCGAGAAACGTAATTAGAATTAAAAAATAGGGGATATAGATTTTTTTTTTTATATATTGTACCAGTTAACTAAATTTCACGAGATTCGCACGCTGCAACGATTCTGTTCTTTGGATAGGAGTGTACAGTAGGGCCTTCCGGTCACTACCAACAGAGAAAAAGGCCACCCGAAGGATTACCGATCCCAATACACTGGTGTCGGATAAGGATAATTCCGACTCGATTACATTTACCAGGATAATACCCGGTCGGTGGTCATAAAAAAAAACAAATACACACAGGAAGGAACTGAGAAGTATTACAGTGGTGACAGCGGTGTTCCAGATACTGAGTCCGTACGGCAGGGGCTTTTAAGAGGAGAAGTCCTAGAAATAATCCTTTTTTGTTTCTTAACTATCAATTTCAGGCACCTACATAATTAAGATTTGTGTTAACCAATATAGATAAGGGACGCTAGGAGATAAAACAAAATGCCGTTAGAGTCCACAGGGGATTCGAGTAATATGCCAGCAGCACTAAGAATACCACAGGCACTACCACTAGGGGTGATCGCCTCAACTCTAACAGACTTTACAGGTAAAGATGCAGCCAGATATATAGAAAAGTTGGAACTAAGGGTCAAACTTGACGGATGGTCAGAAACAGAAACACTGACACTACTGAAATTCAAACTCGCGGACGCAGCCCACGATTTCTTCAAAGCCGACCCATTATTAGACGCAGCAGCATACGCCGAATTTAAGGAAAAAATACTGAGGAAATTCGTCCCAAGGAAATCGATCGCTGACTGGTGGATGCAGATAGTCCAATGCTACCAGAGGCACGACGAAGACGTAGCAGCTTTCTGCACAAAACTACGATAAAAAGGGGAACAAAATATTGGAGGAAGGCATAAAAGGAACGAACAGAGAACAGATACCGAACATCCAAAGGAAACACAACGCGGTACAGTTGAATCAATTCAAAGTTGGGCTAAGAAAGGATCTTCTCAGAGAAGTAGGATTTTACATATTACATAAAGATGACCTCACACTAGAAGAAGCAGAGGAGATAGTAAATTGCCAAGAAACGGCAGCCACAATGGTGAGCGGAAGGAACAACGGCCACAGAGTCGCCTTTACGAATGAGCAACGGAGTTGCACAGCATGTGGGAAATCGGGACATGAAACGGAGGAATGTAGACATAGCGCAAATAGTATGTACTGTGGCAGACGTGGCCACTGGACATCAAACTGCAGAATAAGAGAAGCGGAAGAAGTAAAAATAGAAAAAAATGTCAAATCTGTAGAAAACAGGGACACTGGGCAGCATACTGCAGAAACAAAGAAACCAAGGAACCAACCACAGATAGAAATATATGTCACTAGTGCGGAGAACAAGGCCACTGGGTCAAGGACTGCAGAAAGAAAAGGTTCCATGAAGAAAACAAACTATGTAATACAAAGCAATGGAATCAAGAAGGAAGAATCGCAACACAACAAAATAACTATGGGGAATACAGCGGACAAAGGAACTCTAGAGAAAAGAATTGGAACAGAGAAGTATCAAAGACACACGAGCAACACAATGTCAGACAAAGGCTACAAAAAGTAGAGAACAGGAGAGTACACTCCACAGAGAGAAGACAAACAAGCAAGGAAGACGGAAGGAAATATTTAAACTAACAAGGACCACCGTTACTCCCCAAACAAGTGGTCAGGCTGAAAATAGGGAAAATTGAACTCACACAGGTAAACACGGAAATCAACAGGAAACAAAGAAGAAGACAAGAAAAACCAGATAAAAACAATGCATCATAACGGACCGACGATAAGTAAAAGCGAAGAGCACCCGTATATAGTACTCTTAAGAATAAACGGTGAAACCGAACCTTGTATAATAGACACAGGCGGAGCATAATCGCTAATAAGTGAATCAATAATAGCAGACAACGAATTAGACACGCAGATCACGGATCAATTAACCTTAAAAGGCATAACAGGTCACACAATCCACCTATACGGTTCGACACAAATAGCCATAGCGACAACAGGAATGGACTATAATATCTACACCTAAGTAATCGTAGCCGAGGACGGTATAATGGGAGACATAGCAGTATTATTAGGAAGAGATTTTCTAGGAGAACAGGAGGCAACAAACTCATACAGAGGAAAACCAACATTGGAAATATGGGGAAGGAAAGTACCGCTAATGAACCCAAGACAAATCAGAGACTTGCTGAATAATTGTAGACAAATACGGACAGAAACATACGGAAAAATAACGGCAACAAGGGAACAAGAAAACCCTAGGGAGAAAGAAACGTGGCAGAAATGGCTAAAAATAGTGGAATCAATGTACAGACAACCAAACCAGGAATAGACATAAATAGTTCGGTAGGAAAAATGAAGGAAACTACAGGCAGGGATGAAACAGGAGAAAGAGAAACTACATACACAAACCAAAAACCCATAATCGACGGAAAAGGGCGCACAGACACAGAACATGAGGAAAAAACGGAAGAAATGAAACAACTGAAGATATCAGCAATAGCAGAGAAGAAACAGAATGCACAAAGACCTGTACAGATATACACAGGGGATAGTTTGACCATACCAGCGCTAACTGAAGTTCACACAATTGGGACCCTGAAACCTAATATAAAAGAAAATACAGTCGTATGCGAAACCCAAGAAAACGGACAACACACAATCAGATTGGCAAACAGCATATCAAAAAACCAAAGACAAATTCCCGTAAGAATAATCAACACATCGGCGCAGGAAATAAATCTCACAAAAGGCACTAAGATCGGGAAAGCCTACGAATGCTCAGAAGAGAAACGACTAAACATTAATATACAGGGCACAATCGGAAAATTCGACATTAAAACAGACGACTGGATCCGAAATAACTTCGAATTAAACCACATTGACACACAAACCAAAGAAGAACTAGTCAAGCTAATACAAAAATATCACCATCTTTTTACGTATGACGACGAAACTCTGACTAGCACCACAAAAGTCAAACACCACATAACTCTGGAACCAGGCTCTCAACCCATATGCAAGGCTCCATATAGGATACCTTACCATCAACGAGAGACACTGCAAAAAGAAATCGATAGGCTACTAGCATCCAAGGTAATCAGAACATCTTCCAGCCCATGGTCAGCACCGGTAGTCTTAGTAGTAAAGCAGACCCCGGAAGGAGAAGAAAAAGTAAGAATGTGTATAGACTACAGAGCACTGAACGTGGTAACCAATGAAGATTACTACCCACTACCTAACGTATCAAACCTATTTCAAGGATACAAAGCGGAAGGCGAAACGTTATTTTCAGTAATCGACGTAGCTGAAGCATACCACCAAGTAGACATGAAAGAAGAAGACATCCCGTTAACAGGATACAGAACATACTAAGGACACTACGAATACACCAAAATGCCGTTCGGATTAGTAAACGCACCATCAACGTTCCAGAGATTCATGAATGCCACCTTAAGAGGGTTAACAAGAATGAAATGTATAGTATATCTAGATGATATCATCATATTTAATTACACGGGAAGCAGGGATCATTTAGAAAAAGTAGAGGAGTTGTTCGAGAGACTTTCAGAAGCCAACATTAAACTAAATCCGAAAAAATGTGAATTGATGCTAGAAAAAGTAAAATATCTGGGACACATTATCTCACAAGAGAGAATAGCTCCAGACCCACAAAAGCTGGAGGCGGTGCACAAATACCCCCTACCAAAGAATGTAAAAGGAGTTAGAGGATTTTTAGGTTTAGTAAACTGGTACAGACGCTTCATATCAAATATAACAGATATAGCGGCACCACTAGTAAACCTAACAAAAAAGGATACACCGTTTAAAATCTCGGAAGACGTAATAACAGCAATGAACCAATTAAAAACTTCGCTAGCCTCAGATAAGGGACTAATATTCCCCGATTTCACCAAACCCTTCCTACTATCAACAGACGCATCAAACATAGGCGTAGGAGCAGTATTGAGTCAAATAAGGGATGGCAGAGAAAGACCAATAGCATATGCGAGCAGAACGCTAAACAAATCAGAAACCAATTACTCAACTACAGAAAAAGAATTGCTAGGCGTGATTTTTGGAATTAAAACCTTCAGATGCTACATTTACGGAACAAAATTCACCATAATAACAGACCATAGAGCACTAAAATGGGTACTGACCTTAAAAGACCCAAACTCTAGGCTAACACGATGGGCCTTAACACTGGCCGAATACGACTTCAAAGTAATACACAGAATGGGAAGAAGAAACGAAAACGCGGATGCACTGAGCAGAATGTACGACAAAACATGCAACTACATAGAAACCACATACGAAGACTACTTACAATATATTGCAGAAAACGACCTACCCGGGAAGGACAAAAGAAGCAGGAAAGAAGGAGACCTAGATTTCCTTCAAGACGAAGAATCAATAGGCCTCCTAATGGCCAAGAACAGACCCAATCAGGAACCACTGATAAAAATGATAGAAAAGATATACACTCTACCGGACGTCTCACAAGAACAAATAGAAGCGGTTAAAGAATGGGACATATTAGACACGAAATTCTACGTAGCATTAAATAGAACATCAGTCAAAGAAGAAACATCATACGAAATAATGTGGCATAATATCCAAAAGTTAAAAAAACAATGCGAAGAGAACGCGGAAAAAGGCATAACCTTCATAACCAGTCAAGAACAAATTCCAGGACTAAACTGGGACGAAATCACAAAGATGATACAACTCACATTTTACGGGTCAACCACCAAAGTAAGCATACTGAAACCGATTCCAACCAAAGACACAGGAAAAATCCAAATAATCGAGGCAGAAGAAGAATGGGAACCGCTCTGGGACAAAGAATTACTGAAGAAAGAACAAAAACGCGACGATTTCTGCAACAGCACAGTACAACAATTAAACAAAGAGGATGAAACAAAGCAAAAAAATTACATCGACAAAGAAGGGCTCCTATACAGACAAGATCAAGAAGACAACAGGGACCAACTAGTAATACCTAGGAAATATATCACCAAAGTTATAGAAGACTTTCACGACTCACCCATATATTGTCACCAAGGCTAACAAATGACGTTATTGGCAATAGAAAAGACGTTACTTCTGGCCAACGCTGCGACGCATGCAACAGACGAAAGACCTAACCACACTTTAGAAAGGCACCACTACAAAGATTCACAAAGGTCACGGAACCTTGGGAAATAACGTCAATGAACATAGTAGGCCCTCTGCCCACGTCAAACAAAGGAAACAAGTACCTGCTAACATTTTAAGATCATTTTACTAAATACTGCGAAGCAATTCCGATGCCGGATCAGAAAGCAGATACAGTAGCAAGAGCTTTTGTAGAACAAATAATATGCAGACACGGAACACCCCAGAAATTGTTAATAGATAGAGGAACAAACTTCATGTCAGAACTAATGAGAGAGACATGCAAACTACTAAACATAAAAAGAATACACACAGCTAGCTACGCACCAACAACCAATGGGCAAATAGAAAGACTACACAGAGTACTAAAAGATATGTTAGCACATTACATAGCCCCAAATCAACGAGATTGGGATAGTTGAATACCATATGTACTAATAGCATATCGGGGAAGCATACATACATCAACAGGATACAGCCCGTATTTCCTACTACATGGAAAAGATCAAGCACTACCATTCGACAATTTTATCAAGCCAAGAAGACTGAAATACAACTTAGACGATAGCTACATGTCAGAGCTAGAGACGAGACTTAACCAAATATACACAAGAGTACTAGAGAACACAGAAAAGGCAAAAGACTAAAGGATAAACAGATACAATGAAAAAACCAATCTAAGAGAGTTTAAACCAGGAGACCTAGTTTACCTACTGGATATAAGTAACACACCAGGAATATCCAAAAAACTGCAAAACCGATGGACAGGACCATTCGAAATAAAAAACGAAGTAGGACCAGTCACCTACCAAATCGCGTCAAACAAAGGAAAAAAGTACAAGTTGTCCACTCTAATAGATTAAAAACATACTATGGAAAACTGAACGATGATCAACACGAGATTATAGAGACGACAACGACTCAGAATAAGGAAAACACAGCATACGAACAGGAAGAACCACAAGAAGAAACCACCGACGACATAAACACAGGGAAATTAGCAGCACTACCACAATGGTCAACGGAGAAAATGACACAACTACCCAAGGAAAAGACACTAACCCAAGCAAAACAACAAAACGATGAACCGAGCGGAAGGCTCCCAGTCTCACTAAGAACACCACCGGAAATTCGAAGATCAGCCAGGATAAGAAATCGAATTCCGAGCGCACCCAGCTACATTAATATGACATGGGCACAACCTTCACAATTATACAGAAACCAGACGAAACTAACCAAACACTATCATACATCATACAAAATCAGGCGAAAATATCCCATAAACATACAACAAATAGATACGCTTAATCACTCAGTTGGTTCACACATACCGAGGTCACACTTGAGTCGAATTTCGTTTTAAGAGTAGATGAACCCTAAGATAAATTAAAAAAACACAGATTTAGAAATTATTTCATAATTCATAACAATAAATATATTGTGTTATTGTCGATTTAGAAAAATAAACAAGAAAAAAATTTCATTAATTACGTTACTACTCATAACACATCGACAAATGCATTGTAGGTAATCAAATTAAAAAAAAATTGCACCGTTGCAAGGTCAACTCAAAGTATGTTTAAAAAGATTTAATTTCAATAATTACAAGGTCAACACATAAGTTACATTTTAGTCACCAACTAGAAATATAAAAACAGACAATAGTCTTACACAAGGAACTCAATTGACAGTCCTAAATGATTGTACAGTTCGGTCAATTGAGAAAAATTAAACTAAGAATAACAACGAAAATGTAGCGTTAAAATGGGAAAAATAAAACATTATTTTTTCGAAGGAAAAAATCAATAACTGTAGTAATTAATTATTATGTAAATGATGAATGTTAACAAATGTAATTTTTTCAAAAAAATTGTAAAGGTATCGTAAGTGCGCGACAATAAAACGACAGATCGTTCTGCTGACCTGGGTAACATTCGTTATGTGCGGGCTTCAAACAGCAATTACGCTAATTGCTCAATACTGTTCAAACCCCAATACAAACATTACAGTGATATCCCTAAAAGACGTTCAAAAGTGCCTGGAACCCGAGATGACGTACGACAGGGAAAGCACGAACATTCCAGTTATCCAGAGCAACGAAACCAAACGGCAACCAGTATAGTCATGCCTAGTAGTTGTAACCAGACTCATGTTTTTCTGCGGGATGCATAGCCATACATCCGTAGTCGACGAAGCAGCAGAAGAAGATGCCGAGCCACGCACAGATACAAAGGAATATAATTGTATCAACCAAAGCACGAATAATCAATCGGAACCCCAAGAAAAAGTTTAAGTCATAGGAGAAGAAGAAGTCAAAGGTTTCGCTTTAACACTGTAAAAGAGAAACCTACTATCGAAATATAGCGAACAGAGCACACGAGGATTGTCATTGCCTTGAAGACAAACAAAACCTTCAACCGACAATGCCAATTTTACCCCAGAATGTAGATCTCATAGATAGAGCAAGCATACAAATGTCACGTAAGCATGCAATACATAGACGACGCCTAACAAAGAGAGACATTCTCAAGAAATAAAAAGAGAAGCAGCAGCAGAGCAGACGGACTGAACGCCAACAGCCAAGGTTACACAGTGTCAGATATTTTCGATGCAAAGGAAATCAAAAACCTAGCCGAATCCACCCTAAAACACACTTGGGAATGGTTCACGGAGATAGGTTCAATAATAAGCGGTATAATGGGTATATACTGCACATATCAACTACTAAAATACATGGTAGACACGATATTAAATGCAATCCGCATCCAGCAGACAGTAGGATGTGGTATCGCGATAGTATGCAGCATATGGGATTCCCTCACGGCATGGGTAATACACTCCCACAGCAGAACCCAGAAACAAGACGAAGAAGCGATAGAAATGGAGCAGATACAGCATCAAGAGACGAGCTACCCCAGATCGCAAAACTGGACAGAGAGAAATCACTCCATAAACGATCTACTGAGCAGCAGTGTCGCGAGTGTAAATAATCGTGACCTAGGTCAGGGTCAAAACAGTTAAATCGAAACGTGAGTGAGGTCAAGTGCGCGGTACGTAAAAACAAATTATAAGCAATATAAAGTTCAGGTTAATGTACTCGCAAAACAAACAATGTTAATATATTAGTTAAGATATAAAAAAGGTGTTGGACCTGAAACGTCACAACACTTTTACAAGAGGGGGAGGGGTGTAATGAATACGAGATATGACATAGAAAATTTTGAGAACGCCCTATATATACACATTTTTTCTTGATTCGAAATAACTAATAACTGTTGACCTCAGCGAAAGAAATTATTACAAACAAAAATGTGTTATTGCAAGGTTAACAAAACATTTCAGATGACGATTATGTCATGCTTGTTTACCATGTACGTTACGAACTAAGAAATAATGATATAGGAAACTAACCTTCACACAAGGTAAAATTTAGAATAAATAACGAAAAAATTTGAATCAAAGGCAGAGAAAGTATCTCTCCCCGAAGAGGCCAGTCTAAGTACTGACGGGCCCTTCATCCTCAACAGTAATAGTGTGCAGTTTGTGACTAGTGATATTCCAAAATGTAAGTATTTAACGTACAATTAATTTAATATATTTTGTATTGATCGGTTGTATTAAATTTTCTTTGACTTAACCGGGTGTCCCAAAACAGGTAAGGAACCCCACAGTTCTTTTTCGGTCATATCTAGTGTTTCATATATATCGGCGCCCTACATCTACTGGTAGAATATAAACAGTTATAAGTATTCATCTTATGTTCAGGGACCATCTCCCTATATATCTGATTACTTGAAATAGCGCACAGATAATTATATTGTACAAAGTATCATATTTAGTCCCATTTTAAAGTTTCAACTGATAACTTTCCAGTCATATTGCCGGACATCCAGATACCGGAGACATCATAATTAATCTTCTGAATTTTATTGATACAGATTGTATTCTGTATTTTTTTTCTCTTCGAGAAACGTAATTAGAATTAAAAAACAGGGGATATAGATTTTCCTTTTTTTTATATATTGTACCTTCTTCTTCTAGTGCCTATCCGGTCCGGATGTTGGCGATCATTCTGGCTATTATGATTTTATTTGCTGCTGCACGGAATAGTCCTGTAGTAGTTGTTGAAAATCATGTCCTGAGATTTTTGAGCCATGAATTTCTCCGTCGTCCTGGGCCACGTTTACTAGGGATCTTCCCTTGCAAGATATTTTGTAATAGACTGAACCTTTTCTCATTTCGCATTATATGACCGAAATATTCTAGCTTGCGGATCTTTATCGTTTTTATTAATTCGGTGTCTTTCTGCATTTTTCTGCAGACCTCTACGTTGGACACATGGTCTGTCCATGAGATTCTTAATATTCTACGATAGAGCCACATTTCAAAGCTTTCGAGTTTTTTTGTTGTTGCGTCGGTCAAGGTCCATGATTCGACCCCGTACAGTAAGACGGAGAAAACGTAGCAGCGAAGGAGTCTTATTTTGGTAGTTAACGTCAGAGATCGACTTTTAAAAACTGATGCCATTTTGAGAAATACGGCCCTTGCTTTCTCTATTCTACAGCGGATTTCTTGTGAGTGGTCCCATTGGTCATTGAGTGTAGTTCCTAAATATGTGTATTTACCGACCCTCTCAATTTGTAGCTGATTTAGGGTGAGGTGCTCCTGTGGAATCTGACTTTTGCTGATTACCATGTACTTCGTTTTGTTGACATTTATATCGAGACCGTATTCTAGACTAACTGAATACACTCTGTTCATTAGTTGTTGTAATCCATTGAGGTCTCCAGCCATAATCACTGTATCGTCAGCGTATCTGATGTTGTTTAATCTTTTACCATTTAGTAATATTCCTTCATCTACGTCCTCGAGAGCCTCTCTAAATATGTATTCTGAATAAACATTAAATAATAGAGGGGACAATACGCATCCTTGCCTTACACCTCGTGCGATCTTTATGGCATCTGATTTTTCTCCTTCTACGGACACATATGCTGACTGATCCCAATATAGTCTCGATATTATTTCCAAGTCTCTTCCATCGATCCCAACAGTATTTAATATTTCCACTAGTTTGTGATGTTGTACTCGATCAAAAGCTTTACTGTAGTCTACAAAACAAGCATATACGTCGCAGTTGACGTCTCTACATCTCTGGAATAATACCTGTACACTGAATAGTGCCTCTCTAGTACCTACCGCATCTCGGAAATCGAATTGAGTTTCCGACATATAATCTTCACACTTTTTGTATATTCTTCTGTGAATAATTTTCAGGAATAGTTTCAATAGATGACTCATGAGACTGATAGTTCTATGATCTTCGCATCTCTTTGCTCCTGGTTTCTTTGGTATTATAACAAATTCCGACAGTAGCCAATCTTTCGGTAGTTCGCCTTTTTCATAGATAAGATTGAACATCTCTGTTAGTTGTGTGATATATTGTACCAGTTGACTAAATTTCACGAGATTCGTAATTATTTCTTTCCAATCCCAGGAATTTTGGCAATATAGATATAGGGTTTACAGGATATCGTATTTGATCCGATTCATAAAGTTTAGTTCGATTTCTATTTATTGCCTTAATTTTTGTGGAGGATATCCAACATAATTATCGCTAAAGGTTTATAGGGTACCATACTTACTCAGGTTAAGTACCAAAAAGACATTTCGCTTGTTACTTTGTTATTTATTTATTTTATCTCACGTAGGCTATCCAAAAATCGGGAGAAAGCCGCGTATATTATATTTATTCGATTGCCAAAACGTTCGTATATGGTTTTAATAATTTTTTTTGTAATATATGCTTGTACATATTTAACCTTTCAGTTTATTTCCTTAACCTCAACCCTCACCACCCCCGTACCAGCCAAATAGGATGGGCCCACTCGACCTGCACTACGAACTCGGGCTTGGCACACTGTATAAACCCAAGGGGCCCCACGACGACCTTGATCGCTCGAGCCAGGATCAACCCCTCCCTCGAGGTAATCCCTCGGGGAGATTTCCGGTTCTATATTTTGTGCCGCGAGGCACTGGTGACAGCACGCTGCAACGATTCTGTTCTTTGGATAGGAGTGTACAGTAGGGCCTTCCGGTCACTACCAACAGAGAAAAAGGCCACCCGAAGGATTACCGATCCCATTACACTGGTGTTGGATAAAGATAATTCCGACTCGATTTTATTTACCAGGGTAATACCCGGTCGGTGGTCATCATAAAAAACAAACAGGAAGGAACTGAGAAGTATTACATCGCTTTGATACACTAGTGTACCCCTCAAATCTGGTGTATAATTTGCGTCGGCCACACTATCTGTATCTGAAAAGTCCAATCCATCCTCGCTATCTGGCAAATTTTTCCAAATGTTGGTTAATTCTTCATCAGTAAGCGGCCGACCTCTATCCATGATACTTATAAAAGTTTCAACCTTAAATGCACAATGTTGCAAATCTGCAACCACAATTCATAATCAATCATCTCAGGCCATTTATTATATATGACATTCCCCATATAGTCAGATCAAAACTAGATACCGCTTTGTAGGTACATGAACACAATTTTTTCACATAGTATGCTTCAAAAACACCGTTATTATAATATTTTGTTTTGCTCATATATTCTGAACTCCTAGTATCATTTGGTAACGGAATCATTTATTCTAAATTTATACACACAGCACCATCTATAATGGAAATATTATACTGTAGAAGTCTTATGCTACGCTGTGCTCTGACATCAGATAAAAACTATAAGGTATATTCAGCCCAGAATAAATTCGTTGCTGCACGTTTGCAACAATATGCATTTTAGGGTTAAAAACATAATATTTGAAAACCAAGTATGGTAGTGGAAAACGAGTAGAGCTATTAGTCATACTGGCGCAGAACACAATTTACGTTTGAAATAAGATCCTACTACCTATCTCAACATTTTTAGGCACTTTCATTTCAATCGCGCTCTCGTTCACTTGGATTCTTCAGAGTCAAAATATTTTAATAGTGCGGTGATTTTCGTTTTGTTTTAGCCAATTTTGTCTTAGTTTCTAGTTATACTAGGTATTAAATAGATTTAGTAATTGTTGCTATTGTCAGTTTAATTCAGTGGACTTTTGTAGGCAATAATTTATGAAAATATTTTGTGTAGGCAGTGGATTGGTTAACTTGACAGTAAGGTATGTATTTAATTTGTTTTCGATAAAATAAAGTTTGAATTATAGTCGAGTGGAGCTACTTTGCGCAGAAAATCGTATTTTTAACCAATATTTCAGTTGTTACTTTATCGAATGGTTTGAAAATTGAGTACATGAATTTGTAAATTTGATTAAATAAGAAATGAGAGTATTTTCTTTTAATTTCCATATTCACTTTCAAATGTTAAAATGTTTGTTCATTAATTCTTGAAATCTTCAATTTCAGACAAAATCTGGAAACATGAGTGACTAATTCATAGTCAAGCTCGACAAATCATATACAGTGTATATCAATTTATGAAAATAGAAAAAGAACAGGATGCCCTAAAAATTCCTATGAGCAGTTTGCAGGAAAGAGTAGCCAAAGCGTGTAATGTTTCTGTCGCCTCGGTGAAACGTATTGTTAGTGAAGGTAATAGAAAATCCCCCGGTGAACGCTTTAAAACGCCCCTCAATAAACCTTCAACTCCTAAAGGAACCGTTGATGAATTTGAGGAAGAAATAATTCGAAAAATTATTTATTCATACACAGCGATACATAACAGAAGGCCTACCATGAAAAGAATCTTTGAATCAGTAAAAAATGAAACTGGGATAAATTTTACTGGCAACATAGATTCGTTTAGACGATCGGTTAAAAGGATGGGATTTAAATGGAAAAAATCTAAAGATAACAGGAACGTTTTAATGGAGAAATTCGACATAAAGGCAGAAAGAATTGAATATTTAAGGAAGTTAAGAAAATACAAAAAAGAGGGACAGCCAATTATATATACTGATGAAACCTACATCCACAGTTCGCATACGGTACCAAAAGCATGGGACGATGGCAAAAATAAATGCTTGAAAGTACCTGTGTCTAAAGGTCAAAGGCTTATTATCCTACATGCTGGAGGTGAAGCAGGATTCATACCTAAGGCATTTTCAATTTTTAAATCGAGAATGAAAACCGGAGACTATCACGACGACATGAACAATACAAATTTTCTCAAGTGGTTCAAAGAAAAATCCATTCCCAATGCTCCAAAAAAAATGCGTATTGGTATTATATAATGCCTCTTATCACAATGTATTGTTAGAACCCATTCCAAATTTTTCATGGAAAAAAGATGCAATGCAGAAGTGGCTTACTGAAAGAAATATTTTGCATGAGTTAAAAGCAACTAAAGCTGAACTATATTCAATTATACAAATGCACAAGGCAGGTTTTAAAACATACATAATAGATACATTTTTAGTAGAACATGACATTTTAACGTAATATTTACCACCCTACCAACCGGAGCTAAACCCAATAGGAAAAATATGGGCGTTGGTAAAGAACGAAGTAGCTGCTTGCAACGTAACATTCAAATTAGATGATGTGTGGAAATTAACAGAAAAAACATTTTGCGAGATGACTGTAGAACATTGGAAAAATATTTGTGCAAATGTGACAAAAGTTGAAAACGAATATATTAAAAGAGAACATATTATGGACAACGTGGCTGGCGGATTTAATAATAAACTTAGGAGAGGATAGTAGTGACAGTGAAAGTGAATTTTTAGATAATGAAGCCGACGACGATGATGACTTAGGTTGCAAGCCCATCGTGTAGCCTCTTATTTTTTTACTTCAATTTTAACCTAAATCATATAACTTTTCAGTATTAAATGACAATTGTTTGATTTAATCAATTATTAATAACATTTGTTATTCTCTATAAAAATAATGTGCACAACACATCTGGAAAGTCCTTTTTGGGAATCATGTGATTGTCGTGTTCGGGTTTGGTTCATGGGAAAATGTTCATATTTGTCTAAAAATTTAATTTTAACTTAAATTTTGATTTCCAATTCTAATTATCAACTGATGATTAACTTTTCATTTTTTTACTAATAATAATTTTAGATATAGTTCAATATTAGCTTATAACGGCTGTAATAAGCTTTTAATGCTTTTTCGATAATAAATAAATCAATGTTGTAAATTCTATTTTTAAATAAAATTTAATATAATTTTTAACCTACTTCACCTCGGGTATAAGATGCAAATCCATTTTATGGTACCATCAGATAAATATTTTCAGGTCTCACTATAATTCTGTGCATCGTTGCCATTCACTTCTGCGCAACTATTGTCAAGGTCATATCTCAACTCGATTTCCACTACTTCTATCAATTTCCACTGCACGACCGAGAAACGATTGTGATTCGTGGAGTCAAGGTCGTGTCAGCAAAAGGAGTGTACCGGGAGATGTGAGCTTCTTGCGAGATCATCATATCATGTATTCGTCCGAGGTGCGACTATTAATAAAAAACAACAGTGACTGTTGACCAACTTTACGGTGTAGTTATCATAATGTGCTTTAATAGTATATTACGTAACGAGTGTTGTAAGAAGCATTTTACGCACGAACGGAAAAGTTACGCATGAAGCCGCGTAGCGGCCAGTGCGTGAGTCTGTGAGTGCGTAAAATGCGTTACAATACGTGTTACGTACTATACTTCACCTACGACCTACTTGTATTGATAATCTTATTAGGGGATTCAAAGTACAGATAAAAATGTACATCCCCGATGCCCAGCCAAGTCCATTCTAAGTAGTATTTATTTTTATCAAAAATGTATGTAGAATTACCGGAATTGCAAAAAATAGCGTATACACGTCTCAACTATAGAGACATAAATCCCTTAGGTGGATTACTTCTCTCAGAAATCAAACACCGCCCGCGGCATTAAATGGGTCACTTTTATCGCTTGGTGTATAATATAATATTGTTTACTAATATGATACATCAAGACAGCTAAAAGATGCGGATTGAATGAAACGGAATCAATTATCATATAATTCCAAATAACTTATATTGAATGCAATCTCATATCTGATACACGTTATCTACCATTTACAGATAGAATAAAATTCAACGTCTAATATCAAAATAATGAATTTTCAATAAAATGGCTACGTCTATTGACAGTTGCTGAGTGGTTGCTAGGGAAGCCGTGCGATTTACTTTACAGCCGTGCGTTTTGTTTTACCGTGCGTAATAGACGTCCTTCATTGATTACCGACTGTGTGTTTTCGACTACTTACAGGGGTGGTCATAGGTAAAAATATTAAAGCATTTCTTTTCATTATATTGCTAAGTGAATAAATGTTACAATCCATACGAAGTAACAGTAAGTTTCATTCATAACGGTAACACGAGAAGATTCCTCACAGTAAGAATCGAAACAGTTAATTTAATCATAGTAGAATCTATGAACTACTCGGTCATTTGTGCAGGTAGTTTATCTGGCCAACTGGTTGAATATATGATTGTGTTGTTATTACGTTTCACACCGTCACTTTTTCGATTGTTATAAATGAAAGAAAATGTTGAGACTCGTAGTAGAAAGATATTTGAATATATTCCATTAAAAATCATTAATTTTATGAGTAGGCATCCATAAAGATACAAAATTTATTAATATCCAGTTATAAATTGAAAGATTCAATATATTCTTGGTTTTCGATTTCGTATTTATCACGTGAAAAGGAAAAATAATGTGTACGTTTACAGCGAATAAAACAATGTCTCCTCCAGTATCGAAGTTATTTTATTTCAACTGAAAGATGTATGACAATCTTTTTGGAATTGGAGTACATATTTGGCAGGTTCTGGCCTGCCAAAATGCGATAAAAGCTCGAACGAAATACCGAAATATACTGAATACGTCGACGAAACGATGATATATTCTTGTAGCTCTGCTCTTTGTTTCCGAATCATGAGATGTTTATTCTAAACAGCATATTCGTATACTAAAACGAAGATGGTGGAAATAAAATATTCATTTTTCAAGTCAGAGAAGCCAACTACTCGCAATTTTTTTGAATAAATGTTCAATTACGTATTATATTTATTATTTTAATATATAATATTTGGACTCAAAACGTGCTATCTGATTGAATTCAAAATTAATGAAGTAGCGAGTGAAGTTTGGGTTTCCGAAAAGAATGTTTTTAAAAACGAAATTTATTATAATGACTACTTTATTCAACAGCTAATCTGACATAACGAGTAATAGAGTACATTAACATTCGTATTTTCAACTTCGTTGTCGGCGCAGCGTCAGCGGGCTCTGTGGCGCTGGGTCATCGTATTCAGGGCATTAACTCCTCCGGCCTTAGTGGAGAGCTATGGGGGATGAACCAGAGTTCGATGAAGAAAGTCCAATATCCACTCTTGAGGGTTTTTCTTGAATGGCTTCCTCTCCTTCTCTGCCCGGTTTGGCATTGGATCGGCAGTACTATTAAAATTCCAAAAATGTAAAGTAAAATTGTGTAAATTCTAATTTTGTCTAAATGCACTGTAACTGTTTTTATATTTTCAATTTTAGTTCTTTGAGTGTCTAAAGCAATATTAACAGTTTCAAATTCGTCTAATTTGATCGAGTCTATTTGAATTGTTGGAAAGTTTATATTTTCCGCAGTTGCAAATTCACTAAGTGGTTCTAATCGCGGAATTTCAACATTTTTTAAATTAGATTGATCCTCAAATGTTTTCAATAATATGCCTTCTAGGTGCACTTCACAGTAATTACTAAGTTCCAGTAAATAGCTTCCTTGAAGAGGAATATTGTTCATAATTTTACCGCACTTTTGCGTCGTCACGATACTATGGGGTGAAATAATTATCCACTGATTTTTCTTCACTTTCTGAACTTGAGGTTAGGTGATTTTGGTAGGAATTTGGTGGCACCTCGTAGTGTTTTTTGAATATTTCAACAACTGGATCACGCAAGGAAGATTTTTGGTATTCTGGATTGGCTGGATGTCTTCGCCGAGGAACTCTTCTGCAGGAACTTCTTGGCATCTAGTATCCATAAATGCGTACTCGTGCTCAGAGGATAGTAGGTATTTTGATTGCGGGATTATAGTTTTGTAGGACTGAAAAGAGGGTGTTGGAAGAGAATACAAATGATAATAGTTATAATCGTTTAACTGAACAATTGGTATCTCTAAATTAAATATTATTTTGTTAGCTTTGCCATAGCTCTTGATTTTAATGGGCTCTTCAAATAATAGGATATTTTCCAGAATTGGTTTAAATGGGAATTTATTTTCCTTTATGTGTCTGCTAATTATTGAAATTCCTGATAGCAAATCGTTCGGATCAGCTATGGAGTTATGAAAGGTATTTAATTTAGAGAAAGTAACAGCAACTTCTATTTTCTCGAGCAGATCACAGATTAATTGAAAACTTGTAGTAATTTGAGATACAATAGTTTGAATTTCGAAATAATGATAAATTTCTACTTCTTCCAGCTCAATATTCTTTATCATTTCCTGTATTCTTGTTAAACGATCTTTCAAAATTAATTGGTTGTTGGCGAGTATTCGCTTATTGTTCTCAAAACTATCAATTTATTTTTGAAGCAAAGTTATTTGGTTTTCAAATAAAGATCTGAATTTCTCTTGATTATTTGAGAACGATAATATCGCGTCGTCATCTCTCCTCGCATCGTTTTGATCGAGATTTCCAGTAATAAATTTCATAGCAGAGCCAATTTCGTCAAAAGGAGATCTTTTACGTTTCAGTTTCCCTATAGAATTAAGTTGTTCCAATTGTATGCTTATTTTATTTTCAAGTATCTTAATTATGCGATAAGAGTTCTCAAATTCATCATGAAACCTATAATATTCGGATTTATTTGAAAGTGAATTTTTACTGTTCTCGTATTGGTCTTGAAGTGATATAAATTCGTTTGTTATATTTGTCAAGTCGTAAGTTTGTATGAATGTCCAGAAGTCAGTCTTAATTTTTGCATTACCTTTAGTGGTAGGAGTCCAGGATTGTAATTAAGGTTATGAAATTTCGGGAAATTTGATTGGGTGCTGGTCAACCTGATGAGGAACCTGCATTTACGGGAGGTTTTTTAGTTCTTTAATATGTATTATTTCTTTCTTGTTTTTATTTAAATGTCTAGTAATTTCTACGCGGTTTCTAGATAATTTTCAAGTTATTTGGTTTGATTATTAAATTCGGTTCCTTTATCTAGAACTGAAGTTTATGGAACACTAAAAGCTGTAAAATATTTAATTGAAGCTCTACTTATGATAACTGCGGTCTTACCTTCAATAAAAATTGCTTGTGCGAATTTTGAGAAAGCATCTGTGAGTGTTAAGTATGATTTTCCATCCAATGTGAATACATCTACATGTACCATTTGAAACGGTTCAGTAGCTGATTCTGTTAACAGAAGCGGCACGTAAGGGGTTTTTCTAGCATATTTAGATTTTTGACCAATGTTACAAGCATCAATAGAATTAGTTACTGTTGATTTTAGATTTTCCCAATAGTAATTTCTTTTTTAGTATTTTATAGTTTCGTTAATTCCCCTGTGGTTTGTTTTACCTTCGTAATGTTTTCTTATTAAAAGTAACTGTTCTACATTTGTTATAGTACTAACTTGTTTGGTACATTTTATTAGTTTGCGTCCGGTTTCATTGAAATATTGTGAATATACATTACAAAACTCTTTGTAAAATTTGTTCTTGTGGAAATAAATTCATATTTAGTGGTTTTGATATCAGTATATTCTAATAAAAATCTGAAAATAAATTGATTTGAATCATTTTCAGGAATTTTCACAGTTACTATTTTTTTATTTTCATAAGTCGAGTCCGCAACTTCTAATTTTTGATATAAATTTCTAAATACTAAGATTTGATGTGTTTTATCATTAATTATTCCGTCAAGTATAGGAATTCCGTTATTTTCTAATTCATCGGCAATAGTGTGTTGTGTCGTAAGGTCATTATCAAGTTCGTTAATATTTTCTAGTATTTTGTCGGGAGTTTTGACTTGTTTATTTTCTAATATATTGATTTTGAGTGCGGATTTGCTAGTAGAAGGTTTTTCTTCGTAATCTTCACTAACAAAAGATTCTGCTGAGGTTGTCTTAGATTTCTAGATCGATATCTCCTGGATTATTAATCATCAATTCGTTTTCTAAAGCGTTTATCTTTATGCGTGATAGACAGTCCGCGTTGGTATTGGCTTTACCTTTTTTATATATAATTTTGCAGTCATACTCTTCAAGACGCAGGCGCCATCTTATTAATTTTGAGTTAGGTTCCTTGATACTAAAGAGCCAAGTTAAAGGCTTGTGATCTGTGTAGATCAGAAAAGGGCGGCCATACAAATAAGGGTGGAAATATTTGCATACCCAAACTATTGCAAAAAGTTCTTTTTCGATAATAGAGTACCGGGTTTCAGTTTCATTAAGTATGCCACTGGTCGGTCACGGGATACGTCACCTTGTGACAAAATAGCTCCTATAGCGAAATTACTTGCGTCAGTAGTTAGCACAAAGGGTTTATCAAAATCTGGGTATATGATTACAGGGTCATTAGTAAGTATTTCTTTACATGCGTTAAAACAATTAATAAATTCGTCGTTATGTATGATTTGAGCTCCTTTCTTAAGACATTTGGTAAGCGGCTTAGTTATTTTTGCGATGTCTCGAATACATCGCCTGTAATAACCAAGAAAAGCTTTTAATATCTCTCGTAGTTCGAGGTTTTGGGAAAATTTTAATAGTAGAAATTTTTTCAGGGTTGGGTTTGACACCATCTGGGTAATAACGTGACCTAAATATTTAACAGATGTTTGCAAGAATTCCGACTTATTTAATTGTACTGTTAAATTTCGTTGCCTAAGTCTTTTAAATACCTTTTTTAAACGTTCTATATGTTCTTGTAAGAATGTACTATATATTAATATATCATCAAGATAAACAAAACAAATTTGATTTTATAAACCTCTTAAAACTGAATTCATTATTCTTTGAAAGGTGGAAGGAGCATTTTTCAAACCGAAAGGCATTCTTTTAACTCGTAATGCCCTTCTTCAGTGCTGAAGGCAGTTTTTTCTACATCTTTGGCACATACTTGAATTTGATGAAAACCTGAACAAAAATCTATAGTGGAAAAATTATTTGCTTTTAATGTATTTACTTGTATTATCTTCGACCGTCGGAGGTAGACGCCAGAAAAAAATGTACATCATCGTTTTTCCCTACGTTCGCACATGTTTCCGTGTACATATTATCTTGTTTATAATCATTAACATTGTTTCCTTGAAAATTGTTATCGTGATAGGGGTATTGAGTTTCTGGAGAATCATCTGGGAGTAAATGTTGATAATTAAAATAATCAAGTTGATCTGGTTCAAATGGATTTTCAAATTGAACTTGGTTAACCTCTTGGTTAAATAATTCATTGGCGGTGAATTTGGGTTGGGGTTTTAATTTTAAGGAAGTATTTTTTGCTGATGAAGTGTCCATCGGTTCGGGTTTATATTGATGTGGAAGAGAAGGAAGATTGAAGAATTGGTTATGATTTCTTTGTTGGATTGCAGAAATATTATAAAACACACGTCAGGTAATATAGATACTATAATTTGGAAACGATTAAGCTCCGTGCGTCTTGACAATGCATGCCAAATGTATACGCTGCTTCATTTTTCGAAGGTCTTAACGCTATTGAGTCTTGCATCAAACAATATATTTCTCTCTGATCACCAAAACTGAGGTTAAGCGCGGCTTTCACTAATTGCCAGGTAGTTAGCTCAATTCGTGAACCTATTAGTATTTGCGCTCTACCTCTCAATTTGCCTAAATCATCATGGCGATTTTTATCTTTGAAGCTGCGGATCTGAACAAATCAAAAGAGCTACTGTTGTACCACTGCCTTAGGTTGTTCAACCAGGAGATGCGTTTTCTTCTTATTCTCCTTTTACCCTGTATTTTTCCTTGTATAATAGTTTGCAACAGTGTATACCTCTCCCCTCTCATCACGTGGCCCAGATATTGCAATTTTATTATTTTGATTGTGTTGATTATTTCCTTCTCCTTTCATATTCTTCTCAATACCTCCTTGTTCGCTGTTCTGCTCACCCAGCTTATTCTGAGGATTCTTCGATATGCCCACATCTCGAATGCTTCCAGCCGGTCAGAATCGCACTTCTTGAGCGTGCAGGCTTTCATTCCATATAATAGTACTGGAAATATGTACCATTCAAGCATTCTGATTTTAAGATGTAGACTAAGATCTGTTCTGGTTAATGCATTCCTCATTTTATCAAACACTGTTCTAGCCTTTCCGATTCTTGATCTTAATTCTTGTGAGTAATCATTATTGTCATTTACAGTTGTTCCCAAGTACTTGTATTTGCGGATCTTCTCCACTGGCTTCCCTTTCTTTTTGGTGTTAAGTGTGAGCCCCCTTTCTTCGCTGATCCGTACTACGTCTATTAGCCTTTGCAGTTCTTCCAGGGTTTCTGCTATTAGTACTGTGTCATCCGCGAATCTGATGTTGTTTATAACCTTCCCATTAACTTCCACTCCCGTTGTTTTTTGACTTTCCAGTGCTTCTTGTACTATATCTTCTGAATACAAATTGAAGAGTAATGGTGAGAGCACGCATCCCTGTCATACTCCACGTTTTATTTTTATCTTTTCTAAAAGTTCATTTTGTACCGAAACTTTGGCAGTCTGATTAAAATAGAGGTATGTTATTATCCTGATATTATTCCTGGCAATTCTTTTATCTCTCATGAGTTTTATGAGGTGATTATGGCGGACTTTGTCGAAGGCTTTGTTATAATCGAGGTAAGCTACATATATTGGCTGATTGACGTCCAGGAGTCTTTGAGACAACACATTAAAAGCAAACAACGCCTCTCTAGTACCCATTGCATTTCTGAAACCAAATTGTGTTTCGCTAAGTCCTTGCTCAATCTTTCTAAAAATTCTTCGATGTATAATTTTGAGGAATATCCTAAGGGTATGGCTGATTAGGCTGATCGTCCGGTGATCCTTGCATTCCTTAGCGTTCGATTTTTTTGGCAGTGTAATAAATGTTGATTTGAGCCATTCTCTAGGGATGATTTCGGTATTATATACCGTGTTGTACAGATCTACCAGTACTCCAATTTGATCTTCTGCAATTAATTTGATAATTTCTGTTGGTATTTCATCAGGTCCTGAAGCTTTATTGTTTTTAGCTGTTTTAACTGCATATATAACTTCTTCTTTTGTTATATTTGGGCCCTGTTCCTTATCTGTGTCTCCATCTGTTCTTTCCATCTGTTGTTTCCATCTGTCTCCAGATAAATATTACACTATAGCAATTGAAAAATACACCAAAATACCAGAACCTTATAATAACCTCAACACTTGAACTAAGAAACGATAACAGTTTAACAGTTAACCTGAGAGGGGACGAGCAATATGACATCGCGCATACGCAGTAATAAAAATCAATAAAATTTGATTACTAACGACGTTACAGTATTCCTTCATTTTTTAGAATTATCTACCGATTTAAGTTACTCGACAGGCTCTATAGATGGCACGGTCGGCAGTGTCCCGAGCCTGTGGTAAATCCATATCACAATGACGTCGACCTCCGACACACGTAGTCGTTTAAGTGCCGTTTTTAGTGGAAACAGCAGTTCTAGTTCTGATTTTTTGAAGATAGTAATGACAGTTCTGCCGACAGAGACTTTGTACCAAGTAGCGATAATATGTCATCAGATTCTACTGAGCTATATTTCATCTATTTTTTAGCTTACCACGCTTTTATGTAAAAATATATTGTAAACAATTTATGCAAAAATATGCCATGTGGCTTAAGATGTTATTGCGCAATTTTTTTATAAAAGAATATTCTGCTATCCTGCATTCCAACTCCTATTTTATTTTGTTTTAGGATGAATCGCAAGAGCACGGTACTAGACTTAGCAGGGGTAAAGAAGTATCTCCAGGGGAAACAAAGCCGACAACATGGAGACAGCGGAAAAAAGAAAACCGTGAACGAAACAAGAGAAAAAGAAGACGCAATTCGAGATATCAGTATACGTCTGCGAAAACAAAGAAGCTTATCAATCCGCGAGAAATTTGCGAACCTTGTGACTGTAAAAATAAATGCAGAGAGAATTCGCAAGGTAACCATGAACACCTATTTACAAAATTTTGGAATTTGGGGTCATTGGATCTTCAAAACATCTATCTTTTTGGTTGTTTGAAATCCAAAAATAAGAAAAGGTCATACAAAAAAAAATAATGTTTTCAGAATAAAGTTTACCGCTGATTATTTAGGTAATATGGGAGACGAGAAAATAACGGTATGCAAAACCGAATTCTTGAGTGTTAACGGTCTTCAGAAATCTCAGGAAGAGTTGAAAGAATTCTTAAATAAGGTAGGAGGGGCTATGGTTCCTGAACCTGATAGGCGTGGTAAAAACAATAATACACCCAATAGATATTCGGATGAACAAATTCAGTCTGTAAAAGCTCATATTGAGTTATACCTAAATATCAAAGCCACTATAGCAGATCCAAAAATATCGATAAGCTATATCTGAACTGCGATATTACTATTACTGGACATTTTACTGATTTTTAGGTGCGAGAGAACAAAATATCAGTCCAGTCAAAGAGAGCTCTTACAGAAAAACATTCTGTACTCAATATAACATAGCATTCAAACTACCAAAATAAAGACGGCAAAAGAAGATCATAATACAGAGCTTAAAAATAAGCTAACTACATATTTGAACCTGCACCAGGTTCGAGCTGACACAATGAAAAAATGGCCTAAAAGTGAAATAAACACACGTACTGAAAAAAAATTAGTAATCTCTTTTTATTTGTAACAAAGTATGCCCTTATCAAAACTAACAACTGGTCCTGCATTTTACTGCCGAATGATGTGGCTTTGTAACCTAGGAATTCACGACTGTACAAATGAGAAAGGATACATGTATTTATGAACTGATGTCCAGGCTAATCGCGGGGCGGATGAAGTTACTTCTGTAGTGAAGAAATTTTTAGAAACCAAATCAAATTATATTGAATTTTTTATTTTTACTGATAACTGTCCAGGTCAGAATGAGAACTAGAGCAGATGATGGCATTTTGGTTGCAGTTAGTAAAAGTAAACAAGTTTAAAAAAAGCACACACTACTTTCTTGTTAGCGGTCATTCCGTTATGCCGTTAAACAGAGCTTTTGATCTGATCGGAAAACGCCAAAAACTCCGAACACCCGTTATTTATTCGCCAGAAGGTTGGCTAGATATCAACAAAAAAGAACGTTTTCCTGACAATCGGAATTTAGAATTTGCAACATCTTACAGTTTTCTTTTTAAATCAAAAACTTTCTGGTAATTTTGCATTATAAGTACTGTCAATGGCGAGTGGAGGGAAATTAATGTCTTAAAACAAGGTAGACCTGTAATGATAAGTATGTCAGATATAAAACTTAAATACAACAAGCCATTAAAAACTGCAGAAAAAAATTAAAAATGTAAAAACATTATCGCCTTATCATGCATTTTATACTCAACTAAATGTAGATCTTGATGTTTAAGATGAAGGTAGAAATTTTAGATAAGTAATATTGTATTTCTTCAGTTATTTTTATAATCAGTTTAGTTTAAGCAAAAACATGTTAAGCCACATTTTTTCTAAAATAACTTCTATTTTTTGTAAAAAAAACATGTTCTATTAATCTTCTTCTTCAGGTGCCATATCCATCTAATGAAGGTTGGCGACAATTGCTGCGTACCTATTTCGATTCTGAGTGGTACGAATTAAAGATGATGTGTTCATACCAGTCCAGTCGCGTATGTTTTTTAACCACGAATGTTGTCTGCGACCAGGACCACGTTTTCCTTCAATGTTTCCTTCTATTATTAATTCCAATATATCATACGGTGTTACGGTATATGTGGCCCAGAAAAGCGGTCCTTCTTCGTTTTATTGTTGTGAGTAACTCTCTTTTCCTTCCCATACGTCTAAGCACTTCATCGGTAGGTATATGTTGAGCCCATGATATTTTTTGTAGTCTACGGAAGATATGTCCATGTGCAAGTATGATTTTACGAAACCGTATCTTAAGTTTAAGTTTAAGGTTGCGTTCCGCAATAGGTTTTTCAACTTTAGAAAAATGGCTCTGGCTTGCTCTATACGTGATCTTTCTTCGACGTCAGCATCTACATTTGTTATGCAGCTACCAAGATATTTAAATTTTTCAACTTCCTCTATTGCGGTATCTTAGATATTTATGTTCAGTTGTGGGTTCGGTAATCTGGTTATGGCCATCACTTTTGTTTTTGTCACATTAGTTATCATGCCTAGTTGATCACCACTTCTACAACTTTGTTGATAAGGCGTTGAAGGGCTTTTGGATTGTCTGCAATTATAACCGTGTCGTCTGCATAACCTATGTTATTTAACGTGCTGCCGTTAATTTTAATTCCACCTTTTGCAACGTGCGGTTTAAGCCTCAAATAAGAGCGGTGTAATAGTGCAAGAAGTTTTGCAGGCGGGCAAACCCTCGTAAGAAGTGATCGAAAGTGTCGGAAAACTCATCTGAAAAACCTCATAACGTGCGCGCGTGAAACCTTTAGTAACATGCGGTTTAAGCCTCAAATGAGAGCGGTGTAATAGCGCAAGAAGCTTTGCAGGCCGGAAAACCCTCGTAAGAAGTGATCGAAAGTGTCGTAAAACTCATCTGAAAAACCTCATAACGTGCGCGCGCGAAACCTTTTGTATCGTGCGGTTTGAGCCTCAAATTAGAGCGGTGTAATAGTGCAAGAAGTTTTGCAGACCGGAAAACCCTCGTAAGAAGTGATTGAAAGTAACGGAAAACTCATCTGAAAAACCTCATAACTTCTTGCACTATCACACCGCTCTTATTTGAGGCTTAAACCGCACGTTACAAAAGGTTTCGCGCGCGCACGTTATGAAGTTTTTCAGATGAGTTTCCCGACACTTTCAATCACTTCTTACGAGGGTTTTCCGGCCTGCAAAACTTCTTGCGCTATTACACCGCACTCATTTGAGGTTTGAACCCCACGTTACTAAAGGTTTCACGCGCGCACAATATGAGGTTTTTCAGATGAGTTTTCCGACACTTTCGATCACTTCTTACGAGGGTTTTCCGGCCTGCAAAAGTTCTTGCACTATTACACCGCTCTTATTTGAGGTTTGAACCCCACTTTACTAAAGGTTTCACGCGCGCCTGTTATGAGGTTTTTCAGATGAGTTTTTCGACACTTTCGATCTCTTCTTACGAGGGTTTTCCGGCCTGCAAAACTTCTTGCACTATTACACCTCTCTTATTTGAGGCTTAAACAGCACGTTACAAAAGGTTTCGCGCGCGCACGTTATGAGGTTTTTCAGATGAGTCTTCCGACACTTTCGATCACTTCTTACGAGGGTTTTCCGGCCTGCAAAACTTCTTGCGCTATTACACCGCTCTTATTTGAGGTTTGAACCTCACGTTACTAAAGGTTTCACGCGCGCTAGTTATGAGGTTTTTCAGCCAATTTTTTCGCTCGGGAAAACCGGCTGGCATTGTCATATCCGACCTGTGCTGACCTTAAGAAGTGGCGTTCGGTGATGTATGAAGTTGGGGCCGCCAGTTTACAAGCTGAAATGGCGCGGACCTTATCGACCCTGTTTTTTGTAGCCAGCTCTGGGACTATAAGGTATAGATATGGGAACAAAGTAAATGCATAGCTGAAACGTAATAAAAGTTATAGTTTTCTTTCTTAAAAGTCCAGTTATCTTTAATTAATATGTGTTCATTAGAAATTTATATTGCTACGGCCCTTGGTATGTAGCAACTTCATGATTTGCCTTATCATCGTTTTATACATATTGAATTTTGTTTTCTTCGTTAAAATTTTACTCTTAAGTAGCTTTTTATTTGCATGGTATGCTCTGTTTGTAGCGAGTATCTTTTCTTCAATTTCAGTAGTTCTATCTCCAGTATTGCTAATCATAACTCCCAAATATTCATATTTTTTAACTTCTTCAAATTCATAGTCGCTGAGTTTCATTTTTCCTTTTTGGCTTAGGCTCCCAAATCTCATTAGCTTGGTTTTACGTTTGTTTATTTTGCTATTCGGATTTTTCTATCATATTTATCTATTTATTTGTTTGTATTTTTCGATGTTTTTGTGTTTTTGTTCTCTCCGATTGTCCATTATTAGGGGTTTCGCAGACTGACGACCTAGGAGGCCCTGTAATCTGTTTTTGAGTTTCCTCCCCTGCCGTATCTTGTGTTCCGTACATCATGATCAGTACTTTCTACTTGTTCGTTTGATGCCATTCTTATTATACTAGGGCTATCCACAGGGACCTTCAATGAAGTGGTTTCCCGTTGCCTTCTCCAATCCCACGCCGTTGACTGCTTCCAGTTCATCCGCCTTTTGGAGTGATTTCTCACTCCAAGGACAAGAGAGTGCCCTACCTCTAGTTTGCTCATTTACACTGCTATGAAAAGACTGTTGGCAATTCTGAGGGATCTGCTTGTACCGGCAGGTACTCGGACGTCAGAGCCTCGTTAGTTATATAGAAGGGTGTACCGTATGTAGGTGAGGTTGACATTTGGGCTGGTATTTCTGTACCATCTGTATCATCTGTACCGTCGAAGCTTACACCCCCACCCCCACTCCAACTATTATTAATAATAGTTGCTAATCGTTCTCCCTTGTTGACATTATATATTAACAAAAGTCGAAATATGTACGTTAAACCCAATTTTTTACAGATTTTTTCAAAACTTTAAAAGTCTTCAATTGTATTAACACTGTCATGATAAACATGTACGACGAATATTTATGAAATAAAATGATATTTACTGGGTGTTCGGGTTTCTGAGTCACTAATTATATTTGTGTACACGCGCATTCAGAAAACAGGTTCTATAAAAATAGATAACCAAACATCAGCGGCGACGGTTATATTGACCCATGTCATTTTTACGCCATTTTGACACCGCCATTTATTGCAGTTTAACCTGCTGTTTCCGAAAATATGTAGTTTGAGGGGGACAATATTTGAAAGAACCAAGTTATAAGGGTGATTCATAATTTATTGTTTTTTCTTTTATCCTCTGATTGATCTCATTATGAATCTAATTATTTCTTTCATTTTTTCACATCCCTTTGTTCTGAATCTTTCATTTAGTTGGCTATATGTGCTTTGAAACTTACGATGATTCGTATTGTTGTTTATTCACTTTTATCCTCACGTTTCCTTGTCTTTAGGCATCTTTCTTTAGGTAGTATGTTTCATATTCCAGTTATACGTTTTTTCATTTGCTCGTAACTTTGAAGTTCTACTTCTTTATAATTTTTACTGACTGAAACATTATTTCCGTGTGATTCTACATTTCTACATAGACTGTTGGTCATTGTGTATACAAATTGACTTTTTCACTAAGTCGACCGTGGTGTGGGAAGAGAATGTATCCTTATCGTATACACGTATATGTATATGCAGAAACTGTTTTTCACATTTTTCTTCCTTTTCCAATCGATACCTCAATTGTTATTTGAACTAGTTGCGTCATAAGAATGCTAATTTCAATCTATTTTATTGAAAAAATAATATCCTAAAGACGTAATAAGAATAAATTTAGGGACAGCTGACAAGTGAGATGACTCTCGTCTATTGTGTTTCTATAAAAAACTTTATGATTAGATATTGAGTAAGTCGGAAAAATACGGAGTCTATGGGATATATATTCGTGTACTCCATCCATGTTTCTTATCATCCTTTCAGAGTATTAGCAACCAATATTGAAAATTTCACTCTTTTTTTATTTGAAATTATCAACATAGTACCTATGGCCGTAAATTTGATATGATGTTCTCAGTCGTGCTCTGATGATGAGAATATTCTAAGAAAACTAGAATGAATTTTTGCAACACTTAATGAAAGCACCGTACATTCCAACTTAGGTAGATTTCTCCGATCTCATTGTATATAACTTGTTTCACTTTAACTACCATTTAAACTGTCACTTAAATAATACATATCGAGGTTAGTTTAGGTTAGAGACGAACAACTCCTGTTTGAAACTGCATTGCGGCCATTATGTGTGCACCAGACAGACAGGATAACAGGACAATGTACGCGCGACCAGGACATAAATCTAGAACAATGCGACCGACGGAAGGACGACTGTGCGCCAGGAAGCTCCATAAATATCCTTGCTTCTGAACAACAAATCTCTAGCCATCGTCAAAGCAATATTTGTCAAGGTTCTTGTTGTGTTTCTCGCTTTTCCTTATTATCCTCATAATTTCACTTGCCGACAAAAATTCGACGAGATCCAACTTATTTAATAATCATACCATCGCGCTTTTATAGTTAGATTGCATCGCGACTGTTCCTTACAATAAACTTTTCATAATATTTATTATTATGATGATAATAATAATAATACATAAATGTTCCTGCTGTTTGGCTTTAGGTTACGAGTACAGCGAAGCAGCATTTTTGGTTCCCTATTATTTCACATACAGAGTTACGCGAAAGTCCGGAATAAAAGTGCTACCGTTAACCTGTAACTTGAAAAAAACGACGAAATGTGTGAATTGATTTTATGATGGAGGTATTTTTTGACATTAAAATGAAATTTTTGTTTACAACCCCTTAGCTTCAACCCTACCCACCGTTCTCTTTAAATACTTGTCGTGTGTAAGTTCATTGACAAGCTCGTGAAAAAAGAATCGAAGGCAACTGCAGTTGCCGAGTGTCGCAAGTACTGATACACCCCACAGAAATCACCACACTGAATAAGGCCAATTCAAACTGTCATCGGCATGTCAATGTTAAATCATGAAAAGTCACTCAATATATACAGCAATTTTTGTTTCATATAAAATGTCAATTTTCAAATGGCCGTATAAATATGAACGTGTACATCGATCACGATGGAATTCTGTCAGTTGACATGGGGCACTCAGGTGATGCTACAGTAATATTTTCAGCCTCCTAGCTGTATTCAAAGCTAAGATGCAGGTACCATCATTTTAGGTAGTTTGTCCGGATGTATATATATATATATATATATATATATATATATATATATATCTGAAGTTTTTCTTGGTTTTAGGTCATTTTTCAAATTAAAAATATAAAAAGACGGTCTAAACAACCTCAGTAAAATATATCTAGCAGTACTGTAAATAATTTTAATGTGTACAAACGTTGTGGATTCTTTGTTGTGAATGTGGTTTTTAGTAAGAGTGATAAGAATATTTTATGTTTCGACGAAGTTCTTGACTGAACACTTTAATGTATATTGACAACTATTATTCTACGTTTGGGGTAAGTAAAAAGCATTTTTTGTAGTATTGTATCTCTTAGTGAGAAAATCATTTTATTTTAGATGTAGTATTATTTTGAAAAAGGCTGAGTAAGCCGAAACGTAAATAAATGATGGTAATCTCAACAACATTAACCGTCTTCTTATATTTTTAATTTGAAAAATGACCTAAAACCAAGAAAAACTTCAGATATATGTAAATATACTAAAAAGGTCAAAGAAAATATCCCACACATATACAGCATGGGTGAAAAAATGCTAAACTACTCCATATTAAAACAACAGTATGGAGAACTAGTCCAAGATATCAAGGAACATGGAAATGTATCCAAAAAACTTGTCAAACAAAAAAATTGAAGGATTTTTTTATTGAGATGTAAAAATGAAAATCTTAAACCAACCTTTCTAAAATTCAAAATCTCACATATTTTTTTTTTCAATGTAAACCTTAAACGTAGATTTTAAAATAAAGTTTTAAGTAAATTTATGAGTGCAACTTTAAACTTACTAATTACAGATACAACATCTAATCTAAATAAATTATTGGATACATTGACAGTACTTGAAGACGATATCGAAAAAAGGGTACCACAGTATGTTTTTGACAATTTTAAAGCGAGTTCTCATAGCAAAAATGAAAAATTTTTTCAACAAATTGCATCTAAAAATGAAAAGAAAGTAACAAAACTTTTAATGACACAACATGGTAATACTAACAGTAATATTATAAAAAAAATTGTGAAGAATGGGTGGAAAATCTTACTGATGTTGTTATTCCCGATTATGCATCTGAAATATTGAGTTTAGGACCAAATTTTGCAACGGAAATCATCAAAGAAACACAATTACCAACTGATACCATTTATCATACAAAGAAAAAGATGAAATCAGAAGTAAAACAAGCAACATTCTAACAAATTTTAAAAACAAATTAAAAAATAAACAAAATAATACCCCATTTTTAGCAAAGGTAAACAAAACCAAGAATTTACTTGAAGATAATCCTCAGATTAAAATTCTTAAAGCTGATAAGACCAACAAAACTGTCATAATGTCATCATCTGACAAGATAAAAAAACCTATAAACAGATTAAACAAGACCCCATAAATAAATATCAAAAACAGAACAATGATTTAATCGACCTTTGGGAAAATAAACAATATATCTCGCCAAATATAGCAAAAACTTTAAAAATTCGAGATTCAGTACCACCAAAAATATATGGCCTCCCAAAACTCCATAAGGAAAATACACCATTGCGCTCTATTGTGCCATGTATCCATCTCCTTCTAGTTTGCTTCCAAAATTTCTAAAAAATATCTTAAGTAACATAACGTGCAAAAATGATTATTATATCAAGGACTCATTTCAATTCAAAAACAAATTAAAAAATATTAAACTTCCAAATAACTATGTATTAATTTCGTTGGATATCGTATCCCTGTATACCAATGTTCCAATTGGATTAGTTTTGGAAATCATAAGAAAAAAATGGAAGGAAATAAAAAAATATACTGACGTTCCCTTGGATGAATTTATAAAAGCCACCGAACTTACATTAACTTCTACATATTTCATGTACGGAAATAATTTATATAAGCAATTGGAGGGTTGCGCAATGGGATCATCTATTTCTAGTGTTATTGCGCAGATAGTAATGGAGGACCTCGAAACAACTGTCCTTTCAAAAATTGATTTTGAAATACCATTTTTCTTTAGATATGTGGATGATTGTATCACTGCTGTCCCCGAACAACAGGTTGATAATATTATTAAAAAATTCAATTCGTATCATGAAAAACTTCAATTTACGATCGAAAATGAACAAGATCGTAAAATAAACTTCCTTGATGTCACTCTATACCACATTGATAATAATATTAGGACTGAATGGTATACCAAGGACACTTGGTCATCTAGGTACCTTAATTCTAATTCTCATCATCCAATCAATCAAAAAAAATCTGTTGTTATTGGACTGGCTGACCGTGCAATTTAACTATCAGACCCGGAATACAGAGGTAATGCTATCATCAAAGCCGAAGAAGCCTTAAACCTTAATAGCTATCCTTCAGAATTTGTTAACAAATTATTTAAAAAACGTATAAATAAATTCTATAATTCAATGGAAAATATAAAACAAAATATTAATAGTAATAAAAAATATATCTCCATGCCATTCATAAACGGATTATCACAACAAATTCAAGGGCTTTTTGGTAAACACAATATTGCCATATGCCATAAAGCAAATCAAACGCTCTCCAACAATTTTTCAAAATTAAAATCAAAAACTCCGAAAAATGAAAAGAGTAATATAATTTATCAAATTTCGTGTAACGACTGCAGTGGTGTTTACATTGGACAAACTAGCCAGTATTTGGAAAATCGAATAAAAGGTCATAAATACGACAAAAAAAATACAACAGCTCTAACTTTCCACGAAAACTCAAAAAAACATACATTTAATTTTGGAAACACACAAATTATAAGGTCGGAACAAAATACAAAAAAAGGGAAATTTTGGAATGAATAGCTATCCAATAAAACCAGCAGGCCATTAACAATGAGAAAGATTTAAACAACCTCAGTAAAATATATCTAGCAGTACTGTAAATAATTTTAATGTGTACAAACGTAGTGGATTCTTTGTTGTGAATGTGGTTTCCAGTAAGAGTGATAAGAATATTTTATGTTTCGACGAAGTTCTTGACTGAACACTTTAATGTATATTGACAACTATTATTCTACGTTTGGGGTAAGTAAAAAGGATTTATTTATTTTAGATGTAGTATTATTTTGAAAAAGGCTGAATAAGCCGAAACGTAAATAAATGATGGTAATCTCAACAACATAAACCGTCTTTTTATATTTTTAATTTGAAAAATGACCTAAAACCAAGAAAAACTTCAGATATATGTAAATATACTAAAAAGATCAAAGAAAGTATCCCACACATAAATATATATATATATATATATATATATATATATATATATATATATATTTATATATCAGCTAATTTCACTTATCTTCCAAGCATATACAGACAAAAGAATTGTTACTGTAAAATTGGCGGCCTGAATCTGAACGGAGAAAGAGTTTTTATGTCCCGGCTTTGCAGAGAAAAAACAGCCGAAGGTAAGTCATTACTCTAATAGTCATCATAAAAATAAAATTAAATAATGCAATTTATTAATAGAAAAACACTATAGTATAATATATATTATTATAAATGTTACTAATACTCTCGGACGTAGCAAGACGTTTTTATAGATTACAGATCTTAAATACACATTCACAGGAGAGAATATTGGACCAAATTAATCATATAAATATTTAATTCAGAAAATAATTCAAAATTTATTAAAAACTGTTATATTAGAACGAACTGAACCCACCTGAGAATATGGTCAAGTAATTCAAAATAAAATAAACTAATCTTTCAATATTTTAAACAATTTTCGTTATTCTGCTAGCTGGGAAATTTTGACAACAACTGTCAACTTTGGAATATATGACATACGGTGCTTAAGCCGTGTGTACAATATTGTCGCTGCAACCAGGGATTGTACAATTTTGTTTCCGCAACGTGGACAAATAAAAATTCATTTGTTATATTCATTAAAATATGGGAAAAAAGTCAGGAGCGTATAATCTGAGCCAAAATAATGTTAGTACTTCATATAAACTTTTTCTATGCAGGCCCTCGTTTTCGAGTTATAGGCCTCCAAAGTTTTAATTTTGAATTTGGTTTTTATTTTTATTTTTTTACTAGTTATTTGATCTTTATAAAAATTACGGCAAAGCTATAATATACTTGTATGTTTATTTTGGAAAGGTAAACAGTTTTACAGTAGTGCCTTGAAGCCAGGGACGGACTACTCGCAATGGTTAGTGATCCAAAAATTTTGCAGGGATGGCACACCCTGTATAGAATGATCGAAATTGACTTCCTCACACATTAAGCTAACGAAAAGGTACTCTTGTTGGAATTCCACAAAATAAGCCGTTTGGCTAATATTTACAGTTTTATTAATGTACTACGTACCAATTTACCTAACTAACTTATTAATACGATGTCCAAGATTTACCTACAGTATTACAAAAAAATAAACGGTTTTAAAGATTAGAACTAACTTTTCCGCATCTGTGGCCCTAAACGATATTCTATTATAAAATTGTTACTTGTATACACTTCGGAGGATGTATCGTGCTAACAAACCGAAATTTTTTCAAAAACAACCAAAAATTTAGTATATCTGGATTTATAGGACCAGCCGTACTCGCTCAAGTCAACTGAAAATCAATAGGGCACATCTGTGAGACACCTTGAACAATATTCAATCATAAAATTGATCAACCGTATATTCTCTGGAGGCTATATCGTGCTAACAAACTGAAAATTCTCCAAAACTGACAAAAATTTGGTACTTCAAGTACCAAAGCACCCGTTGTACTGGCTTTAGTGAGCTGAATATCGATACGGTTCATCTCTGAGACGCTCTGAATAATATCCAATCATAAAATTGGTCAGTTGGATATACTCCTGAGGCTGTATCATGCTAACAAACTGAAACTTCTCCAAAAATGACAAAAATATCGTACTTAAAATACTGTAGCACCTGTTGTATTGGCTCTGGGGATCTCAAAATCAATAGGGTTCATCAGTGACATGTCCTCAATGATATTCAATTATAAAATTGGTGACTTGTTGAGCTCCGGAGGCTGTATTGTGCTAACAAACTGAAATTTCTCAAAAAATGTCAAAAGGCCGTACTTAAAGTACCATAGCACCCGCTGTACTGGCTATGATGAGCTGAAAATCAATAGTATTTATTTGTGACATATCCTTAATAATATTCCATCATAAAATTGGTGACTCATTGCACTCCGGAGGCTGTATCGTGGCCGACGACAACGACGACGACATACACACAGGATTTTTTTCTAAAAACCGTTTTTTCGTGTTGTTGTTGATGGAAAGCGTAAAAATAACTCAAAAATTTTTGTCAAAATTGCAACTTTTTTGGGGTAAACCAATACTTTTCTCGCATATTAGATAGGTTGGGCGGAAAAGTAATGATTTGATGATAGCAGATGATAAAAACATTAAGAACTCATTTAATAGGAATTGAATAGGTACGCAAACAACGTAATCAGTTGCTTTTAATCAAAATAACGAACACAAAATTATTAAACTATTGAGAAAACCTCAAAAAATACAATTTATAAAACATTGGACTAAAACTAATTCCTAAACAACAATAAAAACTAACGTTATTCTAATAAATATTCAATATGAGCTCCTCCCACTTCCACGCACATTCTAAGTCTACGAAGGTTGTTTCTTTGCACTTGAAAGAGCAGTCCCATATTATTTCTAATAACATTGCAGTGTAACACAATTCTGTCTATTAAATCTTGCCTTGTTTGCACGGGTGTTGCGTATACCTTACTTTTGAGATAACCCCAGAGAAAGAAATCCATAGGATTAACGTCTCCTGATCGCGGTGGCCATTGAAAAGGGCCTCCACGACCAATCCATCTATTAGGAAACCTTGTGTGTAAATGCTGTCGAACATCTAAACTGAAATGAGGAGGAGCCCCATCATGCATGAACCATAAATTCCTACGAGTTTGTAGTGGCACATCATCAAACAGGTTCCATCCATAACTCATTTTGCAAAAACTCCAAATATCTCTGACCGGTCAAAGTACCGTCAATAAAATATGGCCCTATCAAATGATTGCCAACTATTCCTGTCCAAACATTAACCATGAATCTATGCTGGTTCCTAGTTTGGATAATGCCATGTGGATTCACATCATCCCATAAATGCATATTATGAGAATTTATGACTCCATCTCTGGTGAAACCGGATTCGTCCGTAAAGAGAACGTTACTAATGAATGTATTGTCTGCTTGTTGTTGTCGCAGAAACCACTGGCTATACTCAAGTCGTGCAGGATATTCAGCCACTGTCATACTGTGTACTTTTTTCATATGAAAAGGATATAACAGCTGTTGTTTTAGGACGCGATGAACGACTGATTTCGAGACGTTATGTTCTCTTGATAATTTTCGTAAACTCGTTGATGGTTCATTATCAACTGCATTTAACAAATCTTGTTCAACTGCCACAGTACGTACGCTTCGTACTGGACCTTCTCCACCTTTTTTTGTCAAAAAACTTCCTAAAATTTAAAATTTTGTTTTCTATACATGGAAAATTACATTTACTTATTCATACCTGTTTCTCGTAACCTGAGATCAATACGCTCAAATATTTGTCTGTCTGGCAATGCTCTGTTTACAAAATTTTCTGCATAAAGCCTTCTGGCCTCTAAACAGTTTCGAGAAGCCAGTCCATACATTAAATGCATATCTGCATACTCAATAAAAGTGAATTCTGCCATTGTAACAGTTAAATTAAGGACTAATGAATTATTGACAAGTAATGACAACGAACTATTCTACACAACGTTTGACAACTAATCCTATGGTTACTTGATAAACGGTAAAAACACTTTTAAAAAGTTTTTACCAACTTACGAATTGATACGTCGTTAATGTTTTTTTCTTCTTGCTATCTTTAAATTATTTTTTTGTAGTACTGTAGGCAAATCTTGGACATAGTATTAATGAGTTAGTTTTACCTCGTTGTATACTTATAAAAATGGTGAATGCGTAAATTGGTACATAGTGCATTAATAAAACTGTAAATATTAGCCAAACGGCTTATTTTGTAGAATTCCATCAAGAGTACCTTTCCGTTAGCTTAATGTGTGAGGAAGTCAATTTCGATAATTTCATACAGGGTGTGCCATCCCTGCAAAATTTTTGGATCACTAACCATTGCGAGTAGTCCGTCCCTGGCTTCAAGGCACTACTGTAAAACTGTTTACCTTTCCAAAATAAACATACACGTATATTATAGCTTTGCCGTAATTTTTATAAAGATCAAATAACTAGTAAAAAAATAAAAATAAAAACCAAATTCAAAATTAAAACTTTGGAGGCCTATAACTCGAAAACGAGGGCCTGCATAGAAAAAGTTTATATGAAGTACTAACATTATTTTGGCTCAGATTATACGCTCCTGACTTTTTTCCCATTAGTCCCGGGACACCCTGTATATATTATTACATATTGGTTATTTAAAATATAATCCACTAAGCTTTATAAAAAAATATATTATTTCTAAATCAGGTTTATTAGAATCATTTATTTGGGACACACTATATACATGATCATTTGAGACACCCTATTTCCACATCAAAATCATTATGACAGATAAACTACAGAAAATTTGGAAATTCAAAAATGACATTTTAGGAAATCATGAAAGAATGTATAAATACAATTCTTTTGGAAGTAACTGATTTCACATATAAGATTTTATATTAGATATAAGTAAAAAATTTAAGAGTTTATAAATAACTAACATGTAATAATTATAAGAGGGTAGTGAAGTTCGCGTTTCAAGTGCGCCAATAGAGATAGAGATGAAAGAAACCATTTGAAGCCAAATTTAAAAAAAAATTAGATGGATTGAGAAGTAGCGGTAGGAAGGCAGGAAAATTTTGGCAGATAGATGTCAATAGGAAGATTCATGAAAAGAGAGATTTATCAAGAAAAATGAAAATTATAATTAAGGATTTGAAAACTACAACATATACTTTCCAAACAGAATTCCGGCAAGAGAATTGAATTAAAATTTATTGAGACTGAATACAAGTTATTAGGAAGATATGAAATTAAAATTTAGAATTTGAAAATTATAACATATACCTTGCAAACAAAATTTCGGTAGGAGAACTAAATTAAAATTTATTTAGGCAGCATACAATGGTAATTTAACTACCAAGGAAGTGAAGGAACTTTACCTCATATACAATTGGATATAGCGTGTCATATTTTGAGCTCGTATTTATAGACATTTAATTTAATTATAGTCATTAGGTCAGTAATTTAAATAGTAAAGGAAAGCTTACCTTTTTTTAAAAAAAATATGATAACTATTAAACGCATTTTCATAAAATTCAAGTGTTCGATTGTAAATTTAAAATTATTATTGTTACTGAGTAAAAACGATACAAACCAAAAAGGAATTGTATTTAAAATTTCATTTTGAAAAGTTGTATATATCGTATTCAAACTAAAAGAAAATTGTTAACATTGATTTGATTCACTATTGTAAAAAAAATATCCGTATTAGAAATTTATTTTGTTCTCTAAATTTATTCAATAAGGGCATGAACCGCAACCCAGTTACGAGTCTTATCATTAATCATATTAACAGCTAGCCGACATAAAAAAAGGAAATCAATTTTTAACCTAATTTCATTTAAATCAATTTGAAAGAAAATTTATAGAATATTTCTGGGGAAACAATGTCTAATCAAAAATTAAAGAGAGGTTATATTTTGGAAAATATGATGAAAATAGAGGCAATTCGTTTAATTCCTACGTACTTCAAATGTATGCTATGGTAATACATTTAAATCCAAGATTAAACGAGGAAGAAATTGTTTTATATTTATCAAGACATTTCAAGGATCAGATAACAGAGACAATTGCCATACAAAATATTTCAACAATAGACAATTTATGTAAATATCTGCAAAGATTAGAAAGAAGCAGAATAGAACCAGTGCCTAGAAGAAATAATAATATAAATCAGCAGAGAGAAGTTAGACAAAATAATAATTATGGAAATTTTACGAATTATAGAAGGAACAGAAATCATAACGATAATAATAATAAGAGAATAGACAATAATAACAATGATAATCATAACTCAAGGCAACAAAATAATGGAGGAAATTGGAGAAATTTTAACTATGAGAATAACCAAGAGGGAATTAACTATAATAATAATTACAGGTATAACAATAGAGGTAAATATATAAGGTATCATTCAAATAATAATACGGAAAATAGACAAAATAATTCCAATGACAATAGACATAACTATAACAGGAAACAAGTAAATTACGCAAGATTTGGCAATGATCGAAACAGAGCGAGAAGTTTAGAAGGAGATGACGGAGGATCAACGTACAATAATAACGAAAATCACACTAGAGGAAGTAGTGCAGATAGAAATAGTCAGGATAGACAGGAAATAAGAGTTGAAGAATTCAGGTACCCTGAAAACAACAAGCAGAGGCAGGTTGAACACAGTAATGATAGACAGGATTTTTAAAATGTTGCTTGCTATATCAAAGTTTTGCTTTATGTCACCCTAATGAGTGTGTTGATTTAGATAAGAAATTAGATCAAGATCAGGTATATGGTTTATTGTATGTACAGGGAAAAATTCATAGCACAACATTACAAATTTCAATCGATACAGGAAGCGAAGCGTCTTTAATTGATTTAATGTTAATAGATAAAAATAATAATTTTATTAATAGAGAAATGAAAATTCCTAAGGTAACTTTAACCGGTGTGAATAATCGTAAATTATGTGAAGTAAATAAAGTATATAACATAGATTTACAATTGGAAGAAACCATATTAAATTGTCATGTACTAGGTATTCCAAATTTAAATGTAAATATTATACTAGGAAATGATGTATCAGAACAATATGAAGCAGTCATCAATTATGAAGAAAAGAAAATACGGTTAAATGGAAAATGGATGCGATTAAAAGTAATAGAGGAAGAAGAGGAATCGAAAAAAATAAGTTATTGTGAAAATGACAATTTAAAAGATGAAAATGAAAAATTTAAATATGGAAGAGAAGAAGAAATGGAAGATGTGAAAATGAATGGTAATATAATAGATTGTAATGAAGAATATTATGAATTTATAAATGAATTATTAATGAGGTATGAGAGAATAATGTCGAAGGAACCGAGAGTGGCTAAAAAATATGAACATAAGATGAAGGTGAAGAATATTGAGAATTTTAAAGCAAAATCATATCCAGTACCGTATAAATTGACAGATAGAATAAGAAAAGAGTTGGAGATACTACAAAAGGATTGGATAATAGAAAGAAACAATAAACCTTATATAAATTATCGTGTAGTTGTAAGGAAAGAGAAAAATAAAAAAAATAGGCAAAATTAAAACTGCCATTCGATAGACTTTTTATTGTCATGAAGGTGTATGAGAATAGCTATTTATTAAAGAATCCATATAAAAATTAAGTAAGGGGAACAATAAATGTGCAAAACTTATATCAATTCGAGAGAGAGGCAACATTTTAAAAATGCAACGAAATACAAATAATTAAAAAAAAATTAATAAAAAAAATATTCCAAAAATCACAATAGAAAAGATATTATAAATAAAATGGATTTAATGATACATTCATTATTTTATTTCAAGTAATTATTAATTTTAGTTAGTTTTATGTACGTATGTAACAATGAGTTCGTACAATTCATAATTAATTTGAATACGGATAAACTGGAAATTTACTTTTATAAAATTTTATTCAGATATTTAAGGGAATCAAATTTTGAAAAAAGAAATTTGGAGAAATTATTACATAAAGGTATAGTATATTGTACCAATATATATATATATATATATATATATATATATATATTATTACATATTGATTATTTAGAATATAATCCACTAAACTTTATAAAAAAAATATATTATTATTATTTCTAAATCAGGTTTATTAGAATCATTTATTTGGGACACACTGTATACATGATCATTTGAGACACCCTCTATACACATCAAAATCATTGTGACAGATAACCTACAGAAAATTTGGAAATTCAAAAATGACATTTCAGGAAATCATGAAAGAATGTACAAATACAATTCTTTTGGAAGTAACTGATTTTACGTATTAGATTATTATCATATATATAAGTAAAAAATTTAAGGGTTTATAAATAATCAACATGTAATAATTATAAGTGGGTAGTGAAGTTCGCGTTTCAAGTGCGCCAATAGAGATAGAGATGAAAAAAACCATTTGAAGCCGGATTCAAAATAAAAATGAGATGGATTGAGAAGTAGCGGTAGGAAGGCAAAAAAAATTTGGCAGATAGATGTCAATAGGAAGATTTAGGAAAAAAGATATTTATCAAGACTAATAAAAATTATAATCAAGGATTTGAAAATTACAACATATATTTTCCAAACAGAATTCCAGTGAGAGAATTGAATTAAAATTTATTGAGACTGAATACAAGTTATTAGGAAGAGATAAAATTAAAATTTAGAATTTGAAAATTATAACATATACCTTGCAAACAAAATTTCGGTAGGAGAACTAAATTAAAATTTATTCAGGCAGCATACAATGGTAATTTAACTGCCAAGGAAGTGAAGGAGCTTTACCTCATATACAATTGGATATAGCGTGTCATATTTTGAGCTCGTATTTATAGACATTTAATTTAATTATAGTCATTAGGTCAGTAATTTAAATAGTAAAGGAAAGCTCACCTTTTTTTTAAAAAAAATATGATAACTATTAAACGCATTTTCATAAAATTAAAGTGTTCGATTGTAAATTTAAAATTATTATTCTAACTGAGTAAAAACGATACAAACCAAAAAGAAATTGTATTTAAAATTCCATTTTGAAAAGTTGTATATATCGTATTAAAATTAAAAGAAAATTGTTAACATTGATTTGATTAATTATTGTAAAAAAAATATTCGTATTAAAAATTTATTATGTTCTCTAAATTTATTCAATAAGGGCATGAACCGCAACCCAGTTACGAGTCTTATCATTAATCATATTAACAGCTAGCCGATATAAAAAAAAGGAAATCAATTTTTAACCTAATTTCATTATAGTTAACCCAGTAATAGTAGTATATTACAATATATATATATATATATATATATATATATATATATATATATATATATATATATATATTTAAACAGAATTAAATGGGTAAATCACGCAAAATAGGTTACAGAGGATGAGTGGTAACTGTGGACATGCATGTTTCTAGCTCATTAGCCGTCATCGGCACGGTATAACCAAGAAAGTGTGTACAACTTGGGAGCAAGGATGTTAATTGAAACATGAGAAAATACAAACAACGTATTTCAACAAGATAACCAAACATACATTTGTGCCTTCAAATGGAAGATCCCGAGTTTTCAGGACAACAACCAACAGAGACACGGAGGCGTCTATAGCTCTCCTGTCTGAACCTTCCGACCCTGGAAATGGACAAATAACCAATGGAGAGATGAAAGAATAACGCGTGGAGTGTAAAACAAAAACAGAATTAAATGGGTAAATCACGAAAAATAGGTTACATTCTATGTAACCTATTTTGCGTGATATATATATATATATATATATATATATATATATCTATATCTCTCCATTAAATATATATATATATATATATATATATATATATTTAATGAAGAGATGAATGCGGCAATGTGATAAAGAAAACTCTGTTTAGATAATCCTAAGCTTTCGATAATTTATTATTATCATTATCAAAGAATCTACAAAATAAATATTATATAAATTTAAAATATATTTTCAAAGTGAAAATATTTTTTACTTACACTAATTGAGGTTGTTCACAATAATATAATATCTATTTATATGAAGAAACATCATTGTACAATTTAATCGTTAAAATATTTAAATTGGCATGTTATCAAATTGATGACAATTGTGACAAGTCGATGTTGTCATAGAAAACATTTTTTCATATATATATATTCAGTACATTAGTATAGTATATAATAAAATGTTTACTATACTCTTATTATATTTAAATGAAATATAAGTAAATCAATAAACAGAATTATCCTCTATAACGCCTTGATCTTCATTATTATCTTTTTTGTCGAATGATAATAATTAACTATAAATTGAAGTTAGATTCTGAATATCAGTTCATTTATTTAAACAATTATTCTCTTGAGCAATGAATGTCATTTCCAGGAAAATCCTTTTAGAGTAATTGTCTTCTCTACACAACATTTTGATGTTCTTATAATTAATTATCTGTTTTGTTAAGAAAACCTGTTCTGCTAATGCTGAACGTTCTGGGTATAATCTTGAATCACTTTAATGTAGAGCTAATCGCTTAGTAATTTTTTGAGAAGTCTGACCCACATATACAGATTCGCATGTAGAACATGTAAATCAACATTAGAACGTTCAGTATAACGATCAATTTCTTTCAATATACTAAAAACACGATTAATTGTCAGAACATTGTTATTTGCAGGTTTTATGTTAGTTACTTCCTCTAAAATTTTGGAAATTCTAGGTGTAAGATCTCTAAAATATGGTGAAGATGCAAAAAAGGTATTGGTTGAATTTGTATTCGTTATATTTTCTACGTTATCAAGTGATAAATTTGGTTTATTAGATAATTGTATTGGATGAGGATTGTTAAATAGTATTTTTCTTACTAATGTTTTTGGATATCCATTATTTATAAATAGATTCGATAATATATTTAAATTTTTATTGTGCATCGTATTATCTGAAATATTGATTACTCTATTTTTCATTTGCTTCATCAAATTAATTTTCGTTGAAATTTTATGATATGAAAAATGGTTTATATATCTTCCTGAGCTACAAGGTTTTTTATACCAGTCTACTGTAATTATATCATTACTTCTTATAAGTCTGGTGTCTAGAAATGGAACAGATTGTTCATTATCTTCTGTTTCAATAGTAAACTGGATGTAGTGATTTTGATTATTGAATTTTTCTAATATTTCATTGATGCCTGTACTAGGTAATGCCAATATTATATCGTCTACATATTCTTTTATAAAAGAAAGACGAAAAGATAGTAAAGGAATAACACTATTTAACAATTCATCCATAACATATGTAGCTAAAATTGTAGATATATTTGCTCCCATTCGTGTACCAAAAGTTTGTTTATAATACTTATTATCAAAAGTGAAAAAAGTATATTAAATAAATAGTATTTTTAAATGAAACTCAAGGTCTCAAAGTTAATTCCACAATATAATACAAGTTATTGAAAATTCTAGAATTTTCAATAACTTGTATTATATTGTGGAATTAACTAGAGACCTTGAGTTTCATTTAAAAACACTAATATGAGCATATTCCACGAAGTAAGGGTCGAGACAGTCAATTTCATTAAATAAATAAGTAATAATTTTTAAAAACATATTTTTGTTTATATCACAATATAAACGAATACGTTCCCAATTATTTTCAATAGATTTGAAAGTGATTTCTAAGTATACGTTACTAAATAAAGATATTACATCTAGACTCGCCAAAACATAATTTGATGGAAGTTTCATTTTATTAAGTAATTGTGATATTTGGAAAGAATCTTTTACAAAATATTCATTATTGCAATCATATGCATTCGTTAGTATATTTGTTATATATGCTGATAAATGTTCTGTAGGAATTCCCATAGAAGCTACAATAGGTCTCACTGATAAATTAGGTTTGTTTATGTATTTTTGGTAAACTATAGTATTTAGCTATAGTACCATTATATGTGGTTAATTTTTTTTTGTATTTCTTGCATCTTTGCCATATTTTAGAGATCTTACACCTAGAATTTCCAAAATTTTAAAGGAAGTAACAAATAAAAATGTTCTGAGAATTAATCGTGTTTTTAGTAAATTGAAAGAAATTGATCCTTATACTGAACATTTTAATATTGTATATAGATTAACATGTTCTACATGCGTATCTGTATATGTGGGTCAGACTTCTCAAAAAATTACTAAGCGCTTAGCTCAACATATGAGTGATTCAAGATTATACCCAGAACGTTCAGCATAAGCAGAACACGTTTTGTCAACAAAACATTAAATTTTGTGTAAAGAAGACAATTACTCTTGAAGGATTTTCCTGGAAATGACATTCATTGCTCAAGAGAATAATTGTTTGAATAAAAGAACTGATATTTAGAATCTAAATTCAATTTATAGTTATTTATTATCATTCGACAAAAAAGATAATAATGAAGATCAAGGCGTTATAGAGGATAATTCTGTTAATTGATTTACTTATATTTCATTTAAATATAATAAGAGTATAGTAAACATTTTATTATATACTATAGTAATGTACTGAATATATATTTAAAAAAAATGTTTTCTATGACAACATCAACTTGTCACAAATTGTCATCAATTTGATAACATGCCAATTTAAATATTTTAACGATTAAATTGTACAATGATGTTTCTTCATATAAATAGATATTATATTATTGTGAACAACCTCAATTAGTGTAATTAAAAAATATTTTCACTTTAAAAAAGTATTTTAAATTTATATAATATTCATTTTGTAGATTCTTTGATAATGATAATAATAAATTATCGTAAGCTTAGGATTAACTAAACAGAGTTTTCTTTATCATAGTGCCGCATTCCCCAATAAAAAAGTAGTTACCCTATATATATATATATATATATATATATATATATATATATATATATATATATATATATATATATATTTATATATACATATACATATATATATATATATATATACATATACATATATATATATATATATACATATACATATACATATATATATATATATATATATATATATATATATAGGGTGTCCCGGGACTAATGGGAAAAAAGTCAGGAGCGTATATTCTGAGCCAAAATAATGTTAGTACTTTATATAAACTTCTCCTATGCAGGCCCTCGTTTTCGAGTTATAGGCCTCCAAAGTTTTAATTTTGAATTTGGTTTTTTTTGTACTAGTTATTTGATCTTTATAAAATTTACGGCAAAGCTATCATGTACGTGTATGTTTATTTTGGAAAGGTTAACAGATTTACAATAATGCTTTGAAGCCAGGGACGGACTACTCGCAAGGGTTAGTGAGCCAAAAATTTTGCAGGGATGACACATCCTATATGAAATCATGGAAATTGACTTCCCCACGCATTAAGATAACGAATAGGTACTCTTATTGGATAAAATAAGCCGTTTGGCTAATATTTACAGTTTTATTAATGCACTACGTACCAATTTACCTAACTAATTTATTAATACGATGTCCATGATTTACCTACAGTAATACAAAAAAATAATTTGATGATAGCAGATGAGAAAAACTTTAAGAACTTTTTTAATGGGAATTAAATAGGTACGCAAATAACGTAATTAGTTGCTTTTAATCACAACTACGAAGACAATATTATTAAACCATTAAGAAAACCTCAAAAAATACAAGTTATAAAACATTACACTAAAACTAATTTCCAAACAACAACAAAAACTAACGTTATTCTAATAAATGTTCAATATGAGCTCCTCCCACTTCCACGCACATTCTAAGTCTAGGAAGATTGTTTCTTTGCACTTGAAAGAGCAATCTCATATTATTTCTAAAACCATTGCAGTATAACACAATTCTGTCTGTTAAATCCTGCCTTGTTTGCTCAGGTGTTGCGTATACCTTACTTTTGAGATGAACACAAAGAAATAAATCCAGAGGATTAACGTCTCCTGATCGCGGTGGCCATTGAAAAGGGCCTCCACGACCAATCCATTTATCAGGAAACCTTGTGTGTAAATGCTGTCGTACATCTAAACTGAAATGAGAAGGGACCCCATCATGCATGAACCATACATTCCTACGAGTTTGTAATAGCTTATCACCGAACAGGTTCCATAACTCATTTTGCAAAAACTCCAAATATTTCTGACCTGTCAGTACCGTCAATAAAGTATGGCCTTATCGAATGATTGCCAACTATTCCTGCCCAAACATTAACCATGAATCTATGTTGGTTCCTATTTTGGATAATGCCATGTGGATTCACATCAACCCATAAATTCATATTATAAGAATTAATGACCCCATCTCTGGTGAAACTGGATTCGTCCGTAAAGAGAACGTTACTAGTAAATGTATTGTCTGCTTGTTGTTGTCGCAAAAACCACTGACTATACTCAATTCGTGCAGGATAATCAGCCACTATCATACTGTGTACTTTTCTCATGTGAAAAGGATATAACAGCTGTTCTTTTAGAACGCGATGAACGAGTGATTTCGAGACGTTATGTTCTTTTGATAATTTTCGTAAACTCGTTGATGGTTCATTATCAACTGCATTAACCAAGTCTTGTTCAACTGCCACAGTACGTACCTTTCGTACTGGACCTTCTCCACTTTTTTGGCAAAAAACTCCCTAAAATTTAAAATTTTGTTTTGTATATATGGAAAATTACACTTACTTATTCATACCTGTGTCTCGTAACCTGAGATCAATACGCTCAAACATTCGTCTGTCTGGCAATGCTCTGTTTTCAAAATGTTCTGCATGAAGCCTTCTGGCTTCTAAACAATTTCGAGAAGCCAGTCCATACATTAAATGCATATCTGCGTACTCAATAAAAGTGAATTCGGCCATTGTAACGGTTAAATTAAGGACTTATGAATTATTGACAAGTACTGATTACGAACTATTCTACACAACGTTTGACAACTAATCCTATGGTTACTTGATAAACGGTAAAAACAATTTTGAAAAGTTTTCACCAACTTCCGAATTAATAAGTCGTTAATGTTTTCTATCTTCTGCTATTGTTAAATTATTTTTTCGTAGTACTGTAGGTAAATCTTGGACATCGTATTAATAAGTTAGTTATGTAAATTGGTACGTGGTGCATTGATAAAACTGATACTATTAGCCAAACGGCTTATTTTATCGAATTCCAACAGGAGTACATTTTCGTTAGCTAAATGTGTGGGGAAGTCAATATCGATAGTTTCATATAGGGTGTGCCATCCCTGCAAAATTTTTGTATCACTAACCCTTGCGAGTAGTCCGTCCCTGGCTTCAAGGCATTACTGTAAATCTGTTTACCTTTCCAAAGTAAACATACACGTACATGATAGCTTTGCCGTGAATTTTATAAAGATCAAATAACTAATACAAAAAATTAAAATAAAAACCCAATTCAAAATTGCTCAATATTTCGCTATTGTTCAATAGCATCATCAGGAGACACTACAATAATTAAAATATAAATAAAAGACTAATTGCTAATGATTAATTTGTAAAAATGGTTGTGGTGTGAATTGATAAAAACAAGAAACAATTAGAGTTAAAAACAAAACAATAAAATAAATAATCTGAAACGTATGAATAACTGGGGTGACAAAACAACAATATTAAAATGAATTTAACAGGTGACAATAAATATCACTAAGTTTATTAGTGTCAGATTTGAGGTTGATAGCATCTTTTTGTTTGTTGATGTGATACATTTCAAAAAATAAACGATTCCTGTATTGGTCAACTTTCTGCAAAATCTCTGTATCGTCATAATTGAACGTATGGCCCGTCTTTATAAAATGATCCACCACTACACAGTTATTCGAGTCGAGTAGGCAAGAATAACATAATTTGTTTCTCGCACCTATTCACAATTTTCCCTACGATTATACGGTCTGTCTTGTGTATGCCTTCTCTATCAAATAGTGTATCATACAGATTGTCTCCATTCAAATGATAAAAAAAAAATTCAGACTTAAAAAAATTCTTCTAAATTACAATGCACAATCTTTAATTTTTATTATTTAATATACAGGGTGTTTCACTCTATAATAATATATATATATATATATATATATATATATATATATATATATATATATATATATATATATATATAATCATCTGTTTTGATTTTCTGATTTGAATATATATATATATATAAATATATATATATATATATATATATATATATATATATTGTTATCGTCTCGTTTTTCTAAGTGTGTATATGTGTTTCGTAATGGTTGTCAATTTTATGTTTTATATTTATCTGTAAGTTTAATACATGAGTGTACATACGGCGGATATACCTATATGTCCTCCCTGTATATTATTAAACGCATATTTAACATTCTTACTTTATATTGTGATAAGGTAGGGCTTAAAATTTAACGAGAACGTAACAAAATTTAAAGAAAAATAAACTTTTACTCATAGTACATTTATTTATAAGAATTCTGTATGTGGGCGTAGATGGGGTTGCCTACCTTACTACAGATTCATTTAAATCCACAGTGAATAAAACATTTGTCGCCTTCTAATTCCTGAAAATTGGGAAAATAACCGACACACTAATTGTAAATTTATACAAATAATTATATTCAATTCATTGAGCATTCAAAACGTTAAAATTCCTTCCTTAAATTCAGACCAGACCAGTGGATGTATAACTTATCTATAATCTGAAAAATTGTTCAGATATGAAATTATTTAGTAAGGTTATTTTTATGCAAGATTTGAAAAGAAACGAATATTATTTGTTAAATGATTGAAATTAATATGGGAATATTGAAATACTTTCAGATTATAAGAATAATAGTTTATATGAGCTCATATTGTTGGTAGGTAAGTTGAATAAATTATTTCTTATTATCTACAATTCACTATTATAAAATTCATCAAAAAAATTCTTAATTATCACCAATAACACAATTTCTGTCTCTTTACAGTTATATGGCTTCGATATTTCATTAATTGAATGTTTGTAAGTACGGAAAATGTTCTAAAGATATGCACTTTCAAGATGTAATGTTTAGTATGGAAATAAATGACTCACAGTTTAGTCCTGGTTTAATTGAGGTAAGTTCTGCATCTGTTATCTGGTTTTTTATGTAATTTGTTAATTTATAATGTTTTTCTTGCTCACACTCCAAGTTTTTCAACCACTTTCTCCCTAATTTTCAATATGGCTTCCTCCATTTCAGTTCATTTTGTTCTTTATTTTCAAAGCACTCTCTCTAGTAAATTATTAGGACACAATTTTGTACATCTCCCCTTGACGATTGAAATATAATAAGCTATCTGTCAAATTCTACACAGGTTTATATAGAACTTTCAAAAAAAACTTACTTCATTTCATGAAATTAATTAAATTTTCTGTCAATCGCTATCTACCAGGATGATCAAAAAGTTACATATAAACTATTGAATTAGATAAAATTATTTCAATCATGAGTAAATTCCTTGTAGAGTTCATCATGAATATAAATTGTCAACACCTTCAAAATTTATATTAAAATTATAACTATATTAAAATTCATTTTGAAAGTCTTCCGTTTGTTCATTAACTGTCCGGTTCATTTTCAATTATACTCTTATAATTAAATATTAACATTTACAATTAAAGTTTGTTGATTGTTATTGTGTCTGAATGTTTTGAATTTTAAATGATTTATATTTATTTGTGAATTACATGGTTACAATCTGTTTATAATTTCCTGTTGTATCTCTGTAATGTTTTATATTATTATTTACTACTATTGCTTTATATACTATGATTTTCTTTTATTAATGAAAGCAAGTGATAATTAGGATTTCTTAGTTACGTCTATTTTAACCCTTGCAATTTGTGATTAATATAACCTCACTTGAGTTACATGTCAATTTGTTATATTTACTATTTCGTTCGAGTTTATTTTTCTTTTCTTCGCATTAATTATGTTATTTATTGGCTATTATACTTTTGCACTGTTCCAACATTCCCTGAACTTTTGCAAATATAATTCTAAGTTCTTCTGAACTCTAGAAATTGTTTGTAAATGTTCATAAACTAGTTCTTTGAATTCCTTATGCTAATTATCATGAAACTCATTCTAACTATGACTATTCATTTCTTATGTATTCTGTTTTCTAAAATGCTATCCTAATAATATTTTCAAACTCTACTCCTATAAATAAAAGTTTCTATATACACTTGAGTTATCTAACTATTATTAAGTTTTCATTAGGGTGAGGTGTATCTATATAGTTGTGTCACGTGAAATATTCCTCGATTTCTTCCTGAATCGGGATACTGCAACCTATAACTATTTATACCGTTTTCATTGGCTATTGTATATGGACCTTCATATATTAGTTGTAGCTTCTTACATTTGTTGTCTTTCTTGATAGGTTTCCTATGTGCTTTTAGTAAAACATACTCCCCTTTCTTAAAAGATACCTTTTTCTTCCTCTTAATTCCTTTTTTAATATATTTCTGCGCATTCTTTAGAATTCTTTCTTCTGTGTTCTCTATAATTTTTTCATATTCTAGTTCTAATGTGTTTATCCAAGGTCTATTTGCTGGAATATTCTTCATGATCTCTATAGGTGCTCGTTGTGTTACTCCACTTGGTATGTTGTTTATACAATCTATTATTTTATTTAGTTTCTCTTCCCACAAATTATGTTCATGATGTACTAATATTCTTAGATATTTGATAATTTCTTTTATTATTCTCTCTGCTGGGTTGGCATTGGGGTGTCTTACAGAGGTATATAAAGGTTGGATGTGTGAAGATTTCAACCATCTCTTGAAATTCTCATTATTTAGATATGTGGCATTGTCCATCAGAAATTTTTGTGGTGATCCATGCTGTGCAAAGAAATTTGTTAGGCACTTCTTCACTGTTTCTTTATTTGTTCTTTCACAAGCATGGGCTTCTGTATACTTAGAAAAATGGCCAATTATCACAAATATGTGTGAATTTCCTTCCTTGCTCGGTGTTAAATTGGATATGAAATCTATTGCTATCAGTTCTAAAGGTTGTTTAGTAATGATAGATCTAGTTATATTCTCATTGTGGTGATTCTTCTCCTTTGCAAATTGACACAATTGACAAACTTTAATTATTTGCTTACACATTTTTAGATCATTCTTGCAAACAAAAGCCTCTCTGAAAATCAAATGTGTTTTTCTTACTCCTATGTGATTATAGTTTTCATGTAGTTCTTTTAATAACTGGATAGCCAAATTTTTTGTTATTACATATACTTCACGTCCATCAATTATCTTGTAATAAAAATTATCCTTGTTCAAACAACATTTACTCCTTTCTTTTTCACTTAAGTTTTTCTGATCTTCTATTATTTGTAGACTTGTAAAATTTTCTATATTATTAATTTTCATTAATTGTACACCTATTTTAAATTCTTTCTTTTCTTTCAGATTCTCTCCATCCATTCTCGAGACTGCGTCAGCCACTACATTTTTCACTCCTGGTAGATACTTAATTGTGAAAGAGTATTCCTGTATGATGAGACTCCATCTATGTATCCTGCTATTACCATATTTGTTATTCAAGATCTTAGTTAAAGCCTGGTTATCTGTCTCCAAATGGAAATGGTTACCTATCAAATAGAACCGTAGCTTCGTCACACAAAATATGATGCAGGCCATTTCTAACTCACTCACACTATAGTTTCTTTCTGCTGTTCTCGTGATCCTAGAGACAAAAGATACAGGTACATATTTATCTTTATGTTTTTGTATTAATACACCAGCAAATCTATATAATGATGCATCAGTTTGTAATATGAAAGTCTGATTGTAGTCAGGATGATATATTTTTACTTGTTCCGTAAATTCTTGTTTTATTTTTACAAATGCATCCTCTGTTCTATCATCCCAATTCCACTTAACATTCTTCTTCAAAAGTTTTAATAATGGCAATTCCTTTTCACTTAAATTAGGTATTAGTCGTTTAAAATAATTCCAGGAGTCCTAAGAAACCTCTTAGAGTTTTCAAATTTGTTGGTCTTCTATAATTTTGAATTATCATTATTCTTTCTTCGCTTAGAGAAATTCCAGTCTTATCGAGTTTATAACCTAAATAGATTACTTCATGTTGAAAAAATTGGAACTTTCTCATATTCAGTTTCAATCCTACCTCTTCTAGAGCCTTGATAATCAATTGTACATGTTTTAAATGTTCTTCTTCATTTCTTGAGAAAATTAGTATGTCGTCTATGTAGTGTGAAGTGGAATTTTCGTATGGATTTAATATCTTATGCAGTGCTTTCAGTAATGCTGATGTACTTGACTGTAAGCCAAATGGTACTACTGTAAATCGGTGTACGACACCATCAATCATAAATCCTGTGTAATCTCTGCTATTCTCAGCCAAATGAATCAACCAAAATGAATGCTTTAGATGCATTTTCGTAAAAACTTTTGCCTCTGAAATTCTTCCTAAAATTGCTTCTATCCTGAGAGGTGATTCAAACTCAGGAATTGTATGTTTATTTATATTCCTAGCGTCAAGACAAATACGTAAATCTCCTGAACTCTTGTTTACTGTGTCAATTGGGTTAATATATGGGGTTGTACTATACTCAATAATTCCTTCCATTAAAAGTTTCTTCACAGCTTCTCTCATTTCCTCTTTGTATTTGTATGAATTCGGATAATTCATTGCTTTGAAAGTTTCCATATTCTTCACTTCTAATTCATGTACATAATCTTTAGCCACTCTTGCCTCTTCTGAAAACAATCCTTTATGCTTCTCCATCAACTTTATTATATCTCATTCATATTTCTTATCACAAGCTATATCAATACCATTCCAATTAAAATTATTTGTCCTCTCTTCATTAAATTCTATCAAATTCCTTTCTTCTATGAAATTCTCTCCTTGTCCTACTTCTTCCTCAAGTTTCTCTATTCCTTCTTTTTCTTCATTTGAAATATAATTTATCTTCTTTTCTTCTTTATATTGTAATTTCTTCCCTTTAAAATAAACTATAACATCTTCTATCCTAAAAGTTCTATCTTCATAATTAATTTTAGCTTTATGTTTGCTTAATTCATCCGATCCCAGTAATACATCATAATCCATATTTTTCACGATTATCAATTGTACAGCTATTTGACTTTGTTAATTTCTTAGAGTTCATTGTAATTAGGTTTTATTTTTGGTATATTCATCACGTATTTGCTTGATTTCAATTTATTTACTAATGATTCGCTTATCAAAGAAATTTCTGATCCAGTATCTACTATTACACTTATTTCATGATTGTTTATTGTTTTATTTATAATTATTAAATCAATTGTTTCTTCCTTTTCCAGGTGATCTTCTGAAAATAGGAACTCACGTGGATGACAGTAATTATATAGATCACTACTCCTGACACCCTCTAATGAAAATGTTGCTCCGTAGGATTATTTGAGGAGTCGTCTTCCTGTGGACGTTGCTCCTGTCTATTTATTGGAGATTCATCACTTGTATTTAAATCTAAACTACGTCTTCTTTGAAATTGTACCCTTCTATTTTCATTATGATGTACATAACTGTTATTATTACTATTATGATTTCTCAAATAGTCATTATTACTTTGTCTGATATCATTATCTGAATTTGATATCCTTAATCTATTATTATATCTGTTGTTATTGTTATTATCATTTCTGTAATTAGGATAATTTCTAAAATTTCTATTGTTGTTATTATTATTAATGTTTTCACTTTCTGTTCACCTATTTTGATTTGTATTGTTATTAAAATTTTGTCTATTATCTCTATTATTGTTTCTAAAATTATTGAAGTTACTAGTTTGATTATTATTATTATTATAGTTTCTGTTATTATTATATGTGTATCTTGATTGTTGTCTAAAGTGTGTATCTTGTTTATTTACATTGTAATTGTTATTAATAAAGTCTCTCTGTATGTTTCTTTCTATTCTCATTAAATAACCAGTCAATTGATCGAATGTTTTTAAATTATTGATCACTATTGTTTCTGCCACTTGAGGCTTAAAATGTGTGGACAAATATGTAATTATTTCCTACTCTGAAATTGGAGGATCTAAGTAACTATTTCCTACTCTGAAATTGGAGGATCTAAGAATTTAGCTTGTGTATATAACAGTAACGCATAATTGTAAATAGTGGTCCTGTTTTCTTGGTATCTTCCAAAATACAATCTTTCACGTACTTGTCCTTGATTTATTTCTCCCCAATATTGATTCAAGAAAACCTCTCTGAATTCTTCAAAACTATTCAATTCTAGTTCTTTGCTTGTGTACCATATTTGTGCGTGTCCTGTCAAAAAACCTCTAATGACTTCTTTTTGTTCTTCAAATTTCTCCCAAATCTTCAATCTGTTCTGTATAGCTCTGATAAAAATTTTCGGATGTATTTTCTTTATATTTCCATCAAATTTGATATTGTCATCAATGTGATAATTCCCTACTGTGCTTACCATTATATTTTTCCTTTCAAATTGTCTTTGTTCTTCTATCTTTCTCATTTCATTTCTTAATTCTTCTTTCGTCCTTTGGTTTTCCTGTTCTACTATTCCCATATGGGTGGTTATACCTAATTTCAAATTTTCTTCCATTTTTTCTATTTCTTTCTTATTTCTCATAATAGCTATATGATTATCACCGATTCTTTTGTCTGTTCCTCTTTGAACATCTTCCTTTATTTCTTCCAGCTTGTTGTCTATGCTTTTTCTTATGTCCTGTGTAATATTTTGTTGGATATCATCTAATTCTTGCTCTTGTCTCTTTTGTACATCTTCTATAACTTCTTGTCTCCTTTTCAAGTTTTCTGTTTCATTTCCAAATATTTCTTCTATCTTCTTCAATCTTTCTTCTATCTTCTCAGTTTGTTCCTTATATTCCACTTTTTGCTTAAATATTTCTTCTGTTATTCTTTTTATGTTTGTTAGGATTTCAAAATTTTCCTCCTGTCTTTTCTTTTCTTCTTCCAATTTTTCTTCTCGTCTTCTTCTTCTAATTTTTCTCCTTGTCTTTTCCTTTCATCTTCTAATTTTTCCTCTTGTCTTTTTCTTTCATCTTCTAATTTTTCCTCTTGTCTTTTTCTTTCATCTTCTGTTATCTGTCTCATTAACTGCATGAGCATATGATTGGTATCCATTTGTGGTTCCGTTTCTTCAACTCCATCTCCGTGTTCCATATCAAAGTAATATTTTTCTACATCTATTCCTTCTGATCTGAGTGCTTCTCGTTCCTCTAGTGTCACCTTATTCCCCTTGGTATCCAATTTACGCTTTCCCAGTTCTTGTCTCAAATCCGTGATCTTTAGATCCTTGAATTGCTTCTTGTTTTCTATCTTGATCATATGTATATACAATTATGCTTCACTTGTTTATTATTCCTTTTATTTTTTTAAAATAGAATTTTAAATGACTGTTCAAAAAAATTTGAAATCAAATAACCATATCATGTGTTTACTATTTAGATTCTATTTCGTCTGGTTTGTAAACACATTTGCCCCACGTTGGGCCGTCAGTTTGTTATCGTCTCGTTTTTTCTAAGTGTTTATATGTGTTTCGTAATGGTTGTCAATTTTATGTTCTATATTTAACTGTAAGTTTAATACATGAGTGTACATACGGCGGATATATCTATATTAAACATTCTTACTTTATATTGTGATAAGGTAGGGCTTAAAATTTAACGAGAACATAACAAATTTTAAAGAAAACTAAACTTTTACTCATAGTACATTTATTCATAAGAATTCTGTATGTGGGCGTAGATAGGGTTGCCTACCTTACTGCAGATTTTTTTAAATCCACAGTGAATAAAACATTTGTCGCCTTCTAATTCCTGAAAATTGGGAAAATAACCGACACACTAATTGTAAGTTTATACACATAATTATATTCAATTCATTGAACATTCAAAACGTTAAAATTCCTTCCTTAAATTCAGACCAGACCAGTGGATCTATAATCTGAAAAATTGTTCTGATATAAAATTAATTAGTAAGGTTATTTTTATGCAAGATTCAAAAAGAAACGAAAATTATTTGTTAAATAATTGGAATTAATATGGGAATATTGAAATACTTTCAGATTATAAGAATAATAGTTTATATGAGCTCATATCGTTGGTAGGTAAGTTGATTAAATTATTTCTTATTATCTACAATTTACTATTATAAAATTCATCTAAAAAATTCTTAATTATCACTAATAACACAATTTCTGTCTCTTTACAGTTATTTGGCTTCGATATTTCATTAATTGAATGTTTGTAAGTACGGAACATGTTCTAAAGATATGCACTTTCAAGATGTAATGTTTAGTATGGAAATAAATTACTCACAGTTTAGTCCTGGTTTAATTGAGGTAAGTTCTGCATCTGTTATCTGGTTTTTTATGTAATTTGTTAATTTATCATGTTTTTCTTGCTCATACTCCAAGTTTTTCAACCACTTTCTTCCTAATTTTCAATATGGCTTCCTCCATTTCAGTTCATTTTGTTCTTTATTTTCAAAGCACTCTCTCTAGTAAATTATTAGGACACAATTTTGTACATCTCCCCTTGACGATTGAAATATAATAAGCTATCTGTCAAATTCTACACAGGTTTATATAGACCTTTCAAAAAAAACAAACTTGATTTCATGAAATTAATTAAATTTTCTGTCAATCGCTATCTACCAGGACGATCAAAAAGTTACATATGAACTATTGAATTAAATAAAATTATTTCGATCATGAGTAAACTCTTTGTAGAGTTCATCATGAATATAAATTGTCAACACATTGAAAATTTATATTAAAATGATAACTATATTAAAATTCATTTTGGACGAATCTGTGACAAGTAAATCCCTTAATTTTAAACGTGATTTTCAGACTCCACAACCAGATAGTTTCAACGAAAAGTATGACAAGATTAGAAAATATCAATGTTATGCATGCGGTAAGATCGGATATAGATGTTTTCAATGTACAAGAGTAAAACCGAAAACGACATGTTCCTTTTGTAAAAAATTTGGACACAATGAAAGTGAGTGTCGTAAGAAGGGGAAATAAATAAATTATATCAGTAAAGCACATATAAAAAGTATTCACAATAAAAATGCTAACATTAAAAATCATACAATACAAATTTGTAGCTGATGTGGCGACATCTTAGAGTTTACTCAAATCCTCTCTCATATTCTTGTTTGTCTTTGCTAAAACATGTTCATATCAAATTTTCAAGTCATTATCTCGAAAAATAACAATTAATAAAAATATATTTAGTTATTCTCTATTCAACATTCTGTATCTCAGTAAGGAGTAGACTTACACCCATTATTGTTATTGAAAATATTATTCATTTTGACTTCTGAATCGACAGTTACAATTTGGCCCACTACTTATTAATCACCCTGTATATTTGTGGACAGCTCGTATAACATGACAGGAATGACAAAGGATCTGTCTGTTTTTATATCAATTAATTTAACTTGATATCCATTTCTTAAATCTCTATCTTGATTTATCAATTTAGTCGTTTAATAAGGTTATTTGTCGCAAAATACAGTGAAATAAAGAATGTTCACTTTTATATATAATAAATTAGTACCTACTAAAAACGTGATTATTAAAAAGCTATTTTTAGAGTGCCTTGAATTTGTGCAAAAATTTAAACTTGAATCTCTAGTAGCGTTGGTAGGTAAGTTGATTAAATTATTTCTTATTATCTACAATTTACTATTATAAAATTCATCAAAAAAATTCTTAATTATCACTAATAACACAATTTCTGTCTCTTTACAGTTATATGGCTTCGATATTTCATTAATTGAATGTTTGTAAGTACGGAACATCTTTTAAAGATATGCACTGTCAAGATGTAATGTTTAGTATGGAAATAAATGACTCACAGTTTAGTCCTGGTTTAATTGAGGTAAGTTCTGCATCTGTTATCTGGTTTTTTATGTAATTTGTTAATTTATCATGTTTTTCTTGCTCATACTCCAAGTTTTTCAACCACGTTCTTCCTAATTTTCAGTATGGCTTCCTCCATTTCAGTTCATTTTGTTATTTATTTTCAAAGCACTCTCTCTAGTAAATTATTAGGACACAATTTTGTACATCTCCCCTTGACGATTGAAATATAATAAGCTATCTGTAAAATTCTACACAGGTTTATATAGACCTTTCAAAAAAAACTTACTTGATTTCATGAAATTAATTAAATTTTCTATCAATCGCTATCTACCAGGACGATCAAAAAGTTACATATGAACTATTGAATTAAATAAAATTATTTCGATCATGAGTAAACTCCTTGTAGAGTTCATCATGAATATAAATTGTCAACACATTGAAAATTTATATTAAAATGATAACTATATTAAAATTCATTTTGAAAGTCTTCCGTTCGTTCATTAACTGTTCGGTTCATTTTCAATTATACTCTTATAATTAAATATCAACATTTACAATTAAAGTTTGTTGATTGTTATTGTGTCTGAATGCTTTGAATTTTAAATGATTTATATTTATTTGTGAATTACATGGCTACAATCTGTTTTTAATTTCCTGTTGTATCTCTGTAATGTTTTATATTATTATTTACTACTTTTGCTTTAAATACTATGATTTTTTTTTATTAATGAAAGCAAGTGATAATTAGGATTTCTTAGTTACGTCTATTTTAACCCTTGCAATGTGGGATTAATATAACCTCACTTGGATTACATGTCAATTTGTTATATTTACTATTTCGTTCGAGTTTATTTTTCTTTTCTTCGCATTAATTATGTTATTTATTGGCTATTATACTTTTGCACTGTTCCAATATATATATATATATATATATATATATATATATATATATATATATATATATATATATATATATATATATATATATATATATATCACATTGGCGTCCGCCCCGGCGTCCGTATAAAAAGTAACCACCTTAGCCTCCGCCCAACATACAGCGTGTATATTGGACCACTCAGTTACCGTATTTGGCAGCCTCCTTACGTTTGACGACGTTGCGTCTCTAGGTATCGATGAAATGACCGTGATTTTATTGAAATTATAATATTTTAAGCCGCTACATACTGTTGTTATAGAGATCGCGCTCGAGTTGTCTTCCCCCTATTTTACAAAACTTGAGTTATCTATACATATTGAATGAGATTATTATTTCGACCGTTGACCTTCACAACTGGAGAATTATCTATTCCAGAAGGCATATTTTGAAAACCTATTTATAACACATATATTGGATTCAGACTTAGTAATATTTTTTACATTTTAAGAATTGTATTAGATTTTGAGATTCGCGTAACTTATCTAAATGAGATTTGAAATGAAAAACTCTAAAATGAAAATAGCCTTTTACATTCATCTTATTAAATCAATGTTTGTTATAATATAGGACTATCCGTAATATCATTAATATTTTTTTCTAAAACTCAGATCCTGATTAGTAACTGATTAATTTGGATAGAAAGTAATGCATTTATTAATAATCGATTCATATTAGAATCTTCAATCAGGAACAACAGTGGATACTTTTGTGATGATTCTATTGGTTTGCAGTTCACAGACTAGCCATAAAGCTACACTACTGTCGAAAATTAACGCATTAATCTGTTTAAGCTATTTTTCTTCTGAACCATTGATTGGGTACCGATTATTTTTTTCACATCCTAGGACTACTTCTGAAGAATAACTGTTAGAATGTTTTCTGAGAAATGTCAACGTTTTACCCATATACGAGGTGTATAAATAAAGTTTTGTTTTCCATCTTATTTTGCAACACCCTGTGGAATTTATTAGAAACACATGGTAAATATCATGAACATTGCGAGATAGCTTCATCTTTTCTTGACATTCTCGTAAAAAAATTATCTGGAAATCTCTGTTATCAAAGTAAAAAAGTACGTCCAATGCATAACGTGGTTTTATTGATTTGTAATACGCATAAACTTTATTCACATTCAAAACAACTAAAATGCAAGGAAACACATCCTAACTAATCTTAAACAATCCTCTCGCAAAAAAACACTCTCTATTTTTAATTACCTCTTCATAGCGACTAGGCATAATTAAAATCAAGCGTCGTATTTGTCCTTGCTCAATTGCGGTTGCCGAATCCTGAGTTCACGATCAATAGTATTTCCTATGTGATTTAGATCAGGGCTGCAGGGTGGGTAGTTCATGGTTTTTCACTAACCTCATCCAAAAAATTACGGATCCTACGTGCAACATGTAGTCGAGCATTACCATTCATTAAAAGAAAGTTATTTCCTATGTAAGGAGCAAAGTGTATGTTACGATAACTCAATCCTTCATTAGTTAAAATAATTGCCTGCACACATTCATCGCGGCTCAGATTTCTTGGAATACTGTTCATGTCAATTAACTAACATACGCATAGCAGCAAGACAATTTATTGAATTTTGAACAATATTCTCAGTTTTAAACTGACCAGACAAATTTTTTGCTTTTCCATAGTAAACTACCTACTTATATTCCATTAATGCGTATTAATATTTATAAATTATCAATAAATTAAAATTTAATTTTACAGACGAACAAGTAGTATATTATATTATCGCAGATATTTCAGATGAACAAATCCAATTGGCATCAAAGCTGCTAACTGTAAATCATTTTCCGAGCCTACAGGATTCGTTACCAATTTTCCTAGCGGTAGTAATGAAGTAACAATGTTGGACGAATCTGTGACAAGTAAATCCCTTAATTTTAAACGTGATTTTCAGACTCCACAACCAGATAGTTTCAACGAAAAGTATGACAAGATTAGAAAATATCAATGTTATGCATGCGGTAAGATCGGATATAGATGTTTTCAATGTACAAGAGTAAAACCGAAAACGACATGTTCCTTTTGTAAAAAATTTGGACACAATGAAAGTGAGTGTCGTATGAAGGGGAAATAAATAAATTATATCAGTAAAGCACATATAAAAAGTATTCACAATAAAAATGCTAACATTAAAAATCATACAATACAAATTTGTAGCTGATGTGGCGACATCTTAGAGTTTACTCAAATCCTCTCTCATATTCTTGTTTGTCTTTGCTAAAACATGTTCATATCAAATTTTCAAGTCATTATCTCGAAAAATAACAATTAATAAAAATATATTTAGTTATTCTCTATTCAACATTCTGTATCTCAGTAAGGAGTAGACTTACACCCATTATTGTTATTGAAAATATTATTCATTTTGACTTCTGAATCGACAGTTACAATTTGGCCCACTACTTATTAATCACCCTGTATATTTGTGGACAGCTCGTATAACATGGCAGGAATGACAAAGGATCTGTCTGTTTTTATATCAATTAATTTAACTTGATATCCATTTCTTAAATCTCTATCTTGATTTATCAATTTAGTCGTTTAATAAGGTTATTTGTCGCAAAATACAGTGAAATAAAGAATGTTCACTTTTATATATAATAAATTAGTACCTACTAAAAACGTGATTATTAAAAAGCTATTTTTAGAGTGCCTTGAATTTGTGCAAAAATTTAAACTTGAATCTCTAGTAGCAAATTAGGTTAATGAAATGCATGTCAGACAGCCGGCAACACCGAAAATGGTGTATATGGCAGTCATCAGGTACTATTAATGGGTAAAAACAATGCTGGAGGCCACGAGCAGTGCATAAGTTATCGCAAGGTATACTTCATACAACTGTGGAGAACCGTGCGGTAACTGCTCAAACTATGGTGTATGAAAAAGTACAAAAATCGGCCGGGAGGGCCTCCGGCTGATATTTTGCTAAACGATAGCAGTGGTCCACACCTTACATTTACGATATGTTCTAGCCAAAATCCTCGTGGCCTCTGTACATCGGAAGTCACGAGGCCGCGGAGTTCACGGCAGACGCAATTTTAACATGATCGGAGGCCACAACTGCCTATAACTATATATATATATATATATAAATATATATATATATATATATATATACATATATATATATGTATATATATATATATATATATATATATATATATAGATTATTGTGATTTGTTAGGTGTGTAATTTAATGTTTTATTCTAGTTTAGTTGATATTTATTGTTAGTTTCTGTTTGCCCGGTATATTATAAAATTTTCAAAATAATTTGTAAAGTAATTATACCTTTGCATGAAAGGCTCCACAAAGTATTTAAGAGGAAACAATTTTAATTTCAAATATGAGCGCCAAAGATAAATAAAATCCTTACATTTTAATAAAGAAATTTTGTTAATCAAAAAATATACTTGCTTTTATTATTTCTAAATAAATTCTATAGACGGTCCTGTCTGCTTAATTTCGAACCTCTCCACGATTCATAGACGTCAGGTTAATACTGCTAACTGTTAAACATAGATGGAGCAATCACCAAGAAATGAAAAATCCTAACAATATAATTTCAAATTGTTTTTCAAAGGGAAAAATGTTATTTAATGTTGTGAAAACAAATACATCATTCTTTTACAAATAACTTGTGAAAACAAACTATCTAGGATGGTCATTCATTCAAACAAACCATACACACAGGTGAAATATTATTTCTATGTGCGATTACAAAATAGGCAACATTTTATACAAATTTAAAAACACTAATTCTGTTACACATTGTCTATGTAACAAGATGGTGAAAATTATGGTGATGAAAACTTATGAATTATCAAAGTTCAAATCTTTGCACAAAACGGTAAGTTTATTTAACCTTTCTACATATATATATATATATATATATATATATATATATATATATATATATATATATATAAAATAGTTTTAAATACCTGTTCACTGTATCGTTCTAGTACACTTCAATGATTGGTTTTTTTATTTTATTTTAGGTTAACTTCTGGAAAACCGAATAATCCGTCTAGCCTGGACAAAAGCTATAATTGATGCCACATTCCATCCATATCAAAACATTCTAGATGAATCCCATAATCCAGTACTTTCTGAAAAGTATTGTGGAGACAGTTTCCAAAATACAATATTTCACTTGGTTATATTGATGAATTTTATGGCCAGTACATTATTATATTTACCAATTTTCTTGGTAAATTATGTTTATCTACTTGATTAATTACATTACTGAGTTGCTTTTAAGGATAATGTATTTATTTCTATAATTACCAATCCAAATAGTTGTTATTCAAAAAGTTTAAATAATTTTTCTCAAAAATTTTTCTTCTTCAACATTCACAGCTACCAAAAAAAAGCTACCTAGTGAATAGTGTACATTATCAACAAATTGTTTTTATTAATTTTTTTTAATTATTAATCTGCTTGTCGCTGATGAAATTATTTCAAGTGTATTCCACCAATCAAAATTGGCTATAAAAATTCTTATTGAAAAGTTTCACTTCAAGTTGTAGATCGTCCATCTATCCTTTTAAAACATTCTGTTTTAAGTTTTGCAATGATTAAAACCCATATATTATTCCCCTTAAATTGTATTCCAAAATATTTTTTTTAAATGACAGTTCTTATTTTCAATAATATCTATACGGAATGACAATTCATTTCACAAATGTCATGCTCTATGAAATTAATGTTATTATTTGACTTCCTACCTTGACATGTATTAAATAATTACATAATCTTATCAGAAAACTTCTTTCAATATCTAATATTTACTTTTTTAAGACAAATCATAGTATTATTTTACTTTTACAATGAGAAAAATGGATTGTTATTATTCATATGGAACAACGTTCAAAAATTATCTCTCTCAAATATTAAAATCATGTTATTTTATTCCACATATGTATTTATGAAGCGTATTTAAAATTTCCTCCACAATTCTACAGCTTGACTCTTGTCTACTTTCTCCATTTAATAGTGAATAGTACAGATTGTCTCCATTTCAAACGATGTTTTTTAAAAAAATTCAAATTCTGAAATTTTGTACTTGCTTACAGTGTGTAGTCTTTTATTCCATAATTTAGTATACAGAGTGTTGCAGGTTTCTCTCTATGTTAACATCCCCTAAATTTTGCGTTTATCAAATTTTAATATTAGGAAAAATTTTATGAACGCAAGTTTCACTTTAAATATTTATAAAATTCCTTTTTTTTTAACTTCTCCATTTATTATTATATTTGTATACATCTTTTATGTTAAAAACGCCTCTTATTTCATCACTTTCCATATATCTTAGAACATAGCTATTTACTCCATTCTCATTTTCTATAACATATGGTCCCTCGAAAGGTGGTTTCAATTTTGCACATATTTGTTTACTTTTGTCTGATACCCTTAGAGCACGGACGATTACTAAATCTCCTTTATTAAATGTCGTTTTAACTTTTCCCCTTTTTTCCATTCTTCGTAGATATTTATTTGCATTGTTTTGCAAATTTTCATTTACCTTTTCCAATACCTTTTCAAATTCTTCTGTAGTATTTATTTCCCATTTCCTTTGAGGTCTCAATTGTTTCATCAAATAAATTGAACTTTCCATTTTAACTGTGTTTGGTAAATTGTTTAGATGATTTTGAATCTCTTCTATGTGATTTTCCCAATTATCATGATTTTGATTCCACAAAGTTATTCTCAGAAACTTAATCACTTCTCTTATGTACCTTTCAGATGGATTTGAAGACGGATGTCGAATACTAATTGTTTAGTAAATGCTTCCTTCAAATCATTAAAAGCCATTTCTGTTTCCTCAGTCCACTTCCACTTATTGTCCTTCTTTAATAGCTTTATTAAAGGTATTTGTTTCATACTCAAATCAGGTATCAGTCGTTTAAAATAGTCCATCATTCCTAGAAATCCTCTCAGAGATTTTAGGTTTGATGGTCTCTTATTTTCTATTATAGCTTGTATCCTCTCTTCATCCATGGACATCCCATTTTGGTCTATTTTATAACCTAGGAAGGATATCTCTTCCTGATAAAATTTGCATTTATTTTGATTTATTTTTAAACCTGCTCTATCTAATTCTTTTAAAATAATTTCAATATGATTTAGGTGTTCTTCTTCATCATTCGAGAAGATCAATTTATCGTCGATATAATGGAGTGCAAAGTCTTCAAATTTATTTAGTATCTGGTGTAATGCTCTAACCAAGGCCGAACAAGCACTTTGTATACCATATGGAGCTACACAAAATCTGTAGAACACACCATCAATAGAGAAGCCTGTGTAATCTCTACTATCTCCATCCAAAGGGAATCAGCCAAAAACTGTGTTTTAAGTCAACTTTAGAAAATATTTTCGTATTCGTAATGCGCCCAAAATTGCTTCCACATTCATCGGAGCCTCGTATTTTGGTACAGTGTATTGATTGATATTTCTTGCATCTAGGCATTATCTCAATTTGCCTTCTTCACGACCACAATAGGGCTTACATATCTTGTGTTACAGCTCTCTATAATACCGTCCTTTAACATGTTTTGTATCTCTGAATTAACTTCTTTCCTATATTTATTAGGTATGGGATATGTTTTTATTCTGAAATTTTCTATTCCTCTAACTTCTATCTGATGTACATAATTATTTGCCATTCTCATCTCCTTTTTAATCAATCCTTCATACTGCATTATTAAATTCTTCACTTTCTATTCATATTCCTTATTTCCACACACTAATTCGAATTCCTCCATAATTCCATTCCTCTCTATATTACATAACTTCCTATTATCCTCTTCAATATCCAATTCTTCCATATTTCCACTCCTTTTTATATTCCATGACTTCCTATTATCCTCTTCAAATGCCAATACTTCCATATTTCCATTCTTTTCTATATTCCATAACTTCTTATTATCCTCTTCAATTGCCAATTCTTCCATATTCTCTTCCTTAAATTCAATCCTATTACCATTTAATTCTATCTCCATCTTTTCAAAATCAATTCTCGCCTTATATTTCGTTAATTTATCTATTCCTATAACTATGTCTGTTTCTAAATTATCCACTAGCACTAATTGCATCTCAACTTCTTTCCCATCCTTTAATTCAATACTTTGTATTATAGATCTACTAACTTCACACAATTTCTTTCCATTTGCTCCTAATAATGTAGTTTTCGGTATTTTGATTAGCCTATTTTCATAATTTTTAATATTTTCTTCTATTAATTTTGTTTTTATTATGGACGCTTCCGAACCTGTGTCTATTAATATTATGACTTGTTTCCCATTCAATTTTCCTTTAATTTTTATTAATCCCGTTATTTCTTTTAATTCCAAATCTTCCCCAAATTTAATGTATTCCCTTGGATGTGAATATGTACAGATGATATTTCTTACATTTGGTATGAGCTCGATCCAAAATTTTGGTCGGGCTCTTGTTCAGTGATAATTTCTGGTTCTACCGATATCACTCTCTCTTCTCTTCTTTGGATATTGTTTACTCTTCTCTGTCCACCATTTCCATTCCCTCTTTCTTCCTCCCTATAGTCTTTCCGTTATTCTCTATTTTCTTCTCTTTGTCGGTTGTCATATTGTCCATTTCTGTTATTTTGTTCTCTAAAGTTTTGTTCTCTATAATTGTTGTTTTTTTTTAATGGGTGGGAATACCTTCAAAAGGCGCTTGGCGTAAAAGTTGTAGGTTGCCAAACAGTGTGGGATTTGTACCTCACTAAAAACCCACCCATAAGGAGCATCGACTACTGGGGTCATTAGCTCTTGATCATTAGCTCTTGTTACTACATTTTATATATGTTACTACATTTATATTTTCAGATTTTGTCGAATAGTTTGATGCACTTCATATATTCTAAGGTGTTCTTTATATTTTTGTTATTCAGGTTCTCTTCGAGTTGGTGTTTTATGTCATATTGATGTCTTTGCGGATTGAATGTGTGACATTCATTGATAACATGAATTACTGACATAATCACATTACACTGATCACAAATTGGTGCTGGGTCGCCTTTCAGAAGATGTTGATGGGTGAAACTTGTGTGTCCTGTACGAAGTCTAAATGCTTTAATGGTTTCTAACCTACTCAACCCTGTGGATTCATACTTCTTCTTCACCTCCGGTTCTAGTCTACGGAGTAAGGTATTTGTTTCGTCCCATATAGCTTGCCATTCGTTAATAATTTTTCTTTTTAGATTATTCATAAAATCAGTTTTTCTGACTGCTTCATTATTGGCTGATTGTTCGTCACTTTGATCATCAACAATAATTTTAGGGAATTCAACGTCTATACTTCTCAAGTACTCAAGATACCTTATTGCAAGGGGGCGAGTGATGATGCCTCTATTGTCGTATTCATTATTATTTGGGAATAAAAATTGGTTATTAGGATTTTTAGTATTCAATTTAACTCTTGTGAAGTATGATGTTTGAAGGATTAATCTTCGTTGCTCTAGTGGCATTAGACCGGATTCACAATAAAGACTTTGAACAGGGGTCGTCGGAAATGCTCCCAGACAGTAACGTATTCCTAAATTTTGAATTTTATTTAATCTGTTCAAATGACTCTTTCTCGCAGAGGAATAAACAATGCTGCCATAATCTATCTTGGACAATATTAAAGCTTCGTATATTATAAGAAGGCTTTTTGGATCAGCTCCCCATTTTGTATGTGCCAAGACTTTGAGTATATTAAGGGATTTTCTACATTTCGTGTTGATAAGTTCTAAGTGTTCATGCCAGTTTAATTTTTTATCAAATACTAAACCCAGGAATTTAATAGTATCGACGCAGGTTATGATGTTGTCCTTTAAATATAAGAGTGGATCGTAATGGGGTTTTCTGAGTCTGTACGCATTTTGTTTTTTCTTCAGAGAATTTAAAACCAATTTTTTCTCCATTTTCAATAATCTTATTGATTGCTGGTTGCAGTGTACGTGTAATGTCTCCCACTTTTTTATCGCTGAAAAAATTGCAACGTCATCGACATAGAGACATTTAATATCAAAGAAAACAGCTATTAGGTGTTCTCTTTTTCGAAAAGCTTCTTGAATAAAGTGTTCCAGTAAAACTAAGTGATCTATCGTTGATCTTTTCTTTCTATATCCCGCTTGGTAGGAAACTAGTAAATTATTTTTTTCTAGATAATCTTGAAGTCTGTTGTTTACCATCCTCTCGACTAGTTTTCCTTAGCAGCAGGTGAGATTATGGGGCAATATCCTGATGGCGATAACCTACTTTTATTAGGTTTAGGTATGGGAACGATTACAGCTTCTTTCCAGGAATCCGGGTAGGTATTTTCATTCCAAAGTTTGTTGTAGAGCTTTAAAAGCATTTCTTTGGTTTCTGGTGTCAAGTTTTGGAGCATATCATTTGAAATTGTATCTATACCTGGAGCACCGATTTTTGATTGGTGAAGAGCTCCACTTAATTCTTCCATGGTAAATGGTAGATTGTAGTATAAATCATTGTCTGTTGAGAAATCTATACTTGCTTCCGAGCTGTTTTTTGTTTGTAGGAAGTTTTCATCATAATTTTCGTTGCTGCTGATTCTTTCAAAGTGAGAGGCCATTATGTTCGCTATTTCCACCGTATCTTCAGTTATAATTCCACTTTCCATTTGTAAGGAGGTAATTGCATTGTTAGTGGTATTGCCTGACACTGCTTCAACTTTTTTCCATACTGTATTTATTTCGGTATCTGGTGTAATTGTTGTTGTGTATTGATTCCAAGTATCTCTTTTGTTTTTAAGTATTATTTTTCTAGCCATCGCCCTAGTCTTTTTAAATGCTATTAAATTTTCAGTGGTTGGGTACTTTTTGAACTTGTTTAGAGCCGCTTTGTTAAGATTAATGATATTTTTGGTTTCTTCATTCCACCAAGGTACAACTTTTTGAATCGGTTTACCTCCTGATTTTGGGATACTACTGTTTGCTGCTCTAATAATGCAATTTGTAATTTCCTGTACACTCGGCTGTGCCGGTGGTCTTAATGAATTTCTAAATGTTTCCCAGTTAGCTTTGGCTCTATTCCATTTGATGGGTACTGGATGTATGATTCTCTGTTTTCCTAGCTGGATGCATATCGGGAAATGGTCGCTATTGTGTAGATCATCATCAACACTCCAAGTAAGTTTTGACAATAAATCGCTGGATGCTATCGTTAAATCTATTGCAGAAAAGTTGTTTGATTTTGTGTTGAAATGTGTTTTGGATCCTGTGTTAATAATAACTAAATCATCTCTTTCTAACCATTTTTCCAGAATACGACCTTTGGTATCTGTTTTTGTTGAGCCCCATAGTACATTGTGGGCATTGAAATCTCCCATTATTATATATGGAGAGGAAAGCTGCCCAATAATAGGGTTTATTTGTTCGACTGTGTAAGTCGTTTTTGGAAAGTATATATTACATAATGTTATATTCATAGGACTGATAATTTTTATTGCAACAGCTTGTAGTTCGGTAATAATGTTTATCTCCGAGAATACAACATCTTTTCTTGCAAAAATTGCAACTCCTCCATGTGCTCTATTTTCATAAGTAACTTCATGTCTAACTGCTGAATACCCTTTAAGACAGTATGGTTGATTAGGTTTGAGGTGCGTTTCTTGAAGGGAAAGACACATAGGATCATGTTCTTGCAATAACTGCTTTATGTAGCAATAGTTATTTATGCATCCTCTACAGTTCCATTGAATTAGTTTATCCAGTTTATACATTTAATATATTTATATATATATATATATATATATATATATGTATATATATATATATATATATATATACGTATGAATTTTATATATAGTATATTGCAAGTTTGATTTTCGAATATGAATGTGGATATATTATAATATAGATTAAAAATAGTATAAATAGAATAAGTAAAAAATGAGAATAAATCAATGCAGATACAGAGTGGATTATATTTGGTAATTTTATAGTTGTTTTAATCACTGGTCTTTTTACGAGGAACGCCCTTGGGCCAACCTTTCTTGTTTCGCCGAGTGGATTTGATCAGGGGATCATCTTCTTCAGAGGTCGTTTCTACTTGGCTTCGATCTCGTTTTCTTTGTTCTGATATATTAGATATATTTGTAGAGACTGAATCTGATCTGTCTCTGTGAGAATATTCAGGAGGTCTTTCTGGTGTTTTGAATGTCTGTTTATTGATTATATTAGTGATTTTTTCTTGAATTGATTGATTGATTTGAGGTAGTATGGCGGTTAGGTCGATAGTGTTTGATACTGGAGTGATTGTGGCAGAGGTGGAGGGGGTTGTCGTTTTTTGTTGATTCAATATTGACGCAGCAGCATTGGATTGGTTTGGTTTTGGTGTTCGAATTTGAACAATTCTTTTTGCTTCAGCATATGATACTTTGTCAGTAACTTTAACTTTTTGTATGGCAGATTCTTCCTTATATCTTGGACATCCTTTATAAACTGCTGAGTAGGGACCACCACAGTTGACACATTTTTTTGGGTCTATGCAAGGTGTTCAATACTCGATAATAATTTTAATTTCTGTTTCCCAAATTGAAAATGTATATGACATATTTGCTAGGACAGGCTGTATAGTGAATTTAGAAGTACTGCCACGGCGACGAATGAGTGAAACGGATTAATACTGACATCGATAGTGGACACGTCGATACAAAAATTTAGTGACGGTCTACGACCTATTAGTTTTAATGATAAGACATTTTACGGGGTTTTCGCGCTGTGCATCACTCATCTAGACATCAAACAGAGAAAGGGCGCCCTTTATAAGTGAAGACCAGGAGAGTGGTAAGTACTGCTATTTTTTCTATACATCTGTCTTACAATCTACAGTCCATTTTTATACGTTTCCCAGAAACTCTGGTGTTTCATACGAGACATTTTGGTCCTTCGAGCCGGATAGAACAGTTAGGTTCCTTTACATCTAGAAGGGACTATTATTTTCATTATATTCAATGTTTTTCATTTTGCTACATAAAATTATCAGTTTAGTATAATTTGTTAAAATTTCACATTTCAATAGTTTTTGTTGAGTTCAAAACATCATTAAGGCTAATTACCTTTTCACATTTTTTCCTATCAAAAGATAAGTAAAATAACCCGTTGTTTCACTCGCTGCTAAAAGGTTATTTTATATTGATAAATTTTGAATTTTTAAAAGTATATACATTCCATTTTACCACAAATAAGCTTGTTAGAAACGCAAACGCATTTTTGTATAGACTAACCGGTGATTCAGTACAATCGTAGCCACAAATCCCCATCGAAGTTTGTTTACGTTTATTTGCAAGGCAAAATACAGCTTTTGATCATTTTAATAACTATTTTAATTTTGATAGTTATCTTGAAAATTCTATTGCAGCGTTGTCTTGAGATATATTAAAAGACGTTCTTACAGAACAGTGTAAATTCAGATATTTTGCAAATTAAAATTTAACATTTTGAAATTATTTAGAAATGGCTCCGCCTGCGGACGTTGAAAATAAAATAGCCAAACTGGATAGGCTTCGCAAAGTGTCGCTGATGCGATTGGAGGAAATATATAGTTATGGTTTCAATAATACAAATGATCAATTTTATAAACAAAATTTCTTAGTAAGGTCTCAGTTTGTGGATAAAATTAACGATGAATTCCAAGAAAATCATAACGCAATCATTTCTTTAATTTCTACTGATGCAGAGTTCCAAACTAATGATCAAGTTAGAGCTAAGGCAGATAAGTATTTTTATGCGATTAAATCAAAGGTTTCAGAATTAAGTTATTCATCAATGATTTCTAGTGCTGTCGATTCTTCGAATCAAAACAAAAATATTCGATTACCGAAAATAAATGTTCCTTTATTTGAAGGCAATATTAAGTCATGGCCTGCATTTTATGATCTTTATAGAAGTATTATTCATGAAAACACAAGTTTATCCAACATAGAAAAATTTCATTATTTGCTAACCTCGCTAAAGAATGAACCTTTTAATTTGATCAAGTCCATTCCAATGACAGATAATAATTATATCATTGCGTTTGATACTCTAATTAAAAGATATCATAACACTAGATTTTTGGCTACAACCTATTTCAATGAAATTTATAGTGTTCAATGTTCACAAAAGGCAACTACAAAAGAACTTAGACATTTATTAAACATTTTTACAGAAAATCTTGCAGCATTAAAAGCTCTTAAATTTAATACGGATTCTTGGGATTTCATTATTTTTAATATTTTGTTACAAAAATTAGATTCAAAGACTAGAACCAATTTCGAAATTGAACATAGCAACATCGATATGCCTACCTATACACAATTAGTTACATTTTTGGAACAGCATTGTAAGGCTCTGGAATCGATTCAAACTACGGGTCCTTCATCTTTGAGTAGAGAAAAGCATACAAATTCAAATCAAAATTCTCAATCTTCAAAATTCAAAAATTTCAATTTTCAATATCCTTGTAAAACATCTAGTATGCCTTCGGCATATGTAAATACGGTTGATGACCAACAACGCAATAATAAATGTGTCATTTGTGCATCTTCTCATGCACTATATCGGTGTATGCATTTTTTGGAAAAAAATCCTAATGATAGACTAGCAGTCGTACAACAGCATAAGTTATGTCGCAATTGCTTACGTCCTAACCATTCGGTGCGACAATGCCCTTCTTCTTCAAGGTGTAAAACATGTGAATATCCCCATCATAGCACACTTCATTTGAAAAAAAACTTAGATACAGCTTCTTCAAGTTCAAGCTCTTCTAGTTTAAGTCCAGATAATCTGAATACTAATGTGCAGTCCTCACCGATTGAAACTTTACCTCCTCCACCAAATGTGTCTCAGTCGTCTAATACACTTCATTGTTCTGCTTGCACAAATAGTTTTAGCAACTCTACGGTTATGTTGTCAACGGCCGTAGTAGAAATCAAAGATAATTGGGGAAACTTTCAAAAGGTTAGAATTTTATTAGATACTGCTAGCATGGCTAACTTCATATCTGAAAAATGTGTTAATCGTTTAGGTTTACGACGTCACCCCTTTTCGACCCCTATTGAGGGTATTAACGATATAACTTCCAGTTCAAATAAAGGTATCACCCAATGCCGGATCAAACCTTGTGGTAAACCTGAGCCTACCTTCACATTTGAAGCGATTGTTTTGCCAAAGGTCTGCTCCGAACAGCCAAAACTAACTATTAGTACGCAAGGTTGGTCACACATCAAAAATCTACCCCTTGCAGATAATCAATGCCACATTCCTGGTCCTATTGACATTTTAGTTGGAGCAGAAATTGTACCATTTGTATTAGGATCTTCTCGGGTTTTCGGCCAAGAAGGTCAACCCGTTGCTCTTGAAACCGTTTTTGGGTGGATTTTACAGGGTAAAACCACATGTGTTACTCCAAATACATCATTACTTAGTTGCCATGCTTCTTTAGAATCTCAAATCGATTTTACACTAAGAAAATTCTGGGAGATAAAGCAACCTCCAGTCGCTAATATTATATCTCCAGATGATTTGAAATGTGAAAATATATACAAACAATCTGTTTACCGAGAACAGTCTGGTAAGTTTGTTGTACCACTCCCTTTTAAACACTCAGATACTCAGTTTGGAGATACATACACTCAAGCATACCGACGTTTCAAATCACTGGAAAATCGATTATATAGAATATCCGAACTTCAAACTCTTTATTCAGACTTTATAAATGAGTATCATCAAAAAAATTATATTTCCGAAGTTCCGTCTTCAAATTATCAATCCTCTTCAGCCTACTATTTACCTCATCATTGTATTCTAAAGCCAGATAGCATTTCTACCAAAATTCGAGTAGTATTTGATGCTAGTGCCAAAGATACAAAGGGGATAAGCTCAAACGATACATTATATACTGGTCCGAAGCTTCATCAAGACTTATCGACTATTTTACATACTTTTCGTACATATCCAGTTGTATTCAGCTGTGATATTAAACAAATGTACTGTCAAATTTATATTAAGCCTGAACATAGAAAATATCAACGGTTTCTCTGGCGTTTTTCAAACCAAGACGCAATTAAGGAGTATACCCTTAATGTGATAACTTTCGGAGTCTCTTCAGCTCCATTTTTGGCTCTTAGAACATTAAAAGAGTTAGCTACTCTTGAACAAAAAAAATCATCCCTTAGCCTCGGAAGTACTGAAGGAGTCAATTTATGTTGATGATATTGTAAGTGGCGCAGATTCCGTCGAATCAGCCATAAATATTCAATCAGACCTAATTAAGCTTCTTAAAAAGGGAGGATTTGAATTAGGAAAATGGACAAGTAATCATCCTGAACTATTATCAGCTGTTCCTTTAACAGATGCTCAAATACCTCTTACTTTTGATAATGAAGGTCCTAGATTCGTAAAACTCCTCGGATTGCAATGGAATCCCAGGTCAGATGTTTTTTCTTATAAATTGACTTCTATTGAATCAAAATGTACGAAGCGTAGTATCCTGTCACAAACAGCTAGAATATTTGACCCATTGGGGTACATAGCACCCCTAGTGTTTATGGCCAAATATATCATTCAATTGCTTTGGTTATCGAGATTGGGATGGGATGATGAACCCTCTGATGACATTGTTGCACTTTGGGATCGATTTAAATATGAATTACCCAACATATCTCAAGTTCACTTACCAAGAATGCTTATTTCCAAGACAGTTATTCGACTAGAAATGCACTGTTTCTGCGACGCTAGCACGAAAGGGTATGGTTGTGTAATTTATTTCAGATATATCACCTCTGATAATCAGATTCAAACTCGCTTAATTTTTGCAAAATCTCGAGTAGCACCTCTTCGAGTAGTTTCATTACCCCGCTTGGAACTTTGTGCAGCATATCTGCTTACAGAGTTATTAAATTTTATTAATAATTCATATGCTAAGCATTTAACTTTTAACTCTGTGTACGCTTGGTCAGATTCGCAAGTTACTCTTGCGTGGCTTTCTTCTTCACCTCATCAGTGGAAAACGTTTGTAGCTAACAGAGTGGCCTTTATTCAAGAGACAATCTCTATGTCCTCTTGGAGATATGCTCCTTCTGAAATGAACCCGGCCGATTGTGTTTCTCGTGGTTTAAGTCCATTGCAATTACTCGAACACAAATTGTGGTGGCAGGGTCCCGATTTTCTTTTGATGGATCCAGAAAATTGGCCCAAACAACCTACGATTCTTGTAGACAAATTTCCTGAAATAACTCAGGAAGAAAGGAAAACGACTTTATGTATTTCAGTTGAAACTCCATCCGTTATTGGTGAATTACTCTCAAGATTTTCTTCTCTAAAAAAAAATTCAGCGAATACTCGCTTACGTTTTACGTTTTATTTCAATTATGCGAAAAAACGAACGCATTCATAAGAATATAAGTATAGATTTCTCTGAAATGGATACTGCATTTCAAATCATAATTAAAGACGTTCAAAAGGAATGTTTCAACAATATTATTCGCAATTGCGAACAAGATACTACCGTACCTAAACATTTCAGAAAATTAGCACTTTTCATAGATAAGCTAGGTATTCTCAGGGTGGGTGGTAGTTTGAGACAATCATCTCTTTCTTTCGACGCTATTTTGTTGCCTAAAACCCATCGGTTTACTGATCTCCTCATAGAACAGATTCATCGGGAAAATCTACATCCTGGTTTAAAAACGTTACAAAATTTAATACTACAACATTTTTGGATAATTTCTTCTCGTAATGCAATTTTTAAATGTATATCCAAATGTATAAAATGTTTTCGGTGTAAACCTCGATCTTACCTACCGTTTATGGCTGATCTTCCCTCGTTTCGGGTTTCCCAAATGAAAGCATTTTCTCAAGTTTCGCTTGATTATGCTGGACCGTTTTCAATTACGATGGGAAGATATCGAGGGGCAAAGGTATCTAAAGCATATATATGTTCATTTGTTTGTGGTGCAACCAAGGCTATTCACCTAGAACTTTCGTCAGACTTGTCCACTGATACGTTTCTTGCAAATTTTCGACGTTTTATAGCCCGTAGAGGCCGAGTGTCCGACATTTATTCAGACCAAGGCACTAATTTGAAAGGCGCTTACAATCAATTAACTTTTTTCGCTCAACAAGCCTCTGAGAAGCTTTCAATCAAATGGCATTTTAACCCACCTGGAGCACCTCATTTCAATGGACTTAGTGAAGCAGGTGTAAAATCAGTAAAAACGCACTTGTATCGAGTCATAGGGGACCAACTTATGACTTTCGAAGAGCTTTCTACACTTTTAACTCAAATTGAGGCACTCTTAAATTCACGGCCCTTAACGGCTATTAGCGAAGATCCCAACGATCTTGCACCCTTAACTCCAGGACATTTTCTGACCATGGAGCCCCTTTCATCCTTTCCGGAACCAGATTTATCTCATGTTCCAATTAACCGTTTATCACGATGGCAAATTTTACAAAAAATGCATATCGATTTTTGGAAACGCTGGAGCCAAGAATATTTGCATACGTTACAGCAGCGAAGTAAGTGGACTAAAGCAGTCCCAAATATAACACTAAATACATTGGTTCTAATAAAAGATGAACAAAGGTCTCCTCTAAATTGGTCTCTTGGACGTGTAGCGAAGTTACATCCCGGAAAAGATGGGATAATCAGAGTAGTAACATTAAAGACGCAAAACGGTACACTACAACGACCGGTTGTCAAGGTTTGCCCATTGCCAGGGCAATAACTTGATTAATCATTTACATTTTTTTTAATTTTTTTTTTTTTTAATTTAGTAGAATTCTTAATTGTTGTTTTTTATTATATGCTTAATTTAATTACAGCGGAAAAAACAAGCGTGTTTTTGGTGGGTGGAATGTTCAATACTCGATAATAATTTTAATTTCTGTTTCCCAAATTGAAAATGTATATGACATATTTGCTAGGACAGGCTGTATAGTGAATTTAGAAGTACTGCCACGGCGACGAATGAGTGAAACGGATTAATACTGACATCGATAGTGGACACGTCGATACAAAATTTAGTGACGGTCTACGACCTATTAGTTTTAATGATAAGACATTTTACGGGGTTTTCGCGCTGTGCATCACTCATCTAGACATCAAACAGAGAAAGGGCGCCCTTTATAAGTGAAGACCAGGAGAGTGGTAAGTACTGCTATTTTTTCTATACATCTGTCTTACAATCTACAGTCCATTTTTATACGTTTCCCAGAAACTCTGGTGTTTCATACGAGACACAAGGGTTATCCCCATGTGGAGCTTTTCCACATACACACACAGCAGCGTTTTTGCAATTGTTGGCCGCGTGGCCAAGGTTCTGGCATTGAAAACATCTTATTGGGGGAGGAATGTACGGTCTAACGGGTAATTTATAGTAAGCTGCTTTTATTTCACTTGGAAGTTTTGGCTCATTGAATGTCAAGACGTGTAGGGGGGTTTCTATCAGGGTATTGTTTTTCTTTGTCTTTAATCTTCTTTCATCTATCACACCTATTGGTTTTAGTTCTTCTTTAATTTCTTCGATGGTAGTGTTGAGAAAGTATCTACAGTAAACAACTCCTTTTGATTGGTTGAGGCTGGGATGAGGTAGAACTTCAATATTAAAATCGCCAAATTTGGTTACATCTAAGAGCCGTCTGGATTGAGCATTGCCTTTAGTTTGTACTAGGATGCCATCTTTAACTCTTCTTATATATTGTGTCTCACCAATTAGACTATATAAAGTTTTTGCTATCAGGAATGGGCTAACTTTATCAAAATTTACAGGGGAACCCTCTCCTGACATTTTTACAAGGAGGAACCGGGGCAAGTTCACCACCGTCACCTCGCTTGTCTGTGGATCTTTCTGTCTCTGTTTACCAGGAAGTTGAGTTCCTGGCAAATTATCCGCACTTGAGGTGGCGGATACACCGTTTTTTGTTTTTGTCTTGTCTTTATCCATCCCTTTGTTTTTCAGCGCTTCGTGTGGCAGGGGGCGGGTCGATATAGCTGGGAGCGGGTATACCCTCGGATGCAATCCGCAATCCTACCCCAGTTCCCCGGGGCCCAGCCACCGCTTAACCGGTTCCGGAATACACGGACGAACCAGCACTCGCCCGGAGCAATGCAGAAATCCGACTTCTGCATCCATGTCACACTTCTTGATCAGGGCCCGAAGGGGCTGGCTCCTGCCCCAGCGTCTTAGCCACACTTCGGCAGAGCAAGCTCACATCAGCTCCAATAGAGCACTCCCCGCGGGCCAAGACGCCGAGACGATCATAATTTCCTTGTTGTTGCCAGGTCGTCATCAAGGCTCCGCCCGTGGTTTCATTCCGGGGTTGTTAGTTCCCAGAACGAAAGTAGTTCTCCCTTCTCGCGTTTGCCTATCTGCTATTGATCCGCCACCGGGGGTTGGTTACCCGATCTTGGATCTCCAGAGATAGTTACCAGGGTCTGCCGACGTAGAGGTGCGAGTAGGAATTGGTAGGAGAGGCTGTTAGAGTCGCGTCACTACCCTTTAGACCCCTATAATTGTTATTATTGTTATTATTATACCTAAAATTTCTGTTATAATTGTTTTGATTGTCAAAATTTCTGTTATAATTGTTGTTATTTCCTGAATTATTGTTATAATTATTGTTTCTGTTGTTGTATCCATTGTTATAATTTCTATTGTTCATGTTATTTGTTCTATTATAATTTTGTTCATGATTATCTCTTCTACTATTTTGATTATTTGTATTGTTCTCATAATTACTGTTATTGTTGTTATTGTATTGATTGTTTCTATTAAAATTGTCATTATTGTTATTATATTGATTGTTTCTGTTAAAATTGTTACTACTATTATTTTTATTCCTATTATAATTATTATTATCCACTTTGTTTCTTTCTAATCTTTGCAAATAACTACTTAGTTGTTCTATCTTTTTATCATTCTGAATAGTAATCGTTTCAGTTATCTCACATTTAAAATGTCTAGATATAAACATTATGATTTCCTCCTCTGGTATGGGTGGGTCTAGGAATTTAGCATTCATGAATACTGTCATGGCATAATCATTCATGCTTTTTCCTCTTCCTGCCTCATATTTGCCTGAGTAGAGCTTTTCTCTTACTCTTGCTTGGGCACTATTTCCCCAGAAATATTTTATAAATTGCTCTTCAAAATCTTCAAAATTATTAAAATCATCTTCTTTACTTGTATACCATACTAATGCATGATTATCTAAGTTTTCTCTTATCATTTCCTTTATGTCTTCTTTATTTTGCATATTTTTTATTTTATTCTTTAGAGTTTTTATGAAAATCTTTGGGTGTATTTTCCCGTTGTCTCCTTCAAATTTATGGTCCCCTCTGTTTGCAATATATTTCTTTATTATCTTCGTCTCCATCACTCCATGTCTTACTTCTTGGAAATTCCTATCTCCTCTTTCGTCATGTTTTTCCTGTAAATAAAATAGCCTTTCTTCCATGTCTTCTAATTTTCTTGTCATATCCAGTGTTTCTTTTGATTGTTCTTCCTTGTAAATTCTACTTCCAGTCTACTCAATTTTTACTTTCATTACTTCAATCTCCTTTTGTATTTCCCTAATCTTCTTTTCTGTTTTCACCTCCTCTAGCTTTTGCTTCTCTTTACATGCTTCTTCAACATTCTGTTGAAATTCAGTCAAGGTTCTGTCCCATTTTCCCTCTAGATTTCCCATTCTTTCTTGGGTGTCTTGAAATCTCATTTTAATTTCCTTAACTCCTCTTTGAGTTTCTCCTTTGAAATCCTTTTCCTTCTCCTCTATTTCCTTGATTCTGTTGATCTGTAAATTTTCTATTTCCTTGATCCTTCCAATCACCTCTCCTCTTATTTCTTGTTTAGCGGATTTTAATTTATTTTCCATGTATGTGTTTGATTCCTCCAATTTCTTCTCAACATGTCCCAATTTTTCTTCCATTAATTTTATTATTAGGTCCTTAGTTTGTTTTATTTCTTCCTTATTCTGGTCCATCTTTATATTCATTTCTTGTTTTAATTCTTCCTTATTTTTAATCATATCTTCCCTAATATTATTTATTTCTCGATTTAAATTTCCATTAATATTATTCATATCTCCTTTGATATTTCCTTCCATTCTGTTCATATTTTCTATCATCATTTTTAACATACTCATTACGTCCGTTTTCTCTTTTGATTCTTGTTTGACCTCTTGTCCTGTTTCTTCTGACAATGGTACATCTTCTTCTTCCTGTCCTTGTTCTGCAATATCTCCCTCTGAATGTTCTCTCCCCTGTTCCAAGTATTGCACCTGAAAGTCTCCTCTGCCATTACTCCTTTCTTTTCTTTCTTCGTCAGATCTACTTTCAACTCCTACCTGCTTCCCGTCCCTTAATGTCATTTTACTTTCCATTTTATTTATTTAAATTTTTAAAGTCTTAATAATACAGTCAAAAATTATTATTTCAATGCTTTTTTATTATTATTTACAAAATTTTAATATTCGAGCCCCACGTTGCGGTGACATTTTATTGTGATTTGTTAGGTGTGTAATTAAATGTTTTATTCTAGTTTAGTTGATATTTATTGTTAGTTTTTATTTGCCCGGTATATTATGAAATTTTTAAAATAATTTGTAAAGTAATTATACCTTTACATGAAAGACTCCACAATCTCAAAGTAGGGTTCAAGTATTTGAAAGGAAACAATTTTAATTTCAAATATGAGCGCCAAAGTTGAATAAAATCCTTACATTTTAATAAAGAAATTTTGTTAATCAAAAAATATACTTGCTTTTATTATTTCTAAATAAATTCTAGAGACAATCCTGTCTACTTAATTTCGAACCTCTCCACGATTCATAGACGTCAGGTCAATACTGCTAACTGGTAAACATAGATGGAGCAATCACCAAGAAATGAAAAGTCTCAACAATATAATTTCAAATTGTTTTTCAGAGGGAAAAACTTCATTTATTGTTGTGAAAACAAATACATCATTCTTTTACAAATAACTTGTGAAAACAAACTATCTAGGATGGTCATTCATTCAAACAAACCATACACTCAGGTGAAATATTATTTCTATGTGCGATTACAAAATAGGCAACATTTTATACAAATTTGAAAACACTAATTCTGGTACACATTGTCTATGTAACAAGATGGCGATAATTATGGTGATGAAAACGTATGAATTATCAAAGTTCAATTCTTAGCACAAAACCGGTAAGTTTATTTAACCTTTCTATATATATATATATATATATATATATATATATATATATATATATATATATATATATAATAGTTTTAAATACCTGTTCACTGTATCGTTCTAGTACATTTCAATGATTGGTTTTTTCATTTTATTTTCGGTTACCTTCTGGAAAACCGAATAATCCGTCTAGCCTGGACAAAAGGTATAATCGATGCCACATTCCATCCATATCAAAACATTCTTGATGAATCATCCCATAATCCAGTACTTTCTGAAGAGTATTGTGGAGACAGTTTCCACAATACAATATTTCACTTGGTTATATTGATGAATATTATGGTCAGTACATTATTATATTTACCATTTTTCTTGTTAAATTATGTTTATCTACTTGATTAATTACATTACTGAGTTGCTTTTAAGGATAATGTATTTATTTCTATAATTACCAATACAAATTGTTGTTATTCAAAAAGTTTAAATAATTTTTCTCAAAAATTTTTCTTCTTCAACATTCACAGCTACCAAAAAAAGCTACCTAGTGAATAGTGTACATTATCAACAAATTGTTTTTATTCAATTTTTTTAATTATTATTCTGCTTGTCGCTGATGAAATTATTTCAAGTGTATTCCACCAATCACAATTGGCTATAAAAATTCTTATTGAAAAGTTTCACTTCAAGTTGTAGATCGTCCATCTATCCTTTTAAAACATTCTAATTTAAGTTTTTAAATCATTGAAACCCATATATTATTACCTTTAAATTGTATTCCAAAATATTTTTTTTAAATGACAGTTCTTAATTTCAATAATATCTATACGGAATGAGAATTCATTTCACAAATGTCATGCTCTATGAAATTAATGTTATTATTTGACTTCCTACCTTGACATGTATTAAATAATTACATAATCTTATCAGAAAACTTCTTTCAATATCTAATATTTACTTTTTTAAGACAAATCATAGTATTATTTTACTTTTACAATGAGAAAAATGGATTGTTATTATTCATATGGAACAACGTTCAAAAATTCTCTCTCTCAAATATTAAAATCATGTTATTTTATTCCACATATGTATTTATGAAGCGTATTTAAAATTTCCTCCACAATTCTACAGCTTGACTCTTGTCTACTTTCTCTATTTAATAGTGAATAGTACAGATTGTCTCCATTTCAAACGATTTTTTTTAAAAAAATTCAAATTCTAAAATTTTGTACTTTTATTCCATAATTTAGTATACAGAGTGTTGCAGGTTTCTCTCTGTGTTAATATATATATTATATATATATATATATATATATATATATATATATATATATATATATATATAAATATATATATATATATATAAATATATATATATATATATATATAAATAAATATCCTCTATCTAAATTCTAAAGAAAACATTGAAATAAAGAAAATATGCATATTTGGATGTAATACTAGTGATACACACTGTATTATCAATAATTTGAAAGGTTCAATATACCAATAAAATTTGACATTTCAATTTCATATGACATTACTGCAGAATAGACTTAATGACAGATAGATTTTAAAACGATTTGAAAAACCAGAATACAGATGTCTCTATTAGCAGAATGGCACTCTCTCTTGGTATATAAAAACGTAAATTTGTATTTAAAAAAAAATTCTTGGTAACCAAAGGAGAAGAGAGTTATTTATGGAAACAGTTTTAGTGAATTGATTCATAACATCGCGAGAGACAACATCGAAATAAGAGTTGTCTCAGAATTTTTTAAATAGAGTTGAATTTTAATATCTCGAGAGACAACATCGGAATAAGAGTTGTCTCAAATTTAATTGAGAATATCAGAATAATTTGTAGCAATATTATCAAATTAACACAAATTGCCTTTGAAAGCCAGTGCGTGTATTATTCTCAGAGAATTACAGCGGTAAAGTGCGAGTGTTGTTCCAGTTTCTAAATAAGTCATTTAGAAAATTGTTCCAGATATTCTAAAACGTTTTTAGAATACAAACAAGTCTATCTGTATCCAGTTTGGTGAGTCCAGTCCATATTATATATTATTTCTCGAGAATTAATAGGCCTTTATTAAAAAAATATTTCGAAAGTAGATGCATCTGATGAATTAAATATTTTATCAAATTATAGTAACATTATTGATATATCATTCTACGTAAACTCAAGACAAATTTTGATAATGACAATTTACAAGGAAATTGGGGAATGTTACATTGACATATAAGTCATTTTGGACTTTTAGTTAAAGTATTTAGATAAGAATTTCTAATTGTTTATAATAATCAGGTTTTGATAGAAAATTCTATTTTTGCGTATTCGTTTATGACATTTTTTGAAAAGTTTTAATTTTTGTAAGTGTTTATCTGATAATATAATATATAAATTTGAATTCTAATCACCTTTTTGGCTCTCTTTTCATAATCATTCTCATTACATTTGATAATTTCATCCTATACAAAATTTAGTACAAGAAGTGACATTTGGTTTAATTTCTGACAGTAATTTCATATGTGTCATAAGATAATTTAATTGTCTTATAGTGTATTGGAAAAACAGTTACTTTCGATTTGAATAGTATAATACGTGATTTGGAAAATTATTTGGAAATTTATAAATTTTGAATTATTCTTTGAAACCTTTGATCCCTCTCTGAGAAAAGAGTGAGTTGATTGATATTGTGTATAAATTTATCTTACAGGATATAAAATTTAATATTTATTCAGTCGAGCATATCAATTTGACAACTGCTGTCATTAAAAATTTTATCGGTTATATTTAGCTAAAGGTGTTTTCATATTAGTGTAGTTACAGCTACAAATAAATTTAACGATAAAACAATATAGAATATAATATATTATAATTAAAAACATAGTCGAGAGATATACTATAATTTGTCACCCGAACGTGGGGCAAATATTAGAATAGAACATTGAATATATTATAATATATATATATATATATATATATATATATATATATATATATATATATATATATATATATATATATATATATACAGGGTGTCCCGGGACTAATGGGAAAAAAGTCAGGAGCGTATAATCTGAGCTAAAATAATGTTAGTACTTCAAATAAACTTTTACTATGCAGGTCCTCGTTTTCGAGTTATAGGCCTCCAAAGTTTTAATTTTGAATTTGGTTTTTATTTGTATTTTTTGTACTAGTTATTTGATCTTTATAAAATTTACGGCAAAGCTATAATGTATGTGTATGTTTATTTTGGTAAGGTAAACTGATTTACAGTAGTGCATTGAAGCCAGGGACGGACTACTCGCTATGATTAGTGATCCAAAAATTTTGCAGGTATGGCACACCCTGTATGAAATTATCGAAATTCACTTCCCCACACATTAAGCTAATGAAAAGGTACTCTTGTTGGAATTCGATAAAATAAGCCGTATGGCTAATATTTACAGTTTTATTAATGCACTACGTACCAGTTTACGCATTCACCATTTTTATAAGTACACAACGAGGTAAAACTAACTTTTAATAGATGTCCAAAATTTACCTAGAGTACTACAAAAAAATAATTTAACGATAGCAGAAGATGAAAAACATTAACGACTTATTAATTGGAAAGTTGGTAAAAACTTTTTATAAGTGTTTTTACCGTTTATCAAGTTACCATAGGATTAGTTGTCAAACGTTGTGTAGAATAGTTCGTAGTCAGTACTTGTCAATAATTCATAAGTCCTTAATTTAACAGTTACAATAGCAGAATTCGCGTTTATTGAGTACGCAGATAAACATCTAATGTATGGACTGGCTTCTCGAAACTGTTTAGAGGCCAAAAGGCTTTATGAAGAACATTTTGCAAACAGAGCATTGCCAGACAGACGAATGTTTGGGCGTATTGATCTCAGGTTACGAGAAACAGGTATGAATAAGTAAATGTAATTTTCCATGTATAAAAAACAAAATTTTAAATTTTAGGAAGACTTTCGCCAGAAAAAGCTGGAGAAGGTCCAGTACGAAGCATACGTACTGTGGCAGTTGAACAAGACTTGTTGCAGTTGATAATGAACCATCGAGTTTTAGAAAATTATCAAGAGAACATAACGTCTCGAAATCAGTTGTTCATCGCATCCTAAAAGAACAGCTGTTATATCCTTTTCACATGAAAAAAGTACACAGTATGACAGTGGCTGATTATCCTGCTCGACTTGAGTATAGCCAGTGGTTTCTGCGACAACAACAAGCAGACAATACATTTATTAGTAACGTTCTCTTTACGAACTAATCCAGTTTCACCAGAGATGGAATCATAAATTCTCATAATATGCATTTATGGGATGATGTGAATCCACATGGCATTATCCAAATTAGGATCCAGCATAGATTCATGGTTAATGTTTGGCAGGAATAGTTGGCAATAATTTGATACAGCCATACTTCATTGACGGTACTTTGACCGGTCAGAGATATTTGGAGTTTTTTGCAAAATGAGTTATGGAACCTGTTTGTTGATGTGCTACTACAAACTCGTAGGAATTTATGGTTCATGCATGATGGGACCCCTCCTCAAGTCAGTTTAGATGTACGACAGCATTTACACACAAGGCTTCCTAATAGATGGATTGGTCGTGGAGGCCCTTTTCAATGGCCACCGCGATCAGGAGACGTTAATCCTATGGATTTCTTTCTCTAGGGTTATCTCAAAAGTAAGGTATACGCAACACCTGTGCAAACAAGGCAAGATTTAATAGACAGAATTGTATTACACTGCAATGTTATTAGAAATAGTGTGAAATTGCTCTTTCAAGTGCAAAGAAACAACCTTCGTAGACTTAGAATGTGCGTGGAAGTAGGAGGAGCTCATATTGAACATTTATTAGAATAACGTTAGTTTTTGTTGTTGTTTAGGAATTAGTTTCAGTCTAATGTTTTATAACTTGTGTTTTTTGAGGTTTTCTTAATGGTTTAATATTGTTATGTTCGTGATTTTGATTGAAAGCAAGTAAATTCTGGACATCGTATTAATAAGTTAGTTAGGTAGATTTGTACGTAGTGCATTAATAAAACTGTAAATATTAGCCAAACGGCTTATTTTATCGAATTCCAACAAGAGTACCTTTTCGTTAGCTTAATGTGTGGGGAAGTGAATTTCGATAATTTCATACAGGGTGTGCCATACCTGCAAAATTTTTGGATCACTAACCATTGCGAGTAGTCCGTCCCTGGCTTCAATGCACTACTGTAAATCTATTTACCTTACCAAAATAAACATACACTTACATTATAGCTTTGCCGTAAATTCTATGAAGATCAAATAACTAGTACAAAAAACAAAAATAAAAACCAAATTCAAAATTAAAACTTTGGAGGCCTATAACTCGAAAACGAGGGCCTGCATAGTAAAAGTTTATATGGAGTACTAACATTATTTTGGCTCATATTATACTCTCCTGACTTTTTTCCCATTAGTCCCGGGACACCCTGTATATATATTTGTATGTATATATATATATATATATATATATATATAACAAGATGTACGAATAGTGCGTGACATATGAACAATAAGCAACGAATAGATTAGTGGGTATTGCACGCAAATAGAAGAAGGGGCTACTGAAAAGAGTGGTAACCGCAGACATGCATGTTTCTAGCTCATTAGCCGTCATCGGTACGGTACAATCAAGAAAAGATGTGGAACATGAGAGCAAAGGTGTTGAATGAAACATGAGAAAATATAACAGAATTCAGCAGGATAGTCAAACACAACATTTGTGTCAGTAATATTAGAAGATCTCGAATATTCGAGACAACAACCAACATAGTAGCCCCTTCTTCTATTTGCGTGCAATACCCACTAATCTATTCGTTGCTTATTGTTCATATGTCACGCACTATTCGTACATCTTGTTATTATTTCATTAATCTGGGTCGGAAGTTTCAGACGGGAGTGTTATATGCACCTCCGTGTCTATGTTGGTTGTTGTCTCGAATATTCGAGATCTTCTAATATTACTGACACAAATGTTGTGTTTGACTGCTGAATTCTGTTATATTTTCTCATGTTTCATCCAACACCTTTGCTCTCATGTTTCTCATGTCTGCGGTTACCACTCTTTTCAGTAGCCCCTTCTTCTATTTGCGTGCAATACCCACTAATCTATTCGTTGCTTATTATATATATATATATATATATATATATATATATATATATAATGTATCAAGAAGGTAGTCTCGACGGCTAGTTAGAAAACAAAACTTATGATTCTTGGGGATTCCGTCTATAGGTGATAATTAAAACTCTTTTTCACTACCCATCGTTTCGAAAATGTTTATTTTCTTTATCAAGGGATAAAATATAATTTTGGATAATTCACTGTTATAGTTAAACAAAATTAGTACTTACTGCAAGGTGAGTTATGTTTTTAAAACTTTATAAACCATGAGTTAACATTAGGTATGTTATAATACATTATATTTTAATTTTGAAAATCTAGCAGAAATTTCAACGTACAAGAAAAATCGTGAGTTTTGTCAAATCATTTTTTGTCATATTTCTTGTCAATTTTAATAATAAAGAATAATAACACACCTCAATTTCAATAGTTCAAATGACAACATTTTAACGTTTATTGACACACCTCAACACCTGCACTAAAAGTTGTTGGATGGTCGCTTACTTTTATTCGATAAAAACAGTGGTCGGTTTTTCTTGTACGTTGAAATTTCTGCTAGATTTTCAAAATTAAAATATAATGTGTTATACCATACCTAATGTTAACTCATGGTTTATAAAGTTTCAAAGGCATAATTTATCTTACTAATTTGGTCCACAGTATATGCATTTTATTATAACTATGATATTTCTGCTAATCTCATACATGTATTTTGCAAGTTTCCTTATACATTATGTGGATCATCGATAAAAGACAATTTCTTGAGAAGACCCTGTATTTCAATTTTTATATTCATGAATAATGGTTATTCTGTTATTGTCGGAATATTTCACAATGGGAACTACTTGTAACAGTAAAATTGTTAATATACGAGTACATAAAAATAGTTTATCTCATACAGCAATATTGTTAAAATTAAACCAATAATAAATATTTCGATATAGATATAATATTTTGAAAATTTTGCTAACACAGTATTACAAATACCTATATAGTTATTCAATTCAGAAATTCAACTTACAATGATATAAATATTCACACATTTTGTATAATTATACTATATTATATGGCTAGAAATTGATGTTATCAGAAATACAAGTAATTATCGGAGAGTTAAACGTCACAAAATCATGATTTGATTTCAATAACTTTAAAGCTGGTTTAAATATTTCCAATGGTCTCATTTGAAAGTGGTATCATTATATATCAGACTGAGACTCAAATATCTGGGTCTAGGGCTGCACAAAGGAGTTCAGAAGAGAGACAAGAGGAATAGACATTGCGCTCTATTCTAACCTTATTTTAGTACAAAACAGGATTAATAAGACATTTTTGGAATGGAAATTTTTTAATGAATTCATTGAGAACATTAGTTTCGAAGAATAAGTATGTTAGGAAAAGTTCTAATAAAATAATTTTGGAAATTTTTAAACAATCAAATTACTGACAGTTGCCTAGGAGATAATTAGTTTTCGGCTAATGAGAAGGCAGGATGATGAAAAAAGAAGGTTGTTTATTTTCAAAATGAGGGTGAACGTCAACCAAAATCAAGTCCAGGAAATATTTAACAAAATTGGTGGGAAAAGCCTGTCCATTATAAGAAAAAAGTATATCTACTTACCAGAAGTAATTCTCTACTATTACAATACATAAAGTGATATTTTTAAGTTCCAACATTAATCTTGGAAAGTGAGAGCATTCCAACAGAGGAGCAATATTATTTTATTCTTTACCAGTGCCCAGTGTATGGTAAAAGAATAATTAATGCAAGGCTGATAAGTTCAACGTCCTGGTTCTGAGGTATTTATTTTTATCAATAGCAAATTTTTTATCGATTATATGTTCCCAATGAAATATTTTTCCAAAGTAAAAACCTAGTGATTGTCCCAAGTATAGCAAAATCTGAAAAAGAGGTACGATTCAAGACAGAATAATCTCCATTCCAAAAATCTCAAGTATGACCATCATATGTATTTCGATTGTGTTTTTTTATACAGCATCTAATAATGATTTTGATTATAAACTAATTATTTGAATTCATCACATACAATCTTAAACAAACTTGAAAACCAAACTCTGTGTCAAAAGATTGTGGTTAGTGTCTTATTCTCACCATAGATAAAGGATATGTTAGGTTGGGTTGATTTTCAATATTCTCACTTAAGAGTTTGAAGATTTATTGACGGAACGGAGATTACTAAATTCTAGAGGTGGAGACTCACCAGAAATACGCAGAAGTTACAATTTAACAGTTCAATTTAAATATATTCTTTTCAAAGTAACCCGGATCCTACATTCGTGTAGCCTGAGATATTTATAATAAAAACAATTATCCACATAATTAATATTTCCGACTGAGCTGAATTAATTGAATATATATTTTTTTATTATAATTCAGATTCGACAATCTTTATTGATGGTTCAATTAAGATTACTGACAATAACATAATAGGATATCTACGGGGTGTGTGAGAGAGAGTGGTTGAGAGTGTTTATTCAATTATTAGTTGCAAATGTAATTACAATAAATTGTTTCATATTGGAAGGTTAGTGTTTTATTCATATTGGTAAGTTCAGAATTCAAATCTATAAGCCGGGAAACCATCACGTAAGACCAGGCAATATAAATAAATATTATATAAATTTGAAAAATAAAAATTACAGAATTGTATATATATATATATATATATATATATATATAATTTGAAGAAAGATATTTGCCAACTTATTTGTAATGGATATTTTTGTGGGGATGTGGCAATAAGACTCCAGAGTAAATTCTTTCGAATATTTATTCCCGAGCTTTCGAATGATTTTCATTCATTATCAAGGGATAAAATCTATAGCGAATTTTGGAATAGTTGTAAATTTTTATAATAAATTCTTTTAAACATAAATCAATGAGAAACTCAAAAAACAATATGACAATTCAAAAGGTTCACGGCGGGGGGGGGGCTATATGCGCCTCCGTGTCGATGTTGGTTGTTGTACTGAAAACTCGGGATCTTCCAATTGAAGACACAAATGAGCGTTTGGTTTCCCTGCTGAAATCCGTTATTTTGTGGTTTCCCATGTTTCGATTAACATCTTTGCTCCCCAATTTCACATCCTTATTTGGTTATGCCGTACTGAAGAGGCAAAATGAGCCAGAAACATGCATGTCCACGGTTACCACTCTATTTCAGTAGCCCTTATTTTGCGTGAATTACCCATGAATCTCTTTGTTGTTGTTGTTAACATATCACGCGATATTCCTACATCTCCTTTGTTATTTACTATGGGTCGGAATGTTCATGGCGGGGGGCTATATGCGCCTCCGTGTCTATGTTGGTTGTTGTCCTGAAAACTCGGGATCTTCCAATTGAAGACAAAAATGAGCGTTTGGTTTCCCTACTGAAATCCGTTATTTTGTGTTTTCCCATGTTTCGATTAACATTTTTGCCCCCAAATTTCACATCATTATTTGGTTATGCCGTGCTGAAGAGGCAAAATGAGCCAGAAACATGCATGTCTACGGTTACCACTCTATTTCAGTAGCCCTTATTTTGCGTGAATTACCCATGAATCTCTTTGTTATTGTTGTTAACATATCACGCGATATTCCTACATCTTCTTTGTTATTTACTATGGGTCGGCAGGTTCATGGCGGGGGTCTATATGCGCCTCCGTGTCGATGTTGGTTGTTGTCCTGAAAACTCGGGATCTTCCAATTGAAGACACAAATGAGCGTTTGGTTTCCCTGCTGAAATCCGTTATTTTGTGTTTTCCCATGTTTCGATTAACATCTTTGCTCCCAAATTTCACATCCTTATTTGGTTATGCCGTGCTGAAGAGGCAAATGAGCCAGAAACATGCATGTCCACGGTTACCACTCTATTTCAGTAGCCCTTATTTTGCGTGAATTACCCATGAATCTCTTTGTTGTTGTTGTTAACATATCACGCGATATTCCTACATCTTATTTGTCATTTACTATGGGTTGGAAGGTTCTTGGCGGGGGGGCTATATGCGCCTCCGTGTCGATGTTGGTTGTTGTCCTGAAAACTCGGGATCTTCCAATTGAAGACACAAATGAGCGTTTCGTTTCCCTGCTGAAATCCGTTATTCTGTGTTTTCCCATGTTTCGGTAGCCCTTATTCTGCGTGAATTACCCATGAATCTCTTTGTTTTATATATATATATATATATATATATATATAAATATATATATAAATATATATATATATATATATATATATATATATAGATATATATAGATATATTGTAATATGTCGTTATATTTCAAACTTGTAATATGTTGTCGCAGCGACAATTATTGTACATGCAACTTAAGTACGTATTCTATTTCAATTTTGACAGTGATGTCAGAAAAATATGCCCGGCGCCAATAAATATCAATCTAAAGATGAATTTATATACAATCGACCTATTACTCCTATCTCAGGGTGAGATCAAACTTGTTCAAAATTAATTCTTCAAATTTATTTGTTTTTTAACGTATTTCGAAATTAAATGTTTCACTATCATCAAACTCTCGAATAACTGTTAATTCAATATAATAAAAGGCCTTTTAATTATTTTATGACATTTACTATTTTACTGTCACCAAAAAATCAACCAAATGTCACTGATTAAATTGAAAATTCTATGAATGTAAAATGATGAGTTCAGTTAGATTGGATACTAAATGAATACTACCGTGAGTTAGAATCAAAATTATATATTATACTATCAGATACGCAAATTCAACAAAATTATTATTCCCAAAAAATACCATAAAAGAACAACAGTCGTAATCTCTACAAAAACTTAAAATTAGAATACAACTATGCTAGAATTCAACCTAATTAATTATTATTATCAAAACGTTCAACTTGTGTAATTTACAATTGACGTGTATCAATGTCAAATAACGAAATTTCTGCTCAAACTTTCTATTCACTTGTTGTTAAAACTGATATATGTATCGATAATTTTGGTATATTTCAAAATTTCTTATATAGATGCATCTAAATTTTCAACTGTATTCAAAGAGGCCTGATATTTCTCGAGAAATAAATCAAAAACTGGAGTGGACTCACCAAATGGATCAGGAAAACTCGTACGAATTCTAAACGTATTTAGAATTCTGCAAACTTTCTAAATATATACAATTTAGAAAACTGGAACCACATACACTTTTTATGATGCAATTCTTATCCACGCACTGGCTTTATCACATGGGTTATTTATCTGATTGTATGATATACAATTTATACAATCTACCAAAAAATTGAGACAACTCTAATTCTGATGTTGTCTCTTCAAAGGATAAAAAACTACTGAATAGATTTTAATTAAATAAATAATCCTCCTTTCCATTGGTTACCGATTTTTCTTGTTTTTCGAAAAAATTACTAATCTATCATTTTCAATAACCGAGTGAGATTTTGAAATTCTTTTATTACATTTGTAATGTTGCTAGCAGAGACCTCTATATTTTGCAATTTCAAATATTTTCTCCAAATCCTATTATGTTCTATCTATCATTAGATATATCCTACACAAATGTCAGCGAAATTTTGAAATGTCATGTTTGATATTTCTACTGAATCTGTCAAAATTCAATAATTTACATATAGTACAGTGTATATCGAAAGTATGGCAGCCAAAATTAAATAAATGCACTTATGTTTTACTTATTCTTTAAATTTCAAATAGAGGATCTGTATTAAATCCCCCTAATAACAGAATGATAAATCGATTATTGTATATTATTATAATTTCATCTTTAAAATTTCCAACTATTATCCTATTATTTCAGTATACTAGTACTGTTCTGAAAATGATTATTAACTAATAAAAAAATCTTAATTTTAATCAAATTAAACTATTGTTACTAATTCCATAAAACTCATTAACTCTATTATCTCTATCTTAAAATTTCACGTAACATACTGTTATTTGTTATTCTAAAATTTCCTATATACATGTTGATGAATTTTTTTATGATCTCAAATGTTTCCAACTCTGTTCTACTCTGTCTAAACCATTTATATGTTACAGGACATGATTTTGTTTCAACATTTCTCATTATTCTTCACTTTGATTATCCATATTTTCCTTGAGCAACCCTCGGTTCCTTCGACATTCTTCTCTCATACATCTTTAATAATTCATTTATAAATTTATAATATTCTTCATTACAGTCTGTCCAATTACCATTATTTTTCACATCTTCTATTCATTTTATCTCACGAACATAATTATTAGCCATTCAAATTTCTTTTTCAATCAATCCTTCATATTTCATTATCAAACTCTTCACTTTCTCTTCATATACCATATTTCCACTCATTAATTCCAATTCTTCCATAATTCCATTCCTCTTTATATTCCGTAACTTCCTATTATCCTCTTCAATTGCCAATACTTCCATATTAACCTCCTCAAATTCAATTATTTTACCATTTAATTCTATATATCTCTTCAAAATCAATTATTTCCTTATATTTCATCAATTCATCAATAACTATGTCTGTTTCTAACTTCTTTATCAACTATGCTTACATATGCACTTCGTTCTCATCCTTTAATTCAATCTTTTTTATCATAGATTTGCTTAGCTCATATAACTTCTTTCCATTTGCTCCTTTAAATGTAATTATTTCCTCTTGTCCATCTATTTTGTCGCTTAATTTCATTTCTATTTTCATTATCATTTCTTCCATCAAAGTTTCTAAAATCTCTTCTATTCTCAAAATACTTATTGTTATCAATTTTACCTCCATTTCCATATATTCGTTTTTCATTTCTGTAACTTCTATTTTCATTTCTGTAACTTCTATTTTCATTTCCATAATTCGTATCAACATGTCTATCAATTCTTCTATTATCAAACCTTGTTTTTATAATTTCCATTCACATATATTTTTAAATATTACTTGTTAATCATAAACCTTTTATTTACATATCGTTTTTATATCCATCCCTTACCGTGTACAATTCCCTTTCGTTTTCTGGATTTCGTTTTTAAAATCCTGTCATATAATTCAATTTTATTTTCTTTTCCTTAACTTCGTCTCATTCTCTTCTCTTATTGTTTGTTTCTCTATGTGTTTCTGTAATTCGATTAAATTTTCCACTATATCCTTTTTTAAAACATCGTGACATATTCGTTTCCTGGATTTCTTTAAATTTTCCACTATGTTCTTTTTAACTTCATTGCCCCATATCTCATTATCATCATCATATATTCTTGTTCCTAATTCCCTCATATTATTGTTTCTTCTTTTTATTATTTTATTTCCCATAATACTCTCACTCCCTATCATTTCATTTTAGATTGTCCTATTAAACATCCTTGGATCAATTATCCTTATATTTCTGCTAAGTTTTACTCTCATTTCGAAATTTTCTGCATAAATTATTCTTTCTATATTTTGTCTTATGGTTTCTTACATTTCTTCCTTACTTTCTTGTAGTATCTTATTCATTTCCTCTAACTCCCAATTAAGTTTTATCCCCCTATTATTATTATTATTATTTCTTTTACCATATGTCACTATCCGTTTTACCATATTAACATATGGGTCTTTTATTTTCCAATAAATCTCTCTTTCATATATTTTCATAGCTTCTTCACTTCCTGGATTCAGTAAATCGCTATCTATCATTTCATCTTTGGTTTGTCTTTGTACTTTTATAGACTGTATTTCATCAATTTTCTTCTCAACTTCTTTAATCTCCACTAAACTTTGAATTTTTACTTCGTTAATTTCCTTTTTCATTTTATTACATATTTTCTGCTCTATAGTATCGTCCTTTATATTTATATTGTCATTCATATCTACATCCATCTTGTCCTGCCCCTTTATTTCTTGTATCCTGCTATCCATGTTATCCAACATATCATCCGTCTTTTCAACAATGTCCCCCCTACTACGTATACTTTTTTTACCATCATGTCCGATTTCATATCTTCACTAAATTTATTATTCCATTTCTTCATACCTTCCCTGATTTTCTTAATCTCCTTCAAATTCTCAATTTTTCCTTCTTCTATTTTCTTTTCCAGTCTGTCCATGTTTCTAGTGATATTGTTAATATCCCCCTTAATCTCCTCCTTCATCGTATCAATCTTTTCATTTAAATATCCACTCATATTATTCATATCTTGACGCATACTAATCATATTCTCATTTTGTCTGTCCAATTTTCCATTTAAATCTCCACTCATGTTATTCATATTCGCATTTTGCTTGTCCATTTTTCCATTCATATCTCCCCTCATATTCTTTATATCTCCCTTCATTCTTTATATATCCCCTCATATTCTTTATGCTATCGTTTAAACTGATCACAAGTTGCCATATCTGCTCATCTCCCTCTTTTGTTCTTCCATTTTTGATGTCATGCTTCTTTCCATCGTAGATATTTAAATTTTTTATAATATTCGCATTAAATTTCTATTTTTTTTATAGTTATATGCAAAATTTTAATCGCCCCACGTTTTGGGTGCCAAATTGTAATATTTTTAATCCTTTAAATATTCAATATTTTTTAATTGTAACTGCCCTATGCTGTGGAGACAACTTATAATATGTTGTCGCAGCAACAATTATTGTACATGCAACATAAGTACGTATTCTATTTCAATTTTGACAGTGGTTGTCAAAAAAATATGCCCGGCGCCAATAAATATCAATCTAAAGATGAATTTATATACAATCGACCTATTACTCCTCTCTCAGGGTGAGATCAAAGTTGTTCAAAATTAATTCTTCAAATTTATTTGTTTTTCAACATATTTCGAAATTAAATGTTTCACTATCATCAAACTCTCGAATAACTGTTAATTCAATATAATAAAAGGCCTTTTAATTATTTTATGACATTTACTATTTTACTGTCACCAAAAAATCAACCAAATGTCACTGATTAAATTGAAAATTCTATGAATGTAAAATGATGAGTTCAGTTAGATTGGATACTAAATGAATACTACCGTGAGTTAGAATCAAAATTATATATTATACTATCAGATACGCAAATTCAACAAAATTATTATTCCCAAAAAATACCATAAAAGAACAACAGTCGTAATCTCTACAAAAACCTAAAATTAGAATACAACTATGCTAGAATTTAATCTAATTAATTATTATTATCAAAACGTTCAACTTGTATAATTTACACTTGACGTGTATCAATGTCAAATAACGAAATTTCTGCTCAAATTGTCTATTCACTTAATGTTAAAACTGATATATGTATCAATAATTTTGGTATATTTCAAAATTTCTTATATAGATGCATCTAAATTTTCAACTGTATTTGGAAAGGCCTGATATTTTTCGAGAAATAAAATAAAAACTGGAGTGGACTACTAATTCTAAACGTATTTAGAATTCTGGAAACTTTCTAAATATATACAATTTAGAAAACTGGAACCACATACACTATTTACGATGCAATTCTTATCCACGCACTGGCTTTATCATATGGGTTATTTATCTGATTGTATGATATACAATTTATACAATCTACAAAAAAATTGAGACAACTCTAATTCTGATGTTGTCTCTTCAAAGGATAAAAAACTACTGACTAGATTTTAATAACATAAATAATCCTCCTTTCCGTTGGTTCCCGATTTTTCTTGTTTTTAAAAAAATTACTAATCTATAATTTTCAATAACCAAGAGATATTTTGAAATTCTTTTATTACATTTGTAATGTTGCTAGCAGAGACCTCTATATTTTGCAATTTCAAATATTCTCTCCAAATCATATTATGTTCTATCTATCATTAGATATATTCTACACAAATGTCATCGAAATTATGAAATGTCATGTTTGATATTTCCACTGAATCTTTCAAAATTCAATAATTTACATATAGTACAGTGTGTATCGAAAGTATGGCAGCCAAAATTAAATAAATTTCCCTATGTTTTACTTATTCTTTAAATTTCAAAAAGAGGATCTGTATTATTATATATTAATAGAGTTCATCTATTTAAAAATTGAAAGAAACATTAAAATAAGGAAAATCATTTATATGTGTGTGCAATACTTTCGATACACACTGTATTATATGTATAATCAATAATTTTGAAAGATTCAGTATACAAATCAAATTTGACATTTTAATTTCTGATGACGTTTATGCAGAATATATCTAATGATAGATAGATTATATTATGATTTGGAAAATATATTTGAAATTTTAACTGGTAGCAGAATTACAATGGTAATAAAAGAATTCAAATCTCTCTTTGTTATATGGAATAAATTAGTATTTTTTTGAAAAAAAGGAATTTTTCGTAACCACAGGAGAAGAGATTTATTTATTTGAACAAAGTTTAAGCAGTTGAATTTGAAACCCCCACGAGACAACATCGTAATAGGAGTTGTCTCCAATTTTTTGAGAATTTCATAGAAATCGTATAACTATACAATCAGATCATAAAGCCATACATTATAAAGCCAGTGCGTGTATAATTCGTAGAAGAATTGCAACGTATCAAGTGTAAGTGGTTCCAGTTTCTAAATAATATATTTAGAAAGTTTCGCAGAATTCTGAATACATTTAGAATACGTACGAATTTTCCTGTCCTATTTGGTGAGTCCACTCCAGTTTAAAATTATTTCTCAAGAATTAACAGGCCTTTTTAAATACATTTCGAAAATAGATGCATCCATTTCATAATTTGAGCTAAACCAAATTAACGTTACACATATAAGATTTTACAACAAGTGAAAAATTTTTGAATAGACAATTGGAACGAAAAATTGCGTTATTTGACATTGATACACGTCAAGTGTATATTAGAGTTGAACTTTTGATTAAAAATTTTAATTAGTTGATTTATAGAATAGGTTGTACCAATATTGAGGTTGGTAGATAGTATTATCTATGTTTCGTTTATAATATTTTTGGGAAACAATAAATACTTTAGTAATTTTGTTATCTGATCGTATAATATATAATTTTGATTCCAACTCACTGTGGTATTCATTCAGTATCTACTTTCATCGTATTAAACATTTTGCATGCTATAGAAATTTTGATCTAATCAGTGACATTTGATTAATTTCCAGTGACAGTAAAATTGTAAATATCATAAAATAATTCAAGTGCCTTTTATTATATTGAATAAACAGTTACTCGAGATTCTGAATATAGAGTAGAGTATTTGATTTGGATAATACTTGAAAATTATAAAATTTGAATTATAATTATTTAAAATTTTTTGATCCCACCCTGAGACAAGAGTGATTAAGTCAATTGTGAATTAATTGATCTCTCAAAATACAGAAATACATACTTATCTTAGCCGGGCATTGTCTGACAACTACTGTCAAGAGTAAATTAGGTTACATACGCTGCTAAAGGTGTGTCGCTACAATCACAAATTGTAAAAACGTCGACTAATAATATTTTATATTGTTATATTCATATATCAACCACAATATAACTATTAATTAGATTGAATATATAATAATTTGACTCAGCAACGTGGGGCGATTAGAAATTAGCACATCATCATTAGAAATATTGAAATTTATTGCCATTATTATTAAAAAAATCAAATATCTACGATGGAAAGAAGAATGACGTTAAGGGATGGTAAACAGGTAGGAGTTGAAATTGGATCTGATGAACGAAGAGAAGAAAGAATACATAGTATGGGTGATTTTCAGGTGCAGTCTTTGGAACAAGGGAGGGAACAATCCGAAGGAGATGAAACAGAAAAACAGGAGGATAGAAGATGGGAGCGACAAGGAGGAACAAATAGCAATGATAAGTGGATGCAACAATTTTTTATGAAAATGGAGGAGAATAGGAAGGCGGAAATGAATAAACTGAGTGAGAATATGAATGGTATGAGGGGAGAAACGAATGAGAATATGAATGATATAAAGGGGAACATGAATCACTTGGAAAAGAAAATTGATGAGGTGAAAATGGAAAGTTTGAAAGAGATTAAGAAAGTTAGGGAAGAGAACGAGCAATTTAGGAAGCAGATTTAAAAGGTGAAAGAAGATATGGAGGGGCCAGAATGGAAATTTAATGATGGAAATTCAAGAAAATGGCATCAAAATCAGGGAAGATATTAACAAGCAGGTGGTAGAAGAAGTTCAAGAATTAGGAAGATGCCTAGAAGAAAATTTATCTGGAGTAATTCAAGTGGAAGTAAAGGAACAAAATGAGAACATAATTGAAGAGATACATTCCATTAAAGTACAAGGACAAACAAATGAGGAAGTAATTCAAATGTATGAACAGAATTTGAATAAGAAATGTAATGACTTGAATGGAAGGGTAGAAGAACAAACAGGAACGTGTATTAAAAGGAGTGAAAATATAGACAAATTATTTAATAAGGAATTGGAGGAAATGAATAGAAAATTACAAGAAACTATAGAAGATAATTTAAAACGGAATGGAGGTGAAATGATGTATACTGGAAATATAGATTTTGGAGTGAAATTTGATGAAAATATAAATGTAATTCATTCAAAAGTATTTATTAAGATCATCAAAAGTAGAATGAGAGGAATAAGAGATATTGTAGAGGAGAAAATCATTATCAGAGGAATGTTATCCGGGCATGCTTTATTGTAGTTTTGCAATAAAGAGGAACAAGTACCTGATGTAGAAGAATTTGAAAAACAATTTTTAAAATATTTTTGGGGGGAGATCCCACAGGCAAGTTTCAGGAAGAAACTGTACTTTAGAAAATTTGACTACAATCGGAGTAAGAATTTCAATGCATATGCAATGAAAATGTACAACAATGCACATTATTTAGAGACAAGTATGCGAGAAGAAGAAATGGTTTTATATATATTCAGACATTTCGATCAACAAGTATCAGAAACAATGGGGATACAAAATATCAAGATAATGGAAGGTTAATCTAATTATTTATTGAGACTTGAAAGAAGTAATAATGAAAAAAGGAATGAAATTAAAAATTCTAATGGAATAAGGGGGGCTGTTGATGGACATTACAGAAGAGATATGAATAATACATATGAAAATTGAAACTATATAAATTTTGATAATCGAAGAAATGATAGACATGTAGACAGGAATTATAGAAATCAAAATAGAAATTACAGAAATGAAGACCGAAGATATGGAAATGGAAATAGAAATAATGATAATAAGCACTTTGAGAATAGAAAAGATCCTAGAAATTCGGACAGAAGAAATGATAATGAAGACAGAATTGAAAATTGGAGACAGGATAGATGGATAGTATCAACCAATTATCATGGTCGAAGAAATTTTGAAAGGAGAAATGCTGATAGAAGAAATCAAGAAATAGAAGAAAGGAGACAAGTAAACATAATACAAGAACAAGAAAGATATGATGATCACAGTCAAACTGTAGATAAAATTTTTATTTAAACCGCTTTCACGTGCATAATATTATTTTTTCTTAGTACGAACATCCAAGAGAATTTGTTGATATTGGAGAAATTGGGGAAATACATGACAATTTAGGTTTAATATTAATTAAAGGTAAAATACAAAATATAGGATGTAAAATTCTGATAGATACAGGATCAGAAGAAACGTTGATAAGTGAAAGGATTATAGACAAGTGCAAGAAAAATAATATTATGGTGGTAATAACCAATAAATTATCACTAGTGGGAGCGAATATTAAAAAAATATATGATACCAATAAAATGATAATTGAAGAATTACAATTAGGAAAAAATTCATTTAAAGTACAAATGTTGGTCGTTACGAATTTAAATTATGATATAGTATTAGGGTCCGATGAATTAGACAATCACAAAATGATTATTGATTATAAAGAAAAATTAGTGAATTGTAAAGGAGAAGATATTGATTTCATCAAACAAGAAACAAACAAAATAGACCATCCAACATATGAATTTTATGTAATGAATCAAATAACTGATGAACATCAAACATATTTAAATTTGTGTAAACTAAAATATATGAAAATAGTTATGGAATTGATAAGACGATACAACAGATCATTTAATGAAGAAATACAAGTAGCAAGTAAATATGTACATAAACTTGAAATGAATAAAGATATATCTAATTTCAAAGTAAGAACATATCCAATTCCATATAAATGGAAGGATGAAGTATACCACGAATTATGTAATATGTTAAAAGATGGAATAATAGAAAGATCGAATTCACCATATATTAATGCAGTTACGTGTGTACGAAAAAAATCTGGAGAAATGAGAATATGTTTAGATGCAAGAAATATCAATAGTTATACAAAAAAATAATATGAAAGTCCCATGAACATAGATAGTATATTTGGTAGAATTACCAATGCAAATATATTTTCAGAATTAGATCTGAAACATAGTTTTTGGTTAATTCCTTCAGAAAAAGAGAGTCGAAAATATACTACTTTTATGGTAGATGGAGTGGTATATTAATTCTGTGTGGTACCTTTCGGATTGCAGAGTTCATGTGCAGCTTTGGTGAGGACACTTCACACCATTTTGAATAAATATGGAAATTGTATACTTCAGTATATAGATGATATCCTTATATATTCGAAAAATGAAGAAAAACATAAAGAACATTTAAATATTATTTTTGAAGAACTAGAAAATGCTGGATTAAAATTGAACATCGAAAAATGTAAATTTTATCAAGAAGAAATAAATTATTTGGGATATGTTTTGAACACTAAAGAAGTTTCTATGGATCCTGATCGAATTATAACAATTTTAGAATATAAACAACCAACGAGTTTGAAAACTTTGAGAGGGTTTCTAGGAATTTTAAACTATTTTAAACGATTGATACCTGATCTAAGTAGAAAAGAAATACCATTAATTGAATTATTAAAAAAAGGTGTAAAATGGCAGTGGAATGAAGAACGAGAAAAAGCATTTAGAGAACTAAAAGAAGATTTTACGAATAATCTCAAGGTATATCACCCACAGTATGATAAACAATTTATTTTGAGAACAGATGCATCAACTGATCGTTTTTCTGGAGTACTGATACAAAAGCAGGAAAAAGGAGAAGTACCTATTAGTTTCATATCTAGGGTTACTAAAATACATGAAAGGAAATATTCAGTAACGAAACTTGAAATGGCAAGCGTGGTATTTTGTATCACTAAATCAAGATTTTTTTCATTAGGAGCTAAATTTATAATAGAAGCTGATCATTCAGCTTTGACAGCAATGCTTAAAAATAGATATGCGAATAATAGAATACATCGCTGGATTTTATTATTACAAGAATGTGATTTCGAAATCAAATATATTCCTGGAAAACAAAATATTGTTGCTGATGCTTTAAGTAGAGAGACAGAAGCTCCATCTGAACAGAGAAAGTATAAAATAGGTATAAATAGAATACTACATGAGGAAGGATTATATTCAATGGATAAAATTAGGCAAGATCAACAAAATTTGGAATCCAATTATAAAAATAATGCTATATAATATAGAGGAAATATGGTATAAATTTTTAGAAGATAGAGAGGTATTTGTAATTACACAAGATTATGCAAAGGAAACTTCGAAAAATCTACATGAAGAATATGGACATAGTGACGCTAGAAAGTTATGGATGCTTTTTAGAGAAAACTATATTACAAAAAAGGATTAAGCAATTGCCAAGGATATTAGTAAAGTATGTACCATATGTCAACTAGGAAAAGAAAAAGAATATCACAATAAAAATTTGGCAAACTCAATAGTGGCACAGAATCCATTACAAATTGTTGCTATAGATTTTATAAGCAATTTAATACCGAGCATACAAGGAAACAAACACATATTTGTTATCACAGATATTTTCACAAAATTTGTTAACGTTTACCTATGCAAAAGAACCAATGCAAAAACTGTGATAATGTTTTTGAAAATGTACATTGAGAAGTATGGAACTCCAAGAACAATAATTTTAGACCATCCAACTTACTTTGAAAGTGGAAAACTAGCCAAGTTTAGTCAAAATCAAGAAATTAAGTTGAACTTTATTAGCATCAGGAAACCATCGTCAAATCCAGCTGAAAGATACATTAAAGAGATAAATAAATCTACGAATTTTATGTAATCAGGATCACTGTCAATGGGAAAATAATTTAAATCAAGTAGAAAGATTCCTTAACCAAATACCTCATGGTATTACAAATGAATGCCCAGAGTATTTATTCACAGGCACAATACCTCGAAGAAATTGGGTAGTTAATCGAAAATTAGAAATGGAAGATGTTATGAATAAGGTGAATGAAATACTGCAGAAGCAAGCTAAAATAAACGGTTTTAAAGATTAAAACTAACTTTTTCGCGTCTGTGGCCCTGAACAATATTCTATCATAAAATTGTTACTTGTATACAGTTCGGGGAATGTATCGTGCTAACAAACCGAAATTTATCCAAAAATAACCAGAAATGTAGTATATCTGGATTCATAGGACCCGCTGTACTCGCTCTAGTCAACTGAAAATCGATAGGGTACATCTGTGAGACACCTTGAACAATATTCAATCATAAAATTGATTAATCGTAGACTCTCTGGAGGCTGTATCGTGCTAACAAACTGAAAATTCTTCTAGAATGAAAAAATTTGGTACTTCAAGTACCATAGCACCCGTTGTACTGGCTTTAGTGAGCTGAATATCAATAGGCTTAATCTTTGAGACCCTCTGAATAATATCCAATCATGAAATGGGTCACTTGTATATACTCCGGAGGCTGTATCGTGCTAACAAACTGAAACTTCTCCAAAATGACAAAAATATCATACTTAAAATACTGTAGTACCTGTTGTATTCGCGGTGGTGAGCTGAAAATCAATAGGGCTCATCTGTGAGATGTCCCGAATAATATTCAATCATAAAATTGGTGACTTGTTGAACTCCGGAGGTTGTATCGTGCTAACAAACTGAAATTTCTTAAAAAATTACAAAATGTCGTACTTCAAGTACCATAGCACCCGTTGTACTGGCTCTGGTGAACTAAAAATCAATAGGGTTCATCTGTGACATGTCATTAATAATATTCGATCATTAAATTGATGACTTATTGCACTCCGGAGACTGTATCGTGCTAACAAGACATGGGAGAAAAAGTGGCCGACGACAACGACGACGACGACGACGACGACATATACACAGGATTTTTTTTCTAGAAACCATTTTTTCGTATTGTTGTTAATGGAAAACGTAAAAATAACTCAAAAAAAATTTTCAAATTTCCAACTTTTTTTGGGGTAAACCAATACTTTTCTCGCATATTAGATAGGTTGGGCGGAAAAGTAAAATATATTAAAAGGATTAATAAAAAAAATAAAAAGAAGACCGTTTTTGAAAAAGAAGAATTAGTCATTGTAAGATAATTGCAAGTTGCAAAAAAATCAGAGAATTGTTGCGCAAAATTATTGCTACCATTTGAGGGACCTCATGTTGTAGGCAACGAAGGAGCAAATAATAGTTACCAATTATTAGATTGCAAAAGTTATAGCCTTCAATCGAAATTATATAGACTAGCAATAGAAAGATTTTAACCAAAATTTACATTTTATTCTGTATTTGCTGGGTATTTTAGCAGTGTCTTTGATTATTATTGATTCGTGTTATTTACTGCGTTTAAAAGTAACTGTTTTTCATGCAACACATTATCCTGATTCATCTTTAACTGTGAAAATTCTGTATAAATCAAACAAGTTACACATTATCTTTAACATAAACTAAAAGGCTAACAGAGCGTCAGAAACGAACATAATACCACAAGCCACAACATAAAGGTCATTTATAACTGTCAAGACAAAATGCAACGTGTGTCCGATAGCGCAGTGGACATATCTGTTGCAGCTCACAAAGCAATATCCTGATCGTGACTAGATAATCCCCGCGGCAGATTTTGCTTAAATAATGGAGATAGTTTGAGTTGAAATTTAAATTACATTAGCTTGGTCGTCAACGTCACCCTATGCCCCTTAAATTGTTTTTAATAATTAAGTAATAGAGAATATTTAATGGTCCAACATGAGTGCAATGAATGTTTTAATTTCTACTCAAAATCACTTTATTGCAGAATTCACCGGTCAATTAATTCATAATACAATGGAATCCGAAATAAAACGATTGGTTTTGCTGCAAGTATCGTTATTTTCATAAAGTTTTAGTATATTGAAAAATACGAACAGAAAAATTGCCAAACCATATTCTGGGAAACTTTGAGAAGTATATGAACAAAAGTGTGATTAAATATTGAATTTAATGTCATGTGATATCTCGCAACTTCTAATAGCTTGTAACGATGTTTCGTCGTTACTTGTTGGTGTGACGCCTAGAGTCCAGGTAACGGGTTGCCTCGGTGCCAGTTTTTTATCGTGGTATGCTCCACATACTCCGGGCAGCGTCAGTGAAGAATAAAATACTCCTGGGGTTACTACGGTGTTGACGAAAAGTGCTGCGACCAGTCGGGGTATTTGCTGCTTAAATTCCTAACCTTATAATTATAAAGCCAAGAATGAAGTTGGGACAAATCAACCCTTAATTAAAGTTGAAACGCCTTGACGAGAAAAAAATAGGTGACGCAAATACACCCCTTAAAGATGTGATTACTAATCATAGGATGTATAGAGTGACACATAAACTTTTTTAAATTAAAGTGAGCTATGGCTACATATTCACACTTTATTCCTCATTAATTTGAAAGTTTCAAATAATTGATGTACTTGCGTTCAGCGTTGTTTGAATCATGTTAGTGTTTGTTTGTGGTCTTCTCAGTTTTATTATAATGCATTTTGTTTTTAACCGGTCTTATTGTAGTAAGGATAAAAAAAGATTTTTGTTTGTTTTGTATTTCTGAAAACTCAAGCGAAACAGATGTGGCCGTTACTTTGTCATGGGATGCGATAGTATAATTCGGATGCAGCCCTTTCTTTCTGACGTGTTTTGATATTATAAATCAGATGGGGCTCTTTCTTCGGTATGTGTTTTGATAGTATAAATCGGAAGAGGTCCTTTCGTTGTTATGTATTTTGATAGTACCTATAAATCGGATGGAGCTTTTCTTCGTATTGTATTTTGGAAGTATTTGTAACGCGTATTGCCCAGGTGAGCCCAAAGGAGACAAAGTTCGATTAAATTAACTGATTTATTTCTAAAAAATATTATTTACAATGATAACAATAAACTAGAATTCAATATTCTATAAATATACGTATTACTCTGGTGCGTAAATATTTTGGAGGTCACGCTCCGACGGTCCGTATCCCTTCGTCGATCGATAGACACTGATGGTTCGCGAACGATAGGTAGGTGTAACGGTAGCGGCGTATTTTTCGATTCCGGTGATACACTTGACGGTGGACGGGATCCGCTGCGTCCTATGAAATGTTCAGACAGCCAGGGGTATGAGCAACCGGCAGATCAATACTCTTTCGGTTTTAATCTCAAGATGTGAGAGTATCGTTTGTAGCTAGTCAGTACCCGGCTTAACGAATATCTCGGTTTGTAGGGACTGTAGTTATTACGGCGCGTCAATACCACACCAGAATTTTACTATTAGTTAAAGGGATCGTTTACAGACAGTCAGTACCCGGCTCAACGGCGCTACCCTACGAAGATACTGTAGAGCTTTCGATGTGTCAATACCACACCGAAATTCTTCTAACAGTTTGAACAATCGTTCTCGTTTCCGTCAATACCAGAAACCAACGGTCGTTCTAGTGAATAATGTATAGAATCGGATCAGTACTCCGACTTAGTACAACACTCGGCGGTGGATAGTGTGAAGCGCTTAAGGTCAAAGTCAATACCCTTGACCTACGCTTCGCACTGGAGGCGGCTGAACTTGGAGGAGCAGGAGTCCGTAAACCAAGTCGCTCTATCGTCTGTCGGTTTGCATTTTTATACACATGGTAGAGGTGGTGGTGGAAGTCTCCTTCCCTTCCACTGTCGATTCTTCGTGCGCATCTTGGCGTGGGAGACTTGCTGTTCTGGTGGGGTACCTCGTCATCGCGATGCTATCTGGTTTCTTGAATCGATATTTATAGTAATGAATTTATATCATTACATATTGATTGAACGAATTATTTTCTATACATTGGTAGTATGAACTGAATGGATCCTAATATATATATATATATATATATATATATATATATATATATATATATATATTAAACTGGATAGAACGGGGAGAGAAAGAATGATTCAACGTTATTCCACAAAGTTATTCTCAGAAACTTTATCACTTCTCTTATGTACCTTTCAGATGGATTTGAAGATGGATGTCGAATACTAATTGTTCTTAAATTCATTTGATTTTTACTGCAAAATTTTTTAAATCTTTCATTTGTAAAGTAGGTAGCATTATCTATTATACAATTTTCAGGTTTCATAATTTCTTTTATGTACTCTGATAGTTTTTCCATTATGACTTTGCTTTTTGTTGTTTTTGTAGGGTATAATTTTACAAATTTTGAAAATAAATCAACCACTATCAAAATATGGCAATTTCCTTGTTTACTGGGTATCAAATTGCTCAGGAAATCTATTGCAATCATTTCCCCACATCTTGTTGTTAATATAGATTTTGCTATGTTCTCGTTTCTTCTATGTTTGCTTTTCCCTAATTGACAAATATGGCATGTACTGGTGATCAATCTTGCCATACTATGGTCCCCTTTACTAATATAATTTTCTCTGAATAGTAACCATAATTTCCTAGCTCCTATATGTCCATTTCTTCTGTGTAAATTTTCCAAAATTTTCTAAGCTAAATTTTCTGTTATTATAAATAAATCTGTTTCCCCATTTTTCTTTATCCATACATCTTCTTTTAATTGTCCTCTTCTTTTCTGTTTTTCTGTTAATCCCATTTGGTCTTCAATGATGCTATTTAAAGAAAATATCCCATCTAAATCTTTCATGATATTTACCCCAATTTTTACAATTCTTTTATTCTTATTATTATCTCCCTTACTTTCTCTGCTTAACGCATCTGCCACTACATTTGTCTCTCCTGGAATAAATTTAATTTCAAAGTCATATTCCTGTAATATTAAACCCCATCTATGAACTCTACTGTTGCCAAATCTGTTTTTCAAAATAGTTGTAAGTGAGGAATGATCGGTTTCTATCGTAAATTTTGCTCCTAATAAATAAAATCTAAATTTAGTCACACAGAAAATTATACTTGCCAATTCCAATTCTGATACCCCATAATTCCTCTCATAATTTTTCGTTACCCTTGATACGAAGCATATGGGTACTTCCATGCCATTTTGCATCTGTAATAGCACTCCAGCAAACCTTTCTTTGGATGCGTCTGTTCTTAATATAAATGGTAGATCATAATTTGGATGATAAACCTTTAATTGTTGAGTAAATGCTTCCTTCAAATCATTAAAAGCTATTTCAGTTTCCTCAGTCCACTTCCATTTATTCTCCTTCTTTAAAAGCTTAATTAAAGGAATTTGTTTCATGCTCAAATCAGGTATCAGACGTTTGAAATAGTTCATCATTCCTAGAAATCCTCTAAGAGATTTCAGGTTTGATGGTCTCTTATATTCTACTATTGCTTGTATCCTCTCTTCATCCATAGACATTCCATTTTGGTCTATTTTATAACCTAGGAAACATATCTCTTCCTGATAAAATTTACATTTATTTTGATTTATTTTTAAACCTGCTCTATCTAATTCTTTTAAAATAATTTCAATGTGTTTTAGAGTGTTCTTCTTCATCATTAGAGAAGATTAATATATCATCGATATAATGAAGTGCAAAGTCTTCAAATTTATTAAGTATTTGGTGCAATGCTCTAACCAAGGCCGAACAAGCACTTTGTATACCATATGGAGCTACACAAAATCTGTACAACACACCATCAATAGAGAAGCCTGTGTAATCTCTACTATCTTCATCCAAAGGAATCAGCCAAAAACTGTGTTTTAAATCAATTTTAGAAAATATTTTCGTATTCGTAATGCGCCCAAAAATTGCTTCCACATTCATCGGAGCCTCGTATTGTGGTACAGTGTATTGATTAATATTTCTTGCATCTAGGCATAATCTTAATTCACCATTCGCCTTCTTTACGACCACAATAGGGTTTACATATCTTGTGTTACATCTCTCTATAATACCGTCTTTTAACATATTTTGTATTTCTGAATCAACTTCTTTTCTATATTTATAAGGTATGGGATATGTTCTTATTCTTAAATTTTCTATTCCTCTAACTTCTATCTTATGTACATAATTATTTGCCATTCTCATCTCCTTTTTAATCAATCCTTCATACTTCATAATCAAATTCCTCACTTTCTCTTCATATTCCTTATTTCCACACACTAATACCAATTCCTCCATAATTCTATTCCTCTCTATATTCCATAACTGCCTATTATCCTCTCCAATTTCCAATTCTTCCATATTTCCACTCCTTTTTATATTCCATAACTTCCTATTATCCTCTTCAATTGCCAATACTTCCATATTTCCATTCCTTTCTATATTCCATAACTGCCTATTATCCTCTCCAATTTCCAATTCTTCCATATTTTCTATTTCAAATTCAATCTTATTACAATTTAATTCTATCTCCATCTTTTCAAAATCAATTCTTGCTTCATATTTCGTTAATTCATCTATTCCTATAACTATGTCTGTTTCTAAATTATCCACTAGCAATAATTGCATCTCAACTTCTTTCCCATCCTTTAATTCAATGCTTTGTATTATAGATCTGCTAACTTCACACAATTTCTTCCCATTTGCTCCTATTAATGTAGTTTTCGGTATCTTGACTAGCTTATTTTCATAATTTTTAATATTTTCTTCTATCAGTTTTGCTTTTATTATGGACGCTTCCGAACCTGTATCTATTAATATTTTTACTTGTTTCCCATTTAATTTTCCTTTAATTTTTATTAATCCCGTTATTTCTCTTAATTCCAAATCTTCCCCAAATTTAATGTATTCCCTTGGATGTTCATATGTACAGATGATATTTCTTACATTTGGTATGTGCTCGATCCAAAATTTTGGTCGGGCTCGGGTTCAATAATTATTTCCGGTTCTACCGATATCACTCTTTCTTCTCTTCTTTGGATATTATTTATTCTTCTTTGTGGTCCATTTCCTCTTTCTTCCTCCCTATAATATTTTCTTTGTTCTCTATTTTCTTCTCTTTGTCGGTTGTCATATTGTCCACCTCTATTATTTTGTCCTCTATATTTCTGTTCTCGATAATTGTTATTGTTTTTATTATTATATCTAAAATTTCTGTTATAATTGTTTTGATTGTTGAAATTTCTGTTATAATTGTTGTTATTTCCTGAATTATTATTATAATTATTGTTTCTATTGTTGTATCCATTGTTATAATTTCTATTATTCATGTTATTTATTCTATTATAATTTTGTTCATAATTATCTCTTCTGTTATTTTGATTATTGATATTATTCTCATAATTATTGTTATTGTATTGATTATTTCTATTAAAATTGTTATTATTGTTATTATATTAATTGTTTCTGTTGAAATTGTTACTATTATTATTTTTATTCCTATTATAGTTATTATTATCCACTTTGTTTCTTTCTAATCTTTGCAAATAACTACTTAGTTGTTCTATGTTCTTAACATTCTGAATAGCGATTGTCTCAGTTATCTCACATTTAAAATGTCTAGATATAAACATTATTATTTCCTCCTCTGGTATGAGTGGGTCTAGGAATTTCGCATTCATGAATACTGTCATAGCATAATCATTCATGCTTTTTCCTCTTCCTGTCTCATATTTTCCTGAGTAGAGTTTTTCTCTTACTCTTGCTTGAGCACTATTTCCCCAGAAATATTTTATAAACTGCTCTTCGAAATCTTCAAAATTATTAAAATCGTCTTCTTTACTTGTGTACCATACTAATGCATGATTATCTAAGTTTTCTCTTATAATTTCCTTTATGTCTTCTCTATTTTGCATGTTTTTGATGTTATTCTTCAAAATTTTTATGAATACCTTCGGGTGTATTTTCCTATTATCTCCTTCAAATTTGTGTTCCCCTCTGTTTCCAATGTAATTGTTTATTATCTTTGTTTCTATCACTCCATTTCTTACTCCTTGAAAATTCCTATCTTCTCTATGGTCATGTTTTTGCTGTAAATAAAATAATCTTTCTTCCATGTCTTCTAATTTTCTTGTCATTTCCAGTGTTTCTTTTGATTGTTCTTCCTTGAAAATTCTACTTCCAGTTTGTTCAATTTTTCCTTTCATTACTTCAATTTCCTTTTGTATTTCCCTAATCTTCCTTTCTGTTTTCACTTCCTCTAGCTTTTGATTCTCTTCACGTGCTTCTTCAACATTTTGTTGAAATTCAGTTAAAGTTCTATCCCATTTTCCCTCTAGGTTTCCCATTCTTTCTTGGGTGTCTTGAAATCCCATTTTGATTTCCTTAACTTCTCTTTGAATTTCTCCTTTGAAATCCTTTTCCTTCTCCTCTATTTCCTTGAGTCTATTGATCTGTAAATTTTCTATTTCCATGATCCTTCCAATCACCTCTCCTCTTATTTCTTGTTTAGTGGATTCTAATTTATTTTCCATGTATATGTTTGATTCTTCCAATTTATTCTCAACCTGTTCCAATTTTTCATCCATCAATTTTATTATCAGTTCCTTAGTTTGTTTAATTTCTTCTTTGTTCTGGTCCATCTTAATATTCATTTCTTGTTTTAATTCTTCCTTATTTTGGTCCATTTTAATATTCATTTCTCCCTTATTCTGGTCCATCTTTATATTCATTTCTTGTTTTAATTCTTCCTTATTTTTATTCATATCTCCCCTAATGTCATCCTTCATACTATTCATATTTTCATTTTGTTTATCCATTTTTTTATCTTGTTTATCCATTTTTCCATTTAAATTTCCTTCTATTCTGTTCATATTTTCATTTTGTTTATCCATTTTTTTCATCATCATTTGAAACATACTCATTACGTCCATATCCTTTTTTTCTTTTGATTCTTGTTTGTCCTCTTGTCCTCTTTCTTCTGATAATGGTACATCTTCTTCTCCCTGACTTTGTTCTGCAATGTCTTCTTCCGAATGTTCTCTCCCCTGTTCCAAGTATTGTACCTGAAAATCTCCTCTACCATTGCTCCTTTCTTCTCTTTCCTCATCGGATCTACTTTCGACTCCTACCTGCTTTCCGTCTCTTAATGTCATTTTCCGTTCCATTTTATGTATTTAAATTCTTTTAATAAAGTCAAAAAAAAAATTATTTCAATGCTTTTTATTTATATTTACAAAATTTCTATATTAGCCCCACGTTGCGGTGACATGTTAAACTGGATAGAACGGGAAGAGAAAGAATGATTTAACGTTATTATTAGTTTAGTTTATATTTAGTTTTAATTTGCCCGGTATATTGTAAAATTTAAAATTTTATTATTAAGATGATTACACTTTGAATATGAGAAATTCTTTAACCTCAGAGTAGGGTTCAGATATAGAAAAACAAAAAATTCAATTTTTAATGTGAGCGCCTAAATTTTATTAGATATCTCTATCTTCATAAAAATTTTGTCAATCAAAAATGTACTTACTTTATTTAATAATACCAAATAAATTCCAAAGACGGTCCTGTGTTTAATGTTGAACCTCTCCACGATTCATAGATGTCAGTTTAAACTACCAATGGTTTAAACTAGATGGAGCCATCACCACAAAGAAATGAAATATATCAAAAATCAATTTTACAATGTTCTTCAAAATAGAAAAAACGTTATTTAATGTTATGAAAAGACAAATACATTGTTCTTTTACAGGACACAAATTAATAAAAAACCTATTATCTATTATGATCACTCATTCGAACAAAATCATGTACTCAGATGAATAATTATCTCTATATACAATTCCAAAATAGGCAACATTTAATACAAATCTTATAATACGAAATCTTTTATATAAACGTCTATGATTTAGAAATGGCGAAAGACAAAGGTTGCAAGTGTTTGTTTAATACCAAAGTTCAATTCTTTGCACTAAATCGGTAAGTTTATTTAACTTTCTTTACGTATAATGAAAATAGTTTAAATACCTTATTCTTGTATAGTAATTCACGTCAATTATTAGTTTTCTTTACTTTATTTCAGGTTACCTTCTGGATATTACCACATCACTGGTCCAGCCCGCACAAAATCAGGAATCAATGCTATATCTCGTCCACATCAACACATTTCAGTCAAATCACATAATCCAAAGCTTTCTAAAAGGTATGGTGGATATATCAATCCCACCATACAAAATATCAATCAAATATCATCTATAAATTATACGGTTAGTATTCAAGCATAATTACCAAATTCTTTCTTAGTTTGTACATCTGCTTGTTTTAATATATAATTTACTAGATCACAAGTACAATGTATTTCCTTCCTTGAATTTTGATACCAAAAACGTTGTTTTCCGAAAAGTTTAATTAATTTAAAGTAATTTTGCTTCTTCCAGAAATTTCTACCACCCCAAAAAGAAAGTACCTAGTGAATAGCATGTATAATCAACAAACTTTTTTCATTCAATTTTTTTATTATTAACAAACTACTTGTCGCTGATAAAAGTATGTTGAATACATTCCACCAATCAGATTTGGTTATCAAAACTTTTCTTGATAGATTTTATCTCCTAAATTATATTTCATTCAATTTACAAAATGACATTTCCAACTTTATAAAATATGTATTCATAATGTCAAACCGTTCAATAAATGTCACATTCCATAGAATTAATGTTTTCATTTTACTTCTTATATAGTCTTGTTTTTAAATATTTATAAAATCTTATTTACATATCCTTCAATCCCTAATATTCATTTTAAAAAGAATCACACTATTTATTTACTTTGACAATAAAAACAAAGGATTATCATTTCCATTTATATATGTAATAACGTTGTAAAATTCTGTCTTGTAGGTTTATAGAAATTTTGTTATTTCATTTCACATATGTTTTAAATCTTATTTTAAATCTTCTTTATAATTATACAATTAGATGCTTTCTCTATTGAATAGTACATGGTACAGATTGTCTCCTTTTTTAGATAATCTTTTAATAAAAAATCAAATTCCAAAAATTTTAATTACTTGAAATATGTAATCTTTTATTTTATGTTCAGTATACAGGGTGTTGTTTTACTCTATGTTAATATATATATATATATATATATATATATATGAAATTGACTGTCTCGACCCTTACTTCGTGGAATATGCTCATATTAGTGTTTTTAAATGAAACTCAAGGTCTCTAGTTAATTCCACAATATAATACAAGTTATTGAAAATTCTAAGAAATTGACAATTGTTTCGATAAATCAATATCATCGATGATATTGATTTATCGAAACAATTGTCAATTTCTTAGAATTTTCAATAACTTGTATTATATTGTGGAATTAACTAGAGACCTTGAGTTTCATTTAAAAACACTAATATATATATATATATATATATATATATATAATAAGCAACGAATAGATTAGTGGGTATTGCACGCAAATAGAAGAAGGGGCTACTGAAAAGAGTGGTAACCGCAGACATGCATGTTTCTAGCTTTTCAGTAGCCCCTTCTTCTATTTGCGTGCAATACCCACTAATCTATTCGTTGCTTATTGTTCATATGTCACGCACTATTCGTACATCTTGTTATATATATATATATATATATATATATATATATATATATATATATATATATATATAATCATATATTTGTGTGTGTAAGAGGAATTGAATTTTTTATTATTGTTTTGTTAATTTATAGCTCAGGCATGAAGTTTTTTTATGTGAATTATTATTTTGTTTTATATAGTTTAATAAAGAATTATTTGTTTAATGGAATAACTATTTCCTGTTTTTAATATAGGGTTTTCAAACGAAAATGACGAACATTGTAATTATATATTATCAAAATTGTGATGGAAATCGGAAAAGAAATACATGTATCAATACAAACAAATTTAAAATCGCAATAGTACAACAAACAACTAAAATCCAATAGACGCAAAAAATTGATACCTTTACGAAAATTTAATATGTTTTAAATGGCCAAATCATAAAATTTTAAATTGGTTAACCAATAAAAAGACGCACTAACCTTCACAAAACAAGAGTTTCTTCTTGTTACCAAAAATTCAGATATCTCCAGTCTGCTATAACATCACGATTGTGTTTTTGTGTCTACTGCTCTTCCTCCCGCTTCGACTAGACACCACTCCTCCCGGTAAAATCTTGAATTTCTCGTTCTTAATACACTCAATACTATTATTCATCTTCCCTTCTTTCACAATATGGTTTCATCCTTTTAAACATCTTTTTAAATAATAATATCTGGTATCTTTTATCATTCTACAGCCTTTATTTTATTCATCTATTTCAATTACTTGTCTTATGTTCCTTTATTTAGCTTTCACATATTCTCAAATTATTTCCCTAACTCTATTTAACTTCTTTATATACTTTTACTTCAATTATATGGCGACTAGACTCATATTTTCTTGAATTTTTAAATTTCCTCAACCTATGTCCTCCCTCAACAATATCACACCACATACTACTGGTCCCTTCCAAATCAACAAACTGTTTTTCTCTCCCGTTGTCATGGACAAAATTAATCATCTAACTAGATTTTCTTACAACTATCTACATATCCGAGGTCTTCTTATTTAATTTCATATCTTTTTTAACTATATTAGGACATTTAATGTTCTTTTCATTTCCAAAATAATATAATCTACTGAATTAAAACTCAACTTGTCTAAAATCTATCCCTATTTATAAAAAAACCTCCTAATATGTAATACCTTTCAATTCTCATATAAACAAATCTACAATCTGATTACTCTGAAATACATATGGAATACTTTTCCATATATTTCAGAATTCTTTCACAATTAGAGTTCAATTTAAACTCGGCCTGAAGTTTCTATTTAATTAGAATATTCCTGTGCAGTTTCTCGTCATAACACATCAGAAACACATATAGTTCCATGCCCGAAATATTCTGTCGCTAGCATTCCATGCTTTGAAAATAATTTTGACGTTCACATATGTTTGACAGTTCCCTGCGCCATAAGAATAATAAAATCTTAAAAATGGTAATTTTGCTTCTAAATTCTTGTTACATCGTATGTATTATAATGATCTAAATATTTGTATTCATCCTTTCAGGTTTTTTTTTTGTTTTGGATAATCTCTATGAAGTGAACGTCAAATTTAGAACTGATTATTATATCTAATGAAGATTTATAGCGATATATTTATGAACTATATAATAAAGTGTTGACATCATGGTAAATATTTTGAATATTATTTTAGTATTCCAATGTTTATAGTGAATAAATGAAATGATAGGTATCCACTCAACATTCAATTCACTTCAGGTTCATTTAAATATGATAAAAAACAAATAATTTCCTATGATTTGGTGATTTCTAACCAACTTCCTTATCTCAGGTAAGGATCAAAGATTTTAAATAATAATTCAAATTTATAAATTTCAATGAATTCTCCAAATTACGTATTACGCTATTCCAAATCTAGAGTAACTGTTTGTTCAATATACTACAAGGCACTCAAATTATCTTATGACATATGATTTAACTGTCACTGGAAATTAACCAAATGTCACTTATTATATCAAATTTTCTATAGCATGAAAATTATCAAACACAATGAGAATAGATATGAAATGAGTACCAAAGTGAGTTGGAATCAAATTTATATAATATATGATCAGATAACAAATTACAAAAAAATTATAACTTTTCAAAAATATCATAAACGAAAAACAAAGATAAAATTTTCTATCAACCTTAATATTAAAACAACCTATATTAATCTACTAGCTCAATATTTTTATCAAAAGCTCAAAATGTCTGATTTTATACTTGATGTATATCAATGTCAAATACGCAAATTTCCGTGTAAATTGTCTATTCCAAAATTTTCTTCACTTGACGTTGAATTTCATATGTGTAACGTTACTGTGATTTAGATCAAATTTATTATCATAACATGCATCTATTTTTGAAATATATTTAATAAAGGCCTATTAATTCTCGAGAAATAATGTAAATAAACTGGACAGGACTCACCATCTAGGTACTGGTTAACTCGTTCGTATTCTAAAACGTATTTAGAATTCAGCAACACTTTCTAAATTTATAATTAAGAAACCGGAAATCACTTGCACTTTAACGATGTAATTCTTCTGCGAAATATAAACGCACTGGCTTTACAATGCAAGGTTTTATGATCTGATAATATATTCACATAATTACTATTATATTCTTAAATAAATTTGAGACAACTTTTAATTAGATGTTGTCTCGTGAGGATTTCAAATTCAACTGCCTAAACTTTATACATAAATAAATCTCTTCTCCTTTGGTTATCAAAAATTCCTTTTTTTTAGAAAAAATACAAATTTATGTTTTCCTATAACAAAGAGAGATTTGCATTCTTTAATAATAATTGCAATTTTGCTAGCAGAGACATCTGTATTTTGAAACTTCAAATATTTGTTTTCAAATCGTTATCAAATCTATCTATTATTAAGTATATTCTGCATTAATGTCATCCGAAATTGAAGTGTCATATTTTATTCGTATATTGAATCTTTCAAATTGTTGATTATACAGTGTGTATCACAAATATTACATACAAATATACACATTTTTCCTTATTTCAATGTTTTCTTTGAAATTTAGATAGAGGAACTGTATATATTATATATATATATATATATATATATATATATATATATATATATATATATATATATATATATATATATATATATATAGCTGAAAAGCGAAAAACGCCGTGATCGTTGCTGATCCATAAGAGGAAAAATACACTCTATTCAATTCTCCAAGCTTTCGTAAATCTTTATTTACATCATCAGGGAACTACAATAAGGAAAGAAAAACATAAATTATAAAAAGTGTTCATAAAAACATTTCTACAACTTACATTGATCGAGATTGCATCATTGATCTTGAACACAGGAAAAGTGCACAACAAAAAGTCATTAAAGAAATAGGTCCAGTCGGCAATACATTTGCCTATTACTGGTAAACATTTTTATTTAAAACATTATTAAAAAGTAAAAAGTTTGAAAAAACATTTAAAATCGAGAATCCACACACCCACGCGGACTTGTGAGAATAATGGCGGAAACTAAAAATGTCAGGTTAAGTACACCAATCATCATTACTAAATGAATGAAAAGAATCGATCTTTGCAATGACGCGAGACACTGAAACAATCGAATTGAAACTTTAAAGAGAATACAAGGGTGGTACCAAAATTATGGAAATGTATTTGAGTTATCATTCCAATGAAAAAATTATTTCAATCACGAGAATTAATATGTGATTATTAATGTTATTAATTATTATTATAAATATTATTATGGAACTAATAATAATGGGGGAACACCTACAAAAAGGGGGAACACCTACCATGATGCCACAAGTAGGAAACTAGTGAGAATTATTCATATTATCATTATTATTATTATTGTTATTAATATGGAGACAATTGTGCTTATCAAGCGTTAGGAGGAGGGAGTAGAGATTACTCAAATTTTGAATGTCAGTCTTCCTATTCATACAACCTTCTTCCTGGAAGATGAAAGCCATTTCCAAAAACAGTCTTTTATTATAACATCTCTCACGAGAAAGGATTTTAACTCCCTCAAAATCAATGACATGATCCGAAGAGGAGACATGATTAGCCAGAGAACATCTTTCAGGATGTAACCTTATATCACTTTTATGGAGGGATACACGGCTTGAAATTTTTTGGGAAGTTTGATCAATATATGATAGACCACAACTGTTACAACAAAGCTTATAAACAACATTACTACAATCCACAACAGGTATCCTGTCTTTCAAAGGACTATGAATTGACTTAACAATCAAGGAACTCCTGGAGGCAAACCTAACATTCTGTAAGTATTGTGAAAAAATTCTAGCAAGTCTGGGCGTAATTTCCTTTATATAAGGCAGAGAAACCGTTAAATCGGAAGGAATCGTTCTGGAGGATGAGAGAGGATCCAACTCAGTTGCACCTGCTACGTCAATTGAATGTATTGAGGTTTGTGACAAAACAGAAGACGTATTGAAGATGATCTTTCTCAGTAACTGTTTTGGATAGGAATTGTCAAGGAACAAATTAAAGAGAATATTACGATTCTTATTTCTAAATACAGGGTCAGAGAGGTTCATAACTCTAGCTGTCATTTGTTTAACCAAGTTAACCTTTATGCTAAATTTATGGTAAGAATTGTAGTTGAGATATCTCGCAGAGCTACTTTGTTTTCTATACCAATCAATTATAATCACATTATCAGGAGACCTAGTCCATAAAGTATCTAAAAAAGGGACAGCCATGTTAGAGTTTTCTGTTTCGATAGTAAACTGAATGTAAGGATCATAGCTATTAAAGGTGAAAAGGAGATCTTCGGTGGAGTCCACAGGGCAAGCTAGGATTATATCATCTATATATTTCTTGATGGAAGGTACATTGAAAGGAAGTACCGGAAGGACCACGTCCAACAGATCATCCATTACATAGCACGCTAATATCGGAGAAATACTAGCACCCATAGGAGTACCAAAAGTCTGTTTGTAAAATTTATTATTAAAAGAAAAGCAGGTAGAACTGAAAAGGAATTCAATCAACTCAGTGAACATGTCAATATCAATATTACACACTGTACTAATGGATGGCCAGTGTTTGTGAACTGAACGTATAACTGCTTGTAAATAAACATTGCTAAAAAGTGAAACCACATCCAGACTGACTAAAACATAGTTTTGTGGAAGAGTTCTTCTGTTAAATAATTCAAAAACCTGGAAGGAGTCCTTAATGAAATACTCATTGTCATTACTGTATGCCTTGGTCAAGATATCTGTGAGGAAAGAAACAATAAACTCAGTAGGAGAGTTAATAGAAGCGACAATAGGTCTCATTGTCAAGGTAGGTTTATGAATTTTAGGAAGAGTGTAAAATTTTGCTATGACAGAGTTATAAGAAGTTAATTTTTTCCTTGTGATCTCATCAATCTGTCTCTTATTATACAGTCTCTTAACAAGAGTGTTAGATTTGGATTGAATCGTCCTACTGGGATCTCTCGAGAGGGGAACATAGGAAGAATCGTTGTCGATTATATCCTGAGATAACTTGAGGTAATCCTCCTTTAACATAAGAACAGTCACATTACCCTTATCAGATTTGGTAACAATTAACTCAGGGTGCATTTTCAGGAAACATCTTGCCTCAAACAACAAATTTCGAAAAAGAGAAGGATGGCAATCATCTTTATGAGCATGATTAGTGATAACATTAATGGACCTAGCAATAGCAAGACTTCTATTGTCAACATCAGGAATTAGAGAAGAAATATAATCGATATCAGAGAGGATGGATTTAATTGGTATATCTATACCTAATTGAGGTTCCACACTGAATTTAGGGCCCAACGAAAGAAACTTCTCCACATTAGGGGGGATATTCACATTAGAAAGGTTCTTAATCCAAGAGGGCTTTGTCTTAAGAAAAGTACCATACCACTCGTCTCTCAAATTATTAAATTTATTTATGATTTTTCTTTTAATATCATGAAAAGATCTATTATAATGTCTCAACTGTTTATTAATGAAATTATTGCAAATGAATTCATTTGTGTTATTAATTATATCAATTTTCAAATTCGAGAGATTGTTTTCAAGAGTAACAATCAACTTTTGATTAATATTAATTTCAATATTTAACAATTTGTATCCTAACCTGGTAAGTAAACTCCTTGTCACGTGTATGTGTGTATCTTGTCCATAAATTAAATTTTCAATAGGAATGGTTGAATGTATGATGTGACCAGGTAAAACGCCTGCTTTTCTACATTTTAGCAGGAAAATCCTTCTATTAAGTTCCTTTGCCAACTTCATCTTAGTTTTAGACCATTTCTTCAACAAACCAACTGCATATATCCCATGTATTGCCGACTGGAACTATTTCTTTAATGACTTTCTGTTGTGCACTTTTCCTGTGTTCAAGATCAATGATGCAATCTCGATCAATGTAAGTTGTAGAAATGTTTTTATGAACACTTTTTATAATTTATGTTTTTCTTTCCTTATTGTAGTTCCCTGATGATGTAAATAAAGATTTACGAAAGCTTGGAGAATTAAATAGAGTGTATTTTTCCTCTTATGCTGCAATCCCCAATAAGATATTTTTCAATTTGTGTTCTAATTGATCAGCAACGATCACGGCATTTTTCGCTTTTCAGCTTTATGCAAGATGGGGTTTTTCAATGATATTCAGTCCACCTATGGGATATATGCAGTTGGTTTGTTGAAGAAATGGTCTAAAACTAAGATGAAGTTGGCAAAGGAACTTAATAGAAGGATTTTCCTGCTAAAATGTAGAAAAGCAGGCGTTTTACCTGGTCATATCATACATTCAACCATTCCTATTGAAAATTTAATTTATGGACAAGATACACACACACACGTGACTAGGAGTTTACTCACCAGGTTAGGATACAAATTGTTAAATATTGAAATTAATATTAATCAAAAGTTGATTGTTACTCTTGAAAACAATCTCTCGAATTTGAAAATTGATATAAATAATAACACAAATGAATTCATTTGCAATAATTTCATTCATAAACAGTTGAGACATTATAATAGATCTTTTCATGATATTAAAAGAAAAAACATAAATAAATTTAATAATTTGAGAGACGAGTGGTATGGTACTTTTCTTAAGACAAAGCCCTCTTGGATTAAGAACCTTTCTAATGTGAATATCCCCCCTAATGTGGAGAAGTTTCTTTCGTTGGGCCCTAAATTCAGTGTGGAACCTCAATTAGGTATAGATATACCAATTAAATCCATCCTCTCTGATATCGATTATATTTCTTCTCTAATTCCTGATGTTGACAATAGAAGTCTTGCTATTGCTAGGTCCATTAATGTTATCACTAATCATGCTCATAAAGATGATTGCCATCCTTCTCTTTTTCGAAATTTGTTGTTTGAGGCAAGATGTTTCCTGAAAATGCACCCTGAGTTAATTGTTACCAAATCAGATAAGGGTAATGTGACTGTTGTTATGTTAAAGGAGAATTACCTCAAGTTATCTCAGGATATAATCGACAACGATTCTTCCTATGTTCCCCTCTCGAGAGATCCCAGTAGGACGATTCAATCCAAATCTAACACTCTTGTTAAGAGACTGTATAATTAGAGACAGATTGATGAGATCACAAGGAAAAAATTAACTTCTTATAACTCTGTCATAGCAAAATTTTACACTCTTCCTAAAATTCATAAACCTACCTTGACAATGAGACCTATTGTCGCTTCTATTAACTCTCCTACTGAGTTTATTGCTTCTTTCCTCACAGATATCTTGACCAAGGCATACAGTAATGACAATGAGTATTTCATTAAGGACTCCTTCCAGGTTTTTGAATTATTTAACAGAAGAACTCTTCCACAAAACTATGTTTTAGTCAGTCTGGATGTGGTTTCACTTTTTAGCAATGTTTATTTACAAGCAGTTATACGTTCAGTTCACAAACACTGGCCATCCATTAGTACAGTGTGTAATATTGATATTGACATGTTCACTGAGTTGATTGAATTCCTTTTCAGTTCTACCCGCTTTTCTTTTAATAATAAATTTTACAAACAGACTTTTGGTACTCCTATGGGTGCTAGTATTTCTCCGATATTAGCGTGCTATGTAATGGATGATCTGTTGGACGTGGTCCTTCCGGTACTTCCTTTCAATGTACCTTTCATCAAGAAATATGTAGATGATATAATCCTAGCTTGCCCTGTGGACTCCACCGAAGATCTCCTTTTCACCTTTAATAGCTATGATCCTTACATTCAGTTTACTATCGAAACAGAAAACTCTAACATGGCTGTCCCTTTTTTAGATACTTTATGGACTAGGTCTCCTGATAATGTGATTATAATTGATTGGTATAGAAAACAAAGTAGCTCTGGGAGATATCTCAACTACAATTCTTACCATAAATTTAGCATAAAGGTTAACTTGGTTAAACAAATGACAGCTAGAGTTATGAACCTCTCTGACCCTGTATTTAGAAATAAGAATCGTAATATTCTCTTTAATTTGTTCCTTGACAATTCCTATCCAAAACAGTTACTGAGAAAGATCATCTTCAATACGTCTTCTGTTTTGTCACAAACCTCAATACATTCAATTGACGTAGCAGGTGCAACTGAGTTGGATCCTCTCTCATCCTCCAGAACGATTCCTTCCAATTTAATGGTTTCTCTGCCTTATATAAAGGAAATTACGCCCAGACTTGCTAGAATTTTCTCACAATACTTACAGAATGTTAGGTTTGCCTCCAGGAGTTCCTTGATTGTTAAGTCAATTTATAGTCCTTTGAAAGACAGGATACCTGTTGTGGATTGTAGTAATGTTGTTTATAAGCTTTGTTGTAACAGTTGTGGTCTATCATATATTGGTCAAACTTCCCAAAAAATTTCAAGCCGTGTATCCCTCCATAAAAGTGATGTAAGGTTACATACTGAAAGATGTTCTCTGGCTAATCATGTCTCCTCTTTGGATCATGTCATTGATTTTGAGGGAGTTAAAATCCTTTTTCGTGAGAGATGTTATAATAAAAGACTGTTTTTGGAAATGGCTTTCATCTTCCAGGAAGGAGGTTGTATGAATAGGAAGACTGACATTCAAAATTTGAGTAATCTCTACTCCCTCCTCCTAACGCTTGATAAGCACAATTGTCTCCATATTAATAGAATAATAATAATAATGATAATATGAATAATTCTCACTAGTTTCCTACTTGTGGCATCATGGTAGGTGTTCCCCCTTTTTGTAGGTGTTCCCCCATTATTATTAGTTCCATAATAATATTTATAATAATAATTAATAACATTAATAATCACATATTAATTCTCGTGATTAAAATAATTTTTTCATTGGAGTGATAACTCAAATACATTTCCATAATTTTGGTATCACCCTTGTATTCTCTTTACAGTTACAATTCGATTGTTTCAGTGTCTCGCGTCATTACAAAGATCGATTCTTTTCATTCATTTAGTAATGATGATTGGTGTACTTAACCTGACATTTTTAGTTTCCGCCATTATTCTCACAAGTCCGCGTGAGTGTGTGGATTCTCGATTTTAAATGTTTTTTTAAACTTTTTACTTTTTAATAATGTTTTAAATAAAAATGTTTACCAGTAATAGGCAAATGTATTGCCGACTGGACCTATTTCTTTAATGACTTTCTGTTGTGCACTTTTTCTGTGTTCAAGATCAATGATGCAATCTCGATCAATGTAAGTTGTAGAAATGTTTTTATGAACACTTTTTATAATTTATGTTTTTCTTTCCTTATTGTAGTTCCCTGATGATGTAAATAAAGATTAACGAAAGCTTGGAGAATTGAATAGAGTGTATTTTTCCTCTTATGCTGCAATCCCCAATAAGATATTTTTCAATTTGTATATATATATATATATATATATATATATATATATATATATATATATATATATATATATATATATATATATATATATATATATATATATATATATATATATATATATATATATATTGTTGTAATTAATTTTTATTGGATTTCCTATTAAGGGAGAGCCAATCAATACAACCAGCTTAATAGACTGTATAATTGTTAAAAAATGTAATGAAACTCAGTTTAATGCAGATAAGAGACAGTTTTAATTATAGTTAGGTTATTTTATTGTTTATTATGCAAATTATGGGCGCCAGAATTGGTATGGTCATAAACGAATACCAATTCCATTCAATGTCTTTGTGTTAATCAAACAATTTTTTGTTCTTTATTAATAGTACCTCAGGGATGTGTTCGGCACTAAACGCTCGTCAGCAACAGGAAACCTATAGGTAGAGATACTAGAAAAATACACAAGAAGTCATAGGCAAAACATTTAATGAAGTAATGAAAATTCAAAATAGTTGTCAATATTATATAGTGGAATTGTGAAATATTATTCAACTCTCATAGCAAACATGTGAAAAACCTTCGTATCATTTAAATATGTTTCTTACTATGAAATTGTATTAAAGTTTTATCACAAGTAAAATTCAATGAGAAAATATGTACATCTTAAGATGTTACCGTATCAATCCCAACTCTAGTCATTCAATATCCCGTCCGGTTCGTGCTATGAATTGTAAATATGAATTATGTGAATACTCACGCTAATATTCAAGCGAGTAGCTTGCTATTGGATTACATTAGTGAATACAAAGTGTTTATTATATTTCAAATTTTTCTATAAATTATACAGTGTTTAGTATTAGAGATCAATAGAGTCAGTGCTCATTGATCCTCTAGTCATACCGTCTCCACCAGAAACTATGTATTTCTGATAGGTGTATGAATTGTTATGATAGGAAACAGCAAACAAATATTTTAAGTAAATAGAAATTTCAGGCCATGTTTATAATAAACAGTAATTGTAACAGAATTCGCCTAACTCGTGCATTATGAATTTCAAAGTATCATCTAACAGTCTTTCCACCGAGGTACAACCAGCTGACATATATATATATATATATATATATATATATATATATATATATATATATATATATATATATATATATATCCATATATATATATATATATATATATATATATATATATCCATATTTGCATATAAGCTACCATCAAAAATTTACAGTTGAAAGTAAATTATTGAAAGAATACATTTTTTCGTGTTCGACCGATCAGCTGACGTATAATCCACCATAGTATAGGCAGCTTCAAGATATTGGGTTAGCAACAATTTCACATATTATCAGGTAGGAGGAAATTATTGAATTTTTTTCCTTTGTGCATGGGAGGTCATTGCCGCTGATCTCACCCGCGGAACCGTAGCTGACGTCCCCTAAGCTTCATACAACCCTCTGATGCACTCTACTAATTATGGCTTAAGAGGGTATAATTGACCAAATTTCGACCTGGCTCATGGACTATTAAGAAAAGACATGAAGCTAAAAAACAGAAGGTGATTATAGGTGCTCCACAGATATAAGAAAGCGACTAGAATTAGAAGAGAATCAGTAACTGAAACTTTCGTAAAATCGCCTCCTAAGAATAATGAAATACAAAACAAAAGACTATGTTTTCATGTGTCACAAACTTAGCAATAGTTATATTTGGAGTTCAATGTCATGAATGTGACAGACATCATTATTCTAGTTGTTTAATTAAGCACGGTTTATATAAAGAATTTTTTGTTAGCAAAAAGTTTTATGTCAATAACAGCTAGATCTACATGTTTGCCTTGTCTGTTCTTGAACTAAATACTAAGAATTTATAATTTCTTGTCAATAAAACAACTGTTTACATTATTTTTCCAATTTTCCATTACTCCTACTTAGGAAAAGCTATGATTATCATTTATTAGAAACGTCGGTTCAATTACTAGTAACCGCAGTTCATTTAGTAGCTTTGTTGGAATTATTAACTGATTCAACACAAATAATATACAAATTTATGGAATTTTCATATTTCCCTGAATAATAAATAAAAAATATAGATTTAGTGTGAAATAATAGAAATAAGTACTTAAATCAGTGCAAATACATGTTGTACATTATTAACTTTTTATTCACTGGTGCAGTCACCATAGTTTATAGACAAAATTTAACAAACAGTAGTTGTCAATGTTCAAATATGGAATCATCATGAGTAAGTAAGTCTTTATACCACTATTGTATTACAGGCAGTTATAATAGATTGGCTGTGCATTATATTGTCTCAGTTAGTTATTTTCCTTTTTTAAAACCACAGGAACGAACTGCATCCTTGTTGATATTGTTTCGTTCACACAAATACTAGCGAGCAAAAAAGAGTCGGTCCGTTGCTGAGAAACGCTATTTCGCAAACCCGCATCCTTTTTATAAACGGCTCACAGCTCTTGACATTTAATATCCATACATTACACAAACCTACCCTCAGCAGCCACCATCAAAAAAGTCTTGTATTCCATTTTAATCGCGACGTAATATTTTCATTTTTTTCCTGATGTGCGACATGAATGTTAAGCCTTTTTTAACAGCTACGAATGACTGATTGGAGGGGGAGTTTTTATAAGGGTATTTAGATGGACGTCTCATATTTTCTAAAACCGTTTGGCAGTCGAGGGTTGTTTCACAATTATTAAAAAACCTTTGAAAATGGCGCCTTTATTCTGTATCCATTTTTATGGTGACTGTTGTTAATAACCCAGTTAGAAAGTATAATTTTCATGCATTTGCAATCTTAAAGAGACGTGCGCTTGTTTGTGTTTTCATAACTAATAACGTAAAGTAAAATAAAAACCACAGAAAAATAAAGTGTTGTATATTCCATACCCTGCCTAAGCTCTCCAAAAAAATACATAGCAATCACCACAAAAACTTCTCAGAAAACAGATTAAATGGCCATAAATATACTAAAAATGCTTCCACAGATCTCCACAAACATGAAAACAATGAAAAACATGAGTTTGATTTTGAAAACACAAAAATTCTAGCTCAAGATTCAAACTACAAAAAATTTACAATTAAAAAAATGGTCATTCCACGTGTGGCCTCCGAACGTGAAGGTATTATTTTTCGTTCGAGTGCTCATTAACGTTGTCAACACAAGTGATTAGTTTTTTTGTGCCGAATATTTGCTGGCCCATATTGGTATGTGTTTACTTACACTAATTACACTGTTTGATACTTAAAATCAATTCTTCTATAGGCCAGTTGCTTGGTCTATATAGTATATTAAATTGGCATCCAAAATATTTTAACATGTCAACTCAACCCACTGCACGAAGCTTTCTGCTGTTACTAAATCATATTCAAGAAAATCATCTTTGACACCTACAACATATCCTAGTAGAAATCAAGCTATCGTAATGAATGCGCTTCCGGATACAGTTCTCTTCGATTTCATCAAGGCAATAGGTGAAATTGTGACACCGAAAGGAATCGCCCATGCTTACCGTATATCTATTCAACGTATTTGCATCTTTATCACTTCTACTTCAGTCGTTGATAACCTTCTTCTAGCCTCGAATCAATCCCTGTAATAATCACGTCTATTCCCTTCACACTCAGCCAAGACAAAACAGATTAACTATCTGACAACGCCTTTCGTACCCTCAAGCCTGCCTCCAAAAAGAAAAAAGTGTCTTAGACTCTAACAACAACTATCAGCCCCTCTGCACGCTCAATTATTGAAGATTTAACAGAGAAAAGACCCTACATCCTTCTCAATTACTTCAGAACATTCTATAGCATTTTTGGAAAATTCTTTCGGAAGCAACGATCCATTAGCTGAAGCTCGCCAATTCACTTCAATCATTGAATCCCTCCTTGCAGATCTTCGTCAAATATATCATGCCATCTCCGTTAAGTCACTAAAAAATCGCATTACCCGTCTAACAAAGAAAATACAATGTACCATGAATCCCAACGATGCAATCGAATCTGCTAGCTTTAAATCTTTTAGCCCTAATGATAGTGACTCCAATTGTGACGATACCGACCTCTTTTGATATTACTAAAAAATTCACGATAATTCAGTGGAATTGCGACGGATACTATCCTCGCCTTGAACGTCTTCAACAACTTATTTCCCCCATCACCCTGATTTCCTATGTTTTCAGGAAACTAATTTTACGTCTTCTAATATCCCTACACCAAAGGACTTCGAAGGATATCATTATATCCAAACTATCTGCTCCAGAGCCAGTGGTGGAGTATCCATATTTGTATCCAAAGATCTTTACTCAACTCATCTGCCCCTTACTACTAATCTTGAAGCCATTGCCATAACAGCCTACTGTCCCGAAAAATTAACCATTTGCTCCATATATATTCCCCCCGACTACAAACTAAATGAAGAAGAGCTACTTGACTTGGTTTACGATCTCGCACATTTGGACGAGGTACAGTTATTGAGAATATACTAAATTGTACTAATTCATGCGTCCACAAGACGGGATCGTGTACCCACTTAAATATCGCTTCTGGTACCTTTTCTTCCATTGATCTGAGCATTTGTGATCCCCAAACTGCCCCTAACTTAACCTGGCAAACTGCTGAAGATTTATTTGATAGCAATCATCACACCATAATTATAACTGACAACTCAAATGAACAAGCTCTCGTGAAAAGTTATTGGCGCCCCTAGATGTGACACCTCACTCACCATGTTCAGCAAGGAAGAAACCAGTCACGAACTCATAAATAAATCCTTCTTATAAATCCTAATCTCGAATAAATACGACCGGATCCTCTTTACTGACGCCTTAAAAAACGAGACTGGTGTCGGATGTGCTGTTACCACTCCGCAAAGAGCCGTGGAGCCCTACCGGATCCCAGCTTCTGGTAGCGTTCACACAGGTGAATCATTCGCCATCTCACAAGCTTTTAATATCTGCGTAATTTCCCATCAAAAAATTGCAATTTGTACAGACTCTCTCTCATCTATTCAATCCATCAACAATTTATTCACAAATCATCCCATCGTTCAACGCATCCACGACACATATCAAACCCTCATTTCTCATGATGTAACTATCACTATTATATGGATTCCCTCACACATTGGTATAACTGGTAATGAAAACGCCGATCGCCTTGCTAAATAAGCTGTATCATCCACGACTACATCTATAACTCTGCAAATTTCTAGAGACCTAAAATTCCTTATGAAAAAACGTATACGGAAGAAATGGCTAAACGACTGGAACCATTCTACAATATTCTTAAGGAAAATACATCCGAATATTGAACAGTTCGATATCCCCTATCTACTGAGAAACGAGAAGGTTGTAGCAAGAAGACTGCGAATTGGTCACGCCCGACTTACTCATGGCTACCTTATGACCTCTTCCCCCAGCCAAACTGTCAACACTGCCAAGCTCTACTTGACATTCAACACATTCTCGTGGACTGCCCCTACAACACCGAAAGACGTCAGCAGCTTGGAATGAAAACAGACATTGAGGATATCCTTACTAGTACACACCATATCACCATAGCTATCCAGTTTCTAAAAGAAGAGAACCCACTGAGTAAAATTTAAAGACAGTTCATTATTAGTTGTAATTATTTCCACATAATGTATTTATAATCTATTGTAAATAACTGTACCTTGTGCTAATGGCCATAGCTGTCTCAAGCACGTTAAATTGAATAAAAAACATGGTCCACATTAAAAAACATAATACAGTCAACGATAAACAAAATGTTAGAAACTTGAGTCATAATTTAATAAAATAATATACCCGAAGTCTTTCGGAACCCCCCTGTATAATATCGTAGAATATATATCGGTCGTACTCGTTTTAAATGTCTGTTTTATGAATATTTGCTTACCTATTGTATATGTGTTTATTTTAATTTCTAAAGTGTAAACATTGCAAATTAAATTTAGTCAAGATTAAACTTTGAGAAAGTTCCTAACCCAGAGACGAAACGTTAGTAAATACAAAATGTTTTAATTAATTATACACCCTAACACCCAAGAATTAGAAAAATAAATTATTTAAAAAGGTTGAAGAAAAATAATACTTCTGCTAGCCGGAAATTATTTAACAACAACTGTCAATTTTGAAATATATAACGGACGGTGCGATAAGCCCTTTGTAGGGATTGAAATAGAGGAATATATTGAACCTGCTCCATTTTTGGACATGGAATTGCAAAACATTTATAATGCGAAGGCGCAGATCAAAGAATAGGTTAAGCCGAACTACTCTTTTCGATGTTGCAATAATGTGGGGTGTGGAGGGTACTTACGAAGAAGTCTCCATTCATATCCAGTTTTCTTTTATGTGGAAATGTCAACAAAGGTTCATGTGGGTGACGCTCAATGTATTTTGAGCAGTTTTGCTGCATACTCAACTTATTATGAAACAGGAATACAAAAAATTCCATATCTTTAAGTTGAGTCACATATCAAGTGAAGTCTCTACCTGTTATATATTTTCTACATTTTCTTCTTATACTCCAAGAAGACCTTAAGGTCTGTTTATTTAAAAGGCTCAATTCGGTGGGTTACCCTTTGATACGGAGCTCCAGCTATCCGTCCATCTCTTGCACTCTAGCTCTCATTGGTCTGCGTATTTTACATCTTTAGTGATGTATATTAGTCTCTCTTAGTCCACTCTGTCTATGTGATCACGCCAATATCTTTTCCTTTTCCTCCCCCATCTCACTGTGTCCTCCACCTTGCATGCCTCTCTTATGTCATTGTTTCTCACCCTATCTTCTAAAATCCTCCCTGCGATGGTTCTTAGTGTTTCTATCTCCGCTATTCTGAGGATGCTTCTTGTCTTACTCGTGTCAGCTCTCGTCTCGATACCATAGGTTAGCACCAGTCTAACACAAGATGTATATATCCGCACTTTACTATCAATGCGCATGTTGTTGTTTTTCCAGATGATACCTCTCAGACATCCTGAGATTGTTGCGGCTTTATAGACCTTTGATTTGATGTAATTTTTCAGGTTGTTGATGCTTGATAGTCCGCTCCTAGGTAACAGAAGCTCATTACCTGTTCTATTGGTTTATTGTCTATTACACGTTGCTAGTTCTTTGTGGAAGGTCAAACAGTTTGTTTTGTCAATGGATATTTACATGCTGTATTTTTCGATAGTCTGATGGAATTTATGTGTTTGCCTCTGCAAATCGTTTTCTATTTCTGCCAGGATTACCGCATGATCCGTATAGCACACCACGCTGATTGGTTTGTTATTCAGTCTGTATCCCCTGTTCATTGTTGTCACACTGTGTTTAATCTCCTCCATGACAAGATTAGAGAGGAATGGGCTGAGACTATCCTTATTCCTGTTAGTGTCGATATGTCTTTCGTTGTTTTATGGTCCACTTTTATTCTTGTAGTGTTGCCTGTGGTCATGGTTTCGATTATATTTATGATTGATGTTGAGACTTGTTTCTCTCTTAATATGTCCAGTATGTCTCGCAGCTGTACTTTATCGAATGCTTTAGGTCGATAAGACGCACATAAACAGTGTAGCCGAATTAGATCGTCTTCTTCTTTGCCTGTCTTATAATAAACAGGACATCGGTTGTCGATCTGTTCTTCCGAAATCCTTGTTGTTTACCTTTGTTTTCAATGGTGCGTTCTAGAATGCTCTTGACAATGCTGGTGATCAGTTTCGTAGTGGTGCAAAGCAGAGTTATGCCTGTAGTTCTCCGGATTGGTTTTTTGTCCCTTTTTAAAAATTGGTATGGCGATACTTTTGTACCACTCTGCTGGTATGGTGGATGTGGCTATTATTTTGTTAAACAGTTCCGTTAATTTTCTTGCTAGCTCTTTACCTCCATATTTAATGAGTTCGTTGGGGATCTCGTCCACTCCTGAAGCTTTTCTGTCTTTCAAGTTCTCAATCTTTACATTAACTTCCTCCTCTGTGAACATTAGTCCGTTCGTGATTTCCACCTCTGCTTCATGTGATTGAGGTTCTACCGTATTGTCGGTGTTGTCATATAAATTTCCAAAATATGTTTCCCACTTGTCAGAAGAGTCTTTTTGCTCTGGATGTATTCGTGTACGGGCTTCTTTCTATTTTTGAGCACCTTCCAGACTCTCCTCTGGAATCTATAAATATCGTGTTCCATATCTGTGGAGAACTTCTCTCAGTATTCTCTTTCAATTCTTCTGATTGCAGCGTTGACTCCATTTCTTGTTTTTTTATAGTTATCGCAGTTTTCCTCTGTTGGTGTACTTTTATATCAGTGTTTTAAATGAAACTCAATGTTTCTAGCTAATTCCACAATATAATGAAAAATATTAAAAATTCTAAAAAATTGACAATTGTTTCGATAAGTGAATATCATCGTCAGAATGACAGAAGTTAAATTTCATTTTATGCCTACCTGATGTTTAGTAGTTATTTTTGGCTAGACCAAGAAGTGACCTACCTTGTGATTGACTTAATTTATGTTAATAGAAAAAATATGTGATATTACAAATATTGAAGCTTAGCTATTATTAGCCCTATGGTGATATCCTGGATATCATTTTTCCAATTAAGATCAGTATAACTGTGCAATGAGATAGAAAACCAGGAAAACTATATCTGCTGATCTTTACAATTATCACTTAAGAAGACAGTTTAATAGTGGAGAGCTTCCTAGATTTATCTGTTCATTGACGACTTCATATTGTGGGTTTCTTGAGTGTCTTCTAATTTCTAACTCTTCAAGGAAATCCAGTTCTTGTGTCTTATCACAAATATGTAGTACTTCTAGTTCTGTGTTTGGTGTCAATGAATGGTTGCTGTCAAGTAGATGTTTTGCGTAATGGGATCTAACTGGTTGTTTTAATCTGTATGCCCGTAAGTGTTCACTGTATCTGATTTCAAAATTTCTAAGGGTCTGACCCAAATAGACAGCATTACATTCTGGACATTTGAGTTTATATATACCTGATTTCATTAATGTTGGTATTTTTGTTTTAACATTTAACAATTATGTACTTACGTTACTTTCTGTTTTAAAAGCAATTGTTTTATTCGTTGCTAAAGCTTTGAAATATTATTAGAAATATTTTCTGCATATGTGATGATTTTATAAGATTTTATTTCTTCAGTTTGTTTAGGAAATACTAGTGGTAATGTCACTTTTTCCTCTTTTTTATCAATTAGCTTATTTATCATATGTAATGGATAACCGTTGGATGTTGTTATTTGTCTAATTGTACTGATCCCTCTAACAAAATTACATTTGTTCATAGGGACTGAAAATGCTCTATGTATCACTGAATTTTATGCCGCTAGTTTATGTGACAGGGGGTGATGGGAACTATAAGGAATTGTCACATCAGTAGGTAGCTTTCGTTTTTCACCTCCTGTATAAACCAAGGCTTGGTTTTGTTTAGCGAGTTTAAGTTTATGGTTATTTTCCCTATTGATTCGTTAGCCGCCTCCTGTATGCATCTTTTAATTATATTCCAGCTGTCTTCCTCTTCTTTCTGTTATGTTTCCCGATGTAAGTTTTCATGTAGGTATTTGGTGCAGTCGTTATCCAAAGATTCTAGGTTGTATTTTTAAATCATTATCGTACTTTGCTTTATTCTTCGATGCCTCTCTATAACGAATTTTCCGAGAACTAGGATGTTGTCTGTGTCGGTGTTAGCTGAACTTAGTTCTCTTATGTCTTTTATTTCATTCGGTTTGATGTAGCTATTTGTTATTATGTAATCGATATTTGATTTCTGTCCTCTGGTGTTGCAGAAAGTATATTTATGATTTCAACTTAAAACTTTACTTTTTTAAAACTTTATTTAATTACAATAACTACACAATAATAATATATTTATTGAAGTTAACAATATCAAGTCTGTAATCATTCTGATTCTAAAATATGTATACTGAAACCTCAGATTAACAAATAAAATAGATATGTTTGTTTTGACTTTTTCCTGCCCCAAACATTGAGTCACATTCTAAGCTGACTTGCGGGACACTTCCACTGCTTTGCCGTATTTACAAATCCTCTTTAGATGCAGGAAAAATTAAAATAGAAATTATATTGAAAATTTGTTAAAAAGCTATGCAATTAAAAAAAAGTCATAATAATTTATGCATTTTAGTCGCTGCTCTTAAAATTAATTAATAATACTTGAATTTAATATAATAAAGGAATATTCTTATATAAATTTTAAACAAGTATTTGTTGTAACTAAAAGTGGCAACATTGCTGAAAATTTCAGTATCAGCTCTGTTTGTCTAGTATAAACTATTTAGTAGTTTTGTCTTTGTTCAGCTATGATATAAAGAGAGATGCAAATATCGCCAGAGCGCTCTCGACTAACATTTCCATTGGATTGTAGTATTATAGTAAATACTGTCAAACTTGGTTTGTTCATTACGAGCGCCATTAGGACTAGCAAGTAAAAATTGAGTTCTTTCGATGTTATGTGTGTTTTCCAAGACTTTTAGTGACACAATTTGGTTTTAAGTTAATTAATATAGTGTTAGTGTTTTAAATAAAACTCACGGTTTCTAGTTAATTTCATTTTTATTATAGTGTTTTTTATTATCATGGTTCGTCAGTGCTAAGCCTGTCGGAAAAACGGCCGAAATTACCCCGAACTCTCATTTCACGGGTATGTAAATATTTGAACGGGTTTCCAGTGGCGGCGACTTTTATTATTTATTTCAATAATATTTAAAATGCTTAAAAGTTCTTTAATTATAAAAAGCAAATTACTATTTGGCGTTATTTTATTCTAGTTTTCCCACCAATTTGGAAAAAAGAAGAATTTAGTTTGCTTTACTGGGTCTAAGCGAGACTCATGATCTACTAAAACGACCTAAAATTTGTTCGGAGCATTTTAAACAATCTGATTCTATATAGTATAGTAGTGACCGTAAGTTTCTAAACAAAGATGTTCTTCACATGTCAGTTTTTGAATTTAATCCACCAGATGTAATGTAAGTACCTACACATTTTCTTGGTACAATGTGCCCTTAAAGTAATACCTAAAATAACAAAGTCTCTGTCCTGATAAACAAAATTTCCTTTCAATGTAAGTCATTTTTATTACAGCTGATAAAGCGTCCCAAAAAGACAAATTTTAAACAGATTATTAATTATAAGTCATTACTTTATTGGGCGACTGGTAACTATAGTTCAGTCCAAATAAACTAAACTACAATTGTTCTTGGTTCAATGCAATATTTCTGAGAATTTAGTGCCTACTATCTTGGAACTGAACTGTATTTAAAAATTAAATTATTATTTTAATTTTTTTAAGAGGTCATTTGGCCACATATGATCCATTTTATTCAGTTAGCAATGATGACTGAGTTAGTTGAATTACATTAATTTGTTAAAGGAATATGTCTATTTCATGTCTTCAACAAATAACTTAGATTGTCATCAAAAAGATTTACCAGCACAAAATGTGTCTGGGCAAGCTTCTAGTGCTACTCTAAGTGATTTCGAATGGTGAATATTTAAGTAATTTATTAGGCAGTATATTTTTTTAAACTGTTTTTTAATAAAATTTACTGTTTCGATCTTTACTCTGTGGAATCAACTCATATTACTTTTTTAAATGAAGCTAACTGTTTCTAGATAATTCCACAATATATTGAAAATATGTTAAAAATTCTAAGAAATTGACAATTAGTTTCATTTAAAAAAGTAAATATTTCCAAAGTTTATTATTAAAACAAAAAAATTGTTAATTGTGTTTTATTTTTAGTTTACCAGTAGAAGAAGTTGTGGATGATCTAGTAACAGTAACTGAGACTCATTCACTTATGAGTGGTGTATCATTGCTTACTTCAGATTCTCGTATACTTGCATATAGGTTAGTTTTTTAGTAAGGTTTATTGTAGTATATATTTCTCCTAAATGCTTAAAGGTTTTTTTTTGTTATAGGCAATAAAATTGATTTACAGTTTGTTCCAGTGACTAGAATTAGCAACCTAAACTGATTTATGTGTTTTAGGTTTACGGAACCTGGTCCTTCAGGACTTTTTAAATATAATATTCATTTTTCATATTCTTTCTGTTCAAAGTTTAAATAAAATTCCTATAAAAGTTACTTTTTGCTTTCATTAATAAACGTCGTAGAATAAATATCGTGTACAACTCATACGCAAGTTAAATTTGCCGCTTGCTTGATTTGAGGCACTCGCCTCACGGCCCGTGCCACATACTTCAGCACTAGTGGAAAAAGTGAACGATATAGAAGTTGATAAGCTGCAGCGCTACCTTTTGGAGTGGAAATGTCAATGTCAAATTTTATTTTGACTACCCAAACTTATCTTTGTGATGAATTTCGTTGACAAACACTAATATTACAATCAATTATAACTTATAATCAAAAAAGATAGACCAGGCTAGACAATTCAAAATTATTCAAATTTCATTATTAACTGTACCTACGTTCAACTAATTTTTCAATATTCATTTTTTAAATTATTTTCATTAAAAATTTTAATAAAACACCTATATAAGATACTTTTTTAAATGATTAATAAATCCCTGAAAAAGTATTGTGCACAACTCGTACGCAAAGCTCTTCTCTCGCTCCATTGATTTTTAGCTCTCGCCTTACGGGTCGTGCCACAAACTTCTGCGCTCGTGGAAAAAGTAAACGATATAGAAGTTGATATGCTGACCTGGTGGGAAGGAAATCTCTATGTCAAAACCCCTTTTGACAATCTAATATTATATTTATAATGAATTTCGGTGACATATATTAAAATTAGAAGTAATTAAAACTTATTATTAAAAAAAGATACACCAGGCATAACAATTCAGAATGGTTAAAATTTCACAATTAACTATGCCTAGGTTTAACTGTTTCTCATTTTTTAAATCCTTGCAGTTCAACGTTTAAATAAAATACCTATATAAGTTACTGTTTGCTTTCATTGAGAAACTTGGTCGTAGAAAAAATATTGTGTACAATTCAATGCACTTTTTGTACTCCCTTGATCTGCAGCACTCGCCTTACGACTCGTGGCACAAACATCTGTGCTCCTGGAAAAAGTGAACGATATTGAAGTTGATATGCCGCAACGCCCACTGATGGGAAGTTACAACAAAAAGGATAGGAAATACAAATTCTGCATAGAAAAATACATATATATGCTCATTTTGAGGGTGATCGGTTGAATTTGATATGCTGCAGCACTACCTGGTGAGAAATTACAACACCTCCGTGAAAAAATACATATACATGCCAATTTTCATGATGATCGATTGAACGGTGTTGGAGTGAAGAGCGAACATATATATATATATATATATATATATATATATATATATATATATATATATATATATATATATATATATATTGAACCAGATATCTTAGATAATAAGAGAAGTAGTATTATAAAATTAAGTTTGCTAGTATGAAATATATATGAAAATAACATAATTTAAGAAAACAAGTAAAAAGGAAACACTTTTCTTAATTTAAACAACATATCAAATAAAGATATATTAAACAACAGCCAATAACAATATAATAAAAAGGAATTACCTCAATGATAACATAAAATATAAATATTGCCTAACCAATGTAATGATGTAAATAAAGTTGCCTAAGACGAAGAATAATTTCCATATCATAACAGCTGTTCATCTGAAATGAAAACAAATATTACTATAGTTAATTCATTATAATCATTAATTTAAGAATAAGAACAAATATAAATATTGAATAGAATATAATCCAATAGATTTCATAGATAAACAAATAATGACATATAGACAAATAACATAAGAGAATTTATATTTATAATTGATATGAATGTAACAAGAATATACTATCAATAATAATATTGAATGTTGTACTATGTAAGTGTATCTAAGTATAAACAATTTTAATGTATTTGTATGTATGAAATTGTTTTGATAAGTGATTGAAGTTTCAATTATCTGATTACAAAAGACAATATCTTATTGGTTGTAAAAGATGACATAACAAACTGTGAATCAATAAATAAACTTTTGAATAGTGATCTGGAAAAGAACAAAAGACTGTTTTGTTTAAAAAAAGTTGAGAATCGAGGGGACGCTTAGGGAGAACGGTAGCTGGTGTTAAGAAGCGAGGAGTGTGTGGGAGAGTGTTCCTAAAAATTTAAAGATATTCCCGGTATAAGACATTTAAACTCCTAAAGTACTGTTAAATACAATATTAGAAATACTTACAGTTAATTGTAACAAGTTTTCCGACAAGAATCTGTGAAATTTTCAACAACTTTGGTTTTTTGTGGAGCTTCCGTGGAGTTTTCCTGGGATCCAGAGACTTTCTTCCAAATTCAAGATCAACAGGTCAGTGTATTTAAATCATTTATTGGCCAATAAATAGTGTAAAAACTCAAAATCCCAATTAAGTACTTAATTTCATAAATTGATAAACTTTTTCAAACATGATCGATCTAAAAAAGAAAGAAACAGACTTCATATAGTGTATTCATTACATAAATCATTAAATTTAATAAAAGGCCGAACTTTATATAAATTAAAATATGTACTTACGCTAATCACGCCATCTTGTAATTGCATAAATATGGTGATTGAAATTTCATAATGTAATAACTATGTCCTTATGTATATAATTTCTATTTCTCTATCCATGTATATAACTAATTTCTTCTCACAGCTACTTGTATCATATATAACTATGATTTATAGATAAATTCTCTTATGTGTTTTAACCATTCAATTGTTTTCATCGTCAATAAATTGTGTTGTATAATATAGATGCTTCTTACGTATCATAATTGTTTTTTTCATGCTAAAGCGCATGACTAATTTTTTCACGCATGCGCATTTATGATATTATTAAAATCAATAAATAGGTACAATATATCCATTGGCGTCGCATATTATTTTATCAAATAAATATTGCATTGATAATTAAATTGATTTCAAATAATGTGTTTTTTTTTTATTTCAACTATTACAACAGTATAAATTGCCAGGACTCAAAGGGAAAAAGGATTTCATGCTCCCGAATAATCTAATTAAAATAAATTATTAAACAAATATTAAAAACAAACTGAGCTAGCCAAACTTAAAACAAAAATTTATAAACATATACATTTAAATCATCTACAATAAAAGTAAGTATTATATCAATTGTTAATAATTGTCACCCAAAACGTGGGGCGTTGTAAAAATTTTGGTTATATTTGTAAAATTTATTACTTAATTAAAATGGCAAAAAGAATGATGTTGAGAGATGGAAGGCAAGTAGGAGCAGACAGTGGTTCGGAAGAGGAAAGGGAAGAAAGAAGTCATGGTATGGGAGATTACCAAGCGGTATATCTGGAACAGGGACAACAAGCGGAAGGCGATGCACATGAAGAAGGTATGACAGGAGATGGGGAAACTGTAGAACAACAAGAGAGAAGGGAACCACAAGGAGGAACTAATGCCAACGAACAATGGATGCAGCAAATATTGATGAGTATCAATGAAAACATAAAGACAATGAGGGGAGATATGAACAATATGAGGGGAGATATGAACAAAATGGAGGAGAATATTAGGGAAGATTTGAATGGAAACATGAATAGATTGGAAAAGAAGATAGAAGAGGTGAAAAATGAAAGTATCCAAGAATTCAGAAAACTTAGGGAAGAAAATGAAGAATGTAGGCAGCAGATAAATAAGGTGAAAGAAGATATGGTGGAGCAAAACAAACATATACGGATTGAAATTCAAGAAAACGGTATGAAATTTAGAGAGCAGATAGAAAATCAAGTAGTAGAAAAAATTCAAGAAATAGAGAAAGGTATAGAAGAAAAATTACCGGGAACGATCCAAGCGGAAGTTATAAAACAAACAGAAGATATAACGAAAGAAATGGAGTATATGAAATTCAGGGAACAAACAATCGAAGAAATTATGCAAAATTATCAGCAAAACGCGGAACATAAATTTAAGGAATTAGATGTAAAGTTTCAAAAACAAACAGGAACATGTGAGGAGAGGAACGAACACATTGGACAAACATTTCATAAAGAACTGGAAGAAATGAACAGAAAATTACAGGAAAGCATAGAAGAAATTGAATTTAACGTTAGGAGAAATGGAGGTGGAGTAATCTATACGGGAAACATGGATATCGGAGTAAAGTTTGATGGGAATATAAATACTATTCATCCGAAGGTGTTTATTAAAATAATTAAAAGCAAACTTAAAGAAATTAAGAAGGAAACTGGAGAAGTAGGATACATAAAATTACAAGGACAAGTAAGTAAACAGGTAAATCAACATTCTTACGAAAAAGTGAATAAAGAAATTATAAATTTAGATGGCAGAGTAACAAAACCGACAGGAATATATGAAAAAAGGAGTCAAATCTTAGGTAGACAAATTAACAAGGAAATACAAGAGATGAATCGAAGATTAACAGACACAGTGGAAGAAATAGAAGATAGTATAAGAAGAAATAAAGGAGGTATAGGATGTTCAGGAAATTTTTATAATAATGTAGTAACAGGAATAAAATGGGACAACATGATGACTATGATTCATACAAAAGCTTTCTCTAAAATAATAATAAGTGAAATGAATAATATGGAAGAATTGGAAACGCAAATTTTAATGGATTCATGGGATGAAATTTATGAGATATGGGACAACAGAGTTGAAAAGAATATGGTAGAGAATATACAGACGCTTCAGAAATTTATCGAGCATCAAACAAGAGAAGAAAGCAAGAAAAAGGTTAGAAAAAGAAAAGCAAATTAAATAATAGAACAAGAGAATAGGAATGAAATATGGAGACGAAAATGCAATTCAATGAAAAAGGGAAAGGATACAGAAAGGAAGTCGATATAAATAATGTACATAGAATTTAGAAACAATGAATAACACAATTATATATATGTCATGTATATAAATAATTTATAGATGATGTTATGTTACGAATAATATTTGTAAAAAGGAAATGATAGTCATAAGGATAGATTTAAAATTTAATATTAGGTAGTGTACAAAGTTAAAGTAGATATTAGACAGAGTTTTGTTTTCCATTTGGCAGCTGGTGATCCAATTAAATTCATCACGTTTGTTTCTTCAGAACCTAAAAAAATAAATATTATATAATATAAAGAAAAATTTATTAGATAAAACTTATAATTAAAACATTTAAAAAAAATTTGAGTATGGCAAATCAATATATATAGCAAATAAAGGAAACAACTTATAAGAGATACTGGTTTTACATAGAATGAAATTATTAAAGAATATAGGATAGAGGGGATAAAATAAGAATAACTCAAGTATCAAATAGAAGTTCACATTTTTAAATAAGGAAATAAGATGTAAGTAATAAAGGATAGGAAAGGATAATAATGAATGATATTGATTAAAAATATAGGAGGTAATGTTTAATGTCAATTAGAATCTTATAGATTACTTGAAAATACAGGAAGGAATAAGGAAGTTGATATTGATATATATATGAATTTAAGAAATAATTAATTATATTGAATAATGAATATTGAAAAGAAATATGATATGAGGAGTATATAGAAGTATAATGTAATTACAAAGAAATAAGTTGATATATAAGTGGATGTTAGGAAGAAATGATAATAAAGAAGTATTATATGAAGTAATATTAAAAATATAAATTGACATTGATCTTAATCAAGTGTATTTTAAGGAAAGAATTAGGAGACAGTTATTGAAAGAAATAGATTTTGTAGTAGGAAAAATGTGAACAAATATTTGAGAAACATAGTTAAAGAAAGTAAGGTTATGCCATAAAATTGTTAAATTTTTTTAATAAAATAAAATCAATCATTTATAATAAGAAAATTGAAATTTAAATAAATATCCAGGGTATGGATATCATTTAAATTTAAATTTGAGGGGAATTGAACCAGATATCTTAGATAATAAGAGAAGTAGTATTATAAAATTAAGTTTGCTAGTATGAAATATATATGAAAATAACATAATTTAAGAAAACAAGTAAAAAGGAAACACTTTTCTTAATTTAAACAACATATCAAATAAAGATATATTAAACAACAGCCAATAACAATATAATAAAAAGGAATTACCTCAATGATAACATAAAATATAAATATTGCCTAACCAATGTAATGATGTAAATAAAGTTGCCTAAGACGAAGAATAATTTCCATATCATAACAGCTGTTCATCTGAAATGAAAACAAATATTACTATAGTTAATTCATTATAATCATTAATTTAAGAATAAGAACAAATATAAATATTGAATAGAATATAATCCAATAGATTTCATAGATAAACAAATAATGACATATAGACAAATAACATAAGAGAATTTATATTTATAATTGATATGAATGTAACAAGAATATACTATCAATAATAATATTGAATGTTGTACTATGTAAGTGTATCTAAGTATAAACAATTTTAATGTATTTGTATGTATGAAATTGTTTTGATAAGTGATTGAAGTTTCAATTATCTGATTACAAAAGACAATATCTTATTGGTTGTAAAAGATGACATAACAAATTGTGAATCAATAAATAAACTTTTGAATAGTGATCTGGAAAAGAACAAAAGACTGTTTTGTTTAAAAAAAGTTGAGAATCGAGGGGACGCTTAGGGAGAACGGTAGCTGGTGTTAAGAAGCGAGGAGTGTGTGGGAGAGTGTTCCTAAAAATTTAAAGATATTCCCGGTATAAGACATTTAAACTCCTAAAGTACTGTTAAATACAATATTAGAAATACTTACAGTTAATTGTAACAAGTTTTCCGACAAGAATCTGTGAAATTTTCAACAACTTTGGTTTTTTGGAGATTCAGTGTAGTGTTCCTGGGATCCAGAGACTTTCTTCCAAATTCAAGATCAACAGGTCAGTGTATTTAAATCATTTATTGGCCAATAAATAGTGTAAAAACTCAAAATCCCAATTAAGTACTTAATTTCATAAATTGATAAACTTTTTCAAACATGATCGATCTAAAAAAGAAAGAAACAGACTTCATATAGTGTATTCATTACATAAATCATTAAATTTAATAAAAGGCCGAACTTTATATAAATTAAAATATGTACTTACGCTAATCACGCCATCTTGTAATTGCATAAATATGGTGATTGAAATTTCATAATGTAATAACTATGTCCTTATGTATATAATTTCTATTTCTCTATCCATGTATATAACTAATTTCTTCCCACAGCTACTTGTATCATATATAACTATGATTTATAGATAAATTCTCTTATGTGTTTTAACCATTCAATTGTTTTCATCGTCAATAAATTGTGTTGTATAATATAGATGCTTCTTACGTATCATAATTGTTTGTTTCATGCTAAAGCGCATGACTAATTTTTTCACGCATGCGCATTTATGATATTATTAAAATCAATAAATAGGTACAATATATCCATTGGCGTCGCATATTATTTTATCAAATAAATATTGCATTGATAATTAAATTGATTTCAAATAATGTGTTTTTTTTTATTTCAACTATTACAACAGTATAAATTGCCAGGACTCAAAGGGAAAAAGGATTTCATGCTCCCGAATAATCTAATTAAAATAAATTATTAAACAAATATTAAAAACAAACTGAGCTAGCCAAACTTAAAACAAAAATTTATAAACATATACATTTAAATCATCTACAATAAAAGTAAGTACTATATCAATTGTTAATAATATATATATATACATATATATATATACATATATATATATATATATATATATATATATATACATATATATATACATATATATATATATACAAACATTCATTTTTGTATATATATAGATTACATATGTAGATTAATTACATTAAATTAATTAAAATCAGCAAATTTCAATTGCATCAAATGAAATATTTATAAACACCAAAATTCCAATAATATAATTCGGAATGTAAGTGGTAGTAGGTAAACACATCTGGATGGACCAGAGGAAATTCTAGTGAAAATAATATTTTATCTTTGTCATAATAAATTTTAGTATTTACAATAGCATAATATTTTAATATTTGGTTTTTATTGAATAATAATCGATCATATGTGTATGTGTTATATAAAATTTGGACTATTTCTTCAAAATCCTTACGGGAGATTACGATTTGATGCAGAACACCTAAACTGGCAAAACTTACTGCATTTTCGATATCGTGAAGAAAGCTGGACATAGAAACCAAGTTAATTTTTATTTGACTTAAAATTTCTTGAAATTCTATATAGTGTGAATAATCATTGGATGCTTCGTTGAGTGCTTTTCCTAATTCATTAATTTTGTTGGATATTATAAGCTGATTATTTGAAATTATTGATATTGATTTATTAACGCTATCCATAAGATTTTTGTTAAGAGGTATTTGTAAATTTACTTCTCTAATGCTTTTATTTTGATCATTTCGCAGTTCGCTGATACTAGCGTATATTTTGTTAGCATCTTCTTCGTCTATATTGCCAGTAACGAGTTTCACTAGCGAGCCAAGAGGGTTGATTATTCCTCTTTCAATTTAATTACATGTAAATATGGAGTTTATTTCAACATTTATACTATTAACTTCAAATTGCAATTGTTTATAAACATTTCTCAAAGAATGTTCATGAATATGGTTCGTCTTATCAAATAAGTTGTTTGATGAGTAATATTGTGAACTTAGATTTGTGACTTGATTTCGGATGGGGTTTGTAGGGATATAGTGTAGAAATGTATGGGAAGCGATTTCTACCCTAGCTGGTCCTAGTTCGAAAGATATGATGCCGGGATTACTTTTCAAGGATTTAATCTGTATCTTCTGGTTCGTCGCTGTCTGAAGAGTCAACGTTCTGTGAAGTTACATTAATTAGTTAAGGGTTTAAATAGTTGTTTATGATAGTTGTTTTTGTAAGTCGCTACTGTAATATCTTTTGATGTCAAATTGTGTTCGGGTTTATATGGAGGTTTAGTTTTAGATTGTCGTTCCGATTGTTTCTTATAAAGTGTAGTGCCAGAGGAAATGTCTGGGGGATCTGTACGTTTTTCGTTTAATTTTTCGACATTTTTTCGTTTTTTGTTACTAGTATCGGTATGGATTCTCTCATATAATTGTTTCATAATTTATTTATGTTCATTTCATTGAATGTTATTTGGTTGAGCTTCATCGTCGATTTCCATGGGATCTTTCAAGTGAAGATATCCTAGAAGAAGGTCAACAGGCTTATGTTTGGTGACGGAGTGAATTGAGTTATTGTATCCCAAAATGGACAATCTCAGTTTTCCGAATGGGTTTAATTTCGGATTCGTTAGGGATAATGTTCTCATGTGTTCTAATATTGTAGATTGGAATCTTTCTACGATTGCATTGCTATTAGGATTATGTGGAAGAGTGTAATGCCAGTTAATATCATATAATTTAGCAAAGCCTTTGAGAGTGGATTGAGTAAATTCTGTGACATTATCAGATACAATATTTTCTGGGATTTTATACGTAGAAATGAATTGAAATAATGACTGATAGATGAATCGCAGATAATTTTGGAATTATGTAAGCTTGTCCAAATCTACTAAAACTGTCACATACTGTCATCGTAATTGTATTGTCAAATTTAAAATTGTCTATGTGTAACGTTTCGAGTGGTTTTCTTGGAGTTGGAATTAGCTGAAGTTTTATTAGAGGCGGGTGTCTCTCATATTTAACTTGTTGATAAATGGAACAATTATTGATGAAGTCTTTTACGTCGTAATTTAGTTTTGGCCAATAGAATTTGGGTTTTTAGTTGGTTAGCAGTCTCGTGAATTCCCCTGTAATTTGTAATGCCTTCGTGTTGTTGTTTTAAAGGTTTTTGTTGTTGGGATTCGATTTTAACGTCATGTAGTATAATATTTGATTTGATTAAGATGAATGCAGAGCTTTTAAAGGTCTGAGGAACTATTCTACACATGGTTTTAAAAAGAATTCAATCGATATCGTTCTGAAAATAAAAGGCGTACCGTTTCTTCGGAACAGCATATTCTTTTAGGAATTGAATAATTTGATTTTCAAGAGAATTTTCACTCACGTGTAAGAACCATCTGGTTCTTGCAGGGTTATCGAATAATTTTTTAATTTCTTGATGAGGATTTTGATCAGTTTTGATTATTACTATTTGATTTAAAAATACATTTAATGGTTTCTCGGTTATTTCGATTCCAAGTATTGGGTTTTCTAAACTGGTGTGTATTGTTTGATCGTCATTTTCGTCTTTTGAATCTACTTCGGGAACGAGAGATTGAGAGTCTGACTTTTTGGTTGTAGCGTTAGTTTTATTAAATTCTTTCATATATTCAAAAATTGGCGGTAGATCGGAGCCGGAACTATTTTCGTTATCTATTGGATACACTTCGACACGGGAAAGGGCATCCGCATTCGTGTTGCAAGAACCGCTGGCTAAATCCAAGGTGGTGAAATAATAACTGCGTCCAAGCATGTCGGTTATGTTTGGAATGGGATAGCGATCGTCAATGGTATTTTCATTGATTTTTCGGTGATCAAAGACGATGCGCTATTTCTTTCTTCCAGATGCATCAGCTTTTTTGGGAACAAATCATATGTGCCAGGGGCTATGGTGAGTCGCTAGGTCTAATAATCCCTTTTTCCAGCACATCGTTAATTTGACGTTCGACTCTAGGTTTATGGATGTAGGGGTATCGATATGACTTAGTATAGACTGGAAGTTCGTCTGTAGTTTTTATTTGATGTTTGACTTGGTTGGTAAAGGAGGGGGGGGATTTTCTCTATAGAATATGTCACGAAATTGTTTACAGAGTCTTTCAATTTCAAGTTTTTCTTCTGAATTTAAATGAGAAGTTCGAATGCGTTGGGCAATGTCGAAATTATAGGGATGATCGTCGGCAGGGCTTTGAACAGAAATTTGGAAGATTTCGTAATTGTCTTCAAAAGGTTCTACAAGTATGGGTTTGTACAGAAAGACATCTTGAACATTTTCGGAGGTATTCATAATATCAACTGATGCATATCCATTTTTTGAGAAAGTGACACCTTCTTTGATACTACAACTAGATAGTTCAGTGTATGGAATTCTAACAGTACCATTTGGTATATTGACAGGTATTTTTCCAGTTTCTATGGAACTGGGTTCAACATGAGCGAAAAATAAAATTGTGCTTTTAGATGAGTAGTGAGATAATGGTAGGCTTGCGTTTTGTGTTTTTAAGAGTGAATTTCCTAGATCGATATGTACTCCTAAATCCTTTGAAGTTTCGTAACCTATCAAGCCGTCAAAGAAATGGTGGAATTTAAAAAGATGAAATTTCATGATTTTATCTGAATTGCATTCGCGAAAAGCTAGAATTTTTGCGCAAAAATCTCTAGTAGTTGTTTGGAAGACTGAGCTGATGGTAATTGGTTCTTTATAGATATAATTAGGAAAATAATTTTCAGCAATTTCGGGGCTTATGAACTACTTTGAATCTCCGGTATATATCGATAATTTCAAGGGAGGATCAGTAATTATTATGTATGGAAGATCTTACTTGTCATAAATTGAAAAAATTTCTACGTCTGATTTGTTGGTTCGGGAGCGTCTTGAAAATTTTGCTCGTCCCTGCTTTGTGTTTCTGGATTGTCAGATATTGAATTTGTGGTGTCTACATAGTCATTAAATTCTTGGGGAGGAATAAAATTTGGGTCGTAAACGTTATCTTGGTCAAGCATGTTATTTTCATAAGGGTAGTGAGGAGTGTTTGATTGATAATACGAGTAGTCATAATATTGCGTTTGGTCGACATTGTGCAGTTCTTCAGAGATAAATCTGGGGTTGTGATGGTTGGGGTTCATATTGTTGTGGAGGTGGAAGTGCAAATCGATTTTGGTTTCGATTAAAGTTGGATCTGTTAAATGTATTTGACGAGATGCCACTCATGGGAGTTGGTTTGGGCTGTCGGAAATTCGAATTAGGTTTCCACACATTACTCGGTGCTCTTGAAGGTTGTTGAGAACCGAAAACTTTTCTATTCGTTGGATGAATTTGGGTTGAACATTAATTGGTCCACGAGGAAATGGAATTGATACATTTTGTATGGGCACTAAATTTTGATCGAAGTTAGGGATATTAAAATTACTTTGATTTTGATAGTTTTGATTAAATTTTGGATATGGTTTATTCCTAAAAGTTTCATTATTTGATTTTTGAAGGTGACGGATATTATTTTCTGCTACAATAAGCTGTTGCAAGAGTATCGGGTTTCATAGCTCGAATTGTGGAGCCCATAGGTTCTTTCAAACCGGCCAGAAATATTTTTAAAGCATATGTATTGTGAAAATTTTTCTCTACGGTTGCACCAGCTTGACTAGTTTTATGACAATCAACGTAATTATGAAGAGCTCTCAAATTAGACATTACTCTAGTGTAAAAATTAATAGCAGGTTCATTAGATTTTTGTCTCAACTGATCTAGATCAAAAAGTAATCCGTTTTCATATCTCTGGTCGCCGAAGTGAGCTACTTTATTTATGCAAATACTGTAAACTTCTCTCGCGTTTCCGACTCATTTTCCATATATTCCGAAAATTAAACTAATGTTTTGAACGCAATTGGTATTTGCGGGATTTGGATCCCAATAAGTTTTGATTAAAGTGTTACTCGTCTCTAAGAAAGACGCTAATTCAAGCGGATCACCATCAAATTTTGGTACAATTTCTAATAATTCAATTTCAAATTTGGCAACAGACATTGTTGAATTTGATTGACTATTATTATATTTAAAATTTCCTTCAATGCTTAAATTATTTAAAAGAGAACTAACTTCTAATACTGAACTTTCTTTTTCTTCGACAGATGAATTAAAATTAAAATTTGATTCAATACTAATATTAAGCTCACTGTCGCTTTCCTCTATGGAATCTTCAGATGAGGAGAATGGCATATGATAAGGAAGATAATAGGATGAATAATATGAGCAACTTACAGTACAATTGCGACGATTTCAATTGATCTTCGATGGACTGCACTCTCTGGATTGGCACCATAATCTTCTCAAACGTTTATTTGCACTTCTTCGGATTGTTCAAAATTTGGAAACTTTCGCGATGAAGGTTCTTCCAAATAAACAGTAGAAACTGAAGGATGATACGCGATGAGAATCCTTTTGGAATCCTACTGACTGCGCCACTTTATGTTTTCAACTTAAAACTTTACTTTCTAAAAAATGTATTTAATTACAATAATTACACATTAATAATATATTCATTGAAGTTAACAATATCAAGTCCACCATCATTCGGATTCTAAAATATGTAGCCGCAAATGTATAGTTCAAAAAAACCTATTTTTTAAACATAGATCAATCGGCAATAGTTGATAAATAAAAATTTTGCAGAAATTTTTTGAATGAGATGTATAATCTTTTGCTGTTTTAAAGAAACTTACTGTTTATAAATAATTCCTCAATATATCGAGAAAAATGTTAAAAATTCTAAGAAATTTGACAATTGTTTCGATATTTCACGCACCGTAAAATTCAATATGTTCGCTAAATTATGTTTGAACTATCCGATCAGCGATTTACCCTCCGACTGATCGTCTACTTTTATTTAATATTACTTATAACCCGTTATATATGTAGAAATTACTTCGATATGAAATATTCATTCCGGATGTAACGAAGTTTCTTTCTTGTTATTAATGATTTTGAGTTTCCGAATCTACTTCTATTTAATATTACTTAAAACCCGTTATATATGTAGAAATTACTTCGATATGAAATATTCATTCCGGGTGTAACGAAGTTTCTTTCTTGTTATTAATGATTTTAAGTTTCCGAATCTACTTTTATTTAATATTACTTATAACCCGTTATATATGTAGAAATAACTTTGATATAAAATACACATTCCGGATATTTATTTAAAATTTCAAATTTTGGCCGCGATCCGATGGTAGAATTTATGTTCACCCATACCGCGGAATACAGAGTAAGGAGCGCGCAAGTCGAACTAGCGGAGAGAGGTGGAAATCAGTCTGAAACCAGGTAGGTGCTAGCGACGAGAGTCGATAGTAAGACAGATGTATCCAGCCCCAAGTTCCGACCGCCGCTCCGACCATAAATATTTATTAAAGCTGTTATCCGTTTCTTTTAGTTGTTTCTGAGTAAATTTTTTCTGTTTTTAAAAAAGTTGAAGCGATAATTGTGAAGGTAAGAATATTTGGAAATTATAATATAAATGGTCTCTTCAATAGGTATTTGAATTTTTATTTGGATTTATTTGAAAATTTGTTCAAATTGTTATCCATTTCTTTAAAATGTTTTGAGTATTTTTTCTGTTTTTAAAAAGTTGAAGCGATAACTGTGAAGTTAAGAATATTTGGAAATTATAATATAAATAGTTTTTTCAATAGGTATTTGAATTTATTTGAATATTAGATATTTCATTTTTACTACAAGCATTCGTGGTTTTGCGATATATCAAAATATAACGAGAGATAGTACATTCAAAATCTTGAAAATATATTATTGAGTGTTAATTCGATTCCCTAACTTGCGTTTCGGTTGAAATATCGAAGACTTCCAGGTGTCTAGCCAGGGCTCTTTCGATATTTTAATTAGAATATGTATATTTCGTTCAAATTGAAATCTTGAGGACTTCCAGGTGCCTAGCCAGGGCTCCTTGATATTTTAATTCCCGGATCTCAACCGTCAGTGTCTAGTCCCGGTTCCCTAATTTGCGTTTCGGTTGAAATATCGAAGAAGACTTTCAGGTGTCTAGCCAGGGCTCTTTTGGTATTTTAATTAGAAGACGTAAAATCCGTTCGAATTGAAATCTTGAGGACTTCCAGGTGTCTAGCCAGGGCTCCCTGATATTTTAATTCCCGTATCCGAAAATTCCTGTAGTATTCCCGAGTAAAAGTTCCTCCCATTCCGGAATAATTCCAGAAAGTGTCCCGAATTAACTGCTTCAAGCACTAAATTCTATTTTTAAAAACTTTATTTTCAAGTTACAATTATATTCTCTGACAATTATTACGTTTACTTCAAATACAAATTAACAACAACAACAACAAACTCTTTACAACTGTTTTTATGTCCTCGGTTCCGCACTCTGCTGACTTGGCGTTTACACTGCGTTGTTGTCATCAGGATGCGTTGAGGTAATTCCTCCCCCCGAAGCTCCAACTCATGAGGGTAGACGAGGGAGTTAGACTACTGGAACTTGAGTCCTTGAACTGGAATCTGGATTATTCCTTGGGCGGAATTTCTTGTAGACTATGGTGGCTATTACCTCAATTATCAGGGTATACAATAATATTGTCCAAACACTAGGAGTATAGGAAATTTCGTTGTCGAACTGAGCTTGTTCTAGTGACAGATGACGTATAGCTTCTGGGTAGTGTTCAAGGCTTATATCTTTTAAGTTTATTTCTGATGTCAATACTGGTAACGTATCATTCTCAAAACGTATTTCTGGGAATAATATTGGTTGTCCTTGAATAACACTTTCTTTGTTTATGATGGTTTCTATGTCAGCTTTGATTTTACATCCTAAGGGAACTTCCATAATATAAGTACTCTTGAGTTGTTTTACTTCATGTTGATCTTGATAGTCAAACGTAATGCTCTTTTTTTCCTGGGATTATAGCTAACCGATTATTTGTGTCTCCTAGATGGTGGAACCTTGATTCTGTGAGGGTGATGAGGAATTGTTTGCATTCTGACGCGTCCGCTGCGTAGAAAATCTTCACTTCACAAGGTGGATGCGATTCTATTTCCTTGGGCGTCCGATTCTCACATAAGTAGTATTGAGGTAAAACTTCGGTGCATGGGTCATTACGAAGGATGTAGTGCAATTTATTTTTTATTAAGTAATTATTTTCGGTAATTATAACCTTGAACTGACTCTTGTATGGAATCGGAGTCGAATACAAACAGTATATTTCGAAACTATCTATGTACATTATTGGGAAATGAAGGATATAAACTATTTTATTATGATAAATGTAACACTGAATTTTCATGATACTTTCATACCGTGAAATGTTTTCCAAAGAAACATCAAATGGTAACTGTGAACCTGGTATTTGTTTTCCCATCGCTTTTAGTTCTGTATACAAATCTGTAGATTTAAATATTCTGGGATGCATTACTTTTATTTTTGCAAATGTTAAAGAGGTCTCAATATCTTGAAGTGTGGAATGAATAATTTCGAACATATTTATGATTTGATTAATAATATCTTAGATGGAAATCAAGTTCTTTCTATTATCTACGGAGTTAACCATTTTGATAACTTCATATATTTTTGATTCCAATAGTTTCTCATTATATTTAATTTTCTCACTGTCTGGTTAAAATTTGTGATAGTGTTGATTGAAAGTGTAATTTGAGATTTTAATGTCGAGACAATTCTCTCTTGATTTTTTTTGTAATTTATTAATTAAATTTTCATATCTTTCACCGTTTTCTGCATCTAGATTACCTGATATTGATTTGAAGATTGAACCTAAGCCATTAATTAGACCCCTTCTTACTAGTTTTTGAAGTGGTAGTATATTTAAAATTTTATATTCCACTTTTTCTTCAATATATTCTAATACTTTCATATCGTTTGAAACGTCCCAAGAATAGTTTTTGTTTGTGCATACTACTTTTATTATATATCGGGATTTTCGCTGTAGTTTTTCAATTTCCGAGATAATTGAGGTTTTAAACGTAATAATGTATCATCTTATAGGAATATTCTTCTATTCTAGCGGTTCCTAACCTAAGTGGTATTAATCCTAAATTATTGTCCAATGGGTTTATATTTATTTGTTCCCGAAGCCCGAGTGTAATGAGAAACCTGTAAAATTTTTTTAAAATAAGTATGTTTTCTTTCGCGGTCTCTTGAGATTGTCAATATGGACCTTCTCACAACGATCTGTACTCACTGTTTTTCTTCGTTCATTTATATCAATTATTTCTGTTGATCTCGAAAATTTATTCGCAGTTTTAGGTCGCCGATTATCTTTTATATAAGTTTTATCACCGATTTTTAAAGTATCTGTTGTGTCTATTCTCATTAATTTTTTGAATTACGTTTTGCTTTTGTCTGGCCAAAGCTTTATCAATTTTAGAATACAATTCGCGAGTTATTTCTTCATGTTCGTTTATAAAATTACTTGTTAAAATCATATCCATATTTAAATCAAATGGATTTTCGGCATGTAAATTACCGTTAATTATATCTATGGGTTTGAATTTGGTTGATGAGTGTATGGTGTGATTATATGCTAGAATGACATATTTCATTTCAACTTGTATAGGTGTTTTTAAAAAACCTCTGGCATTAAGTAATCTAATATGTTCGTTCAATGTGGAACGAACTCTTTCTACAGGCGAATTAGATTGGGGGTGATTTGGGGAACAAACATGGATTTTTATCTTATGTAGAGCTAACAATTCAGAAATTACCGAGTTTTAGAATTCTGTACCGTTATCCGTAATTATCTGTTTAGGTACACCGTGATGAGAGAAGAAGGTCACCAGGTGATTCGTTATATCTGTTGAATTTACTGAATTTAGATGATAAGCGAGCATACTTAGAAAATGGGTCGACTATAGTGAGAAATTTAGCTTTTTCTATTGTAAATGTATCCATATGAATTATTTCGAATGGTTTATTTGCCGTGGGTGTAATATTCATTTGCATTTTAATAGGGTTCCTTTCATATTTGATTCTATTAAGTGTTTCGTCGATTCCCCTATGGTTGCTTTTTGATTCGTGATAATTTTGTATTATTTCGGCTATTTCGGCTTTACTTGTTACATCTTTTAACCTTTCTGTACATCTACGAAATTTTAATGAGGGCCACTTAAAATTTTTCCTTACAACTTCGCAGAACGGTTCAACCATTTCAGATTTTACAAAATACAAGTAATATGATACCCCGGGGGCAATATATTCTTTTATGAAATTAATTATATCGTTTTCGAAGTTATTGTCTGAAATTTGTACCGTTATTCTCTGCTTATTTTCAAATAATTTCGTAATTATTTATTTTGATGGTAAGTGATGAACAGATTGTATAATTATTTGGTTTTGACCATAATTAACAGGTGTTTCGCTGATAGGAATGTCAACTACGGGATTTTCCTCCGCATTTGAGTGAATAGTTTGTCCTTCGTTTTCTTGTTCTAGTTCAGAGTCTGGGTGAACTATGAGTGATATATTGTCCAGGTCCAGACTAGGAAATTTTGACGTGGTAACAGTTATCGGTTTAAAAATATCTTCAATATTCAATAACTTTCAACTTCTTCTGTGATAATATCTATTTCGTCCCAAATGTCGCTTTGTGTTTCTTAAGCGTGAATTTCAATTCTGCTTAGATTGTCGGCATGAGCTATTGATGATCCCTTCCGATAAATTATAGTGTAGTCATATTCTTCAAGTTTATTTCTCCACCTTAAGAGTTTTGAATTGGGATCTTCTAACGAAAACAACCATTGTAATGGTTTGTGGTCACTTATTATGAAAAATTTAGGTCCATATAAATATGGTCTGGAATATTTAGTAGCCCAAACAATACACAACAATTCTCTTTCAATCGTAGAGTAAATCCTTTCAGAATCATTTAACGTTCTCGATGCATATGCGACCGGTAAGTCCTTACCGATTTGTCCCTGCGATAGGACAGCTCCCAATGCTACATTACTGGCGTCGGTTGTTAAATTGAACGGTTTTGAGAAGTCGGGGTATTGTAATATGGGCTCGTTCGTCAGTAACTGTATACAGGTTTTAAAACTATTTGAAAATTCTGCATTATGCTCAACTTTTGCACCCTTTTTAAGACACTGAGTCAATGGTTTAGTTATTTTGGCGAAATTATTGATAAATCGTATATAATAACCCACTAAACCAAGAAATCCTTTTATTTGTTTTGTAGTTTTTGGTAACGGGTATTCTTTTATTGCCTTAATTTTGTCCGGATTAGGTCGAACACCTTCCGGAGTTACGACGTGTCCAAGATAAGCCACTTCCTTACTCAAAAATTCAGATTTGTTTAGTTGTATTTTGAAGTTTGCTTCTCTTAATCTTTCAAATACGACCGTAAGTCTTTCTAGATGTTCTTGAAGTGACGTGGAAAAAATTATAATGTCATCAAGGTAGACTAGACATTTCTTATTTTGGATGCTTCTTATTATGTTATCTATGACGCGTTGAAACGTTGATGGACCGTTTTTTAGACCGAAGGGAAGTCTCAGGAATTCCCAATGACCTTGTTCTGTACTAAACTCCGTCTCCTCTATGTCATCTTCATTCATTTCAGTTTGGTGATATCCGCTAGCCAAATCGAGAGTAGTAAAATACTGGCATTTGCCGAGTTTATCTAATAAATCAGTTATATTTGGGAGAGGATATTTATCGTCTATCGTCTTTTCTATTAACTTACGATAGTCGATGACTACGCGGAATTTTTGTTTGCCTGATGCATCCTTTCGTTTCGGTACCACCCAAATATTACTCGGCCATTGGCTATTGCTCGGTTTCATTATATTTTGATTGAGCATACTCTGAATTTGATTTTTCACTTCTTGTCTATAGATAAATGGGTAACGATATGATTTTGAATAAATTGGCACCTCGTCCGTAGTTATAAAACTTAAAGGCTCATTCTCTCTATAAAAAATATCTGAATATTTACAACATAAATTTAAAACTGCATCCTTCTCTTCTTTATTCAGATTGTCGGTCCGAATCTGAGATAATTCCAATTCGCATTTATCCGAATCATCAAAATTATGCATGTTGAACTCTGAGATATTGTCGACATCAAATTTTTCTACTGTCAACGGTTCCGAGAAATCAAGTGTTAAGACGCTTGTAGTATTGTTTATTATTGTTGTAATAGCAAGACCATTAGGAGCAACCGTCAGACATTCTGGAATTTCGCAGTTTTTTATCTTTTGATAAGGAGTTACAATCTCGCCGTTTTTAATTGTAGTTTTTACTTGAATTACTTTCTCTGTACGAGGTTCTATATTAATTACATGTGTATTATTCGTGTTACTAATTTTTTGAAATTTAAGCTTTATTTTTGCATGAGGTGTAATTAGACATGCATTATTGAAATCAATTGAAGCTTTCAGTACTTTGAGATTATCTAATCCTATCAAACCATCAAAAATATTATGAAACATAAATAAATAAAATTTTAATAAGTGTTTATTAGTGAATCGAAAAATTTCTGACGCTGGTATTCCCACACTATTTTTATGAGATGATTTTTGGAATACAGTGGATACAATAAATGGGTCATATTTAATTAATTTTGGAGAAAATTTCTTAGCAATATCTGGATCTAAAAATGATTTTGTCGACAAGAAGTTTAATGTTATATTCTGGAAAAGTTATATATGCTAATTCACTACAATCTACGTTATTTAACGAAATGGTAAGAGGTGTCAAATCTCCGGCATTGGATCGGAGGTGATATGAAAATTTTCAATTGTATCAAGGTTTTCTTCATGAGTTCCTTCATTAATTTCACTTTCCTCGGAAAAGTTTCTATTAGTATTTTCTATTTCAGTATCATACAATTCTTCGGCTATATAGTTTTGTTGCGGTATATAGTTAGAATGGTTAGGCTGTGCAAAATGATTACTTCTATTTTGATTATTAAAAGATTGATCATTATTATCATAATTATTATTTTTTCTTCCAGTATACCTTGTTGATGATGACATTGGTGTCGGTTTTGGAAATGTTCTATTTGGATTTGGTTTGAAAACATTTTCTACTGATGTGTTTCGGAAAGTTCGTGCATTAGAGGAAACATTTTGGTTCAGATCATTTTGTATAAATTGAATTGGACCTGTTGAGAATTGATTATTGTTTCTATTAAAATTTTGATTTGAAAAGGAATTTTTATTTTGTGATACATACACTGAGGGTTATTGAAATTACGATTTGGAACATTTTGCTGAAATGATCTGTTTGTTGAATTATTTGGTTTAAATTGATTTTTATGTGTTGAATTTTGAAAATAGTGAGTATTTTCTTCCTCAGTCACAAATTGTAATGCTACAGCCAAATTTTCAGGTCGCATACATCGAATTGTAGTGCCTAAAGGTTCCTTTAGTCCAAAAAGAAATGTTTTGAGTGCTAGATCATTGTATAATTTTTTCTTCAAATCCCTTGAAGCTTGTATATTTTCGTGAATTTCTACATAACTGCATAATAAATTCAAAATATTTAAAATTATATCATAGAAATGTTGGGCTTTTTCATTAGGCATTTGCCTCATTACTACCAAGTCTCTATTTAAACAAGTCTCATCCCGTTGATCTGCAAAATTTCGTCTTAAGACAGATTTCAACTGATCCCAAGTATCGACATTTTGAATATTAACTACAGTTCTTGCACTACCTACTAGTTTACTTATTATATACTGTAACAAGTATACATTATGAAAATTATTTGGGTTAACCCTATCATAAAAATTGATAATAAGACTATCACAAACTGATAAAAATTGATTCAAGTCATTTGGATTTACATCGAATTGTGGAATACATTTCAAATATTCAGATTTAAAATTTTCTGCCATTATATGATTACTTTGGTTGTTGTCAATATTAATAGTATTTGAGCTTGTATTCGTCACCGAAGAGTCAATTGAAGAGTTATCAATAGACAACATTTGTAAACTTTTTGTTAAAATTTCAAGTATATCAGACATAAATTGCACTTACAGTAAATAAATGACTCTCGGCATTCCAATTATGAGGTAGAGGTCCGGTTCAGCAATTTTGTCTTCTCCGAAACACTGGTCCCACGCAAAAGTGGACGATATGATTCCAATTCTCAAACTCCTTCACTTGAAGTTCACTTTTTAACGTATCCGTCGGTGTCACCACTACTGACAGTTTATACGGTTCGATATCGGGCTAATCGTCGACACGAAATTGGTTTGTTCGATACAAATGAATCCCGCGATATCCTACTGACTGCGCCAATTAAGTGCTTCAAGCACTAAATTCTATTTTTAAAAACTTTATTTTCAAGTTACAAATATATTCTCTGACAATTATTACGTTCACTTCAAATTCAAATTAACAACAACAACAAAAAACTCTTTACAACTGCTTTTATGTCCTCGGTTCCGCACTCTGATGTCTTGGCGTTTAAACTGCGTTGTCATCAGGATGCGTTGAGGTAATTCCCGCCACTTGGCCAGAGCTTTTCGACAGTTTTTATTCTATAACAGAACCCCCCCCCCTTTCGTATTTTCTTTCCCGATCTCTGGAGACATTTTGTACTAAGGTTTATTCTACATACCGGGTGCATCGAAAGTGATTGAACACTTTGCTTGCATCAACGTAGAATCCGTTTTATTTATTTTAATTATTAACCTGTAGATTGAATAGACCCGTAAAATAGGAGCTTGCTTTTAACGCTTCTTTTTCATATTTAACATTGCTTTTGATGATAACACCTCTTTCGCTTATGCCCTGCCCACTTCGTCTCTAATGAACACATGTTAAATGTATATATATATATATATATATATATATATATATATATATATTGAACCAGATATCTTAGATAATAAGAGAAGTAGTATTATAAAATTAAGTTTGCTAGTATGAAATATATATGAAAATAACATAATTTAAGAAAACAAGTAAAAAGGAAACACTTTTCTTAATTTAAACAACATATCAAATAAAGATATATTAAATAACAGCCAATAACAATATAATAAATAAGGAATTACGTCAATGATAACATAAAATATAGGTATTGCCTAACCAATGTAATGATGTAAATAAAGTTGCCTAAGACGAAGAATAATTTCCATATCATAACAGCTGTTCATCTGAAATGAAAACAAATATTACTATAGTTAATTCATTATAATCATTAATTTAAGAATAAGAACAAATATAAATATTGAATAGAATATAATCCAATAGATTTCATAGATAAACAAATAATGACATATAGACAAATAACATAAGAGAATTTATATTTATAATTGATATGAATGTAACAAGGATATACTATCAATAATAATATTGAATGTGTATCTAAGTATAACCAATATTAATGTATTTGTATGTATGAAATTGTTTTGATAAGTGATTGAAGTTTCAATTATCTGATTATAAAAGACAATATCTTATTGGTTATAAAAGATGACATAACAAACTGTGAATCAATAAATAAACTTTTGAATAGTGATCTGGAAACGAACAAAAGACTGTTTTGTTTAAAAAAGTTGAAAAATCGAGGGGACGCTTGAGGAGAACGGAAGCTGGTGTTAAGAAGCGAGGTGTGTGTGGGATAGTGTTCCTAAAAATTTAAAGATATTTCCGGTATAAGACATTTAAAATCCTAAAGTACTGTTAAATATAATATTAGAAATACTTACAGTTAATTGTAACAAGTTTTCCGACAAGAATCTGTGAAATTTTCAACAACTTTGGTTTTTTGGAGATTCAGTGGGTGTTCCTGGGATCCAGAGACTTTCTTCCAAATTCAAGATCAACAGGTCAGTGTATTTAAATCATTTATTGGCCAATAAATAGTGTAAAAACTCAAAATCCCAATTAAATACTTAATTTTATAAATTGACAAACTTTTGAAAATATGATCGATCTAAAAAAGAAAGAAACAGACTTTATATAGTGTATTCATTACATAAATCATTAGATTTAATAAAAGGCCGAACTTTATATAAATTAAAATATGTACTTACGCTAATCACGCCATTTTGTAATTGCATAAATATGGTGATTGAAATTTCATAATGTAATAACTATGCCCTTCTGTATATAATTCCTATTTGTCTATCCATGTATATAACTAATTTCTTCCCACAGCTACTTGTATCATATATAACTATGATTTATAGATAAATTCTCTTATGTGTTTTAACCATTCAATTGTTTTCATCGTCAACAAACTGTGTTGTATAATATAGATACTTCTTACGTATCATAATTGTTTGTTTCATGCTAAAGCGCATGACTAATTTTTTCACGCATGCGCATTTATGATATTATTAAAATCAATAAATAGGTACATATAACCATTGGCGTCGCATATTATTTTATCAAATAAATATTGCATTGATAATTAAATTGATTTCAAATAATGTGTTTTCTTTTTATTTCAACTATTACATCAGTATAAATTGCCAGGACTCAAAGGGAAAAAGGATTTCATGCTCCCGAATAATCTAATTAACATAAATTACTAAACAAATATTAAAAACAAACTGAGCTAGCCAAACTAAAAACAAAAAAAAAAATCTAAATTATAAACATATACATTTAAATCATCTACTATAAAAGTAAGTATAATATCACATAAATGTTAATAATATATATTGACACCACCTTCTTGTTAATATCTTCTCTGATTTTACTGCCAACTTCTTGAATTTCCATGCGTAAATTTTCATTCTGGCCCTTCATATCTTCTTTCACCTTTTCAATTTTCTTTCTAAATTCAATATTCTCTTCCCTAATTTTCACAATCTCCTTCAAATTTTCAATTTTTCCTTCTTCTATTTTCTTTTCCACTCTGTCCATGTTTCCAGTGATATGATTAATATCCCCCTTAATCTTCTCCTTCATCGTATCATTCTTGTCATTTGAATATCCACTCATATTATTTATATCTTCACGCATACTGATCATATTTTCATTTTGTCTGTCCCTTTTCCCATTTAAATCTCCACTCATATTATTCAATCTCCCCTATTTTCTTCAAATTTGTTATACAAGTCTTCCCTCATATTCTTTTCCATATTATTCATATTTCCATTGATACTATTTATATCTCCCTGCATATTATCCATTTTCTCATTTTGTTTATCCATTTTTTATCATCATTTGAAACATACTCATTACATCTAAAGTTTCCTCTCTTTTATATCCATTTCCCTGTATTTCTTTTAATTCTTGTTTGTCCTCTTGTCCTGTTTCTTCTGACAATGGTGCATCTTCTTCTGATTGCTGTCCTCCCTGCTCCAAGTATTGCACCTGAAAATCACCTATACTATGTCTTCTTTCTTCTCTTTGTTCCTCAGATTCACTTTCAACTCCTACCTGTTTACCATCCCTTAATGTCATTCTTCTTTCCATGGTCGATACTTAATTCCTTTATATTTATGCTAATAGTGACAAATCTATTTTTGCCCCACTTTGCGGCGCCAATTATTATAATTCTATATTCTTTAATATTTTCCCCACGTTCGGGTGACAATTTTAATATATCTACTATGTTTTAATTATATGAATTTATATGATGTGAATTTTATTTGTTGCTGTCGTCGCAAATTGTGATAGTAACTGCACTAATGTGAAAACACCTTTACCGCTAAATATAACGTATTAAATTTTATGACAGCAGTTGTCAAATTAATATGCCCGGCTCAGATAAATATTAAATTTTATTTTATGAAAAATAAATCAATACACAATCAATTAACTCACTCTTAACTCAGGGAGGGATCAAAGATTTCAAATAAGAATTCAAATTTATAAATTTCCAAATAATTTTCCAAATTACGTATTGCACTATCCCAAACCTACAATAACTGTTTATCCAATACACTATAAGACAATTAAATTCTTATGACATATATGAAATTTACTGTCAGGAAATTAAACAAATGTCACTAATTATACTAAATTTTCTCTAGCATAAAAATTATCAAATATAATGAGAATGAATATAAAAAAAACCAAAGAGATTTAGAATTCAAATTTATATAATCTATTATCAGATAACAATTACAAAATTCAAACTTTTCAAAAAATATGAACGCATAAACCAAACATAGAACTTTCTATCAAACCTTAATATTGAACAACCTATAATTAGAAATTTCCTATCTAAATAATTTAACCAAAACTTCAAAATGTCTACTTTTATAATTGATATTTGTCAATGTAAAATGCGCAAATTTCCTTGTAAATTGTCTGTTCCAAAATAGTCTTCACTTGACGCACAATTTTATATAAGTAACGTTACTATAATTTCAATGTAAGTATTTAATCATAAGATGCATCTATTTTCGAAATATTTTTACTAAAGGCCTATTAATTCTCGAGAAACAATATAGATAATATGGACTGGACTCACCAACTAGGTTCTGGTAGACTCGTTCGTATTCTAAAACGCTTTTTAGAATTTCAGGAACAACTTTTCTAAATCAATAATTTAGAAACCGGAAAAACCACTTGCACTTCAACGCTGTAATTCTTTGCGAATAATACACGCACTGGCTTTACAAAAGGCAAAATATGTTGAACTGATAATAATCATACAAATTACTCTGATATTCTGAATTAAATTTGAGACAACTCTTATTCGATGTTGGCTCGAGGGAATCTAAAAACCAACTCAATTTTAAATAAATTTGAGACAACCCTTATTTGATGTCTCTCGGGAATATCAAATTCAACTAACTAAACTGTTTCAATAAATAATTCTCCTCTTCTTTGGTTACCAAAAATTCTTTTTTTTAAGAAAATACAAATTTACGTTTTCATATACAAAGAGAGATTTTCATTATTTTAGTATTTTTGCTAACAGAGACATCTGTATTCTTGTTTTCAAATCGTTTTAAAATCTATCTATCATTAAGTCCAGTCTGCATTAATGTCATATGAAATTGAAATGTCAAATTTCATTGGTATATTGAACCTTTCAAACTATTGATAATACAGAGTGCATCACTAGTATTACAACCAAATAAGCAAATTTTTCTTTATTTCAATGTTTTCTTTAAAATTTAGATAGAGGATATGTATTAATATATATATATATATATATATATATATATATATATATATATATATATATATATATATATATATATATATATATATATATATATTATATATATATATATATATATATATATATATATATTATACTAGTTTTTTTAAGGTTCTTTGACTAAACGTATATTTTCTATATGAAACTTTCTTCTTGGATTTCAGTCAAATAAAAACCTTATTAAATGATTAAAATTCTGTCGAACAATGGTGACGTTTCAGTCTTAAATTTAGACCTTTATCAAACTAAAATGAATCGGAATGCATATGGTAAACAAACTATTGGCATACAAAAACAAACTTACTCCAAAGTGTAGTCAGTGAATTTTCATTAAAATCAAATTCAAAAATACGTCCACATCATTATAACAAATTAAAATCATTGGATTACAATCCTTTCATTAAGAACACGTACTTTAATATCAAAACATTTATATTGGTAAAAATATACTACATAGTTAGTGACATTGAACTGTATTAATGTGAGACTAATTGTATTGTTTATAGGAGTGGAATATATGCAGTGCTGAGTTTATTTACATCTTTTTTTGTCATTTATACAGAACGTCGATTTTTGGATTGCAATCATTTCATAAAACTCTCTTTTTTTCAAATTATTTTCCATTTTTAAGATTTTAGTCTCTGCATAATTAAACTGATGGTTTCTATTCCTTTCATGGTTAGTAAGGGCAGTAGCATTTTCTAGATATTGACTTGTTTGGCCGATATAAGTAGCTTCACAGTTGTTACAGGGAATTTCATACACAATATTACTTTTCTTTACTTTTGGTGTTGTAGATTTTAGAACAGAAAAATGTTTTGCCAATACGTTATGCGGTTTATGACATATCTTTATGTTATGCTTCATAAACAAATGTTGGAATGGTTGTGACAATCCATTTATGAAGGAAAGAGAAATAAAGTGTTTATTGTTTTCTATATTAATATTTTCCTTTTCATTTTCTGAACTGTTGTAAAACTTATGTATTCTGTCTCTGAAAATTGTATCCACCAATTTCGCGGGATAGTTACTGCACCTTAATGCCTTTTTGACTTTGATAATGCTTGTTTGTCGAAACTCATCATCAAAGAGTTTAATAGCACGATCTGCAATGCCCATCATTACAGACTTTTTTGGGATAAAGGGTGGTTTGATTTAAAATTAGTATATCTCGATGACCATGTGGCTTCAGTGTATCATTCTGTTTTAATATTGTTATTTATGTGATGTAAGGTAGTGTCCAAAAACTTAATCTTATTACATTCCTCAAGTTCTATGGTGAATTGCAATTTTTTGAGAAAACTGTTAAAGAGTTTCAACGTGTTTTCTTTCTCATTTCTAGGAATTGCCGTTATGCAATCATCTACATATCTATAAAAAATGGAATTTCAAAATTGAGATTTTTTATTGTTTGTTCCTCAAGTTCTTCCATAACTATCTGTGCCATGGGGTCATAAATCTCGAGTGTTATAGCAAAATATCTACCTAAATCTAATTAAATCAACAATAAATATAAAATTAGTATAATATATATATATATATATATATATATATATATATATATATATATATATATATATATATATATATATATATATATATATATATAGAAGAAGATGTAGGAATATCGCGTGATATGTTAGCAACAATAACACAGAGATTCATGGGTAATTCACCCAAAATAAAGGGCTACTGAAATAGAGTGGTAACCGTGGACATGCATGTTTCTGGCTCGTTTTGCCTCTTCAGACACAAATGAGCGTTTGGTTTCCTTGCTGAAATCCGTTATTTTGTGTTTTCCCATGTTTCGATTAACATCTTTGCTCCCAAATTTCACATCCTTATTTGGTTATGCCGTGCTAAAGAGGCAAAACGAGCCAGAAACATGCATGTCCACGGTTACCACTCTATTTCAGTAGCCCTTTATTTTGCGTGAATTACCCATGAATCTCTTTGTTGTTATATATATATTAAACTAATTTTTTACTTTATTTTTAATTAATATAGATAGATATTTAATTGTTTATTGAATTTGTTTATGTGACGTGGCTAGCTCAGTAATTATATTCTCTTATTATGTTATTATTTTATATTATTATATTATTCGGGAGCATGAAACTCTGTCAACTCTTTGAGTCCTGGCTTTTATAGATATATTTCACTTATTTAAATAAAAAGAAACACTTTATTTTTTAAACAAATTTAATTTTTAAAGAAATTTTTTAATTAAATATTTATAAGTTGCGACGCCTATGGATTTCCTATACGAAATTATTGATTTTATATATTCTCCTGTGCGCATGCTTAAAATCTAGTCATGTGGTTTAAAGCGTGAAACTAACATAACTTTTACAATACGATACGCAGCATAGATGTGCTCATTTTATAAGCATCGTTTGTTGTCGATGAATATAATTAAATGTTTTAACACATAAAAGAATTCATGTTGGAATTATACACATATAAAATACAAATTGCTGTGGAAGAAACAGAATTATAGGATTTATATACACATGGAAATATTATATGAACAATTGATGATGCATTTATCTTATGAGATGAGAAAATGGCGTAAGTATAAGCTTTTATTTACATTGAATTAGGCCTTTTTAATTATTATTAATGATTCTTTCAATTGATTAACTATATAAAAAACGTTTCTTTCTATTTTAGATCGAACATTGCCGCAAAGTTTATAAATTTTATGAAATTATGCACTGATTTGAGTTCTTGAGTTTTTTACTCTTATTATTGGCCAATAATATTTTAAATAAACACTGACCTGTTATTCTGGACTGGGGATGAACACCACTGGACCCAGGAACAGTCCTCTGAAGTTCCAATACCAATAACTAGGAGAAATTTTGATAATTTTTGCAGTTACACTGGATGTAAATATTTGTGAGTACTATTAGTATTGTTTTTAATAGTAATTTATAAGTTTCGTCATGTTCATTGGGAATTTTCATGGAATTTCGGGAACACTCTTACACAAGCTCCTCTTATCTCGACTTCAGCTTCCAACTACCAACGCTTCCCTGCTGATTCTCAACTTTTTTCGATAAACAAGTATTTTGTTTTTTCCAGGTCACTATTTAGAAAGTTTGTTTCTTCCCTTTTTGATTGAAATTCGTTCTGTCACTTTGTTTATAACCAATCAAATATTGTCTTATGTAGTCGAATTATTTTTACTTATTTCACTTGCAAAAAATTGTTTCATACATATACTAATATAAATTCCTCTTGACATTATAAGTTTACTTGTGGAGTTCCTTGAATTTCTATCACACAAATAAGTTATAGTTAGTTATATACATAATTACATTTTAAATAGTCCAAAATCTAATATTGTTATTGACAGTCTATTACTGTTACAATCATCTTAATTAATAAACATAAATTCTTTTATGTAACCTCTCTCTAATTTTTTCTTAAAATTATTTATACTAATTCATTAACAAACTATTATTTATTGATTCTATGTTTATTTCACTTGACCGTATATCATTTTTCTCTATGTTATTATTAGTTTATCTATGAAATTTATTCTCCTTATTCTATTAAATATGTGTATTTACTTTATAATTTAACTACTTAAATTGATAATTATCATGAATTGACTATACTAAAATTTGTTTTATTTCAGATGAAGAGCTGATTACGTTATAGTAAATAATCCATCATCTTAGGCAGCTTTATTATTCTCCATTACATTTGTTAGGCAATTTCTAATTTTGTACAGTTATTAAGGTAATTTCTTTATTTATTAAATTGTTGTAAACTAATTATTTAATATATCTTTACTTTATATGCTTTTTATTAAGAATAGTGTTTTCTTTTTATAATGTTTTCTTGAATTACATCATTTCAATCCATTTTCATATAAGCAAAATATTCCTACAGCACTGAATTCTCTTAATATATATGATATCTGGTTCAATTCCCCTCAAATTTAAATTTAAATGATATCCATACACTGGATATTTATTCAAATTTCAATTTTCTCATTATAAATGATTGATATTATTTTATTTAAAAATTTTTTACAACTTTATGGCATAATCCTAATTTTCTTTAACTTTTTTTCACAAATACATGTTCACATATTTCCTATTACAATACACATTTCTTTCAATACCTGTATCATTATTCTTGCCTAAAATACACTTGATTAGGATCAATGTCAATTTATATTCTTAATATTACTTGTAATACTCCTCTACTATCATTTTCATACTAACATCCACTTATATATCAACTTATTTCTTTTTAATTTCATTATATTTTATTCTTCTATATACTCCTCATATCATATTTCTTTTCAATATTCATTATTCAATATAATTACTTATTTCTTAAATTCATATATATCCATATCAATTTTCTTATTCTTTCATGTATTTTCAAGTAATCTATAAGAATCTAATTGACATCAAACATTACCTCCTATATTTTTAATCAATATCATTCATTATTATCCTTTCCTATCCTTTATTACTTGCATCTTATTTCCTTATTTTTTTTTAAATTGTGAACTTCTATTTGATATTTGAGTAATTGTTATTTTTATCCCCTCTATCTTATATTTTAATATTTTACTTCTATGTAAAGCCAGTATCTCTCATAAATTGTTTTTCTTTATTTGCTATATATTGATTTGCCATATTCAAATTTTTAAAACTGTTTTAATTATAAGTTTTCCCTAATAAAATTTTCTATATATTATATTTATTCATTCATTTATTTTTTTTTAGGTTCTGCAGAAACAAACGTGACGACTTCAATTGGATCACCAGTTGCCAAATAGAAAACAAAACTCTGTCTACTATCTAATTTATCTTTGTACACTACCTAATATTAAATTTAAAACTATGGTTATGACTATTATTTCCTTTTTAAGTATTGTTCGTAACATAACATCATCTATTCATAATATCGATATACATGTTCTACATTGAACACTCCCCTTCCTAATTGTGTACCTGGATAGAATAAACGATAACTGTTTTGAGCATCACTATTGTCAACTACATATGGCCCTTCAAATGGTGATAATAACTTTTTACATTGATTTTCACCTTTCTTTGGTGTTCTTAAAGATCTTACAAGGACTAAATCTCCTCTTTAGACATAATCTTCTTTTTATTTTTGTTTCCTTTTCTTTTAATAAATCTCATAGCACTTCTCTCCATTTCTTGCTTACTTTATTTAAAACTTGAGACATATCCCATTCTCTCTGTATTATCAATCACGTTCTGGGGGTATTCATTTCAAAATAAATTGTGGACATTCTTCGGTAACTCCATTAGGTAATTGATTCAAAAATTTCTCTACTTGGTTCAAATTTTCTTTTCATAAATTGTGTCTATTATTACATAAAATCCTTAAATACTTAACAACTTCTTTGATATACCTCTCAGCTGGATTAGATGAAGGTCTTCTTATGCTTATAAAATTCATTTTAATATTATGATTTCTACAGATACGTTTGACTTTTTCACTCACAAAGTAAGTAGCATGATCCAGTATTAAAATTTCAGGAGTTCCTATTTCTTCTATAACATTTTTCAGACAAGATATTACTGTGTTTGCATTGGTACGTTGACAAGGAAAAGTTCTTACAAATTTTGAAAAAATACGTATCTACCATGACTAAAATATGTTTTTCCACTACTAGCTGTGAAGTTGACAATTATTGTGTCATCTAGCCAATTGAGAAGTTGAATTTCTCTATTAGTGGTTAAATTTTTCCATTGTTAACCTAGGTCAATAATGGACAAATTCAAATGTTTTGAGAATTCAGGGATAATAGCTTAACAAAAGCTAGTGCAACATAATTTTGTATACCCAGGAGATTGTGTTTAACATATTCAATGCTTGAAATTACCTAACAAGATAATTATTTCAATAAGACTGTCATTAGTTTAAAATTCGCGCTAAACCAAAAATTACTGATGACATAAGGAGTGCGTTCATAATATATGGGTGAGGTGAGGATCGAAAACAGTGTCAGTGTCAGTCAGACAACGAAGTAAACGCCTAGGGAGAAATCAGTTTGAACGATTTGTAGATCGACACTATCAAAATTTGACATTGAAATGTGTTGTTTATTTTCCGTTAATTTTAGAAAAACGAGGATCGAGGAATGTTTTTACTTACAACATTATGACCAGTGGAATTTGAAAATCTTCTATTGATAGAAACTGGTAGCTAACCTTGAACTACATGGACCAATGATATATTACTTTCTCTATGGTGAAGCATATGTTGAATGTTTTATGAACGCTCACTTTGTACCCCAAGTGTTGTGAACGCACTACCGCTGTAATTGTTCAAAGTTCAAAGTAAAACATAAACCACGTTTTGTGAAATTTTTGGATGTGATCGTATAATTGGTTTCGTTAATTCGTTGCACTTAATATTGGTGATTATGAACTATAGGAATAATGGTATTCTATTGCTGTGTGATTAAATTTTACCTACATGATTTTTATGACATTTATTTTATTTTTGATTTCTGTCTTAAATTTGGCTAGTAGTGGAAAAAATGTATATACACCACGGTGGTGAAGACATTTATAAACCTCGTACCTTATTCCGCTCGGGGCAATGCTCGGTTGATAATAATAGTTTTCACCGCCTTGGTGTATAATATACTATTATTGCCTTGCTTGCTAGGTATTAATTGTGATATAAAATCAATAGCTACTATATGTAAAGGCTTGAGTGCTATTATAGGTTTTGGTCCACTAATATTATGATACTTCCTTTCCTTTGCCAACTGACAAATTTTACAAGTTTTACAGATTTCTTTAACTAATGATATGTCCTTCTTTGCAGTGTAATTTTCTCTAAACAACATCCATAGTTTTCGAGATCCTATATGTCCATACTCCTCATGTAATTGTTTGAGAATTTCTTTAGCATATTCAGATGTTATTAAATAAATTTCCCTCTTCTTATACCAAATTCCCGAATTTTGAAATGCTCCTCTTTCACAAGATGCTTGTAAATTTCTCTGATCCTGGATTATTTTCTCCAAGTAAACAAACCTTCAGTTTTTTGCAACCTATTGATACCAATTTGGAATTGTTGATCCTTCTTCTTCATTCCTGTTTCACGGCTAAGAGCATCCGCTACTATATTAGTTTTCCCAGGAATAAATTTCATTTCAAATTCATATTCCTGTAATAGAAGAATCCATCGATGTATCCTATTGTTTGCATAACGGTTTTTAAACATTGCTGTTAAAGCTGAATGGTCTGTTTCCAAATAAAATTTTGCTCCTAATAGATAAAAACGTAATTTAATTATACAAAATACAATGCTTGCCATCTCCAATTCAGTAACTGAATATTTTCTTTCGAAGTTCTTCGTTACTCGGAAAATAAAACTGATTGGTACTTCTCCTTCCTCTTGTTCTTGCAATAAAACTCCTGCTAACCTATCTATGGATGCATCTGTTCTTAAAATAAATGGCTTGTCATATTGAGGATGATAAACCTGCAAATTTTGTAAAATTATTTCCTTTAGTTCTTGAAAAGCTTGTTCTCTCCTAGCATCCCATCTCCATTTCGTTTCCTTCTTGAGTAATTCAATTAGTGGAATTTCTTTATTACTGAGGTCTGCTATTAGTCGTTTGAAGTAGTTCAGAATTCCCAAAAATCCTCGAAGAGTTTTCAGATTAGTCGGTGTCTTATATTCCCTTATGGTTCTAATTCGTTCAGGGTTCATTCTCACTCCAGTAAAATTTAATATATATCCCAAATACTGCACTTCCTTTTGGTAAAATTGACATTTTTCCATGTTCAATTTTAATTCTGCTCTTTCCAATTCTGCCAATATAGTCTTCAAATATTCGTGATGTTGTTCTTAATTTTCTGAATATAATATTATATCATTTATATAGTGCAATGTAAAATGTTCATATTGGTTAAGAACAGTGTGAAGTGTTCTTACCAATGCTACACACGAACTCTGTAAACCAAATGGAACAATACAAAATTGGTATACTACAGCATCAATCATAAATGCTGTATATGGACGACTTTTTTATCTAATGGAATCAACCAGAAACTATGCTTCAAATCCAGTTTCGTGAATATGTTAGCTCTTGTAATCCTACCGAATATCCCCTCTACCTCATTTATCTGCTGTCTACTTTCTTCATTTTCTTCCCTAAGTTTCCGGAATTCTTGTATTCTTTCATTTTTAACCTCTTCTATCTTCCTTTCCAATTTATCCATGTTTCCATTTATTTTATCCATCTTCCCGTTTAAGCTCCCCTCTATTCTATTCATATTTCCATTCAAATTTTCCTCCATTTTGTTCATATATCCACTCATATTGTTCATATCTCCCCTCAAGCTATTTATATTTCCATTTATCTTCTCCATTCTGTTAAACAATTGTTGCATCATATTTCTCTGATCATCTCTATTTGTACTTGTTCTTCTTTGTGTTTCTCTTCTCCTATCCACTCTTTCTTCTTCCGCTCCTTCATCTCCTGTCAAACCTTCCGCTTGTTGTCCTTGCTCCAAATATACTGCTTGATAATCTCCCATACCATGACTTCGTTTTTCTCTTTCCTCTTCCGAACCACTGTCTGCTCCTACCTGTCTTTCATCTCTCAACGTCATTCGTTTTGCCATTATAATTGAGTTTAAAATGCGAGTAAAGTGAATGATGAATAATTATAGAAATAGTTAAACATGCATTAGAAGAAATAGAAGTGAAATGGTACTTGACGTGCAATGTAAACAATGATGATATGAAATAAAAAAATGTTTACAATTAAGTACAAATTATAACTATTATTAAAGTTGCATGATAATCAAAATTACGATAATCCTTGATATACCTACTTGCTGGATTTAATATTTTATGAGGAGATGTACTATCCCTCCTAATAATAAACGCAGCGACTTATTTAGATAGATGTACTATTGAGCCTAGACATGAATTTGTGTTTGTAGACTTAAGCGTTCCAGTGCATCGTTTCGCTTCCTTGAATTTAAAAGCACCTCATTCAATTTTAGTTTGCTTATCACTTGTTTTACGTAAGATTCATTTTTTTTTTTTATGAGACATAGTAGTTAAGTTAGTAGTACCGTTGTCGTTAAGCCTACTTTTCTGCGGATATTTTATGTAGTGTGGTGAATGTATTATTTGTAAACTGCGTCTAAGGTTTGGGTTGATACCAATAGGTAATTGGATTATTCGCGCTTACGCCTGAGCTCAAACGGTGTGTATTTTTTTATATTGGATTAATCTACCTACAGCGACTAAACTACACCTTCCTCACCTAAGCGGTCAGTATATTAATGAGATCTAGGTAGTGTCTACCATTCACAGAACTGAAGGTGCATTTATCTATCTATTGGCAAGTGCCACGGTAGGATCATATAATAATTAAATTTCAGTCTAGAATATTATTCTAGTTAGCCTTTTTATATTAATAATAATGTCATTATTGAATAGTTTAACTCGACCTATGAGCAGTTTACTTTTGTATGTACAATAAGACTTCTATAATATTGTAATAAACCTTTTGGTAAGTTGGGGGTTTATATGGAGAACTTGGGGATGCTTGGAACAATTTATCTGGCGTCCATTTAAGATCATTTATATTTATGGACCGCACGACTGTCTCCACTAGAGTTCAGCCGCGAGCATATCAGAATGTCGTACTGTTATTTAGTCGATGTACGTCTAGATTAGTTTGTAAATACTACGTTACACTATTCCCAAGAGAGGTGATAAAAGGAAGCGAGTGCCCATGTATTGGTAGAACCATAAAGACTGTACTTGGAAGAGACGAAACTGTACGAGAAGCGTAAGACGGAATACACCAGGAGAAATATTGCGCCTCTGGGAGGAGTATAAACAGAGTAAGAAAACACTACAACACAGTATTAAAAAATCAAAGAGAGTATATGGGAAAACAATATGTGATGAAGTGACTGTGATATGTGGGAAATGGCTACAAGAAAGTCATTAAGAGCCTAGTTGACTACCCACCCAGATAAGATGCCTCTGCCAACAGTGGAAAAGGTTGTTGACCACTCATTACCATAAGGAAGTAAACTGTGACTCTAATAGAGATGTGATATTTTCAAATTTTATCGTAAAAGAATTACGCATGGCATGTGACAAATTGAAGGTGAATAAGGCTCCTTGACCTAGATATATTCCAGGGGAAATAAATAAAGATATGTCCTTGAACAAGCCAGCTGTATATAATGGATTAGCTTGCCGAGCAGAATTCCCTATGTAATGAAAACGAGCCCAAGTGCTGCTCTTGAAGAAAGCCTACAAACGCGTCGAGAATACCTTAGCACACATGCCAATATGCCTGCTCGACATAGAGGGAAAATTATAGGAGCAACTTATCCTTATCAGGCTGCGGAAAGAAAAAGGACGAACAGGGGGCTTATCAGAGGGACAGTTTGGATTCGTTGAAGGTAAACAAGTGGTGGGAGCTATAGAAGTTTTGAAAATTGCCAGTGCAGCGGGAGATCAATACTCTGGGGCACACCGAAGACTTTGTGCAATATTAGCGTTGGATCTCAGAAATGCGTTCAATTCTACAAGCTGGCAGAACATCTTTGAAGAGCTGAGAAGCAGACCCATTGATGAAAACCTCTGAGAGATAATCCTGGAAACAGAGTAGCAAATTAAAATAAGGGAAATAAATAATGGAGTACCACGGGGGTTGGTCTTAAGACCAACTCTATGCAATATTCTCTACGATGGAATAGAGCAATAAGCAGGTATTACGTTAATAGCCTTCGCTGATGATATTGGAATGGGTGTAGTTGCAAAATCCGAAGAGACCCTGATGAATACAAACAATACTGCGCTTCAACGGGTATCAAACTGGCTCGAGCATGAAGAGCTAGAATTAGCCCCTAAAAACCAGAAAGTGCTCTACTTAGGAAAAAGAGAAAGATGAATCCGATTCGATTCGAATTACAGGGCGTAGTAGTCCCAAAAACCAGTTAAATATCTAGGAGTTTGGCACACTCGCAAATCCTTTATGCTGCGCCTGCCTGGCACACAATTACAAGCAAAAAGAAACTGGTTTCCAAGCAATGAAAATTATTTTTTGTTAAGCCTGTTCTGTATCTGTAAAGGTTTGAAGGGTGGGTGATCCCACAGCATTTAGGCCACAATTGGCCCATTGTGCATCCTTATGAGGTTCAAAACTTCCTTCTAGCTCGTTATCCAGCCTACTTCCTTGAAGTAGGCGATAACGTCGCCTGAATTAAGTTCCCTCATATTGGCGTATGCTAGCCTGTGCTCGCCGAATACTTGAAACCTAAAATGAGAGAGTGTCTGACATTCGCAAAGAATGTGTTCGACAGTCTCATCTTCTTGTTCACATCCTCTACAAAGTGGGGTGTTAGATAGACCCAGTCTGTGAAGGTGTTTTCGTAGGTGGCAGTGAGCAGTCAGAATACCCGTGGCTGATCGTAGGTTCCGCCTGTTCATAGTCACGTATTTTTTGGCTACTTTGCTATCCGGATACTGTAGCAGTTCCTTGGTAAGCCTGCAGCCTTCTGCGCCGTCCCATCTACCCTTAAATTTATTAAGGGAGTGTTCCTTCAATAGGGCGGCCGTTGCTGACGCCGATAGACCAATGAAAGTGCCAGGTCCCAAGAGTTTTTGGGAGGCTGCCTTCCTGGCTAGCGAGTCTGCAATACGGTGTCCTTTTGATTTCTCATGGCCCTTGATCCAGCCTAAAGTGACCGTGTTGTTGTTACAGGCTTCGATTAAGGCCATGTGACATTCTAGTACTAGGCCTGATGTAATACGTGGTCTGTTCAGGGCTAGGAGTGTTTGTCTACTGCCCGTAAGGATGTATATGTTATTACCTGTGGTTTTCCTCTTGGTAATCTCTTTAGCAGCGATGCAGATAGCAGTGAGCCTCTGACTCATCTACACTGATTTTGATTGCTTTTTTTAAGAGCATGTTATATATCCAGCCATTTATGGTTTGGGGGATATTCTTGTTGGAAAGTGCATTTGTTATTTCAGGAAAAGTGGTTCTATCAAATGCGCTTTCTATGTCTATGAATACACCCAGGGTGGACTCCTTATTTTCCAACGATTTCTCGATGCGGCCCGCCACGACATGAAGAGCCGAATCGGTGGACCTCCCTGGAGTGTATGCATGTTGATTTGGATGCAGTGGATTTCGTGTTATCACCACATCTGTTATGTATCGTTCGCACAGCCTCTCTAAAATCTTCATTGAAAACGATGTGAGGCTAATGGGTCGATATGCTTTTGGGATCGAATAGTCCATTCTTCCTGGTTTTGGTATGAACACGACTTTGACTCCTCTCCAACCTTTTGGAATATACATCAGTGCCAGTGAGGATCTGAGGATTCCTACCAGGTGCGGCATTAGGTCATCCAGGCCCCACTGAAGTAGGGCTGGATAAATGCCGTCCGTTCCCGGGGATTTAAAGGGGGAGAAGCCTAAGATGGCCCACCTCAGTCTGTCCGCGTCGACGATCTGTCGTGATATACGCCAGTCATCGTCCGTCGGGTAGTGATTCTCCTCATCCTTCCAGGCCGCCGTATTTGTGGTTCTGGAGTCAGGGAAGTGAGTTGATATCAATAATTGAAGACTTTCCTTTAGGTTGGCAGTTTTAGTGCCATCCTCTCTGGTTAGTATACCGATATGACTGTGGGGATCTTTTGAGAGGGCTTTTTGGAGTCTAGCTGCTTGGGGGAAATCCTCGATTTCCTCGCAGTAGATTCTCCATGCCTCTCTTTGTTTTTGTCTGATGATTTTTTTATACTCTCTGAGGTGAGACTTGTATGAGTTCCAATCCTCTTTGAGTCTTGTTCTTTTAGCCTTATTAAAAGATTTCCTCGCCGCCCCCTGAGCTGGTCAATCTCATGGCACCACCACGAAGTGGAGGCTCCATCGAGATCGATCCGCCTGAGTGGGCAAGACATCTTGTAGGCATTAATAATGGAGTTTTGAATTGTTTCATAATAACTTTCCAAATCTCCTTTATTGTAGGGCATTACATCCTCGACTCCTCGCAGATCCCCTTTCAAACAGTGGACATATTTTGTCCTATCCGTTTTCCTGGGGTCGCGAGTCATTGTGGAGGTTGTGAGCGCAAGTTTTATTTCGAATTTTATCCAGCGGTGGTCCGACATTGAAATATCGTCGGATACATGCCAGCCGAAGATTATATTCGAAGTATTAATAGTAGATACGGTAATATCTATTCGCGTTTGACTACGAGAGTTAATAAAAGTTGGTTCAGTACTTCTATTTAGAATACAAAGATTCTTGTTAGTTATATAATCATAAAAAGACTTACCTCTAGTGCTAATATCTTTGCTGCCCCAGCTTACGTGGTGAGAGTTTGAATCGCAGCCTATTACCAGTTCAAGCTTCTGGGTGAGACAGTGTTCCACAAGGTCCTCCAGCTCCTTAGTTGGTGGTGGTTTGGCTGCGTCTGGGGGGAGGTATGCGGATGCCAGTATTAACACTTTCTTTTGACCTTTCTGTGCATATTCAACCTTCACTACCGTTAAGTCGGAGGACGAAAAATGCGTCAGTGGGTAGGTCTTAAAATTTATAGGGACGTATATGGCCGCCCTAGATTTCTGATTGCTTGGAAAGCTGAAAATTAAACATTTTGGATTATTTAGACCCATGATTTTGGTTTGTCTTATCCAGGGTTCTTGGATAAGTGCTATTGTGTCCTGCATCACATCCAGGTGGCGGCAGAGTGTTGCCGAAGCCACCTTTTTGTGTTGAAGGTTGCAGTGTATAAATCTTACCTTTTCATTGTCCATCTCGGCTTGATGGTGGTGAGATGGGTATTTCTTTTACGCCATCTCCACTTCCTTACTTGGAGGTGTGTTGACGTCGCCTGTGTCCTGGCTTAGAGCTGTTAGTTCTGCCAGGAGACTGTCGGTCGCCATATAGGAGGATGGTTCGACAGTCTCCGCAGAAGCAACAGCTCCTTGGAGTTCCTCGGGTGGGAGAGGGGGGTCCGTGCTCGATCCTCTCCATTCCGGGTCCAGTTTCTTGGTTTTAACAATCAATGAGGTGAACGCGTAGCTCATGCTCATTGATCGTTTTTTTAGGGTACCCATTTCCTCGTCTCTTACGCCAAAGACGAATAGGTGTCCTTTGGGATTGACCTTTGCTTCGTGGTGGAAGGAAAATTATGCATCCACCCGAAGGTCTGGGTTTTGTTGGTCCAGCCGGCGCAGCACATCCTCTTTGTCACCCAGGTCAGCGTGAGCTTCGCTGGGGACCCAGAGGGTGGCTTTTGTCAGCTGGGGGAGGTTGTCGACGTGCACCACGTCGAGCTTAGCCTCCTTCCACGGTTTCAGTTTTGAAACTGTATTCCTTAGCCACTCTAGCGTTTCGTCATTATCGCAGGTGACTCTGATTATTTCGTCAGAGTGCTACCATGACCTGAAAGTAGGTGGCTTTTTCTGACTGCTGCAGGCGGACATAAGGGTTATGTCCAAAGCCTCCATTAGTTGTTTTTTGATAAGGTCTCCATTATCGGTAATTATTTTACCGTATGGATCGGCCTTATCTATAATGGATACCCGTAAGTGGCTGATAGCTGCTTCGCTGTAGCTTTTGCTTATGGTTTTAGCATCCATCCGCGTCCTCTTTCCTCTGGAAGAGTTTTCCTTTGAGGTATTGGAGCGGATGCGCTTCTTTACTTGGGGGGCGACGCGTTCCGGGCCTCTTTTGGAGGAGGAACTGCCTTCGCCACCCTTAAGTTTTTGGCCGCTGGTGCCAGGTTTAGAAAGGGAGGGGCGAGTGGCGCTAGTGGTGTCTGTAGAGACGCCAGCTTGCTGTCTCGCTTTCCTCCTTGTCTTTGCCTCAGCACCGCAGATTCTTTTTCCTCGACGGTGCTTTGGTATTGGAGGTGAGCGTTCTCGCTCATCCTCCGGTTTTTGTTTTTGATGTTTTTGGTCCATTCTGGTCCCAAAAGTAGCTAGGGAAATGTTCGTCATCCCTGGCAGAGCCCCGCATGCCAGGGAAAGGCTGTTTACAAGGGGGTGTCGCCTGGTACCCACAGGGGAACGTTCATGGTCGCATTCCCTGCGACCATTCAGCCATCGGCACGTTCCTCACAACTCAGCTTGGGTTGTTGGAGTGCCATTTGGTTGGTCAACACTGCTGTCACTGATGATCAACAGTGCCAACGTATCCAGCGGTGCCACGAGGAGACAGACACTCGATGGTTGCATTTCTCCATTGGGCTGCAGAAAGCTACCTACAAGCAGACAAGCAAAGCTCAAGCAAGCAAATAAGCAAACCAACTACAAAGCAATGGCCAACTTACCACCAACCCCGCCTGAGATAAATCTAATTCTGATGTTGTCTCTTCAGAGGATAAAAAACTACTGACCAAATTCTAATAAAATAATTAATCCTCCTTTCCGTTGGTTACCGATTTTTCTTGTTTTTATTAAAAATAACTAATTTATAATTTTCAATAACCAAGTGAGATTTCGAAATTCTTTTATTACATTTGTAATGTTGCTAGCAGAGACCTCTATATTTTGCAATTTCAAATATTTTCTCCAAATCCTATTATGTTCTATCTATCATTAGATATATTCTACACAAATGTCATCGAAATTATGAAATGTCATGTTTGATATTTCTACTGAATCTTTCAAAATTTAATAATTTACATATTGTACAGTGTGTATCGAAAGAATGGCAGACAAAATTAAACAAATTTCCTTATGTTTTACTTATTCTTCAAATTTCAAATAGAGGATCTGTATTAAATCCCCCTAATAAAAGAATGATAAATCGATTATTGTATATTATTATAATTTCATCTTTAAAATTTCCAAATATTATCCTATTATTTCAGTATACTAGCACTGTTCTGAAAATGATTATTAACTAATGAAAAAAACTTAATTTTAATCAAATTAAACTACTGTTACTAATTCCATAAAACTCATTAACTCTATTATATCTATCTTAAAATCTCACGTGACATACTGTTATTTGTTATTCTGAAATTTCCTATATACATATTGATAATTTTTTTTATAATCTCAAATGTTTCCAACTCTGTTCTACTCTGTCTAAACTATTTATATGTTACAGGATATGATTTTGTTTCAATATTTCTCAGTATTCTTCACTTTGATTATCCATATTTTCATTAAGCCACCCTTGTTTCCTTCGACATTCTTCTCTCATACATCTTCCATAATTCATTTATAAATTTACAATATTCTTCATTACAGTCTGTCCAATTAACGTTATTTTTCATATCTTCTATTTATTCTATCTCACGCACATAATTATTAGCCATTCTAATTTCATTTTCAATCAATCCTTCATATATCATTATCAAACTCTTCACTTTCTCTTCATATTCCTTATTTCCACTCATTAATCCCAATTCATCCATAATTCCATTCCTCTTCATATTCCATAACTTCCTATTATCCTCTTCAATTGCCAATACTTCCATATTTACCTCCTTAAATTCAATTATTTAACCATTTTATTCTATATATCTCTTCAAAATCAATTATTTCCTTATATTTCATCAATTCATCAATAACTATGTCTGTTTCTAACTTCTTTATCAACTATGCTTACATATGCACTTCGTTCTCATCCTTTAATTCAATCTTTTGTATCATAGATTTGCTTAGCTCATATAACTCCTTTCCATTTGCTCCTATAAATGTAATTATTTCCTCTTGTCCATCTATTTTGTCGCTTAATTTCATTTCTATTTTCATTATCATTCCTTCTATCAAAGTTTCTAAAATCTCTTCTATTCTCAAAATACTTATTGTCATCAATTTTACCTCCATTTCCATATATTCGTTTTTCATTTGTAACTTCTATTTTCATTTCCATAATTCGTATCAACATGTCTATCATTTCTTCTATCATCAAACCTTGTTTATATAATTTCTATTCATATATGTTTTTAAATATTTCTTGTTAATCATAAAACTTTTATTCACATATCGTTTTTATATCCATCCCTTACCATGTACAATTCCCTTTCGTTTTCTAGATTTCGTTTCTATAATCCTGTCATATAATTCAATTTTATTTTCTTCTACTAAACTTCGTCTTATTCTCTCCTCTTATTGTTTGATTCTCAATGTGTTTCTGTAATTCGATTAAATTTTCCACTATATCCTTTTTAAAATCGTCGTGCCATATTCGTTTCCTAGATTTCTTTAAATTTTCCACTATGTTCTTTTTAAATTCATTGCCCCATATCTCATTATCTTCATCATATATTCTTGTTTCTAATCCCTTCATATTATTGTTTCTTCTTTTCATTATTTTATTTCTCACAATACTCTCACTTCCTATCATTTCATTTTTGATTGTTCTATTAAACATTCTTGGATCAATTATCCTTATATTTCTGCTAAGTTTTACTCTCATTTCGAAATTTTCTGCGTAAATTATTCGTTCTATATTTGGTCTTATGGTTTCTTCTATGTCTTCCTTAGTTTCTTGTAGTATCTTATTAATTTCCTCTAACTCCCAATTAAGTTTTATCCCCATATTATTATTATTATTTCTTTTACCATATGTCACTATTCGTTTTACCATATTAACATCTGGGTCTCTTATTTTCCAATAAATCTCTTTTTCATATATTTTCATAGCTTCTTCACTTCCTGGATTCAGTAAATTGCTATCTATCATTTCATCTTTGGTTTGACTTTGTACTTTTAAAGACTGTATTTCATCAATTTTCTTCTCAACTTCTTTAATCTCCATTAAACTTTGGATTTTTACTTCGTCAATTTCCTTTTCCATTTTATTACATATTTTCTGCTCTATAGTATCATCATTTATATTTATATTGTCATTCATATTTACATCCATCTTGTCTTGCCCCTTTATTTCTTGTATCCTGCTATCCAGGTTATCCAACATATCATCCGTCTTTTCAACAATGTTCCCCCTACTACGTATACTTTTTTCACCATCATGTCCGATTTCATATCTTCAATAAATTTATTATTCCATTTCTTCATATCTTCCCTGATTTTCTTAATCTCCTTCAAATTTTCAATTTTTCCTTCTTCCATTTCCTTTTCGAGTCTCTCCATGTTTCCGGTGATATTGTTAATATCCCTCTTAATCTCGTCCTTCATCGTATCAATCTTGTCCTTTAAATATCCACTCATATTATTCATATCTTCACGCATACTAATCATATTCTCATTTTGTCTGTCCAATTTTCCATTTAAATCTCCACTCATGTTACTCATATTCTCATTTTGTTTGTCCATTTTTTTAATTAAATTATTTTCCATATCAATCAAAAATTGCATAAATTGGTCATTATGACTCACACTAGGTTGTCTCCTATTCTCTTGTTCTTCCTCATCTCCTACTGTCATATCTCCTTCTGATTGTTCCCTTCCTTGTTCCAAGTACTGCACCTGAAAGTCTCCTATATTTTCATAGCTTCTCCACTTCCCTTTCTTCTTCAGATCCACTTTCAATTCCTACCTGTCTACCATCTCTTAACGTCATTCTTCTTTCCATCGTAGATATTCAAATTTTTTATAATAATGTCAATAAATTTCTATATTTTCATAGTTTTATGCAAAATTTTAATCGCTCCACGTTTTGGGTGCCAAATTGTAATATTTTTAATCCTTTGAATATTTAATATTCTTTAATTGTAATTGCCCTATATTGTGGAGACAACTTATAATATGTTGTCGCAGCGACAATTATTGTACATGCAACTTAAGTACGTATTCTATTTCAATTTTGACAGAAGTTGTCAAAAAAATATGCCCGGCGCCAATAAATATTAATCTAAAGATGAATTTATATACAATCGACCTATTACTCCTATCTCAGGGTGAGATCAAAGTTGTTCAAAATTTATTTGTTTTTCAACGTATTTCCAAATTCAATGTTTCACTATTATCAAACTCTCCAATAACTGTTAATTCAATATAATAAAATGCCCTTTAATTATTTTATGACATTTACTATTTTATTGTCACCAAAAAAATCAACCAAATGTCACTGATTAAATTGAGAATTCTATGAATGTAAAATGATAAGTTCAATGAGATTGGATACTAAATGGATACTACCGTGAGTTAGAATCAAAATTATATATTATACTATCAGATACGCAAATTCAATAAAATTATTATTCCCAAAAAATACCATAAAAGAACAACAGTCGTAATCTCTACATAAACTTAAAATTAGAATACAACTATGCTAGAATTTAACTTAATTAATTATTTTAATGAAAACGTTCAACTTGTGTAATTTACACTTGACATTATGTTCTATCTATCATTAGATATATTCTACACAAATGTTATCGAAATTATAAAATATCATGTTTAATATGTCTACTGAATCTTTCAAAATTTAATAATTTACATATAGTATAGTGTGTATCGAAAGTATGGCAGCCAAAATTAAATAAATTTCCTTATGTTTTACTTATGCTTTAAATTTCTAATAGAGGATCTGTATTAATATATATATATATATATATATATATATATATATATATATATATATATATATATATATTATATTAATATTTTTATTAATCTGTGTATTTAATAATTATATTTAATTTTTTTTATTATATGCTAATTGGATTTACCTCGTATATTACTCTGGATCTTGCTTTAGTACTTACCTCGGCTATAGCTCAATAGATGGCATGGACTGTTATACTCAATTGAAATTGATGATAATTCTTTTTATTATTAATTTGTAAACAGACAGGGTTCTGAGTAAGGCCTTTGTTTTTCCACAGAATATTTTTAGGACAATTTAAATAAGCGTCGAACTCAAATTAGTGAACAGTTTAATAATTTTCAAATATAAAAAAATATAATGAAAGGACATAAAATGGGTGAATTTACATATGATAAATTTGAATCCTGATTTGGCTTGAAAATACCAGAATATTTGTGATTGTGCAAAGATAACAATTACTTGTTGTTGTAACGCAAATTTAGGTTATGTTATTTAATTTTAAAATTTGAAGAAGTTATGTAATTTCGAAGCCATTTATGGATGAGTAAATGAAAAATGAAGATGATTTAGAAACAATAATAAATGAACAATTAACAAGCATGTAAGTAATCCTTAAATCTGAATAAACACTTGAATACTATCTAATTTACAAAGAAGTAGTGTCTTACCACCGTTCAATAATTTTCTTCACTGTTTCAGCAAAGAATAAATAAAGTTCGGGGTTGAAACTGATGTAGTCACGTCAGGACTGCAATATAGTCGTTAAGAGATTTAAACCTTAAAACTCCAACAAGGTTTATTTATTAATCAAAAACTGCTACACGCAGGATACAGGAAACACTGTTGATATTATAATTGTTAACTGCAGGATGTAATTAAGTAGTTACAGATTCGGGAACCAGGAACAAAGTTTTTTGATGTAGTTAATTCAAAATATGTTTTGTTGCAAACAAGAAAAATATACAAATGGATAATTTACATTTGTAAGGTATGTTTATCTTTAAGTTTTAAATTATATTGCTTATGATTTTGTCAATAATTCATAAAATCTCTCACCGAATTCAATATGGAGATCTCTTCCATTCAGCTCTGAACAACCAACCCTTTCTTTTTTTTCAAAACTTATTGATAGTCCTCCCTCTTAGCAACCAAAATCTGACTTCCTGGGTACCGGAGTTTTTTCTTCTCTGATTGGTTTAAATCTTAAACAGGATCTACTCAAACAATTCATTTCGATTGCTAAATTGGTGTTATCAATCAATATGACATTTCATTGGTTGGTTTTTATAAAACTTTGTACATAAGTAAAAATGATGAAAATAACTATGTTACAATATAAATAATAAATTTAAATTTTGTTATTATATTCGGAAATCATTGTACATAACTATGAAAGAATTTTTATTCGCAACAATATTAACAAATTCCTGAACTGTCATAGGATATTCCTCTATTTTGACAGAAATAATTTCTATTTTGACATACAGGGTGTTCTTTTTATAAACGCATGTTTATGACAAGTGTATGCTTATTATGAATTAAAAAAATTCACCATAATATATATATATATATATATATATATATATATATATACCAGACTTCTTGAATGGGTATATTTTTTTTGTTTTTACATTTAACAATTTTGTACTCACATTGCTTTCTGTTTTAAAAGAAATTGTTGTATTTGTAGCTAAAGATATTATCTTGGAAATATTATTAGAAATATTACCTGCATATGTGATGTAGACTAGAAGTACTACATATTTGTCATAAGAAACAAGAACTTGATTTCCTTGAAGAATTAGAAACTAGAAGACACTTAAGAAAACCACAGTATCAAGTTGTCAATGAACAGATAAATCTAGGGAGTTGTCCAGATTTAAACTGTTTTCTTAATCTAGCAGTGGTCGCGCCCATATTTCATACAATCTGGTTAGCGCCAGGTCTAATAGACCCGACATTGATATCATATGTACATCCTAAAAATACAGTGCTATATTTTTTTCTATAATTTCTTTGATATTAACTCTTTATATGCTCTCATAATTTCGTTATTCAAATTGAGTTTTGTATTTATTTAGAAATAAAATTTGTCAACCTCTCATTCTCAGTCTCAGAAACCATTTTTATCTGATGAAGATTTATTTGGGAAAAAAGAGGATATGTTCAAATTCTATTGATGAAGTGTGTTGAATAATAATGAAATATACCTACTGACGAAAAATAAAAATGTATTCAATTGGAACACTTTTCACAGTAAATATTCACATGTTTGAGACATAGAAAAATGTGGCACTTTCTACAATAGTACTTCGATTTATTATCATTTTTAGATTTGACTCATCGTTTTTTCGTACCTTCGGGCACTTCATGCAATTCGTCTGTATTTGCTGTTTCTCTGCCTATTTTTTTGACATCGTTGGACACATTTTCAGCTCATTTTATTTTCAGATGTTCATCTAATAAAGATAGGGCGATACTTTCCAGAAACTTCCTGCGTTGCAAGTGTGAATCAAAATTATTGCTACTATATATGACCTGAGCATTTATTCCTCCTACATTTAGAATGGGATAGAATATGACCATTGGCCATGTTCTAGTATTACTCGCTACATTATACCTGGAACACAGTTGGTCTACTGTATCGACTCCACCTTGTGTTGAATCATAAAAAGTTATAATTTCGGGCTTGTTTTCATTGTCAGTTGAATTGTCAATAATAACGTCGTGATGTAAACTAGAAGCAAGTAAAACGTTTTGTTTGGTTTCGGGACATAGGACAATACAGTCATGTCTTTCTAAAAAGCAAACATACTTGAAGTTACAAGTCTGAGCTTGGTATTTTTGAATATCAAGGGGAGTCCACGACGGTTTTTCCTTATCGTACCTACATATGTTAGATTATGATTTTTCAGAAGACTTTGTATTAGAGGATATGTTGTGAACCAATTATCGCAGGTAAGATTTCTTGTTGTTCCAGATATGAGAGATGTCAAACATTCGACTAAACTTTTTGCATCCGTTTTCACTTATACCGTTCATCAGATTGTTGATCAACATACACCTTCAGATTTTTAGTATAAAACATCTTTGAATCCACTAATGCGAATATTTTCAATCCATATTTATTTGGCTTCTTCGTATTGTCTGAATCCACATCTAAGTGTAAAGACCTCTAATTTTTGATCAATTGTCAAACATGTTCCAACTGTATAAGGTTTCTTACAATTCTTGACAAATTTATCGGAAACATATTTTATTCGAGCCAGTTTATCTAGGGTTTTCCTACAATCTCGGGTTTTTGTCATTGTCATTGTCAACCAAAACATTTCTACTCCACAACCTTTTCTGTCCCACAATTCTTCAATATTTAATCTGGCTCCCTTCAAACATCCTGCTAGATATAAAAATACCAGAAGAGGTTTTATTTCGATTATATACGTAGGTCGTGCTGATCTCTTCCTTTCATAGTTTGGGGCCATTTTTACAATATACATATTGGTTCAACTATTGTCTCTAGAATGTCTTCAGAAAAAAACAATTCCCAACACTCTATAGGAGATTTAGCTTGTTTTGCAGCTTGTGTAACACCAGGTAAACGTGAAATTATATTAGTGTTTTTAAATGAAACTCAAGGTCTCTAGTTAATTCCACAATATAATACAAGTTATTGAAAATTCTAAAAAATTGACAATTGTTTCGATAAATCAATATCATCGTCAGAATGACAGAAGTTACATTTCATTTTATGCCTACCTGATGTTTAGTAGTTAATTTTGGCTAGACCAAGAAGTAACCTAACTTGTGATTGGCTTAATATATGTTTATAGAAAAAAGAAGAAGATGTGATATTACAAATATTGAAGCTTAGATATTATTAGCCCTATGGTGATATCCTGGATATCATTTTTCCAATTAAGATCAGTATAACTGTGCAATGATATAGAAAACCAGGAAAACTATATCTGCTGATCATCACAATTATCACTTAAGAAGACAGTTTATTAGTGGAGAATTCCCTAGATTTAACTGTTCATTGACAACTTCATATTGTGGGTTTCTTAAATGTCTTCTAATTTCCAGTTCTTCAAGGAAATCCAGTTCTTGTTTCTTTTCACAAATATGCAGTACTTCTAGTTCTGTGTTAGGTGTCAATGAATGATTGGTGTCAAGTAGATGTTTTGCGTAGTGGGATTTATCTGGTGGTTTTAATCTGTATGCTCGTGAGTCTAGCCAAAATTAACTACTAAACATCAGGTAGGCATAAAATGAAATGTAACTTCTGTCATTCTGACGATGATATTGATTTATCGAAACAATTGTCAATTTTTTAGAATTTTCAATAACTTGTATTATATTGTGGAATTAACTAGAGACCTTGAGTTTCATTTAAAAACACTAGTATGAGCATATTCCACGAAGTAAGGGTCGAGACAGTCAATTTCAGTAAAATTATATTTTTTTGACTAGTTTTCTGCCTTTTGGATTGTAATGAGTGTTTCCACCCAACTGTTCCATCTGGAGCTGTGAAAGTGGGTAACTGATGTCTTCTGGATTCGAAATTATTTTCGTCGTCAGAATCAGAAGAAGATGTATCTGGTCCTGTATCAGATGCATCTGATTGTACTTTCACATTATCTTCTTCATCTGAATCTTGTGAATCCATATCAATGTTGTCATCGGATGGAACTTCTTCAAACTAACGCAGAAGTCTTCTTTGTTCAGCCTCGTAACTCATTACCTATAATGGAGAACGAATGGTAAAAAAAGGACCATCCGCATACACTAGAAGTCTCAAAATAATAGAAATGCAAAAAAGTACTTACAATTGAAACTATTGCACTTTTGGTAGTGCCGAGTTTCGTGGACCCAAATGAATTTTTTACGATAAATTCGAAAGCCGTATAACCCTCTTGTAGCGACGATAAGTTACTACTAACCAATTCAGGAAGATAGCTGAAATATAACATTAAAATACCGGCGCATCTCCGAAGGTCACGTGGTTGGAGTGCTGTTCGGGTCTGGAAGACCCGCCGCTACCATTGCAGGGTTAAATGATAATTGTAAAGATCAGCATATATGGTTTACCTGGTTTTCTATATCATTGCACAGTTATACTGATCTTAATTGGAAAAAGGATATCCAGGATATACCCAGAAGGCTAATAATATTTAAGCTTTTATATTTGTAATATCATATATCCTACTTTTTTCTATTAACATAAGTCAATCACAAGATAGATCACTTCTTGGTCTAGCCACAAATAATTATTAAACATCAGGTAGGCATCAAATGAAATGTAACTTCTGTCATTCTAACGATGATATTTAATATCGAAACAATTGTCAAATTTCTTAGAATTATCAACAATTTTTCAATATACGAGTATTGTGGAATTGGCTAGAAACAATAATTTTCATTTAAAACATTGATAATTGGTTACTTGCAGATATGTGCATGATTTCAGTTTCATTATTATTTAATTTCAGTTTGTTCGATGAAAACCATTCATGTGCATTGTTAGGAACCCAATCTAAAAAGGTGGCTAAAGTCATGCTATCTTTCTCTGAAATACCAAATGATGAATCGTCTGTAGATAAAACCGAAATATAAGGTAACATAAAACGGCTCCGAACATTAATATAAATGACAAACAAGAGGGGACCTAGAACCGATCCCTGAGGGACTCCATGACTTACCTTCTAAAATCTGAAGTTATACCATCTTTTGTTTGACAGGTAAGAATCAATAAGCTTCAACTACATAATAATTTAATTTTTCTAAGAGAATGTCGTGAGAAACGTAGCCTTTGATAGATAGCACACCATTATATCAGTACAGTTGCCATATTCAAGTTCTTCCACTACACTGCTCATAACATTAAGAACTGCCTGGGTGATTCAGCGGGAATTTCTAAAGCCAAATTGGATATCATTAAAGAATTCATTTGAATAAAAATAGTCCAACAGCTTCATCTTAATTAATTTTTGATGACTTTACTGAATATTGAAATAATACTTATAGGGCGATAGTAATCGATTACCGCAGTATCTCCTTTTTTAAAAAGAGAAAGCTCTTTGGATAATTTAAAAATATCGGGATATATACCGGTGTTCGAAAATAAGATTTACGAATTCCGTAAAAGGTTTTGTGACAATAGAAATGGTTTCCTTCAAAATTCGGCTAATTAGTTCAGGAATATCAAAAGACAATTAAAATTATCCAATGAGTTACCGGAGTAAACCTTCAATTGGGTGACCGGGTGTAAATAGAATGAATTGCAAGGGGCAGGAAAGTTTTTAAAATATAAGAGCTCGGCATTGGAAATGTTGGGAAGATACTAAATAATAGTAACAGCAATTTTACAAAAGAAGTTGTTTATGTCATTTGGTCACAAATCAGGAGTTATTAAGAAGTATTTGGATTTATGTCTCTCATAATTAATAACTTTCCAACAAGCCTTTGCTCTACTTTCAGACGACATGATAAAATTATCATATGCTGATTTTTTAGCGGATTTTAGCTCGTTATTATACACAACTCTCAAAGTCCTAGACTTTTTTAAATCCTCTGGATGTTTTGTTACATCGGCTAATAACTGAGAAGATTGAAGTTGATTTCTTAGGTACTTTAAATAATCTGTAAACCGAGATACTGGAGAATGTCCAATGTCTTGATTAGCTTTTCTTAAAGGAAACTTGAATTATAAAAAGTGTTAACAAGGAAAGTGGGCAAAAGGTCTACATCTGATAATCCTGATATAAAAGGTATCCAGTCAACAATTACTAGATGCCGTTTAAATTCATTTAGTCCTTTATTTGTAATACAACGTCTCATAACAGATGCGCCGTATAAGTTAGGTTCATATTATGGTCTATGACAATATATTCAGCCGGATGGTCAGAAAAGCAAGGCTCGAACACACTGACCAAAAATTGTTGTTCCGCGATATTGGTAATTATATTGTCAATACAGTGAGACGAAGTAGCGGTAATCCTCGTATCCCCTAGAATGGTGCAGCAGCAGCCATTTTAACCTCTTGAAAATACCAGTTTTGATATTAAAATTCGAATTGAAATCGCCTGAAATAATCAGTTTTTCATATTTACTCATCAAGTTGTGCAATAGATGTTACATATTTGTGAGAAACTGCCTTTACCTGAGCTGTATACTGACATATCTGAGATTTTTATCGATGGCAAATAAATTGCGGTAAATTCTGAATTTTGTTCGCTATTAAAGTCGTCCAAATTAATTAGGCTAAACTTTAAAGGATGCTATAATAACATTCTTCAAAAAAATTTTGGTTATTCAATAAATTACAGTTAGGATGCGTAATAGCCACGAGATTTATAATCGATACTCGAAATTACTTTTTTAAAAACTTCATTTACACAACTAACTACTTTAATTAGATTTTTTCAAGTTTACAAGTTAAAGATTGACAAAGAACTGAGCTACAAAATATATAATTCGAATAAGGTGAAAAAATGCAGAAATAACAGTTTGCATGAATATGATGATATAAGAATCTGCTGACGTTGAAGGTTCCATAAGAAACGGTGACATAATTCCTCCCTTCGAAATTTCAACTCTGAGGGTTAGCGAGGAAGTTGAATAGATTCCAGGTCCATTGGTTGATCTATTTTTTTCTTAGATTTGAATTGGGTCGATAGTTTTCTAACAATGATACATCATCCTAGTATAACCAATAGACAATAAATTATAATTGTCCATATGCTGGGAGTGTGGTGTATTTTCTGAAGTTTTAACTTTGGATCGTTTTCGAGAATTTTGGTTTTAATTTGGTTCAGGTCATCCAGGTTGATGTCTTTTAGTTGAATACTGGTAGGAACGTTTTGTATTTCCATAGCTTTGACTTCAAGTTCAGGAAACAAGATAGGTTGACATGAGACTTGGATGTCATTTCGGTTTACGATTTTGGTGACTTGGGTTTTTATTAGGCATCCTTTTGGTATTTGTATAAGGTATGTATTTTTGACTGTTATGGTTTCGGCTTGATCATGACATGTCAGTGTAATGGTTTCTTGAAATGGAAAAACTGCATTCCATTGGTTGGTGTTGTCCAGACGTTGGAAAAACGTTTTGGGGATGGTGATTCTTGACTGTTGGCGAGTGGAAGTGTTTTTTATATTCAGTAGTTCCACTTCGCACGGATTTTCATCTTTAACATCTTGGAGGTCGATGTACTCGCAGAGATGTAGTGTTGACGGATACAGTCCCAGACAAGGTTTGCTCATGGATGCATATTGAACGTTATTTTTTGTTAGATATATTTTATTTGGGATGATTGCTTTAAATTTACCTTCTTTTCTAATGGGGATAGGGTACAAATGATAATAATCAAAATTCTGAGAATTCGTTATTGGAATCTGTGATATATAAGTTATTTTACCATTTAATATGTAACAGTTAATTTTTATGAATTTTTCAAATAGCAATATGTTTTGCAAAGTTACTTCTATAGGTAACTGACCATCTTCTAACCTTTGTTGTAGTTGATATAATTCATTATAAAAGTCATTTGTTTTTATTGTACTTGGATGCATGACTCCTAGCTTCGAGAATGTTATTGATGTCTCAATATCTTGTAATATTGAGATTATTATTTCCAGCATGTTAATAATTTGGTTAATAGTATCTTTAATGAACATCGCATTTTCTCGATAGACGCTTCCTTCAACAATTGATGCAATTTGTTCCAATTTTGATTTTAAAAGTTTTTCGTTATGACTTATTTGATTTATTGTAAAGTTAAATTTGTTTATTAATGCTATAGAAAGAGAATTTTGTATTTTTATATTAATTGATTTTGTTTTACTTGACGTTCTTTGATTATTTCTCCGTATCTTTCTTCGTCACTTGCATCTAAATTTCCTGTTATACTTTTAAAAATAGATCCTAAACCATTAATAAGTCCTCTTTTTGATCTATGAGACAACGGTATTATTTCGAGTAATTTATTTTGAACATTTTCTTCTGAGAAACTCAAAATTTTTAGATAGTTTGAGACATCATGTGAATAATTTAACTTTTTAGAAATTTGATATTTTAGAGCTTTCGAATGAGAATTTAATATTTTGACTTCATTAACGATTGGATTCAAATCAAAATAATGGATGAGATTGAAATTACTTTCTTTAAGTTTTGCGGTTCCTAATTTTAATGGGATTAGTCCAAAATTGTTCTCCATATTTTTCATGGTTATTTTTCTTGGGGAAAGTCCTAAGGCTCCCATAGATCTGAAATAGTTTAAATTATTTTAGGTTTAGAATTCATATGTAGTTTTTAATGGCGCTTAAGATTATCCATATGAATTTTATTTTGAGAATCAGTGTTAATTGTTTTTTCTGTCGATTTGACCTTTTAATTTTTGTTGGCTTTTTAAACTTTGCTTGTTTTGTCTCTTATGTAATTTGATAAAAACATTTTAATCCTTCTCAAATATTTGGGGGTCATCGCGGTTTTTATTAATTTTTTCGATTCGTTTTTCTTTTTCTTTTATCAGATTTTCAATTAATTTTGAATAAAGTATTTTGGACCTTTCTTTGTGATCATTTATATAGCCTTTTAGAAGTATGTTATTTATTTCTAGGTTGAATGGATCATTAGTATTTAGGTGGCCATTAATAACATCAATAGGTTTTAGTTTTGTGGTGGAATGTATAGAATTATTATATGGGAGAATTGCATAGATACTTTCTACTGTGATAGGTGTTTTAAGAAAACCTCTCGTATTTAATAGCCGAATGTGTTCGATAATGGTTGAATGAAATCTTTCGATAAAACCTTGTCATTGAGGGTGGTCCGGACAGCAGAAATGAATTTTTATTTTATGAAGACTTAAGAGTTCTGATTAACGGAATTTTTAAATTCAGTGCCATTGTCACTGAAAATTTGTTCAGGTACACCATGGTGAGAAAAGAAGGTTACAAGGTTGTTAACTATTTCAGTACTGGACAAGGAGGTCAGGTGGTATGCCTGGGCATATTTAGAAAAAGTGTCGATAATTGTCAAAAATTTGTTCTGCTCCATCGTGAATGTATCTATGTATAATATTTGGAAGGGTTTGTTAGCAGTAGGGGTTTGGTTCATTTTTATTGTAATAGGGTTTCTTTCATATTTACTTTGTTGGCATACTTCACAATCATTTATATATGTCCGTACGGAGTTTTTCATAAACGGCCAGTAATACTTTTCTTTAATTCGTTGGTATGTTTCGTCGATACCGCTATGGTTGCTTTTACTTTCGTGGTAGATTGAATCACTTCTTTTAAGTCGTTTTTGTTTGTTATGTCGATTAATTTTTTCATGCATTTTTTGGGGTTTAAGGAAGAATTTTTGAAACATTTTTGTAAAATTACTAGAAAGGGTTACAAGATTTCAGGGTTTTCAAAATAAATGTAGTATTTTGTCTGTGGATTAATATAATTCTTTATGAAGTCGATAACATCCTTTTCAAAATTGTTTTGTGAAAATTGTACTTTAATACGTTTTTTATTTTCGAAAAGAATCTTAATTTTGGGGTTAGCTGGGGAGTGCAGAACGGAATTTATCATTATTTGATTTTGGCCATAGTTAACGGCAGTATTTATGGTTGGAATTTCGAAAGTTGGGTTTTGTTCATTATCGGAATGAATAGTTTCATCATCGTTATTGTATTGGGTTTCAATCTGATCTGGTAGGTCATTTTCGGGTTCTGAGTTTGGTTGAACTAATAATGAGATATCGTCTCTATTATCACTTAGATTTTCAGGAAGGGAAAAATTGTCAGTATAAAGTTCAGTTAGGTCATTATTTTGGGAAATGTTAGGTCGGTCATAGTTGAAGAGATTTGTTGGTTGTTTGTTATGCTGATCTATATTTGAAAGTATATCGTCTAATTCTTTCCAAAAAGTGTCTGCTTCTTTAGTGTGAATTTCTATTCTCGAAAGTGCGTCACCGTTAGAGTTTAAAGTTCCTTTTTTATATATAATGTTATAAGTATACTCTGATAATTTTAATTTCCAACGGGTGAATTTAGTGTTTTCGTCTTTATGGGGAAAAAGCCATTTTAGGGGTTTATGGTCGGTGATGATATTAAATTCTTTTCCAAATAGATAAGGCCTAAAATATTTGGTTGCCCAAACAATAGCTAAGAACTCCTTTTCAATTACAGAGTAATTTTGTTCCGAATCGTTTAGGGTGCGTGATGCATAGGCTATTGGTAAATCTTTACCAATTGGCCCTTGCGACAATACTGCACCTATAGCAACATTACTCGCGTCGGTTGTCAAATTAAAGGGTTTAGAAAAATCTGGGTATTGTAAAATTGGTTCGTTAATTAAAAGGTTTTTACAGTTGTATAAACGGTATAAACCTACCATAACAGCCTAAAAGTCCTAGGAATCCTTTAATTTGTTTAGTATTGCAAGGTATAGGGTGCTCTTTAATTGTTTTAATTTTATCCGGGTTCGGCCTTACGCCTTCCGGAGTGACAACGTGTCCTAGATAAGCCACTTCCTTTCTAACAAATTCAGACTTGTCTAGCTGGATTTTGAAATTTGATTCTCTTAGTCGTTGAAAAACATTTTTAGGGCGTTCAATATGTTCTTGTAAAGAAGTTGAAAATACGATAATATCATCTAAATATACAAGACATTGTTCGTTTTGTATACCTCGAAGAATAATATCCATTACCCTTTGAAAGGTAGCGGGTGCTCCTTTCAGTCCAAATGGCATTCTTAAGAATTCCCAATAACCGTTTTCGGTGATAAACGCGGTTTTTTCGGTGTCTTTTTCATCCATCTCGATTTGGTGGAAACCACTGGCTAAATCAAGAGTGGTGAAATATTGATACCTACCTAGCTTATCCAATAGATCAGTAATATTGGGGAGAGGGTATTTGTCGTCAATGGTTTTAGAGTTTAATTGTCTATAGTCTATTACAACTCTCCACTTTTGTTTTCCCGAAGCGTCTAATTCTTTTGGTACAACCATATTGCATATGGACATGGTGAGTTGCTAGGTCTAATAATTTTTGAGTCTAACATTTTTTTTATTTGTTTCTGTACTTCGTTCTTATAAATAAAGGGGTATCTATATGGTCTAGAGTAAACAGGGATTTCGTCTGTGGTTTTAATTTGATGTTTCATTCTGTTTGTGAAAGTCAAAAGTGAATCTTCTTGATAAAATATGTGTGAATATTCTTTTATTAAATTAGATATTACCAGTTTTTCTTCAGAATTTAAGTGGTCTGTTCTGAATTTTGATAAGTCTATGCATTGGTTTGGTATTTCGTCAAAATTATTTAACTCAAATTGTTGTACGAATTGTTTGTCAAATTTTTCTACAGTGATTGGTTCGGAAAAGTCAAGAGAAACTAGGGTCCATTGAATTATTAAAAATTGTTGTTAGAGCTTCACCGTCTTTTGCTATTGTCAATGATTCGGGTATTTCACAATTGTGAATTTTTTGATGAGGAATTATTATTTCACCATTGGGTATAGAGGTTCTAACTTTAATTACTTGTTCGGATCGGGGAGATACTTTTATCAAATTCAATTCGTTTTGAGTAATCGAATTTTTGTATAAGATGTCGATAGAAAACCTTCCTTACAATTTAATCTAGCTTGTAATAATTTTAGATTATCGAGGCCTATTAGTCCATGGAATATATTGTGAAATTTGAATAAATAAAACTTGATATTTGTTGGTTTTGGTAATTCAAAAATTTTTGAAGCTGTTACAGTGGCACTGTGTTTGTGATCTGATTTTTGAAATACGGTTGAAACTATAAAAGGATCATTATTTATTTGATTTGGGTAAAATTTATAAGCTACGTTGGGGTCTAGAAAAGATTTAGTGAGCCTGTATTAATTAAAAATTTTAGATCATGCTCAGGAAAAATTATATAAGGTAATTCGATGGAATTTGTGTTATTAAATGATATAATTTGTGGAATTATGTCGGATTCCTCCGGCGAGGCTTGTTTCGAAAACTTACATTTGTTTCGTTTAAATCAATTAGGTCATAACATTGATTATCAAGTCATTCATTTTCATTTATATTATAATCTTCGTTACAAACATTATTACAGGAAAAATTTGGATTAAAATTTTGAAAAGAGGGACCAGATTCTTGGCATTCTGTGTTGAATAGTTCTTCTGACACAAAATTTCGTGTTCGTTGGTTTTGGTTAAATGGACCAGAGAAATTTTGATTATTACGCGTCGAAATATTCGTTCCTCTATTAAATGTATTACGAGTAGAGACACTCATAGGGGTAGCTGTTGGCAAATTTTGATTTTGTTGTTGGTTAACATTCCTATTTTGAATAAAAACTTGTGAATTAGTTGGAAAATTTTGATTTCTTATTGGTTGACTTTGAATTGGTATAGGCCCTGTCGGAAATGAGTTCCTTGTTATAAAAGTATTATTCGGTGTGTGCGAATTAAAATTGTACCGATTATACGTATTGTTAGGATTATTAAAATAAGACTGATTGTTGAAATTTGGTTTAAATTGTTGTCTTGACTGAGGCATTAGTTGTCTAGGTAAATTTCTATTTTGTGGATTTTGAAAGCAGTGCATATTATCTTCTTCTAGAACGTATTGTAATGCCTCACTCAAGTTTTTGGGTTTCATGCAGCGGATTGGGGTTCCTAAAGGTTCTTTAAGACCCGACAAAAATGTTTTCAAGGCTAGGTTCTAGTATAAATCTCTTTTAAGTATCTTATTTTCTAATGTTTGTTCGTGCAGATCTATATAACTACAAAGAAGGTTTAAAATATTTAACACTCTTTCATAAAACTGCTGGGGTCTCTCACCGTTTCCTTGTCTCATCATAACGAGGTCACGATTAAGACAGGATTCATCTCTTTGGTCCGCAAAATTTCGAGAAAGTGTATCTTTAAGAGATGTCCAGGAAGTCACATTTTGTATGTTAACTACAAGTTTAGCATTTCCTCGTAGTTTGGAAATTAGTGTATTAATTGAATATATGTTTTGGAAATGGTTGGGTTGATCTCTAATATAAAAAGTATTAATAATTGAGTCACAGACAGATAAATAGCGGTAAAGTTCGTTGGGGTTTCCATCGAACTCTGGTACGCAATTTAAGTATTCTGCTTTGAATTCAGTCATTTTTACGCTATTTTTTTGTGCTGATTGATTAGAAACTTGAAGGTCAACTAAAGTATCAATTTTTAAATTTTCTAGATCGTTAATTAAAGAATCTACTGACATGTATTAATAATTGAACCTTTATAGGCTAGGTATCTACTGCATGAACAAATTAAATAATTGTATATTATTGATCACTCACAGGATAAACAAGGCAAACTTGAGCATTCCCTTGACTCTAACTATAAGGACGAAACACTTTCTCTGTTGAGATTCCGTAGTCCTTGCAAAGTTGAACGATGCTTGTTTCAACTTTCGTTGTCTTCCGTCTTGAAGGGCTTCGGTGGTCTTCATTAGATGGGTTTCTCGATTTTTAGAGAGCCTCTCTACTTCCGACACCTCCAAACACTGATTACAACGGTTCGATATCTAGTTAATCGTTGAAACGAAAATTAGACACGTTCGATACGCGACAATTCTAGATATCCTACTGACTGCGCCAGATTTATAATCGATACTCGAAATTACTTTTTTAAAAACTTCATTTACACAACTGACTACTTTAATTAGATATTTTTTCAAGTTTACAAGTTAAAGATTGACAATGAACTGAGCTACAAAATATATAATTCGAATAAGGTAAAAAATGAAGAAATAACAGTTTGCATGAATATGATGATATGAGAATCTGCTGACGTTGAAGGCTCCATAAGAAACGGTGACATAATTCACGTTAATTTTTAGTATACAATCTACGTAACGGCAATCCTCGAAGTAATTTGAATAAATTACAAAGTTACTTCATAGGCATACAAAACGTAAATGTTATGTGTGTATATCGGTTTATTTAAGTTTTACCCAAACTAATTTCTTGTTGCTTGGTGAGTAAATATTAAGAAGGAAATTAATAGCAAGCTGTTGCTTCCTACTCCCGAGTTGAAATTCTGAGACAGTTTCACTCAAAGCCTGGCCCTTGAGCCGTAACTGATTGATTTTCATTTTGTAATGATGTTAATGCAGGAGTTAATCCGTTAATATACATTTAGGAACAAGCAAGATCAGTTTCAGTTGATTGGGCGAGCTTGTTTGAACAAGAACGTTTGAAACCAGCCTCTATTTATTTTAGTATACTGATATACTCACATGTAATTAGAATACAATTTTATATGTCAATTGGCAAAGAACTCGGTCGGCTAAGTTTGGGATATTTTTCCTGTCCAATACCTCTCGCTCTATTCTATCGTTTCTAAACATTATTAGAAATAATTTCAGACTCCCTTATCTATAGACTAAATTCAAGTTTTTTCATGTTACTTTGGAGAGCAAAATGGCAATTATTGACAACAAAATTTTGGTATTCGGTACAGTTTTTTCAATAAGAATATTTGCGTAGCTTTGAAGGGGGTCTAGTCTTGTACTGTCTCTCCCCCTAAATTGGTGAAAACATATTTCACTCCAAGTCCGTTGGTGATAGGTAGGTATTGAGTAATTACAGGGTATAGAGCAGAAAAACATTCTGCACTTTTCACGATGTATTTCTGTTTTTAAGTAATGCACAGAAACCTAACTTGGAAAATGCCTTTTGAGTTTTGCTTAGAGAATTTCACTGCTCAAATTTTGATCTTGAAATAAAAGTTTTGAAGTAATTGAAGTTAGGAATTGAATTATTATTTCGAAATAAAATACGATTGTTATCAATTTTTTTATTAGTGTTTTTAAATGAAACTCAAGGTCTCTAGTTAATTCCACAATATAATACAAGTTATTGAAAATTCTAAAAAATTGACAATTGTTTCGATAAATCAATATCATCGTCAGATTTATCGAAACAATTGTCAATTTTTTAGAATTTTCAATAACTTGTATTATATTGTGGAATTAACTAGAGACCTTGAGTTTCATTTAAAAACACTAATATGAGCATATTCCACGAAGTAAGGGTCGAGACAGTCAATTTTTTTATTACTTATTGAATTTTGTTTGTTCCTAGAATTCATTCCAAAGTGATACACTTATGGTTCTACGGGGTACCAGACGTAGTGAACCTTAGAATCAAAAGTTGGGGATTTTGAAGGTCACATAATATTCTGGCAACATTAATATATTCGTCAACAAATGGAACATAATATTTTCCAAGTAACGTAAACCCGTCAAAGTGTGACCTAGTTTTCAACTATTTTAGATTTAGTTAATCATATAGGGTATTGGAGAATGTTTAGGACTTGATATTTTTTACCTACAGTCTTGAAGGTCTTTTTAACCTGTTATTAAATTTGGGTATTTGTGGAACAAGTTACAGAAGTCACTGATAAATATAGAATATGTCTTTGAGCACTGTACCGTTAGTTTGGGGTAGGTGACAATGAGATTTAACTAAGAGGGGCAAATGTGAATAATTTGGAAATAAAAGAATACACAATTTTCGGTTTTCAATAAAATGTTATTATCCTTATTATTAGAATTGTTACACACTTCTTAAACTTTCAAGGCTCAATCCTGCAAAATCTGCTTTAAAAGTGAAATTATTCCTTCTGTCTCTAGTAGGTTCCGGTAAGATTTTTTCAATATCTCCATCGACCATCATATCTGTGTCTTCTATATCAAGCCAAAAACAGTTGTTCTATTCTGCGCTCATATCTCAAGAAACGAATTTTCCAGTCATTTTCACTTTTGCTGCCAAGTTGTCCGATAAAATGCTTGAAGTGTTTTTTAGATGTATACTCCACAGCAAACCAACTTCCCACTGAAATTTGAAACTTCTCTAACTTCGCTTCATGCTCGACGACTTACTCCTCTTCTTGTAGCTCTTCTTCTCTAAATATTTCTGGGTCAAGATCATCTTCGGAATCTACATAATAAAAGGGTCCCTCGTCCAAACCTTGTTCTGTATCTGAACTGCTCAAACTCTTTTGTTTTTGTAGTTTCTTTACGTTTCTGAAGTTTTAGAGATTTCTTTCTGGTTGGTTATTCTGTTTTTTTCTGTTGTAATTCCTTATTATTATTTTCATTCGCGAGTCTCTTCTAAACTTCTTCCGAGGTAACGACCTTTGCTCTTTTCCTTTTTATGGCAGATGGAGTTTTTTTCAATCGTTTGTTTTCCATTGCTTAATAATAGTTTCTTAAAACAAAATGTTAGTTTCGTCATCATCTTTCGACTGTTTATCCCTGATAGTAATATCGTCAATATTAGGTATTTGGTTTTCATCTCCAGCAACTATTCTTTGATTATTTAGAGCCTCTTGTTCTTTAAATCATTTTAGTCTTTCAGGACGGTATTTTTAAATCCGTTTCTGATAATTATTTCCAGATTTACATTTTTCCAGGTAGAATTATAATCTGATTTTTTTTTCGGAATTTCGATGTCCGTATATTGAGTCGAATCAATAAAAAGAAAGGAATGGCTTGAAAGGAAAAGGTCAAAGTAACAGGTTTTGCTACAGGTAAAAGGTGGAAGTGAAATAAAACCTTTTTCTCCAAATTAATAATCATTACCTTATACTTGCAAGTAAATGGTTCTCTAGAGGAATGGAGGGGCCTCATATATGTCGAGACACGCAAAGCAGCTAGTTGTTTACAATGTGCCAATTCGTCTATATTCACGAGCTGATTAATAGTAGTAAAGTAGTTGTAAGATGGGTTTTGAAATGTCTTCGTCAAGTGTAAGCGAAACTGAACAACAGTACAATAATAGCAGTGAGTGAAAATTTATTGCTGATGAGCTTCGCAGCTCTCCTATTATTTTGGCTGTCACAGGTTCCGAACGTTAGAAAAGGAAAAATAAGCGATCGTAAAGGTATTGCTGAAATACAAAGGATCATTAGGTAAAGAATTAGATGCCAAATCTTTCATGAAAAAAGTCAACAACATGATGAGTAGACTTAAGAAAAAAACGGACTTAAAGGAAACAGGAAACAAAAGAATGAAACTAGTAGACTGGGAAGAACAAATGGTGGCAGCAGTAGAAGGAGACACAAATCCGACTATCAGCAGAATTCAATTGTGTATACATCTATCTTATTTTTGAAAATAATGGTGATAATGATTGCTAACATATGCGACTGTTTACGTCAGTAAATCGGGAAAAAATAACTGAAATTACTATGCAGAAAATCGTTAGGTTCTAATCTTACATTTCTTTACACAGGGCCAATACAAATCGGCATATTGCAAAATCCAACAACAGAAAGTGATTTGGTGCCAACTTCATCATCAAGTGTCTCCGTTCCAGCAGAAAATAATACAGAAGCAACCAAAGTCAGTATGCCACCAAGGAGAAAAACAGCCACAGATAAGTATGAAACCGATGAAACCAAAAATTTTACCACAAAGGAGTTACAGCTATTAGTTTTACTCCAACAATTTCAAACATCAACTTTGCAAAAGGAGTATTATCATAAAAAACGACAAAAGTTACAAAGTGAACATTGTATTACTCATCAAAAAACAGGTGATACTTTGCAAGACAACATTATCCCATTAAGGACGGAGTTTATTCATTTTTTTCAAACTAATTTTTTTCGTGTTTACTTTATTTGGTAGGCAATAAAAAATAGGAATTTCCAAGAAACAAATTTAAGCTCCTTTCATTTTATAAGAAACCACGTGTTGCAAAAACGCAACGCCAGTCCTTAGGAGTATCAAATTAATTTTAACTAAGCAAAATTTTCAAAATCTAGTATGAAAGTCAACATTGCATTTTTTGCACATTCCATATACAGTATGTTCGTTTGATTAAAAGAGAGAGTCATCGATGCGCCAATAACCCAAGTAACTCAACTTCTCCCTACAACGCAACTCGAGTATGTTTTCCAACCAATAGCAATTCAGCTGACAGAAATTCGTCTTAACCACAGAACATAGAACCACAATCCGCTGCAGACATCGAACAAAAAGTCGAGTAAACCCAAAAGTATTAATAATAACAGTTTGCATGTCATCTACGAGCACATCGGAGAAGAAATCTGTGCGCATAATGAGTTATCTATAACTCGTAAAATCAAACCACAAATGCTAGACATATATCTCGGCCACTCCCAGTGCGAAACGACAAACGAACGCAGCTATCTACGACGTATCTGTCATCGAACAAATTGACAATTCAACATAACCAGACTTTTCAACAACAACGATTCTTATAAGTATTAGAAATTATTTAAATTATTTTAAACAATAATAGTACTATAGTACCCCCCCATATGTTGATGTACAAAGCCAAAATAACCGGAATTATCATACAAATCAGATGTAATCAAACAGTTAACGTCTTATGGGCAAATGTTTACAATATATTCGAATGACAACCAAGTCTTAAACAGAAGTTTCTGAACGATATGGAAATACTTACTGAAGCCATGACATGGTATATGAATGATCATCAAATATACAACTATCTCGAGAGACAAGTATGTATAAAATAATCAGCAAATATATGTTTTAATCTAACACTAGTAAAATGTTTTAGACAAAGTCAAGGAGTCGAATACAATCGAACTCTGATAAGTTATAGCACTTATCAGCTAAAGCGGGCAGTTTTTTTCGGACTACTGAGGCTTACACCCCAATATGATGTAACAAAAGCAAAAATCAGTAGTCCCACGGTTACTTATATCTACAATAAAAATCCACAAGAGAAAGAATATATACCCTTAACACCCATTAAATATACAGCAACCAAACTGACAAGAAAACTAATTACCGGACTTTTAAATAGGTAGGCGCTCATTTTGTTTCATATGATAACAAAACTTTACACTCTTCACACTTACCTAGCGACAAATATAAAATTGTAGTCATGATGTGAAGACAGGGTTGGTTACAGCCTGCACCACTTCGCCAGGAGGATGATGGCAGAGTTATCCCTAAAACTGTGGGTTGACAGAAACGATTTCAAATATGATATAAAGCAGGGTCGAACTCTGACTGTTTCACCCTTTCCGATTTCAACAGTGCATTGAGTACCCTCTATGTATGATTAATTGGATTTTTGAATTGTGTCATCAACCAGGGCTCTATTTGATATCCACTATCACCGACCAATACCGCGTACTGTGATGTAGGCATCAATTGTCTAGCGTGGGAGTTTTGCCAAATTCGGGCATCGTGCACAGATCCAGGCCAACTAACGTCAACACTGGTAAACATTTCTTTCGCATTACAAGTAGCTTCAATATTTAACGTTGGTTTTCCTTTCCGATTTATGTATTCGTCCCTATGAATTCTTGTTTAAGAGTTCCTACATGAGTGCAATCGATTACACCAATCACTGTTGGAAAGCGATATTTTGTTTGCCACAATTCCTTTGCCTGCAGGATCTCATTTTCAGTACTGGGAAATTTTATCCAATTATCAGCTTTTGCAATAATACGGTCCACCATAGCCTTAACAGTAACTGATACTGTGTCTTGAGTTACTCAAAGTTCTTCTCCGATTCCACTTTGATAACCAGGATCGGCTAGGTATCGCAAACATATCTTCATTTTCTGTACTGCTCACAGTGCGCCGCCTCGGGTCTCTCCAGTTTCATGTAAAAAATGGTTTGCAAGCCATTCAACATTATTTTTCGAAAAGCGAAATAACTTTTTGAAATCTTTGCTGTTTGGAGTACAACGAGGTTTGTAATATTTGACGTATCTCACGTTCACCAAATCAGCCATAGCAAGAGTTAATCACATACACACCTTTTACTACTACGATTAATCTTCATCTGACTAGATGCATCAATATGCAAGGATTTGCTACAACATGTAAGTAACGGCTTTACTTTATTAATATGCATTCACTTGAATCTTAAGGTAAACGTTGACTGGATAAGGATTTGCATTTGCTAAAAGAGGAAAAGATTTTGCTTATTTTTAGGCTTATTTCAGAATGAAATAGGGCTATTGTTGAGAGTAGCATGACGCGACTTCGGAAAAATTTCAATGCAGTTTTTCGTTTTGGTGTTCCTAGATGCCAAAATCACCCTCCGTTCCAAAGTTTATATGTATATATATATATATATATATATATATATATATATATATATATATATATATATATATATATATATATATATTAAAACATTTATTTGAGAAAATTCACAAATTTACCAGAAATTTTTTTTATATTTTTGTTTTTGATTTGATGCCAGAATGTTACTTTGGTTTTTTGTACGTCTCAAAACATTCTATTACTTTTGTATCTAATTTTTTTATTTCTAATTTTTTTATTTTGGTTTTTATGCAAACATGTTACTGAAATAAGCCTGTCCAATTGGTCCTGTGCCATTGAGATTTTTTTTATTAATACAACTTAAAGTAAAAGGTCCCATACTTTGTAAGTTTAAGGTTTTGCTTTGGTTCATTAATTAGACTTTATTTCTCTGCCATGTTACGAGTTTTGGGTCCCAAGTATCTATTACAGACTTAAACAGCTGAACCTGAAGGATGTGAAAGATGACTTGTATGAGGAGGAAGTTTGATTATTGTGATGCAACTTTGGCGAGCTAATTCAACAAATGTAATAGTAATATGAGTACTGTGACCGTCATATATCAATAATACGAGTCTATTTGGCCCTTAGGCAAGAATAAACGTTTTTTAAAAATAGTTTTAAACTATAGATATCACTTTCCATCCATTTATTTGTGCTGTATGCATAGGCATAGGCATATCCTGGAAACGAGTTTACGTTATCTAGAAGCCAGGACTTCCAAATATTCTTCCCCACGAATGATGGTGCCTTTGTTTATGACGCAGAAACAGTCGAAAGAACCGTGGTATTTTTCCTTGCCCTGGTCTGGAATTGTTTCTGGAGCTAGGCTTTCCCTCGTAGCCCCCTCGTAGCAAATATGTGAAACCACTACTATGTAGGTATTAACTTATAATTGTTACTATAGGAAGAGACTATTTCTATGTACGATATCGTTTAAATATATAGTGCTATTCAAAAGTCCCCTCCCTCCTGGTGTCTTTTGAACGGCTACACATACATCAATAAAATTTGGAGGGTGAAAATAAAGTGTTGTAAACTTCTCTACGAATGGTAACAGGTGACGTAATAGTAAAAGATGACGTCACAGTGCCACTCTGGTCAATAATTTCAAATAGGACCTTATGGCAAGTCATATCTCGTTTGAAAGGCATTGACATTGGCTACATGGCCATATTAATTTTGTTTGGGTTTAAATTAATTTTGACGGATAAATTAAATAAATACCAAAATTATTATTTCACATTCAAATATTGAAGATTTTTCAGTCCACCTCTAGTTAGTTGTCAAAAAAATTTACGCCTTTAATTTAATAGTATTTGTTGCTTTGCAAAGTTTTTCTAAATAGCTTAAATAATTTAATTTTATTATTGTTTAATGAGACGTTTAAGAGTTTACATAGGCAAAATAGTACGTACTCAAGCCGACAAAGTAGCAGCTATCTTAATAATTGGTGAATCTAGAAAGAATCTCCATGAAGCGGAACGTTTTTTCAATGAGAGATACCCAGATCGCCATATCTCGAGAATTTATTTGAGGAAGCTTCTTCACAAGTTTGAAGCAACAGGTAGTGTTCAAGATGCTAAACGATCTGGTCGACCAACATTTAGTGATGATAAAAAAATTGATATAGTTGCTGAAATGGTAGTAAACCCTACTTCATCTTCAACTAAAGTTGCGTCTATCTGTGAAGTAAGTAAAAATACAATACAGAGACTGTTGGCTAAAAATAAATTTCATCGATACAAGTCAAAAATGGTGCACCACCTTTCGGATGACAACCACGACAAAAGACTCGAATTCAGTGAATGTTTGACAAATAAAATTAGTCAAAACCCACATTACACAAAAACAATTTGTTTTAGTGACGAAAGTACTTTTTGCCTTAATGGAAATGTGAATACACAAAATGTGAGGTATTGGAGTGACACAAATCCTCACACCTTTCGTGAACAACATACCCAATTTCCAGAAAAAGTCAATCTTTGGGCCGGTATTTTGGGAAACCACATAGTTGGTCCTGTTTTCCTAAATTCAAATTTAAGCGGTCAAGTGTAACTGGAGATGTTACAAAATGCAATTGAGCCGTTAATTCTTGAAATTCTGGAAGATAATCAAGATGAATTCGACCAACTGGAAATAACATTTCAACAAGATGGTGCTCCTGCACATTATTATGGTGCAGTAAGACGTTACCTGGATGAAGAATATCGAGGTAGATGGATCGGCCGGCGAGGTCCTATAGAATAACCACCTCGGTTACCAGATCTGACACCACAAATTTTTTTTCTATGGGTGTACTTGAAATCGAAGGTTTATACTACTAGATGTGATGCGTCCTAAAACATCTATAAAATATATTGAATAATCAAATGAACGTTCTGTCGAAGGTAAGATTTATTTGTTTTGCTTTTAAAAATTCTTTCTGTAACTTGTACCATTTCTTTTATTTTCAACAAAAATTTTATTTCTGATGAAGGTCATGGAAAGACCGAAACGTTAAATAAAAATGTATCAACTACTAGTTAAATGTCCTTAAAAATGGTCCTCAATCCCAAGAATATAAAATAAACTATATATATATATATATATATATATATATATATATATATATATATATATATATATATATATATATTAATACATATCCTCTATCTAAATTCTAAAGAAAATATTGAAATAAGGAAAAATGTGCATATTTGGATGTAATACTAGTGATACACACTGTATTATCAATAATTTTAAGTTTCAATATACAAATAAATTTTGACATTTGAATTTCGGATGACATTAATGCAGAATATACTTTATAACGATTTGAAAACAAGAATACAGATGTCTCTGTTAGCAAAATTGCAATTATATTAAAAGAACGAAAATCTCTCTTTGTTATAGGAAAACGTAAATTTATATTTTTAAAAAAAAAAGAATTTTTTTGGTAACCAAAGGAGAGGAGAATTATTTATATAGAAAGTTGAGTGAGTTGATTTTGATATCCCCACGAGGCAACATCGAAATAAGAGTTGCCTCGAATTTATTTAAAAATATCATAGTAATATTATCAGATCAACAAATCCTGCATTGTAATTTGGAAAAGAAAATTGATGAGGTGAAAATGGAAAGTTTGAATGAGATTAAGAAAGTTAGGGAAGAGAATCAAACAATAAGAGAAGAGAATAAGACGAAGTTTAGGAAAAGGAAATAAAATTGAATTATATGAAAGGATTATAGGAACGAAATCTAGAAACGAAAGGGAATTGTACATGGTAAGGTATGGATATAAAAACGATATGTAAATAAAAGGTTTATGAACATATGTAAATAGAAAGTTATATAAACAGGGTTTTATAAAAAAATTTAATAGACATGTTGATATGAATTATGGAAATGAAAATGGAAGTTACAGAAATGAAAAATGAATATATGGAAATGGAGGTGAAATTGATGACAATAAGTATTTTGAGAATAGAAGAGATTTTAGAAACTTTGATAGAAGGAATGATAATGAAAATAGTAATGAAATTAAGCAACAAAATAGATGGACAGGATGAAATAATTACATTTATAGGAGTAAACGGAAGGAAGTTATAAGAACTCAGCAAATCTATGATAACAAAAGATTGAATTAAAGGATGGAAAGAAGTTGATATGTAAGCATTGTTGATAAAGAAGTTAGGAACAGACATAGTTATTGATAAATTGATGGAATATAAGGAAATTATTGAGTGTGAAGAGATAGATAGAATCAAATGTTAAAATAATTGAATTTGAGGAGGTAAATATGGAAGTATTGGCAATTGAAGAGGATAATAGGAAGTTATGGAATATAAAGAGGAATGGAATTATGGTAGAATTGGAGTTAATGAGTGGAAATAAGGAATATGAAGAAAAAGTGAAGAATTTGATAATGAAATATGAAGGATTGTGTGAGAAAGAAATTAGAATGGCTAATAATTATGTTCGTGAGATAGAATAAATAGAAGATGTGAAAAGTAATGGTAATTGGACAGACTGTAATAAAGAATATTATAAATTTATAAATCAATTATTAAAGATGTATGAGACAAGAATGTCGAAGGAACTAACTGGATTATCAAAATAAAGAATACTGAGAAATGCTGAAACAAAACCATATCCTGTAACATATAAATGTTTAGACAGAGTAGAACAGAGTTGGAAACCTTTGAGACCATAAAAAATTTTTATCAACATGTATATAGAAAATTTTAGAATGATATTATGTTACGTGAAATTTTAATAGATATAGTAGATTTAATAAGTTTTTATGGGAATTAGGAATAATAGTTTAATACGTGTGAAGATAATTTTTTTTAGCGATATGATAATAATTATTTGAGAGACATGACTATATAACTGAGATATTTGTATGATATTTCACAATTTGAGAGATAAATTATATACAAGAATCTCTCTTTGTTATAGGAAAACGTAAATTTATATTTAAAAAAAAAAGAATTTTTTAGTAACCAAAGGAGAGGAGAATTATTTATATAGAAAGTTGAGTGAGTTGATTTTGATATTCCCACGAGGCAACATCGAAATAAGAGTTGCCTCAAATTTATTTAAAAATATCATAGTAATTTATATGAATATAATCAGATCAACAAATCCTGCATTATAAAGCCAGTGCGTGTATAATTCGCAACGAATTGCATCGATAAAGTGCGGTTGATTTTCCGATTTCTAAATTATTAATTTAGAAAGTTGTTCCTGAATTCTAAACACGGTTTAGAATACGAACGAGCTAACCAGTACCTGTTTGGTGAGTCCTGTCCAGTTTATTTACATTATTTCTCGAGAATTAATAGGCCTTTATTAAAAATATTTCAAAATTAGATGCATCTTATGGTAATAAATTCGATTGAAATTACAGTAACGTTACTCAAATAAAATTCAACGTCAAGCGAACATAATTTTGGAATAGACAATTTAAACGGAAATTTGCGTATTTTGACAATGATATACATCAAGTATATAATCAAACATTTTGAACTTTGATAAATTATTTAGCGAGTAGATTTATAATTATAGGTTGTCTTAATTTTAAGGTTGATAGAAAATTCTATCTTTGTTTCTGCGTCTTGGGAAACATCCGTTCTGTCTACACTTCAAAAGGAAAATCTTTCTGTTCTTGAGTGACGCTAACCTTGTGGTAAGTTTTGCCCATTTTTTTAATAAAAAGACAGAATGTTGACCAAATTGTCTACCTATTTCCTCAAAAAACCCATATCTATAAAAACGAAAGCTGAAGGGTAATGACCGTTGAACAGAAAACTGCAAACAATCTAGTAGGGATGCGGTCAATATAGGGCTGATCAAAAGAAAACTATTTTTTGACTAGTTGAGCTTTTAAGGAGGCACTTCAATTTGTTTTTGATTCTAACGTTTTCGTTTTTAATGATACATTTTATGAACACATTTTTGGCACCCCAATGGGGTCTACTATATCACCAATATTAGTTAATTTCGTTTTGGATGACCTCATTGATTATTCTATTGATTCTTTAAGTTTTCCAATTCCTTTTGTCAAAAGGTATGTGGATGATTTGATTTTTGCCCTTCCTAATGATAGAGTGCAATCTACATTGAATTTGTTCAACTCTTATAATGAGAACTTACAATTTACTGTCGAGAAAGAAGGAAATGGTATTTTACCGTTTCTAGACATGAAAGTGCACAGGGGAGATGATAATATTATAAGAACTTCTTGGTATAGAAAACCAATATATAGTAATAGATTTATCAGTTATTGGTCATGTCATCCTCCCAAAATGAGAACAAATTTAATTCTCTCCCTTCGGTATAGGGTGAGAAAATTATCTCATCCAGATTTCCTAAATAATGATCTAATTGCATTGAAAAACATTTTATTTCAAAACTCATATTCTCGAAGTATGATAAACAAATTTTTAAACAACACTCCGACAATTTTTATTAAAAATAAAGATGTTGTATCTGATTCAGCCCACAGTACAGATTTGTATTTTGGTTCACTACCATACATACCTGGTTTAACACCTGACTTTCTTAATGTTCTGAAGGGTTCAACTACTATTAAGGTTGCAACCTACAATTTATTTACGATTAACAACCTTTACACTAAGGTCCAGTCAAGGTTGGGCTTAGGGGACCTGTCTAATCTAGTTTACAGCATTCCTTGTAACGAATGTGATCAAATTTATATAGGCCAGACTTCTAGATGTTTATCTGGGAGACTGACTTCACATAAGAGCGACTGTAATACTGGAAAGTTGTCTTGTTTTTTGGCGGAACACGTTATTGTTGGTAAACATACTATGAGTTGATAATACTAAAATACTTGCAAGGGAGAAAAATTACAATAAGGGACTTTTTCTTGAGATGTGTCACATACATAGAAATTTTAACAACTGTCTAAACAAAAAGTCTGATCTTGATGGACTTAGCAAAATCTATACCTATCTATTAACTTTGTAGAATAACTAAGTTATTTCATTTCTTGACTTCAACATTTATATATCACCCTGTATATTATTTTACAACACCAATTCATATCATCACTGTATGAATATATTCGATATCTAATCTGCTAATAATATCATTAGAAGAATTGGTCTTCTTTTTGTTTCGTGACAAAAACCAATAATTACTAACTTTGAAATAGAAGCCTTTCTCCCTTGGTATATCGTTTTCAATATTCATTCTGACTGTATTTTAATTGTTGTGTTAGTTCAAAGTTTTAACATTTCTACATGATATTGTAGATATGATCATTTTAAATGTTTAGACTGTCAGAAAATTGTTTTTATCTCGATTTTTGTTAATTAATATCACGCTCCTGTTAAAACTCTTGTGATGTTCTTGATGGATAATTTTCAAAACTTATTTTGGTGAGTCAATTGTGTTTTTTTCAAATATTTGTTCAGCTTTATTAATATGAAAATTTTTTTTTGTCCACTGTAGATGTTCTGATGAAGGAAATAAACAATTTCCGAAAGCTCAACTAGTCAAAAAATAGTTTTCTTTTGATCAGCCCTATACTGACCGCATCCCTACTAGATTGTTTGCAGTTATATATATATATATATATATATATATTATATTGGATTGGTATAATTGTGAGACCTTTATTATTGTAAAGTAGTTTAGTTAATAAAAATTATTAGTTTTTGTTTGCCCGGTATATTAGAAAATTTTTAAAATAGGTCATAAATTGATTCTACCTTGCATGAAAAACTCTATGATCTCAGAGTAGGGTTCATATGTTAAAACAAAACTATTTTAATTTTAATTATGAGAGCCAAAAAAGTAAAATCCTTGTATTTAAATAAAGAAAAATTAAAAAAAAAAAATTGTTTTTAATTTCTTTATAAATCCTAGAGACGGTCCTGTATGCTCGATTTCAAACCCCTCTACGATTCAGAAGCGTTTGGTCAATACTGCCAACTGTTAAATATAGATGGAGCAACCAACAAAAAAATTGAAACTTCTCAAAAATATAATTTCAAATTTTCAAGTGAAAAACGTTATTTAATATTTTGAAAACAAATACATTATTGATTTACAAAAAAAAACTCATGAAAATAAACTATCTATGATGATCATTCATTCAACAAAACATACACTCAAATGAATTATTATTATATGTGATTACAAAATAGGCAACATTATATACACATTTAAAAAAAAAGGAATCTTGTTACAAAATTGTCTATGAAATAAAAATGGCGAAAATAATGATGGCCGGAGTATATGAAATATCAAAGTTCAAAAATTTGCACAATACAAGTAAGTTTATTGAACCTTTTTTTATATGAATGAAATAGTTTGAAATACCTGTTCACTCTTGCAACCTAACACACCACATTGATTGTTTTTAGATTACCTCCTGGAAAGCCAAGCAGCCTGTCGTGCTTGGACAATAGCTAAAGTTGATATTACATTTCATCCACATCAATACATTTTAAATGGAATTCCATAGTCCAGTCCTTCCTGAAATGTATCGTGAAGACACCATTCCACGATACGATATTTTCTATTCTTCTAAGTATTAGCACCCTAGAGAATTCATTATGGAAGAAGAGACAAAAGTACCAGAATTAACTAAATTAATATTTATAGAGGGGAGTTTACAAAACATAAAATGTAGAATTTTATTGGATACGGTGTCAGAAGTTTCTATTATAGTTGATAATTTAAATCAGGGCAATATTATGGTGATAAACACACATAAAATATCATGAGTAGGGGCAAATGAAAGAAAACTATATGAAGCGACAAAAACAATTATGACTAATTTAGAGTTAAATGGAGAGATTCTATCCGTACAAATGTTAATTTTAAAAAAACTAGAATATGATATAATCATGGGTACTGATGAACTTAATAAACATAAAATTATTATTGATTATAAAATGCAAAATATTATATATAACAATCAAACTATACCTTTTATGACTAAATATCAAACAGATATAAGGAAGGATGAATGTGCAATTGGACAATTAAATCACATTGTAGAAGAAAACTTAAATATATGGGATGAACTATGTTTGGAGGAATATAAACAAAGGGTTTATGAATTGCTGGACTCACATGAGAAGCTGTTTAATGAAGAAGTCTTTGTTGCATTCAGGAAGAACATTTCGACAGTATAATCAAGGAAAAAACTATGGCATATACGAAAATTTTAATAAAAATAGGAAATACAATAATAATGGAAATCACAATAATCGAGTCAACAATAACGTGAGAATATGCAAGATAGAAGATAAAATTGAAGAAATGAGTAGACAAATAGCACAGCTAAAGAAGGAAAACTACGGTTTAAGGATGGAAAATATGGAACTAAAGGAAAAAACACAATTTCTGCAAGGAAACATGACACAGACACGGAAAAATTTTAGAGAAAAGAATTTAATAATACATGGTATAGAAGAAGACAACGAAGAAGATGAGGAACAACTAGAAAACATATTAGAAGATGTAATGAACAAGGTTAATAACACAGAAGATGTTAAAACAGATATTTTTAAATGTAAAAGATTAGGAAACAAAACCAGTAACAAAAATAGACCAGTATTAATAATGATGAAAGATGTTAATAAGAAAGTAGAAACTTTGGAACGAACGAATAAATTAAAAGGAACAAAGATATACATTGATGAAGATCATCCAAAAGATATATTGGAACAGAGAAAACAACCAATTAGATACATGGAACAGGCGAAAGAAAGTGGAGCTAAAGCTAAGATAATTGATAATTCATTAATGATTAATGACAACGTGTACAGTTTAAAAGAATTAGAAGAAAGGAAGAATCAGTTTGAAATACATACAGGATGGAACAAATCCACATATAAGGAAAATAACGAAACTAATCCGAAAATTTTGGATAAAATTTTCAGTGATAAAAGTTTTAATCAATTAAGAGATAAATACATTGTCTAGGGAAAATTTGAAATTTGATCTATTTGGAAGAATATGATTTTAAAATACAGTATGTTAAAGGTATAGCGAACTACGCGGATAGCATATCGAGAATATGCATAGAAGAACTTAAGGATTTATACATAAATAATTCACATGTCTTGGCAATCACAAGAGAACAAACGCAAAAAGAAAACGAGCAAACAGAAAAGGATCAAAGGAATAAAGTAGAAACAAAGGAAGTAAGAACACAAAAACCTGCAGTAGTAAAAGTTTTAAATAATCTTGAGGCACATAAATTACCAATTCTACACTTTGAAAATAACCGTATCCCACTTAGGATGAGCATCCGGATCAAGAATAAATTGAAATTTAGTGAAGCCTTCAATATCGGATTACACAACTTCGACCTAGGACGAACGCTGGGAAAGCTTGAAGAGCTTTCGGTAAGAAATGAAGTAAAAATAATGAAAATATATACAAATGATGATATATTCAAAAAGTGCACAGTAGAAGAATTTATAGAAGTAGGAAATCAAAGGTTAAAAAGTATTCAAGTATGTATATGCGAAGTACCAAAAACGGTACAGCAAAAAGAAGAGATCCAAAAGATATTAGAAAGATACCACAATGATCCAATGTTTGGAGGACATGTAGGAAATAATAGATTATTAAAGAAACTAAGAGCAAATTTCAAGTGGAAAAACATGGAGAAAAACGTAAGGAAGTATGTAAAAAATTGTCATAAATGTCAAGTGAATAAAGCGAAACCTAATCATAAAGAAAAATTTGTTATAACAGATACATCTATAAAAACGTTTGATATTATTCACATAGACACAATAGGTCCGTTTGTAGTAAGTAACAACGGGAATTGTTATTGTATTACAATATTATGCGAATTAACTAAATACGCAGTTATGATACCGGTTCAGAATAAAGAAGCGCAAACAATAGCAAAAGCAATTTTTGACAACTTTATACCGAATAACGGATTGATGAAGGAGATAAGAACAGATCAAGGGACGGAATATAAGAACGAAATAATGAAGAATTTAGCGGAACTATTAGATATAAAACATAATTTTTCAACAGCTTACCATCACGAAGCAATAGGCAGTTGAGAAAGATTACATAGGACATTTAACGAATATATAAGAAACTTTATCAAAGATTCTAGGGATAACTGGTGTGAGTTTGTAAGAATGTACAACACCAAATACGTATCACGGATACACTCCTTTTGAATTATTATATGGGAGAAAACCCAATTTGCCAGAATTTTTAGACGTAAAAATTGAACCGTGTTACAATTTTGAAAAATACGATAAAGAATTAAAATATAAGTTACAATACGCTAATAAACGGGCCAGACAGTTTTTAATAAATAATAAATTAAATATAGTTAATAATAGCGAAAATGATTCTTCACCTGTAAATTTTAAAATAGGGGAATTTGTTATTTTAAAAAATGAAGGGAGAAATAAATTTGATCCACATTATATAGGTCCGTTTAAATTAACGCGAATAAAGGGAGTAAATTGCGAGATTACATCTCCAGACAATAAACAACAAATTGTTCATAAGAATCGTATGTTTATATACAAAGAACGGAAACATTTGTAAATAAGTGAAGTGTGTTGAGAAACGAACAAATAGTGTTTAGTAAACAAAGACAATACAAAAACATCCAATAAAAACAGTTATAGGTATAAGTGATATCGAAAAATTAAAATGATAATTTTTCTCTTCCAAGAGGGGATGATGTAGTGATCCCTAAAGGACAGTAACGGCAAAAGGACATTAGCTTAGAAATAAGATTTGAATTTAGGTTAATATTAATTATAGTATTTAGCGAGCATTGATCTGAGACGTACAACTTATAGACGGAGGACTGGCATGTAGTAAAACATAGCTACACTTCCTATAAAATGAGAGTGAACGAACCAGGGAATTGGAATTGTTATTAATACTTTGACTAAGTTGATTGATATTTATAATTGTGTATTTTAACGTATTAAAACTCGATCCAGTGATTATATAAATGTGATGTTGTTTATTCTATTCCCGAATACAGGTTGCTAGGTAAGTGGTTTCCTCAATGATAATATGCCTTCACGGTAAACGTCGAGTATACGAGGGACACTTACTAAGTAACCACCACATAGATATGTACATAAAATAGAAGTTATACAAGAAATAAAAAATTTTAAGGTCAAGACTTATAAATTAAACCATATAAATTGAAAGATGAAGTATATCAAGAAATAAGTAAAATGTTACAAGATGGTATAATAGAACGATCCAATTCACAGTACATAAGTGCGATAACCTGTGTGAAAAAGAAATCTGGAGATATTAGACTATGTTTGGATGCTAGGAATATAAATACATTTACTAAAAAACAATATGAAAGTCCTCTAAATATTGAAGGTATATTTGGAAGAATTACAAAGGCTAATATATTTTCTAAATTAGATTTAAAGCATAGTTTTTGGTTAATTCGATTGGATCATCGTAGTAGACCATACACTGCATTCATGGTAGATGGAGTGGTGTATCAATTTTGTGTGGTGCCATTTGGACTGCAAAGTTCTTGTGCTGCCTTGGTACGAACTCTGCATACCATATTGAATCCTTATGAAGATGTCACTCTCCATTACATAGATGACATCTTGATTTTTTCTGAAACAGAAGAGAAACATCAAAAACACTTAGAAATAATATTAAATGAATTAGAAAATGCTGGACTTAAATTAAATTTGGAAAAATGTCAGTTTTATAAAAGGGAAGTAGATTATAGGATATGTTTAAGCGATACTGGTATTACAATGAATCCTGAAAGAATAAAAGCAATTCTGGAGTATAAAACACCGAATAATTTAAGGACTTTGAGAAGATTTTTAGGGATCATTAACTATTTCAAGAGGTTGATACCAGATCTCAGTAGAAGAGAAATTCCTCTCATAGAATTATTAAAAAAGGATACTAGATGGAAATAGGATGAGAGAAGAGAAACGGCATTTCAGGAACTAAAAGAAATATTTCTAGATCGTTTAAAAGTTTTTCATCCACAATATGACAAACCTTTCATATTAAGAACGGATGCTTCAATTGGAAGATTGGCAGGTGTGTTAGTTCAAATGCAAGAAGGAGGAGAGGTTCCTATTAGTTTTATATCTAGAGTGACGAAACCAGCCGAAAGGAAATACTCCATAACAGAATTGGAGATGGCTAGTGTTGTATTCTGCATTAATAAATTAAGATTTTATCTACTAGGAGCTAAGTTTATTTTAGAAACTGACCATTCAGCATTAACAGCAATGTTGAAGAAGCGTTATGCCAATAATAGCGTACACACGTGGATATTATTACTACAAGAGTATGAATTCGAAATTAAATATATTCCAGAAAAATTGAATGTTGTAGCAGACGCTTTAAGTCGAGCAAATGAAGTAGGGAATGAACAAACTAAATTTCAAATTGGAATAAATCAATTATACCAAACAGAGAGGATATTTACATTGGAAGAGGTTAAAGAAGATCAAAGACATTTAGAAGATAAGAAAGTCAAAGGTGCCTATGAAATTGATGAAGTATGGTATAAACAATTGGAGGATAGACAAGTATTTGTGATAAGTAAGGATTTTGCTAGAGAAATTATTGGTTATTTACCTGAAGAGAATGGACATATAGGAACGAGAAAATTATGGACTTTGTTCAGAGAAAATTATGTGTCGAAGAAGGATTTAAGCATTGTAAAAGAAGTATGTAAATATTGTAAGGTATGTCAATTGGCTAAAGAAAAAAATTACCATAATAGTATGACAGCGAAATCAATCGTAACAAATAAACCATTACAAATTGTCGCAATGGATTTTATAGGAAACTTAATAAGAAGTGAAAAAGGAAATAAGAATTTATTAGTTATTGTAGATGTATATAGCAAATTTGTTAAAACTTTTCCGTGTAAACGATCAACAACGAAAGTAGTTATAGAATGTTTGAGGAGTTATATTGAAGAAGTAGGAAGACCAGAAAGAATTATACTCGACCATGCTACATATTTCGAAAGTCAAAAATTAGGACAATATTGTAAGAAAGAACATATAGATTTACAATTTATTAGCATTAGAAAACCTAGCTCTAATCCGGCAGTGAGATATATAAAGGAAATTTTGAAATATTTAAGAATACTTTGCCAAGAGTCACATATCAATTGGGATAAACAGCTGGATAAAATTGAAGAATTTATTGATAACTTACCACATGGGGTGACAGGTGAAAGTCCTTTTTATTTAATGAAGGGTATCCAACCCAGACGAAATTGGATTGTCAATAGAGATACTACTCTAGAGGATACGTTAGAAAAAGTAAATATCAGAATAAAGAGGAATGCTGAGAAATATAGTCGGGATCAAAATAAAAAGATTAAGAAGAGAACAAAATTCAACAAAGGAAAATTAGTTATAATTAAGGCCTTGAAAACATCCAAGAAAGGAGAAAAACAATGTATGAAATTGCAATTGCCATTCGAGGGACCTTATGAGGTATTAACTGATAACGCTCAGAATAGGTACAAACTAGAATATCCAGGTACAAATATGGTCAGAGGAGTTTTCAATATTGAATCAATTTATAAGTTTAACTCACAATGAAGGGATTAATAACGAAAGGAGGAATAGATAATATTATGTCACTCATATGTATATAAGTAATATTAAGTAGAGGTAAATAGGTTTAGAATTTGTGTAATAAGGTAATTAAGTGTAAATATATAAGGAAAACAAATGGAGACATAATAAATAATAGATTAACAAAGTTATACCAAAGTAGAATAGCAGAAGATATTTAATATAACATGATATAAATTGGAAAATTATTCGATAGAGGGGAGGATAAAATAGAATTTTACACTTTTTAAACAAGATCATGCAAAATTTAAGAATGACAAGTTATATAACAAGTTAACTGGAACTTAACAAATGATGGAAAAAAAAAGAAATTTATAAATTAAAATATAGGAAAAGGTTATGTTCATGTCAAAGAAACTTTTATAGGAATTATGGAGAAAAGTATAGTGAAAATATGGAAATGAATATTTATATAGAATATGATATGATTAATTATTATGAGATAAGAAGATATGATAAATAAAATATAATGAATATAGTTATGAAATAAAGTTGATGAATTGTAATGAAGAATTATGAAAATAAATATAAATGTGGATAGAAAGCAAAGAATTAAAGGTTAGACTATAGGAATAGGTAAATTGACATGAATATGGGTTGAAACATGATATGAAAATATATGAAATAATTTAAACAATAAAAAATTTTTTTTCTTAGTATAGAAGATAAGGTAGGGAAAGTATAAGAGTAGATAAGTAAAGGGAAAAAATGTAATTATTTATTTTAAACAAGAAACGGTTGAAAAGAATGAGGAATATAAGTGATGATTAATTCAATAGTGATAGGAGTTGGAACAAAAAGAAACAATAACATAAAATGGTATAGTAATATTAAACGAGAATTAAAATGTATGAATCATTATTATTATGTCCCTAATTCGTGAATATTTTGAATAAGTTTCAATAGAGTTAAACTATAAGAATATCTTTAAAAATTTTAATAATGAAAAAAAATGTTCCTAAGAAATGTATTTACTGATCAGAAATTGATAGATTAAAAAATTTTAGCATGGATTAAAGATTGGAAATTGAAATTTTAAGGAGTTATATAGAAAGATACCTTTTAAAATTAAAATTTGAGGGGAGTTGAACCAGTCCTCTAATATATATAAATAATTCACGTATGAGATTGAATATTAAAAATATTTTTTATTAATACGTAGGGTGTACCATTAGACACTACCTAGTTAAAACCTAAATTTAACATAAACGAATGAATGGAGTAAGCAAATGTAGTATCAAATATTGAGAAAACCAATTATAAAGAAAGGCTTAACGGATAAGGAACAAAATTTTAATGATAAATTATAATTAAGTATAAAAATTTTACCTTCACAATTAAATCCTAAGGTCAAGTCAATGTCAACAATTTTCAAAATCATCTGAACACTGCCATGTCAATATCTGGATGAAGTAGAATGTTGTTTTGTTTGAAACCTAAAATAACAAGAATTAATAGTCAACTTACTAATTGATTAGCGATATTCACAGACGATGGTAGTAAAAGTTTCCAATTTGAAAAAGAATTTATAAAAAAAAGATAAACTTCATAAAATATGACATACGGAACAAAGCCATGTTATATGTCAAGGAAATCTGTTAACTAAATAAAATTTAATGAACAGGAAGTAATAAAATCCAGTGATTTTCTTGCCAACCTAAAATCATTGATTTGGAATTGAATATAAAACATAAAAGGCAAATTTGGAAATAATTAAGAGTTTATATAAAATAAAATTAGTAAAAATTCATAAATTGAAAACTAAACAGTTCCATATATATAAATAATCAATTTAGGTTGTAGAAATTGTATATTTAATTGTAAATAAATACAACATAAAAAGGGAATTACATCAAATTTTGGGATTGTAATACATGTAAAGGACATTTTATTTATTCCTTAAGACATTATGAACCCATTTATATAAGTGTTATTATCCTCCAGGTCAATTTCAATTAAATAATTTTGTATTTTCATGAAAAACACTCAAATTGACAATTATTGAATAAAAAAAACAATATGAGGAGGCTTTGTTTTTGATATGTGAAAAAGTTTGTTGATTTAAAAAAGAATAGAGAATCGGGCGTTGGTGGAAGAATGGTTAGCATCTATGTAGCTCTCTTTCACAAACATTTTCACAAAACTATGTAAAAGTATATAATTTAAGTTGAAAACCATTATAAAATCATAATATCAAATTTGTTTCAACTGTGTGATAAAGTGCAGTGTGCAGAAAGAGTATTTCTTTAATAAGAAATTCCCAAGAAAAAGAGACGCTTAGCAGCAGTTCCACAGTGCCGAGAATTGGAAATAAGGTCGGTGGTTTTTGAGTTTTTTTAATTTGGAATTCCAAGAAAGAAATAGTGAAAGCTTAAACAAACTTGCGTGACTCCTTAGAATTAGAACCCCTGGCCAAGGGGTTCCTTGGGTTATCTTTCAGAGACGCGGTAAGTCACGTAAGACTGCCGAAATCTTCAACAAATATGGTGATTAAGGCCTCAATATTCTTCCTGGGCTCTGTATTAGAAGCAGGAACTACGCGGTAAGCGGCGCAAATCCTTCAATGAAGAGGTTACAAGATAGTTTTCGAGCAATTCAAACAAACAATTCAATCCACTCAAAATCTTCGTAATAATTTATTGCTAGAGTAACAAATCCCCCAACAGGTTAACAACCTAGGCTATCAATATTTTATTTCTAGCACGAAACCACGAGGTACCATTTTCCAGTCACACCGGAAATCGAAAACTGTCGATGTTGATAACTGTCTTCTGCGGGTTTTTCATATTTGTATCACTGGGGAGAATAAGTACATGTTCACTTGGAGTTTCCCAAATGTCTCCTCAGCACTTTTGAATTTTTGAAACGATCTCGTCTTGCCAGTCCTGATCCGTTATCCTCTTGAAGCTTTCATCACTATCATCTAGGGTCGAAGGTTCTCTTCTGGTCAATTTTCTTTGTTCATCTGTGCAGTTCTCACATTGTACTTGGTAACGAGAAACTCTTCCCAATTCTTCTCTGTGCGATATTTCCATTCTTCTCATTTGACTGCGGAGTCTAGTAATATCGTTATCCAGCTTTTCTTCCCCTCTTGTGGTTTTTTCTCGTATACTGACTTTTCTAGCCAACTCTTCATCTCTTCAGTCTGAAGATTTCTTAGAAGAAGGTCTAATTTTCCTGAAATATCAGTTAATCCCTTCTTTGGCTTATACATCTCACATCCACGATCCCTTTGAATCCGCTACTACTCAATGCCTGGAGGCAAGCCCTTAATGGACTCACTACATGATGTCACCACACCCCTACTACGGGTTTGCGGACGATGAACGAACTGATGTAGTCAGTTGAAGAGTCGAATGGGGTAACAGGATTATGTAGTAATATAATATAACTGCGTTCCTTGTTCTCTTCCATATTTCTGTCTACACCTAAGATATATTTTTCATATATTATATACGTTTTAATGGAGATTTTATTTTAGTCTCAATATGAACAACAAACTATTGTGCTAAAAGCTGTTGGGGTGGTTCTCATGGCTTCCATGGTAATAATCGAAACATACCTTAAATACACAGCTTCCTGATCGCCCCAATTTGCCATATCCCTGGTTGCCGTACCACCGAACTGTATACTATCATGATGGCCTCCTTAGTTTTTTATTGTAACATTGTCTATATGCGAGTGGGTATATCGATTGGATTACTTGAGCTACGTTACTATTTATAAGATGACGTCGGTGCACAGAACATCAATTTAACTTAATAATATACAATGGACGCAATGAACCATGCGACTCTAACATCCTACAATTTATTAATCATAACATCCTATCACTAGATTTTTCGAAGCCATGTATAATTTCACGTTTCAAGCAGTTGTGTATATTCTCAAATATCTTCGGTATCACAAAAACCAACAGTTCAATGATTTTTTCTTCTAATGTCTGAATTCACCTATTCAATTTCTTATCTGAAATATTTACGTTTTTAGTAGATTGGACATATGCCAGATATATATCTAGGGAGTGGTGTTGTCGTTAAGAACATTAATCGAGAAATACAGAGCTTAAAAAATTGCTTGTCGGTCTCGGTTAAATCCATCGGAAATAATATCCGCCATATGTCATTCTTCATGTACGACTACGATAAAAAAACAGCTTGCTGTCAGAACGAAAGTAATCTAGCGAACATTTCGATTAATATTTTAGGTAAGGAACATAAATCAAATTTTTAAACGTGAATCCCATATTCCAGCAATAATTAGCCTACTCTGCATTTCTCGACATGAGAAATCGGGGATGAATGCAAAAGATCAAAAACGAAGTGTTTGGCGGGAATAGTTGAAGAGCCAGTAGGAAACTTATCTAAACGATTAAATTTTTTCTCCTCCATTTGAAATTAAAAATATAAAAATATCTAATATTTCTGGTTATCTCTGTTATCTCTATTTTTAAACACTTTTTGTAATAACCAATTTCCATATTAACAATCCACAGAATGATAACAAAAGTAAAAAAACCGAAGAATAGTTTGACCTAGCAATAATTTTCACGGATCGAAGAAGTCTATTCTGTTGGTTTCCATCCTTGCTGACACATGGCACTTTGTATTGAATGACTTAGGGTAATCCCACCGATCTTCTCTATTTGTCCCGAATGGAATCAAGATGACCAGGTTGTTACCACTTTTCCGCCAAACCTATCTAATATGCGAGAAAAGTATTGGTTTACCCACAAAAAAGTTGAAATATTGAAAAAAAAATGTTGAGGTATTTTTACATTTTTCATCAAGAACAACACGTAAAAATGGTTTTTAGAAAAAATAAACTGTTTTAAAGATTAAAACTAACTTTTCCGCATCTGTGGCCCTGAACAATATTCTATCTTAAAAGTGTTACTTGTATACACTTCGGGGGATGTATCGTGCTAACAAACCGAAATTTCTCCAAAAATAACCAAAAATTGTAGTATCTCTGGATATATAGTACCCTCTGTACTCGCTCTATTGAACTGAAAATCAATAGGGTACATCTGTGTGAGACACCTTGCACAATATTCAATCATAAAATTGATCAATTGTATACTCTCTGGAGGCTGTATCGTGTTAACAAACTGAAAATTCTCCAAAAAAGACAAAAATTTGGTACTTCAAGTACCATAGCACCCGTTGTACTGGCATTAGTGAGCTGCATATCAATAGGGTTCATCTTTGAGATGCTATGAATAATATCCAATCATAAAATTGGTCACTTGTATATACTCCGGAGGCTGTATCGTGCTAACAAACTGAAACGTCTCCATAACTGACAAAAATATCGTACTTAAAGTACTGAAGCACCTGTTGTATTAGCTCTGGTGAGCTGAAAATCAATAGGGTTCATCAGTGAGATGTACTGAATAATATTAAATCATGAAATTGGTGACTTGTTGAACTTCGAAGGCTGTATTGTGCTAACAAACTGAAATTTACTGTCTCGACCCTTACTTCGTGGAATATGCTCATATTAGTGTTTTTAAATGAAACTCAAGGTCTCTAGTTAATTCCACAATATAATACAAGTTATTGAAAATTCTAAGAAATTGACAATTGTTTCGATAAATCAATATCATCGTCAGAATGACAGAAGTTACATTTCATTTTATGCCTACCTGATGTTTAGTAGTTATATTTTTTTGGCTAGACCAAGAAGTAACCTAACTTGTGATTGGCTTAATATATGTTTATAGAAAAAAGAAGAAGATGTGATATTACAAATATTGAAGCTTAGATATTATTAGCCCTATGGTGATATCCTGGATATCATTTTTCCAATTAAGATCAGTATAACTGTGCAATGATATAGAAAACCAGGAAAACTATATCTGCTGATCTTTACAATTATCACTTAAGAAGACAGTTTATTAGTGGAGAATTCCCTAGATTTAACTGTTCATTGACAACTTCAATATGAAGTTGTCAATGAACAGTTAAATCTAGGGAATTCTCCACTAATAAACTGTCTTCTTAAGTGATAATTGTAAAGATCAGCAGATATAGTTTTCCTGGTTTTCTATATCATTGCACAGTTATACTGATCTTAATTGGAAAAATGATATCCAGGATATCACCATAGGGCTAATAATATCTAAGCTTCAATATTTGTAATATCACATCTTCTTCTTTTTTCTATAAACATATATTAAGCCAATCACAAGTTAGGTTACTTCTTGGTCTAGCCAAAAAAATATAACTACTAAACATCAGGTAGGCATAAAATGAAATGTAACTTCTGTCATTCTGACGATGATATTGATTTATCGAAACAATTGTCAATTTCTTAGAATTTTCAATAACTTGTATTATATTGTGGAATTAACTAGAGACCTTGAGTTTCATTTAAAAACACTAAACTGAAATTTCTCAAGAAATGACAAAATGTCGTACTTCAAGTACCATATAACCCGTTGTACTGGCTCTGGTGAGCTGAAAATCAATAGGGTTCATCTGTGACATGTCCTTAACAATATTCAATCATAAAATTGCCAATTTATTGCACTCCGGAGGCTGTATCGTGCTAACAAGACATGTAAGGAAAAGTGGCCGACGACAACGACGACGACGACGACATACACACAGGATTTTTTTCTAAAAACCGTTTTTTCGTGTTGTTGTTGATGAAAAACGTAAAAATAACTCAAAATAAATTTTCAAAATTCCAATTTTTTTTGGGGTAAATCAATACTTTTCTCGCATATAGATATGTTGGGCGGAAAAGTAAAATCCTGTGTGTACGAGTATGTCGTCGTTGTCGTCGGCCACTTCTCGTTACAAGTCTTATTAGCACGATACGGCCTCTGGAGTGCAACAAATCACAAATTTTATGATTGAATATTATTCAGAACACCTCACAGATAAACCCTATTGATTTTCAGCTCACCAGAGCCAGTACAACGGGTGCTATAGTACTTTAAGTACGACATTTTTGTCATTTTTAAAGAAATTTCAGTTTTTTAGCACGATACAGCCTCCGGAGTGCAACAAGTTACCAATTTCATGTTTTTATATCATTCGGGATATCTCTCAGATGAACCCTATTGATTTTCAGTTCACCAGAGCCTGTACAACAGGTGCTATAGTACATTGAGTACGACATTTTTGTCATTTTAGGAGAAATGTTAGTTTATTAGCACGGTACAGCCTCCGGAGTATATACAAGTGACCAATTTTATGATTGGTTATTATTCAGGGTGTCACAAAGATAAACCCTATTGATATTATGCTCACTAAAACTAGTAAAACGGGTGCTATGGTACTTGAAGTACAAAATTTTTGTCATTTTTGGAGAATTTTCAGTTTGTTAGCACGATACAGCCTCCAAAGTGTATACAAGTGACCAATTTTATGATTAAATACTATTCAAGGTGTCTCACAAATGTACTCTATTGATTTTCAGTTGACTATAGCGAGTACAGCGTGTCCTATTAATCCAAATATACTACATTTTCGGTTATTTTTGGAGAAATTTCGGTTTTTAGCACTATACAAGTGACAATTTTATGATATAATATTGTTCAGGGCATCTCTCAGATGCGAAAAGTTAGTTTCAATCTTTAAAACCGTTTGTTTTTATTGTTAAGGTTTCCCCAGAATCAGCTAGGTATGTATTCATTAATTATAAAAATTTGCATATTACATACATTTCCATGTGGCACATCTCATGAGATGTTCTGGAAGTTTTGAATCAAATTGTTTCACTGGCTATTATACCACGCCTTGATTGAGTATGAGTAATTTGCTAGGTTCTTCTTTCGCTTGTATATTAGGACTTTGTGTAGCATATTATCAAAGGGTTACTGATTGTCCAGGAAAACCACCTTTTGGAACTAGTTCGCCTAAAGAAATATTTATCTTGAATCTTGTTAAAGCAAGTTTCTAGAAGTTTTTTCACCAACTGGGTAGAAAACTAGTTGGTTGGTATGTTATTTTATGTATAGAAGAATTTCCGTGCTTTAGAATAATTATAATTTGAGTATATTTCCATTATATGCATACGTAAAATAAATGCAGCCAACTGGAATATATTTCTGAATATTATCTACAATGAGGTTTTATCCTAAAGATTTTTATTCAGGGGATCGGATGATGAGAATGAATTTGAGATATTTTGCGAATGAATGAGTTTTTTTTTATTCGTTCAGCCGCAAATGTTATCGACTTAGATTTTGAGCTATTCTCATTAGTGTTCATATGTTTCTAGTAATTTCACAAATTAGATGAACATATATTTTCTCACATACAGTTTGTCCCACCATGGTAGTGACATGTGTTGATAATACATTTAATATTTAATTACTTGAAAGGAAGTATTGTATTTGTGAAATACAATATTTCTGATTGTAACGAGAAACTTGTTAGTGTAGTTCCTACATGAAGCTGTGAAACTCGCGTTAACGTTCGACAAAAGTCTTCGGGAATCAGAAATAAGAATTGTGTTAGCTAAAAAATATTATCGTTGGAAAAGAAAATGGTATATTCAATGGAGTTGAAATATTAGTATTTTATCTATTAATTTCCATTGAATAAAATCCAATATTGAGATGTTTTGTGGAATATTTAAAGTTCTGGAAAGAATTAATCCACTTCATCTTTTTTCTTCCTTACAGTTATGAAACATATTTAGAGTTACAGATTTTAAATCGAAATTTGGAGAGAATTAGCCCGTTACTGTCTATATTTCTTCTATGACAGGTCTTTTTAATCGTTGAACGAATGTTGTAGATGAAAAATCTCGTATTGTAAAGATTCATAGAAATCTTCTACCATTTTTTATTTGTGATTTGGCATTATATAGTCCCAATACTGTTGATGAACTTACCGAGCTCTGTAAAAGGGTTGAAGAATCCAGAGTTGGGTATGATCGTTATCGACCACCTTCTGCGGAAAATTGTCTACTTGAACCTGATTTGGCTTGTCTTTATGTTTCATCAAATTCTTCTCCCAAAAGAAAAAGTTCCGTTAATGTTTCCGTTTTGTCTTCTACTTTGTGTTGGAATTGTGGTAGAACTGGTCATATTTTTACGAAATGTTGTTCTCCTAAATCTATTTTTTGTTATGGTTGTGGTGCTAAAAACATTACAAAACCAAATTGTAGTTCTTGCAATTCCGAAAACGAGGTTCGGACTGGTCTTGTAAATCTGACGACAGTCTACAGTCGAGCACAAACTGCTTCGGAAGTAAAGTCCGAAAGTTTAAAACATAAATCAAGCAAACTGTCCAAAAATTAAAATTAACTTCAAATTTTTCTCCTTCGGCTACTGAATGGCAAGCTTATCATAGTTTCGTCAGAGACTTTTTATCGTCCTCATGCTATAGTTCTGTAAATCTCGACAAACAATCATTTTCTTGTACCGTTTCACTTGTCAATTCTGTGCCGGATGCTGAATAATCTAATGATGTTCGTAGTATTGATTAGAATGTCCCTGTTTTCTCTTTGTTACCTATGTTACCCACTCCTGTGGATCATTCTTTGTCTAAAAATATTGTTATTTCTGTTACTACCGATATTTGTCCTTCGTTTGCTCAGAAACCAAATGATAATGTCCTAATATGATTGTGAAGGTTTTAAATACTAATGTTGTTGCAATGGTTGATACCGGAAGCAATTCTAGTATTCTTGGAAACCCAGGTTTTTCGCTTATTAATTCTCTTCATGTACCTATTGAATATGATGCTTCAATAAGTATAACTACTGCTGATGGTGTACCACAGCAATTTATGGGTTTTATTACCGCCCACGTTACTGTAAATAGTGTCACAAAAACAATTAAAATTCTGATTATACCTTCGATTAATCATCCTCTCATTTTGGGCATGGATTTTTTGATTCTATTTGAAATATTCATCCATTTTCATGATTTATCGTACTCTCTTTTGTATCCTAATTGTGTTATAAACACAATTCAGTCAGTTTCTAGGCTCACTTCACTTGAAAAAAATTAACTAGACAAAGTTGTTGATTTGTTTTCTACCCTTACTCCTTCAGACCAAATTGGTCGAACTAATTTCGTTGAGCATGTTATCGATACTGGCGATGCAAAGCCAATTGCCTAACGTCAATATCCTTTGTCTTCGGCCATGCAGAAATAGATGAGATGTCAAATCTCAAAGATATTCAGCATTCCAACTCTCCGTAGAGTTCACCTCTCTGGTTTCCCTAAGAAGTCCGGAAAATATCGTGTTTGTTTTGATGGTCGCAAATTGAACAAGATCACCGTTCATGATTCATATTCTATGTCGTAAGTCGACATTATTCTTAGTATACTAGAGACGCAAAATTTCTGACGTCTATTGATTTAAAAACGGCTTTTCTACAAATACCCCTTTCTGAATCTACCCGTCCGAAAACAGCTTTCGCTGTATACGGTGTGTACGCTGTGTAGGACTTTTTGAGCTTGTTACAACTCCTTATGGTTAAGTTAATGCCCCTTAAAATATAGCTCGTCTAATGGACATAGTCATAGATCCTTCTCTTAGGCCTTATTGTTTTTGTTATTTAGATGACATTATTATCGCTACCCCTACCTTTGAGCTCCATATGGAAACTCATAATAAATTGTATCTTAGGTTAAATGCAATCAATACTGTTTTTAGGTTTTGTTGTTGACAAAAATGTTCTTCGCATAGATGACGACAAAGTCTCTGCTATTTTGAATTATCCCACGCTAATAAACGTATCATAGGTCTTATTGGTTGGTATCGTCGATTTATTAAGGATTTTTCTTCTGTTTGTTCTACAATCACTGATCTTCTTCATGGCAGAAAGAAAGATTAATCCAATTATTGGGCTCCGGAAGCTGAAAATGTTTTTACTGAAGTAAAAAAACGTTTTACTTCCAGTTCTATTCTTGCAAACCCTGACTTTTATAAACCTTTCATGACTAAAACTGGTCTTGGTACAATCCTGTAACAGAAATGCGTACTTTGAATAAAATTGAGAGAAAGTACAGTATAACAGAAAAAGAGCTTTTAGGAGTTATTTTTGGTGTTCCATTCATTTTACTCTTAAGACCCATCATTCATCTTTACAGTATCTTTCTAAAATTTCGAATCCCTCAGGCCGCTTAGCACGTCTTCCTCATAGACTTTCCCAGTTTGATTTTGAAATCAAACACAGAAAAGTTATAGAAAATCAAGTTTTTCTTCTTTTTGGTGTTCCACAAATTTTCTGAGGACAATGGTACTGTTTTCACTTCTTCTCTCTTTAAGAATCTTATGTTGCAGTACAAAGTGCAAAAAAAAATTTATAACGCTCGTTATCATACTCAAGCAAATCACACATAAAAATAGTATATTAATTATTGAGAACGGTAAGGGTTGTTTACCTGTCAATAGCAATTTTACTGGAGACCGGTAAAACCCTTAACGTTCGATATACCATTTTTTACGCGATCGTATTGAAATAAATTTCAAATAAAATAATTTAAATTTCTTCGAAATTAACGAAAAGTGCCATTTATACTTCTCGATCAGTTTAAAATATATTTGCATTTTGGTATAAAGTAGGCGGTTGTCAACTTGCCAAAGATATTATTTGATAAATCGTTGAGCAGCTGCCAAGTGTTTCCAAGATATTATTCATCAACAAACAAATGCTTTTACTGTGGAACTTGAGATTATATTTTAAAGTCTATACTTTGACCTTGAATTTTCGATTAATCTAAAATATAAATCTTCTTATTTTTTTGTTCCTTTTGTGTAATGAATGAAGTAATATATTATTTAGGACCTATAAATGTATGTAGGGCTAAGACGTCGGTAAGTAAATCACTTAGCGACGTGTTGGACTACTACTACTACAACCTACCGTCCTGACAACCGATGATGTAAATAAACAAAAAACATCGATCGCGCAAAAACAAATATGACAATTGTTACGCTCTAAGGTGCTATATTCATGAAAATTCGTTTAATAGTAACTGGGACACTTCGTTACATAATGTTGCACAAGCAATTAGAACCGCGAAACATGACGTTACCAGTTATTCCCCAGCTTTTCTAAATTTTGCTCGAAACGTTCCGTTAAGTGGAGATTTTTACGGTGCAATTTCTGAAAACGCGAATAACATTATTAACACTGGTGAAAAATTACAATTAACTAATGATGTTCAAACACTTTCTGAACTTTTTGTTGAAGTTGGTAAAAAGTTAAGAAACGCATATGAGAAAAATGCGAGACATTATAATTTACGATAGACAGATTTGCAATTTCATGTTGGTGACAGGTTATGAAAAATGAATTATGTTTGTTCATCAAACATCAAACAATTTTGCAGGTAAATTTGCTCCTAAGTACATACCTTGTATTGTCAACAATGTGATCTCCAAATTAGTGTATAATTCCAAAGATATATCCGGTAATGATTTGGGTAACTGGCATGTTACAAATTTAAAAAATCAATTTATTGACGTAGATGAAAATCTTTCTGATGATGAGATTTCTGATCAACATTCTGTTGGTACGAATTTATCAGGCCATAACTATATAATTTGCGAATCAGATCTGACAGTGACTCAGATTTGTTTGATAATTTATCCCGTTGTTTATTGTTATTTGCAAGTTCATTTATTATAATTTTCATATTTTTGTGAAACTAATTTGTTTGTTTTTATTCCCATTTTTTTAAGTTGATTGATTTTATTTTTAGCAAACAAAACTGTCACGGTTCCGATTCTTATAATAAAATGTTAAATTGCGTTAGTGGGTTTTTCATTTTCAAATGTCTTTAACGTGATGTCAACTGCAATTATTTGATCGCCATATGTCATATTAGGTGAAAGAGAATTAAAAATGGAAAAGAAATATGTCAAAATATCCCATATAAAAACTTTTTAGTGTGTAAAAATGTGGACAAAAAATAATCATTCAAAATAACATTTCGTTTCATGTTTAATTTCTCATTTTCACAAGATTATTTCACTCAATACAAAATACGCGCCTTCGATTGGTTTAAATATGAGGATTGATATCTGAAAACACCATGTTTTCGATTTTGTATTTCGGCACCTGATTGGATACATGCAATTTTCCTATCTGTGTGTTTCGCGTTCTCAATTAGATGTTTTATTCGATATTAAAAATCTAGTGACTGACAGAAAATGTCAAATTAATAAAGAAACGTCAGAATTATTGTATCAAGAATGAATTCTTAAAACCGTTTTGGTCTGTTTGATCTAAAGGAGATTCAAAAGAAAAAAAAGAACAAATGCCGCAAAATACCGTGCGATCTAAAAAGTAGGTGTGGAAAAAATTCATGGAATTTTGCAACGAACGTCATCATAACCGGAAGAACACACATCGGATGAAAAACTTGCAGATATCCTTACAGAATGGGCGTTTAATATGCGAAAAGCGGATGGAAACGAGTATAAGGAAATGGTAATAAAGACTATTTGGAACAATACATCCAAATTACTCCAAGAAAAATATAACGATTATAATCGACGTTTTGATCCGTTCAAAGATATAATTTTTCAAGCTGCTAGAAATGCGAAAAACGCGAAGAGAAGGCAACTACAAGGTATCCCGGAGAAGAGAAAAATATCTAGTGCATCTTTGAATTGTGAAGAATTAACGAAAATTATTCAGTCTTGGAATGAAAATGCACTCAATGGACTACAAAGAAAATTGTATCATATTATCGCAGTGGAATTAGCTTGGCGTGGTGGTGAAGCTTGCCGATGTTTAACTCAATATTTCAAGGAAGAAATTAATAATGACGGAACACCATCTGGAAGACTTGAATATAATCCTATTTATTTTTACCAAGACCGCATAGGGAGGCTCAAAGAATATTTCAGAAAGTAAGTGGCTTACACCAAATAAAGAAAATCCGGAAAATTGTCCAGTTCGGTTGTTTAAAAAATTCTTATCAAAAAGAGGAGAGAACATTAAAAACAACCGATTATTTTTAACAGTTAACAATAATTGGGATAAAACTTTGAACAGTCCTCGGTTTAAAAATATGCCAGTTGGCACAAATGAACTTAACAAATGAACTAAATCTGCTGCAAAGATTATTGGTTTGGATACAAAAAACGTTAAAATATCAAACTATCCCAACAGATCTACAGCAGTAAGCCGGTTGGCAAATTCTGGAGTTGGTGAACAACAAATTATTAAAGTAACCGGTCATAGTAGTTCAACTTCTATAAAACCTTATCTTCAACTAAACAAAAAGCGTCAAGCTGAAATAACATCAAACATAAGAAACAAAGTTGTAAATATATCCATGACGTCAAAATCCAATGAGATTAAGAAAAATCAATTAGACTCAGAAAATGTAAAAATAAATAATTGTACAAACTGTACATTTAATATTAATATTTCCAATTAATAATTATCCTAATAGTTTGAACACAATTTTAATTGTTTTCGTGAAATAATCTTGACAAATACAACTCGTGTAATGAATGATTATCGAAAATTTCTTTTCTTTTTCGAAACAATTTGTTGTTTTAGGAACCACACTCGCGCTTACGCGCTCGTACGGTTTCCAAACAACAATTTGTTTCTCAAAATCGAAGAAATTTGTATTTCGATAATCATTAACACACTTGTTGTATTATTATCTATAATTATCGTAATTATATGATTATATCTGTTTTTAGACGAATTACATCTATTAGAATTATGCGATACTTTTACTGCTAAGTGTATGTATAGCCTATAACTAGATCAGGATCAGGTAGGTTTCACTAAAGTGGAAATATTTAAAAACAAACAGATCAGAAGTAAAAGGTTTTAATTTTACATTTCCAAAAGTGACTCTTACAAAATATTTATCATACCCTGATTATTGAATTTTTCAACGCCAATGTGTAAATATCGAGTTTCTTTGTGGAAACGGTAATAAAGTGCAGTAGATATATCATATTTGACTTTGAGAAAAGTTCAAAGAAGAACGAAAAGTAATATCTGAAATCTGTAGGCTGAATTCAATATACGAAAATGTATTTTGAATTATACTTTGATTAGTGGAAAAAATGAAATTTGAAGTAGAAATATATTGAAGGAAGGAAAATATGTTGATATTGACAATGTCGTTTCTGAATAAAATCCACATTTAATTGACAAAATCCTGTTCACTTGAAATATCGGAAATTCAAATTAATATTTATAATGTTGATTATTTTGATTTTTGAGGTTAGAATAATGCATGAACTACTCCGGTCAAGATAGACATAAAAATAGTCATCAAATAACAAAAATTGGGGGAGTGCCGAATTTTGGTGGAGACCTTGGGTTCACCATCAGAAATAAAGTGTCAAAAATTGCCATCGATCCCATGTGTGCTAAAAAAGTTATTAGGGGTCGAAGGTCAAAATTTCAGGTTTTTTGGATTTTTCTCAAAAATGGTAAGTTTTATCAAAAAAGTACTTCAGACCAAAGTTGTAGATCTTAAAATTATCTACAAAAATGGTACCTATTATTTTTTTTCTAGGAATCACTATTCCTGAGAAACAGGCACTCAAGTCAAGTAAAAATGCCTATTTGTGTCTCTTTTATATGTTAACTATACTATTCTGAAAATATATACTCAAATCATAGTCAGTCCCTTACTGAATCCCCTCTACCCGTATGGCCTTTAATAACATCTGACGATTCTATTCAGATGATTCTATTGGCCGTGTTGTGTCGCTTATATACCTGCTTCTTTTAGTGTTAAACGTTCGCTCAAGTGAATATACGTATTTATTACAAGCGTTTCCCATTTAGGTTATTTATGCTGTTCAATATCTTGAAAAAATGTCACAATTTTGCTTTATTTGCACAAAACTTTTGAGTGAAGATGAAACTGTTGTGGTTAGTCGTGGAATACCAACTTTAATTGATGCAAGTGTCGCGAGAGGTGATGAGTTTGTTGATTATTTAAGAGGCCTAAAGTCCGTTACAGTTCACGTGGATTGCAGAAAATCGTACACCCGGAAAAATTCAATCGCTGCAGTAAAAAGACAACATGAGGATGAACAGGCCAGTACCTCAAAAGTAAGTCCACCTCGTACTAGAGCGCGACTAAGTGAATCCAACTTTTGTTTTAAAAATTGCTGTTTATTTTGTGGCGATGTAGCCGATGAAGAGGCTGAGAAAAAGAAAGCGATGCATCTTCGAAAAATAATTGAAAGTATTTACAGAAATTGATTCTTCTCCTCAAACAATAATTACGGAAGGAATTCGCTTTCTTCTTGCTGTTTATGGAGCTCCGAAAAAAATTGTTTGCATAGACAAATACAGATATTTAACCTTTTACAAAAATACAAGAAACAAGAAGCAAGTATAAGCACGACATTAGATAGTTGATAACTAAGCAATAAAAACACAATAATGAACTTGTATGACATAAATCAATTAGTTGAATTAATTTAAAGTTTAGTGAGTACCCAGAAAGATTTTAAGGTATCTATCTCAATTGGTTATTTTTTTGTAATTGTAAATTTATAAAATGTTTTATCTAGTTGGTTTTGTGCTTTGACCAATATTTTCTTGTGACATGTCGCCCCTGTTGTTAATGGATAAAACCTAATTTAGTAACTTTTATTTCAAATATATTTCATTCAAATGTAGAATAATTTTTTATTATTATGTTATTTTACACTTTTTGTAATACCAAACCGGACCTTCAGTTCCTGAATCAATTAAATTTTTGTAGGCCAGACGAAATTTTTCTTTTGGAGTTCGGAATTTTGGAGTCATCAGCGGATTCGGAATTTTGAAGTCCGGAATTCTGTGATCAACAACATTTTCGGACTTTTGAGATTATCAACATTTTAGGAAGTTAGGAGTTATCTACAATATTACCTGAATTATAGATTATTATTAATGTATAAAATACTAAATATACTATACAAAATATTTTTGACCTAAAAACATATTTATCTATGATATATATATATATATATATATAAATATATATATATATATATATATATATATATATATATATTGAACTAGTCTTGTAGTTCTTGAAATAGTTATAGATAAATAAACATTGAAAATGTATCTATTATTCAGGAAGGTGTAGCAGTAGACACAACCACCTTATGAAAGTTACTGACAATTCAGATATGAAATCAATAGAAAGAGTGAAATATGCATAAATATAATATCAGACATCAATATGATTGATTAATAAAAGGACTATGAATAGAAATTCTAAACACAACATTATTTAAATAAGTATCAAAAGTTACCTGCACAATTAATTCCAGATTTACACCAATGTCAATAAGTTCCACATTGATCTGAACACAGCCATATGAATTTCAGCAAAAATAAAATTCCATTTAAGCTTGAAACCTGAAATAACATCAATTAATATCTATTTCAGTAATTGCTTATCAATATTTGCAAGTGTTTATAATAAAAGTTAACAAGTTAAAGAAAGGGTTGAAAACTTCATGAGAAATGATAAATGGAACACAGCCCAAACATATATAAAAGCAAAGTATTATAAACAGGAAGTAATGAAATCTAGTAATTTTATCACCAACTTAAATTTATTGGTTATTTATTTTATATTGAACAATAACAAAAAATTTGAAAATAATAAATAATTCATGTAAGACAAAAACATTAAAAATTCAAGAATTTAAAAATAATCAATTACATAGATATGAAACAATAATCTAGGTTGTAGATTTTGTAAAAATAAATATAAATGAGAAAACCGTAAAAACGGGATATTGATGAAAATTGTTAATGTATTCTAGGAAAAAGACTTTATATAAAATCCTGAATACAAAGTGAACATTTGTGCATAAGTGTGTTTATCCTCCAGGACTTAAAAATCAAACAATTACATTTTTCAACTAAAAGACATAGGAAGTGACAATTTTTATTATTAAAAACAAAGATAAGCAAGCTTTGAATTTAGGAAGAATAAAGTTTGTTGATTTTGAAAAACAAAAGAGTCGATTTGGTGAGATGGAGAAGCTAGCATCGTTATAAATCTCCTGTGATAAAATTTGTAAAATTTTAATTAAAAAAATTAATAATATTCCTCAAAAGGTTAATAGAAACACTTTAATAAGTTTTGGAGATCCCGTGAAAAGAAAAAGTTGTTCTGAAGGAGCATCTCTTACTTAGAGATCGTCAAGAAAATTGGAGACGCAAGTAGCATCCAAGGATTATGAACTAAGGTCTGTGTATTTTGATTAAAACATTTGGAATTCCACTTAAACACGAACAGTGAACTAACTTTAATATCCAGAACGTTCTAATAATGGTTTTTTAATAAAAGGCCTAAAAACAATCTATTTCAATGCATAATAATTTATCTCCATGGAGATCCATGCAATATAGTTTATAAGAAAATAATTGTACTTACTTATTAAAATTTAATCTGTTTTCAATGTTCACATGTACCATAAAATTTAACATAATTTCCCCTTTTATTATCTTTTAATTCATGCATAACTGTTCTGTCTAATACTATCTTCTTAACACTTCACACACATTATTTAAAAGTTCATATATATGTAATTGCTTTGTTTAAATTGATATAACGTATTAAAACTTTTCATAACTGTATACACGCTGGGAGAACGTAAACCGTTTATACACTGCATGGACGGTGAATAGCGTTTTCTTGTTGTCATAAGGTATATAAGCGCATGCGTTGAACTTATGCGCAAGCGCAATAGAGTTAATTAATATGTATTCAGAATTGCATAGGATGTAGGGGTTGTCAAATAATTTAAATGTTCAAAATAATACAAAGTTTTTCTCAATTACAATTTATTAAATCAATTTTCAGTGAAGAGTTGGTATTTTTTATTCTTTTCATGTCCTCTATAAAGTTATTAGAATTAAGATATTTCAGTCTTTCTATATGAAATTATTCTGAACCACCATTTCAGAAATAAATTAAATAAATATACAAATCAAATTATATTCATACAGTGTGCGCCAAGAACCCAAAGGGAGGAGTCATCAAACTTCCGACTTATATTCAAATTTGAAATTACATTAATAAAAGATATTTTATGAGCTAGCCGAAGGTAAGATTGTTTAATAATAAATATCAAACAACCAACTTGTATAAAATCATTAAATTAAATAAAAATATATAAAATTAATTATAAATTTGTCGGTCCAACGTGGGGCTATTAAATATCCAATTTATAATAACAATAATATCATAAATTGACACCCGTAACGTGGGGCTGTATAAAATATTAATACATTATTAAAAAAATAAAATTAAACAAATAAATCATGGAAAACAAGAAAATGGTATTGAGAGATGGGAAACAGGTCGGAAATGATAGCCGATCAGAAGAGGAGAGAGAAGAAAGGAGCCATGGTATGGGATATTTCCAGGTCCAATATTTGATCCAGGGTCAGCAAGCTGAAGGACATACATCTGAAGAAAGTACGACAGGAGATGAAGAAGATGTAGAACAAGAGGATAGGATAGAAGAGAGACAGGAAACGCAATGAACAAGTTTAAATAGTGATGATAAAATGATGCAATTTTTGATCCAAATGGAGAAAAATATGAGGGGAGATATGAATAGCATGAGAGGAGATTTAAATAGTAAGATAGACATGATAAGTGGAAACATGGAGAATATGAGGGGAGATATGAACAAAATGGATGGAAAAATGGACACAATGAGAGAAGAAATTAGGGGAGACATCCATATTATCCATGGAAACATGCATCGATTGGAAAAGAAAATATATGAAGTCAAATTGGAAAATTGTAAGGAGAGTAAGGAACTCAAGGAGAACCAGAAGAATTTAAGAAGAACATTAACAAGGTAAAAGGAGACATGGAGAATAAAAATAAGAATTTGAGACAAAAAATACAAGAAAATAGTGTGAAAATTAGAGAGAACATAGAAAAGATGATAGTAGAAGAAGTACTGGAATTTAGAAGAGATATAGGAGAAAATTTACCGGAAAATATCAAAGTGGAAGTGTCAAAACAGGCGAATCATTAAACAAAGCAAGTAGAACAAATAAAAGAAAATATCAATAGGAAATTCAAGGATTTAGATGGTTGTATAGAAGAAAGAACTGGGATAAGTATAGCAATTAGGGAAGATATGAATAGACAAGTGAGTCAAGAAATAGAAGAAATGAATAGGAAGTTAAGGAACACAGTAGAAGAAATAGAAGATAATATGAGAATTCATGAAATAGGTATAGGATGATCTGCAAAATTTTATAATATAGCAACAGGAAAAAAATCGGACAACAAGAGGCATATAATTCACACAAATGTTTCCATGAAAATAATAAGGATTGGAATGAATAATATGGAGGAATTTGAAATACAAATGGTATTGGATTTATGGAAAGATATTAATGAGATACGGGACTACAAAACTAGAAAAGATATAGTGGAGAACGGAAAGAAGCTACAGAAAAACATTGAGACTCAAACAACGAGAGTAGAGCATAAGATAAAAGTAAGAAAAAGAATAGCCGAGTAAATAGTATTACATGAGAATTGGAATGAAATTTGGAAACGAGAAAATAATGCAATGGACAGGAATAGGATACAAAAATAGACTTACAAAGAAAATTTATTATAAACAGATAAGTATAGTGAAATTAACATAATATATAGATCTAATTTTTTTTCCGAATTTTTAATATGCAGTAGATTTGTAGACGTTTTTCATTATCCATCGGAGTAGTAATCTGAAACAAAAAAAAATATATAAATAATTGATTATAAGTAATCTTAAGTAAAAGTAGAGTATAGTTTAAAATTTGTATATTAAGGAGATATAGGGTAGATATATATATATATATATATATATATATATATATATATATATATTAACATAGAGTAAAACAACACCCTGTATACCGAACATAAAATAAAAAAACTACTTATTTCAAGAAATAAAAATTTTTGAAATTTCATTTTTTTTTTAAAAAGATTATCTAAAAAAGGAGACAATCTGTACCATGTACTATTCAATAGAGAAAGCATCTAACTGTATAATTTAAAATAAGATTTGAAAAAACATTTGTGAAATGAATTAACAAAATCTCTATAAACCTACAAGACGGAATATTAGAACGTTGTTACATATACAAATGGAAATGATAATCCTTTATTTTTATTGTCAAGGTAAATAAATAGTGAGATTCTTTTTAAAATGAATATTAGGGTTTGAAGGACATGTAAATAAGATTTTATAAATATTTAAAAACATTTCGATATAAGAAGTAAACTGAAAAACATTAATTCTATGGAATGTGACATTTATTGAACGGTTTGACGTTATGAACACATATTTTATAAATTTGGAAATGTCATTTTGTAAACTAAATGAAATATAATTTAAGAGACACAATATGAGTTAAAATCATTAAAGAATCTTAAAACAAAGCGTTTTCAAATGATAGATGGACAATTCACTATTTGAAATGAAATCTATAAAGAAAAGTTTTGATAACCAAATCTGATTGGTGGAATGTATTCAACAAACTTTTAATCTGCGACAAGTAGTTGTTAATAATAAAAAAATTGAAGGAGGAAAGTTTGTTGATTATACAGACTATTGACTAGGTAAAATTCTTTTTGGGTGGTAGAAAATTTGAGAAGCAGCAAAATTTTGGGAATTGAGAAAACTTTTCGAAAAATAAGATATTTGGCATCAAAATTCAGAAAAGAGAGATACATTGTACTTATGATATGGTAGATTATATATTTAAACAAGCAGATGTAGAAACTAAGAAACAATTTGGTAATTATGTTTGAATACTAACCATATAATTGATATATAATACTTGATTAATATTTGTATGGTGGAATGGATATATCCACCATACCTTTTAGAAAGCTTTTGATTATGTAATTGGACTGAAATGTATTGATGTGGACGGGACATAGCATTGATTCCTGATTTTGTGTAAGCTGGACCAGTGATGTGACAATTTCCAGAAGGTAACCTAAAATAAAGTAAAGGGTAATTGAAGTGAATTACTATACAGGAATAAGGTATTTAGACTATTTTCATTATACATAAAAAAGGTTGAATAAAACTTACCAATTTAGTGCAAAGAATTGAACTTTGGTATTAAACAAACATTTACAACCATTGTGTTTCGCCATTTTGATATAATAATCGTTTATATAGAAGTTTCAGTATTATAAGATTTGTATTAAATGTTGCCTATTTTAGATTTGTATATAGAGAAAATTTTTTTCATGTGAGAACGTGATTTTGTTTGAATGAGTGGTCATAATAGATAGTAGGTTTTTTATTAATTTGTGTCTTGTAAAAGAACAATGTATTTGTCTATTCAAAATATTAAATAACGTTCTTTCTAGTTTTGAAGAACATTGTAAAATTGTTTTTGATACATTTTATTTCTTTGTGGTGATGGCTCCATCTAGTTTGAACCGTTGGTAGTTTAAACTGACATCTGTGAATGGTAAAAGGTTCAACTTGAAACACAGGACCGTCTTTGGAGTTTATTGCGTGTTATTAAACAAAGCAAGTACTTTTTTATTAGTGGAATTTTTATGAAGACAGAGATATTTAATCAAATTTAGGCGCTCACATTATAAATTGAATTTTGTTTTTCTATACCTGAACCCTACTCTGAGGTTAAAGAGTTTCTCATGTTTTAAAGTATAACCATTTTAGTAATAAAATTTTAAATTTTTACAATATACCGGGCAAATCAAAACTAAACTAATAATAACGTTAAATAATTCTTTCTCTCCCCGTTCTATCCAGTTTAACATGTCACCGCAACGTGGGGCTATTATAGAAATTTTGTAAATAATAATAAAAAAGCATTGAAATAATTTTTTGACTTTATTAAAAGAATTTAAATACATAAAATGGAACGGAAAATGACATTAAGAGACGGAAAGCAGGTAGGAGTTGAAAGTAGGCCTGATGAAGAAAGAGAAGAAAGAAGCAATGGTAGAGGAGATTTTCAGGTACAATACTTGGAACAGGGCAGAGAAAATTTGGAAGAAGATATTGCAGAACAAGGACAGGGAGAAGAAGATGTACCATTATCAGAAGAAGCAAGACAGGAGGACAAACAAGAATCTAAAGAAAAAAAGGAAATGGACGTAATGAGTATGTTTAAAATGATGATGGGAGAAATGAAAGAAATGAAACATGATATTAGGGAAGATATGAATAAAAATAAGGAAGAATTAAAACAAGAAATGAATATAAAGATGGACCAGAATAAAGAAGAATTAAAACAAACTAAGGACCAAATAATAAAATTAATGGAAGAGAAATTGGGACAGATTGAAAAGAAATTAGAAGAATCAATCGAATATATGGAAAACAAATTAGAATCCACTAAACAAGAAATAAGAGGAAAGGGGATTGGAAAAATCACAGAAATAGACAATTCACAGATCAACAGAATCAAGGAAATAGAGGAGAAAGAAAAGGATTTCAATGAAGAGATTCAAATGGATGTAAAGATACAAAATGAAAATATAAATGATGATACTATAGAACAAAAATTAAGTAATAAAATGGAAATTGATGAAATAAAAGGACAAATAAATGAGGTGATGATAGATAGCAATTTACAGAATCTAGGAAGTGAGGAAGTCATGAAAATTTATGAAAAGGAGATTTATTGGAACATAACAGACCCAGATGTTAATATATTGAAACGAATCGTAACATATGGTAAAACAAATAATAATAATAATAAGGGGATACAACTTAATTGGAAATTAGAGGAAATGAATAAGATATTACAAGAGACCAAGGAAGAAATAGAAGAAACCATAAGGCAGAATATAGAAACAATAATTTATGCAGAAAATTTCGAAATGAGATTAAAACTTGGCAGAAATATAAAGATAATTGTTCCAAGAAATTTTAATAGGATAATTGAAAATGAAATGATAGGAAATAAGAGTATTATGGGAAATGAAATAATAAAAAGAAGAAACAATAATATGAAGAAATTGGAAACGCAAATTTTGATGAATCTATTGAGAGAAATTGATGAGATAGGGGATAACAAAATAAAAAAAGACACAATGGAAAATTTAAAGAAACTTAGGAAGCAGATAGAAGAGAATCAAACAATAAGAGAAGAGGATAAAACGAAATTTAGGAAAAAAAAATTAAATTGAATAATAAGGCTGTATTATTGGACCGGAATCTAAAAGACGAATAAGGAATTGTAAAAGGTTAAGAAGGGATACAAAAACAACATGTAAATAAAAAGTTTATTGGGATTTCAAGACACCCAAGAACGAATGGGAAATCTAGAAGGAAAATGGGACAGAACTTTAACTGAATTTCAACAAAATGTTGAAGAAGCATGTAAAGAGAAGCAGAAACTAGAGGAGGTGAAAACTGAAAAGAAGATTTGGGAAATACAAAAGGAAATAGAACTTATCAAAAGTAAAATTGAACAAACTGGAAGTAGAATTTTCAAGGGAGAACAATCAAAAGAAACGATGGAAATGACAAGAAAACTAGAAGACATGGAAGAGAGACTATTTTATTTACAGCAAAAACATGACCAAAGAGAAGATAGGAATTTTCATGAAGTAAGAAATGGAGTGATGGAAACAAAGATAATAAACAATTATATTGGAAACAGAGGGGAACATAAATTTGAAGGAGATAATAGGAAAATACACCCAAAAGTGTTCATTAAAATTTTAAAGAATAAAATTAAAAACATGCAAAATAGAGAAGACATAAAAGAAATGATAAGAGAGAACTTAGACAATCATGCATTAGTATGGTATACAAGTAAAGAAGACGATTTTAACAATTTTGAAGATTTTGAAGAACAGTTCATAAGATATTTCTGGGGAAATAGTGCTCAAGCAAGAGTAAGAGAAAAACTCTACTCAGGAAAATATGAGACAGGAAGAGGAAAAAGCATGAATGATTATGCTATGACAGTATTCATGAATGCGAAATTCATAGACCCACCCATACCAGAAGAGGAAATAATAATGTTTATATCTAGACATTTTAAATGTGAAATAACAGAGACAATCACTATTCAGAATGTTAAAAATATAGAACAACTTAGTAGTTATTTACAACGATTAGAGAGAAATAGAGTGGACAATAACAACTATAACAGAAATAAAAACAACAATAATAGTAACAATTTTAACAGAAATAATCAACATAATAACAATAATAACAATTTTAATAGAAACAATAAATATAATAACAACGATAACAATAATTATGATGATAATACAAACAATCAAATTAATAGAAGAAATAATTATGAACAAAATTTTAATAGAACTAATAATATAAATAATAGAAATTATAACAATGGATATAATAACAGAAACAATAATAATAACAATAATTCAGGAAATAACAACAATTATAACAGGAATTTTAACAATCAAAATAATTATAACAGAAATTTTAGATATAATAATAACAACAATAACAATTATCGAGAGCAGAATTATAGAGAACAAAATAATAGAGGTGGACAATATGATAACCGACAAAGAGAAGAAATTAGAGAACAAAGAAAAGACTATAGGGAGGAAGATAGAGGAAATGGAAATGGAGCACAAAGAAGAGTAAACAATATCCAAAGAAGAGAAGAGAGAGTGATATCGGTAGAACCGGAAATTATTACTGAACAAGAGCCCGACCAAAATTTTGGATCGAGCACATACCAAATGTAAGAAATATTATCTGTACATATGAACATCCAAGGGAATACATTAAATTTGGGGAAGATTTGGAATTAAAAGAAATAACGGGATTAATAAAAATTAAAGGAAAATTAAATGGGAAACAAGTTAAAATATTAATAGATACAGGTTCGGAAGCGTCCATAATAAAAACAAAATTGATAGAAGAAAATATTAAAAATTATGAAAACAAGCTAGTCAAGATACCGAAAACTACATTAATAGGAGCAAATGGAAAGAAATTGTGTGAAGTTAGCAGATCTATAATACAAAGCATTGAATTAAAGGATGGGAAAGAAATTGAGATGCAATTATTGCTAGTGGATAATTTAGAAACAGACATAGTTATAGGAATAGATGAATTAACGAAATATAGAGCAAGAATTGATTTTGAAAAGATGGAGATAGAATTAAATGGTAATAAGATTGAATTTGAAAAAGAAAATATGGAAGAATTAGAATTTGAAGAGGATAATAGGCAGTTATGGAATATAGAAAAGAATGGAAATATGGAATTATTGGCAATTGAAGAGGATAATAGGAAGTTATGGAATATAAAAAGGAGTGGAAATATGGACGAATTGGAAATTGGAGAGGATAATAGGCAGTTATGGAATATAGAAAGGAATATAATTATGGAGGAATTGGTATTAGTGTGTGGAAATAAAGAATATGAACAGAAAGTGAAGAATTTGATTATGAAGTATGAAGGATTGATTAAAAAGGAGATGAGAATGGCAAATAATTATGTACATAAGATAGAAGTTAGAGGAATAGAAAATTTCAGAATAAGAACATATCCCATACCTTATAAATATAGAAAAGAAGTAAATTCAGAGATACAAAATATGTTTAAAGACAGTATTATAGAAAGATGTAACACAAGAAACATAAATCAATAAATTGTACCGAGATAAGCGACTTTGAGAAATGTAGAAGTAATAAGACGCATAACGAACATTAAAGAATTTTCAAAAATGGATTTATAACATGTTTTTTTTTTAAACTAATTCCTTTGGATGAAACTTATAAATGAAACTTGAAACTAAAAATAAACTAAGAATTTAAGGTATTATAAATAAATAAGAACTAATTGAAGAGGATACTGCAATACAGGATTCCAGAATCATCTTTGTAACAGCGACCTGAAATAAAAAGAAATGTATTATTAGTAAAATTGAAAGACAATATTTAGAACAAATTATTAGAAGTAAAATTTGCGTTCATAAAATTTTTCCTTACATAAAAATTTGATAAACGCAAAATTTAGGGGATGTTAACATAGAGTAAAACAACACCCTGTATACCGAACATAAAATAAAAAAACTACTTATTTCAAGAAATAAAAATTTTTGAAATTTCATTTTTTTTTTAAAAAGATTATCTAAAAAAGGAGACAATCTGTACCATGTACTATTCAATAGAGAAAGCATCTAACTGTATAATTTAAAATAAGATTTGAAAAAACATTTGTGAAATGAATTAACAAAATCTCTATAAACCTACAAGACGGAATATTAGAACGTTGTTACATATACAAATGGAAATGATAATCCTTTATTTTTATTGTCAAGGTAAATAAATAGTGAGATTCTTTTTAAAATGAATATTAGGGTTTGAAGGACATGTAAATAAGATTTTATAAATATTTAAAAACATTTCGATATAAGAAGTAAACTGAAAAACATTAATTCTATGGAATGTGACATTTATTGAACGGTTTGACGTTATGAACACATATTTTATAAATTTGGAAATGTCATTTTGTAAACTAAATGAAATATAATTTAAGAGACACAATATGAGTTAAAATCATTAAAGAATCTTAAAACAAAGCGTTTTCAAATGATAGATGGACAATTCACTATTTGAAATGAAATCTATAAAGAAAAGTTTTGATAACCAAATCTGATTGGTGGAATGTATTCAACAAACTTTTAATCTGCGACAAGTAGTTGTTAATAATAAAAAAATTGAAGGAGGAAAGTTTGTTGATTATACAGACTATTGACTAGGTAAAATTCTTTTTGGGTGGTAGAAAATTTGAGAAGCAGCAAAATTTTGGGAATTAAGAAAACTTTTCGAAAAATAAGATATTTGGCATCAAAATTCAGAAAAGAGAGATACATTGTACTTATGATATGGTAGATTATATATTTAAACAAGCAGATGTAGAAACTAAGAAACAATTTGGTAATTATGTTTGAATACTAACCATATAATTGATATATAATACTTGATTAATATTTGTATGGTGGAATGGATATATCCACCATACCTTTTAGAAAGCTTTTGATTATGTAATTGGACTGAAATGTATTGATGTGGACGGGACATAGCATTGATTCCTGATTTTGTGTAAGCTGGACCAGTGATGTGACAATTTCCAGAAGGTAACCTAAAATAAAGTAAAGGGTAATTGAAGTGAATTACTATACAGGAATAAGGTATTTAGACTATTTTCATTATACATAAAAAAGGTTGAATAAAACTTACCAATTTAGTGCAAAGAATTGAACTTTGGTATTAAACAAACATTTACAACCATTGTGTTTCGCCATTTTGATATAATAATCGTTTATATAGAAGTTTCAGTATTATAAGATTTGTATTAAATGTTGCCTATTTTAGATTTGTATATAGAGAAATTTTTTTTCATGTGAGAACGTGATTTTGTTTGAATGAGTGGTCATAATAGATAGTAGGTTTTTTATTAATTTGTGTCTTGTAAAAGAACAATGTATTTGTCTATTGAAAATATTAAATAACGTTCTTTCTAGTTTTGAAGAACATTGTAAAATTGTTTTTGATACATTTTATTTCTTTGTGGTGATGGCTCCATCTAGTTTGAACCGTTGGTAGTTTAAACTGACATCTGTGAATGGTAAAAGGTTCAACTTGAAACACAGGACCGTCTTTGGAGTTTATTGCGTGTTATTAAACAAAGCAAGTACTTTTTTATTAGTGGACTTTTTATGAAGCCAGAGATATTTAATCAAATTTAGGCGCTCACATTATAAATTGAATTTTGTTTTTCTATACCTGAACCCTACTCTGAGGTTAAAGAGTTTCTCATGTTTTAAAGTATAACCATTTTAGTAATAAAATTTTAAATTTTTACAATATACCGGGCAAATCAAAACTAAACTAATAATAACGTTAAATAATTCTTTCTCTCCCCGTTCTATCCAGTTTAATATATATATATATATATATATATATATATATATATATATATATATATATATAAATATATATATATATATATATATATATGACGAACCAAACAAATGGTGACACAACCAATAAATGATAAATAAATTATACCAGAGGTCAATAGAAGGAAAATTTCGATATAATGTAATAAAATTAGGGAAATTATTAGATAGAGGGGTTGATAAATTAGAATTTATACTTACTAACAAGAACAGGGAGGATTTAGGAAGGACAAGTTATATAACAAATGAATTAACAGTAAAAGGGATGGAAAGGAAAGAAAGTTTAAACCAAGATATAGAAATGAGATATTCAGGTCAAATGAAATTTTATAGGAATTATGGAGAAAATTAAAAATGAAATATGGAAGTAAATATTTATATAGAATATAATATGATTAATTATTATGAGATAGGGAGATATGAAATATGAAGTATAATGTAATGAATATATTGATGAAATAAAGTTGATGAATTATAATTAAGAATTATGAAAATGAATATAAATAGGGATAGAAAGCAGAGAAAAAGGTTAGACTATAGGAGTAATTAGATTGACATGAATATGGGTTGAAAATATGATATGAAAACATATGAAATAATTGAATAATAAATGTTTCTCTTAGATTGGAAGATAGGATAGGCAAATAATAGCTTAAGAAGGGGTATTAAGTAAAGGAAAGGGTGTAAATATTTCTATTAGAAAAAGAAAGAAACAGTTAAAAGAATAAATATTCTAAGTGATGAATAATTAAATAATAAGTGGAATTAGAACTAAAGCGAATTAATAACATGAAATGGTATAATAAGAATAAACAAAAACTATAAGATGGAAGAAATATTATGATTTTGTCTCAAATTTGTAAATATTTAGAATAGGAGTAGATGTAAGTAATTGATGGAAATTAATTAGAAGATAAGGATACATAAGAAATTTGAATATAAGATTCTCAGAAATTGATTTCTTGGGTAGAAAAGTTATAAATTAAGTAAAGGTTAATCATTAGTTAACAGTTGAAAATTAAAATTTTAAGAAGGTAACTAGGAAGCTTCCTTTTAAAATTTAAATTTGAGGGGAGTTGAACTAGTCTTGTAGTTCTTGAAATAGTTATAGATAAATAAACATTGAAAATGTATCTATTATTCAGGAAGGTGTAGCAGTAGACACAACCACCTTATGAAAGTTACTGACAATTCAGATATGAAATCAATAGAAAGAGTGAAATATGCATAAATATAATATCAGACATCAATATGATTGATTAATAAAAGGACTATGAATAGAAATTCTAAACACAACATTATTTAAATAAGTATCAAAAGTTACCTGCACAATTAATTCCAGATTTACACCAATGTCAATAAGTTCCACATTGATCTGAACACAGCCATATGAATTTCAGCAAAAATAAAATTCCATTTAGGCTTGAAACCTGAAATAACATCAATTAATATCTATTTCAGTAATTGCTTATCAATATTTGCAAGTGTTTATAATAAAAGTTAACAAGTTAAAGAAAGGGTTGAAAGCTTCATGAGAAATGATAAATGGAACACAGCCCAAACATATATAAAAGCAATGTATTATAAACAGGAAGTAAGTAATTTTATTACCAACTTAAATTTATTGGTTATTTATTTTATATTGTACAATAACAAAAAATTCGAAAATAATAAATAATTTATGGAAGACAAAAAAATTAAAAATTCAAGAATTTAGAAATTATCAATTACATAGATATGAAACAATAATCTAGGTTGTAGATTTTGTAAAAATAAATATAAGTGAGAAAACCGTAAAAACGGGATAATCATGGAAATTGTTGATGTATTCTGGGAAAAAGACTTTATATGAAATCCTGAATACAAAGTGAACATTTGTGCATAAGTGTGTTTATCCTCCAGGACTTAAAATTCAAACAATTATATTTTTCAGCTAAAAGACATAGGAAGTGACAATTTGTATTATTAAAAACAAAGATAAGCAAGCTTTGAATTTAGGAAGAATAAAGTTTGTTGATTTTGAAAAACAAAAGAGTCGATTTGGTGAGATGGAGAAGCTAGCATCGTTATAAATCTCCTGTGATAAAATTTGTAAAATTTTAATTAAAAAAGTTAATCATATTCCTCAAAAGGTTAATAAAAACACTTCAATACGTTTTGGAGATCCCGTGAAAAGAAAAAGCTGTTCTGAAGGAGCATCTCTTACTTAGAGATCGTCAAGAAAATTGGAGACGCAAGTAGCATCCAAGGATTATGAACTAAGGTCTGTGTATTTTGATTAAAACATTTGGAATTCCACTTAAACACGAACAGTGAACTAACTTTAATATCCAGAACGTTCTAATAATGGTTTTTTAATAAAAGGCCTAAAAACAATCTATTTTAATGCATAATAATTTATCTCCATGGAGATCCATGCAATATAGTTTATAAGAAAATAATTGTACTTACTTATTAAAATTTAATCTGTTTTCAATGTTCACATGTTCCATAAAATTTCACATAATTTCCACTTTTATTATCTTTTAATTCATGCATAACTGTTCTGTCTAATACTATCTTCTTAACACTTCACACACATTATTTAAAAGTTCATATATATGTAATTGCTTTGTTTAAATTGATATAACGTATTAAAACTTTTCATAACTGTATACACGCTGGGAGAACGTAAACCGTTTATACACTGCATGGACGGTGAATAGCGTTTTCTTGTTATAATAAGGTATACACGCGCATGCGTTGAACTTATGCGCAAGCGCAATAGAGTGAATTAATATGTATTCAGAATTGCATAGGATGTAGGGGTTATCGAATAATTTTAATGTTCAAAATAATACAAAGTTTTTCTCAATTACAATTTATTAAATCAATTTTCAATGAAGAGTTGGTAGTTTTTATTCTTTTCATGTCCTCTATAAGGTTATTAGAATTAAGATATTTCAGACTTTCTATATGAAATTATTCTGAACCACCATTTCAGAAATAAATTAAATAAATATACAAATCAAATTATATTCATACAGTGTTCGCCAAGAACCCAAAGGGAGGAGTCATCAAACTTCCGACTTATATTCAAATTTGAAATTACATTAATAAAAAATATTTTATGAGCTAGCCGAAGGTGAGTTTGTTTAATAATAAATATCAAACAACCAACTTGTATTAATTAAAATTAAAATCAACATTAACAAATTATATTTATCAATTATAATATTAATATATATATATATATATATATATATATATATATATATATATATTATATAAATAAATAAATAAACATTTTACTTGAAAACAATATTTTAATTTTATTTATAAAAATTTTATGCGACGCCCATGTATGGGTCAAATGAAATTATTGATTTTATTCCTATGTGTGGCGTTCTGTGCGCATGCTCAAGAACATGAGGTGACGATGTGCTAGAGTAAACATTTGATAGACGCGTCGGGTCTGTTCAGTTTCACAGCGAGCTTCTATGCTGTGTCATAGAATATGTTTCAAATGATATACAAGTTAAAAGAATTTATGCTGGGAGATTTATACATACAGAAATACAAATAATATGGTACAAGAAATAATTATGAAATTTATATACATAGAGTTTAAATGTTACATAAAAGAGTTGGATGTATCTTTCTTAAGTTTCTTAATTGAGAAATGCGTAAGTATTAAATTTTATTTCTTTAGATTGGCCATTTATCATTTAGAATTATTTAATAATATAGCTATATTGAGTCTTTAATTTTAATTCTTTTTCAGATCGATCATTATTTCAAAGTTTATTTTACTCATGAGATTTTAAAGAAAACATTTGATTAACGTTAATAATTTTTTTATAACTCTTGTTGTACAACAATACACTGACCTTGTGTTCAGGAACCAGGATCTGCTTCTCGGAATTCTGGAAAGCAGCTTCCGAAGTTTACAGTTGAATAAATATGTGAAAATATGATTTTCACTCTGGAAAATCAGCTACAATCATTGGGTAAGTACATGTGCATGTTTTATCGATAGTTTGCTATGTTTTTATCCTCATTTTGAGAATAATTTCTTAAATTTCTGGAGAACTTCAAAACCCAACCTTCTAGAAACGAAGCCAAGCCACCGACTCTTTTTCTTCAACTTTTTCAACAATCAACAATCAGTCTTTTGTTTAATTCAGCTCACTATATTCAAAAATGTTTGTTACACTTGTTGTTGTTTGAAAGTTCCTTCTGTCATGTCACATAAACCAATCACCGTTTTCTTTTTTATTAACGCACTCAAAATTATGATTTCACTTTACATTCTAATATCTTTACCTACACACAAAAAATTAGTCTCACTAAAAATTGTTTATTCAATATTGAAGTTCATCTTGTTATTATGGGACGAATAGTTTTTCTTAGGCGATATACAATAGTCTTTAATATCAATGTTCAGTTCAATTTTCTTATTATAATTAGCAATTGTGTTTAGCCATCAACATAAATTCTTTTAAAACATTTATTAATATCCCTTAATCTAATTATTTATGTTCATTATATTCGATTAAACACATTAATTAATTTCTATTCATTTCATCTATGAAATCACTCTACTTTCAACGTTTGTCGCTGATACATATTGACATCTATATTTTGTCGCTAGCGTATGTCGCTAAGCGTATTGGTATTACAGCGTTAAATATTCTAACCCATATGTTTCTAGTAAAAATGCGTTATAGTATTGGACAATATCCTTTTTATTTCGAATATTTATTAATTCATGTTTCTTTTCTAGATTATATGTTCATCGTTTTTTCTGACATGAGGTATTTAATACGATGGACGATATTTACTCTATGGCTTTTGGACACATGATCAAGGTAATGTTTCTTTTGTCAATTCTATGTGAGTCTTCTCAAATTATTAATTATATACATAAGTTGTATTACTTTTTTAGTTAATATGAGCAATTTTAATGTCTCGTATTTATGATTCTAATAAAATATAGTCTAATGTTTTAATTTCTAATCAGTTTCCAACTAATCTGTTTTACGCCAGTGTTTCTATCTTTATTTATACGTTATAACATTCCCTGAATTTTTATAAAATCATTCTAATTATTGTTTACAATGATCTAGAATGTTTTATTATAAAATTCATTCAATAGTGCTTAACTTTTTCTTATTTTGTAATAATCTATTATCATTTAATCTACTTCATTATATTCTATCTTTGTGAAAATCAATCATCAATTTTTTATTATACCTAATTAATCTATTTCTAATTCTTTACCTATCTTACACCTTATTCCTACAAGTAATTAATTCCCTGTTTCAACTTAAAAATATTTCATTCTAATTATAACTAATTCTTTGCAGATTAAACTTATTGAATTTCATTGAATTCAGGATGGAATCGATACAATTGGTCCACATTGAAAATTCCTCTAACATTGCCAGTTACAGGATGTACGAGTTTGTAACTATTTATGCCGTTAGATGTTACTACTTTATATGGACCTTCGTAAGGTAATTGTAATTTTGCACAAATATTACGCTTATGATTAGGAATTCTAAGTGCTTTAATTATTACTAATTCTCCTTCCTTAAAAGTAGTTCTCTTCTTAATTCTCTTGCTTCGTTTTCTTATGTATTTTTCAGCATTCTTGGAAATTCTTTCCCTCGTTTCCTTGATTATCTGTTCATATTTCTCTACATTTTCTGATATCCATGGTCTTTCAGGTACTATGTTTTTCATAATTAATATGGGTGATCTCCCAGTTACTTCGTGTGGTACATTATTTAAACAGAATTCTATATTCTTCAAATTCCTTTCCCAGTTTCGTTGTTGATCGTGAACCAATAATCTCAGACATTTGATGACTTCTCTTATGTATCTCTCCGTTTGATTAGCACATGGATGTCTAATACTTGTAAAGAGAGGCTTTACGTTTGACTTTCTTAACCATGCTTTAAAGTTTTCGTTACTGAAATAAGTAGCATTATCCATTAAACAGTTTTCCGGTATGCCCACTTCTAGAAAGTAGCTTGTCAGGCATTTCTTTACCGTCTTTTTATTTGTTCGTTGACATGGATATAAGGTTACATATTTTGAAAAAGCATCCAAGACTACAAATATGTTTTGATTACCTTCTTCACTGGGTATTATGTTTGAAATGAAATCTACCGTTATGACTTCAAGAGGATGTTTCGTTACTAATGATTTTGGCATATTTTCGTTGTGATGATTTTTTTCTTTTCCAAGTTGACAAAGTTCACATCTAGTAACTATGCTTTTTGTGATAGGTAGATCTTTCTTTGCAATGTAGTTTTCCCTAAAAATATTGTGTAATTTTCGTATTCCTATATGATTGTACCGTAAATGTAATTCTTTGATTATTTTTCTTGTCAAATGTTCTGTAATTACATATAACTCCTTTTGCTTGATAATTTTGAAGATTATATTGTCCTTTGTTTGGCAATTATGTTTTTCTTTTTCTGTCAAATTTCTCTGGTCTTCCATGATTGCATATATTGAAAATACACCTAATTCCTCCTTCATTAAGTTCACTCCTACGTATTTGTTTCTTTGTATTTTGCTTTCCCCATCCATTCTCGTCAAAGCGTCTGGAACTATATTTTTGGCACCAGGTATATATTTAATATCGAATGAATATTCCTGTAGAAGCAAAGCCCATCTGTGTATCCTATTGTTTCCATATTTGTTCTTTAAAATAGTTGTGAGAGATTGGTTGTCCGTCTCAATAGTAAATCTGTTACCTAATAAAAAAAATCTTAATTTGTTCACACAAAATAATATGCTAGCTAACTCCATCTCGCTAACGCTATAGTTTTTCTCAGCCTTTTTCGTAATTCTTGACACAAATGAAATGGGAACTTCTCCGTGTTCGTGTCGTTGTACCAAACTTCCGGCAAATCTATTTTGTGAAGCATCTGTTCTTAATATGAATGTCTTCGTGTAATCTGGATGATATAATTTCACGTTCTCTGTGAACTCTTCCTTAATTTTATTGAAAGCCACTTCTCTTTAATGAGTCCATTTCCATCTCACATTTTTCCTTAGTAGTTCTATAAGTGGTATTTCCTTTTCCGTTAAATCTGGCACTAATCTCTTGAAGTAGTGTAATACACCAAGGAAGCCTCGTAGCGTTTTAAGATTAGTAGGTCTTTTATATTCTTTTATAATTTTTATCCTATCTGGATCCATGCTTACTCCATCTTTGTCAATTTTATATCCAAGATATACTACTTCTTCCTTGTAGAATTGGCATTTTTTTATGTTTAATTTCAAACCGGCTTCATCCAAAGCTTTTAAAATTATCTCTATGTGCTTGATATGCTCCTCCTCTTCTTCGGAATATATTAAGATATCGTCTATATAGTGTAGTGTGAATTTTTCATACTGATTCAAAATTTTATGAAGAGCTTTCAGTAGAGCTGACGTAGCCGATTGTGTTCCAAATGGTACTACTTTAAATCTATATACTACTCCATCTACCATGAAACCTGTATAATCTCTGCTATTCTCATCCAGTGGTATCAACCAAAAACTGTGTTTCAGGTCCAGTTTTGTAAAAATTTTAGTTTTTGAAATTCGGCCAAGTATCGCTTCAATATTTAATGGTGCCTCAAATTCTGGTATACAATGTTTATTTAAGTTTCTTGCATCTAGACAGATTCTCATGTCTCCATCCTTTTTTTTGTACAATAACAATGGGGTTTATATATGAAGTATTGCTATATTCTATAATTTCGTCTTCCATCAGTTTTTTTATCGCATCTTGCATTTTATCCTTATATTTGTATGGAATTGGGTAACTTTTTGCTCTGAACGTTTCCATATCCTTCACCTTCAAACTGTGCATAAAATTTTTAGCAACTCTTGCCTCTCCATTGAATAAACCTTCATATTTTCTCAACAATTTCCGTACTTCTTCCTTTCTTCCTCTTCCACAATCGAAATGTACTTCATTCCATATCCCATCTTCATAATTATCACATCCCATATTATATTTTAAATAATTATTAATATCATTTTCTTCATATTCTCCATTCCATATTCCATCTTCACAATTATTATATTTCATATTATTTTCAATACAATTATCAATATTCTTTTCATCATCTAAAACTATTTCTTCATCTCTTCTTTCTTCAAATTCATTTTTCTTACCATAACAATCATTATTCATTTCCATTTCTCCTACTTCTAGCCTGCTAACTTTTTCTTCTGCAATCTTCATAATTTTCTTGTTCGTTATTTGTTCTCTGTTTTCATTAAATTTTATTCCAATTCCATTGACGCCTATCGTTCTTGTTTCATAATTGATGTCTATCTTATGTTTTAGTAATTCGTCTGAACCCAATAATATATCGTACTCCATACCAGTAATTGTACTTCTAAATGAATATTTTGTAATTGTAGTTTTACAATAATAGATTTGTTAACCTCGCTAAACCTTTTTGCATTTAGACCTATTAAATTTACCTTTGGCACTTTCATAATATATTTTTGCAAGTTTAATTTATTTACAATACTTTCTGTGATTAATGATGTTTCTGAACCTGTATCAATTAAAATATTTACATTTAAATGTGACAATTTTCCCGTAATAGATACTAATAAATTGTTTTCTATATTTTCTAGGCAATCTATGTTTTTGAGGAATTCTCTAGGATGGACATAACTATACCGATTGCGTGCTACACCATCCTTCAATGAAAATTCTGATTAGTGGCATTTTGTACACAACCATCAGCAGTCGTTGTTATGGGAGAATGAATATTGTTTGACGACTCATGTAGTTCAACTCGATTGTTTGGAGAGTTTGCCCTGTCCTGACTGCTTGCTCTCCTCTGGAAGTTGACCCGTCTATTTTGGCCGTCATCATTCCTTCGATTTAAATTGCCATCAGAGTTCCTCCTTGTAAAGTTGTAGCTCTGATGATTATTATTGTTTGAATCCCTATTATTGTTATAACCATTGTTATTGTTATTTAAATTATTATTATTGTAGTTATTGTATCTTCTATTATTATAATTATTGTTTACATTGTTAAAATTATTTCTTTCCCTTCCTTGATTGTTATAATTGTAATTATTTGCTGGATAATTCCTGTATCTTGTAGTATTCGTCGTTCTATTATTTGTATTACTATTTAAACTTCTATTATTATCGTTATTGTATTCGTAGTGGGTATTGTTTGAATTATTTCCAGTATTTCCTCTGTTAGCATGTTCTATGTTTCGGTTGTAATTTGTATTATTTCTATACTCGTTTTGTTTGTTTCTATTACTCGTTAGGTTTATTTCTATCCTCATCAGGTAATTGGATAGTTGTTCAAACGTCCTGATGTTTTGTACAGCTATTGTTTCAGCTATCTGTGACTTGAAATGCCTGGATAGGAACATGATTATTTCTTCTTCTTTAATTACAGGTTCTAAGTGTTGCGCTTAAGAATAGAGTAGCAACGAGTAGAGATACATGGTATTCCCTCTATTCTCATCATATCGTCCAAAATATAGTCTCTCTCTAACCTCTCCTTGTGTGATTTCACCCCAATATAATTTGAGAAACGCTGTTTCAAATTCCTTATAGTTGTTGAAGTCTATCTCATTACTTGTGAACCACAATAGAGCTTGTCCAGTAAGGTGTTTTCTCAGTATTTCCCTTGTATCTTCGAAATTTCTTATATGTTTTATCTTATTTGTTAATATTCTCAAAAATATTTTTGGATGTATCTTCCTGATGTTACCATCAAATTTGATATTCTCCTCGTTCCCACCTTGATATGCATAAGTAATCATTCCTTGTTCGCCTTTTAGTTGCATTCTAATCTGTTCCAATTCATTCTTCATATCTCTTTTAATGTCATTCTTTGTTTTCACTATGTCCTTTTCGGTTTCTTCTCTTACTTCATGTATTTCTTTTTTTACATCACTTCTGATGGATTCGATATCCCTTCCATGTTTGATTATGCTCCTTCTCACATCTTCTATTTCCTTCTTTCCGGATTTTTCTATTATTTTAACAGCTCTGGTAATATTTACTTCCGTGACCTTCTTCGTTTTCTCTATTAGACTTTGTTCCAAGTTTTCGAATTTTTCTTCTTGGTTTTCTAAACTTTTTTCCATCTCGTCTTGCTTTCTTCTGATCTCGGCTACCTTTTCGTCTTGTTTCCGTAATTTTAGTTCCAGTGAGTTATTCATTCTTTCAATTTTTTTATTTTGTTCGTCCATCTTCTCTCTAATTATTTCTTTCAAATATTCTTTCTGTTCTTCTATTTTTACCATCATTTTCTTACTATCTTCCTGTTGTTCTTCTATTTTTTTCATCATTTTCTTACTTTGTTCTTCCATCATTTTCTTGCTATCTTCCTGTTGTTCTTTTAATAAGTATTTTATGCTCTGTAGAAGTTGGTTTTCACTGTCTCCCTTACTTGTTTCTCTTCCCTGTATATTTCCTTGTTCACGAACTTCTGATCTTTCTCCAACTTCTGTTATTCTATATTCTGTTATTTGAAAATTTTCTCTTGATTCTGTTGTATTCTCTGTATCTCCAGTTATTTCTGTTTCCTCATTTTTATCTGTTTCTTCTTGATTGAAACAGTATGTTTCTGGATCCTTTCCCTCTTTAATTACAGCCTCCTGTAGCCTTCTAACGAGTGCCTGTTTGGTTCCCGTTTTGTCCAATCCTCTGTTTTCCAAAATTTCCTTCAACTCTGTTGTTTTTAATTCTTTTATTGTTTTGTTTGACTCCATTGTTCAGAATTTTTATTTATAATAGACAAAACAGTACAAAACTCCAAACAAATTTTCCCCGAAATTATTACTGATTTTAAAGTTAAATCGTCACAAAAATTGGTCAAATTTATTTTTATTTTATGAACAATTAATTATTTACTGAATTTATTCAACGCACCTACGTTGGGTCGCCATTTATTTATAATAAATAAATAAATAAACATTTTACTTGAAAACAATATTTTAATTTTATTTATAAAAATTTTATGCGACGCCCATGTATGGGTCAAATGAAATTATTGATTTTATTCCTATGTGTGGCGTTCTGTGCGCATGCTCAAGAACATGAGGTGACGATGTGCTAGAGTAAACATTTGATAGACGCGTCGGGTCTGTTCAGTTTCACAGCGAGCTTCTATGCTGTGTCATAGAATATGTTTCAAATTATATACAAGTTAAAAGAATTTATGCTGGGAGATTTATACATACAGAAATACAAATAATATGGTACAAGAAATAATTATGAAATTTATATACATAGAGTTTAAATGTTACATAAAAGAGTTGGATGTATCTTTCTTAAGTTTCTTAATTGAGAAATGCGTAAGTATTAAATTTTATTTCTTTAGATTGGCCATTTATCATTTAGAATTATTTAATAATATAGCTATATTGAGTCTTTAATTTTAATTCTTTTTCAGATCGATCATTATTTCAAAGTTTATTTTACTCATGAGATTTTAAAGAAAACATTTGATTGACGTTAATAATTTTTTTATAACTCTTGTTGTACAACAATACACTGACCTTGTGTTCAGGAACCAGGATCTGCTTCTCGGAACTCTGGAAAGCAGCTTCCGAAGTTTACAGTTGAATAAATATGTGAAAATATGATTTTCACTCTGGAAAATCAGCTACAATCATTGGGTAAGTACATGTGCATGTTTTATCGATAGTTTGCTATGTTTTTATCCTCATTTTGAGAATAATTTCTTAAATTTCTGGAGAACTTCAAAACCCAACCTTCTAGAAACGAAGCCAAGCCACCGACTCTTTTTCTTCAACTTTTTTCAACAATCAACAATCAGTCTTTTGTTTAATTCAGCTCACTATATTCAAAAATGTTTGTTACACTTGTTGTTGTTTGAAAGTTCCTTCTGTCATGTCACATAAACCAATCACCGTTTTCTTTTTTATTAACGCACTCAAAATTATGATTTCACTTTACATTCTAATATCTTTACCTACACACAAAAAATTAGTCTCACTAAAAATTGTTTATTCAATATTGAAGTTCATCTTGTTATTATGGGACGAATAGTTTTTCTTAGGCGATATACAATAGTCTTTAATATCAATGTTCAGTTCAATTTTCTTATTATAATTAGCAATTGTGTTTAGCCATCAACATAAATTATTTTAAAACATTTATTAATATCCCTTAATCTAATTATTTATGTTCATTATATTCGATTGAACACATTAATTAATTTCTATTCATTTCATCTATGAAATCACTCTACTTTCAACGTTTGTCGCTGATACATATTGACATCTATATTTTGTCGCTAGCGTATGTCGCTAAGCGTATTGGTATTACAGCGTTAAATATTCTAACCCATATGTTTCTAGTAAAAATGCGTTATAATATTGGACAATATCCTTTTTATTTCGAATATTTATTAATTCATGTTTCTTTTCTAGATTATATGTTCATCGTTTTTTCTGACATGAGGTATTTAATACGATGGACGATATTTACTCTATGGCTTTTGGACATATGATCAAGGTAATGTTTCTTTTGTCAATTCTATGTGAGTCTTCTCAAATTATTAATTATATACATAAGTTGTATTACTTTTTTAGTTAATATGAGCAATTTTAATGTCTCGTATTTATGATTCTAATAAAATATAGTCTAATGTTTTAATTTCTAATCAGTTTCCAACTAATCTGTTTTACACCAGTGTTTCTATCTTTATTTATACGTTATAATATATATATATATATATATATATATATATATATATATATATATATATATATATATATATATATCAGAAACCCAATTACCATAGTATATGGTGTAGGGTATACTTTTACAATTATACTTATTTCATACATCGCATTATACTTAAAACATATATCCATTTTATCATCGATGCTTTGGTCCAAATAGAATTTTATTAATGTACAAATTTAGCCCATTGTTGTTTATCCCTTGCCATTGTTTTTGCCTCTGTCCATGTTTTTCCTTTTTCTTGCATTATGCCTACCATAACACCATCCCATGTTGGTTTTGGTCTTCCCTTTTTCGTTCTTTTTTGTATTTTTGATTGCCATACTTTTTTAACTAGTCTTGTATCGTTCATTCTTTGTAACCAGCTTAATTGTCTCTTTTCAATAAATTCAAGTGTTGATTCTATTTCAAGGTCTTCTCTTATTTTCGTACTTCTTAGTTTGTCTTTCTTTGTGAGTCCTTTAACTCGCCTAAGGTACTTCATCTCAACTTTGGTTTTACTTTGATTTACTTTCATTCCAAATTCTTCCGATACTGTGCTCCATATTTCCATATTCTTTTGTAGATCCTTCTCTTTCCGTGCCATAATTATTAAATCATCTGCAGAAGCTGCTTCTGATATATCCACTCTTCCTAGATGTCTGTATCCAATGTGTAGTTTTGCCATTTTGGTTGACGATTTTTTTATTATTTCATCAATAAAAATTGTAAATAATAATGGACTTAGTCCCCCTCCTTGCCTTAATCCTTCTTGTGTTGAAAATGGTTCTGATGTTTTATTCCTGTATATTACACAGTTTCTATTATTTTTGTGAATGTTTCTGATTATATCTATTATTCTGTAATTCACTCCCCTTCCTTCTAGTACTTATCATAACTTCTTCCTTGGTACTTTGTCAAAAGCTTTTTCCATGTCTATAAATCCCATATATACCTTTTTTTTGTTGTGAGAACTTCTCAATTATCTGTTTCACTGTGAATATGTGGTCTTGGATGCTTCGCCCTCTTCTAAATCCACTTTGCGATTCTTCGAGAGTATTTTCTATCCCTGGTTTTATCTTACTGTCTATAATCTTCTCGTAGACTTTCATAGCTGTACTAAGTAGATTCATTCCTCTATAATTATTGCAGTCTTGTCTATCCCCCTTTTAATATATTGGAGCTATTAAGGCTGTCTTCCAATCTTCTGGAATCTGTTCTTCACTCCACGCCGTGTTGTATATTTTCAATAATATTTTTATTCCTGTTTCCCCTAAATTCTTGAATATTTCTGCTGTTAATTTATCAATTCCTGGAGATTTTCCATTTTTCAATTCATCTATTATTTCCTGTAATTCTTTTAGAGTCTTTATTTTCTATTATTGCATCCTTTTTTTGTTAATGTCCTGAATTTTGTTGTCTGCTCCTAGTAATTCCTCAAAATACTCTTTCAATCTATCAATTACTTCGTTTTCATTTCTTAGTATATCTCCTTTTTTATTTTTTATCCATGTTATTGCTTGTGGTTTTTCTTTTCTTTATGACTTCAATGTTTTGTAAAACAGTTTTTGATATGATTTACTATTGCTTTCCATTTTTTCGCCAAATTCTTTCCACTGATTTCTTTTAGCTACTGCTACCATCTCTTTTACCTTTTTCCTCTTCTCTTTGTACACTCCATATTTTTCCGTTGTTTTGTTATTTATATATATTTTCCACGCTTCTTTTCTCATATCTACTTTTATTTTAATTTCGTCCGTCCACCAAGCTGTTCGTTTTTTCTTATTAGTTTTCTTGTTACAACCACATATTTCTTTAGCGGTTTCCAAAACGGTTTTTTTGAAATAATCCCACATTTCTTCTAAATTACCATTTTTCATTATATCACAATTATTTAAGAACTTTCCTGATAATTCCATTTTGTATATCTTTGTTTTGAAGTTTGTATGATCTGACCGATTCATATTCTATTCTTTTTTCTACTTTTTGTCTATTATGATTTGTAATTTCTACTTGTTCTCTTATTTTGTTACAAGTAAATAGTGGTCACTTCCCATTTCTGGTCCTCTTCTAACTTTGGTATCCAATACTTCCTTTCTATTTCTCTTTTCCACTAATATGTAATCTATTATTGACCTTTCATTTCTGCTTTCCATCACACGTGTACATTTATGTATGTCTTTATGTTGGAAAAATGTATTAGTTACAATAAAATTGTGTAATATGCAAAAATCCAACAACCGTTCTCCATTATTATTCCTAAATGCTTCACCATGTTTTCCTATCACTGTTCTGTGAATGTCATCTTTTGTTCCCACTCTGCTATTCAAATCTCCAAGTATAATTATTTTTCCTTTTGCATTTTCTGTAGCCATAGTTAGATCGTCCCAAAACCTATCTTTATTTCCTACTGTATCGTCTTTCTTTGGTCCATATACAATTATTATAGTTTTTGTGGCCATATTTTTATTTTTCATTTTCATCACCAGTAATCTTTCCGACCATTCCGTCCATCCAGTAATTTGTTCTTCTAAGTTTCTATGTATTATGCATGCAACTCCTGCTGCCGCTCTTTTCTCATTTTCAATACCACTATATATGAGTATATGACCATTATCATTTTCACTATCCCTGGTCCTTTTTTTGTCTCTGTTATAGCTAGTATTCTCAAGTTTGTATTTTCAAACTCTTCTTCTAATTCTTCTTCTTTTCCTAAAATACTTCTAACATTCCATGTTCCAATTCTCCACATTTCCGTTGCTAATTTTACTTTAATCTTATCAAATTCCATTGCCGTGTCTTTTCCTCTGTTACCATGAATATCCGGTTCTTTATTTAGTTTTTTGGATGTATTTTTTCCAGTATTTTCATTCTATTTGTTTCTTTATCCCATCTCCATTCTTGCCCTTTTACTGTTACCTTATTGTATCCCATTTTTACGTCTTTTCCCTTTTGATTTTCTAATTTTGCAAACATCCTAATCTCTTTTTGTTTTTCTCTTTCCTTCTTGGTCATATCATTATTTATAAAAACTCTTTCTTCTTTCCTCTCCTTTAATTTAGCTTGATTTGCCATAATTTTTTCTTTATCAGCTTCTTTTTGACATTCCACTATACACATTTTCTCCCCTATCTTGTTAACTGCTTTAGGCTCGATATTTATTTTTAGTTGTTGACTCAAAAAGTTTCTGACATTTTCCATTTCGACGGCTCATTAGTATCAAGTTTCAATTCATTGATCATCACATTATTCTTTCTTCTTTCTTTATCTATAATTTCCATTGTTTTTTTCATCTCTTCCATTTCTGTTTTCATTTCTAAATTTTCTTTTTTAATTGCTTGGTTTTTTTTCTTCAATACTTCGTTTTCAACTTTCAACTTTAATATTTCCTCGTTAAACAGAGCCTGTTGATCTTTAGTTTCTCTGATCTCGTTTTTAATTAGTTGTTGTTCCCATTTCATAACCTTTTGATCTGCAGACATTTCCTTCATTAACGCTAAGATTTCATCTACTTTTTCAACTTTTTTACTTTTAGGTGGGGTTCTGTTAGTCCTCTTGCTAACTTCACCAAGGTACCCAGATCAACTCTTCGGAAATACTTAATCTATCCAACCACTTATTATTATTATATATATATATATATATATATATATATATATATATATATATATATATATATATATATATGTATATATAGTTTTTTTCTTTATTTTGTCCTCTATTTTTTAAATTTGACAGCGTCGCAAATTATATCATTTTGGACTCGCCTTACATCAATTGCTTTTTATTTCAGTAACCTAATTCTAACCTATTTATTTAAATGTTTTTACAATATCTAACGTTTTTCTTTGTTTTTTTTTGTAGCACTACGTACTTTTACCTTTTGTTGACACCATTCAAATTCTAGTTAATTAATTTCCGCTGCACTTTCCTATTTATCGAAATAAATTCAGGCGAATTTTATAAACACTTTATTATTTCCACACACCGTTGCCACCTCTATCTATCTATGATATGATAAATCTAAGCGCCTTAGCTTGAGAACAAGGTCATACATTATTTCTTCAGTCGTTATAACTTCTGCTCTATGAACTAACAGCACGACTAGGCTTTTAAGTCCCAATTGGGCAGTATTATTTCCTAAATAAATTTTTTATACGTTTTAAGGTTTAAAAGATCCTTGCTGATGTAACAGTGGACACATGCAATGTACAAAAACTGTTTATAAGTTTGTGAACATTCGTATAGGCAAACTTCCAAACATACGAGTGCAGAGGCGGCTCTAGCGGGTGGGCCGGTTGGACCCGGGCCCACCCAAATCTTTTAAAATAAATTAAAATTAATAATTTTCTTTCAAAAAAATATATATTATGTACCTTATATCAAACTTGGACCCACCCAAAAAAATACCCTGAAGCCGCCCCTGGATGAGTGCTTAAATGTTCGTGTCACAAAATAATAAATAGAGATCCAAAACTCCCGATGTTCTAATGCAAGATTTGCCTTGCACAATCACAATGTTTATAGCGCTACTGCACTTATCTGACGTCCTATAGATGAAAACACTAAACAAGAGATACTAGAATATTGAATATTTTGGGAGGATTCTATTTTTAAAGAAAATGGGGGAATGGGGAGAATTATACAATAGATTATCAGGTGATCGTCACTATTTTCACAATAAAATATAATTTCAAAATTTATTAAACATAATTATGGCGAGAGAACAGAAATTTTGAAATCGAAGCAACTATTTTTTCCTTGAAAAAATTGAGAATACTAAAGCTCACATTATACTTCATATTGTGTGTGGGCTAATGTACAAATATGGTAATCATATAGGGTACAACAGGTTGGCAAACTAATTTTGGCTGTCGGAAGTTTGGCAACGTCCGATGCGCCGTAGTTAAGACGTATGCGGATTGAAAGCGCTCACTTCGCTGGCAGAATTCGTGAGCTTCGTTTCGACAGTACAGTTCAGAGAAAAGTATGATTACCGGGGTTGTACAATACTAACTTGTGATGGCGACTCCAGAAAATAAAGTTGTTCATAAAAAGTTGAGTGAGCAGTGTCGTGAGATAATTATGAACGTTTTAAATTTCACGACCGAAGAGGCAAACACTGGCAAGTCAACAATTCCATTAACAAAGGTAAGTTTTAATTATTGCAATAAAAATTTTAAACCGAAGTAATTATTTAACAAATTTACAATCGATAGTAAATTTTTTAAATCGATTTTCGTACATAAAATATCAATTTGTTAAACGATTTAAAAAAGTGACATTGAGGTGAGACAAAGTATTTTATGCACTCATGTGTCAATTTTATACACTCATGTGTCAATTTTATGCACCGTTATGCCATCATGACAAACAAATCGACGCCATTTTTAGTCTATTTAGAACAACCTAAATGAGATATTTTTTTGTTTTCGCATGCCTACGGCTCATGCGTGAATTTTTCCATTTCCATTTCAAAAAACAAAGAACGTCCAGTGCTTATAAGGTGCATAATAAATTGTCACATATTAGAAAAAAAGTGCCCACGTTAAGAAATGTACACCAAACCTTTGCAGATAGTTATGGCTTCGCAGGTAGTCCCGAATCTCTGCGCAAACAAATACATTCTTTGGGTTTTCGTTACTACTACTATATTTAAGAAACATGAAAAAGTGCAGAGAACAGAACAAACCTACCATTTTTATGGATGAAACATACATTCATTTATGTCACACGCACCTTAAAGGATGGAGCGACAGGAGTAACGAAGGATTAAGAAAACCCATTTCAAGTGGTAATAGGCTCATCATTGTGCATGCAGGAAGTGAAAACAAATTGTAGTATAAAACATGTTTTTAATATAAATATGATACATCATGTTATATACTAAATAATATTTTTTAAAATTAAATAAAAATTTTTAAACAAAGTAAACACTATCGCTTTCTTCATCGTTCGTCTCCGAATTGGTTTCATGGATGTCGTCTTCTTGTTCACATTCAGACTGAGAATCTATAAAAAAACAATTGAATATTACAAACAATATATTTGTTACATAATCATTAGTAAAAGTAAAGATTTGCAATTCAAATTTACCTTCATTTTCATTTGGTTGTATGATTACGTCTTTCACGAACGATGGTAATTGATTCCCTTCAAACCAGTCGAAATCATACAGGCCATCAACATATTTCCAACCATTTTCTGTTGCTAACATATTAGTTAGAATTTTCTTGTGAGCGTTTCTCCAAATATTAGAAATGTAAGCGGCACGTTGCAAGTGTTAAGGAATGTAAACCTGGCACAGCAGCGCAAAGAGAGTTTCCAAGATGGGAAAGCGCAAAGGGAGTATAATTGTGTGAGCTTTATATAGCGTTCATGATTTCCAACGCCGGCTTCGATCCAAAGTTTGCAGTTATTCATATTTGCAAGCATTTTAATTAAAATATCAGTATCGGAGCATTTGATACATATATTTAATTCATTGTTGGTTTGTATGTTGCAAGCATGGTAGACAATTTTTGTGTCATCTTTGTCGTGTACGGTGCAACTGAATGACTCATCCATAGTATTTTTAACTATACCATTTAAAACTTCAAATTTATAGCACTTGTCGAAATTTACGTTGACAATTTTTTCTCTAATGAAAGGGGCCATTTAATTTGTTTCCCAATCTGAAATTAGGAACGACAATAAATCTTCTTTGAACTTCAAATTGCGAAGTTCTCTCACAAAATCTCTAGGACGATTTTGATCTCCTCTAGTAATATGATAATCGCGGTTTTCAACAGCACCACGGAGAGTCTGCCCACTGTCTTTTATTGACGGCGACTGATATCTGTCAAAGATTATAGCAATGTGTCTTGCATCTTGTTTCAGTGCGGATTGTAAAATTTGCTTAGAAATATTTCCGAATGACAAAGGTATATCTTTGAGTAAGTACAGAAAAAAGGAACCATCAATTACAATTATATATAGGTAAGGGGGATTTGTGTTTTAAATTTCAATTTCCAGTACTTTCAATAAAGCAGACTTATCTATCTTGCAAATTGTACCGTCAAGGTGACATAAAGATAGAGGCACTGGCGTTAACAGAAACGATAAAACTTTTTCTATGTTGATCTTTTCCTCTAGTGCAATAGCGAGAAGACGCCCAAAAAAGGTTTCGTTGCATACGAATTTCTTGTTTTTTAATAGTATTAACAAATGTTAATAACTTGTTTCTTTTTATTGGTTTTTCAAAATGATCGCTGATTTCCGAGCACTCCAATATAAATTGCTCTCTCTGAGAATTTCCAATGTTTTCTGTTTAATAAAAAGTTGGAAATTTCGTTGGATGTAGCCTGGCCGCCTGAAATATTGAAAAGCTCTCCTTTATCGACATCACAAAATGGATTCATATTACTAACAATTTTTTCTACCAAATTCATTAGCTGCTTCCTACTTTTTTTCCATATTATTCGCTTCTAAATCTGACGCAAGATCTTGATTTTTTGAACCCTGTTTCTTGTAAGACGTGTGAATAATCGATGAGCGAATATTATGGCTTTTACACCAACGTTGACGAGCTGCTAATGAATTTGTAAAATGTAGAATACCTCTTAATTTATTCGCTGCATCTGCGTTGATGGTTTGTTCCAAGGTTGAAAAAGATTTCTCTGTGCGCTTTATTCCAAACGATCCTTTCTCAAACACTTCACTTAAATCCGGATGAGTCTCTTCAACAATACATAAGTTATAATGATATTTTACTAGCCATCTTTCATAATTGGGCTGATTGAGCGCAAAAACAAATTTGTTATCTTTGGTATAATATATTTAAATAAAGCAAAATTTTCAGTTCTAATACTTGCAGTAAATAATAAATAATATTCAACTAGTTTTATATATATCATATAAAACTGTGCCGTTTTTCCATGTTCTCCATTTATCGTTTCTTGGCTCTACTATCTATTTCTGCAGAAACATGTTCACTTTGCGCGTAGTTTTGAATATATAATTTTATCTCTTCAATAATTATTCACAGCCACATAATTATTAAAATGTAAAATTTGCATGGCCAAGCTTAATATTGGGTGCAATATTTTGCATCTGTTGAAGTGCGTTCTTGTGATAAAAGCATTCAGTGAGCCAGCAGTAAGTAACTGAGCATCTACCATAATATTTTGCAATCCACAATTATCTATGAATTTGCCTATGGCCTTGAAATACGCCAACATGACGTGAAATCCTCCTACACGAATAGCAGATTACCAAATGCTGGACTTTCCATTGCTTGACTCTGTAGAGCTATTTTGGCAATAGCTAAGTCATAAGTGACTTGCATGTTGCTCTCATTACATTCTAGTGCGACTTGCTTAGCCTGATTCATCATTTGTTTAACGACTGCATGGTTTGTTGGGGATGGAGTTCGGTCCTGGCAAGATAGTAAAAGACACGAATTATTCTCGTCTGTATGTAAATGATTGATTTTCATTGTTTATCCACCGAATAATATAGTGAAAAGTTTGTGTTATTATAGCATAACAGCAAAAAGAGGTATGTAAAATAAGATCCCTTTGAAAACCCAAAAATTACCTAGTTTTTAATGAAATAGTGAAATAATTGTCCTCCAAGATATCAAAGAATAAACTTTAATTCATTAAATTTTCACAAAAACTTGTATTTGGAAACATAACTAATTATTAAAATGGATAAAATTTTGGAGAAACTAAACACCATGGATGAAAGGAACATTAGAATGGAAGAGAAAATAGATGGATTACAAAAAGAACTAACCGCCCTAATGAAAGAAAACTTCGAAAGAAAACAAGAAAATAAAGACCTTAGAAAACAGCTAGACAAACAAGATCAAAGGATGGAAGTCTTAGAAAGAGAACTGAGGAGTAAACATTTAATTATCTATGGAATCAGTGGAGTACCTGATGAAAATACCGAAACCCAAAAGATGGAAGTACAGGAGGTTTTTAACCAACTAGGGGTTCAGCTGAAATTCGAACAAGATATAATGGATATCAGGAGATTAGGAAAGAAAAGGCGAAATTCAACTAGACCAATATTGTTAGAAATGGCACATAAAAGTAAGAAATTTGAAATGTTAAAATTGGCACGGAATTTGAAAAATTCGAAGTGGAGTCTTAGCGAAAATTTTCCAAAAGAAATTCGATATCAGAGAACACAACTTTTGGAACAAATGAAAATACCGAAACCCAAAAGATGGAAGTACAGGAGGTAATTAACCAACTAGGGGTTCAGCTGAAATTCGAACAAGATATAATGTATATCAGGAGATTAGGAAAGAAAAGGGAAAATTCAACTAGACCAATATTGTTAGAAATGGCACATAAAAGTAAGAAATTTGAAATGTTAAAATTGGCACGGAATTTGAAAAATTCGAAGTGGAGTCTTAGCGAAGATTTTCCAAAAGAAATTCGATATCAGAAAACACAACTTTTGGAACAAATGAAAATAGCTAGGAGTCAAGGCTGCAAAGCTTTTGTTGAATACAATAAACTTGTAGTGAATGGAAAAGAATATGAACTTAAGGATATGAGAGGTTGGAAGCAGCAGATAAGTATGCAAACACCAACAGAATTTAGAAAAGCAAGGGGAAGAACAGTAAGTGATAGATCACCAACACAAGAAGAGCATTCTTCAAAAAACCTGAAACTTTTATGAAAGAAAATAATTTGAAAATAACCACAATTGAAAAGGAATCACACACTAAGAACGAAAACAAAATTGAACTAAATGAAGCCAAAACACTAAATACAGATGGTAAAAAGGAGAAAACAAATTCAAATGATGGAGAAAAAGCAACAAGCACTTCAACTCGGGCTGTGCTCTTGGGCAACCTACGCAGTGCTAGAGTAGTACTCTGGAAAGTGCGGGGATTTAAAAATCTAAACAATTTTCTCGTGGGAGACTCACATGTGCAATATGATTTCATATGTTTATGTGAAACGTGGCAGGCTACTGATATTGAGGAACCAAATCCTATACGTAATAATTACAGTGTTGTTTACTCGAAAGTAATTAGGGAGAAGTCGGTAGAACGTGCAAAGGGAGACCCAGCCATATTCTACAAAAACAGTTACAGCCCGAGACACCTGGAGACTTCTCCTTGGTGGCTTATATATTAGTTTACAATGTCTTCTCTTCAGTTCATTGTTTCCCTTGTGTACATTCCACCGAGAAGTGACTACAGTGAATTATTAGAAACTTTTGGAGTTTCACTTGATGTGATACTGGAAAAATATTCCGGCTGTATAACTTTCATAATTGGAGACTTTAATGGTGGAATCGCAGAACTTAGTGAGATCCCTGAAGAGACTGTAACATATACTCAGATTTTCTTGACATGTTAAGTCACGACAAGATGAGTGATGCTCAAGGTTGCTATCTTCTTGAATTTATGTCTATTAGAAACTTTTCATTAGTAAATGGTCATGTTAATACTGACAGACCTGTAAATTTTACTTTTTGTAGTGCCTTGGGGCAAAGTGTTATTGATCTATGTTTCTGTTGTAATGATAAACTAGAATTTGTTGACAAATTTAGTGTACTAGATGATCAATATTTGTCAGACCACTTCCCAGTACTTTTAACTCTCGGCCCTTTAATAAGGAATGAGCGAACATTGCATTTTCATCCTCATTTACTAGCTTGAAATGGGACCACTGAAACCATAGATTTCATTATGTCAATCCAGCACTTGCCGAATGTAGGTATGTGTGGAGATGTAGATATTTTATATAACAATCTTTGTTCCAGTATTTGGGACGTAGCAAAAAATTTAGGTCTGTTTCCAACGAAAAAAATTAGTAATACAAAAAAACTTCTTCGTAACTCTTGATTTGATGTTGAATGTAAAGAGCTAAAGACTCAAGTAAAAATTAAAAGAGTGCAAAAAGTATGGATTTTCAGAACCATATAAAACGAATTACATTACTATAAAAAAAGAATATAAGCAGCTAATTTTAAAAAAGAAACAAGTGTGTGAAAATAATGTTATGGTTGCTCTTTCCAGTACTAGAAATCAGTCAGTGTTTTGGAAAACATTACACTTATTTAGGCGCAGGTATAAATTCTGTCCGTTATCAATTGCGGAATGGGAGACATTTTACGACCACTTAACTACAATTAAGGTTGAATTTGATATAAGTTTTTTTGGCGTTGGAAATGAGTTTCTGGATTCACCTATATCACTCTCAGAACTTGATAAATCCCTGTTGGTGTGTAAAGATGGTGAGGCTCCTGGTAGGGATGGCATAACCTATGAGTTTCTGAAACACTTACCATAAAATTGGCGCTTGTACATCTGTCACTTATATAATAAAATATTAGAATCAGAAAAAATTCCACTTGGCTGGTGTGACACAATTCTAACAATGCTTCACAAGAAAGGACCCTTAGATGATCCAAACAACTATCGCGGTATATCGCTAATCAATTGCTGTAATAACGTATTCTCACTTATTTTACTAAATCGTCTGTCCAGCTGGTGTGAAGATAATTCCATCCTTCCAGAAACACAATATGGCTTTCGAAAAGACAGAGGCTGTTTAGATAATATTTTCATTTTAACCTCGATCTTGCAAATCACTCTTAGACTTCAGCGCAGAAAAGTGTTTGCTGTCTTTGTAGACCTCAAAAGAGCATTTAACAGTATATATCATAAACTTCTTTGGTTGAAACTTCATAAATTTGGGATTAGTTCTAAACACATTCGGATACTAAAACAGATGTGTGATAAAGCAACATTCTCAATCAAGCAACAAAACTTATACAGTAAAAAAACAACATCTCGGAAGGTGTCTTGCAGGGAGAATCACTTAGTCCCCTAATTTTTCCTATTTTCATATCTGACATTGAAGATTATTTTCGTTCAAAAAATCTAAATGGACTTACTATTGACGGAAACAACGACGTATGAATGCTTTAATACGCAGATGATATAGTTATCCTTGGCGACTCTCCAATTGATATAGAGCGAAAACTAAAGGTACTCGAGTCTTATTGCTTTGAAAATTTTTTGCTCTAGTAAAAATCCAATGAAATCAGTTAATTTGAGGTCATTTGATTGAACACAACCAATCAGAACAACATTATACTGAAAACAGATCCCATGGGCGGTTTCAACTCTATCACGTTGCTATGGATACAATTTGATTATTTATTTCGATTTTGACGTTTCAAATATTTAATATTTCAAAATGTCACGATTTGGTCTTAATACTCACGAGAATATCAATGAAATTATAGAAGCTCTGTACTCCTTTTCTATAATTAGCAAAAACATTTCTATCCGAATAACCCTCGAACATTGATAAATGCTCAAAAATTTTATAACAACTTTCTCCAGCTTGTTGCTTATAGGCAACAGACCTCCGCCTGCGGCGTCGGTCTGTTTCCAAGCAACAAGCTTTCGAAATCTATTATAAAATTTTTTCGAACAATTATCAATGTCCTTGGGTTATTTATTACTACTGAAAATTTTTTGCTCTAGTAAAAATCCAATGAAATCAGTTAATTTGAGGTCATGTGATTGAACACAACCAATCAGAACAACATTATACTGAAAACAGATCCCATGGGCTGTGTCAAAGAATACCCCAGATTACATTGTACGCTTGGAAACAAGTTCTGATCATTTGTCAACGATTTTTTTCAAACATGCCTTACTTTGGTTGAAAAAACTCAAAGGAATGAACTCTTCAAGACTTTCAAAAATTTGTTTCAATCGACTTGCTCAGTTAGTATCTGATAATAATTGAAAGTATAATTGTGTGACACAACTTAAAGAATGGTTTATCTATGCGCAATGTGAGTGTCTAAGGGAAGATTATTTAAGTACAAATGTACGCAGTTTAGATAGACTTATTCTAGACAAATTTCGAAAACGACTGCTTGGTAGTGACATAAACAGAAAGATTGCTTCTAGTTACTCTTTCCTATACTCACACTTACTAGTTGGTGAAAATAGCAGTTATTCGCAAACAGCCGCACACATTTATATAACCAGAATAATAGCGCAACTTAGAACGTGTAGTAAAACATTTTTAAAATTGTCTTTTAAAGGGAGTTTTTATATTATTGACAGCATTGAGAATTGCACTGTCTGTAATATGGATTCCCCGGAGTCATTACACCATATGCTTTTCGAATGTCCCATTTACAGCCCTCTCAGAAAAAATAGTTTTTTTCAGAATGTTCATAATATTGATGATCTGGTACACTACCTTAATAATAATAATACACGAAACGGATTCTCTCAACTTACTAAATTAGCTCATAGCATTATCAGTATATTAAAGCTGCGAGCATTTGCACATGGTGAATGATTGGCTTTATCATGAAGTACACACAAATTTTATATTTTGGTTTTTATTTCAACTTTCTTATTAATTTACAAATTAGTTCTATGTCATAATTTATTTCGAATTATCTCAATTTCTCTCTTGAAATTTTGTACCGAACCCTTGTGAAAAGATTTATCTTATGCACAATAAACTATTTATCTATCTCTCTATGGTTTGTTGGGGATAAATTATTGTTGTCATGTATGAAACTTCTTGTTGCATCGATTCATAGAGAAAGATCAATATGTTGAAACCAACCCACATCGGAGTCTTGGGGATACCAAGTACATGTAAAGTCATCCATAGAATATTAGTTCTCAACTGATTTTTTGAAGAACTACGATTGACAACTTCAGCCGATAGTGATTTCATAACTTGCTCTCCATTTATTTTTTTGATAAAGGTTTTAAATCCGGAGTTACAGCATCAAGAGTTCTCCTTCTTTTTGTTCTTATATTGCTAGATTCCTCTCTTATATTGCCTTTATTATCGATAATTTCATGTACAATATCCTGAAAAATAATTCCAGCTGTGTCGTGTAAGGTGTCTTTCCCATCTATTGTATCTACAAATATCGAAATTAATGAAAGCCAAACCGGTACCGATATTCGGTTTTCGTACTATATCATCAGGGCTGACTTGTGATCGACAACTTGCAAAGAAGATTGCTTCGGTTTCCAACTCCTCAGTAACAGAGTAACTACAGCAATGACCATATCTATTTATGATATCTACAATATTTCTACTACTAGTTAAACTTTTTAAAGCCATTGCCAGTGTTATATTTTTTGCAGTCTTCAATCGCCCGTTTGTAACGCCATGAATAATAGCATCTTGCGCATATGACTGAACCAATCGTTTTTTATTAATACCATTTTGACGTCGTTTATCTCCACCGCTCAGCATTGATGAGTAAAAAAAAACGAAAGAATCTTCGGTATGTTGCATTCTCCTTCTTTTATACTGTTCACTGAATTTTTTAGGCACAATTTTCAATATTTCTCTTCTTAAAAGAAAGGTAACATTTTGAACGGCTTCAAACATTAATATTTCTTGAAATTCACTCGCTGGAATGCACTCAGCATTTTTGGGAGCAATAAATGTCTTATTTTTCTCAATAATTACATTAATTTTTCATCGTACGTTTGCACTAATGTTTGCTCCAGGTAATTGACAAAAAAACGGACTTAGTGAGCAATGTAAACGTGCCATGAACTCCTACGTTAGTCGATCGACGTACATCGTGTACAACTGCTTCAGTAAGATGCATTTCCTTTTCTCAAAAAATATATCAATAATATGATCACAGACTTGCTTATAAGCAATAGTGTGATATTTCGGCAAGGTAAATGATACGCGATGACACGTTTCGCACGCACATAATCTTCAATTTTATTAACGAATTCATAATCGTTAACTTTTGTCGCATTGGATATCAAGGAACTCGCAATGCTATTATTGCTCGATAAGTGCAATGTGAGATACCGAGAATGCAACTCCTTTCTTGCTTTATCGCAAAATATACAAATATTTGAGTGGTCGCTAATTTCCTCACTACTGAAAAAACTGTTCATTTAAAATACTATAACAATACACTAGTCTAAAATGAATTCATTCATTGAAATAAAAACTATACCTCGTTTCCGAACATTGTTACTCCGGTAAAAAGTTGGATAGAGATATTTTTAAAGTTTTATGCCCAATTACCTCTCAGGGAAGGTTACATACAGTTATTTGAGGCTACAAATGAAACAATACGGTTTGGTTGTTTAACTATATTTGGTTCTGACTTGCATACAATAATAGCAAGGTATTAAGGGTGGCGGCACTTGTGGTGCGATACAAGAGTGCAGAACGTAAGACCAATAGTGGCTGAATCGTGTAGCCTAGAAGAGGCCGTACACTTCAAATAATTTACCCGAAGTGGCGACGTAAACTCGATTAGGTTAAGAATCCAAAAAAGCACAATCAGGCAATCCAACGACCTGTCAAAATAAATTCAATATGGCGGTGACGGTCAAATAAATAACAAAGTTATTGCAGAGTGTGATTGTTTAACCCACGTTAAATTGATTTGCTTTGTGTTTATTGGCTGTAAATTGTGGTTTTTAAATAGTGTAGTGTTTGTGTTAGATATGTATTGTAGTTGGTTGTGGAAGCCGTTCTAATCGTGATGAAGTTTCGTTTTGTTCCCGCAGAGACTAACACAGGTTTCTAACGAAGAAAAACGTTTTGACCAACCTTCGCAGAGCTGCATGGATATCTGTGGCATGGATTGCAGAATAAAGAGAGACGATCAGACCGAATCTATATTGAAATACCAGAAAGTTTGCTGTAGACACTTTATAACTGGTAGGCTTCTTATCAAATATATCAACATTACTAGCTCCTAGTTTACGTAGTTTGTACTCAAGTAAGTATTAACTCATTTTAGGCAAACTTGCTGTCCTCGAAGATAAAGAACATCCTGACTGGGTACCATTTCAACATATGGGACATGTGTCTCAGAAAGTAAAAAAAGGGCTGCAGATGTTGACCGAAAGAATCGCAGAGATAAAAGAACAAAACTGACTGACACGGACTACTATTAATTAAGTCCTTTTTTATGTAAAGTGTCTCAAGAGCTAAATGACAATTGATTGGGATATGTGTAACTGATCATCCTGGTCAAGAAAAGACACTCGATGAGCATGTTTTACACATTTTATTTTGATAAAAAGAATGTTAATTTTTAGTAATAGCAATGTTAAGTTAGGTATTGATAGTTGCTGAAAATTATTATAATCAATTACTTTGTCAACAGGTCATGGATATTGATGAAATGCCTCAACAGTTGCAGGATGATCAAATTGAATTTATGGAGACGGTGGTGTCTATGATGCTTAAGTATTTATGTTTTAGTTTTGAAGCTGAACATTTAGTAAATATTACTTTGCAACTTTTATTATTTCTCAAGATTTAATGAATGTTTTATTTTGATTTGTACTCAAATTAGTAATAATGTTTGTCTCTTCATAATACGTATAACGTTTATGTACTTAGTGTTATTATAGTAATATATTTTTACATTGCTTTGCCAATAAGATCAAAATCTTTGAACAATGAGGCTGAAGTTGATTGATTCTACTCATGTTAATATTAGAAATATGTATTGTAATGTACACATGTCAAAATGAAATAAAATTTATATTTTGGAGTGTAGAATAATTGTTGTTCTAATACATTAAATGTCACACACTTTAGGGACAATACAAAAACAAAACCCTTATATAACAGTTTATTTTTTCAAAAACAAAAAAAAACTAGAAAGTAAAACCCCTAAGGTCATAGAAACAATTTCACAAGACAACATCGACAAAAAACAATCATTTATAAACTCATTACCTAACTTCAAATACATATATAATTCCTTACAATTAATGAAAGGCTAACTTAGTTCCACATTGATGTACAAAAAATAGAATACAACACTGATTTAATAGCAGAAGGAATTCTTTCCTAAATACCTACCTGTTCAGATGATAAATAATTACTCCGCAATTAAACTCAAAATTTGGGAGATTGCGAGTTTAAATAATCATCTGTGTGTTAGGAAAGTGATAGACAAGTCGTAGAGTGATTGTACAAATGAAGGCAACAAAAACAAAGTAAGATTAACGTATTTATATAGTTGTTTATATGGGAAAAAGTACCTAACCATCAAATAGAATTTATTTATAAGTATAAAGCAGTTTCAGTCATATATATTTACAAAGTCTATTATCCTAAATAATGTTATATTATGAGGGCTAAGTTTAGAGTAATGTAAAAAAGGTGCTAGTTCCGATTAAATTAAACATTCAACAATAACAAAAACTAGATATTTGGATAATTAGTAACACCTGATAATAAACATTAAATCGAAGACGAGTTTTTACCATTCATACTACAACAGGAAAGAACTGCTACAAATATAAACGATAGAAATTTGGAAAAGACACGGGATCGGCTTTAAATAATCAGAAAGTACATTTCAAACAATAATTTAATACAGAAACGAAATCAGTTAGCTCTGAGTGGGCTAGGGGTCGAATTGTAGTAGACCCTTGGTAAACAAACTACAAAAGAGACACGGATTTCGTGGACGTTTGAGAAGATAAAGAAAATGTATCAAGAAAACGGGTCGGACACTGAAGAGGAGTATAAGAGAAACAGAAAAGAAGCAGATGAAAGCTTCGGAAGAAGCAAGAAACAGAAAGAGGATAAAAGGAGAGTGGATAAGGAAACAACTATGATCAAAATGATGCAGGAACTGATGTTAAAGAATGATGATATGATGGACGAGATAAAACAATTGAGAAAAGAAAATGGAGAAACAAATAAGCAGCTGTTGGAGATAAAACACGAAAATCTGAAAATGAAGGAGGAAATTAAAGCATTAAATGAAAAAGTAGAACACTTAGAAAGAGTTACTAAAAAGAAAAACCTGATCATTACTGGAATAGAAGTGAATACAAATGAAGATATTTCTCTAAAGCAAAAAATAGAAACATTCATAGCAAAAGAAATAGAAGTGGACGTTAAAATAAGAAGCGCTCAGAAAATAGGGGAAAAGATGTACTTAATTGAAATGGAAAACATAACAGATAAAATTGACATCTTGAAAAATAAAAGCAGACTGAGACATTTCCGGGAAAAAATTTTCATTGAGTCGGATCTTACCAAGAAGGAACAGGAAGTACAAAACATAATCAGAGGAAAGGCTAAGGAAGAAAAAGATAAGGGCAAACAAACAAAAGTAGGTTACAAGAAATTAATAGTAAATGGTATAGTATGGAAATGGAATTATGAACAAAAACAGTTACAGTTCAACCAAAAAAACTAGTAGACACACGTGACAATACGATTCCGACATCGACTCAAACAATGAACAAGGTACAGGAATACAAGAAAAGAGTAAAGAACCGCAAAAGAGAAATAATAAAGAATAAAATAAAGTTATAAATATAGGAACATGGAACGTGCGAGGAATATACGGAGAGGGGGACATAACAAATTTAGTGAAGGAAGCAAAAAGATACAATATAGAAATTCTAGCGCTGCAGGAGACACATTTAAAAAATAATAATATAAAAGAAATGGAGGAATATGTCCTATTTACAAGTGGAAATTAAAAAAGACGATTTGGTACAGGCTTTGTAGTCAGTAAAAATATGAAAGGACAAATCACAAACTTCCAAGCGATCTCAGACAGGATATGCAAACTACAGTTTACTGGAAATGACAAAAACATAACAATCGGTAACTTTCATGCACCTACAGAAGAGAAAACTGATGAAGATAAAGATGCATTCTATGAACAACTGGAAGAAATTATTGACAGAATACCAAACGGCAATGTAAAAATAATAATGGGAGATGCAAATGCAAAAGTAGGAAATGAAGACATATTTAGAACTATAACGGGAGGCGAAAGCAAACATAATACGAGTAACGATAATGGTTTTAGATTAATCAATATGGCTATAGAAAAGCAGATGAATATTATCAGTACACATTTTAAAAGGAAGAATATACACAAAGGAACTTGAATAATTCCAGGCACTAACGAATCAAACCAAATTGATCACCTGGTAATAGGGGAAAAAGATGCCAAATCAATAAAAAATGTAAAATCATATAGGGGTGCCGATATAGACTCTGACCATTTTCTAGTAATGGCTAAATTTAAACTAACAGAAACAGATAAAAGAAAAATTAGAAAAAACAGAAGAACGGTGAAATATTACATGGAAGAATTGCAGCATCCTCAAGTAGCCGGCAAATACAGATCTAAAATCGAGAAATACTTAGAACAAACTAGGGAAACAGAATTAGAACAGGGTGTAGAAAAGAAATTATCACGGATGGAAACAGCAATTTTGAAAGCGTCAGACGAAAGCTTAAACGCCATAAAGGCTACCAAAAGGAAGATCTGGCTTGACGACGAATGTATGGAAGAAATAAGTAAGAAAAGGAGTTTAAGGGAAAAATATCTACAGACCGGGAAAGAACAGTACAAACGGGAATACATTGAACAGACGAAAATTGCAAAAAAGATTTGCAGAACTAAGAAAAGAGAACACGATGAAAACAGAATAAAAATAATGGAAGAAAAATACTGGAGACAAGAAATTAGAAATTTCTACAAGGATGTGGAAGAAATAAATAAATGACACAGGCCAAAAACACCATACATCAAAGATGGGAACGGTAAACTGCTAGGAGCAAAAACTGAAATAATAAGAAGATGGAAAAGCCATTTTGAAGAGCTATTAAAAGTAAATGCAGAACTAGAAACAGAAGAAAGAGAAGACGTTCCATTGGGAGAAGAAAACCGTTCCGAAGATGAACAACCTACACTAGCAGAAATAGAAGAAATTATCCACAATATGAAAAATAATAAAGCCCCAGGATCCAATAGTATTACAGCAGAAAACTTGAAATACGGAGGTATTGTATTAAAAAGAGAAATTACTAAGTTTATACAAGAGGTTTGGAGGACTGAACATATGCCAAAAGGGTGGAAAAAAGCAGTAATTCTACCGATATACAAGAAAGGTGACATTCCACATTGCAACAATTACAGAGGAATAGCACTACTTGATTGCATGTACAAAGTACTAGCCACACTAATAAAAAGACGATTAGAAACTTATACAGAAAAGATAACCGGCGAGTACCAGTGTGGATTTCGTAAGGCTAGAGGAACAACAGACCAAATTTTCTTACTAAAACAAGTATTAACACACTGTTACGAATACGAGATTCCTACATATATGCTGTTTATCGACTTTAAGGCAGCCTATGACACGATGAACAGGACTAAGCTATTGAGAGTCTTAAGAAAATACAAAATTCCAGAGAAGTTATGCAAACTGGTGGAAATGACACTAAAGCAGACAAGAAATGTAGTAAGAGTAGAAGGGGAAGAATCAGAAGAATTTGGTACAACCCAAGGACTGAGGCTAGGAGACCCCCTATCTACCATGCTATTCAACATAGCATTAGAAGATATTATAAGGAAAAGCAAAATCAACCGTCGGGGTACATTACTGAACAAAAGCCACTAATGTTTGGCATATGCAGATGACGTGGTTTTATTATCAAGGAAAAAAAAGAACTGATGAAAATAGCAAAAGATCTAGTGACAGCCGCACAAGAAGTGGGGTTGGAGATAAATGAAGCAAAAAGCCAGTACATGAAACTAAGAAATAAAACAGTAACGAAAGAGCCTGAGACATTACGACTAGAGCTACAGAACGATAAAATAATACAAATAAAGGAAACCAAGAACTATATGTATCTAGGTGTCCTAATAAATGATAAATGTGAGGAAGAAGCTGAAATCGATCTTAGACTGGCCAAGGGCAATATATGTGCTGGAGGATTACTCAAAATCTTGAGATCAAAACAAGTCACACGAGCAACAAAGAAAAGAATTTATAAAACAATATTAAGACCGACAGTGCTATACGGATGTGAAACATGGGTTATGAATAAGAAGCAGAAATCCGAACTCGAAATCTGGGAGAGGAAGATATTAAGGAAAATTTATGGTGGAAAAAGAACTGAAGAAGGATGGGAGAGGCGCACAAATAAGGAGTTGTATGATCTATACAATGACTAAACAATAATTGAAGTATTCCAATCAAAAAGACTGCAGTGGTTAGGTCACTTAGAACGGATGTAACAGTCAAGAGATGTAAAAGAAGTAGCATGGAAAAGACCAGAGGGAAAGAAGAAGAGAGGTAGGCCTAGAAGAAAGTGGAAAGAAGCCGTAATGCAGGACGTCGCGGAAAAGGGAATACGGAACTAGAAAAGCGTAGCAAGCGATAGATACAGATGGAAAATTCTTACACGGCTATAGGCCCTAGGGCCTGTCTTATGCCTATATATATAATATTAGAAGTATGTATTGTAATGTACACATGTCAAAATGAAATAAAATTTATATTTTGGGGTGTAGAATAATTGTTGTTCTAATACATTAAATGTCACACACTTTAAGGACAATAAAAAAACAAAACCCGTATATAACAGTTTATTTTTTCCAAAAACAAAAAAAAAACTAGGAAGTAAAACCCCTAAGGTCATAGAAACAATTTCACAAGACAACATCGACAAAAAACAATCATTTATAAACTCATTACATAACTTCAAATACATATATAATTCCTTACAATTAATGAAAGGCTAACTTAGTTCCACATTGATGTACAAAAGATAGAATACAACACTGATTTAATAGCAGGTTACACATAATATATCTATTAGCTAAACTATTTATGTTTCTCCAACATCTGGATTTTACACTAATAACGATTTAAAATAAGCACTCTTTATCTTAAATAGGAAAATTGTCATTCTCAAACACTACAAAGCACCTTAAAACCCCACAAAATACAAAGTAAACCGTTTTATAACTATAAAACTCTGCAGCTTTATAAACATAAATGAATGTACTGAATCTAATGTTTGACCTTCGCCGCCAAATTGACAGCTAAAAAGTCACGTGGTTTGGATTGCCTAATTGTTTCTGTAAGAATAACAAAAAAGTAAATTAGCTATGACAAAGTGGCGTGACTGAAATGCCCCAACAACTATGTTATTTAAGGAATATCTACCGCAGAGTATACTTTGCGTTTACATAACGTAGGTAAGCCACTTTGAAGTTTCGCAAAGTGTTCCAATAACTAAAATCTTAAACTTTATTTGTAGACTACGAACTGATGTATTTACAATAAGGAGCCTAGGTCCTAAAGGGTTCTCTAGTATGTAATTCAATGTAATATATGAGTTCAGTGTTTAATAATTCATTGTGATTGTTTTTCCCTAAGTGAATGTTAAACTATATGTGTTAAAACTTTATATGTTGACAAAGAACAAATCCCACTTATGATTACCACTTAGCTGTTAAATTACGGTGGAATACTTGTTCAGCACTACCTCATACAGTTGCTTCTTGAGCCTTTAAAATAATATGAACATGGTAGTCCTCAGACGAACAGCTGCTAACCTGTCAGGTATACAGGAATCTGGGGTCCAAAGTATTTCCAGGACTAATTAGAAACAAAGAGTCCAATGATGATTGGTATTTAAAAGAGGTCTAAAAAGAATAATTCTGTATCATCCTTTGCTAACAAGGTGTTGGTAATAATAAAAATGTATCCATTTTAAATAGGTGAATCAATTATTGTTCCTAAGATATCTTATATTGATTTGTAATTTTTTTTCTTTATATAGCTAAATTTGACTATCTAAACATGCTAATCTCATAATTGAAACTGACACTATTAATTATGACATACTACGCATATCCTAATATCTAAATGACCCAACTCTCCTACAGGAAACTGAAGCCTTCTCAAGCAATAATACAGTTAGTTTATTGAAATCTACGGAAAAGTACAACTTTCGCTTAGTAGTGCTAGTTAATAAGTTGTAATCAATATTGAATTTTCTTTGCTTCAATATGATGAGCAAGTATTACTTTAGCTACTGATTTTATTGAAAAGCTAAACTGAATACGCCTGCAAAAGCTGCAATTGAAGACCAGTGGTTCTTTTAATCAGTTCCATAAGAATGTGCTTTGCGTTGTTCGAGTCTTCGGTCTATAGAGTATACGAGTACAGTGAATTACTTGATTTTATAACTAGGTACAAGATATTGGAAGTACATACCTTTCGATGTCGAGTGACCTCAAGGTGAATTGAGTTTTCAATTACTACAATTGAATATCCGTAAATATTTAATTCTGATCCCCTTCAGGGTACTTATAGGTGCCTCTATCACCAAAGTAATACTCAAGATTACCTGCGAAAATTCTGAAAAAAAATTCCGTAAAATGCGGCAATCGTTTCACTCCATACACATGGATAGCAAAAAGGAAGATATTTTTTTTGTACACTGAAAATTCCCACCTAAATCTATAGATTCTTAGAATTGTTGGTAAAACTGATTTCAAATATTAGTTTAGCAGTCACTTATGCTTATGGGATTTAGGGACATTTATGAAGTAATGATTTTTGAAGTTTGATAGTGACAATATTGACAATTGATAGATACATGATTAATTATAACTTGTTATCAAAATGAACATTGAATTTCATATGTATTTTAGTTCGACAATTTGCTTCTATTTCAGTTAGAAAATCATTTTATTTTCATATTTGGTGGTGGGGTTTTAGTTTTAGTTAGTTATAGATACTTCAGGTCGAAGCGATACACCTGATAAGATTGTATCTTGTTTTGTTTCTTAAAAGGTTCTTGAAATGATTTCTGTACATTTAAGCGACTTTCTCTAAATAATGCTGATGTTCTTGGTTTGGTAGCCTAATTCCTAACCTTTGGGGGATATATCTAAATGAGATTGTAACAACATGATGGCATACACGTGATTTCGGCAGCCGAATTACTGGCTTCAACGTCAGAAGGCATCGGTACACTTGCATTCGGAATGTGAAAACGTATATTTCAATGGAATAAAAATCAATAGAGCAGTGAATTCAAAATGCTATTACAATACAATAGTCTAAGATAAATTCATTTATCGAAATAAAAACTATACCTCATGTAATAAACACGAGATATGACATAGAAAATTTTAAGAACGCCCTATATAGACAAATTTTTCTTAATTCGAAATAATTATTGATTGTTGACCTACGAAAGGAATTGATACAAACAAAATGTGTTATCGCAAAGTTAATAAAACATCAGAGCTGACGATTGTGTCATGCTTTGTTTACCAATACGTTACAAATTAAAATAATGATACAGAAAACTAACCTTCACACAAGGGCATAGAGAAGGTAAATTTTAGAATAAATAACGGGAAATTTTGATTCAAAGGAGAGAGAGACAGTAACACTCCCCGAAGAGGCCAGTCTAAGTACGGACGGTCCCTTCACCCTCAACAGTAATATTGTGCAGTTTGTGACTAGTGATATTCCAAAACGTAAGTTTTCAACGTACAATTGATTTTTATATATTGTATTGATCTGCTTTATTATATTTTCATTGAGTTAACCGGGTGTCCCAAAAAGGTAGGGGACCCCACAGTTCTTTTTCGGTCATATCTAGTGTACCATATACATCTGCGCCCCTCATCTACTATCTAAATAGTTATAGGTATTTACGGAGATATCTTATGTTCAGGGACCATCTCCCTACATATCTGATTATTTGAAATTGCGCACGGATATTTATATTGTACAGGGGATCATATTTAGTCCCATCTTAAAGTTTCAACCGATAAATTTTCATTCATATTACCGGACATCCACATACCAGAGTCATCATAATTAATCTTCCGAATTTTGTTGATATAGATTTTATTCTACATATTCAAATTCTACGAGAATCGTAATTAGAATTCAAAGTGAGGGATATAGATTTTGTTTTTTTATATTGTACCGGTTACCTAAATTTCACGAGATTCATAATTATTTTTTTTTTCAATCCCAGAAATTTTGGCAATATAGATATATGGTTTACAGGATATCGTATTTGTTCTAGTTCATAAAGTTTCGTTTGATTCCTATTGATCGCCTTAATTTTTGTGAAGGATATCCACCATAATTATCGCCAAAGTTATATTAGTTACTATTTTTTTTGTGACTTCAGCATACTACTGTCAATATATGATTTACTGTAGTGTATAGGATACCATAATTATTCCAGATTAAGTACCAAAAAGAAATTCTGCTCGCTACTTTGTTATTTTTTATGTCACGTAGGCTATCCAAAAATCAGGAGAGAGCCGAGTTATTATATTTCATTCGATAACGAAAACTTTCGTTTGACTCACTACTATATTTTTATTTACATATTTAACCTTCCAGTTTATTTCCTTTAACCTCAGCCCTCACCCTCGTACCAGCCAATAGGACGGGCCGACTCGACCTGTATTACAAACTGGGGCTTGGCACACTATATAAGCCCAAAAGGCCTCACGACGACCTTGATCGCTCGAGCCAGGAACAACCCCACCCTCGAGGAAATCCCCGCAGGGAGATTCCTGGTTCTAAACGATTTGGTTCTTTGGATACAGTAGGGCCTTCCGGTCACTACCAACCGAGAAAAACATCACATTAGACTGGTGTCGGATAAGGATAATTCTGACTCAATTACATTTACCGTGATAATACCGGTCTATTACATTACACTCGTTTCGGCAGCCGAATTACTGGCGTCTACGTCAGAAGGCATCGGTACACTTGCACTTGGCCTATGAAAACATATATTTTAATTAAATAGAAATGAGTAGAGCAGTGAATACAGTATAAATATGCTTCAGCTGCTTAAGCTACTCTAGTCACAGACCGTTAATTTTCAAATCGTTCTTTGCAGATACTTATTTTACACGTTGAGTGTACTATAATTATGTGAAATATATAAATCTCACCTTTTTGATAATCTGACGGATCACTTATGGAAGCTGTAACTTGGACATTTGAAATACTTGCTTGTGGATCATCAAGCGTTGATGTAGTTACACTTGATCTGTGACAATATCAGATTTCAATTAAATTAAAATAAATAGTACAGTATAGACAATATCAACATAATATATAATAAAACTATGAGAGCTATTGAACATTCTGTGTATTGAATTGTATAATTTTTTTTATTCAATGTTATAGTATTATTTATTATTAATATATTAAAAATATAAACTTACTGTGATTCAGAAGGCTGACTGCCTGAAACGCTGTACCAAAGCTGTGAATTTCCTGTAGCACTGTACATGGTAACCTTCAATTCTATTTGGAGTTGACGGCACTACTACATTATTATAATTTAAATTATTCTCACAACGAATACTTTATATTTCTTTGCATTTTGCAAGACTTTTCTAAACAAAAAGTTTAACATTGTTATCATTTTTCGAGCAAATAACGCAGATAGTAGACATTTTTCACGCACGAAACAAAATAATACTCCAGCACTGTACATGATATGTCTGCGACTGATGCTTAGACGCTATACTAAATGCTGCTTGAATTGGGGACCGTTTCTAGAATTTTCGACAATCTTTGTTCCAGGTATACAAACAGGCCCAGAGGCTGTCTCACTCACACCACAGGGATATACTACGGCCTCCTTGATCGTATAACAGACCTTTCGAACAGATGTTTTGGAAAACGTATTTATTTTGTTTCTGCCTCTACACGGAGAGAGCGTACATATACATGCGTTTATCCCATGTACTTTTATCCGTGCCCTCATTGTATTTTCAAATAATAGAATAATGCCAATATTTCCGGTGAGTTTCAAAATAAATAACAGTGTAACCAATTCTTAATAAATTATTAAAATAAGCTGATTTTCTTATCGTCCAACAATTTTCTGCGCTCCGAACATCCGCGCGCACTCAATATCCGCACGTTAAGCGACTGCTGACTAGCTCTGTTTATATAATGAAGCAGAAGGGCAATTTTTAGTCTTTACTAAGCTCTTGTACCGACATCGTTCCGGCGACAACATATATAGTGCGCTGACTCGCAGCGTTCCACAAAAACGCGGTCTGACCACTTTGACCCCTTTTTTATACTACAAACTACTTTTTCGCAAATTTTCAAATATTACTATGCACTTGTAGAGCATGGTGCAATTTTACATACATCAGAGCGTGTCGCCACCAGGTGTTCCACTACCTGACCTTGCGAGTAGTTGCTGACTCGTGTACACCCTCAATACTACATCATATATAAGTTACGGGCCATTACTAAACTCTTGTCAATTTTTGTCGCAAGCTCTTGGACTAATTAGTCGTATTTGTTCGAATGTATCGGCTGAAAGTATCCTAGATTCTTCAATAACTTTTTGTTCCAATATTTTCAAGAGCAGTAACGTTAATCTTTGGCTTCAAATGTCCCCACAGAAAATATGTGATTATGTCCGTTCCGGTGGCCAAGATGGCCATTCTGTTGTACCTCGCCATCCAATTCATCTACGATGATATTCTTTATCCCGGTAACATCTAACTGGTACATAACACCATCTTGTTAAAATGTTATTTCCGAATACATCTGGATTATCTCCCAGAATTTCTCCGTCAAAACTAGCTACTGTTAATTTCGGAGACGGCACTTATTTTAACCATCACTGTATATTCACGTTACAACTATGATATAGATAAACTATTGCGTCCACTGCATATACATGAAAATTTAGCTTTTCATAAAAAAGTTGGATTAACCACATCCATGCATACTGAATTGATTCAATTGAAACTCTACGAACGTTGACATCGCCTAGTCATAAACATCGTAATAATTACGCTGCACATATTTTCTTTTATAATAGGTACTAATTAATTAGGTGGAAATTCCCTATCAAAGTGTGCGATGAATTGAAGTGAAACCGTTTCTGGTTATTTTACGAACCTCGCTTATTTCCTAATGCTTCGCTGGGCAGCCCTTATGCGGTCGGCGACTTGTGTGTGTATATGTGTGTCTGTTTGTATATGTATACGTGTATGCATGCTTGTCTCTCAGAGGTTACTTTGATCTCGCCTACGTAAGCAGTTATTTGCGGCAATTCATACATAATCTCGCATGAGGTGATGTAGGATCATTGATCATTAGAATTGAAATGAAAATAACCCTCACTTGCACACAGATAACTTATATAATTTCGAAGTTTGGGAAATAGAAACGTTCGTCAGGTGAATTATGTTTCGATTCAAAACCCTGAGACATTCCTGTATCTTGACTCATTCAGGCCCACAACATTTTTTTTGTAAATGTTAATGAACTTTTGCCAAATACTGAAGGTAGTTACATAAAATAAAGAAATATGTAAATTTCTGAATAATTTATTAAATTTTTCTTTCGAAAATTGCTGTTGTAAAAACGCAACACCGGGCAAATTAGTTGACAAAAAATACATTGTTATTTATTCAAATAATCCTATAATACAACTAATTGCAATTATGAAATTGATCTAAACCTTTTTCATGAAGGGCTATATTACATTTCGTACATTTTTAATTGTTGTAGAACGGCACATAGCACATCGTGCCCTTTTTTATTGTGAACCAATAAGATGACCGACATTGTCATAACGAGCTATTGTGGTTCTATTGCGAACCGACTGCACTGGTCCTGGTCTACATGGTGGAGTGCCGAAACGAGTAAGCAGTGCCTTAGCAATGTTTCTTCTAAATTCTAGTAAATCCATTTACGGTTCATCTGATACTTCACTTCTCATTTGTCGGTAGAACAATCAATAGTTTTGAATTGCAACATCGAGGCCCCAAATAAAAAATGCCCACTACCATATTTTTTCAAAAGCTTGTTCGATAGTAAGCAACATTTTGGTCCATCTTTCTGTCCCACCCATATTTTTGTTATAGTTTTTAACCATATTTGGTTGCTCAACTTTGAGTCTTTTTTTCCGCTATCAAAATTTTCCGTTTTTAACGTAGTTTTCTCAAAGGCCCCTTGACTTCAATCGTTCAAGAGTTCCAGGTAGCCTCAGGCTGAGGTACGGTAAATTCCAGTGGTCTAGTGTTGCTAGAAAAAATGAACGGTTTAAAAGATTAAAACTAACTTTTCCGCATTTGTGACCCTGAACAATATTCTATAATAAAATTGTCATTTGTATACACTTCGGGGGGTGTATATTGCTAACAAACCGAAATTACTCCAAAAATAACCAAAAATGTAGTTTATCTGGCTTTATAGGACCCGCTGTACATGCTCTAGTCAGCTGAAAATCAATAGGGTACATCTGTGAGACATGTTGAACAATATCCAATCATAAAATTGGTCAGTTGAATACACTCTGGCTGTATCGTGCTAACAAACTGAAAATTTTCCCAAAATTACAAAAATTTGGTACATCAAGTACCATAGCACCCGCTGTACTGGCTTTGGTTAGCTGAATATCAATTGGGTTCCCCTTTGAGACGCTCTGAATAATATCCAATCATAAAATTGGCCACATGTACTCCGGAGGCTGTATCGTGCTAACAAACTGAAATTTCTCCAAAAATCACAAAAATATCGTACTAAAGTACTATAGCACCCATTGGACTCATTCTGGTGAGCTGAACATCAATAGGGCTCATCTGTGAGATGTCCTGAATAATATTCAATCATAAAATTGGAGACTTGTTGCACTCCGGAGGCTGTATCGTGCTAACAAGACATGTAACGAAAAGTGACCGACGACGACGACGACATACACACAGGATTTTTTCTAAAAAACGTTTTTTCGTGTTTTTCAATATTCCAAATTTTTTTGGGGTAAACCAATACTTTTCTCGCATATTAGACAGGTTGGGCGGAAAAGTAAAACGTTCTCGCTGGTCCTGAAACAAAAGTTATTCTCCTGGCCCACACTACGGGAAAACTAATTTCGTGCATCCAAACAACTACTCTACCATAGGCATATTCTAATCTATAGTAGGTCTGTTAGGTTACATGATAATTATTTTCTAAAGCTGACTAAACTAACAAAAAACTATTATTCTCAAATAGATACAATACCCTGGTATCCAAAAGTACAGATAAATGAGCAAACTATAGGTATATTATGCGTTAATTAGTGATAAAGCGGGCATGACATGAGCGAGAAAGGTTTATAGGCACAAAGATATTTTATATGAGAAAAGAGCGGTAGAAGCATACAGCAAAACTTCAAAATTCGGTGGTTCTTTCATTCAGCAGATTAATAAAAACTTAAATAAATAAAACGGGTTAAATGTTACTACTAGCAAAAATGTTATATTACTCTTGATACACCTGGTATGTATAATAAGCATTTGATATTAAAACATAACGTATTTATTGATCGGGAAAAGAAAGAATACGGGAGTGGTTCTTGAACAAAAAAAAGCCCTGCACTTCTTCAAAATTATTGTTCCAAACGGGAGACTGAGTATCGGGAAGTAAACCGGTAGCGGTGATAGTCCTCGGATCAAAATATCAGAGAGCCCTAGTTTATATACCTGGCACTCTCCAAGATTTCAATCGGAACGTGTACAAAAAATCGGATAACATATAATAAGGGTTGTAGTCCTTGGATTAAAATATCAGGGAGCCCTAGCTAATATGCCTGGCACTCTCCAAGATTTCAATCGGAACGTGTATAGGAAATCGTAAAAGATATAATAAGGGCAGTAGTCCTCGGATTAAAAATCATGGTGCCCTAGCTTGTATGCCTGGCACTCTCCAAGATTTTATTAGGAACGTTTATGGGAAAATCGGAAAAGATATAATAAGGGCAGTAGTCCTTGGATTAAAATATCAGGGAGCCCTAGCTTATATGCCTCGCACTCTCCAAGATTTTAATAGGAACGTGTATGGGAAAATCGGAAAGATATAATAAAGTTTTATTGCACTCCGGGTTTACAAAAATAGTCAAACTTGTTGTAGAATGAAATTTCACTGAATAATTATGATCTTTTGGCGATTGAAAAGGCCACTTATTTCCGAATTATTATTTCTTAAAATTCTTACCTTCACAGCAACTGAATTTATTACTTTATTTATGTGTTTTAGAAAAAATGCAATAGAAATTATAACTGGTACGGCAAAAAACAAATCAAAACGATTGCTAGCAGTCTCAAATTCTAGTCAGCCAGCACTGGCTCTCGACTCGATTCCAAAACTTCTCGTATTCAGCCTTACTTTCCACCTATCTCGGTTAGTTCGACCTGCTCACTAGCCACTCTTTATCTCGTGGCAGTGGGGAAACCATTATTTTGAAATTATGAGTTCAAAACCGGAATTTTCTTTTATTCAAGTTCAGGTGCCTCGACAGCTATGGCTATTGGCATGGTACATTACATGACGTCATAGTTTATAAAAAGTATTAATGTCTTCAAGAAACTGTATTGTTTTGGATAGTTCACTAGGAGAACTTAACCATTTTTTTCAGTGTAGGCTTCACACTCTTTCTCACCCTGACGTCGTTGTAGAGTTGATAGTCTATCAATATATGATTAAAAGTAACAGGAGTAAGTATGTCTCAGTTTTTTGTCGGTGAATATTAAGTCTGGCCTGTTGTGTTGTAGTGGTAAATCTGTTTCAATTTCCCTATTCCAATACATTTTATAATTTTCGGTTTCGTGGACACTTTCTGGATTATACTTGTAGTATGGGGTTGTTTCCACAATTATGTTGTCATGGATTTTCCGCAGCTCTTGATGGATTACTTTGCCAACATTGTCAGGCTTTTTTATATATTCTTTTGGAGCTAGTACTTCACATCCGCCTATAATATGGTCCAGTGATTCAGTATGTTCCTTGCACATTCTACATTTATCTGTTGGGATCCGTTCTTTCATTATATATTTTTTATAATGTCTCATTGCAATGACCTGGTCTTGTATCGCTATCAAAAATGCCTCGGTTTCAGGGAAGATATCCGAGTTTCAACCACATGAGAGAGACATCTCTGTTTACGTGGGCTTGCATTATGGTTGTTGGATACCGACCATGCAGTTCCTTTCTTTTCCATTTATCTTCAAGGTCATATTTTTCTCTTCGTTTATCGTTGTTATTTTGTGCCAAGTTTAGCGGAACACATTTTACTGTATAATTCCAGCTGTTGACAATATATGGCCAAGTTGAATAACGATTTCTGTAAGTTCACTCAACTCATAACAGGAAGATGACGCTAGCATCAAATTATTTATTTGTATGTGTAATTTAATAGTTTGAATTATTAGTGTTTTTAAATGAAACTCACGGTCTCTAGTTAATTCCACAATATAATACAAGTTATTGAAAATTCTAAAAAATTGACATATTCCACGAAGGAAGGGTCGAGACACTCAATTTCATTCAATAGTTTGAAAACTCCTATATGAGTAAGTATCTGGAAGATATAAAAAAACATGTTAAATTTATAAAGCAATACTTGATTATTATTATTTTATTCTCTTCATAGGCCAGGGACGACAAATTTTTTTAGACCAAAAAATTTCAGAACAGGATGATACTCATTGAAAAATTAATAGAACATAACATAAATGGAAGAAAAAATAATTTACTAGCGATTGGAGGCTGAGAAGTGAAAAGAGGTGGTATTTTAAGGGTGGAAAACGGTCCTTTAAAATAAAGTTGAAGGATAAATTTGTAAGTAATAAAAATATTCGCAACTTCTCTATCAACACTTTTTTCACATTATATCCCGAATACAACCTCGTTTTCAGTTGATTTTCAGAAAAAAAGGAACCATATATCGACAACAGACGAGCACAACAAGCAGAATAATTTTCTGCTTTTGTGATTCTTTTAATTGTTGTAATTGAGAACCTTAATATCAAGTAAAGAATATTTTTAATAATAAAAATAATGTCCCGAACACACAATAATTTTTTGGATTCAAAATATTTATTTTTTTTCCTTATTTTGATTTAATACCGTAAAAGCACCCTAATTTTCCATCGAAGATGCTCACCATAGACAAATAATAATATAAGAGACAGTTTGATGCATAGGCGGTATGAGGCATAACGTTTCTCTACTGTCTACTACAAAACTGTTTTACATAAACAAAATAGAATCAAATATCATAAATTTCAATACATTTCAACATATCGCCTTTAATGTGGATAAATATTATGAAATATCATAGTATACAGAGTGGAAAGTCTAACTGGAACAAATTCTGTAACTTGATAAATAAAGGTTTATCGCAACATTCCTGAAACACATCAATTTTTATTTTCAATGGGGCATATTACAAAGAGATTTGTTTATCTTTTTAATTATCTGGGGGGGTTGCAGACAACTCAAACTTTTTTTTTTTGAATGGAAGGGTAGGTTTGTTAATTTTTTATTTGAAAGCTTTTTCAATTGTAAATACAATTCCACTTTTTTTTGTTACTTTTTATAAGCAATGTGTTGGAAAAAAATGAAATAAGGAAATATTTACTCAAATTACTTTAATGTATAGGTACATTTTTCTTACTTGATAAGCCCAATAAAAAACCTGCTCGATAGTTTTTTGGTCAATTTGAACTGAATGTGATTGATTTGTTAGTACTTGTTTGCATTTCAACGTGTAAATAACAAACGAAAAATAAGAAAATGTTCTATTTAACCGAGACGCATCGTATCGAAATTTTAATGATGATCGGATATGGGGACAGAAGTCGAACACAGGCTGAAGTCGCTCGTTTGTTTACTGAGGTTCATCCAGAATTACCTTCAATTAATCGAAGTACGATTAGCAAAATTGAACCAAGTTGAACATATTGTTGGAAGTTGAAGAAACTCCTGTTACTCCAGCTAGGCGAATAGCTCGCGTCCATGGTGTCAGTCACACAAGCGTTTTAAAAATTCTTAAAGAAGCCAAAAAGCACCCATATAAGATGCAACACCTGCAGGAGCTTAACGAAGATGATCGTGATGGTAAACTCGAATTATGGCTTCTATCGATGGTGGACAAATTGCTTTGGAATGGGTGCTGTTTTCTCATGAGGCTACGTTCACATTACCTGGGCACGTTAATCGACAGAGCTGCCATTATTGGGCTAACGAAAATCCCCGTTGGATGCGTGAATCCCATACCCAAAGGCCTCAAAAAACAAACGTCTAGGCTGGAATTATTGGGGATCGCATAGTAAGTCCTTTTTTTCAATGGAAACGTAGCCGGAGAAACATACCTTAATATGCTCCAAGAAGAACTGATTCCTACTTTAGTAAATTTATTCCCCAATAATTTGGATCCCAACTTATTTGACCAACGGATGTGGGTTTAACAAGATGGGACACCACCACATTTTGCTCAAAATGCAGGGACCTATCTTAACGAAGTGTTTCCAAACAGGTGGATTGGAAGAAGGGGCCCAATTTAGTGGCTAGCTAGATCACCAGATCTTACTCCATTAGATTTTTTATGGGGATATCTGAAGAGCATAGTTTATGCCACTAAACCTAATGATATCGCCGAGCTTCAACAAAAAATCAGGGATGAAATTAGGCAAGTAACGCCGGAAGTGTAACAAAATGTTCGGAATGCTATTTATAATCGATTAGGATATTGTCAGCAACAAGGTGGTGCTCTCCACCTGAACATTTATTGCAATAAAGTCATTTGAGTAAATTTTTCCTCATTTAATTTTTTTCCGACACATTGCTTATGAAAAGAAACAAAAAAAAGTGGAAATATATTTACAATTGAAAAAGCATTCAAATAAAAAATGAATCAACGTACCCTTCCATTTAAAAAAAAAGTTGGCGTTGTCTGAAACACCCCCCTAGATAATTAAAAAGATAAACAAATCTCTTTGTAATATACCCCATTGAGAATAAAAATTGACGAGTTTCAGGAATTTTGCGATAAACCTTTATTTATCAAGTTACAGAATTTGTTCCAGTTAGACTTTCCACTTTGTATTAACTTTTACGTCATTAGAAGTGAAAATATACAAAATCAATCTTACATTGGTTGGTGTGAATATGGCTTATGGTGAGTATTTTAGGATAACTTTTAGTGTGTTTCTTAATTTATTCAGGATTTTGGTTGTAATAAAAGTATGTGAATCGTTAAAATGTTATCACCAGGTATAAAACGTCATAGTTGTATTGCAAATAAATTCAATATTAAATATTTTTGGCCACTTGGCAATTTGGAGTTAAAGAACAGAACATTTTTCAAACTTCCGTTTGACATTAATCAAAGTACTGTATTATCCGTGGAAAGAAAACTTATTTTTTGTAACAATAATGATAGTCAAGAACTACAACACAAATTATGAAGCAGATGACTGCAGTTTATTGTATTATTTTCAAAATTCTCATAATAAAACAAAACCATTCACTATTAACTAGTACTATTAATAACTGAATGATTTGAATTTTGACACTCAAACAATAAGCTATTTCCTTGTAAAAAAATACAACTTTTAATTGCGAAAAATGTAAGGCTAATTTGCTGAGAGATATTTCAGACATTCACCATAGGTTCACTTCCTAGAAAACACATCTGATCTATGTACAAAGAGAAGTTAAATTTATTTCAATACTGCATGACTCTGTTATCATATTTTACCACTTTTAGGTCATGTAAAACATATTACTGAAAAAACTGAACACTTGGCAAAAGGTCGTATACATTGTGATTGGTTCACCTGTCGAAAACATAAATCATACGATTTTCTCAACTCCTGAAAGTTTGTGTCCCCTTATTAGTTAAAAAATATGATGATGGTGAAAGGACTAACAAACAAAAATATTTTTTCGGTAACTTAATGTACTGCGTTTAATTTCTTTTTTGTTTCAGGCCTGTTCCTGTCTTCATGGAAATGAGGAATTTAGTTTCTATCTCCTCTCCATTAAAATATTTGTTGTCAATAATTTTAAAATAACTTGAGCCATTTGATCTGAATTCTATTGAGTTAACTCTCTTAAATATAATGTAATGTAATTTTAGTGAAAATATGTAGTTTTGTGATAAATAAATTTTTTATTATGTGCAGTTTGATAAAAAAATTGAATGTTTGCTATTTTCTTATTTATCTAAATATTTCATTAATTTATTTTTATATTATGTGCCGGTTAAGAAAAAATTTATATGTATGCCGTTTTATTATTTATTACCAAAATTATTTGTCTCACAATTGTTTATTATAATTATTTCATTACAAAAAATTAAATATAATTTTATTTTTTGGAAAGAAATAATTATATAATGAACAATTTTAAGACAAACTGTGAAATTTACCTACCCATAATCCAAACTACCAAACTTAAATATCCCGCCTGTAAGAATTCGTTCCGACAACCGCAAGGAGTGCGCTGAGATCAACGCGATGCCAGCTGTTTATACGGGAACGAACACTCTCTTAATTTGTTCATTTCTCTATGATGCTCACTTCAAAATATCTGCGTTTTGAAAAAAATCGCTGTGATTATTGTTCGTTGAAATTTCCACTTTCTGATGGTATAAAAAATAAACATTACTGCTGCAAATTTTCTCAGAAAATGAAAGAACGAATGATCTCGAATTCAACAGTTTCTTCAAACGTTATGTGGAATTTTGAACTATCGATTAAAATTTACACCTCAATTACTCAAAAAGGGTTTCCATGTTACACTGATAAATTTAAAAATTGCAAATCGAAGTATACTACTATAATATACTAATATAACTAATATAATTAACAGTCAAATGAGTTTATAATCTTAATACTTTATAATATATCTAAGTATAGTTGGCGTGAAACATATAGTGTAGCAATGTTATCGTATATCCCCTTTAAGTTGTGTTGCGGAGCTAAACTCTAAAAGGTATTAGGTAATATTTTGTTCACTGACCAATTTGTTACGTAATTGTTGAAAGGGCGTTCGGTTTAATCGTAATAAACACGAGATACGACACAAATTCTAAAAACACCCTATATAGACAATTTATTTTTTAATTCAAAATAATTATTAAATTTACGACCTCAAATAAAAGAAATTACATAAACAAACGGTGTAAAGACAAGGTTAACAAAATATATCAGATTTTGATTAGGTCAGGTTTTGTTTACCATAATGATAAACACGATATTGAAAATGGACCTTCACTGAAGGTGAACTCTAGAAATAAATATCGAAAAAATTGGGGAGTCAGTGAAAAGAGAGAGAGGGAGTATCTCTCCCCTGGTGAGGCTAGTCTAAGTAGTGACGGGCCCTCACCCTCAAGCAGTAATAGTGTGCAAATTTATGTGACTAGTGGGATTTCAAAACGTAAGTTTTTTAAAGTACAATTATTTTATATTGGATATTGAACGGTGATATTATATTCTCCTTTAACTTAACCGGGTATCCCAAGACAGTTAAGGGACCCCATAGTAATTTACAGTGATATCTAGTGTTTCTTATATATCAGCGCCCCTCATCTACTGGTAAGGCCAAATTGTAGGGGCATCTTATTTAGCTATATTCAGGGACCATTTTCCTGCATATGTATATGTTTTGTTTTTCTTGACTATTTGAGAATTGCGTAGAGGTATTTACATTTTAGAGATTATATTTAATCCTATTCTAGAGATTTTCAAATTTTACTTGAGATTATAATTAATCCTATTGTAGAGATTTTACATCATACTGGAGATTACATTTAATCCTATTTTAGAGATTTTCCAATTTTACTTGAGATTGTAATTAATCCTATTGTAGAGATTTTACATTATACTGGAGATTATATTTAATCCTATTTTAGAGATTTTACATTTTACTAGAGATTATAGTTGATCCTAGGTTAAAAATTTTGATAATAGCGCGCAGACATTTATATTATATTAGGGGTCACAGACAGTCCTATCTTAATTTTTTTCTTTTCCAAATTTTTTACTTGATACAGTTTTTTTTCTCTTTGTAATATATGTTTGTATATATTTTAACCTTTCAATTTATCTCCATAACCTCAATCCTCACCACCCCCATACCCGTCAAATAGGACGGACCGGCTAAACCTGCACTACGAACTCGGGCTTGGCACACTGTATAAGCCCAAGGGGCCCCACGACGTCTTTAATCGCTCGAGCTTGGAACAACCCCTCCCTCGAGGTAATCCCGCAGGGAGAATTCCTGGTTCTACAATTTTTGTGCCGCAAGGCACTGGTGACAGCACGCTGCAACGATCCTGGAAGAAGTGAAAAACAAAATATAGGAAATAAACGAATTCACTACACCGTCTGACAGCGGTAACCGAACGCAAATTTAGGACATAGGAAATACCATTTATCATACTGGTGAGAACGGTTTCCAAATTTACCATTCATTACCCTTGTAAAAAGGTCAATTTATTACACTGGTGACAGCGGTTGTCCAAAACCATTTTCTCTCTGAGAGGTAATACCGGTTGACTGGAACCACACCCCACCAGCGGTGACAAGCGGTTCAGCAACCATACCCAGGAGGGAAAACAATGGTTCACAACCAGGGTCTAGTATAGCGTAACATAGAGCCTTCGGGACCACAGCTTCTGCTAAATCAAGACTAGTGTGCGTGGTGAAGAGCCACATCCTGCACGAGGTGTCACTGCCGACACAAAACACACTGGATCTAGACCAGAGAAGGTCGAAAAACAATCCTACTCAGCAACACCGGCTGAGTTGATAATTGCTTCACCGTAATAATATGGATAATACCGATCCATTTATTACACTGGTGACAGCAATAAACATGCCAAACGGTGTAAGGTGAAATACTTTAGTCAACACAGAGTGACACGGAGTTTTTCTAACCAGGGTCTAGTAATTGCGCAACACATAGCTTCCACTAGATCAAGATCAGTGTGCGTGATGAAAAATCACACCCTGCTCAACGTGTAGCAAAACACACTGGATCTAGACCAGAGAAGGTCGAAAAACAATCCTACTCAGCATCATCGGCTGAGTTGATCACCGCTTCATCATAGGAATGTAAATAATATGGATAATACCGATCCTATTATACAATTTATTACACTGGTGACAGCGGTGCTCCAGATACTGAGTCCGTACGGCAGAGGTTCACAAGAGGGGAAGTCCTAGCAATAATCCTTTTTTTTCTATCCCAATTAAACTACCCATTTCAGGCATCGTAGAAGCCCAAAAGGTAGGAGTAGATAGTTAAGTTCAAGTAGATTAAACGATGAAATAAAACAATATAGTTTGTTTAAATCTTCATATATTTTAACTAATGTTCAATTTAAACTTGTTGACGCGTTTCACTAACACAGTAGCTTTGTCAAAACGAATTCGTCGCTAGCATCTAATTATTTATTTGTATGTGTAATTTAATAGTTTGAAAACTCTTATATGAGTGAGATGCACGAATCAATTTATCACACTTTCAAAAATTAAATTACAGTATCTGGAAGATATATAAAAACATGTTAAATTTATAAAGCAAATACTTGATTATTATTATTTTATTCTCTTCATAGGCCAGGGTCGACAAGTTTTTTAGACCAAAAAATTTTAGAACAGGATGATACTCATTGAAAAATTGAGAAAATATAACATAAATAAAACAAAAAATAATTTACTGGCGTTTAAATGCTGAGAAGTGAAAAGTGGTGAGATTTTAAGGGTATAAAACGGTTTATCACGATTTCAGCAAAAACTACAAGTCCCATAAAAGAGAGTTGAAGGATAGAATTGTAGGTAATAAAAATATTCGCAACTTTTCTGTCCACACTTTTTCACATTATATCCCGAACGCAACCCTGTTTTCAGCTGATTTTCAGGGAAAAAGGAGCCATATCTCGACAACACAATAACAAGCAGAAGAATTTTCTTCTTTTGTAATTCTTTCAATTGTTGTAATTGAGAACCATAATATCAAGTAAAGAATATTTTTAATAATAAAAATAATGTTCCGAACACACAATAATTTTTTGGATTCAAAATATTTATTTTTTTCCCATATTTTAATTTAATACCGTAAAAGCACCCTAATTTTCCATCGAAAATGCTCACATCAAAATATCTACGTTTTGAAAAAAATCGCAGTGATTGTTGTTCGTTGAAATTTCTACTTTCTGATGGTATGAAAAACAAACATTACTGTTGCAAATTTTCTCAGAAAATGAAAAAACTAATAAACTCGAATTCGACAATTTCTTTAAACATTATGTAGAATTTTGAGCTATGGATTAAAATTTACACTTCAATTACTTAAAAAGTGTTTCCATGGGACACAGATAAATTAAAAAATTGCAAAACGGAATATACTACTATAATTAACAATCAAATAAGTTGATAATCTTAATACTTCATAAGATATCTAGGTATAGTTGGCGTAAAACATATAGTGCAGCAATGTAATCGTATATCCCCCTTAAGTTATGTTGCGGAGCTAACCTCTAAAAGGTATTAGGTAATATTTTGTTTACTTACCAATTTGTTACATTATTGTTGAAAGGGCGTTCGGTTTAATCGGGCTACCAGACGTGAACTGAGCCCTTTTTGTATCCCATTCGATTTTTAAGGACAAAATTAAATCCTATGAAAAAATAAGAAAAAAACAGAAATTTTATAACAATGAATAAAACAATTATTTAACAATAAATATTATGTCCAACTCATGTTTGTTACTACTATATAAAAAACAAAATATATTAAACTTAATTAATTTTCTTCTTCCAAAAATTCTATTAATCCTTCTCCCATATAATCTGTTTCACTATCCCTATCGTCTTGTAAATCAATAATAAATTTATTTCTCTCATTGATATGACCTTGCCCAATATTCTTATACTCATTTTCAATTTTGATTAAATTTTTATACAAGAATCTTCAAAGTACAAATTATTATCCATTATAGAATTTTGTAGTTCGGTCTTCTTGTAGCTTTTACTTGGTATTTTATTGAGCTGTCGGGAATGATAAGAACTACAACACTATTTGACTCTAACTTTGGGATCAATGTGAATTCAAACCATGTTCTTATGACAGTCAGCGTTGCAATCTTCCATTTTTTTCCACATATTTTTAACCCTACGGACTCGGCGCCCCACTTGATGATACGAGAAGTGGCGCTGGGTCTCATAATTTTGGAATAAGATTAGAGATGATTCAAAATATGCTTGTAATTGTGAAAACGAAACATTTCACTCAAAATAAATATTGAATTCGATACAAAAAATAAACGTATGTATTATACTCATATTGAATAATTTCACTCCCACAAAAAAATTGGGAATTTTCGAAAACTCTATAAAACGAAATCGATAAACATATACTGAAATTCACTTATTCACTGGTTTTCCATTGAATCGAAGCAAGGTTGGCAACAAGCTTTGAGGTGAGAGAGATATAATTTTTTTTACACTTTTCACAGTAAATCTGGTTTTTGTATCATGTACAAAAAAAAACACTTCTTTCTTGTTCCTGGAATAACTTTGTTGGTTGGTTGGTTGGTGGTGGTTATGGTGCATCATTTTCATCAACACAATAATTCCGCCCGCGTTCTGCATTCGACTCCAGTGAACGACGTTGTATATGTTCATTACTCAGATTTATGGCCAGCTCCCTGGGGTACAATCTTCTGATGATAGAAACGTTTTTATTATAGGAATCAGTTGAGAGTTAATACCTATAATATTCAACATTGCATTAAGCATGACCATAGGCCACCTTCTAGTGCGCCACGTTATAGGTTGCCCATAACTTATCAAGATTATCAACTCCTCCCTTGGTATGATTGTAATATGTTATTATCTCCGACTTGGATTATTCAGCAGTATTATTTTATCGTCGTACTATAAACTGGATATCAAAATTACGTTTTAATATTTTTTTGGAACATATGATGCTATTGTGAGATTTTCCTGGAATCCAAACAGAGAGAAATATTGTGCTCGCGTTTTAGTGTTTGTAAACTCCAGAGAAATTGCCGTCTGATTACTTTTCCGCCCCACCTATCTAATATACGATAAAAGTATTGGTTTACCCCAAAAAAGTTGGAATTTTGAGTTATTTCCACGTTTTCCATCAAGCACAACACGAAAAATCGCTTTTTAGAGCAAAAAACCTGTGTGTATGTCGTCGTCGTTGCCGTCGGCCACTTTTCGTTACATGTCTTGTTAGCACGATACAACCTCCAGAATACAACAAGTCACTAGTAGTTTTATGATTGAATATTGTTCAGGACATCTCACAGATAAACCTTATTGATTTTCGGCTTACCAGAGCCGGTACAACAGGTGCTATAATACTTTTACTACATTTTTGGAGAAATTTCAGTTTGTTAGCAAGATACTTCCTCCTTAGTACCTACAAGTAACCAATTTTATGATTGGATATTATTCAGGGCATCTCAAAGATGAACTCTACAGATATTCAGCTCACTAAAGCCAGTACAACAAGTGCTATGGTACTTGAAATATCAAATTTTTGGAGAATTTTCAGTTTGTTAGGAAGTGACAAATTTTATGATTGAATTTTGTTTAGGGCGTTTTATAGATAAACGTATTTCGATGATCTGTACGTAGTTTATCAACTAAATTTATACTTGTGACCCAGTTATCACAAGTTAAGTTTCTACTCGTCCCTGATATGGGCTCTATAAGTCGTAAAACGATGCTACATGGATCATTGTTCTGTTGGTATGGGCCATCTGGCTGGTTCCTTACATAAACTTGCAAATTATTGCAGTATGTTGTAGCAGCATCCACCAGAGCGAATATCTTTATCCCATATTTATTCGACTTACTCGGTATGTACTGCTTGAATACAGCTTCAAGTTTCTCATCTATGGTTGTATTTGCACCTAACGTATATGCATTTTTGCAATTGTTAACAAATGAATCAAATAATTCTTTGATTGGTGGCAATTTGTCAAGTTCTTTTCTTTCGTTTCTGGAGGATAGATCGTCGAATCGTAAAGAATTTAGTAGAAATCGGAATCGTTGCTCTGACATAGTTACCCAGAATCTCTCAATTCCAGTACCTTTTCTATCCCACATCTCTTTTGTATTGAATCGACTGCTTTTGAGAGTAACACCTAGATACAGTAATCCAAGTAATGCTTCCATCCCAATAAAATCAGTCAGTGTAGTTGCTCTGACTCTTTTGTAATTTGGGGCGATTGTAGAGATATAGGTACCTGGTTCTAATTAATTTTTTTTCACAAAAATAACTTTTTATTAATTGTGAGAGTTTAAAAAAGTATTTGGTTTTTTATCCATAACTTGCTTAGTTTTTATGCTATCGATCTTTTTAAAAACCCATTTTGTAGGGTTGCTTGAGGATTATAAAATAAAATTAGTGTAATATTTTTTCTGCCTTTGTTTTTGAAAGCAGTTAAGCTGAAAGGGCTGAAGAAATTGCTTTTTACTCAAATATGCAAACTTGGTGCTTATTATTGTATTGTACTTAATTTAGAAGTTAATTCCTAATTCCCATGAGTACTAATCATTTATTTGTTTTTTCAGAGACTGAGACTACAATGAAGGGAAAAAATGGTATATTAAAGCACTTCTTTCAAAACAATCAAGATTACACGGAGTGAGAGGACCATCTGAAATTTCAACAGAGGCGACCACGGTAACATCAGGTCCTGCAACAAGTGGCGGCGGTTGTAGCAGCAAAACAGCTTCTACAGATGCAGAGCCTGATGAAACGATGACACTATCCTCGTCTACGGCACTTGAACAATCCACTTCAGGTAATTCAGCTTGTGTAAGAAGTTCGGTAATGTCAGGTACCAAAATACCAGCTGCAAGTGACACTTTAGATGGAGGATTTAATGAGGCTAGTGTCTATGTAATTCCGTCCCACCTCGGTTTGTGGCCTGAAAGAATCACCAATGAGATAGCTAGAATATTGGTTAAACGTGGTCCGCCCTTGATAGACATCAGTTTTAGCCTTCCTAGTAATAAAGATAAGAGAAATTTTTCGCGAGTTAAATTTATTAGGTAAAAAATATACTTTTTAAAAAGATTTTATTAAACTTAGTGATCAGTTACGTTTGAAGTTACAATTATGACTATTTTCTTTTTTAGTTTACAAAAATGAGGAAATGTATTATAATGCTGAATAGAAGAAAAAATATATGATAACAAAATTATAATAATTATAAACAGGATGTCTCCACGTGTTTGCTGATTAAGATTGAAATTATAAATTCAATAATGTGGGAAACGTCCTGACAGCAATTTAACAATAATATTAACAGGATGTCACCATATGACTCCTCCCCTCTTTGTTAAAGGCAAGACCTCGTGGCTTTGGTTCCAATAGGGATTGGGGTAGCTCCATTGATTTACCCTGGGATTTTTCTGGATTTTTGATTTTTCTAAAATATTTTCTATACAGATACAAAAATAGTAGAATTAACAAAATGAAAATTATTATTGTTGTTATTCCTAAATGGCTTTGATGAAGTTCTATAGGTAGCAAATTTCGTTCTTGAAACTGTGGTAGTAGCTTGGTTGGATCGTCCAGATGTAAATTGTTGATGCTGATTTTGTGATGAATTTCTTTGGGTTCTTTGAGGCTTGGCCATTCTTGAGTAAATGTTTTATTGGATCCCATCCCAGTATGTTTTTGAAAAGAATAAATACAATCATTGTTTCCTAGTACGATGTTACATTTTGATATTTTCAATTATTTAAAATTTTAACTGTCTCGACCCTTACTTCGTGGAATCTGCTCATATTAGTGTTTTAAATGAAACTCACGGATTTTAGTTGATTCCACAATATAATAAAATTTATTGAAAATTCTAAAAAATTGACAATTGTTTCGATAAATCAATATCATTCTGACGATGATATTGATTTATCTTAACAATTGTCAATTTTTTAGAATTTTCAATAAGTTTTATTATATTGTGGAATTACCTAGAAACCGTGAGTTTCATTTAAAACACTAATTCAAAATTTTGTTTGCAGTCTTCATTGATGGTAATTATCTTCTTTGAGCAAAGTATTGTATTTCCATTAGTTAATTGTGTGAAAAGTGAAAAGTCGTTTTTTACTTGAGCGTAGTTGCAGAGTGAAAGGTCTTCGTGTGGTTCGTTTTCGCAATACCAGAACGAAAAGGTCTTCTTGCATTCTTCGTTTGTTCATTTTGTTGATCCTCTGGAATTTAATGTGAAGGCGTATGGGGGTAGAAGGATATTATTTTCTTTACTGGGATTAGGGATAATTTTGGGAATATAAAGTAATTCATCGGCTAATATGGGTATTTTAAGAGTAATATATAAAGTTTTTGAAGTAAACATAAGATTGACTTTGATTATTTCTAATAAAGTAGGAATATCGGAAGCGATTTCATTGTGAGAATGAATAGTATGTAAATAATTAAGAATTTCTTCTAATTCCTTTTGTTTGATTGATTCTACATTTAAATTTTCTTGGTTACTAAATGATATTGTTCTTAGTAAAATTTGAATATAATTTCTTAGGTCTCTAATTTGTTCTAGTTGAATATGAATAATAATTTCGTTATTCAATCTATCATTCAAGGTATTCAATTCTCTTAAAACGTTTTCAGCATCATTTTGTATTTTAAGTAGGTCTGTTTGCCAGCGTTGAGTAATCTATCCTGCAAATGAATGCAACTTCGGCATTTCAGTCATTAGTTTCTTTTCATTTAAATTGATTTTTTCAAATGTATTTTGAATTTCGATTAGGTCGTTTTAATCAAGATTTCCTCTTTTAATTACTTTATTTGATCGAGCATACATTCTAAGTTTATTTATATCTTCTGAGAGTAAGTCGACCTCTCTGTTATAAATTTTTGCTAAAGTTATTGTTGAATCGTCAAGTCTACTAGCTAAATGAACTTGATTTAATACAAATTTACTATATTAGTTTTCAATTTCTTCAATACTTATACTAAAATAAATCTTATGATAATTGGTCTCAAATTTAGCTAATCCTAAACTATCTAATATGTAACCTGGGGGTTCAATTGTTTTGACTTGAAGTGCCTGGGTAGCTATCTTCATGGTTAACCTGGAAAGATTTAGTATTTTTAATCATGTGTTTGCTAACCTTTTTAGATTTTTCAGAAACTAACTTATCGTTGGATTGATTTGTGTCTACTAATATTTTCTTATATTTAGGTTATTTTGGAATACTTGTTTATGGGGATCTATTTCATGAAGATTTCGATTTTCATATGGTCCATAAAGAAGTGAAAATGGGGTAAAATTTGTTACTGAATGGATTGATTGATTATATATAAGAATAGCAGTTGTAATTAAGTTGGTAATATTTTCTTTTGATTTTTGTCTTAGGATTCTTAGTTTTTCGATTAAAGTTGAATGTGTTCTTTCTATCGGAGAATTGCCGGTATGAGATTGGGGTGTTGTATTATGAATTTTTATATGGAAGAGAGACATGAATTCTCTTTAAAGGTTTCGCTAGTGAATTCTCTGGCATTGTCGCAAGTTATTTGCGAAGGGTAGTTATGATGAGAGAAATAATGACGGAGTTTACTAAGTATAGTGATAGAATTTGAGTCACTAATTTCGTAAGCTTGAAGGTACCTAGAGAATAAATCGAGTATTGTAAGAAATTGTTTATTTTCTATAGAGAATAGGTCTATGTAAATATTTTCTAAAGGTCTTTTAGAAATGAGTGGGCCGGAAAATGGAATTTTTCGAGGGTTTCTATCATATTTTGAGGTGAGACATAATTTGCAATTATTAGCGTGATTCGTTACTAATTCTTGTATTTTCGGAGAAAATAATACAGGGATTTTATATGTTTCGTAGTTTCTGTGATACCGTTTTGAGTCTCTGAATGATAGTCTGAAACTAATCGGACTTGTTCTTCTTTATTAATTATGTCTTTCAGAAAAGTATTTGTTTTAATGATTTTTACGTTTGGTTCCAAGATTTTTGAACATTCTGTAGAGGCAATATTAAGTAATGAATCATTGGGGCAGTATATATAGTATGTTTTTGTTGGATCAACTATTTCTAAAAACATATTACTTATAACATTATAGTCGGATCCTTTTCTAAAAGTAAGAATATAGCGATTTTTGCCAAATGGCTTAGAATCATCTCGTCTCGTCGTTTTTGTCTCCGTATTTTAGGATAATTTGAAAATGGGCGGAATTTAAGGGTTTTTCTGAAATTGGGAAACCAAAAATTGGATTTTCTTGTGCGGAGTGTCTAGTGTCGCCTGAAGCGGTACTTTTGTTATCGTCGGATATTTTACTTAAAATTTCGTTAACATCACTTAATGCTAGATTTGGATCGGAATTTGCTCTTGGCATAATTGAAATGGCATCGATATCATCAGGGTTTTGTTTGAATTCTTTAGTATTTGTTTTTGAGTAATAACTATATCACTAATTATAATAATTCTTAGATCACGTTTAGGAAATTTTTTATCCATTGCATTGAGTTCAATTCTCGATAATGCATCAGCGACGTAATTTTCTTTGCCTTTTTTATAATTAATTTCAAAATCGAATTCTTCCGAATTTAGTTTCCATCTTATTAGACGTTGATTGGGTTTTTTTAAGAGAATGTAGCCAGACGAGTGGCTTATGATCAGTTTCAATCATTAATTTTTTGGAATATAAATATGGTCGGAAATGCTTACAGCTATCGATTATAGCTAAGAGTTCTTTTTCGATAGTGCCATAATATCTTTCAGCTGAATTAAGTGTTCGAGAGTAAAAAGCTATTGGATGGGAATCTTGAGAAAGTACGCTTCCTATAGCGATATTTGAAGCGTCGGTCGTTAAAGTAAATATTTTTGTGAAATCGGGGTATGCTAAAATAGGAGAATTACAAAGAAGTTGTTTGCATTTTTGGAAAGCATTGAGGTATTCTGGGTCGTTTAAATCTAATTTAGTTACTTTTTTAAGATATTTATTTATTGGGTAGGTTATTTTGGAGAAATTTTGAATGAATTTAAGATAATAGGAGAGCATGCCGAGAAATGATTTTATTTGTTTTTCATTTTTGGGAAAAGGAATGTTTTGGATGGATTTGGTTTAATACCATCATCACGACATGGCCTAAGAAGGCAACTTCTTTTCTGAGGAATTCTGATTTGTCTATTTGGACTTTCAAATTATATCTTTGTAATTCACTGAATATTTGTTTTATATGAAGAATATGGTCTTGGAGAGACTTTGAAAATATTACTACGTCATCCATGTATACGAAACATTGTTTATAGAGAAAAGGACGGAGAATTGTGTCCATGACACGTTGAAAAGTGGCAGGAGCGTTTTTAGGCCAAATGGCATACGAGTATATTCCTAGTGGCCATTATCTACGGTGAATGCAGTTTTTTCTGCCGAATCTGGGTCTATTTCAATTTGGCGAAAACCTTGTGCCAAATCTAAAGTGGAAAAGTAAGTACTTCGACCAAGATTGTCGAGAATTTCATCGATACGAGGAAGGGGATATTTATCTTCGATAGTTTTTTCATTTAGTTTTCGGTAATCGATAACTAATCGGAATTTTTTCTTTCCACTGGCGTCCATTCGTTTGGGGAGAGAAAGGTAGGGAAACTGTACGGATATATACTTGGTTTAATTATTTTATTGTCTAGGAGCTTTTGTACCTGATCTTGAACTTCTTGTTTTAAATGGTAAGGGTATCTATATGATTTTTGATAAATTGGTACATCGTCGACTGTTCTAATGTGATGTTTAACTACATGAGTAAAAGTTAAATCGGAGACCAGAAAAGACTACGCCAGGCATCCACGGCCGAGAAAACAGTTGGACCGCGACCAGCTGTGAAGACCTAGAAGCACAGAACAAATAAAGAAGAGGAACCATCTATTATAGGACCTGGTCATTCCCAGAAAGATGAGTAGAATTTCGAGTTGGGACAGCTTTAGAAAGTGGACCCACTCTTCAGGTCGTTTTTAGACGTAGTAAATTGGCTTAGAATTTGACCCTTCTAGAGGCCGCAAAACACAAACGCCCAACGTATACGAAGACAAAAAAGGAGTAAAGTGAATTGAACTACCCTGAAGAGAAGAAGAGGCCAATCAAACACTTTCACAAAAACCCAGAGAGGTAGAATGGAGGAGTCATCAACAGCGATGACTGGGGTTGCCATCGGATGAGATGGGGGTGGTGATATGTTCTTCACGGAATGCATCGTTCTTTGATGGATGCATTCTGGCAGGGGCGGGTTTAGTCAGGCGTGTTTGTCCTCCTCATATTGATCTTCTGAAGGAACGTGCATATCAATTATTGTTATTTTTCTAAATTGCTCTCGAATTCTCAAACTGCACAATATTTTCGAGACTTCTTTGATTGAATCTTAGTTTCGAATTTGATTGTATATTGTAAAACACATTTGTGTTGTAAGGGAGAAATTAATATTCTCTAGTACCTGGTTTTATGACCCTAGGTACTTGGGTCAGAGAAATAAACCTGATTTCTTTATTGTTCAGATAATAAGCAAAAGCACACGAATTTATGAAATTAAAGAATCTTAGATCTCACCGTAAAACATAGTTTTTTGAAAGATATAGTTAGCGACAAGTCTCTCGTGCATAAAGTTTCCTTAGTCGCAGATTATCGTATATTTAATATTGATGTTATTTAATTATATCACTATTATATTTTCCATAAACACCTACAGCTTCAAATTCAAGTAACATACCTTTGCGTCTTTTATTTATCAGGAATCTTGTCCCAAAATATTTATCTGTTCCGCTGTTGAAGAATATGTTGTCTTATATTTCTCCTATTCCCTCTTTTTTGTTTGATAGGTTTCCTGCATGATTAATATATCTACTCTATCTGTCCATTCCGTTTTCTAAATTTTTGAATGATACCTCACATTCCATGTTCCTATGATTAAATCTTCGGCAGTTTTTATTTCCCCTATTTTTGTATTTTTAATTATTTTAATACGTTTTTTGTTTTGGTTTCTTTCTTGATTGTTTTTTGCTTATGTCATCATCATTACATCCCTCCTTTTCTTTTCACTTCGATTTTCTGATGACTCGTCTTGTGGTGATCTTCCGTTAATTTTTATTTGGTAATTTTCTTTGTTTGCTTCGTCCGGATTATGGTTATAATTTACAAATTTCTTCGCATTGTGTACCTCTTTAATTGTAATTAATTTATTATATTTTATTAGGCGGAATAACAATTTTCCCTTGCTTCTTTCAATTTAGGTAATAATGATTCATGTTCTTTTTGTATTTTATATTGGTTCCTCGCAGTCTTCTAGTTTTGCTGTGAATATCAATTTTCTAGCTTTCCTTGATTAGTCTAATATGTATAGGTCTGTTTATATCCTTATTATAATTTCCTAGTGTTTTTATTTCTCCTACGTCCTGATTTAGGTGGATTTCTCTGTCTTGTATTTCTTTAATTATGAGATTTGTTATTCTTGTTACTCTTTCCATTAGATCAATTCTCCTCGCCTGTTCCAAATTTTGTTCCCTAAGATATACATTTTCCATCCCCACCATTTTCTATTTCCTTTGTGAGATGTTACAGTTTTATGTACATATTTTCCATCTTTTCTTTCTAAGTTCAAACGTAGCTTTAATCTGATCCATTTTGTACAGCGCTGGGAATATTTTCCATGTCGACCCCTCTGAGAATATTACTAATTCCTCTTTGTACAACTGTTAAAAATTTCTCATAATATCTCATAACTAATATTATTTTTTATACAGTTTGGCAACACCTCAAACGATTTATTCTCAGTTCTGCTCTCACTTGCCTTTGTTTTTGTATAAACAACTAAAATTAATTGATAACATATACGACCATGTTTTTATCTTACTTGTTCCATTTGCCATTAGACACGTTTCGTTATGGTCAATTTTCGATTTTTTATTGCGCCTCGCGTGAGAAAATAACTTTGCAACTATGATTCACTACTCATATACAATTGTTTTTCCTTGTAAGTATCTCTCGAATTTGTTGATTTTAATACAAAGGAAAAATCAACTGCAACTGTCTTAACACAAAACTAATTATCAATGTACTTTCAAAAAAATAAATTTCGCGTAAACTGTATTTGAATTAAATAAATAATGATCTTTCTCCATAATTTGTTCGTTCACTGCATACACGGTGTTTTTTCAAAATTATATCTCAGTTTCAGAGCACAGAATATCAGACATTCAAAAATGTGAGACTCTTAAGTGAGGCTGCACTCCACTTGTAAAGAAAAGGGAATCAAATTCATTTGAAATAATAAAAAATTAGGTTTAGTACAAAAACATTCAATTAAAGTTGAATGTTTTTGGTTTAATATAATCATTCCACCAAGGAGCGTCCTTTACTGAACGAGCTTTTGACAGTGGGCAACTGGAATAAGAAGCTTCCATTATTGCCTCAATGGTTCGACTCTTTGTTCCAGGTCGTAGTGCGGTTGATTCACCCCATTCACTTCGACTTGTTCAAAATTGTCCTTCAAATTGGTCTTGTAAAGAGGAATTGTAGGAATCGAGGTGGTATTTCCCTCTATCCTAAATTCGATGATCCTATGGTCGGAAACTGATGGCTCGTTCATCACCCTCCAATCTTTCACATATTTCCTAGAAGCAACATTAACAATTGTCACGTCCAAGACCTCTTCTCTTGCTCTCGTGACAAATGTGGGGGTTGTCCCCACATTTAAGGTCTCAAGGTTATTTGCTAAAAGATATTCTAATAAACACTCACCTTTTGTGTTATTAGTGCTTCCCCACACGGTATTGTGTGCGTTGGCATCACAACCAATTAAAATTGGCAGCTGTCTGTTATTGCAGTGTCTCACTAGCTCTTGTATTTCTTCTGGCGGTGTCATCGGCCCGTCTCCAGCGAAGTAGGCAGAGGCAATGACGATGTCTTGGTCGATATATTATTAATTATTAATCTAATCTTATTTTCATTTCAGATACTAAGCATATATATTTTACAATTATTCGCCCATTCATATATGAATATTTAAAATGCGATCATATGTGCATAGGACAATGACCTTGGGATATATGTTTAAAAAGTTACTTCTGTTCTTTAAATTATTATTTCATATCTTATTTAGATACAGTCAGGATACTTTTGTAAGAATATTATTTTGTAAATAAATTTTATCAGTACAAAGACAATATCAGTGTTGTACGGTGCTTTTTATAAAATGTGGGTTCATCCTATAGTAGAACTAAAAGAAACTAAAGAAATGTATAACTTACTTCACCAATATTTACTACAAGATCGAATAAAGTTTTTTTAATTATTATCGAATGTCTATAAAATCGTTTGAAGAACTTCATAATATTTTGAAAAGTGAAATAATTATGAAGGATACTAAACTGCTTAGGAGCATACCATCAAAAGAACGGCTTTCTATGACATTATTGTAAGAAAAAAATAATAGTAACGATTTCCGTATTCTCTATATCGATTTACATGTATTAATACAAAAGAAAAATATATATTGTTTATTATAAACATTAATTTTCTGCCTGGCCTTAATAGTCAGTAAGGTCCACAATGGATCCATCCATTGAGACGTCAGGTGAATCAGCAGAATAGGAAGACTGGAGTGGAGTGGTGATGTTTTTTATTTTGTTGTACATTTGAAAATTGTGTTATTTGATTGTGATTCGTCTGATTCGTTTGTTACGAGTTCCCCTTATATAAAAACAAAAGTCTATGCGAGTTTTATTTTTCTTTATGAAAAATGTCTTTTTAATAAGAACTAAAATTAACTATAACAAAAACATATTTTAACAAATAGCAGAAATAATACAAAAAATGTATAAAGACTGTACTGAGAGTTATACAAAGAATGAATTAAAATGGTGTTCAGACAGAATATAAACACGAAATATGACAAAAAGGAAATTTTAAGGACACCCTATATAGATATAATTTTCTTGATAATAAAATAAGTCGAATCTAATTAATATAAAACAATTGTTGACCTACGCCAGAAAATAATTTATTCAAACAATTTTACATAACCGACAAGGTAGATACATAACATCGTGTATTTTGCCATGTTTTGTTTATCAAAAATATAGACAAACCTTGCAACTTATTATGAAGAAATTGAAAATTAACCTTCAATTACGAAAATAAAAAACATGAGACAAGGGCAAGAAATCCCAAAGACTTCTAAAATAAATAGCAGCAAATTTGGTAACGGGGGCAGTGAGGTAGTAACCCTCATAGAGTGGCCAGGTACAGTAAGGCCTGACACTTCGAGCCCTACGTCAACAGTGATATTGTGTAGTTGTGACTGGTGATATTTCAAAAACGTAAGTTTTTTCTGTGTCATATAATTATTTTTTTTTGGAACAAATACCGTATTGACATTTTATTTGATTTGACTGGGGATCCAAAAGATACGTTTTCTGGTCATATTAAGTGCACTATTGACATTTGAGCCCCTCGCCTAACATATTTAGGAAATGGTACGACTTGAAGTCGAACTAATTTAAAAATTATACAAGGATATTCAACTGTACGAGATATCGTGTTTATTCCTTCAGATTTCAAAAGTTTTGTTTTGATAATTATATTCTTATATTGTACAGGATATTCAACTGTACGAGATATCGTATTTATACCATCAGATTTCGAAAGTTTTGTTTTGATAATTATTTTCTTATATTGTACAGAATATTCAACTGTACGAGATATCTTATTTATACCGTCAGATTTCGAAAGTTCAGTTTTGATACTTATTCTCTTATATTGTACAGGATATTCATATGTAAGAAAATATCGTATTTATTCCTTCAGATTTCGAAAGTTTTGTTTTGATAATTATTTTCCCATATTGTATAGGATATTCAACTGTAAGAAATATCGTATTTATACCTACAGATTTCGAAAGTTTTGTTTTCATAAGTTATTTTCTTATATTGTACAGGATATTGAACTGTAAGAAATATCGTATTTTATCTTTCATTTATGTCATAATCAGGAAAGACTACTTGCAGAAATTTGAAAGACGTTTTGCCCGAGTCATAGTAATTTTGTTTTTCTCTTTCCATTTACAGGGATAGTCATATGCAAGACATCTTTTACTGTTGTCATAATAACGAGAAACTACTTCCAGATTATGAAAGACGCTTTTCCCTAATTAATTTCTAGTGTATCATACCGGGACATTCTCCCCCGAGTAACTTTTATTTTGTCCGAATCAGGGCTGAGTTACTGGATTTAATTAATAACTGTTTGTAATATATATACATATATATATATATATATATATATATATATATATATATATATATACCGATTTATTGGAGTGGATTAAGCGATATTTATTACACTGTTGACAGCGGTGGGATGAACCATCCTTGGACAACCCCACCCAGGGAGGGTGACAACGATTGTCCAAAACCATTTTCTCTCTGAGAGGTAATACCGGTTGACTGGAACCACACCCTAAGGGCGGTGACAAGCGGTTCAGCAGCCATACCCAGGAGGGAAAATAATGGTTCACAACCAGGGTCTAGTATAGCGCAACATAGAGCCTTCGGGACCAGAGCTACTGCAATATCAAGACTAGTGTGCGTGGTGAAGAACCACATCCTGCACGAGGTGTCACTGCTGGCACAAAACACACTGGATTTAGAACAGAGAAGGTCGAAAAAAAATCCATACATCAGATAAAAGGCTTAATACCGATCTGAGGTGAACATGCCAAACGGCGTTAGGTGGAATAGTTCGATCAACAAAGAGTGACAACGGAGTTTCTCAAACCAGGGTCTAGTAATTGCGCAACACATAACTTCCACTAGATCAAGATCAGTGTGCGTGATGAAAAATCACACCCTGCTCAACGTGTAGCTACTGCAGAACACACTGGATCTAGACCAGTCAAGGTCGAAAAATAATCCTACTCATAAATATCGACTGAGTTGATAGCTGCTTCACCCATAAAATTGTGACTAGGTCAATTTTTTCACACCTGGTGATAGCGGTTTTCCGGATACGGACACGTAGTTGCAATTCAGGAACAATCGGCAGTTATTACACTGTCATTCATATGACACGAATTATATCCAAACGGTGCTTCTGTTTTATTTCTTTCTGTGTATATTCCATAAAGGATTATTGTGATATTCTTTTATCATCTTCTCACTAAATCCAACATAAAAAATAAGAAAGCAATCCAGAACTTTACAAGAGGGGAAGTCCAACCAATACAAAGTATCCTTTTCACCCCATACAACCTCAAACTACCCATTTCAGGAATCATAGAAGCAAAAAAAGGTAGGAGTAGATAATTAAGTTCAATCAAATTAATTAATACATTATAAATTTCACTATATAAGTAAGATGGTTACATTCGCTGAATACTTTATTTTTAATTTCATAAGTTTCTCAATTCATATTTACATCACGAAATAAATATTGCAACAGTCAATAAATCAAATTTAATATATAATTAAAGTAGTATAAGTTTCAACCATAGATATAAAACAGGTATATTCGCTTACTCATTTATTTTTTAATAAGTACTTAGTTCATAATTAAATCGCGGAAAAAAATATATATTCATTGCCAACGAACGTTGAAAACAAATCTATTTTAAATACACAAACAAAAGTAAGAAGCATTTAGGCAACGTATCAATTTCGACAGAAAATATACAAGGAAAAAATGCGCGGAGTCAGCAACAAGCTTCCGCAAATACCAGAATATCGATATAAAATATAGTACAGAGGGTAGTATCACGTTTAGAAGTAGAAATTGTGTACGGGAAATTTTGTTTTACTTTGATTGAGGAACGGACTATTTTCAACTAAACTATTCCTTCGATTTCATTAATAAACTAGACATTATCTAGCTCAGAAGAAATTAACGATTTAAGGAAAAAGTTGTTAGGAAAATATTCATGCATTAAAAGCTAAATAGTAAACTAAATTAGAGTATGACGATTTTGTTCTGGGCTAATTACAGTGGAAAATACTAGAAGTACAACACACTCACCGGAAGCCAATGAGTTTGGAAATTGCTGAAGTACATAAAGCTGTATCTTGAATGTTACTGAGGATAATTCAGTTCTGTGCATGGCTAAGAGAGACGTTTTCAAAAGGTTGTGTATTGTATACTATTATGCCCCGACAATATATAGAAGATTTCAGTGGCCAAAAGCGACAAGGTAAAGGAAGAAATACGTGCCAAAAGAAGAACGCAATAAGGATATGTGAAATAATGCAGTGGCAAAAAAATGCTAAGGCATAGAGAAGAAAGACGTGCAAGAGAGACACGCAACAGTAGAATTATAGGAATTATATAGAATAATACAGTGGCCAAAAGCGCCAAGGTATAGAAGATAGACGTGCCAAAAGGAGTACGCAGTAAGGATATGTGAAATAATGCAGTGGCAAAAAGTGCCAAGGCATAGAGAATAAAGCCGTGTAAGGGAAACACGCAACAGTGGAATTACAGAAATTATAGCGGTCGCAGTAGCCAAAGGAAAAAATAGAATCAAGGAGTACGCCAAACAGGGATTATGGAGCATATAAAGTTCAAAGGAACCAGAGACAAGAAAGATAAGATGAAATAAGAATTACAGGAGACACAATAAACATAAGTAACAAAGAGGAGAAAATAAAACTACAGAGACACGGGCTAACAGAGTAAGAAAGAAATAACTAAAACTAGTAAGGCCAACATTTAGTCCCAAAACAAAATCAAGTCGCAAATAGATATTGAAGATAGTAGCTTTAAAATTTGTAAAGGATTAACACTAAGATAAAATAGCGTATCACAAAACGTCACAATCAAATTATATATACCAATTCCAATATTTTTCTCACTATACGCAAGTTGCAAATAATTATATATATATATATATATATATATATATATATATATATATATATATATATATATTATAATATTTTCAATATTCTTTCATAGTTGCCCCACGTTTGGGTGACAAATTATAATATATCTACTTATACTTTCTTTTAATTATAATTGCCCCGCGTTGGAAGCCAAATTATAATATATCTAATTCTCTATGATGAATTTTAATTATTTAATTTTAATGTAAACCTTCCTGTAAAGATAAATTTCAATTCACCTCACGTTGATGTATATTGTCGCAGCGACAATTGTACATACAGCTTAAAACCTTATGTAAGAAATTTCTACTTTGACAGTAGTTGTCAAAAATATGCCCGGCTCTAATAAATATTAATTTAGTATTTCTAAAAATGAATTTATATGTGTAATCGACCTATTACTCTTCTCTCAGGGTGGGATCAAACGGTTAAAAAAAATTATTATTCAAAATTTGTTTAAATTTTCACGTATCTCCAAATTATCTGTTTCACTATTGGTCAGAACCTATAGTAACTGTATGTTTAATATTATAAAAGGCACTTTAAATCTCTGATGACGTTTCCAATATTTCTGTCACTAAAAATTACCAACTGTCACTGATTTGATCGACAGTTTTATTTAATGAAAAATGTTTTCTGAAATAATGTTATAAAAAGACTATAGTGAGTAGGAATGCAAAATTCTATATTATACTACTAGATTCAAATACAAATTAACAAATTAATATTCCCAAAATTATCACAACGAAACAACAGTAGTAATTTCTACGAAACTTAAAATTACTACAACCTATATGCTATAAATTAACCTAATGAAAAACGTTCCAATTGTCGATCTAAATCTTGATATGGATAAATGTCAAAAAACAACCTTCACTCTAATTTTTCTAGTTCAAAACTTTTCTTCTCTTATGTGAATGTCCTTATATGATTTATTAATTTTGTTTGCAATCAAAAATCTAATAGATGCATCTATGTCAAATTTAATTTAAAAATAGGCCTTATTATTTCTCGAGAAATTATTGTAAAGAAACTGGATCGGACTCACCAACTAATAACTGGACAACTCGTACAATTCTAATTGATCTTAGAATTCAGGAAACTTTCTAAAGTTTATTTAGAAATCTGGAACACATTCACTACACACGATGCAATTCTTATTCGAATTATGCACGCACTGGCTTTATAATGAAATGCCTTTTAAATCTGGTTGCATAGATATACAACTTCTACTATCTACCAAAAATTGAGACAACTCTAATTACGATGTTGCCTCTTCGGGATTTCAAACACAACTAACTAAACTTTCTTCGAATAAATAAATCTCCTCTCCTTTGGTTACGAAAAATTCCTTTTTTTAAAAAAAATACTAATTTATGTTTCCCTATAACAAAGAGAGATTTGAATTCTTTCATTATCATTGTAATTCTGATAGCAGAGACATCTGTATTTTAAAATTTCAAATATATTCTCCAAAATGTAATATAATTCTGTCTATCATTAAATATATTCTACATAAACGTCATCCGAAAATGAAAATGTCACATGTGGTTTGTATACCGAATCTTTCAAAATTATTGATTATACCTATAATACAGTGTGTATCAAAAGTATTGCATAAAAATATAAATAGTTCTCCTTATTTCAAAGTTACTTTTACATTTTAAATAGAGGAACTGTATTAAAATATATATATATATATATATATATATATATATATATATATATATATATATATAGGACAATATTTGATTGGTTATGAACAAAATGACAGATCAAATTTTCAATCAACAAGTAAAGAAACAAACTTTTGTAAATAGTGACCTGGAAAAAACAATATACTTGTTTGTTGAAAAAAGTTGAGAATCGAGAGGAAGCGTAAAGATGATGGGAAGCTGGCGTCGAGATATGTGGACTGTGTGTTATAGTGTTCCCGAAAATTTCATGAAATTCCCGAAATAAATTGATAAAACTTATCAAATACTATTAAAAACAATCCTAATAATACTCACAGATAATCAGATCCAGTTTTTCTGCAAAAATCAGTCAAATTTCTCCAAATTTGGTGTTGTAACTTCAGAGGAGTCTTCCTGGGGTCCAGAAGCGTTATCCCAATTCCAGAGCATCAGGTCAGTGTTCTTCTAAAATATTATTGGCCAATAATAAGAGAAAAAACTCGAATAAGTGCTTAATTTCGTTAAATTGATAAACATTCACAGCAATGATCGATCTAAAATAAAAAAACGGACTTTATTTAGTTAGTTAATAAAATAAATCATTAACATTATCAAAAAGGCCTAATTCAAATAAATAAAAAATATGTACTTACGCCATTTTATCATAAGAATGATGCTTAAATTTATTTCCATGTAATATGTCTATCTGTATATAAATCTTATAATATTTCCATGTATATATAAATCTTCTAATACTATTTCTTCCACAGCTTATTTGTAATATTTTTATGTATATTCTCCACATAAATTATTCTATGTGTTGAACCATTTAAGTATTTCTTATTTGATAATATGATGTGCATCTGAAGATCACTGACGCTCTATCTCGCATTGTAAAAACTATGTTCATTTTACGTTTGAAGTCCGCATGACTGGATTTTGAGCATGCGCACAGTAGAAAATATAAAATCTATAATTTCTTTAGAGGTAACCATTGGCGTCTCAACGTATAATTATTAAATTGAAAATTTTTATTTTAAAATTAAATGTTGTTTAAAGTAAGGTGTTTTTTTATTTAAATAAAGGTAATACATTTTTTAAATGCCAGGACTCAAAGAGTAGAGAGAGTTTCATGCTTTCGCATAAAATAACAATACATCACAAATATAATATAAAAATGATTAATTGAGCTAGCCACATCAAAACAAAATTTTCTACATATAAAAATAATAATTATCTAAACTTAATAATAAGTAAGTAAGTAAAAACAAATTAAATATAGTTCAATATATATATATATATATATATATATATATATATATATATATATATATATATATATATGTATATATATATATTTATATATATGTATATATATATTATAATATAAATTAAGTTACTTTGATAATTTTATCTATGATTTGTCTATGGTATTATACTGTTTATGAATTGTTGAATTGGCTAGCTCAGGTTAAATATGATTTGTTTTATTTATTTATTAATTTAACGGAGAACATGAGAAACTTACTCTCGTTGGGTTCATGATAATTAAAATATATGAAATTTGCATTTATCAAATATTACCTTACCATTGTTTCCTACAAAAATAGTGTAAGTGTTAGCGCGGAACATACCCATTCAACCTCATACCTTTGTCTATCATCAATATATGACATAAATAAAATGCAGAAGAGTCAAGCTTTAGTTTATATAATTACGAATAAGCATCAAATTGAAAAACATTAGAAATATGAAAGAAAAACTTCAGTTAAACAAATTATTATTACAAACTACTATACAAATTGAATATTCTTATACTTAGAAAATAGTTATACGTGAAATTTGGCCAAATTAGTTATATATATGTCTGAATTCTTTTAAATGGTACCATATAAAATATATATACACTGACCTGTTCATAACACTTGGAAGTCTCTTTATGTGCACTCTATTCCTGTTCTCCCCTCCTGGAATGAAGCTGGACTCTCTTCAAATCATGGAAATAAATTCGCTAGTTTGTATCGCAGGTAAGTCAATATTATTCATTAAATTGTTCTTCTCACTTGACTTAAAATGTTTTGCGATGATCCTAAATGCTTTTAATCAAATACATGAGACTATCATGTAGGAATTTACTTAAAATTTACGCATAGCGTCCCTTCTCAAATTCAATAATCGATAATTTCCACAAATAATTGTTATTTACAAATATTTTCTGCTCTAAATGTTTCTTAGATAATACTTTATCATTTATATTCAGTTTTTACTTAAATTTCAAACAATTTTCACTTATTTTAGTTAAATTTTTAGAAAGATTTTCTTACATGTCCATTTTCCTAAGCATCACACCACACACTCCTTTGTTTTTCAAATCAAGAAACTTTTGTTGCTAGTCTTGTTATTTGAAACAAAACACTACTGAGTTGCTAGATATTTCATAGTCTTTTTATTGAATGTTTAATAGTTAATTTAATTGTCTTCTTCTTATTCCTATTGTTATTAATTATTTGTGTAAAATTTCAAAATAATTCATTATACCTATTTACATGTGAACAATTTCCAAAATATATCTTATATTTATTTACAATGATAGTATCTATCCCACTTTAAATTTTAAATATCAATGAATTTACAATCATTACGTCCTTAAAATCTTTCATAATGCCTTTCAATTCATTTCTTATATATAATTTACCAATTATCTCCTATGAACTTGTCCTATCATTTAATACAATTACATATTTTTAAACATTCCATCCGCTTTGCAAATATTTAATATTTCAAAATTCTAACTTACTTCTGTGGTTGAATATATTTCTATGTTTTAGTTCTATGCTACATGACGTGACGTTGTATGTAGTGACAGTTCAATGATTTCATTTCAACAAATGTGATAACTTGTCTGTATATGAGTATCAAATATCCTGTAATACTAATAATTTCATGTTCTTTTCAGATTCATTTTGATATTCTAGATAAAATATACATATGATCAACTGTGCTGCTAATAAAAACAATATGAATTTATAATTTACCAAGGATGGATTAAAATTTATGACTCATTGTTTACAACTGAAATCTAAGGTAACGATTTTCAATATTATTGATGTATTTATATAGTTATAAAGGATAATTGATATCTTAGGTGTTTGATTTGGTATGAGATATATTTCTTACTTATAATTATACGTATAAATGATAATTCTGTCTGTCTGAAGAAATTAATCTCTATTCACCATCTGACAAAGTTCAAATTTCATATATTTGTGTCTCATTCTCTTTAATATTTACTACGATAAGTTTAAAAAAAAAAAAAATATATATATATATATATATATATATGTTAAGCCAGTCCTCTAGTATAGATAAATATTCATATATTAGATTGAATTAAAAAGGAATATTTTTTGTATATACGTATGGTGTATCATTAGACACTACCTAATTAAGAACAAAATTTAACATAAAACGAATGAATGACTTAAGCAAATGTATTATAAAATATTGAGTACATCAATTTAAGAAATGGATTAAGGATAAGGAATAGAATAGTAATGATAATATAGAAATTAATTCTTAAGAAAATGTTACCTTCACAAATAAATCCTAAGGTCAAGTCAATGTCAACAATTTTCAATTAAATCAATCTGAACGCTGCTATGTCCACACTTGAATCGGGAAAAGGATGTTAATTTGTTCAAAACCTAAAATAATAAGAATTAATAATCAAATCACTAATTTATTAACGATATGCAAATACAATAAAAAGTTGCAATTTGAAAAAAGTAATTTATAAAAATAAAACTGTATGAAATATGACATTCGGAATAAGAGCCATATTGTATGTCATAGAAATCTAGTAATCAAATCGAAATCAATGAAGGAAGTGATTGAATCTAGTTATAATATTGCCAACCTAAATTCAATGAGTTGGAAGTTAATATAAAACAGAGAATGTAAATTTGAAAATAAGTTAGAGTTTATATAAAGCGAAATTAGTGCTAATTAAAGAATTAAAAATAAACAGTTCCATATATATAAATCATAAATTTAGATTGTAGAAATTGTATATTAATTGTAAACAAATTTACTAAAAAAAAGGAATTACAAGGATTGAAACCATTGTAATACATGTAAAAGACTATTTATATATTCTATAAGATATTGTTAAACCATTTATACAAGTGATTTCACTCTCCAAGACTATTTTAATTGAAGAATTCAGTATTTCCATAAAAAAAACATTATCATTGACAATTGTTGAATAAAATAACAAATTAGGAGGCTGTGTTTTAGAGATTGTAAAAATGTTGTTGATTTTTAAAAGAAAAAAGAGAGTCGAGAGTTAGTTGGGGAATGAGGAACTGGGATGTAATTCTCTGAGAAGATTTTTGTAAAAACTTTAAAGTAAAAGTAATAATTTTAAATCTAAATCAATAAAAAATTCATAATATTAATGTCGATTAACCCCTGTGAAAAAGTGAAACGTGCCGAACGAGTATTTCTTGGGTAAGGAATACCTAAGAAAAGAGACGGGATGTTGCAGGTCCACCACGCCGAGAATGGAATATAAGGTCTGTGTTATTTGAGTTTTTTTAATTTGGAATTCCAAACAAACAAAGAAAAAGTGAACTTTTGAAATTAATTTGAACATTTAAATTTGAATAATCTAAAATTGGCCAAAGAAACTTTAAAATAATTAATACCAAATTTTATCCATGGATAATTAAAGAACTCTAATTTTCTGCAACAATAATTTTAGATATTAAATATGTACTTACTTGTAAAAAGTTTTTCGTTTGTAAAATAATCAAAGTTCACACCACTCATAAATGCTTTTCCAATCTTAATTTCTGCTTTGCATGCTGACCTATTCTTATAACTATCAAACACACACTTAATTCACAACTTGAATTATATATGTAACTGTTTAATATAAGTTTTCAACCATATTATTCTAAATGCACTAAATTGATGCACTTTGAACTGTTAAACGTTTGCATCCTCCACGTTAACTGTGTACTATAATTTTGTGACGACGAGAAACGTTGAACCGGAAGAGCTGCTCCGTTGCGCCGAAGCAGCTACTATAAGCGTTCAGAGCGCATGACCATCAAAGAATACAGGGTAGGTTCAGGAATATTTGTGTGTGTAAAATTTTGAAGATTTCATCAACAATTTATTAAAATATTTTTATTTAAGTGTTGGTATTTTTCTTATTCCAGTCAATGTCCATAACACTTTTCACGAACATTGTTTAAATCATTCATTCGATTATCATATTGTGAGATGATTGAAATAAAGATATATAATTTATTCAGGAATAGACCTATCACGAAATCATAATAGGTAAATGTTCATATGTGTAAAAATTTTTCTAATAGGTGTCCAGGACTCAAAGAGAGAAGTCTCATGCTTCCGACTGCAATATAAAATTTAAACAATACATACAATTAAAAAAAATTTCATATAATCATATAGGGCTAGCCGAAGGTAAAAACGGGTAAATAAAGGTAAATCATATAAGTATATATTAAAATATAACATATCCACTATAAATTGGCACCCAAAAACGTGGGGCGATTATAAAAATAATATATTAAAAAAAAAAAAAAAAAAAAAAAAAAACAAAGAACAATGGAAAATAGGAAAATGATGTTGCGCGATGGGAAGCAGGTTGGAAATGATAGTGGATCTGAGGAGGAAAGAGAAGGAAGAAGCCATGGAATGGGAGATTTCCAGGTGCAATACCTCATCCAAGGACAGCAATCGGAAGATGATGCACAGGAAGAAAGGAGAACAGGAGATGAAGAATATGGAATAGAGGTAGAATGAGTAGAAGAAGGATTGGATAGAAGTCAAGAAATACAAGAGAGAAGGGAACAACAAACAAGAACAAGGAATGATAACCAAATGATGGATTTGATGCAACAATTGTTGAACCAGATGAATACAATGAAGGGAGAGTTAAATGGAAACATGAACAAAATGGATCAAAAGTTGAATGGAAAAATAGACAATATGAATGGAAATATAAATAGCATTAACGGAAATATGGATAGAATGGAGCTTAATTTGAGGGGAGACATTCATAATATTCATGAAAACATGAACAGATTGGAACGGAAGATAGAAGAGGTTAGATTTGAAAACTGCAAAGAGATTAAGGAACTTGAGGAGAATCAAGAAGAACATAAGAAGAGTATTCGGCAAATACAAGAAGACATAGAGGAAAATAATAAAAACATAAGACAAGAAATACAGGAAAATGGTATGAAAATCAGAGAAAACATAGTAGAAGAAGTATTAGAATTTAGAAGAGATCTAGAAGAATATTTACCAGAGAATATTAAAGTAGAGGTCTCAAAACAAAATAAACAAATAACAAAGGAAGTGGAACAGATGAAAGATAACGTAAATAGAAAATTTAAGGATTTGGATGGCCGGATTGAAGAGAGAACGGGGATGAGTATAACAATAACCGACGACATAAATCGACAAATGAATAAAGAAATCGAATAAATGAATCGGAAATTAAGGATCACGATAGAGGAAATGGAGGAAAATTTGAGAAGAAATGGAGGAAACAATATATACCCAGGAAATTTCCACAATTTAGAAATCGGAGTGAAATTTGATGGGAATATTAACAATATACATCCCAAAGTATTCCTCAAAATAATTAGAAACAAAATTAAAGGAATCAGAGATATTGTTGAGATCAAGCTTATTATAAGGAGCATATTACAGGGCCAGCTTTATTGTGGTTTTGTAATAAGGAAGAACTAATACAAAGCCTAGAAGAGTTCGAGCAACAATTCTTAGCCTATTTCTGGGGAGAATTGCAACAAGCAACATTCAGAGAGCGGTTATACTTCGGGAAATTTGATTATAAGAAAAGCAAAAACCTGAATAATTATGCGATGCAATTATATAATATAGCCCAGTATTTAGATCCGGGAATGAAGGAGGAGGAATTAGTGCTATACATTGGCAGACATTTCAATTCAGAAGTAGCTGAAACAATAGCGCTTCATAATATTAAAGCCATGGATGGTTTATCAAGATATCTACAAAGAGTGGAACGGAGCTATACAAATCATAACGATACAAGAGACAATCGATTAAATGAAAATGGGAATGGACAGAATAGAAGAGAAAATGAAAGGAGAAATGATCAGAGAAATTATGAAAATCGAAATTACGAGAGAAGAGGACCAGGACGGGATGATAGAAATCCGAGATATGATAATTACAGAAACGGAAATGGAAACTATCGTAATGGGTATCAGAATGGTAATAATGGGAATCGGAATAATGGATATAATGGAGGAAATTACCCAAATTATGGAAGACGGAATGATAACGACAATCGTAATCGGAACTGGCAACAATACAGAAGAGAGGGGAGAAATAATGAAGAGGACAGAAGAAATGAAAACAGAGACAGGAATTATGATCAAAGAGATAGTCGAGGAGGTGAAGATAGAAGACAGGTGAACATGATACAAAACCAGGTAGAGATAAGAAGGGATAGGGATCAGGGCCCGAGTTCTGATCCAAATTTCGAGTAAGTTGCTCTTATGTGCATAATATTGTCTATTCTTCTAAATATCAACATACTAGAGAATTTATATTAGATGAAGAACCAACAAACCCAGAATTAAATAGATTAGTATTTATAGAGGGAAATTTAGATAACATTGAATGTAGAGTTTTATTAGATACGGGTTCCGAAGTTTCCATTATAAATCAAAATATAGTAGACAATTTAAAACAGGACAATATTATGGTGATAAATACAAATAAAATATCATTAATAGGGGCAAATGAAAGAAAATTATATGAAACTACTAAAACCATTATGACAAACCTAGAATTAAATGGTGAGGTTTTATCAGTACAATTGTTGATTGTGAAAAATTTAAAATATGACATAATCATGGGTACAGATGATTTAAGTAAACATAGAATTATAATAAATTATAAAATGCAAAACATAATATATAATAATCATACAATACCGTTTATAACAAATTATCAAACAGATATAGGAAAAAACGAATGTGCAATTGGACAAATAAATCACATTGCTGAAGAAGAACAAAACATGAGGGAGGAATTATGTCCGGAGGAATACAAACAGAGAGTCTATGAATTACTTGATTCTCACGAAAAGCTGTTCAATGAGGAAGTATGCGTTGCGACTAGATATGTTCACAAAATTGAAGTCATACCAGAAATAAAAAATTTTAAGATCAAAACTTATCCTATACCTTATAAATTAAAACAAGAGGTATATCAGGAAATTAATAAAATGTTACAAGACGGTATTATTGAAAGATCTAATTCACAATACATAAGTGCAATAACCTGTGTAAAGAAGAAATCGGGGGATATTAGAATATGTTTGGATGCTAGGAATATAAATACATTTACTAAAAAACAATACGAAAGTCCATTAAATATTGAAGGTATATTTGGAAGAATTACAAAGGCTAATATATTTTCAAAATTAGATCTAAAGCATAGCTTTTGGTTAATTCCATTGGATCATCGTTGTAGACAATACACTGCATTTATGGTAGATGGAGTGGTGTATCAATTTTGTGTAGTGCCATTTGGACTCCAAAGTTCTTGTGCAGCCTTAGTACGAACGTTGCATACAATCTTGAATCCGTATGAAGATTTCACTCTCCACTACATAGATGACATTTTGATTTTTTCTGAAACAGAAACGAAGCATCATAAACATCTGGAAATAATATTAAAGGAATTAGAAAATGCCGGACTTAAATTAAACTTAGAGAAATGTCAGTTTTATAAAAGAGAAGTGGATTATTTAGGATATGTTTTAAGTGACACTCGTATAACAATGAATCCTGAGAGAATTAAAGCAATCCTAGAGTATAAAACACCACATAACTTAAGAACTTTACGAGGGTTTCTAGGTATCATCAATTATTTCAAGAAGTTAGTTCCTGATCTAAGTAAGAGAGAAATTCCTCTTATAGAATTATTAAAGAAGGATATTAGATGGAAATGGGACGAGAGAAGAGAAAAGGCATTTCAGGAGTTAAAGGAAATTTTTCTAAACAGCCTAAAAGTATTTCATCCACAATATGACAAACCTTTTATCTTGAGAACGGATGCTTCAATAGAAAGATTGGCAGGGGTATTAATTCAAATACAAGATGGAGAAGAAGTACCTATTAGTTTTATATCCAGAGTGACTAAGCCAGCAGAAAAGAAATATTCAATAACAGAATTAGAAATGGCAAGTGTTGTATTTTGCATTAGCAAACTAAGATTCTATCTATTAGGAGCTAAGTTTATTTTAGAAACTGACCACTCAGCACTTACAGCTATGTTAAAAAACCGCTATGCCAATAATCGTGTACACCGATGGATCTTGTTGTTACAAGAATATGAATTCGAAATCAAATATATTCCAGGGAAATTAAACGTGGTGGCAGATGCATTGAGTAGAGTAGATGAAGTAGGGAACAATCAAACCAAATTTCAAATTGGAATAAACCAATTGTACCAAACAGAGGGGATATTTACATTGGAAAAGGTTAAAGAAGATCAGAGACATTTTGATAACGAGAAAGTTAAAGGTGCCTATAAAATTGATGAAGTGTGGTATAAGAAATTGGAGGACAGAGAAGTATTTGTAATAAGTAAGGAGTTTGCACAGGAAATTATTCGTCATCTACATAAAGAGAATGGACACATAGGAACAAGAAAACTATGGACTTTGTTTCGAGAAAATTATGTGGCAAAGAAGGATTTGAGTATAGTGAAAGAAATATGTAAATATTGTCAAATATGTCAACTGGCCAAAGAAAAAAATTACCACAATAGCATGACAGCAAAATCGATAATTACAAATAAACCAGTACAGATTGTGGCAATGGATTTTATAGGAAATTTAATTAGGAGTGAATCGGGTAATAAGGATTTACTAGTAATAGTTGATGTTTATACCAAATTTGTTAAAACTTTTCCATGTAAGAGATCAACGGCTAAGGTGGTAATAGAATGTTTGGAAAAATATATAGAAGAAGTAGGAAGACCTGAGAGAATTATACTTGACCATGCTACATACTTTGAAAGTAAAAAATTAAAGCAGTATTGTGATAAAGAACAAATAAAACTACAATTTATTAGTATTAGAAGACCTAGCTCCAATCCAGCTGAGAGATATATAAAGGAAATCTTAAAATATTTAAGAATTCTTTGTCAAAAGACACATATTAGATGGGATGAGAATTTGGACAAAATTGAAGAATTTATAAATAATTTACCACATGGGGTAACAGGTGAAAGTCCAATTTATTTAATGAAAGGTATCCAACCTAAAAGAAACTGGATTCTGAATAGAGATACTACTCTAGAAGAGACACTAGAAAAGGTGAATATCAGAATAAGGAGGAATGCAGAAAAATATATACGGGATCAGAACAAGAAAATTAAGAAGAAAACAACCTTTAATAAAGGAGAATTGGTTATAATCAGAGCATTAAAGACATCTAATAAAGCAGAAGACCAATGTATTAAATTGCAATTGCCATTCGAGGGACCTTATGAAATAATAAATGATAATGCACAAAATAGTTATAAATTGGCATACCCAGGAACAAACATGATTAGGGGTATTTTTAATATAGAATCAATTTATATGTATAATTCACCATAAAAGAGTGATAAGAGGAATAGATAATATTATGTTACTTACATGTAAATAGATAGTAGTATAGGTAGATGTAAGGTTTTTTTTTCGATTTTACTTCATAAGACGTATTCTCATATACAAAGTGAAGATAATGACCAAGTTAAACAGAAGATTTTCAATTTTCATAGGTAGTGTACTAGTAGGCAGCATACAGTATCCGTGGTTAATGTAATCTAAAAAATTGAAACATAAGGAAATATAATGTATTAATGATAAATGAATAATATCAAAGAAAGATGGCAAGTTAAGCTTCAGTATAATAGTAAATTTTTATGAGAATTTCTTAGGTAAAGGACATAATAAAATTAAATAAACACTCATTAATAAGGACAGGTAGGAAATAGGAAGGATAAGATAGGAAATAATTAAATAAACAGTAAAAGAGATGAGAAGGAAAGAAAGTTTTCAAATCAAGATATAAGTAGAAAATATTCATGTCAAGAAAAATTTTATAGGAATTAGGGAGAAAAGTATAGTGAAATAATGGAAAGAAATATTTATAAAGTATATGATATGATTAATTATTATGAGATAGGGAGATATGATGAGAAAATTATGATATAATGAATATAGTTATGAAATAAAGTTGATGAATTATGATTAAGAAATATGAAAATAAATATAAATATGGATAGAAAGTAAAGAGTTAAAGGTTCAACTATAAGAATAGATAAATTGACATGAATATAGGTTGAAAATTGATATGAAATTATAGGAAATCATTGAAATAATTAAAAATTATGTTCTTAGTATAAAAGATGAAATAGAAAAAATAGAAGAGTAGATAGGTAAAGGAGGAAGTATAAGTATTGAGATTTTTAATAAGAAACGGTGGAAAAGAGTAAGGAATATAAGATATGAATAATTTAATAAGAATAGGAATTATGAGAATAAAATGTAAGAATCATTATTGTTATGTCCCTAATGAGAAATTATTTTGGAATGAGTTTGATATGGTTAAATTATAAGAATATCATAAAAATTTTAATAATAAGAATAAAAATAAAAATGTTAAGAAATGTAAGTACTGAGCTGAAATCTATAGATCGATTAGCATGGATTACAGATTGAAAATTGAAATTTTAAGAAGTTATCTAAATAGATACCTTTTAAAATTTAAATTTGAGGGGAGTTAAGCCAGTCCTCTAGTATAGATAAATATTCATATATTAGATTGAATTAAAAAGGAATATTTTTTGTATATACGTATGGTGTATCATTAGACACTACCTAATTAAGAACAAAATTTAACATAAAACGAATGAATGACTTAAGCAAATGTATTATAAAATATTGAGTACATCAATTTAAGAAATGGATTAAGGATAAGGAATAGAATGGTAATGATAATATAGAAATTAATTCTTAAGAAAATGTTACCTTCACAAATAAATCCTAAGGTCAAGTCAATGTCAACAATTTTCATTAAAATCAATCTGAACGCTGCTATGTCCACACTTGAATCGGGAAAAAGATGTTAATTTGTTCAAAACCTAAAATAATACGAATTAATAATCAAATAACTAATTTATTAACGATATGCAAATACAATAAAAAGTTGCAATTTGAAAAAAGTAATTTATAAAAATAAAACTGTATGAAATATGACATTCGGAATAAGAGCCATATTGTATGTCATAGAAATCTAGTAATCAAATCGAAATCAATGAAGGAAGTGATTGAATCTAGTTATAATATTGCCAACCTAAATTCAATGAAGTGGAAGTTAATATAAAACAGAGAATGTAAATTTGAAAATAAGTTAGAGTTTATATAAAGCGAAATTAGTGCTAATTAAAGAATTAAAAATAAACAGTTCCATATATATAAATCATAAATTTAGATTGTAGAAATTGTATATTAATTGTAAACAAATTTACTAAAAAAAAAAGGAATTACGAGGATTGAAACCATTGTAATACATGTAAAAGACTATTTATATATTCTATAAGATATTGTTAAACCATTTATACAAGTGATTCCACTCTCCAAGACTATTTTAATTGAAGAATTCAGTATTTCCATAAAAAAAACATTATCATTGACAATTGTTGAATAAAATAACAAATTAGGAGGCTGTGTTTTAGAGATTGTAAAAATGTTGTTGATTTTTAAAAGAAAAAAGAGAGTCGAGAGTTAGTTGGGGAATGAGGAACTGGGATGTAATTCTCTGAGAAGATTTTTGTAAAAACTTTAAAGTAAAAGTAATAATTTTAAATCTAAATCAATAAAAAATTCATAATATGAATGTCGATTAACCCCTGTGAAAAAGTGAAACGTGCCGAACGAGTATTTCTTGGGTAAGGAATACCTAAGAAAAGAGACGGGATGTTTCAGGTCCACCACGCCGAGAATGGAATATAAGGTCTGTGTTATTTGAGTTTTTTTAATTTGGAATTCCAAACAAACAAAGAAAAAGTGAACTTTTGAAATTAATTTGAACATTTAAATTTGAATAATCTAAAATTGGCCAAAGAAACTTTAAAATAATTAATACCAAATTTTATCCATGGATAATTAAAGAACTCTAATTTTCTGCAACAATAATTTTAGATATTAAATATGGACTTACTTGTAAAAAGTTTTTCGTTTGTAAAATAATCAAAGTTCACACCACTCATAAATGCTTTTCCAATCTTAATTTCTGCTTTGCATGCTGACCTATTCTTATAACCATCAAACAGACACTTAATTCACAACTTGAATTATATATGTAACTGTTTAATATAAGTTTTCAACCATATTATTCTAAATGCACTAAATTGATGCACTTTGAACTGTTAAACGTTTGCATCCTCCACGTTAACTGTGTACTATAATTTTGTGACGACGAGAAACGTTGAGCCGGAAGAGCTGCTCCGTTGCGCCGAAGCAGCTACTATAAGCGTTCAGAGCGCATGACCATCAAAGAATACAGGGTAGGTTCAGGAATATTTGTGTGTGTAAAATTTTGAAGATTTCATCAACAATTTATTAAAATATTTTTATTTAAGTGTTGGTATTTTTCTTATTCCAGTCAATGTCCATAACACTTTTCACGAACATTGTTTAAATCATTCATTCGATTATCATATTGTGAGATGATTGAAATAAAGATATATAATTTATTCAGGAATAGACCTATCACGAAATCATAATAGGTAAATGTTCATATGTGTAAAAATTTTTCTAATAGGTGTCCAGGACTCAAAGAGAGAAGTCTCATGCTTCCGACTGCAATATAAAATTTAAACAATACATACAATTAAAAAAAATTTCATATAATCATATAGGGCTAGCCGAAGGTAAAAACGGGTAAATAAAGGTAAATCATATAAGTATATATTAAAATATAACATATCCACTATAATATATATATATATATATATATATATATATATATATATATATATATATATATATATATATTATACTATTTATTTGATATAATACTTACTTTTATTGTAGCTGATTTAATGTATATGTTTATAATTTAGATTTTTTGTTTTAGTATGGCTAGCTCAGTTTGTTTTTAATATTTGTTTAATAATTTATTTTAATTAGATTATTCGGGAGCATGAAATCCTTTTTCCCTTTGAGTCCTGGCAATTTATACTGTTGTAATGGTTGAAATAAAAAGAAAACACATTATTTGAAATCAATTTAATTATCAATGCAATATTTATTTGATAAAATAATATGCGACGCCAATGGTTATATGTACCTATTTATTGATTTTAATAATATCATAAATGCGCATGCGTGAAAAAATTAGTCATGCGCTTTAGCATGAAACAAATAATTATGATACGTAAGAAGCATCTATATTATACAACACAATTTGTTGACGATGAAAACAATTGAATGGTTAAAACACATAAGAGAATTTATCTATAAATCATAGTTATATATCATACAAATTGCTGTGGAAAGAAATGAGTTATATACATGGATAGACAAATAGGAATTATATACAGAAGGACATAGTTATTACATTATGAAATTTCAATCACCATATTTATGCAATTACAAGATGGCGTGATTAGCGTAAGTACATATTTTAATTTATATAAAGTTCGGCCTTTTATTAAATTTAATGATTTATACAATGAATATACTATATAAAGTCTGTTTCTTTCTTTTTTAGATCGATCATATATTTGCAAAAGTTTGTCAATTTATGAAATTAAGTACTTAATTGGGATTTTGAGTTTTTACACTATTTATTGGCCAATAAATGATTTAAATACACTGACCTGTTGATCTTGAATTTGGAAGAAAGTCTCTGGATCCCAGGAAAACTCCACTGAATCTCCAAAAAACCAAAGTTGTTGAAAATTTCACAGATTCTTGTCGGAAAACTTGTTACAAATTAACTGTAAGTATTTCTAATATTGTGTTTAACAGTACTTTAGGAGTTTAAATGTCTTATACCGGGAATATATTTAAATTTTTAGGAACACTATAACATACACTCCTCGCTTCTTAACACTCGCTACCGTTCTCCCTAAGCGTCCCCTCGATTCTCAACTTTTTTAAACAACACAGTCTTTTGTTCTTTTCCAGATCACTATCCAAAAGTTTATTTATTGATTCACAGTTTGTTATGTCATCTTTTTTAACCAATAAGATATTGTCTTTTGTAATCAGATAATTGAAACTTCAATCACTTATCAAAACAATTTCATACATACAAATACATTAAAATTGGTTATACTTAGATACACTTACATAGTACAACATTCAATATTATTATTGATAGTATATTCTTGTTACATTCATATCAATTATAAATATAAATTCTCTTATGTTATTTGTCTATATGTCATTATTTGTTTATCTATGAAATCTATTGGATTATATTCTATTCTATATTTATATTTGTTCTTATTCTTAAATTAATGATTATAATGAATTAACTATAGTAATATTTGTTTTCATTTCAAATGAACAGCTGTTATGATATGGAATTCTTCGTCTTAGGCAACTTTATTTACATCATTACATTGGTTAGGCAATATCTATATTTTATGTTATCATTGATGTAATTCCTTATTTATTATATTGTTATTGGCTGTTATTTAATATATCTTTATTTGATATGTTGTTTAAATTAAGAAAAGTGTTTCCTTTTTACTTGTTTTCTTAAATTAAGTTATTTTCATATATATTTCATACTAGCTACATATTATTATAATACGAATTCTCTTATTATCTAAGATATCTGGTTCAATATATATATATATATATATATATATATATATATATATATATATATATTGTTATTCCGCTTATACAGACCCAATTTAATACATTCTATAGACGTTATGAGACCAAAAGTGACGTTACCAAACCCGGCTTCGGGTCTGGTAACGTTTTCCCTTGTAAAAAGGTAGGGGAGTGTGCTAGGATTCTACAGAAAATTTTTTAGATGTGCTTGAAAAGTCGGCGAAATTCGACGTTATATACAGAATTAGTTCAACTAAGAGGGAGCTGCCGTTTTATACAAATACTGTATATATGTGGTTATGTAGCTGGTATATCCTAACGACGTTGTAGAGCCCGGCATGTGCAACAGCGCATAAGCTTAGAACTTTAATGAAATGCATTTGAGAATACTTTTGTATGCCGATATAATTATTAAAAATGTAACCAGGAAAATAGTAGATTAGAATAGAAGGGAAGCGGGTTGTTGACTCTTGAAGTATCTCCAATAATAATTCCAAAATATAAGTTCTTAACCATTGTTTAATTTTTCATTACTATTTCAAACATGTTTCGCCCCCAATATCAGTGAAATTACAATCACAATACAAAACTAAAAAACTGATGCACAATTCAATAAATCGTGAATTTTAGTCCTTCGGTAGAGTTAAACTGAACTTGAAATTTGTAATCATGCGTTGCAGAAAAAAGATATGCATATGTACATACCAAAATGTTCGTTTATAAATTTTTATAACAAGAAATACTTTATGAACATTGATATGATAGAATAAATTATTACCTACTTTGAATTTTTTTAGTATATAACAAAAGAACAGTTTTTAATTTCCATATATTTTCCACTCCCGCTCGTCGTGTTTAAAGTGCAAATTTTAAATGCTGTTTAAAAGGATTCCACACTCTATAATACGTATAATTAGTATGAGTGTCGTGTTAGCCATCACTTGGTAAATATAATCATCATTTAGATTCACTTAACTATAGGCTAATATGCATCAAAATAGATGGCTTTTTTATAATTAGATTGTGTGTAGCCTATCTGTGAATCGCCATATGCTTTGTATTTAAACAGCTGTATAGAATTGCAATGTAAATGTTATGTATTCTTTACAGTTTAGAGTGACAAATCTAAGAGTGCTTGGCACTTTTTGAACCTATTATTTGGAATTGCTGTTTATTACAATTATTTTTATAACTACAGATACCATGCCATTTGAGCAAGTGGGACATTCGTCTCAAGCTGCCACAAGATATATTGGTGATGCTTCTCCATCTCTTGTTCAACCAGAAAAAAGCACAAAATATGATAATAATTGAAAAACGCAACAAAACTTCGATAACTACCTATATGCAGAAAAGTTTACTGTCGCTACTTCTTTGTCACATACATCAGTAGATTTTTTCTTGTAAAGTATTTAATTCAGAATCTGGTGAAGTATAACTTTTAAATATATCAATTATAAAAAAAATTGTATTCAAGACCATATTTATTGTAATTTTATATCATCATTTACTGAAATTCTTTCTATTGTAAACTGGTATTCTAAATATATAATCTATATTATTGTATTGGTTTTTATACTCACCCTATCCTACATACAGCACTACTTAAATACATATTTACACATATAATTTCGATAACAATATAGAAAATAAAAATCATTTGGTTAATCAATAGCTCGTTATTTTTAATAATGGATAGAACTCCAAAAACAGAAGCTAACACTTTGTGTATGAACAAATGCTAAAGTATATTTTTCACATTGTTTGTTTAGCTGTCAAATTAACATTAACAATTCATAAATTAAGTTTAACAGACCTATTGTGAAAATTATACTTTGGTATTTCTTCATCTTTAATGAGTTTTCACCAATTATCAACTAACATTCAAAATATTACACGGTTGAATGCTTAAATATTTCTTCGTCAATTAAAAATTTGTCGAAACAAGCCATAAAAATAAACAATTATTATTTGAGATTCTTTTGTTTCACTTTTTTGCGTGTAGGAAAGATTTAATTAACATTTTTTGAAGACTTCTTAGTGTAAAGTCAAGTAAAGATGCTCAGTTATCTGTCAACGTCGGATTCGGTGTTCGGCTTTCGAGAAGGCAACACGTGAGTGACTAAAATCTAATCTAAACCAGTGTAATTAAGTGTTAAGTGCCATTTTTTAAGAAACTTTCGTAAGTGAGCTTATACTAACATAACCTTTGTATAGCACACCCATCATTCCTGGAAATTTGGTTAGTCTCTCCTGTTATTATTTTGTTTCTTATACTGTAAATAAAATATTTAATGCTAGAGACAAAATTAAAAAATAAATTAACGGTAAAGGGGAAAAATCAGGGGGGCCAGCCCCCTTGAATGGTATAAGAGTCGCGAAAATTTAACACAAATGAATGTAGATGAAATTGATACTAATATACAAGAACCAGCAGGACTGAAAAAAGATATAAAAAGTAGTGATAAATACTCGTAAAAAAGGGAAAAATAGGATCAGTGTAGAATTTGTAAAATATACACAAGCTAATGAATTTCTGATAAATGACGACGTTAGGAATAAAGGATACGATGTATTTATACCAAAAAAAATACCTCATGCAAAGAAATAGTTAAATACATAGATACATCAATCTCAGATGAAATATTAAATAATTACTCACAAGCAAATACCGGGACAATAAAAGTTTTAGAAGCAAAAATCATAGACAGGGCTGACTCCCGGGTGGAAATGACAAATAATTTGAAGGAAGGGGACGAAGGAAGTAATAAAGTAGAATTAGTCCCAACAGAGACCATAAGATATACGTTTTCGGGAACAACCCTACCGGCAAGCGTGAAGATCTGCGGAATTGAACACAGAGTGTTGCCATACATCATGCCAATTTTGCAATGATATAACTGCTTAAATTTTGGACACATTAAAAAACATTGTAAAACCAAAAAGAAAAAATGTTTGAATTGTGGAGAAACACACCTAGAGGAAGACAGAGGGGAGTGTACAATGAAGTGCAAACACTGTGCGAGTTTGGAGCACAACAGCATCAATAGGAACTGTCCAGAGAGAGAGAGAGAGAGAGAGAGAGAGAAAGAGAGAGAGAGAGAGAGACAGCAACTAATTAGAGAGGCGATGTCGCTGGACAAGGTATCTTTTATGAGGCAAACGAAAGATTCCCCAAAAGAGGCAAAAATAGTAACACACAAGAGGGATTTATAAGAAGGTATAAGGAATTTCCGGAATTACCAACTAACCGATCAAACCAAGACAATGGTATTACAATAAGCGAGAGAAGAACCTCATATAACAATCAAAACACCCCTACAAGAAATACCTACACACAAGTAACAAAAGCTAAGAAAAGAAAACCCACTTCACCAGGCTACGATAAGGAAGCCCATCACGCAGCCTTGATAACCCCCAATGGACAAACAACATATTACCGTAGAGAAAATAACCAACAACAATCCCCAGCATCAACATCTACACACAACCAACGTCAGTCCCCAGCATCAACATATTATATACCACCCTCGGAAGTAGACAGTGAAGATGAAGCAAACAAAATTAGAGAAAACCCAGATATGCTACATGAAATTATGAATACGGCTAGTAAACTCAACAAATACGACAAGGAATACACGCTCCAATTTATGGCAAGGCTAATTAATAAACCAGGAGACAGAATTTTCAATAATGAATTACAACAGAAACACGAAAATTAATAAAAGAAAAGATAAAAGCCTTGACAAAGACTTAAAAAGAAATTTAAAAATTTTACCATGGAACATTAGAAGCGTCAGAGCAAACTACGATCAATTAAAATTTCTACTATACGAACTAAAACCACACATAATTTTACTGAATGAAACATGGATGAATGATGAATATCATTTAAACATTAAAAATTACAACATATACAGACAAGACAGATGCAATTGATACGGGGGAATATGCACCCTTATCAAAAGTGGTTTAGAACACCATCTTATATCAGTAAATAGCAACATTTCGGAAACTCTACAGGTAATAACAATTGCAGTACCATCAGTTAAAATCAATATCACTAACATATATAATCCAGCAGGAAAAAAATTAAAATTAGAAGAGTGCAATGAAATTCTATCTAACACAACCAACCAGCACATGATCATGGGATATTTTAATGCCCATGATCGAATGTGGGGATGCAATAGTAATGATGCAAATGGTAAAACAATTAAAGAATTAATAGAACGCGAAAATCTAATAGTATTAAATGATGGCAAGTACACACGTATGGGAGATCACAACCGCAATCTATCGGCACTAGATCTAACTATAGTATCTAACAGCATTGCAAAAAAATATTATTGGAATGTATTTGAAGACCCAGGTAATAGCGATCACTTCCCCACCATCTGCCAATACTCTGATGGAACGAATTTTATGAATGATGAAATATACAAAAGAAACTTGAAAAAGGTCGACTGGAACTCATTTAACAAAATAATAACGAATAAATTGATAGACAAAGAGGAAAATTTAGATTACAATGATTTTCATGACTCTTTAAATGTAGCAGCAAACGAAAGTATACCTATGATTAAGATAAGAACGAATCAACAAAAATATGCAGCTTGGTGGGACGAGGAATGCTTCGAGCTAATCCAAAGACGTAGAAAAAGCATCAACAAATTCGTAAATTCACCTAGCTTGGAAAATTATATAGGTTTCAAAAGAATAAAAGCATATGTAAAACTTAAATTAAAAAACAAAAAGAAAAAATCTTTCAGAGAATTTAGCAGTACTATCAATAGGGAGACACCAACCAATAAAATTTGGAAAACAATAAAAGGCTTCAAAAATTATTCCCAGAACAACAACAACAACTGAGAACGGGACACTGCCGAAATAAGAAACACTTATTCAAAATAGGATGTGCTACTGATCCGTATTGTATCTGTGGACAAACAGAAGATCTCAACCACATTTTTTTGGGATGCCCAATAAATCGAACACCCAATTTCGATTTATACAATAAGCTAATAGAACTACAAATACCTACGCCAATTAACACTACCTAACATTTTAAACAAAGAATATACACTCTTTTCCATTAACACCTAGCTCCTACATTCCTGTCCGAGGCAACTTTCCGATTGTGTGTAATGCTCAGCCGTTGCCCCCCAGCGAGAAGAGTTTTAACCTTTGTTGTGATTATCTTTTAACATGTCTAGCTCACAAGAAGAATACGAAAGTAAACACGAAAACTACAAGCTTTGGTTTAAGAGAAACCAATGCGAAAACCAGTGCTGGCCAAATACTGTCCAGGTGGAGGCCAAAATAGAAGAGGAAGAAGAAGATCTATCTGGTGTATTCTGTGGTTGCAACAGACATGCCCTGCGATCTTTTATAGCCACTGCTAAACTGCATTTTTAACGCCATCTATTCACTTGGAAGGTTACTAATGACATCAAAATGTCAGGAGTAAAACAATAACAAATGGATCAGTATATTAGAGATTTCGACAGGGTATTATTGTATTTGTCATTTTTTAAAGAGAAATAATTTTTTAACTTGTAGATGACTTTTCTGTAGCACAAATAAAATACAAAAAGGCTTTAATTACAACAGACCTTTCGTCTAGTTCCGATATTTATAAAGGACGGGGATCAAGGATACGGAAAAAAAAATAAAAGGTATATGTCCCATCACTCTAGTTCTGATTCAGACGAGAGTCCCTCATCAAATCGTAACATTTATCCTGTTTTTAAACCTACACCACAAACAAATTGTAAGGATTTAAAGAAATTAATTATAATGTTTTTGTGCAAATAATATATTTTTCAGTATTGTATAAAAAGTCTGGGAATTATAAATCGGGTAGTACTTTTCCAGAGATTCAAGTGGAATCTATTGCCGAAACTATGAGGTCTGAAGCTGAAAGAATTTCCCTTGAGAATAAAGAATCAAATGATATGGCGAGATTTGCTGTTCCTAGAGGTAATTTGTTTCTTGAGTTAAATCATAATTTATAATAACCTAAAGTTTGCATATTAAATTTGACTTTTAGTATAAAAATACTTCATTTAATAATGTCCCTTTTTTAATTTTTTTTAGAGTCAAAACCTTGTGGCAGTGGAATCAGATGAACACTTCACAAAAGAGATAAATCATCACCACAAATAGATGATAAAGGTGACTAAACTAAATAATTTTAATTAATTTTTATATTTAATCTTATTTTAAATTTATTTTAGAATTTAAAAGGTTGATGATAGATGAAATATCTCAATTAAATTTAAAAATCAACATTTTAATTGAAAGCGTTGGCACTCTCTTGAAAACACAAAGAATGATGTGGAAACGTTATATGAAAAATTTCCAGTAATTCGATATTCGACGCATATTTTTAAAATCCAAATTCAACGTACTTGATCAAATACTGTCCCTAGTATTGCAAACCAACATTACATATAATTTCTCAACAATACTACAGATAGTACTGGAAAAGACCAAATGCCACAAGGAACGAGGAATAGTGAAATACATAGATGAAACAAAACTTAAAAATACAATACAAAAATCTTGGGATTTCTTATACTTGAATCCAGATCCTAACTATGCAACAAATACTTTTATTGAAACACTTCAATAATATATAGACGGCTGTACATATACAAGAAATGTAAAAGGAAAAACACGAAGATCGCCCCTTGGATGACAAATACGCTACAAAATATACAATGTATATCGGAAAAAAATTAGTGTTTGAAAAACATTGGAATCCATTATATTGTATCATATGTGTAATATTTGTAAGCACATGCTATTATCAATAAATTATTCTTATCTTAAGTTTGAGAAGAAAATAAAGAAAATCACCTGTACTATTTTATAAACAAAATTTTATATTAAATTTTTGAAACTATTTGTCGACATTCGTCTTTCAATAAACTATCCTGGTTAATAAAAACGGATAAAAGCTTTAAACAACTTTTTGAAACAACCTATCCTACTTTCAAGCCAAAATAAAATAACGGTTTGCTTCAAAAAGTGTTTAAACTTTGTGTGACTGTTTTTATCTGTTTATTTAAGAAAAAACAATATAGGCATAATTTAAAAAACCTTCAGTATTTGCTTGGCTTGCCATCTAGTAGTAGCTAGTAAACTGACTAATAATGCAGGTCTCTTCCTTTATTTTTTCTCTGTTGGTGAATAGTAACCTTCCACCACAATAGATGGCGCAGCACTCGACAAGACTTTGTGGCTTCGGACTTAGTACAGGAGATTCCATTCTTCCCCATATTAAAAGTATTTATCTATGGCAACAGACGCCAATATGACAGATCCTATGTACAAGAACATTCAACTCAACCTAATTAAAACGGGCATTGAACAAGAATTTATTAAAAACAATTATTGTGGAGTATGCCTTCCGGCAAGTTTTATATTGTATGAGCTAGCTAAGAAATATGGAATATCGACCAAGGTGTACCGGAACATAGTTTTACTCGAATGGGGTTACAATTACGCCACATTTTTGGACAACGTGGTATAGGATCCTACAAACGCAATTACCAATTCAAAATTAGTATAAAATATTATGCCCCACAAAGATTGTGATAGTTGAACGGTAAAAAAGTAGTACCTACCACATTTGTGCAGTGATAAACACCCTTTCAGGTAAGTTATATGCCCACGTTATAAATTATTATTTTTTTAGATTATTTAATTCATATGTATTTCGACTTTTTTCATAGAACCGAGTTCCACCAGTTTACCACTAGTTTCTGCACCGAGTTCCACCAGTTTTACAACTAGTTTCTGCACCGAGTTCCACCAGTTTTACAACTAGTTTCAGTTTACATTGTAAGTACTCCTAGTTTTTGATTTTGAAATTTATGAATTTTGGCTCTATTTGAAATCTTATTAGAATACCTATTTTCAGAGAATTTTGAAATAATGTATCAAATTTTTTCGAGCGGTAATGCATTAATTGAAATTCATACGTTTTTAACAGGCCTATTTGCAATTATTTTAATTCTTATTACTTAGAATACTTATTTTCAGAGAATTTTGAAATAATGGATCAAATTTTTTCGAGTAGAGTGCATTAATTGAAATTTATAAATTTTAACAGGTCTATATACAATTATTTGAACCTACAGCAGTAACATATGTGTGATGCGGGTATGGAATGTTGTGAGTGGGAATCTGTTTTGGACCCCCATAACGATTGGACCATTTATCAGTTCTTTGGAAATGTTATTGCCGAGTGTTCCGGATATTATGACATGGTCTTTGAAAACGTTATCGCCCTCTCCGATTTAAGATGTTATGAGGACATGAATTGGTTATTTTGTATTGGTTGCAACTATCAATCGTCCTGTGATATTAATGAATTACTTGTATACTGCGTCCAGTGCAGAAAATTCATGATTCATGTACAATAATTTCGTTTCATAATTTTAATAAACACATAACCAAACTAGAGATAGTAGAAATGTTATAGTTGGATTATGCTAGATTTCAAAGTTTTGTTGAGTGGCCTAAATGTTTCTCAAAGTTTGGGCAGAACTGCGCTCAATGTGGGAAAGATTGGGAGATCTAGTCTTTTTCTGTGACAGCCATTGTCAAACACATGACAGAGACCTAAAACATTTTCATTAAAAGCTTTACAACTCACGATTCAAAAACCCACACCAGTCTTTTATGAAAACAAATGAAAAACTTTCTTTCAGTTATCCTTCAAAGCGAATATTTGCACTAAATTTGCCGTCAACACTAATGAATTTTACCTACCTCTAACGTAAATTCGCAATTTTAATTGTTTTCTATTCAAAATCATCACAGCTGGTAAACAATTACCATGACCATGTACGAAAATAGTTTCTTATCACTGCTAACCGCAAGGTTGGAAACTATTGCATTGTTCAATGAAAACAATAAAAAAAAAAGATTTACAAATTAAAGTATTTCATATTCACTTAACAAAATATGATAAAAATAATAAACAACATTACCATTATGCTTTTAACTAGAATGTACACATTGGATTTATATTAGCTAGTTTCAGGTATGATTTGTCAACATCTGCCGCCCTGCTGTGATAAATATGAGGGAACTTTTTATTGTCGCAGCTGTGAAACGAACTTTAGTAAAGATATCTCTTCATTTTTAGCAATTAGGTAGTGTCTCAGTTCTATTCACCCAAAATGTGGTTATCTTTGTAGTTTACAATCATATAAATTTAATTGTATAGGGAAAGAAATTAATGTTGGGATTGCTATCTGTTTCCGAACTGGGTCTGCTCCTAATAGTTCTACATCTACGACTTCTCGTTCTTCACTTAGTTCGCAAGAAAGTTTGTCTGAAGAATAGTGAAGATGGGTATGGGTTAATAAATTTTTAATTGTTATTTCTGTAAATTTGAGAAGCGAGTATGGGTTAATAAATTTTGTTATTTCTTTGAGAATTTTTCCTATTTGACCTGAGCGACAATTCCTATCCACCTTCAGAAACCAACACAACTCATCGAGTCATGATACTTTTTAGTTCTCTAGCACAAGTGTTAGGTGTTTTCAAAGCCACCAACTCCGTTTGTTCGATGTCAACCAGTAATAGCAGAGTGCCTTTATGGTATATTTTTTGTCGACACCCTGTATATTGATCGAACGTCGTAGTGACGTACCTATCATTATGCCGTTTGTTAGATGCCGACCAATAATAGCAGAGTGTCCTTATGGCATCTTTATGTCAACACACTGTATATTGATCGAACGTCATAGTGCCTCACGACACCAGCGACACCAACTCCGTTTGTTCGATGTCAACCAATAATAGCAGAGTGCCTTTATGGTATATTTTTTGTCGACACCCTGTATATTGATCGAACGTCGTAGTGCCTCACGACACCAGCGCCACCACGAAGCCGTTTGTTCGATGTCAACCAATAATAGTAGAGTGCCGTTGGATGTTGCTATTTGTCTAATTGTATTAATCTCTCTATCAAAATTACATTTGTTCATAGGAACTGAAAAAGCTCTATGTATCATTGAATTATATGCTGCTAGTCTGTGTGACATAGGGTGGTTAGAATTGAATGGAATTGTCACATCAGTCTATGAACAAATGTAATTTTGATAGAGAGATTAATACAATTAGACAAATAGCAACATCTAACGGTTATCCATTAGATATGATAAATAAGCTAATTAGTAAAAAAGAAGAAAAAGTGGCATTACAACTAATATATCCTAAACAAGCTGATGAAATTAAAACTTATAAAACCATCACATACGCAGGAAATATTTCTAATAATATTTCAAAGATAATATCTTCAGCAACGAATACAACAATTTCTATTAAAACAGAAAGTAACGTTAGTACAAAATTGTTAAATGTAAAAACAAAAATACCACTATTAAAGAAGTCAGGTATATATAAACTCAAATGTCCAGAATGTAATGCTGTCTATTTGGGTCAGACCCTTAGGAATTTTGAAATACGATACAGTGAGCACTTACGAGCATACAGATTAAAACAACCAGATAAATCCCACTACGCAAAACATCTACTTGACACCAATCATTCATTGACACCTAACACAGAACTAGAAGTGCTGCATATTTGTGAAAAGAAACAAGAACTGGAAATTAGAAGACATTTAAGAAACCCACAATATGAAGTTGTCAATGAACAGTTAAATCTAGGGAGTTTTCCACTAATAAACTGTCTTCTTAAGTGATAATTGTAATGATCAGCAGATATAGTTTTCCTGATTTTCTATATAATTGCACAGTTATACTGATTTTAATTGGAAAAATGATATCCAGGATATCACCATAAAGCTAATAATATCTAAGCTTCAATATTTGTAATATCACATCTTCTTCTTTTTTCTATAAACATATATTAAGCCAATCACAAGTTAGGTTACTTCTTGGTCTAGCCAAAAATAACTACTAAACATCAGGTAGGCATAAAATGAAATGTAACTTCTGTCATTCTGACGATGATATTGATTTATCGAAACAATTGTCAATTTTTTAGAATTTTCAATAACTTTTATTATATTGTGGAATTAAGTAGAGACCGTGAGTTTCATTTAAAAACACTAATATGAGCATATTCCACGAAGTAAGGGTCGAGACAGTTAATTTCATTCAGATACCTGGGGACTATCATTAATAATCAGTGCGACCCCAAGATCGACATAAAAGCACGAATTGAGCAGGCCAGAAAAACATTTATTAATATGAAGCACTTTTTCACGAGACGCGAACTGAGCCTAGAACTTCGAATGCGCTTGATCAGATGCTATATATTTTCAACCTTGTTATATGGCAGTGAAGGGTGGACTCTCGATGCGTCTACAGAGAAAAAGTTGGACGCGTTTGAGATGTACCTATACCGTCGTATGTTAAGAATATCGTGGGTGCAGAAAATCACCAACACGGAAGTCCTTGCGCGCATGAAAAAATCAAAAGAACTGATTCTGATTGTTAAGGAGAGAAAGGCGAGATATATAGGCCACATAATGAGAGGCGAAAGGTATGAACTCTTGAGACTGATCATTGAAGGAAAAAGATCAGTGGGAAGAAGACAGAACTCCTGGCTGAAAGACTTAAGAAGATGATTTGGATGTACCTCAATTGACATCTTCAGAGCTGCTACATCCAGAATAATGATTGCCAATTGGATCGCCAACCTCCGACGGGAGACGGCGGATTAAGAAGAAGAACTTAAAACGTTTTATTGATTATCCCACACCCTAAAAGGAACAAAAAAACAATGGAAACCTATAATATAATTTATTAGTTAGTCAATTTATTTGTTACTGCACAAAGTATGCATCATTTTTTTAAAAAAAAAGAAGTTTAACAATTGACAAAATTTCGTTTGAAAATTCATAATGAAAATCAATTTCAAAAATTTCTAAGGTTTTATCAAATGAGGAATATCGTCAGTGATGTGACAATACCTCCTATCTTCCAAAAAAAAACAATATTCAGTTATTACTAAAAAAGTATTCCTAACAAGACCGTGCATGATTTGAAAACCTCCTAACTTGCGAAAAGTACAGTGCTGTCAAGTTCCTTCGTAATAACAATACCTCCTATCTGTTTACGCTCTTAAATATAGGACTTATACCGTCTATCTTCTTGCATGTATAGACCTGCACAGATCGCTCGCTAAGCTCGCATAGTTTCTTGTAATAATTGATTCACATAAAGAAAAGTAGAAAGTTTTTGTAACTGTCCCAATCTTAAAATTGGCGTGATTTCAACAAAAGAGCCGGTAAGTATATAATTTTTTAGGTTGTTACATTGTTGTTGTTCAGAATTTTCAAATATTATTTAATATAGACCTCTAGGATACAAGTGCCTGTTTTAAAAATCAACGTTTTATTTAAAAACCTTACCAAAATTTTCTTATTTTCTATTATTCAATGATTGCTTAGGAAGATAGGAGGTATTGAAAAATTTATTGAATACAATCTATACATAGGTTTTTTTTCAGACTCGCTACACCATGAGCTTACGTACGTTAAAGATTCTGAGCCTAGTTTCGGAAATTACGCAAAATAATATTGAACCAGAACCAGAGCTTCCCGTGGATGAAAATAATTCCGCAATAAATATAGGCGAGATTCCGATTATTTTCGATGATCAATTATCAGTACTTTCTTGCGGAAATAGTCAGAGCCATAATCAGATTTCTGACATGTGTATCCTTGAAAATAACAACCTGACCACAGGTGGTCCTAATCAAAGCCTTCCAAAAATAAGTGAGAATGAATTATCCACAGAATCGAGATCTGAAAATATAACAGTTGAGGTTCCTTCTACTTCGGGTATTGCTTGTAATTTTAAGAAAAAATAGACGAAAATAGAGACTCCGAAAGTTTTTCTTCTAATGCAGCCTCCGTATGGAAGGGTCGTAAAAGAAAGAAAAAAAGCTAACCAAGCAGAGTGGAAGAAAAAAAGAAATGAAAAATGGAGTGAAAAAGGAAAGGAATAGGTAGGATACAGTAGGAGTAGAGAGGGAAGAGTTAAACAAGATAGCATAAGACCTGAAAGGAACATGGGAGAAGCATGCAATTCGCATTTCTGTAGAAAATCTTGCAAAAGACAATGTGAGGCATTTTCCGAGGAACAAAGGAAAGACATTTTTAAACAGTTCTGGTCTTCAATAAATTGGGATCAAAAGAAAATTTACATTTGTTCGCATGTATTAAGACTATCAACCCAAAAAAACTGCTATTCAGAATGAAATACCTCGTAGAGAAGGAAGATTCATTTACACATTGAGCAATGAACAGACAGATCTTCTTAAGCAAATATACTGCATTTTTGGTTACTTTTGGAGAAATTTCGGTTTGTTAACACGATACATCCCCCGAAGTGTATACAAGTGACAATTTTATGATAGAATATTAATCAGGGCATCTCACAGATGCGGAAAACTTAGTTTTAATCTTTAAAACCGTTTATTTTTTATTAGCATAGATTTATCTTAAAAAATAGTATCTGAATGTGAAGGAATTTTTTATAACATATTTTCTTACAAAAGTTTAGTTTTATTGTTGAAGTATTAGAATAATAATTTAATTTCAATACCCCCAACTTCCATATTTCTAGAAGCAATATCTCCTATCTTAATTATAAGGATATATCAGTTTTCAAAATTTTAAATCCTTTTTCAACAATATATTTGCAGAAAAAACCATTAAACTACGATTGTCAGAATAATAAAAACATTTTTATCGTTTCCTGTAGAATCATGTCTAAGAGATAGGTATTGTCACATCACTGATGATATACTGCAAAATAACATTTTGTTACATTTGATAGGGCCATACGCAACTGTATTTGGCCATAATACTGATGCCTTTTTTTCAGTTCATAAGAACCATTATTTTTTTCAAAAATAATGAATTAGTTTTTGACAATAGACGGCTATAAAATATTACCATTATACAAGCGCTTTATTTCTAATAAAGCTACAGGTTTCTCTTCTTCTATTATTAATCCATCAGGAGAGTATCCAAGCCAAGGATTAAAATGTGAAATTAATAACCCACATTCTAAAACCATGAAACCAGATTTCTCCTTAAAGACAGCTTCAGCCTCATATTTGATACCATGTTTAATAAATGTATTGGTAAATTTTTTTGGATAGAAATACTGTATTGGTTTATTTTCCCAATCTTTTCCAGAATACGTATACAAACCATAAACTCGGGATCCAGTCATACGAAATTTTCTCTGATCATGACACCTACAATTGTTCACAACAGTGGAAAATGTACTTCTAAAGAATGCAATTCCATTATTAGTGGTGACTAAACAGCATTTTTTAAAATGAAATTATCAGTAACTGGCCTTCGTCCAAGCCTAAAAATGCAAATATTAATTAAGTTTTATTTATAAATTCCAAGGTGCAGAAGACAATGTCAAACAGATTTCTTGCTGTGTAACAATTTACTAAACCTACCTATGTTTTGCAAGTGCAGAGGATGATAGTTTTTGAACAAAAAAATCGTACATTTTATTTTCATCAACCACCAGTTGCATTTATTTGTCATCTGTATCTTTTAAACAAGGCATCTTGTGTATTGACACAGCTTGGTATTTTTCTTCAGTCATACTTTTTTGTTTTGACCAGGTACATTTTAGATCTGTTTGTGAAATGATCTTAAAAGTTTCCAAATCCAAACCCTAAAACAAAATCCAATATTATTTAAAATTACTCTAGCACTATAAGGCCTTTTTTTAATTGGAAACAAAATATTCCTTGTACATTTAATTAGAAGTGCAGAAATATGCTTGCTCTTTCCACGTTTTCCAGCTTTACATGAACAGTTCATGTGTTTGACTTTCAATTTTTCATTTATAATTACGAGCTCCCCTTTTATTTCATGTGGATGAGATTTCAAGTCACTAGTTAGATATAAACCACATACAAACATATTGTTACTTTGCCTACTAAAGTCCAGTTTACCATACAAAATTAGATGTCCAGCATTTAACACCTCCTCACCTTCATACATACATCTAGATGTGTTTGTGCCTTCTAGATATTCCATATAGTCTATTATGCTCAACCTCATCTTGGCAAAATACTCCTTAAACATAAGAAAATATACATTGGCTTTCGAAATAAACATTAGCAAATCAACCATAACCTTAACACGTTGACGGACACCTATGTTAATGAGGTGTCTGGTCAAAAAATTTGCCGAATTTGAGCTGAATTAGGCCAAAAAATGATATGATAATAAAGAAAGGCTTTTCTTTGCATTTTTTCACATAAAAAACAGAACGACGGCTATGGCCGTTGTGTCCTAGCAGTCCGCAAAAGAACAATTTTTCTGACAGACTGGACACTGACGGCTATACCCGTCCTGTTGAAAATATACCTAAAAAAGGTTTATTGGTATAAATATTGACAAAATTATACCTAAATAATAAATCAATAACTAAATGTATAACATTCTAATCATAAAACAATCATAACTAAAAAGAATATATTATCATCTTATTGATTATACTATTCCTCAAACAAGGAGCTGGACAAAGTGGTGGTTTATCTGTGCAATTATTGCATTGCCAAGCTGTTTCTTTTCTAATATTTTCCTTGGTGCAGTTTCTGCATCGCAGATGATTTTTCCCTTCTTTTTATAGGTGTTAGGTACAAGAATTATTTCCATGTAATGTGGAATATTTGCCAATTTGTTAGTTGATACTTGTTTTCTATTTTTTGATGGCTGAGCAGTTACAAAGTCTCGTCCATTTAAAACTTTGTTTGAGGGTAACCCTAACAGACTTCGAAACTCGAGTAAGCCTATGTTGGCATTGACAAAAAAGTTTTATGCAGAAAAAAAGCGATCCATAAAGAGAAGTCCAAAAAATGAAAAATAAGTTTTTTAGGTCACCTTATAGTTTTTCGCGGACATGAGTAATAACTGACCATTTGGTCTGATCGATCTACTCCCGACATATTGTCGTGATATGATGAAACTTCTAAAGGCTTGAGCCTTGTTTTTCCATATCGATTTTGCACTTCTATTAGTTTTGGCTGATGGCCTATAGTTATCATCATAACATCTCATTCGTCTTTCTTTTCTAGTGCCTTCCCAAAATGCATTATCTCCAATTCCGCTACTTTCACCTAAAACAAGTTTTTCGATGACTTTTTTTTAAATAAATATGTTTCTCAGATCTTACTATAACGAGACTTTTTCTCACCTCACTACTTACCTCATTAGTCGTTTAGATGTGAGATTGCCCCGTAGACCAATCTGTGCTCGCCAGTCGACTAGCTTCGAGTCGAAGGAGGGGTGGATTCTTCTGCATTTTATGTCGGATTCGAAAAATAGGGCGCCAGAAAAGTTTAGGTAAGCACCCAAGACTTCCTTAAAATAACCCCCAACTCCTCAGAGGGTTAATACACGTTTCCACACTTAAAGGTTTGTCAGGTAAGATTTTAAAATTAAAACAGCAAATTATTATTGGGTCAAGTGCCTCTTTTCCAACATAAAAAGATACAAATTACAAGTTACAATTTAATTTTAATCAAGAAAACCCACTAAGTTTAACACCTGGACCCAGCTGATGGCTGAAGTACCAGTAATATGCAAATAATTATGAGCTGAAGGCTAGAGAAACTTACAATTCAGTTCACGACAAAATCCTTAGTTAATAATTTAGAAGTAAACAGACAGTTACAGGTTCGTGTACAAATGTTCAAAAAATCTACAATAATAAAACCAATAGTCTATCACCAAGCGAACCAAAAACATATAATATCAAATTCATATATAAATATCTGATATCCAGATCAAATGATGATTACCGCAAAAAATATTGGTATATCAAAAAAAATGTATCAATTACCACTACCGTGGATCAGGCAACAGCCGTAAAATCTGTTTCCAACATATTCACGACGTACTTCTACGACCCATCCTTGTTTGACACTCACAAGTTTCTAACGTTGCTTGTTTGTTTTGGATCCTTTGACTATTTTGGGGTCGACATCAGTAGATATGTACGTAGTTCGTCGGGGTATTTATTGATGTGGAGGGGGTGAAGTTCCAACCCGGCGCGTCTCCAGGTGGCGGATAGGAGTAGGGCCTCTGAGATGATTTTATATGAGGAGGAGGTCCGCGGGGAAATACCTGGGGCTCGTTGTGTCTAAAAACTCAACTGGCAGCCCTCGAATACCCTGCCGCGGACCAACTTCACCTGTCCCAGCTGTAGTATCGTGGCTAAGGGATTGCACACAGGGTTACTATGCCGGGTGAAATTTCGAGCTTACCTCGAAATCACCTATTATACCAATTTTTCCTGGCTGTCTGTGGTCAAGTCTCGCGGGCCAGTGGGATGGGGGGGTCTTGGCTTTACTAACCGGACCAAGAGGAGACAACCTCATTAAAAACCTAAAGTCAAGGTGGGAAACCAGGCCGAAGAATGCGTGGCTATATAGAAGAATAGTCCTTACTTGTTTCGACCTTGGAGCACCAGGGAGAACTCCATTGTATTGCCTCTGCATGCGGGGCTCTGCAACGGTGGACCGTAATGACCCTAGCTTCTCGTGGGAACACTCATGGAAAGAAAAAGCAAGACTTTCACCGGAAAAGTAGTGGAGAAAACCTCCACCTCTTCATCCGGGCACCTCACAGAGGGAAAAAAGGCCAAACGACACAAAGGTCGTGTGCCGTTCGACTTCCCAAAACCGGGAGAAACGGGCGGCATAGACGACCCATTGAGAAAAGGCCTCAGTGGAGCAGGGGTGCGGAAATACCTGCGACTCCTCAATCAGTGAATATCCCCTGAAGAGGCCAGGAAGCAGGTAATTCAGCGCCCAACACGAATGTAGCTCAGATTAACCTGCATCACGCGAAGGAAGCTTCAGCCGTGATTGCAATGTTGTTCGCTAGACTACAACTGGATACTGTACTGATCCAAGAACCATGGATCAACAAAGAAGGCCAAATCAAAGGTTTAGCATGTAAGGATTCTAAATTGATTTATGATCAAAGGCAAGTATCTCCGCGTGCCTGTGTAATCATAAGTAATAACATAAAATATATTTGTGTTTCAGAATACGTATCACAGGACCTTGTTTCAATCATGGTTCACCTCTACATTGGGGGTATCGACCGAGACATCGTCATTGCCTCTGCCTACTTCGCTGGAGACAGGCCGATGACACCGCCAGAAGAGGTACAAGAGCTAGTGAGACACTGCAATAGCAGACGGCCGCCAATTATAATTGGTTGTGATGCCAACGCACACAATACCGTGTGGGGAAGCACCAGTAACAACGCAAAAGGTGAGTGTTTATTAGAATATCTCTTAGCAAATAACCTTGAGACCTTAAACGTGGGGACAACCCCCACTTTTGTCACGAGAGCAAGAGAAGAGGTTCTGGACGTAACACTTGTTAATGTTGCTGCAAGGAAAAATGTAAAAGATTTGAGGGTGTTGAGCGAGCCATCACTTTCCGACCATAGGATCATCGAATTTAGGATAGAGGGAAATGCCACCTCGATTCCTACAATCCGAAATCCTAGAAATACTGATTGGTCTCTTTACAAGACCAATCTGAAGGACAATTTGGAACACGTCGAAGTGAATGGGGTAAATCACCCGCACTACGATCTGGAACAAAGAATCGAACAGATCAGTGAGACAATAATGGAAGCTTTTCATTCCAGTTGCCCACTCTAAAAAGCTCGTTCAGAAAAGTGTGCTCCTTGGTGGAATGAGAATCTGTCACACCTCAGAAAAGAGGTCCGTCGCCTCTTTAATAGAGCCAAACGTGACGGTAATTGGCAGAGGAACACTGAGAAGCTTACTCAGTACAATAAAGAGATTAGGAAGGCCAAAATGCTCAATTTTCAAGCATTTTGCGAAAAGATCACTTCCACTCACACAGCGGCCAGACTACAAAAGGTCATGGCAAATGAGGGAACTAACCCCACAATGTCGCTGAAAAAGCCAGACGGATCATACACGGAAGGTGAAGAGGAACGATCGATTATTCTCCTTAGAACCCACTCCCCAGGTAGTGAACCAGCAACAAGCACCGAAATAGCAATGAACTACACCAATAAATCCCGCAAGGAAGATTGGGACATTGCTAAGAAAATATTTACCAGACAACGGTTGGAATGGGCAATAAGTACCTTTCAACCATATAAATCACCAGGAGTGGATGGAATATTTCCAGCATTCCTACAGCAAGGGATAGATGAGATTCTTCCTCATCTGCTGAAGAAGCAGTCTAGCAGTGGGTCTAATACCTAGAAAATGGAGAAGGCCAAGGGTAACCTTCATACCAAAAATGGGGAAAAAAGATGGGACTAATCCCCGATCTTTTAGACCCATCTGTCTAACGTCGTTTCTACTCAAATCGATGGAGAAAGTAGTGGATAACTACATAAGAACAGAGAATATGGAGAATATACCACTTCATAAATGTCAGCATGCCTACAGAGTGGGTCGATCAACTGAGACTGCTCTGTATCAGCTGACCGAAGTCATCCAGAGAACTCTAAACAACAAAGAAATCGCAATGTGCGCATTCCTGGATATATCAGGGGCATTTGACAACACAACTCATGTGTCTGTCAAAGAAGCACTAAAAGTGCGAGGAGTGAATGAAACCATTGTAAAATGGATGTATGAGTTGTTGACAACGAGGATAGCTGAGACACAGGTGGGGAATCAAACCACCTCAGTTAAAGCCACTCGGCGGACAACTCAAGGGGGAGTGATATCTCCCCTTCTATGGAGCCTCGTAGTAGATGAGTTGCTCTACAGGCTAACGGAGCTTGGCTTCGAATTTATGGGCTACGCCGATGACCTTGTTTTAATAGCCAGAGGCAAGTTCGAGAGCACGTTGTGTGGTTTATTACATGGAGGAAAGTAAGCATCGAAAAGAATTTCACCACGATGCTAAATACGAGGAAATACTGGGAAAGGGAATACACCACCCAAACTCTCAAAGAAAACACCATTAGATGGTATACGGATGGTTAAAAAACCACCATTGGAGCAGGCGCTGGAGTATTTGGGCCTGGCATCAGATACTCATTATCGTTAGGCTATCAAAGCATTGAGCTCCCATGTCATTGACTCACAGTTGGCATGGGAGTGCCGAAGAAAACTTGATGAATTAGGCAAGAATAACAGGGTCTCTTTAGTCTGGGTTCCTGGCCACTCGGGAATCACGGGAAATGAAAAGACCAATACACTTGCCAGGAAAGGAGCACAAATGACCTTTATTGGCCCGGAGCCCTTCTGTGGTGTAGCAAAATGCTCCTACAAGAAAGAGTTTCGGAAGAAAGAGAAAACCGAAAGAGAAGAACTCTGGAGGTGCCCTCCCGGGTTGGAACATTCCAAAAAGTTCCTGTGGAACTGCTAGATCCAAAAAATATTTGGACCTCAGTAAAGATAAGCTACATCTCCTCGCGGGCTTTCTTACAGGACACTACCGCCTTAGGAAGCACTTAATGAGAATAGGTCTAGCAGAGATTGACGAGTGTAGATTCTGTGGGGAGGAGGATGAAACTCCGGATCACCTAGTTCTGGAATGCATCGCCATTGCAAGCCAACGCAAGAAATGCTTCGGACAAGAAACTTGTAAGAGTGAGGACCTAACCTCGTTGAAGCCGTCCCAAATAATAGAGTTCATTAGAACCCTGGAGCTGAAAGGCGAGCTGTAGTAGTAGCGAGAACAGCTCTGATAGGGGGCGCACAATAAACCTTTGGTTTCAGTGCACTGTAACCCCGTTAAAATCTAATCTAATCACCAAGCGAACCAAGAACATACAATATCAAATTCATATATAAATATCTGATATCCAGATCAATTGATGATTACCGCAAAAAATATATTGGTATATCAAAAAAAATGTATCAAATACAATAATTATAAAATTTCATACAGCAGAAGAAGATAGTGTAATTTAGTCATGTTGTACATGTTGGAAACAGGAACGTGTATGTAGTTCTTATGGCATTGATGCATCCTCGGTAGTATATATGATGTAAGCAAGGTACGCACCTTATAAATTTATTGAATTGATGAATTCAAACAAAGATAAATTTCTACAAATGTATATATAAGGTGAAGCAATGAATAAAAATGTCAAAAGAATTAGCAGAATGTATATAAAAATAAAATGAAAAAATAATTAATTGAAAAGAAAGGTAGTGAAAAAAAAATTTAAACGCTAAAGGCGATTATTCAAAAAAATAATTCATAAAATTTACCAAATGAGAAACCAAATGAAATTGAAACTAATTTTACAGTTAGTTACGGGATACAGTAGTCGAATCCCTCGATGAAGACGATTCTAAAACGCCAGCCCTCCTGGTATTCATCCAGTCAGGTAGGAGATCAAGCCTCCGGAAAAATCTACGCTACACAACGCCTCCAAGACCCGCAATCGTGGCCCAGTTTCAGGGGAAAAAGAAAAAGTTACGAAAAACCCCCTATAAGAAAAAGCCTACGATATAAGCGCTAAACTGAATTTTCGGTGTTCCCGCCGTAACTTCCCATCGCATTAAATCCAATATAATTGACGGAAACCCATCGTTTTCTACGATCTTCGTCTCTTAACTGTATAAGAGCCGAATTAATTACTATATTATAAAAAAAGAAAAAATATGATGAGTCATGCTAAAACCCCTAATTTATCCTCACAATCTAAAAAATAATTACACATTCCCACGTAATATAATAATTAATAAAATACAATTAGTAATTTACTGCTTCACACAGACTTTTCAACGTTTCCTCGTAACCCTACATGAAAATAATTCCAACATGATGAAATAAAATTCCTAATTATTCACAATGCCGATAGCATAAACTCGAACAAATCAATTTTTTACTTCTTATTGCCGGTTGGAAAATGGTCGACAAAAAGACGTTGTACTCACAAAAGAAATACGTAATTTATCCTATAAATCCCCAATAGCTACACAATTCCTTACAAGATGTGACAATTTATGACATACATTTAATGATTTTCTACATACAATGAATATAAAATTTGAAACGAATATTTGACCCGAGAAACGACCTATTTTAAAAATACAAAGAATATTCTATTTACCCAGATTTTTAAGTTCCTTCGCTTGAACTGTTGACGAGTGGGGAATTCAACCTCCGTTCCAACGGTATATGTCTAGGTTTGCAGCTACGATCGTGATGGCCGCCGGCAGGTAGGGTTTAAATTCTACCTCCACTCGCCAAGGCAATTCTTATAGAACTGGCCTCCTCGTCCAAAGATTACAGCGGATACTGTTCATAGCAGGCATACCAAAATTATAATATCGACGGGCGGATAATTTTTCGCGTTACATTTCCTTCCAATCCTACAGTCTCGTATATATCATTTACAGTATCCTCCCCTGATGCATTATCTTTACCGCCATTACTGTTTTGGTCTGAGATTTCAACATCTGGGCTAAGTTCGAGAACATCGCACTAGTGTGAAATTCACTTATTTTGTGTCCGAGAACTCATAAGCGTCTTCTAGTTGTCTACTACCTACTGTCCGAGAACTCGTTAAAGCGTCACTCGAGCGTCGCTCAAATCACACCAGTCTCGACTCTGTTAAAAATCGCACCTGTCAGTTTGGTTGTCATATGATATGTGATTTTGTCATTTTGTGGTTTGAATTTAGATGTATGAATGTTTATAAAATTTTTAATTTCAAAAAAATGAATGTAAACATAACGAAGAAGCATATTATACGTAATATTAGGGTTACAGAATGAAGAAACACTTTTCTGCTGCAATTATAATGTTAGTGTTAAAAGACGATTTTTCAAAAAATCCCAAAACCTAACACAAAAAACCTGATTCAAATTTATCAACTTTAATGGTCAATTCATACCTATGACCTAACGTTAAGATCACTTATGAACTACCACTAACAAAGGTAACTATCCAATTGTTCACATGTTTGTATTTGTTCATACTTCACATATAGTTCATAGTGCTTTTAACACAAAAGTAAAAAGTATGAATAGATACAGATGAAATTAGGTAGTTAACTTTTGTTAGTGGTAGTTCATGGTAATCATTTTTTTAAGTATGAATTGAATAAATTTCCTTTGTCAATTCAAATTTGAAATATTGGTGAGCTAATTTGTGGTAGATTGGCATGCCTAAAGAATTTAAAAAATGTTTCTGTTTAAAACTCTCGGCGCCGGATTCATAAATGTTAGACCTAGGCTAGTTTATTATCCTTATTCTCTACATTCAAAATAGAATAATTTAAAGTTAAACAATTACGATCTTACGTTTAAAAAAAGTATTTACAGTAATTTGAACCTAATTAAAAAAGTATGGTTATAGTTAACAACCCCAGAGAAGGTCGCACTATGATCACCCTTTACCCCCACCAATCAAGTGCCAAATTTCAACCAGTGTAACGTTCTCGAACTTAGCCCTGCTTTACCACTATTATTATTACTTTCGGCTGGCTCTCCCAAATTATTATTTTCCTCTAAAATATAACAGTAATAACATCAACATATGAAAGTAAACTAACTTTTGAGTAACCTTACCGTCATCCTCGCTTTGCCTCAAGTCCGGACCTGCTCTGTCCGATAAATCACTCAATTCGAAATCCGGGTCTCTAATAGAGTCACCATCGTCTTCACTAACGGTACGCGTACACCAAAACCGATTCATCGGCCGATTTCGGGTCGGAGCTGTTCGGACGAGTGCCTCGGACGTTCGTCTGCATACATTGCAGTCGATAACGGACGTTGTCGGTTAAACTATGTAGTCAGTTAACAGTGCAGCATACAGAGTGAAGACGTGTTTTTTCAAAATGGAGGGTTTTGAAGAAATGTATTTATTAGAAAATACTTAGCGCAATTACATACGTCGAAGTCGGCGACGTCGCCGTGAGTGGGTTAATGAAATATTCAATCCCAGAAATCAACTGGGCGAATTTCACCACCTTTTTGAGTTGTTAATATTACAACCTATCAAATTCTTCGAATATTTTAGGATGAGCTATAGCACATTTCAATATATTTTAAACGCAGTTGAACCACTGATAACAAAACAGAATACAAACTATCGGGAATGTATATCATCGCCGGAAAGACTTGCAATAACTTTGCGGTAAGTACCTACCTATAGATTTTGGCTTAGAAAATATTTAACACCGTTATTAAAGAGCCACGCCTGTTATCTGAATCAATAAAAATGTTATCTTTTCGTTTCAGGTACCTTGCTATTGGAGAATATTTTCGATCTTTAGCATTTTCGTTCAAAATTTCTAATTGCACCATTGGAAAGATTGTGAGAGAAACTTGCAAGGCTGTATTTGAAAATTTAGTATCACGTCATATGCCAATGCCTACCGACGAAATGATTTACCAAAATGCTGAATTATATTGGCCAATGTGGGATTTTCCTAATTGTATTGGTGCATTGGACGGTAAACATATTCGAATGAAATGTCCTTCGAATTCTGGAAGTATGTACTATAATTACAAGCATTTTTTTCTATTGTTTTGCAAGCAGTTGCAAGCCCGGATTACAAATTTTTATTTATTGAAGTAGGAGCTTATGAACAACAAAGTGATGGTGGTACGTTCGCCTCTTCGGCGTTATTTAGACATTTTGAAAATGGGCAGTTAAATTTTTCTAAATGTTTACCAAATACCAATACTGTGTTTCCCTTGGTATTACTAGCTGATGAAGCCTATCCCCTTAAACGGTATACTATGAGGCCGTACCCGAGGCGTAACCTTGGAGAAGAGGAAAGGCTTTTCAACGAACGTTTGTCAAAGGATCGAGTAGTAATTGGATGCACTTTTGGTATAATAACACAAAAATGAAGAATCTCAACTAAATGCATAGATACTACTACAGAAAACGCTGAAACTTTTGTAAAATATATCTGTTTACTACACAATATTATAATAGACAAAGAGGGACAACCAAGACACAGTTATTCAGCAGATCAAACGAGAAATTCAGGTCAAAGAAGTAACTTTGCTTCAAGAGGGCAAAACAGAAGTTCAACTGAAGCTTATCATATTCGTGAAACTTTCAAACAGATTTTTGTAATACAAATATTTAGATATTAATAATTATTGTAATATTTTAGTACGGGAATTTTAATTCTAAGGTAAACTTAGGTCCAAAAAATTGTAAATAAAAAATACTTAAGTAACTTTTAGTGGTTTTATTTATATTATTAATGAAAAAATATTCAAACATAGGTAGTGAAATAAGAATAAAGCCTTCGCCACAAACAGAAGGCGTAATTACGCGGTGTCAAACCGCTAGCCTGACGCCGCGTAATTACGCCTTCTGTTTGTGGCGAAGCCTTAACTTATAAATCGAGATCTGCATAAGTAAAAGAATACAGTTGACCTGCTGGCTTAGCAGTTGTTGAAGTTTGTGAAGCAATAATCTAACTTCTGGTGGCTGGTGGCAAGTAGCCCTGGGCAGATGTGGATGGTTGTGAAAGTGTCATTGGATTCGTGGTCAATGACAAGGGCTCGTCTACATTAACAACGTTGCTCGGAAGTGACACATTTGATGACATTTCACCAGAATCGGGGCGGCTTAATTCTTCTGTAGAATAGCAGCTTACGGGAGAATATAGAGCTTGATTTTTTTCTTCTTCCATAAACACGTCTAACAACTTTCGTTGAATGGAGAGTTTTCTATTTCGTGGTACTTCTTTTTAATTATGTTAGTAAACTCAACAAAAAGTTTCGATCAGGGTCTTCTGTAAACTTATCAGCTGACCTGGACTCAAATAATTGAAGCTTTCGTTTTTCGATCTGTAAATCTCTTGTTTGACGTCGGTATTTCGCTTTTTCAAAAGTCTTCCAGTTGAAGAGTTAAAACGATGAGGTACATGAACAGGATTTGTGTTTGATGTGGTATGTTGTTGCATCGTAGATTTTCAGAGTGGCTTGAATTAGAAGTTATTGGCCGCGAATCAGGTGAATGCTCAGATTGCGGTATTAATTGTAACTGTCATTCTGATAACACCTCGGAAAACTGAGATGATTCTGTATCATCTAGATGTTCTTGGCTGGGGCTTCTTAATTCAGGAAAATTTCCACTTAATGGTTTAGGAGCGATTCGTTTCGACAGGAATAATAACATAATATCATAATATGCCCATGAAGATGATTTGTGATCTGCCGCACCGCGAAATTGGTCTCTCAAGTTAGACCATTTTTTTTAAGTCTGCTACTGGTATATCATTTCTGAAGCAATTTCGTCCCATAGCCGTTTCGCAATATCTCGATTATTGTAAGTTTTCGAATGTTTGTCCCACAATGGTGGCCTATTATAAACACAAGTAATTAATTTTTCAGAATCCATTCTTTATAAAAACGACTCGAACGTAGAGAGCACCGGGAAAAACTGACAAAAATCTAAATAAGTTCGGACTCGCCGGTTAATTGTTCGTTCTAGGGCGTCATCGGTTGTAGCAGTGTATGCGCTTTCAAACTTTTACATAGGTTTGGTTTAATCGGCCGACGACGATCGACCATACTTCGGCCGATGACGGATTTGGTGTACGCGTACCGTAAGGCTAAACTCTGACGAATTGTTAGAATCCTAGATAAGTATCGTCATCACTAAGCTCGTCAAACCACTCGAGAAACTGTTTTTCCGTCTTTTTATCCATGGTTTTTATCACTCACACTATAACACTAAGTACACTTAGAAAAATCTATCTATAACTGTAAAATGTAATAAACATTGAACACTATAATTGACCTGCACGCGTACTAAAATAAATGGCAATATAATGCAATAGGCGCGCGAGCATGAGGTGATAAAAGAGGGGCCGATCACATGTAAATACCTTCATTGTTTTACTTGGACACTTTATACTATTCTACATGTAAAATAGACGGACTACCCTGTTGGTGTATTACAAATACAAAAAATATGGACTGCATATACCGTCGAAAATATTAAGTGTCCCAGCAGAGGGCACACACAACGACGGGCATGTCCGTCGGTGTCCGTTAACGTGTTAAAATTATTTAATTTCTATATATTGTAGACGTAGACTGTAGTCAAAATGGTTACTTACCTATAAAATGAATGATAAATCTTAACTTCATCACATAAAATATTCTCGTATAAAGGTATAAAATTGCAAAAACAAAGTAATTGATCAGAAATTCACATTAAACAACATACATCAACAAAACACCAATGCCGCAAAAAAGAGTTCCAATATTTGCCGCAATAGCGCTGAAATCTTATTTTCAGATGCCTATAGTGGTCAATTCTAAGCTAGTATGGGATTGTGTGTGTGTTCTGACTGTAGTAAAGTAACAGTGGCCTGGGTACCAGGGCACGAGGGCCATAAGGAATGGCTAAGCAAGCTGGGATAATGCCATCAGAGGAAGAAACTGCAGAGCGCATTCCATATCATTGCGAGAGTTTAACCAAACGTGCGGTTCTCAGTATTAGGCATGGGAATGCCACTGGCAATGAATTACATAAAAGATTCAGTCTCTAAGCTGATAGTCTTCGTAAGAAGAATAAGGATGGAGAATGTAATCTAGTTTTAGTTGACCACAATTTATCTGAAAAGGTCGCAGTGGAAAGCTACAAGCCACCTCTGTGAAATATATCCTTCTAATACTGTTATAAGTTGAGAATCGAAGTTACAAATACACATTTTTGTTGTCAAATTATGTGGCATCTTGTATCTAAAAACCTGGAGTCTCCAAATATCACCATATTTGTTGAAAAATAAATGTAATGAATGAATTTACATTTTTATTGAATGACTAATATTCATATAAAGAGTGTAGACCTTTCATACAAAATCCTTAACAACTAAAAAGTATATCATATAAAACATAGACATCTTAAAATTAAGCATATTTTATTTACACAATCAACATGATCCGAGTGAATATCATTTGAAGTAGTAAATAAACACCCAATTGAAAATATAGTATTGTCACATAATTTTAATATACATAAAAATACTCGATACAAAGCATTTTATATCGATCCTATAAAAATGAGCCTATAGTTAGCTAAAAACAGTATGCTGAGATTACTTAAAAATAATTTCATTAAAAAAATCACAGTCTTTATTTTTTATCACAATGAGGATTATCGTCACTTCGCCATTTTTGATTTGCCTCCAACCTTGCATCTGGCACTAATTGACTACGCATACCACCTAGAACGTTGCTCGTAGCCTCTGACGCTATTATAATTGGTTTCAAAATAGTGGGTGGGATCTGACGCAGAACTCCGCCTACAGCTCCACTGTAGCCCTTTTGTTCCTTTTCATGTGCAGCTACTTGAACTATAGTGCCAGCTGTCTCTCCAATACCCTGTAACAAGTATAAAATTTTAAAACAAAATCATAAACTCCATGTCACTTCACAAACATTGCAAATAAAAATAAAACACCAAACATTAGAGAGTATTGACACAACAATATATTTAAGTTGATTTCATTGCTTTTACTTAGAGAAGAAACTACATACAGTTCCATTTGGATTCGACTCCGTTCCACGAGAGAAAAAGCCACCTGAACTTCGAACATTGACAATCGCAGAACAGTATATTCTATATCAAGGGTATAATAAACAAAATTCTACAAGAGTAAAAAGATTATTTGTTTCTACGAGTGTAGAATTTTGAATTCCACTCGTGTTTTAGACTATACTTTTTCTAGGACTATCAATTAAAAAAACAAAAAAACATACATTGAATTGCTAACTCCTTAATTTCTGGAGTAGTTGTGACGAAATCATCACTGCTGTCAGTATCAAACACTAAAAAGGAATGAAGCCATGTAATAGCTATTATTTAAATAAAGTTATTTAAATTTGTTGGAATTTTAATTTAGTTTCAACAAAAACCACTCTATCTTATTGCTTTAACATTCCTATGTGAAATAAGATTAAATTAAAATAATAACATCCCGGCTTACAAAGGGTTGTCTTCTGAGACAGGGTAAGGTTTTAAGATGCCATATAAAAGGGAGTATCTGAATATCCGATAATAAATACCTTTACACAGCTTTTTGAGAATACACAAACACACAAATTATGGAAGATCAAGCTGGTTGACAAGAGGTTACAGTAGTTATAGAGCACGACGAAATGATGTAGAAGAAAATATCCCGATGGATAGAGGCAGAGACAATTATTTGGCAGAGCAGGATGTTGTTGCAGGTGGGCCAAAGGTATGTTTTATTAATGTAGACAATACAGTTGACAACAAAAATATGGTTTTAAGTTTTTGTATTGAGTCTGGTTGAACGGATCATTTAGTAAATAATAAAACAGTATTTAATGATTTAGTTATGTTAAAAAATCCTTTAAAATAGCTGTTGCTAGGCGTAGGAAATATAAGTGTTTATAGTTACGTCAATGAAAATAAAATTAGTTGTATGATAAAAAATTAGTTGTATGATAAAAAATGTATCCTTTGTACCAAATTTGAGAAGAAATCTGTTGTCAGTAAAAAGACTTCAAATGGCTGATATAAAAACTGTATTTGAACATGGATCTGTAAAATTGTATGATAAACATGGGGAGTTAATAAGTACAAGTAAGGGATAAATTGTATGAAATTGAATTTGATGTTATAAAACATGAATGTCAAAATGTTATTGCTTATGGTGATAAACTTATGAAATGCACATTTGAATTTTGTAGGACTTGAAAAATTAATTAAAAAACGCTTAGTAGACGGAATCGAAGAGAATGTTCAAGTAGGCAGGGTAGACTTTTGTGAACCATGTATTGCAGGTAAAATGTCAAAGCAACCGTTTGGAGTCAGAAGTAGGAGTAAATGATTACTCGAAGTTATACACACTGATTTGTGTGGACCAGTTACTCCTAATGCATATGATGGAACCAGATATTTCATAACTTCCATTGACGATTTTTTGAATTTTACAATGACCTACTTATTAAAACACAAAAGTGAAGCATTTCAAAAAAATAAAGAATATTTTAAAATGACAAATTTATTGTTTAATTCATCAATTTCCAAATTACGGTGCGACAATGGTGAGGAATTTAAAACAACGGAATTTAGACAATTTTGTATAGAGAACGGGGTAGAATTAGACTATACTGTTCCGTACACACCACAACTAAATGACAAAGCGACACATATGAATAGGAATTTAGTGGAGAGAGCTAGAACTATAATTCATAAGTCGGGGAATCCAAAGGAATTATGAGGAGAGGCTATATGTACTGTAGCATATATTCTAAACAGAGGACCAACAGATGCATTAAAAAATGATGTAACTCCAGATGTGATATGGTACGATAAGAAACCTAATGTTAGTAATATCAGGGTATTTAGATATACTGCATATAGTTATATTCAGAAGCAACACAGAGATAAATTTGACTCAAAAGCTCAAACATGTACCACGGTAGGTTATAATTCGAATGGTTATAGACTATCAAGTATAGAAACAAGAAACATAATTATTGCCGGGAATATAAAGTTCAATGAAAACTGAATTCGGATAAAAGAAGAATGTGGTAAAGATAGTAATTTAACAAAACATGAAGGAAATAAATGAACAAGATGAAAGTTTAGGAGAAAATATTGAGCATGATGTACAGAGAAAAGAAGGTAGGACAGAAAATAAGCGTCAGATAAAAATTCCCACCAAGTATGAAGACTATGAATTGTACGTGGCTTACGAAGCAATGAATTTTGTTGAGGACATACCTAAGAATTTTGATGATTTAGAATATAGATCCGATAAGGACAAACGGATAAATGCAATGGAAAGAGAGATAATTTCAATAAACAAAAATGGTACGTGGGATGTTGTAGATAAGACAGAAAAAGAAATTTTAGACACAAAACGGGTATATGCATTGAAATCATTTGAACACACCGAAGATGATAAAAATACAAAGCACATTTAGTGGTAAGGGGAATTGCTCAGAAAAATGTAGACTATAGTGAGCTGTATTCGCCTGTAGCCAGAATAACGACGATCAGAACTTTACTGAATTTAGGAACACAACTTGTATTCTACTTCCGACATTTCGAACGGGCGATTTAAAACATGACTTGTATATCTATCCACCGATAGGATTTAAATGTGAATCGGGAAAAGTTTTAAAACTGAATAAGGCATTATATGGACTAAAAGAATCCTTCAAATGTTGGAATAATGAACTGGGATTTATTACCTCTGAAAATGACTATTGTCTTTATGTCTTGAATTTTTAAAATAATAATAAAATATTTGTATTAATTTATGTCGATGATATAATTGTAGCAGGAAAAAATCTAAACGAAATTAATAATATCATATCGAAATTAATGAGTAAATTTGAAATTAAAGAAAAGTGCCATATTGAACATTTTCTTGAACTAGAAATAAATTATAACAGAGAAAATGGTTACTTGAGAATTTGTCAATTGAAATATGTGCAAAAACTCTTTAAGTAAATTTCATATGGAAAATTGCAAACAAATAAGTACCCCAATTGATTCGAAATTCAAAGTAGAAAATAGTGTCACTAATACCTTAACAAAGAAACCTTTTTGTCAATTAATAAGTTGCCTAACGTTGGGGAGTCGTTCAGATTTTTGTTTTGCCATTAATTATTTTAGTCAATATCAATATAAAGCAACTGATGAAGTTTTGTCCTATTTAAAGAGGATTTTAAGATATTTGATAGGAACAATGCATTTTGGACTAGAATTTAGAAAAAGCAATGACTGTAGATTCTGATTGGGGAAATAACCAGATCGAAAATCTGTATCAGGATATTTATTTAAAGTTTTCGGAAATATTACTTCTTGGACAACACGCAAACAAAATTGTGTAACTTTATCAACTACCGAGTCCGAGTTAGTTGCATTATGTAGCTCAGTTTGTGATGGTTTATGGCTAAAGAAATTACTGATTGACTTTGGTGTAAATGTAGGTCCGATTGTTTTCTTTTAAGACAATCAGGGATGCATAACTTCAGTCAAGAATCCTGAGAATAACAAATGAGTTAGACAATAAAATTTAAGCTTATTTGTGAACATTCAGATAATAAGGATATAAAGTTAATATATGTAGAAACATCTCAGCAGCAGGCTGATATACTAACCAAAGGTTTATGTTGTACAATGTTTTTTGGATTTAGGGATGCTATAGGCTTAAAAGATTTTAGTGGGGTAGGGTGTTGAACATACTACTTATTAGATCACTAAAACCTTTCTCTACGACTAAAAGTTTTGTTTTATGATAGTTTTATGTTCCACGAGAATAGAATATATAAGGTTATGTGAATGAAAATTGGGCAGGTTTTGAATGTATAATAGTAGATAGTAGAAAAGTGTTTATAAGAAAATCTGTAACCATCCAGTAAAAAAAACAATTATTAATCAAACTCTACATTTAATTTGAAAGTTTTGACAAGTTCGTGCATACGACTGCAGCTTCAGGTAGCTTTTTCTCTCATGGAACAGAGTCTTATTAGGAGAACAAGGATCTTAGCTTTTTTATTGGGATCCAAATATTGGAATCACTATCAAATGTTAGAAAAAACATGCCAAGAAAAATTAAAATAAAAAGAGGCGTCAGACAAGGATACGGTGATATTTAGAAGATATAATAAGTAAAGCATTGGAAGAAGGAGACCACTATATCATAGGTATCAAAATCAAACATGTACCAGTAAATAAAATACGATATGTCAATATAGAAGACCTTCAGATTTTATTAAATGAAGTTGTTGAAAGTAGAGGCAAATATGAACTATCCAAAAACTTAAAGAAACCAGGAATTGACTAGCATACTGCTGTAATTCGTCTTTTAAGTTCATCAATATCAACAGGTTGTGTTTTTATAAACAACAGATTTAAGATGTCCCCAAAGAAGAAAACTAAGGGATATAAATCTGGTGATCTTGGAGGCCATTCAAATGCTCTCCTGCCAACTCATCTATCCGGAAATCTCTCGTTCAACCACTGTCGGACAGAAAGAAAATAATTAGATGGAGCATTGTTCTGATGGAAATAGGTGCTTCTGTACAAATTTAAACTTGAGATTCATATAACTGTTCCAATATTATTTATATCGACGATTTCCAAAATTGCCACACTTCAATGAACACAACATCTCAAGAAGAAAAATTACTATCAAGAGGTAAACCTTTATCATATGTATCATCAGAATTATTCTATGGAACAGTTACATTTATGCAATTGATAATTTAGCTCTATATTATAGAAGTGACTATTCACTACCAGTTAGTTAATGTGTAGATACTAAATAATAAGTCTGTAATGAATGAATGAAATAAGCATTAAGTCATCACTACTTTGCAAACATGATGATTGGGCCGAATAGAGTGAGTAACAGAGAAGATATCAAGAAATTAATAGACATTTGGAGAAAAGTATATAATGATTCTATAAATTATCTGAAAAAAATTAGAATCGTTTTTAAGACTTGAAATATTTGAGATGTGTATGTTTTACATCTAATGTATGATATTAAACTTTTTGAACAATACATAATTTAGCTAATACATTTTAAAATATTAGAATTAATATTAGAATTATTGTGTATAACATTGACACCCCTCCTTTCCGAACATGAATCGGGAGTCTAAAACAAATTAAATTGTAAGTATAAAAATTTTGCGGATTGTTTTTGGTTACAGAGGTATTGATAAAAAACAGAGACAAAAAGTTCAAGTTCTACATGAGGGACATAGGGAGCTTCGGATAATTTTTTTATTGATTCACATTTAATAGAAAATATTGTTTACTGATAAGTGTGCATTTACCTGGACAGGGATCATGAATATTCGTAATGTGCATAGAGAGATGAAAACCCTTATCTAATATGTAGATGTCACCAAACGAACATTCGGATTGGATTATTAAATAATAATGTAATAGGTCTAATATTCCACCTGACTCAATTCAGAGCCGTATTTACATTTTATAATGACAATGTTCCACTGCTATTGCTCGATTAAGTTCACTTAACAACTAGCTTAAGTTATTGGTTAGATGATGATGCTCCTTCACATTATGATAGGCAAGTGAGAACTTTATTAAATCAAAAATCTATTTCCTTTAGATTTTTTCTTCTGTGGATTCTCATAATAAAAGGCTTACTTCGAGCTGTTGAGAGACCAGAGTTCGTATTCACGCTGCTGCGATATTTATAGACGAGAACATGCTCCAGAGGGTTCGTGATTCAATGATAAATCACGAAAATGTTTGCAATGTAGGGGGAGGGGATATTTTTGATAAATTAATTTTAAGTAATAATAAAACAATTAGTTGTTTTTAATAAAGATTAAAGATGAAATTTTGATCTTTGTTTTTTTTAATAACTCGGAAATAAAGGGACAAAACGCCAAATTTTTATTCTACCGAATTAATTGGTTTAAGTCACGCGATTCATAATCCGAAAGGACGGGTATCAATTTTGAATGACTCTGTATAGTATTACCTCTTTCACCAACATAAAAGCATTTGTCATCCCTTCTCGAATATCTTGTGGTTGATGGTACCTCTTCCGTTTTCCTTTAGATTTAGCTATCATTCTTACACTGGGACCAGGTGACAACATATCATACGCCGTTTCAGCCGTAATCTGAGAAATGAATATCATCAATTACACACTAATAATAATAATAATAACAATAATACTAATAATAATATAACATTTGTAAATTACAAACTGATTAACTACAAATAGATCTACCTGTATCAAATGTATTAATCTAGAGGTTAGTTCCAAAGCAGCCATAGCTGTACATGTAGTAAAGCTATTAGCACCTTTTTGAAGACCTCTAACGATCCTACCGTCTTTTTGATATTGTTCAATTGGTAACCAAAACAAGTCTCGTACTCCCTGGACTAGAAAAAAATAGGTATGGATTATTAAAAACAAAAAAAAGAAGTTTTTTGGGAAATACTTTTTTGATGCGATGCAGTTTGCGCGCCCGTCATAAGAATATAATTAGTTTTACTAAATTTAACACCGTTGAGTCGGTGTTTATCACAGTATTCATCAATACTGTCAGCAATACTTTCTACGACCAGCCAAGCATGATTAGTAGTGAACTTATACACTTAAAAAAAGCAACTACGTTCAATATAGAAAAAATTAACAACCTTCCAGTCATAATGATAATTCGGAACATTTGAATCCGAATAAGGATTCTGCTTTTGGACATCATTTAAGATTCAACAACCACAACTTTAGCCCTGGTAGGAATTCGACAGTTTTACATAGGGTCACTCTTAGAAATTATATTAGATCGGATTTTCTTGAGGACATACACATACATAATGAATTGTCAGTTAATAGCCTCTGTCTGAACACTCAAGTTAATTTGAATAGATTTTATATCCCTCTCCACAGGGGGCTATAATTTTGATTATATAACTCATGTTCTAATGAACCAATACAATCCTTAAATTTCCCTTAGTTACGACCTATTGATAAGTGAATATACCCCTTGACGACGGGATATAATCGTTTTGGTGTTTCGCCTCCTGCCATATTGTGGTCATTTCCATGGTAACGGGCAAGCTCGATGAAAGGTCAGTTAATTCTTCAAAATACAGCGCTTTGGTTTCACTTCAAGTGGTGAAATTGATCAAGAAATTGAAAATTTAACACCAGAAAATACTACAAAAACGTATAATTATGTTTGTAAGCAGTTTACGGTGTTTTCTGAACATAGAAATTACAAACTTTCTGCTGATATTTCGAATGAAAAAGTAACAGATATGAATATGAAATATGAAACGTGCAGACGGAAAGGAGTATAAAGAAAGTACAGTGAAAACCATTTGGAATATTTCTGCTAAACTGTTACAGAAAAAGTTTCATGAAGAGCTCGAAAGAGAAATAAATCCATTTAAAGATGTAATTTTCGAGAGCGCAAGAAAGGCTCGTGCAGCCAAGAGAAAGAAATTACAAGCAATTCCCGATACAAAAAAAATAGAGCTCAGCCGCTATTAACGAGAAAGAAATAACCAAAATTATATCAAGTTTTGATGAAAATACACCAGATGGTTTGCACAAAAAGGTTTATCATTTTTGTACTGTGGAATTGGCATGGCGTGGTAATGAAGCAGCCTTTTGATTAACCGATTATTTCAAAAAGGAATTCGACAATTATGGTCAAACTACGGGACGTATCGAATACAATCCAATGTTCTCAAAAACATCACAAGGTGGAGAACAATGTACCACTGATTCTAAATGGTTGGCTCCGAATAAAGAGTTTGCGAATAAGTGCCCAGTACGTCCCTTGGAAAAACTGTTGAGCAAAAGAACGCCAAATATCACAACCAATCGTCTTTTTTTAACACCTAATATTGATTGGCAGAAAACAGGGAAATGGTTCAAAAATTGCCCTGTTGGTTTGAATCAATTGAGTAAATGGACACGTACAGCAGCCGAAAGTATCGGAATAGATAGGAAAAAAAGTAAAATTACGAATCATTCAAATCGCTCCTCTGCTATGAGTATCTTGTCACACTCAGGAGCAAACTTGCAAGAAATTACCAAAATAACAGGCCACTCATCATCTGAATCTCTGAAACCATATTTGAAACTTACTGCAGAACACCATAGAAAAATAGTTGAAAAAATGAGAAACATTCCTAATCCATCCACCTCAAGCGTCACCAACAGTACCAACACTACAAATTTCGAAAACAACAATACATCAAATATGTATTATAATAATTGTACCTTCAATATTAATCAATAAAAAAAAATAGAATATTATTCGTTATATAATCGTATAATCGTATTTACCTCTTCACTCTACGTATTTCGAGCTGCGCTCTCGTGATGTTTCGTCAAATATGTCTCATGACTTGGTGAATAATCGAATATTGTCAATGTCTTGTGATATTATAACTGATTATTAATCCGATTTCAGGAATTTTAATCGTTTCTTAAATCTTCTTTGCTTGTTTTATTTTTATTTAACATTTAATTTCTTTCTTTCCTTTTCTCTTCTTTTTTGTTTTATTTTCTTGACAATTGTTAACTGTTTTAACACTTTTAGTCATTTTTATTGATATAAATTTTCTAGACATGGGAAGCTTCTGAGGCTTCGTATTAATTAATTTTTGTTTCCTTTCAACTCTATGTGTTTTTCGTTTAAGGATCACTGTTCAACTTTATCATTTCCCTGGTTTTGTTGGAGGTTGAGTTTTGCTCCCATTCTTAATAGATTCCTCTTCGAGTCTCTCAACTTGAACTTTTGAGTCAGGTTCCCATTAGATTGTTTTGATTACAATTGTTGGTTGGGATTCTTGTTGGTTTCCTTCATTAGATTTTATATAACCTGATTCGCCCTCTTTGACCCCCCCTTGTTCATATGAATTAAATACGGTTGAAGGGTGGGTTCTCATTAGACCATCACCTTCATTTGGGTCTTATATTATGGTTGACAAGTTGTTAGGTTCTATAACTTCTTCCTGTTGTGTTCTTTGAGTTTGGTATTGATTGACCCTTATAGAATGATATAACTTCACCATCATTCTTTCCTTTCATTGGATTCGGTCATGTTAGTATTTCATCACACAACTTAATAACTTCTTGACAAAATACTGAATCCTTCAGTCTCATTGACAAATTGAGTTTACGGACTTCCGTTCGATTGTTTGTTCTGGTTAATTACTCTCCATTTCTGTGGGTTTGAGCTGTTAAGGTTGAACTTAGTAACTTGTTGATTATCTCATTATTTTATTGAGTTTGGTTCTCATTAGACCGGTCTTAATAATTAACGTGTTGGGGTTTCCTCTTTAGTCAACACTTCAGGGCTCTTGCTAGGCTTCTTTATCACATTTGCTTGAATTGGGTTCTTAAGAGTCGGTTCTCATTAGACTGTCCTCTCGACTTGATTCTTCTTACGTGGTTTGTGATTATTAAGTGTTTCCTGTCTTCATTGAATAACTTTTTCTTGTTTGAATTCATAGACAAATAATTTTGATCGTTCAATTTTCATCAACAAAATGAATTTTATAGATTTCTTTTGCTATCGATTGTTTAGAAGCGTTCCGCTTTTGTTGGCAGATCTTTTGAGGTTTATCTGTTTATTGGCATAAAGTCTGTTTAATTCACTAATTAAATAAATCTCTCAGCTCTTTATTATTATTGGTTCGCATTGAACTGCTTTAATGATGGAATTGAGTTGGGGTTATCTTTGTTTCTTATATGTGCCTCATAATAAATAAGAAAGAGGGATGTGGTTACTCTTTATCACGGTAGCTTGACTCAGGTTAGGAGTTAATTCTCATTAAACGGGATTACGGGATTCCGTGAAGGGTTCAGTACTATAGATCACCTACAAGCTATTAGAACACTGATAGAAAAAACAACGGAATACAACATACCCCTTCACTTGGCATTTGTGGATTTTCACAAAGCGTTCGATTCTGTCGAAACGTGGGCCTTTATACAAGCTATGAACGATGCTAGAATAGATTCCAGGTACACAAACTTATTAAAATATATATATAAAAATGCCACTTTTCATGTCAAAATAAATGAAGATCTAAAAACGGATAAGATTAAGGTAAATAAGGGAATACGTCAGGGTGATACAATATCACCAAAATTATTTACTCTGGCGCTTGAGAACGTCTTTAAAACATTACAATGGGAAACAAAAGGAATAAATATCGACGGCTCCTATCTACACCATCTTCGGTTTGCTGACGACATTGTCCTGATAAGCAGTGACGTGCACGAACTGAGCAACATGTTAGAATAACTTAATAATGCTTCAAAAAAGATCGGCTTAAAAATGAACATCGCAAAGACTAAAATAATAAGTAACACCAACGAACAAATATATATAGAGGGTACAAAACTAGAAAACGTGGAAGAGTATATATATTTGGGACATGTAATAAAAATAGGAAAAGAAAATCAAACGGCTGAGATTAAATGAAGAATAAAATTAGCCTGGGCGGGGTTCGGAAAAATGAACTATATATTCAGAAATAGCAGCATACCGATCAACCTTAAACGAAAAGTTTTCGATACCTGTATACTACCGATAACGACCTATGGACTAGAAACAATGGCAATGACAGGGAGGACAGCAAATCAATTAAGAGTGATGCAAAGAGCGATGGAACGAGCGATGCTCGGAATTACTCTCAGAGACAGAAAAAGGAATGAAGATATCCGACAAAGAACTAAAGTCATGGATATAATAAAGCGTACTGCGGAGCTGAAATGGCAATGGGTATGGCATGTGGCCCGGCAGGATCAAGCTAAATGGACAACCAAACTAACGTACTGGCGATCAAGACAAACAAGGCGAAGCACAGGAAGACCACAGAGAAGATGGCTTGGTGATATCAAAAGACAGGCCGGAAACAGATGGTTTCAACAAGCACAGGACAGGACAGCATGGAGAAATATGAAAGAGGCTTACGTCCAGGAGTGGATAAGAAGTGGCTGAGAAAGAGAAACTGTCCTCTCTTCTTGATTCTTGTTACCTGATCTGTGAGTCTTTCCTGTCTTTATTGCATAACTTTTTCATGTTTGAATTCATAGACAAATAATTTTGATCATTCAATTTTCATCAACAAATTAAACTAACAGATATCTTTTGCGATCGGTGGTGTCGATGCATTTCGCTTATGTTCACAGATCTTTTGAGGTTTATTTGTATACTAGCATAAAATCTGCATAATTCACTAATTCGATAAATCTCTCCGCTTTACTGTTATTGGTTGTCATTAATGTTAGTGTTAATAATGGAATTGAGATGGGATTCTCTTTTTATCTTATATGTGCCTCATAATAAATAAAAATGAAGGAATTTTGTTACTCTTTATCACAGTTACTTGACTCAGGTTAAGAGTGGGTTCTCATTAGACTGTCCTTTTGATCTGTTTCTTGTTTCGGTGGTTTTGGCTATCAGAAATTTTGCTTCTTTTCTTATTCCATAGAATCATGAGTTCCATGTCAACGGGACTTCGCTGCTTGGCATTCTGTGCGCACAAGTTGATTTGTCAGCCGGCCGACTTCACCACATCATGTTGGATTTGTAATTTTTCAATCTTTAATAACCCCTTATGGGGATGGGTTTTAGACAAGCATTTTTAATTAATTAGTTGTATTTTAATATGTTCAACTAGTTTTCGTTGTATGGACAATTTTGTGGATTCATCCTAGTATTACCTGATAAGTAAGTAACCTCACTTCTTTATTCCAATTTTTCTTTTTCATTAAATTTATTGGTTTACTTGCTTGTAGGTAAGCATTGATGATGACTTGACAGTCGAAAGTGCTTTGCTACGATTTTAAAATGTTATTAAAATTTACACGAAATACAACAAAAGTTTTATTCAACTTATATTAAGATGTGTACACAGCTTGAAGGTTTTTAATAATGATAACTGTATTTGACTGTAGAGCATTCAGCTACAAATCAACGTTTTTTTGTTGATTGATTGATTTAAGGAACATACAGTACAGAAAAAATGAAAAATGTAATCTCGGTATCCTTTGAGAAATCTTATTAAAATATTGATGTAGATAGTTATTTTCAATGAAATTATGAATGATCAGTTTGCATAGCCTTACTGTGGTTAACATTATGGAATTATCCTGTTGATTCGTAACGTTGGTTAGAATCATCTCTGTTCACATTGTTACTCCTATTCATATTTATATTATTCTGACAATTACTGCTTACTGGAAGTGTCTATTATCACATTTTTCATAATCCCTATTGTTGGAATTGCTACAACCTGTATCTCCGTAGTTGTTTCTTTATAGTATAGCTACGATTGTTCCTACTGTAATGATCATTGTTAACTTTTTCGAATTTAATTTGAAATATTCTGGATCTGGTATGATTATTTGAATTATTTTAATAATATATAATTTTAAAATGACTTGACAATTTCCATTTCGGTAACAAATAGAAATCATGTTAATAGATGTATTGCATAATTTGAGTTATTGCGATGCAAGTATAGCTTTTCTCGCATTTTACTCAGTTGAAATTCTCCCTATAATGACTGATAAATAGTGAACACTCTATTATATATTAATACAGTTCCTCTATTTCAAATTTTAAAGAATTTCATTTTTATATTTTCATATACAATACTGTCGAACAACCCAGTATATAAGATTTGACACTATTTAATTTCTGATGACATTTACATGTCACAATTGGAAAATATATTTAAAATTAAAAACAGATGTCACTGTAGACATTTTACTGTTGATTAAAACAATCCAAATCTACCTTTAGCAGGGTAATAACAAGATTAGTTTTTTTTTAAATAGAAAGTTTGTAACCACAGTGTGGTTATTTTATTTAAAAAAAAATCATTTGAGTTTGTATATTCGAACGGAAAACATATCTTTTAAGAAGTCTCCAAAGATTGTAAATTAGTTTATTAAAATTTGAATATTGTAAATAATAGTAGAAATTTGTATTCGGCAACTAATTCTAAATTCAGTGCGTGTGTGCTTCAATAAAATCCATTGGAAGATCCTGAATTCTAAATTATATTTAGAATAATAAGTACGAATTATATAAGCTGTGTTCCGGTCCAAATTCCAAATTCTTTGGCGAGTCCAGTCAAAATTTAATAATTCATTATTTCATCAAAAACGTCAGGCCTTTAAACAAAATTAAATAATAGATGCATCTCAAGAGAAATTTATAAATTTGATTTCAAAATAATAAAAAGAACCATAAATATACGTAACAAACAAACAATTTAGAAGAAAATATAAAAGTATTGTGAACTAGCATTTGACACTTGCCAATTCAGGTGACAATTAAAAAATAATTTGAACAATTCGGTAAATAGATATTAGATATTCTAGTTTATAATTAATTAAATCTTAATTTGTATTTGGTAGATAAGGTTTTTAGTTAGTTGTTAAAAAAAAAGGAAAACTAAGATTTGTTTTACGATTTGGTGATTAGTATTTTCATTTTAACTTAGTGTGAATTCATTTATAATTATTAAAATTAAATTTATTTCACGCAATAAAAATTTTTGATTTATTTTTGAAGGTGACATTTGTTGAATTTTAGCGACAGATAATTTCATTAAAATTTAGTAGAAATTAAATATAATATAGAATCTACAGTTACATTATACTACTGGATAGAAATCAAGAACAAGAATTATAATAAATATTTAATTTGGACAAAACTTGGAAATCATAAAGAATTTATTTTTTTGATAGCGCATTGAACCCAACCTTGAGATAAGAGTAATTAGAAATTGTACATTAAATTTATCTTTCAATAAAATAAAAATTTTACAGCCGGGAATTTTTGACAACAACTGTCAAGGTTTCAAATAGATAACATATATCGCTTTAAGCCGTGTGTACAATATTGACGCAACCAACGTTAGGCGTTATTAAAAATCGATAAATTATAATAATAGTAAAAAATTTTATAATTCATAATTTTAAAAATAAACATAAATATATTAACAACCACAACGAATATACAATAATTGTCGCTGCAACGTGAGGATATACAATAATATGTTTAGGAAACCATTGAGATTTGACATATGTATGTTTTAACACGACCATTGCCTAATTTGGATTTTGGTATTGTGTAAATTAGTAGTAAACATTAATTATGTACTTACACAGTTGAACAAGTGTATGCATCGGACCAACTCCCCCAAGCAAACTAGGCAATTGATTTTTCCTAATGTCACTCAACCATTCTTGAATTAAAAATGCCAACAGTTTGTCAACTCCTAGCAGACCGTGTCTATAGGTAATCTTTTTCAATCTCAATTCAGAGCAATTTAATTGTCCGAGACCCATCAGTAGTCCAGGAACAGAGCCGTGGGTCATATCTAAACGTTTGCCATGGTAATCCAGTCGTATTGGCACTTCCAGGCAAAATTTAAGTTTTCTAAAAAACAATATTAGTTAAAATGGTACAGTATATGGTGATATCCTTTTATATTTCGCATATATAGTATCAGGAATGTAACCTTTATTTTTACCTAGCCAACCTTTATTTTTAGTCGATCTCAACCCAAAGTGTTAGTGCCCTACCTATAGCAGACCCTAATAATTCCTCTACAAGGTAAAATAATTCTTACTGCCGACTATACACAACGATCAACCAAGAATTACGAATTATCCTTCTACATGTTTACAGTTCAGTTCGCCAAAACACAATTTTAATTATTGTACCAAAAAATAAATTAATTGCTAATTAACTTTTTCCAGAGTTAGTTCAAGCATACACAAGTATGCATCTATAAGTGAATGTAAAGAATTTTAAAAATATATGTACACCAATAAGTAAGATAGTAAAAATTACAACTCACTAGATCTTAGAAAACTAGTGTCCAGGATACCATCAAACTGAATTTCACCCAACTCTCAAGGTTTTCTCTAATGACAGCTTTTCAGAAAATGAATTAAGAGATTGTCAAAATAAATGCATTAAATGAAGATGTGAAAGTTACGAATGATTTGAGACAAAAACAAGCTTCAGCAGTTGTTATTTCACCTAAAAATTACTGTTTGTGAGATTTAAAAAAAATAATTATCGCGAGAAACAATTGAAATTTCTATGAGTACTAAGTTTGTATGTTTTGGATATAGTTTAAAAACACAGCAATGTATGTAGAAAACCCTAATTTATTTGTAAAAAAGGCACCAATGCAGAACTATAGTTTGCAGATATCTAGTTTGGAACATCTACGTTTGATGATGATATTCGCAATACTTCTATTGACACAAAGAATCCATGCTGTGGTACAAATCATTTTTCAGATAAGTAATATAGACATAAAAGCATTTTTGCACCATAGCGGTACAAATATATAAGATTTTGCAGTTGATGAATCTCACAATTTGAAATACGCTCAGACAAATGGTGAATTATAAAGGGTGTCGACCGACGTTATCTAAGAAACCCATCTCTTATAATTTTTGGAACAAAATGTTTCTAACAAACTCGGCTCAAAAAGTGTTCGTAGTTTTTCGCTAAAAGGGGCAATCTATCATTTACAAAATATAATTGCGTTTTTACAATATATACCCTAATTAAGGTTGGTAAAAAATTTCAACATTAGAAACTACTGAAATTGACTGTCTCGACCCTTACTTCGTGGAATATGCTCATATTAGTGTTTTTAAATGAAACTCACGGTCTCTAGTTAATTCCACAATATAATACAAGTTATTGAAAATTCTAAAAAATTGACAATTGTTTCGATAAATCAATATCATCGTCAGAATTACAGAAGTTACATTTCATTTTATGCCTACCTGATGTTTAGTAGTTATTTTTGGCTAGACCAAGAAGTAATCTAACTTGTGATTGGCTTAATATATGTTTATAGAAAAAAGAAGAAGATGTGATATTACAAATATTGAAGCTTAGATATTATTAGCCCTATGGTGATATCCTGGATATCATTTTTCCAATTAAGATCAGTATAACTGTGCAATGATATAGAAAACCAGGAAAACTATATCTGCTGATCTTTACAATTATCACTTAAGAAGACAGTTTATTAGTGGAGAATTCCCTAGATTTAACTGTTCATTGACAACTTCATATTGTGGGTTTCTTAAATGTCTTCTAATTTCCAGTTCTTCAAGGAAATCCAGTTCTTGTTTCTTTTCACAAATATGCAGCACTTCTAGTTCTGTGTTAGGTGTCAATGAATGATTGGTGTCAAGTAGATGTTTTGCGTAGTGGGATTTATCTGGTTGTTTTAATCTGTATGCTCGTAAGTGCTCACTGTATCGTATTTCAAAATTCCTAAGGGTCTGACCCAAATAGACAGCATTACATTCTGGACATTTGAGTTTATATATACCTGACTTCTTTAATAGTGGTATTTTTGTTTTTACATTTAACAATTTTGTACTAACGTTACTTTCTGTTTTAAAAGAAATTGTTGTATTCGTTGCTGAAGATATTATCTTTGAAATATTATTAGAAATATTTACTGCATATGTGATGGTTTTATAAGTTTTAATTTCATCAGCTTGTTTAGGATATATTAGTTGTAATGCCACTTTTTTCTCTTTTTTACTAATTAGCTTATTTATCATATCTAATGGATAACCGTTAGATGTTGCTATTTGTCTAATTGTATTAATCTCTCTATCAAAATTACATTTGTTCATAGGAACTGAAAAAGCTCTATGTATCATTGAATTATATGCTGCTAGTCTGTGTGACACAGGGTGGTTAGAATTGAATTGAATTGTCACATCAGTCTGTGTTGGTTTTCGGTAAATTGAATAATCAAGTACATTATTAACTCTTTGAGTTTTTAAATCAAGAAAATTGATTCTATTTTCTTCAATTTCTAATGTAAATTTAATTTTCGGGTGTAAATTATTGATGTGGTTGAAAAATACATCTAATTGTCGTTCACTACCCATAAAACAAGCTAATATGTCATCTACATATCTATACCAAAATAAAATATTTTTCGAAATATTACTTTCAAAGATCTTTCTTTCTAAATTGTCCATAAACATGTTTGCTAAAATAGGTGATATAGGGCTTCCCATTGGTAAACCTTCATTTTGAATATATATCTTATTGTCAAAAGTGAAATAATTCTGATTAATGCATATATCAAATAAATTAAGTATATCTGATATTATTCCTGGATTAATATTTTTATCTTCTAGTAATTGTCTTACAAGTATTAGACATTCTTTAGGAGGAATTTTAGTAAACATATTAGTTACATCGAAGGAAATGAGTTTATAGTTATCTTGCAAGTGGATTGCTTTCAACTTTTTGATTAGTTCTATTGAATTTCTAATTGAGTACTGAGATTCATGTCCGTAAGTATTGAGTATATTGTTGAGCTTCTTTGCCAATATATTATTAGGAGCATTAACATAAGAGACTACAGGTCTAATTGGTTTCGTTATTTTATGCAATTTAACTGTTCCATATAATTGTGGACAATGAGGATTCTTATGTATGATAGACCTCTTTTCGTAATCATTTAAAAGATAATTTGAATTATTAACAATATCCCTTACATTATTAGAAAATTTCTTTGTTGGGTCTGCGTTAAGAACTTTTACATCGCTGGATTCTATAAAGTTATATACTTTGGAATTATAATTTTCAGTCGTCAAAATGACAGTAGCGTTCCCCTTTATTATTTATTTAAAAATTCTATTTCACTATTTGTAAAATTAGTGTCTGAAAGGTTTTCAAATCGTGGTGCAAAGTGTGATGGTATGTAGGTACTTACAGTTTCATGATGTTTTGAGTATTGAATTTTATGTTGTGTGTGTTCAAGAAAAGAAGCTACAGAATCTGTAGCTTCTTTTCTTGAACACACACAACATATAATTCAATACTCAAAACATCATGAAACTGTAAGTACCTACATACCATCACACTTTGCACCACGATTTGAAAACCTTTCAGACACTAATTTTACAAATAGTGAAATAGAATTTTTAAATAAAGGTTTAAAGTACAGCATACCACCTAAATTTACGAATAATATTAAACAAATTATAGCTACGTAGTCAGAAATAGCTTTAAAATCTAATTCAAATAATTTTCTTTATGAGAAATTAAAAATTGCCAATTTAATCAAAAATATTGAACCTTCAAAACTTGAACGTCAAACAAAAAATGACATTACAGTTTTAAATGCAATAAAAAAGAAGATAGGGAATAATAACCTAACAGTTACAAAATCTGATAAGGGGAACGCTACTGTCATTTTGACGACTGAAAATTACAATTCCAAAGTATATAACTTTATAGAATCCAGCGATGTAAAAGTTCTTAAAGCAGACCCAACAAAGAAGTTTTCTAATAATGTAAGGGATATTGTTAATAATTCAAATTATCTTTTAAATGATTACGAAAAGAGGTCTATCATACATAAGAATCCTCATTGTCCACAATGATATGGAACAGTTAAATTACATAAAATAACGAAACCAATTAGACCTGTAGTCTCTTATGTTCATGCTCCTAATAATATATTGGCAAAGAAGCTCAACGATATACTCAATACTTACGGATATGAATTTCAGTACTCAATTAGAAATTCAATAGAACTAATCAAAAAGTTGAAAGCAATCCACTTGCAAGATAACTATAAACTCATTTCGTTCGATGTAACTATACTATACTATACTCTAATACTTGTAAGAAAATTACTAGAAGATAAAAATATTAATCCAGGAATAATATCAGATATACTTATTTTATTTGATGTATGCATTAATCAGAATTATTTCACTTTTGACAATAAGATATATATTCAAAATGAAGGTTTACCAATGGGAAGTCCTATATCACCTATTTTAGCAAACATTTTTATGGACAATTTAGAAAGAAAAATCTTTGAAAGTAATATTTCGAAAAATATTTTATTTTGGTATAGATATGTAGATGACATATTAGCTTGTTTTATTTGTAGTGAACGACAATTAGATGTATTTTTCAACCACATCAATAATTTACACCCGAAAATTAAATTTACATTAGAAATTGAAGAAAATAGCTCAATCAATTTTCTTGATTTAAAAATTCAAAGAGTTAATAATGTACTTGATTATTCAATTTACCGAAAACCAACACAGACTGATGTGACAATTCCATTCAATTCTAACCACCCTGTGTCACACAGACTAGCAACATATAATTCAATGATACATAGAGCTTTTTCAGTTCCTATGAACAAATGTAATTTTGATAGAGAGATTAATACAATTAGACAAATAGCAACATCTAACGGTTATCCATTAGATATGATAAATAAGCTAATTAGTAAAAAAGAGAAAAAAGTGGCATTACAACTACAACTCCTAAACAAGCTGATGAAATTAAAACCATCACATATGCAGGAAATATTTCTAATAATATTTCAAAGATAATATCTTCAGCAACGAATACAACTATTTCTTTTAAAAACAGAAAGTAACGTTAGTACAAAATTGTTAAATGTAAAAACAAAAATACCACTATTAAAGAAGTCAGGTATATATAAACTCAAATATCCAGAATGTAATGCTGTCTATTTGGGTCAGACCCTTAGGAATTTTGAAATACGATACAGTGAGCACTTACGCGCATACAGATTAAAACAACCAGATAAATCCCACTATGCAAAACATCTACTTGACACCAATCATTCATTGACACCTAACACAGAACTAGAAGTGCTGCATATTTGTGAAAAGAAACAAGAACTGGATTTCCTTGAAGAACTGGAAATTAGAAGACATTTAAGAAACCCACAATATAAAGTTGTCAATGAACAGTTAAATCTAGGGAATTCTCCACTAATAAACTGTCTTCTTAAGTGATAATTGTAAAGATCAGCAGATATAGTTTTCCTGGTTTTCTATATCATTGCACAGTTATACTGATCTTAATTGGAAAAATGATATCCAGGATATCACCATAGGGCTAATAATATCTAAGCTTCAATATTTGTAATATCACATCTTTTTTCTATAAACATATATTAAGCCAATCTCAAGTTAGATTACTTCTTGGTCTAGCCAAAAATAACTACTAAACATCAGGTAGGCATAAAATGAAATGTAACTTCTGTAATTCTGACGATGATATTGATTTATCGAAACAATTGTCAATTTTTTAGAATTTTCAATAACTTGTATTATATTGTGGAATTAACTAGAGACCGTGAGTTACATTTAAAAATACTAATTAGAAACTACTGTTTCAATTTCATAACATTTGTTTTAAGTGCTATTCAACGCGTCAATCGATTACAATCATTTCCTGTCATTTAAAAAACAACATGTTCAACAATACATTTTCGATATCAATCGATCACTCTGATTATAATCGGTCTAAAATTATGATGCTATTGATGAAATCGTAAATCGGAAGCATGCGATTGGTCGAAAAATTTAAATAAGCTACCGTTTGTCTATGGGTTATGTAATGTGAGTGATATTTTGCAATCGTATATTACATTTTTATTAGTGTTTTTAAATGAAACTCAAGGTCTGTAGTTAATTCCACAATATATTACAAGTTATTGAAAATTCTAAAAAATTGACAATTGTTTCGATAAATCAATATCATCGACGATGGTATTGATTTATCGAAACAATTGTCAATTTTTTAGAATTTTCAATAACTTGTATTATATTGTGGAATTAACTACAGACCTTGAGTTTAATTTAAAAACACTAATATGAGCATATTCCACGAAGTAAGGGTCGAGACAGTCAATTTCATTACATTTTTAGTTAACAGAACAGCTTCTATAAAATTAAACGTGATTAAACTAAATGAACTTGTGAAAAGTTTAAAATACACGTGAAATAAACTAAAATAATGATGAGGATATGTCACTATTGATTTATTTGATTTGTAAAATGACATGACAAATGACAATTTTTTTTGGTCGTTCAACAAACATCAATCCGTTTTCGATTTCGATTATAATCAAAATCGGAATCAAGATCGAAGTGTTGAATAGCACTTTAGACATTTTTCTATATACTTTTGTTGTCAGAAAAACACTGTAACTGTGTTATGCGTGAAACAATTTTCATAAACTTGAGAGCTTGATTCAAACAATATTAAAGACAGATTTTAGAAACTGATAACAACATACTTATTGCTTCAATTAGAAACTAGAGGTCGTTATGTAACACCTTGCTACGCAAATACTGGGAACATCAGAGTTGAGAGGGATCGCTGTGGGTGGATAAGTGTGGGGCAACCAGACCAATGGCCCTGCATGCATCAGGAAACAGCGCATGCTCGTGGAAGCCTGCCCAGTATATCTCGTATCGGTAAGTCTGTGGTTGATGAGAACGTGCTTACAGCTGGCCAAGTGGATGGGAACCACCATAAAAAATCACCCTCCAGTCAGTGGTGGAACAGCATAAGCCGAAGACTTGGCGTGGCGTAGAGAATACGCTGCAGGGCTAAAAGGTTGCTTAGTCGCTATTATGCGTACTCCGGGTGCCAGGCGACACCCAGGTTTCAATAGCCTTCTTCCTGTATGCGGGGCTCTGCCGGTAGTGACCAACCATTCCCTAGCTACTCGTGGGACAAAAATGGACCAAGAAAATAAAAAACCCCAGAGGATAAAGATTATTATTATTATTATTATAGGGGTTTTGTGATCTCCGTAAATTGGTAGTGGTTTTTCTCTGGTTCTATTAGAGAGGCAATTCAGCCTAACCCAATGGGGTAAAAAACTTTCTGACAATATGTGTTGTTTGTAGTATGACCATTCTTGAAATACCGGTAATAACGTTTGAGGGGATTTCAAGTTTCTGGAGATATTTTACAAAGCTTCTTGATACCATTCCTTCGGCAGAGATAACTACTGGAACTACGTCAATATTTTCATTTTCTGTTTTCAAAACATTGTGGGACAATGGGATTGCTATGTCTATTATTGTGGCCTCTCTTTTTCTTTTATAAATGATTACGTCTGGTCTATTGTGGTCTACTGTCCTGTCTGTTATCATAGGCGTATCCCAGTAAAGGAGTACATTTTCATCTTCGAGTATACTACTTGGGTTGTATTTATAGTGAGGTATTCTCTGTAGTAGTCCTGTCTTCAATCCTATTTCCTGATGGATTATTTTTGCAACTTGTTGTGTCTGTTTAAGTAGGCTGTTTGTGCTAGGTGGGAACATCCTGCTATTATATGTTCGATCGATTCACCTGGTTGGTGACAATTGCGACACTTGACTTCTATGTTTTGCTTTAGGATATGTTTTTCGTAATTTTTAGTTTTGATGACCTTATCTTATATGGTGAAGATGAAACCTTCTGGTTCTGGTTATAAGGCACCATTCTGTAGCCAGTTGAGGGACTTATTTATATCAATCTCAGGTTTTGTGAGCTGGGTATTTTCTATGTAGTGTTTTTGTTTTCTACTGGGTTTCTAAGTCTGCTTTAGGTCTTGGTTGGTAATCCTGGTCTTTAAGCCGGAGTGGGGTGTAATTATCATCTGCTTTTGTATTCGATTTATGAAAGTAATCTCTCATGTTCTTTTCTTTTTTTTTACAGAGGTTGAAGATATTGATCAACCTTCTGCCCCCTTTCTTCCTGGCCACGTACAGCCGCTCTACTGTCGAGTTAGGATATAAGCAACTGAATTTGTTTAAAAGTGCTTGTGTCATTCTGTCCACGTTTTCTAGGTCGGTGTTGGACCATTGAATTACACCAAAAGAGTATAATATTGGAGTGGCCCACATGTTTATTGCTGTTATAAGGTTTTTTCCGGACAATTTGGTATTAAGCAGTTTGGTGACTGTTTTTTTTATAAGCATCGTTTAAATCTTTCTTGATTGCTGTGTGATTGATTTTGTTGTTTTCCATGACCCCGAGGTACTTGTATCATTCTTCTGGTTCGAGGACCTTAATCTCTTGCGGGTGTTCCGTGCTGATTTTGTTGATCACTTTTCCTTTTTCTATGCAGATCTTCGCACATTTGTCCAGGCCAAACTTCATATGGATACTACTGCTGAACTGGGCCGTGACGTCGAGCAAATGCGTTAACTGATTTGGTGTTTCGGCGAAAAGTTTGAGGTCATCCATGTATAAGAGGTGTGAAATGCGAGTGTTGGAGTCTTGGATGCTGAGTCTATATCCGCAGTCAGATCCTTTCAAGAGGCGAGATAGAGGATTAATGGCGAGACAGAACCATAATGGAGATAGAGCGTCCCCTTGATATATGTTGATTGCAATTTCGCTAAGGTTAGTGGATTTCATCCAAAGAGTAGTTCTTCATCGATTCATACAGTGTTTAATAGCGAATTGGATTCGAGGGTCGATCTTATAGATGTTCAGGACTTTTAATAACCAATCGTTATTATCATTATTATTATTATTCTTACAAATGAATAAGGAGCCGAGGTCTCGGACCTATATAACTCCTTTTACCAATCTGCACAAAAAAAATAAAAGAATATATGAAATTAACCCATTACACCAATTTACTTTGATACAAAATGAAATAACATAACGTATAAAATAACTTTTAAAGACTACTGCTAGTTACTGCTAGTGTGCTGTGGACCTGAAAGTGTCATATTTATTTTTAAAACAGCCTCACTCATTCAGAGGGATCATGTTCCAGATCAAAAAACCTCCTAAAAAGCGGCGAAGGGGACTAAGGGGAGCCTCAACAAGAAACCAAAAAGGTTCGAGTAAACCTTAGCGGTGCTGCTTAAAAGAGATTTAAGTACCTGTTGAAGCACGGCCTCAACTATGAAGAGGCACGACAACAGGCATTAAAGCCTATTAACAAGGAAAGGGAGGATGCACCCAAGAGTAAGGGCTCCAAAAGGGTCCGATCTGAGGAAAGGACCCCCGAACATCCGAGGAAAAAGGGAGTTTTCATCATAGGTAAAATTACTGATGAGGGAAACAAACCATCCTATGGACAAACGTTTACAGCAATAATTGTAGGAATAATGCCCTCCAACTATCCAGAGTTCTCTCTTTCAGTGGAACATTTAGCAGCCATAAAAGAGAAAATTTTGAACAAAATCTTACTGCTGGATCCAAAGGCAAATACCTGGCCTATATTCAGCAACCTGCAATTCAAACCTGGCTGGCTGCTGCTGTCCTGTGCTGACAGAGCCACAGGGCTTAAAAGCATAGTTCAGGAGCTGCGGCCATAGGAGGGTGTGTCATTGAGACTCGCAGAGGAAGGTAACATTCCTCACTCAGAGATCTTTGTGACATATCTTCCTGATAGTCTGAAATATCAGAATTACAAAATCCTTCGATTTTTAGAGGTTCAAAATGAAGACCTCAACACACAAAATTGGAGGATTGTGAGAAGGGCTGAAAAAGGCCCTACAGTAGAACTCATCCTATCAGTGGACCCCATACCCGCAGAAAGGGTGAAAAAGAATGGCTATATGGCCAATTATAAATTTGGTCAAGTAAGAATGTTACCACAAAAAAGCCATGTTGAGCAACCTAGTGGTCCAGTTGCAGACTCAACCTGTCGAAGTTGCAAAAAAGAGCAGAAAGAGGGACCCACAAAATCGGGTCCCCCTAAGGGCAATAAGGGATCTGATGAAGATCCCAAGAGACAGTTAAATTGCTCCCTCCAAATCCGTTAGATTTCTGCAACTAAACCTCCAGCATGCAAAAGCTGCAACTAGCGTGCTTAACAAGAATTTTAGCAGAAACCTATCTGACATTGGGCTCATTCAAGAGCCCAGGGCTCATGAAGGACTCATCAAAGGCCTATCTAATAATTCATGTAAGTTTATATATTCACAAATACATGACAAACCAAGAGCAGCATTGCTCATCTCTAAAAAACTTAACTTTATTTCTGTTCCAGAGTCTATCACTAGAGACATAGCAACAGCTGAAGTGGAGTTCCTCACCGAAAGAGGTAAAAGGCACATTATAATTGCCTCTGCTTACTTTCCAGGGGAGGGAGACAAACCTCCGCCAGAGGAGGTCAAAAACCTCATCAGATGGTGCAACAAAAAGAACAGACAACTTATTCTTGGATGTGATGCAAACTCCCACAACATAGTATGATGCAGTACGGAGACAAACAAACGAGGTGAGTATCTCTTAAGTATTTGTCTAAATCTAATATAGACATTATAAGCAGAAGTAACACACCCACTTTTATCACTGCAACTAGAAAAGTGGTGCTTTACATCACCCTAGCTAGTTGCTTTGCAACAAACTTAATACAAAACTGGCATGTTTCCAATGGGGTTTTGATGTCGGATTACAGGATGATACGATTCGAGGTCGGGGCTACGCGGGGACAGGTCCGGTGTTGTGGAATACCTCAACAAACGGACTGGTGTTCATATAAGGACAAATTGAAGTCGGATGTTGAAGGCGCATTATATACCATTGAAACTGTGGAGGAACTTGAGGTAGCCTCTCAATGTTTAAATCGTACGATAATTAATTGCTACGAGGAATCTTGTCCCATCAGAACTAAGGCTGTCAATAGGGATGTGCCTTGGTGGAACAAGGAACTCAGCAAACTAAAGGTCTTAGCACGCAAAGCTTTCAACGGAGCCTAGAGTATAGGAAACTGGGAAGACTACAAAAAGGCTCTAACTGAATATAACAAAGAACTCAGAAGGTCCAAGAGGAAAACTTGGAGGCAGTTCTGCGAAGGGATTTCTAACGTAGCACCAGCAGTACGCCTTCAAAAAGTCATTGCTAAGGACCACTCTAACGGTATCGGACTCCTTAAAAAGTCAAATGGAGAGTTCGCCGAAACCATAGAGGAAAGCATGAGATGTTTATTAAACGCTCATTTTCCTGATGCTGTAATCATTGAAGATGACGCAGATGCAAATCTTGATGAGACTATCATCAAAACATCTAGATCAGCAAAAAGCCTAGCGGGTAAAATATTCACCAAGAATAGAATTGAATGGGCAATTAACAGCTTTAAGCCCTACAAATCACCTGGAGAGGATGACATCTTTCCAGCACTTCTACAACAGGGATCTAATCTCTTAATTCCTTACTTATGTAAGAGATTCAAGATGAACATCATCTTGGGATACATTCCAAAAGGGTGGAGACAGGTCAGGGTCCGCTTTATTCCTAAGAGTGGCAAACGTCCTCCAGAGGAACCAAAGTCATATAGACCTATAAGCCTTACCTCCTTCTTACTCAAAAGTATGGAAAAAATACTCGTCACATACATGAGAAGTGAATATTTATCAAATACACCGCTTCACGAAGAACAATTCGCCTACCAACCCGGCAAATATATCTTAGATGCCTTACATTGTCTCGTAAGAGACCTATAAAAGGCAATAGCTGCAAAAGAAGTATCGCTATGTGTCTTCGTATATATAGAGGGAGCATTTGATAACACCTCATATGAATCAATTAGCGCTGTTGCAGCCGCAAAGGGTATTCCGCCTTCCATAATCAAATGGATTCAGTCCATGCTAAATACTAGGAAAATATTCACCTACCTTGGAGACCAGTCGACTACTATAAACGCGGTGAAAGGTTGTCCTCATGGAGGAGTGCTACCACCTCTACTGTGGTCACTAGTGGTTGACGACCTCCTAACAAAGCTAAAAAGAGAAGGATTGTGTGCTCTTGGCTATGCCGACGATCTAGTTATAGTGGTCAGAGGTAAGCACGACGGCATCATTGCCGATCGCATGCAATGTGCCTTGAACCTCATAACTACCTGGTGTTCGAAGGAAGGACTTTCAGTCAATCCTAATAAAACGACACTTGTTCCATTCACAAACAGGAGAAAATTAAGTATACAGACTCCAAGCTTGAATGGTACAACTCTGTTTTTTTCGGAAAAGGTTAAGTACCTTGGAGTCATCCTTGATAGGAAACTTACGTGAAACTCACACCTCGCACACATCACCTCAAAAGCAACAAGGGCTCTTTGGACATGCCGTAGGCTCTTTAGGAAAACTTGGAGTCTAGAACCAAAAATGATCTACTGGTCATATATAACGATTGTCAGACCTATCATCACCTATGCTGCGCTTATATGGTGGAGGAAAACAACGTCACAAAGGGCTACAATAGAGTTGCAAAAATTGCAAAGACTAGCAATAACGGGTGCAATGAGATCATGGCCTGGCGCGGCCTTAGAGGTAATGCTAGATCTCCTTCCACTACATGTAAGGAGAACTGCTCTGCAAAATGCCTATAGATTAACACAGGCTAAATCTCTGATTCGGCGATTTGACAGGACATCTCGAGATACTAAGGGTTGGATCAACCCAATCTATGATGATGCCTAGGGACATAATGTCTGTTAAACAAGATTTCGAAGTTACTCATGATGATGATCAACGATCGTGAGTTAACACAAAACGAAATCTCAAAAATAACAAGTGATACCCTCACATATTATACTGATGGGTCAAAAACAAACAAAGGAGTAGGAATAGGACCTAATCTTAGGTTATCAAAATCCCTAGGTAACACTCCCACAATATACGAAGCGGGAATACTAGCGATAGGCATCTGTGCTCAAGAGTGCCTTAAAAAGCTCCTCAACGCAGCCAGAATATTTATTGCGTCCGACAACCAGGCTGCTTTGAAAGCTCTAAAGTCTACACCTTATGAGTCCAAAACAGTCTGGAGCTGCAAACAATATCTTAAGCTACTGGCTAGACATAACAAACTAATGGTAATGATACTGCTGATGGTCTTGCAAAAGAAGGAGCTAGCACTTTCATCGGACCCGAACCATTTTGTGGCATCTCTAAAAGCCACATTGTGGAAGAAGTCCGGAAATGGGAAAAGGAACTTAGTGCAGCCTACTGGAAAAAGGTTCCAGGCCAAAGACAAGCAAAAAGGTTGCTACAAGCTTCTGCTCGCTATGCTAAATCGCTCTTAGAGCTTCAGAAGTCTGATCTCAGAACAATCACAGGACTCCTTACGGAACACTGCCCGATATCACCACTGCAAGATGGGAAAAGTGAACAGAGGAACATTTAGATTCTGCGATAATGCAGATGAAACGGCTGAATATACAATCTGCTACTGCGGAGTACTTGTTCGCCAACGCCATAGGTCCCTGGAACGGTTGTTCCTGAGACCTGATCAGGTAACAAAAATAGCTCCCAATCGGATAATAGGCTTCCTTAGAAGCTATAACGAAGAAAACTTAACCTCTCCTTGCTCGTTATAGATATGCGGGTTGTCTACCGTAGTACAACCGGTGCTCGCCAGTCGACTAGCTTCCAGTCGAAGAAGGGGTGGATTCTTCAAAACTTAAATGTTTACTAAAAGGGCGCTAGAGAAGTTTTGGCAAGCACCCAAGACTTCCTAGGTTAGCCCACAACTCCTCAGTGGGTTAATAGCACTAATCAAACACTCTCAAAAGGTTTTAGGAAAGTTAATATTAAAAATGAAAGTCAGCAAATATCCCCTGATTGATGTTTAATATTTTCATGAACCTTATGGCTGTAGCTTCAGTATGTAGTTAGGCTGAAGACCCAAATCTACATAAAAACTTAATTCGTACGCTAAATTAGCAGCTACAAGCAAAAAACTCCAAAATACAATTTGTATATCAAACAAGCAGGTTCTACGATACCTGAGTAGAGCTGAAGGCTACTAACTCGGGGTGCAGAAGAGCTGAGGGCCCCAATCTACACAGATGTCTCAAATTACAGTTCAATTACAGGAAACGAACAAATGGTTCATACACAATTATTCAAATTCGGTGAAACTAACACGAAAACTACAATTGATTCAATAAATTGGGTTCACACTACCGCAAACTATATGAGTATAAATATTTATAAATGTCATTACATATATAAATAAAAATCGTCAAAGACAGAAAAATATACCTTAATATCGTAGCACCCTGGTACGTATCATGGTATACCTAGCGTTTAAAGCCAACAATTTAATATTCAAATAAAATGTTTAACGTTTTAAACGTTGAACGAGTAATATCGCTTAATTAGCGCAGAAATATGACATAGGAAAAACCATATAATTAAAATTAAGTAAAATTTTGACGGTAAAAAATGGATAAACGTTGAAAATATATATAACAATATTAAATAAAATGACGTTTACTACGATTTTCCAGCTTCAGAACAGCAATCGAATCCCTCGATGTCGACGCTTCAAAAAAATATTCCAGCCCTCCTGACTACTGATCCATGTGGTCTGGCTGATTATACTCCTCAATTGGTGGATATATCCGTATAATCCAAGATAAATAAAAAAATCACCCTAAATATTGAGTTCCTCGAGCAAAACGTCTAATAAAATATCCACGTGGTTGTTTAAATCCTGCAAAAATCCTGGAACTCGCTGCTCATCGGAACGGTTTCCACAGCAAAACGGCAGGTCGAACCCCCTAGACGCTAACTCACACCGTATTTTCCTTCCCTAATCAGGTAATATACTTTCCACGTAAAACGGCTGACTAAATGCACGAATTTTTAAAACTCACACAACGTGGTCTATTATTCGACGGCTAATGGTGAACTAGCTTCGTTTTCATTGTAGATTGTAGATTACAAAGGGGTCGATTGGCCTATAGCTGGCCTTTCCACACTGCGACCTGAAAAGATTTTTCGTGTATACCCTCCATCTATTTTTTGTCCCAAAGATCAAGGCTTCTAAGGAAGCCTATTATCCGATTGGGAACTATTTTTGTTACCTGGTCAGGTCTCAAGAACAACCGTTCCAGGTACCTATGGCGTTGGCGAACAAGTACTCCTCAATGGCAGATTATATGTTCAGCCGTTCATCTGCACTATCGCAGAATCTACATGTTCCTCTGTCCACTTTTCCCATCTTGCAGAGGTGATATCTGAGTGGGCAGTTTCGTTCTCATTACACTGGCCTCTCGTCAAAACCAGTGACAGTCTTGCCAAATTTAATTTTCAACGGTCGGGCGATTTTTCGCGTTACAAAGCCTTGATCTTCGGGACTAAAAATAGATGGAGGGTATACACAAAAGATCTTTTCAGGTTGCAGTGTGGAAAGGCCAGCTATAGGTTAATCGACCCCCTTGTAATCTACAACACCTAGCTCTACTTATGATTTTTCCTGAAAAGTTTCAAATGCAATGATATAACTCTAACCATCTTACAGAAAGGAAAATTCTCTCAATTTTGATTAGTGTTAACTCAATCTGTAAATTTTAAAGGAAATTACGTTAGTTAATTTGTTTTTATAACGAAATAACAAGTGAGAATGCATCAAAAACTTATGTAATAACATGAATAAAGAAACATAATAAAACAAAATTTACTAATAACATTAATTTATATTGAATAGATGAGGCTTTTACTTGATGAAGATCCATACTGAACGATGAAATAAAACAATATAGTTTTAATATTTTAATATTAATTTAATTTTAATTTAATATTTTAATTTTAATAATATAGATTTAAACAAACTATATTGTTTTATTTCATCGTTCATTAATTTATATAACACTAAAAAATCTAATTATTTTAAATATTCGAAATGTTTGCCATCATTTGATATGAACAAATGGTCAGAAAGGTCGCCAAACAATACAATTTTAGATTTTTATTTTTGGGGAAGAATCAAAGATTTTTAAAACTACACGTGAGGGCATGAGATAAAATTCGGGAAGCATGTCGGAAGTATTTCACTTCACTAGGTTATTAAAATATTATTGAAGCGTTCGTACTTGTTATTTTGTTGTAAAGATAAATTAAGTATGTACCTAATTTCTCTCAAAACTTACAGGTTGAACCAAAAATCAAAATTGAAAAAATGTCAATATCTTAGGAATGATAACAAATATCAGTATGCGGTGTTGGCAGGTCAATCAGTTGCCTCTCTAGCATTGCATTTGAAATTTTCTATAGAAAATCCCAAATAAAGCTAGGTGTTACACAATAAGCCTGTTTCCAAGTGAAACATTGATTGTGTTGTTATCTGTTTCTGAAATCTACCATTAATACTCTTTAAATTGAGCCTACGTTTATGAAAATTGGATCATGAACTTATTATTAAATATGGAAGTCCAGAGATTGTGATAGAATTAACGAAGCTATACCAAAAATTTATAAGATATAGTACCATACCAGATAAATAGAGAACAAGCATAATTATACCAGTATTCAAAAAACACAGAAAGTTAGTTATAACCGCAGGTATATCAGAATAGCAAGGGTTCAGGCCCAATAGATCTACTACTGACGCAATATTTATATTGCGACAACTAATAGACAAGTCTATAGAGTTCAACAAGCTCCTTTTCCAGTGCTTCATGGATCTTACAAAAGCATTTGAGAGAGTTCGACTGAAATATGTAATACAACTCATGAGACAGAAGAACGTTAAGATAAGTACGTAGAAATAATCAGGGAACTTAACAGTTGCAATAGAACATGAGTAAAAAACGGAACATAGACTAGTCGAAAAAAATAAATGTGTCCATGGGAATTAGACAAGGGGACAGCCTCAGCCCGAATCTCTTCATTATGATCATTGATAAGATAAAAGAATGTGTAAATGATACAAACATTGGCTACAAAATTAGAAAACGAACTTTAGGGATTCTCTGCTAAGCGGATGACGCAGTTGTCATGGCAGAAAATGACCTCTAGTGCAAGCTTTATACATTTAACATAATAGTTCATGCGATAGAGCAATCGAAATGGATGTTGTTTGATAACGCAAAAATTTTTATGCATAAAGTTGCCACTTTGAAACAAAGCCTTAAATCAAAAAAATTTACTCTTTCTTTTTTGTTTATTTGACGATTTACTATAAGGTTATGAGAATCGCGAATCGAAAAACTTTAATTTTCCATGAATAATATGCGAAAATTAGTAAAAAATCATACGTAAACTTAGAGAAATTTTTTCGGTAAGTAAAAATTGATAAATATATATTAAATTTTCAGAAAAGATAGTTAAAACATATGACAATTACGCACAAAAATGTTTGTAACGATCGATCGCGTAGTTTTTCACTGCCACAATTATAAATTAACAAATTATAAAAAAGTTGATCGCGCGTACCTTGTTTAAACATACTTTTTTGATCTTGAAATTCGTGCAAAATTTCTTTGTAATATTGTTTTTTGATGGCATATTCTGATTCCTCTCATTTCGCTACATCGAATTAAAAAAAAATCGTCTCGATAAGTGCTACCGTTGCCGAGATAACTCATGTTTTACCGCGCATTCGCATTTTGAAACACCCGGGCCGCGCGACAGCACAGCTGCTCTCCGCCATCCCCACTCCTGCTCCCACGCCGCTCGGCCGACGTACTCCTCTGATTACGGTATTTTCATCGATTTTTCTTTCATTAGGCTTTCATCTGTCGAAAATGCACAAGACGAATATAGAAAGTATTTGCAACCACCTCTAAGAGAGTATTTTTTTAATTTTGATTTAACGATTAAATTATTATTAACTTTGTGGGCCTCTATCTCCAGATCTACACGGTCAAATTTCGTCGTTTTGGGCTCAAATGAAAGTGCTTGCAAAGCAGTATTCTGATGGGAAACAATTTTTAAATTACATCGAACCGATGCTGTAAACGAGAAATTATTTATAATGGAAAAAATTTGACAACATTTAAAAAAATTGTTAAAACGTAAAATGGATATTTTTATAATTGCTTGTTTGTTATGGCACTAAGTCACTGTTAAAAATTGCGTGCTTTTCACCGTTGTTTAAACAAGGTACGCGCGATCAACTTTTTTATAATTTGTTAATTAATAATTGTGGCAGTGAAAAAATACGCGGTCGATCGTAACAAAAATTTTTGTGCGTAATTGGCATATGTTTAACTATCTTCTCTGAAAATTTGATAAATACTTATCAATTTTTACTTACCGAAAAAAATTCTCAAAGTTTACGTATGATTTTTTACTAATTTTCGCATATTATTCATGGAAAATTAAAGTTTTTCGATTCGCGATTCTCATAACCTTATAGGAAATCGTCAAATAAACAAGAAAGAGTACATTTTTTGATTTACGGCTTTGTTCCAAAGTTTTAGACACAAATGTATCGAAAAATGGGTCATTTTTCGATATTTTGGTACATTTGTTGTTCTACAGCATTTAGCAAGCACTTTTTGGAGTAGGCAAACATAGATTATTGTTGTACACAATATTAGGTAACTTTCTGCATAAAATTTTTTGCGTTATCAAACAACATCCATTACACCCTACTTTTACTGCTCTACCGCCTGGACTATAACAGCATACAAGCTAAACATGGTGATATTCCGCAATAAAACCCATCATATGACAAACAAACCGGAGACGAAGTTATAATACAAAACAACAAAGCAGCTATAATATCGGGTTACTTGAGGGATAGAATATGGAGAAGCACATACATGAGCGTAGAAAGCAAAGTCTGAATATATACAGCATGTGTAAGGCTAGTAATAATATACGCAGCCGAAACAAGAGGTGAAACAAGAGGTGAAACAGAAATGACTGATGAAGGCAGCAGAAATGAAAGTGTGAGAAATATAAGGGGAATCTCACTCAGAGATAGAATAAGGAATGAGGATCCACTAAGAGAAACGGGACTCCAGAATGTGATGAGATGGACGCAAGCACGACGTCGCAAATGGAGGGATCATGTCGACAGCATGGAAACAGGAAGAATCACGAAATGGGTAAAAACACAAAAAACTGATACGACAAGACCACCAGGAAGACCCGCGAAAAGATGGCACGTCTACATCACAGGAGACGGGATGACAGAATAAACAGGGCCGAGTCCTACAACAAGAGAAATAAAGGAAAGAAGAAAGTATCTCCCGCATAATTATCGATTATGAAGTCATGATTCTCCAGGAAACATGGTCAAATTCGATAGCAATGAATCTGTTCAACTCAGAACGATTAAAAAACTGGAAAGCTGATATTTAAGTCTTAACTAAATGCCCTTCCTCACCAGTTCATCAATACCTTTAGGGGTCACCTGCGATTCTTCTTCTATTGGTGTAGAAGGGTGTTTTTATAATAAATTTAAATGTAATTTTTTAACTAGAAATGTGAAAACTATATTACCTAAAGAATACCGGAGATCCATCTGAAGTACTTGAATTGGAATCTGTTGACATACTATCGAAGTCGAACTGTTGCCTACTCTCTTCCATTAACATAATCAAATTTTCGTCGACTGCTTTCATTGCTTTCTTCTTAAAAACATCTTCATTTTCTATACTAACAGTCATGATAGGTGGTTGGTGAGTGGGGGTATTATGTTTTGAACGATTACCTTGATCATCTACAATGCAGAGTATGTACATGTGAATACATTGTGATTCATGAATGAAGTTTCTCTCTAAACTGTAGATTCTAGGTTTCAAATATTGTAGTTTAAATTTGGTTTTTGAATTTCGCTATCATAATTTTTGTTACAGTAGTTTCTACTTGAAAATAGAGAGTTTTATGTTTTTTTGCATGAGGATTACGAATTTGGATTCTAATTAAACATACATACAGTTGATACATTATTGCTTTAGTAAATCAAAGCATATTTTTTTCTGTTTAACTATGATTAGAAACAAAAACTCAATAAGTTTTCGAGTTATTTTCTAACGCATTTCAAATTTATAAGGTTTCTTCTTTCAATGTTCAAATGCCCACCATTTACCTCAATGCATTTTATAATCAGTTTTTGCAAAGCTCTCTAAATATTATACAACTTTTCTCTATTATTTTTAACCGCATTCGCAGCTTAACGTATTTTCCAATCCGGAGGAAAATTTTCTTTGTAAAATATTTCATTCTTTTGCATATATACAACCCCAAATATTTGATATAGCCCAGTAAGTGTGTAGAAAAAAGGTGTTTGGCGTGCAAAAGGTGGGATAGTAGTTATTTTGGAATATGTTATTTACGACTAGGTCCTGTTCATAAATCCAATGTATTGTTACAAAACAGCACACTGGTATAGTCCCTGAATCCGACTCTGTCTAAGCCATGTATGAAAGTTAACATTATGGCGGATGCGCACGGATTTCTTAGAACTGTTTACGATTGTGACTCTCTTATCTAGACATTGTTTTGTGATCAGTCTTATCTATAAAATGCCAGAAAGCCAATTATTTTTGTGTAAGCCGCAATCTAGAATTATCTAGTAAAAAAGGCACTAATATATATAAAGGACCGATCAGGGAGAGTTAGTTAGTAGATAAAGTGATCTCGACAAATAAACAAGAATACACCGAAATATCGAACAGTAAAGTGTTGATATAAATTAATAATTAAGGTTGTGTGTATATAAATTAAATTTAAGTGAATAGTTAAGTGTATATAAATTAAGTGTTAGTGAGTAGTTAAGTGTTTAAATCAATTGGTAAGTAGCCATACCGTGTGTTTAAAGTTTATCCCACCCGTTTACTGTTTAAATAAATTAGAAAAGAATTACATTGGTGTCAGGTGTGGGGTAATATACATAAATTGCTACGTAAAAATGGCCAAGAGACTATGTGACTTGAAAGTGACTGAGTTAAGAGCAGAATTGGAAGATCGTGAGTTGAAAACGTCCGGTAAGAAAAGTGAATTAGTAGAAAGACTTAAAGTGGCACTGGAAAATGATGGCTTTGATCCAGAAACAGTTTTATTTAATGACGAGGCTTCCACCTTAATCTCGTCAATTTCTGCTAACATAGACGAGAAGATTTCTGCCATGGAAAAGATGATTTCAACGAATGTGAAAAACGATATTTCATCTATGAAGAACGATATTTCTGCCATGGAAAAGAAAATTTCAACGAATGTGAAAAACGATATTTCTGCTATGAAGAACGACATTGCTGCTAATATTGACGACAAGATTTCTGCTTTGAAGAACGATATATCTGCCGATATCTTATTAATGAAAAACGACATTGGCAACCGTCTTTCGAAAGAAGTTCGGGCAATTAGAAAAACTTGAAGACCAGATTCCAGCCCCTGGCAAGACACTGAAACTGAAACATAATTCCCGGTACGTCTTCTACGTGGTAACTAAAAATGAATTTCAAGATCGATCTACCTACCGCGATGTGTGGGAAGCACTTCGAAGCCTCCGAGACCATGTGTTATAATCCAGCGTGAAGAAACTGTCTATGTATAAGATAGTGAGTAACCAGTTGGATTTGTGAGTCATCAGGAACATGGTAGAGGTTATCTTCCAAGATGCCGGTGTCCAGATATTAATTTGCAGCTACAACCCCGTTATCAGTATCCGATGAAGACGGTGCCCTGTTATTTCCATAAAATCGGAAAGTGTAGAAATGGGGCCAGTTGCCGATTCAAACATCCAGTCTCGGATACACAAAAGTTCCAGGAGGAACTTCCATTTAAGGAGGGGGTAATGTTACGAAACAGCACACTGGTATAGTCCCTGAATCCGACTCTGTCTGTCATGTATGAAAGTTAAAATTATGGCGGATGCGCAGGGATTTCTTAGAACTGTTTACGATTGTAACTATCTTATCTAGACATTGTTTTTTTGACCAGTCTTATCTAGAAAATGCCAGAAAGCCAATTATTTTTGTGTAAGCCGCAATCTAGAATTATCTAGTAAAAAAAGGCACTAATATATATAAAGGACCGATCAGGGAGAGTTAGTTAGTAGATAAAGTGATCTCGACAAATAAACAAGAATACACCGAAATATCGAACAGTAAAGTGTTGATATAAATTAATAAATAAGGCTGTGTGTATATAAATTAAATTCAAGTGAATAGTTCAAGTGTATATAAATTAAGTGTTAGAGAGTTCTTTAGTGTTTAAAGAAATTCGTAAGTAGCCATACCGTGTGTTTAAAGTTTATCCCACCCGTTTACTGTTTAAGTAAATTAGAAAAACATTACAGTATCATCTTGGGGGTCATCTTGGAAGGAAATAAGTTTTTAGCATTATCTCTGCAACCCGCTACGAACGTCGACGAAGCTATGGAGTACATATTTTCGTACCTTACCCAAAATTCCGAAGAGTGTCAATTCACTTTTGATGAACTCGTGAACCAAATTAAAGGGCACTGCCGCCCAGATGCAAGGACCATAAAATCTCATCTAGTTTAAAAATATGAAGATGATATACTTATAATCGAAAAACATAACCAGTCACCCGTCATTTGCTTCCGGAACAAGGGATATAAACGTCTTTCGGAAAACTGGTATACAATTAATTCCCGAACAAAAACGACTTTGAGTTGTTAAAGAGGCTGCTGCTATTATTTAGGCAGATATCCGTTCATAAGATTACGAAACGTCAAAATATCCACCACCCGACAGTTTTCTAAACGAGGTAACTTCTGTAGTTCCAAATTCGTTCGTTTTTTTAGTGAAGTTATTGTAAAAAAGAAACGCGGCTCTTTGGACGAATGGAATAGAATACGCAAAGCATTATCGCATGCTGTCATTTCTATGGCTAGGCTTCGATCTTTTCTGTAAAATTTGTACAAAAAATTCTGTCACGAAAACTCATTAATCTTCTGTCATACAAAAATATGCTATGATTATTTACTAAAGTACACTAACTAACTAACTATTAGTGATGCTAAATTAAAATCCAAATTTGCAATCCTCATACTAAAAAATATAAAAATACCTATTTTCAAATATAAACTACTGAAACATAAGAAATTGTTGCATAATTCACAAACACACTTTAAGTACCCATCTTGGAAAGCTAGTATTTGTATGAGGTATATTGGGCTGATTTATGTTTTGGGGCTAAAATCTATAGTTTAGAAATTGGTCATGTATGATTAACTACAAAATCTATTATGCAGCGTATGTCACATAGAATAAATATCACCTTAACACTGAATGAATAAAGGGTGTACCTTAGTCTTATTCAGAACATTATAGTTTAGAATGAATCAGTTAGAATAGACAAGGAAATGAAGCACTGAACCTCCAAAAACTTAAGTTCAAGATGAATTGAGATGGGGTTTATGCACTCGCTTCCTAAAATTATCTAGAAAAAATGTACCTACTTTGTACTTTATCAAAATCGGAAGCTGCATTTCTGTAGTGCAAAATGCATTCAAAAAAATACATTTTCTGAAAAAATTCATAACTTGATTATTAACACTTGGAATGGGCTCAAATCGTATTTCCGGGGATTTTCGTGGTCGCTTATCCCGAATAAAGAAAAGTGTTTAAAGCAGTATACAGTGTAGATTTGCTACTTCATTGTTTTCCACATTTTACCTAGTTAAAGATTGTGTAAAAATTCTGTTATTTTTCGTACTAACAGCTCATTTAGTGCCTCAAGATTCATAGATGAATTTATCAAATATAATCCATTACAATTCTACCATTTAGATTTTCTCTGTGTTATAAATAAATGTGTTAAACATTTTCTTCAATATTAGTAAGAAGATACAATTTGATGACTAATTAACTTTTAAGTACTACGTTATAGTCTTGGAATAAATACCGATACGTAAACCATATTCTTTCATAGTTCAGGAATTATTAGCGCTACATTTTTCAATTGTGATTATTACTACATAAGCATTTCTTTTAAAATGGCCAGTAATTGTTCCGTTTGCAGAGATGTACTTACTGACAGATTCGTTGCCTGTGATAGTTGTCATGTTACGGTGCATCATACTGAAACTTGTATGGAATTGAGAGCATCAGAGCTTCGGGCCGCAGTTCTGCAGAGAAGAACTCTAATGTATTTTTGCAGCGACTGTCGTTTGTCTTTTAAGAGTGTGCCCAAGCTACTTCGGGCAATTGAGCTTCTTAGGAGCGAAGTTGAACTTATGAAGCAGGATGTTCTAAGGTTGAAGGACTTCCAGTTCGAATCGGTCTATCAGTAAGTGCGTATGGATGGATATTTGTTGTAAACAAACCAGTTAGTGTAAAAACAATACGTATTAATTGACTATTAATAGAGGTGCGAAATAACCAAAAACTTGTTGGTGATAATACAAACAACTAAATTAAAATGAGTAAAAACGATCCCCCTGACGGAGGGGGATATTCAAATGAAATGGAATTGGATGGAAATAAAGCAAACAACTCGGATAATTCTGGAAATGAAAAAAACATGGAAAAGGAGCGAACAAAGAAATTATTCAATATCCAGAAAGCTCATCTCTACTCTGACAAGGTATATGTATTCATCGAAAAAACAAACAGGGAAGAGGAAGGAATGGGTAAAATGCACCCAATGAAGGTAGGCCACATTTTACATAAGAAACTAAAAATTCCAAACATCATCAGCATAGCAAGTGTAGGTAAAGATAGAGTAAGAATAGAATTGAAAACTATAAAAGACACAAATAGATTAGTAACTGTGAAAGATTAATTGAGGAACAGTTAACAGCATTTATACCTAATAACTTGTTGCAACGAAAGGGAATAATAAGAAATGTTACAATATTCAAAGACGATTATCTTTTTGAAAACATAATTTCCCCTGTAACAATAACCGAAGTCAATAGATTCAAAAGAAAAATAGACAAAGATAGCGAAACTGTTTTTGTACCTCGGCAAATGGTCCTATTAACATTTGAAGGGAACATGCTACCCAGTCACGTTTTCATCAATAGCGTAGCATATGCAGTTGAACCATATGTACACAAAGTCATACAAACAAAAAATTGTCGAAGTACAAAAACACTGTATTAATTGCTCTAAAGAAAAAGGAAACGTGCACAGTTGTAGGGATCCACAAGACAGTTTTTGTCTACACTGCAAAAGCGATAAACATAAATCAATTTCCAAAGTATGCCCTAAATTTGTTGAGCAACATAAAATAAAAAAACACATGGCAGAACAAAATTTAACTTTTTTAGAAGCAAAAACTGGTCTCAAGAATTCCTACGCAAATATAATTACAAACAACAAGTATCTGACATTAGACACGGAAAACATCGAATCCTTTCCAGCTCTAACACAAAAAACAAACAGAAATCCTGGTAATACATACAGAACGAATATACCCATACATCCAAACCTGAGCAATGCCATCCCATTCTCAACAACACCCCTAACCAACACCATCCAACAAAAGAAAAAAAGTTTCCTCCCCTATACCAGAAGAACCCATGTTTCCTTCCACATTCGGGCCCGAGCGTCCCCTCCCTCCTTTTGATAAATCAACATATGAACAGAATGCCAATGAAATTGTAAAATTATTTTTTAATGTCTTTCAAAGTGTACTAGATGATGTAAGCTCATTCGACGAATTAAAACAAATAAATCCAACAATTGTAAAAAACAAAATTAGCAACATTTATTATAATGGCTAATAAGGTCAAAAGTAACTTTAAAATTTTGCAATGGAACGCTAAATCTGCAGTTTCAAATAAATTAAGTTTGGTGAAATGTTTGGATGAAAATGATATAGACATGGCACTTATATCTGAGACATGGTTAAAACCCAGCAGACAAATTACGTTTAGGGGTTATGATATAATCCGGAGGGACAGGGTTGATGGATATGCAGGTATTGCAATATTAATTAAAAATATTTACTCTATTAAGGAAATCAACATTCAACAAAATTTCGTACCTGGAATCTTAATTTGTGGTATTCAAATATTAAACTCTAACGATATAAATTTCAAATTTCAACTGTTTTTCAGTTTATTGTCCATCGGATATCAACACAAATTACACTGACTGGCAGAATGTGATTGGCTTACTGGATTATAATAGGTGGAGATTTCAACGCATATCACGAGTTTTGGAGCTCTTACAAAAAAAAATAACCCTAAAGGTAAACAAATCAAAGAAGCTTTGGACTATAGTGATATTGTTATTTCAAATACTGGGCAACCCACGCGATTTACTAATAATAACAATCAATCTGCAATAAATCTCCCGCTCTCCACGCCTGATCTGGCGCTTAACTGCCAATGGTACACACTTGGGGACGTTATGGGATCAGATCATTTCCCTATTATAATAGAAGTGAACAAAAACATTCACTTTTATGAAGATTATCTCCCAAAAACTAAATGGAACTTGCGTAAAGCCAACTGGAAATTATACCAGGACGCAGCTGATACTTTTTTTACCCAAAACTGCCGAAGAATGCATACTACGGAAGAAAAATATGATCTTCTTATCCAAGGAATTAATATGGCTGCCGACGTGGCAATCCCGGTTAACAAACCCTTCAAACACAAAAATAAAAAAAATGTTACCTCCTTGGTGGGACCCTGAAAACGACGCCGCAATCACTCAACGTAAACAAAAATTAATGAAGAATAAAAATCAAAGTACCGTGGAGAACTACACACTATGCAAACAAGAAATAGTACCGGTAAAAAAACTATTAAAAGACAAAGCCAAGAATAGTTGCAGGAGATGGTGCTCAAAACTTAATAAAAACACATCTGTGACGGAGCTCTGTAACCAAGCAAAAATAATGCAAAGAAAAGTAAGTAGTGTGAAAAAAAATAACAGTACTGCATGGCAGGAGGACTTCCTTGATAAAATTGCACCACCTATGCCACTCGATGACATCAGCCACAATCTAGAGACACTCAAACAGTCCAAAAATAATCATTCCATTTTTTCAACACCTATTAACCTGAAGGAAATAGATTATGCACATCAAAATAGGAAAAACACATCTCCAGGTTATGATGAAATTCGATATCCCATGCTTCACCATCTACCTCTAAATGCCAAGCAAATTTTAAAACAAATATTTAACGACATTTGGCTGTCTGGCGAAAGTATCACTGAATGCAAAAATATTGTAGTCATACCTATTTTAAAACATGGCAAACATCCAGAGGATGCTTACTTTTATCGGCCCATAGCGTTACTACCTTGTGTTTTAAATTTTTTCGAAAGAATAGTAAAAAATCGTCTAAAATGGTGGTTAAATCATATAAATGTCCTCCCGTCCACTCAATATGAATATAAAAAAAACTACGGAACTTATGACGCAGCGGCATATATTGTTACTGAAGTACAAGCATGTTTCGCAAAAGATGAATATCTTATCATACCATTCCTCGATATAAAATCCGCTTATGACTGTGTAGAATGGAAAGTATTACGCGGAAGATTAATCGATCTGCAGGTACCTGTAGAAATAGCAAATATTATTTGCAAACTGTATGTAAATAGATCCTTAACAGTTCAACTACAGAATGGAACCCTATTAAAAAGTCGAGTATGCCAATAGAGGTCTACGACAAAGCTCTGTATTAGCACCATTACTATTCAATACTTACACTATAAACATTCACACGATTACACCCAATGCTAATATTATCCAGTATGCAGACGACTTTGCCATCTACATACAATCAAAAAGATTTGAACAGTGCTTAACTTTATTTAATGCAGCTATAACACCACTCTTCAATTGTTTAGAGAAACAGGGATTGGATATTTCTCCAAACAAATCACAGTGTGTAATCTTTACTCGACATAACATTATAAATACGCCCACAATAACATTGGGAAATATTCAGTTCCCTCTAGTTAACGAATTTAAATATTTTGGTATTACACTTGACAGAAAGTTGACATTAAGACACACATAGAGAAAATTCTAGTAAAAGCAAGTAAAGGACTAACTTTCTCAAATCTATAATGAAAACATGGTGGGGTGCAAACCCTCAAACTGCTCTAACTTTCTACAAGGCATACATAAGGTCAATTATAGACTATGGGTGCACATTATATGGCTGCGCAAGCAAAAAGGAGCTACAGAAGCTGGATGTCTTACAAACTAAAGCGTTGAGGTTGTGCATTGGAGCGATGAAATCAACCCCCATCGAACCACTTCGAGCAGAAACGTTAGAACCACCTCTAGAACTACGCAAACAAGTGTTAGAAGAGAAAAACATCTTAAAATGTAAAACTAAAAATTCCCTATTAATGACTATGGTAACAGCTTTAAATATTCATGACCTGACGTCTAAATATTGGAAACATAAAAACTCACCCCTTCTATGTGAAGCTTATAGAAACACAAGTGATTTCAATCCTACTAGCATTTCTGTAGATCTCATGAAACTTCTACTAGATGTACAGGTCTAAACAATGCAGTAGTCAAACAAATTACAAGTACATATCAAAACTACACACCAATATATACTGATGCTTCAAAAAATAATCAAGGGACTGGTGCCGCAATCGTAATACCCCAACAGATACAACACTGTTACCAACTAGAAAAACAGACATCCATTTTCAGTGCAGAATCTAAAGCTATATTAAAAGCAATAGAATATACAATTCAAAACAATATTGAAAAATCTTTAATTTTTACTGATTCACTTGCTGTCCTAAATAGTTTAAAATCGGACTTAGAAATAAATTCAAAGTATAATAATTCATATATAACAAAAATTAAAATAAATCTGGCAGAACTCAATGAAAATCAACGAATAATTTTTGTTTGGGTCAAAGCCCACACCGGAATTGTATATAATGAGAAAGTGGACGAACTGGAAAAACAGAGCATAATAACAGGTGAAGAAACGACCTGCTGGCTAACATTGGACGAAGGCATTAACCTAACCAGAACTAAAATGTACATAAACTGGAATAAACGATACAGGGAGTATTGTAACACTAAACCTACTCGCTACACACAGCTAGTACCATAAATCGAAAAACGATGCTGGTTCGAAGATTATCAACGCCCACGGAAATACATAACCACCATCAGTCGAATGAAGTTTGGACATGCCAGCTATCCTGCACATTTACCTAAAATCAATATCTTGGATAGTAACCTATGTACTACTTGCAATGTCACGTCCGACTTAGACCACATATTCTTCAATTGCAATAGATACAAAAATCAAACTGAAAAATTGATACAAAAACTTCTAAATTTAAAAGTTGAAACTCCTTACAATATTTCATATCTATTACACTGATCAACACTAATTTTATTGTCAACAATATTTGGGCGATTTCTAGGTAATTTCGTGGTGCTGATCACGAATTTGAAGTCCATTTAGGTGAATTGGCTCTAATTTTAGAGATATATTATCAAAATATGATAAGATAGAGAAAAATATCAATTTAATAGACCAATGGCCCTTATAAGCAACTTTTAGTAAAAAATATTAAAGTGGTTTCAAAAAAAGAGAAACGAAAAAATAATAAAATTCATATATTGATTAGGTATAACAGCAAAGAAATAATTTAATTTAAAAAATTACATCTAATTCGTAGGAAAGAAGCTCTTTTTGTAGGATTTTCTTTTATGAGGACCGTCAGGTACATCACGTTGGACATTCCAACAATAGTCTGTCATCATATGATGATCCCATCTGCCCTGATACCTTACCTCCATCTCCTTTATATCCTGGTGGAACCGTTCCCCTTGTTCCTCACTGAAATTGCCAAGATTGTCGGGAAATTTATCCAACTGACTGTGAAGAAAGTGTACTTCAATACTCATATTAGTACCCAAGTTTTTAAATTTTAATAACATCTGTTGCACTAATTCCTCGTAATTGTCCGCTTTGTGATTACCCAAGAAATTTTTAACTACCATAACAAAGCTACACCAAGCAGCAGCTTCAAGTGTCGTCATGTGATTTGTAAAATTAGAGTCCTTAATACGTTTGCGAATTTGAGGGCCATCAAAAATACCCGCTTTTAGCTTTTCCATATTTAGCCTAGGAAACGATCTACAAATGTATTTGAAGCACTCGCCATCTTTACTCAAAGCCTTAACAAATTGTTTCATTAGTCCTAACTTGATGTGGAGCGGTGGGAGAATGATTTTTTCACGGTCAACCAATGGTTCGTTTATGACATTTGCTGTTCCTACAGTCATATTTTGTCTTGTTGGCCAATTAACCATATTCCAATGATCTTGCTTCGTCCTACTATCCCACAAGCAGATAAAACAAGGGTATTTTGTGTACCCACCTTGCTGCCCAAGCAAGAAGTTGACCATTTTTAGATCAACACAAATGGAAAACTGATGTTCTTCATAGGATAGTTTCTGTAATACCAACTTGATGTTTTGATATTCTTCCTTAAGTTTTGTTGAGTGGGCGATAGGAATTGACGCATATCTGTTTCCATTGTGTAGCAAAACACACTTTAAGCTTCTACTGGAACTGTCTATGAATAGTCGCCAATCACCTGGAACAAATTGTATTCCCATTTGACGAAAAAGTCCGGGAATGTTGTTGCAATAAATAAGATCTTCATCTTGGCTAAAGTAAGGAACAAGTTTCACCTCTCGTGTTCTATAAATGGTTATTTTTATATCTGGTTGTAGACAGTTTTTTTCTTTTAACCTGGATGCCAGAAGTTCAGATGCTTGCTTTGATAGACCGAGATACCGTATCAGGTCATTCAGTTCTTCTTGAGAGAACTGCTGTGGTGTTGATTGTATATCCTGCTCATAATCACTTCCACTGCTACTGTACTGGTCCTTAATTTCTTCTTCTTCTTCCGCCATCAGAACATCTGGCAGTGTTGTATATACTGGTACGGGAATCTCTTCGCTATGCGGCACAGGTCTTGGTGCTGATTCTAAATCAGGATAATCCCATTCGCCTTTCTTGTATTTGTTAAAACCTTTTACATCAACTAAACAAAAATAACAAACATCATGGTGGTTTTTAGGTTCTCTCCACACCATGAGCACACCAAATTTCAAACTTTTTCTTTTTTCGTTTGAACACTGTCGTAAACATTCGACACACGTTTTGCACACTATATGGGGAGCCCAGGACTTGTCTTGGTCTCCAAGCTGTACGCCGAAATAAGCTTGTCTAACAAAATCTGTAATAGTTTTTCTTTGTTTCGCTACAGTATATTCGCCACAAATGTAGCAGAAGACATTAGGGCTGTTCAAACAGCTTCTGCGTGAAGAACTCATTCCTCTGAAAAAGAGTAACTTTAGTTAAAAATATAGGTACAAATATTCGTCACATATACTCCCACCTTCCACTTGACGTCTATTAAATTTAAATAACTTCACTAGGTAGGCAATAAGAACTAAATACACAAAATACGTAAGAAAAGCACAATAACCGCGACGCTAAGTCTTAGTAGAACAACTGCTTACGCTGAACTGACAGTTAAAATCAAGAGACACAAGACAAACAAGTGCACGCACTGATCACGTGATCAGCAGTCGGCACGTGGTACGCTCACTAAACAGGGTCGAACTCTCGTTTCTGCGTAAATTTCTTGTTCGTAAATTATTCTTAAAAAATAAAAAGCATATGTCATAGCTAAATTCCTTAAAAAATGATGTATCCATTACCTCAAAAACTAGAGCCAATTTGGAAAAACTGCTTTTATTTTTGAATTCATCAGACCTGAATTACCCTAAATTCGTTCAAAAATACTTGGCAACAATTTTTTTTTTAAATTTTGTAGGGCGGTGTTATCTACAAATAAAAAAAATATATACGATTGCCTTATGAGTTTTGTTACTGAGACAAATATTAAATTGTAGTCATTAGATAATCTTGCATTCCTAAATGTCTACCCTACTGTATTATTTACCTTACTTACCGACTTACCGTGGTCTACCTTGTATTTGTTGTTTTAAAAAATGCCCTCACAGACTCCTGGGCGAGAAGAGAGTGACATTTGTAACTTAATCCTTTGTGTTAGGGAAAAAATATTTTTTTTTGGGATATTCTTGATAGATAGGTATAATAGGCATCAACACATTGTCACATTTAATTATAAAATTTGTCTGTAGGTTTAACTTAGTGTCTGGCTGCATAGGCTATGCCTTAAAGCCAAGAAAAAAAAAGTGTGCTGAAACATATTCAATGGATGACATGATGAATGCGTTGCACGAACGGGAAAAAAGATCTAAAAATCTGTTAGTTTACAATCTTCCTGAATCGGCAGATACTTCGGAAGCTGCTTTACAAATTAAATCAATTTTAACTAATGCCAGTAATATCATCAACATAGATGAGGCTCAAGTTTTCCGATTTAGCAAGAAAAATAAGAATGGGCATCGCTCCGTAAAGGCAATTCTTTCTTCAGCTGATAAGGTTCTTTCAATTATAAAGAACAAACAAATTGTTGGTCGTGACAAGAAAGTTTTTATTCATTTAGATCTGTTAGCCAAAGAAAACTATTAGACTCTATGCGGTCCGAACTTCGAGCTCGTCAGCAAGCCGGTGAACAGAACTTGACAATTAAATATGTCAATAATATTCCTAAAATTATTCAAAAAAACTAGTGAAGCTTGGTGACTTGGACAAGCTATCTGTTTATTATCAAAATGTCAGAGGACTTCGAACTAAGCTCACTGAATTAAGCCTAAACGTTACTAATGATAATATTAGTGATACTGAACTTGGACTATCTAACTACAATATCTACAGATAGGATCGCACTTCTCAATCCAGCGACTCCTTGAGTGATGGCGGTGTATTGATAGCGATTTTAAAAAAATTCCTTCAGTTTTAATCCAGAAGATCTTTGTCTGATTACATAATCAATTTATTCTGGGAGCTCTATATGTTCCTCCACAGTCTTCAGCTAACATTTACCAGGTTCATTCTCATCAACTTGTGTATTTGAGGGAACGATATCCAAATTCCAAGCTCTACATTTTTGGTGACTACAACCTTTCATCTACTACATGGAAAATTGAAGATTATTGCCCCTTATACGCCTTTACAGCTTTGAATTCAGCACCTCTATAAAAGAATGCTGTTCTGTGAGAACTTACTCTCAATTCATTAGCTGACCTTGTAATTTTTGTAAGGTTGTTGTACATATCTATGTTCCTCATAAATAGATTGCCATTACGTTTGACAAACATTGCTAGGTTAAACATGTATAAACTTGGGAGTAACATCAACTCCAGCTTTTTAAATAGAGGTCTACACGATTCCAACACGCCCACTCTAGCCATACACCTGATTATCCTTTTCTGCGATGTGAATGCCCTATCCCCAGTAGGTGAGCCCCCCCCCCCCCCCCAAATATCAAACCATAACTTAAAATAGATTGAACATGAGCGTGGTAATATGTTTTTACAACATTCTGATTAACTGAGCAGCCCAGTTTCCGCACAGCGTAGCAAGCTTGATTCAACCTCTAGACAAACCCAGAAATGTGCAGTTCAAAACACACACCCCCATCAAGCACTACGCCTAGAAATTTAGTTTCTCGTTGAATAGGTAATGATTTACTATCAACCCTGATACAAACATCGTGATCAGGTTTAATCAACCCTGATACAAACATCGTGATCAGGTTTAATTCTATTATAAAACTGAATTGCAACTGTTTTTTTTGTTTATTTAATACGAGACCATTCTCATTACACAACTTAAGCATGTCATTAATCACTCCAGAAGACCCCCCAGATAAGGCCTTCAGATGCGGACCAGATACCAAGCATGATGTGTCATCCGCAAATTGATAAACCGCAGGTGTGGACAGAGCCTCCGAAAGATCATTCTCATATATTATGAATAAAAAAGGTCCCAAAACAGAACCCTGTGGAACTCCCATTCCAATATTTTTAAAAGTAGATCAGAAAGACCGTATCTCATTGCCAAGCTCATAATTAAGTACCACCTGTTGCGTTCTACCAGTCAGATAAGATCGGAAAAGTTGTAGTGGAAGTCCCCTAACCCCATAACATTGTAACTTATTCAGTAATCTGTCATGGTCCAGTGTATCAAAGGCTTTAGAGAGATCAAAGTAAATGCTTGCAACCAATTCCCCTCTGTCAATCCTATCCACTAGATACTTCAGGGAGTTAAATCTAGCCCTCTCAGCTGATTCTCCAGGCAGAAAGGCATATTGACATCGAGCCAGTAACTTCTGTGATTTTAAAAATTCTAAATGTCTATTGTAAATAACTCTCTCAATCACACTTGAAAACGCCAGCGAGACAGGGCGATAGTTCATGAAAATATGCTTTGAACCTCCCTTATGGACAGGAGTAATTTTCCCATGCTTAAGTTTATCTAGGAAGTGACAAGTCACAAATGTCAAATTTATAAGATCCACCAAAAGCCCAGCAACATCTTCAGTTACATATCTAATTATAGTTGCCGGAATGCCAGCCACTGAAGTACTTGTTTGCCAAATTCTTAATTATCATCACCACTTCTTCAAAATTTTTTGGTCTCAGGAAGAATGAATTAGGAGTACTGAGGCTAATTTTGACATTTAAGTTGGAAGTAGTCTGAATATCAGGTGTAAACTGATCTACAAACATCTCAACAATATCTAAAGGGTTGTTGATTACCTTACTTTAATTATTAACCATTGTTAAAGGCACTGAAGAATTTCTAACTCCAATATCTCGTTGTATCACTCTCCAGACAGCTCTGGATTTATTACCAGAATTTACAATTATGTCTCGGTTAAATTTTTTTTTACAATTGTCTACCAAATGATTGTAATCCTGCTTTTTAGTCCTGTACAAAAGCTATAACTCCCTGTTATTTAAATCGTTCAGACATAGATGATTAAGTATCTAAGGTCCAGAGAGAATTTTCTCACTTCTGCAGTGACCCATGATTTTTTGGTGTCTTTCACATAGCTGCGTCTCGTAGGGAAGCTGTCTTCAAAGTAATAATTAAACATAGAAATGAAGCTATTATAGGACATATTAACACCATTATGATGGATTATATTATTCCAATTTTCACTCGATATTTGATTCTTAAAAGACTGTTTATTAATATCATCAAAGGGCCTACTCATTGAAAATACTGGCCTCTTAACCAAAGTATTAGGCAAAGTAAATTCCAGAATGTGTCCTAAATGATCAGAGAAAGGTGCATAGACAACATCAGCTAAGTATTGGAATTAGCAAGAAAATTTGGATTTGAAATTAAAAAGAAAAAATTATTAAAGAGGAAAGTTGAGTTTCTTGGATTTATTGTAGCAGACGGGCATGTTAACCTTCCGATAACAAATGCTCAGCAATTCGAAACTTTCCTGAACCAAAGAACGAAAAAGGATTTCAATCTTTCCTAGGACTCACTGGATATTTTCGGAAATTTATACCAACATATGTCATCATAGCTAAACTGCTCAGCGATATGCTAAAAAAGGATAATAAATTCTTCTTTGAATATGCACAAATTCGAGCATTCAAGAAACTCAAGGAGTTACTATCTACCAGCCCAGTAATGAACACCTTTCGTCAAGGAACTGATACAGAATTTACACACTGACGCGAGTAAACATGGATATGGTGCTTGTCTAATGCAGAAAGTCAGCGAAGATGATGAGTGGCATCCCATATACTATTTAAGTGACAAGACGTCATCGGCCGAAAAAAGTACTCAGGTTATGAGTTGGAAGTGTTAGCAATTATCCAAGGTATTGAAAAGTTCAAAGTTTATTTGCTGGGATATTTTTTTTATTCAATAAATCAGCAATAAAAATACATGGTATTCTATAAGCTAATGTATTGGCATATGACCTAGCTATGGGAAGAAGCTGAGGTCAACTAGCATGATGAGGTCCTCTCCAGCGAAGGGACCTTCTGCTTCCTGTTAATTTTTCAAGTCAGTTGGCCATCGTCGTTTTAATCTCCTTATTACATCATTAAATTTTTATTGGTCAAAGATGCTTATATGCCCATTCTTGGTTTAAACGCGTGTATTAAATTAAATTTAATAAAACGAGTTGACTCAATAAAGCCAAAACTAACTAATAAAGAAGATCTAGTCGAAATTAATAAAGACATTTTTAGCGGCACAGGTAAAGTTCCCTTTGAATACAAAATCAATACAATATTTGGGTCAAATTTTCTCTGGGGTTCGACCAGAGCCTAACTATATTGAGGCAATTTTAAAATTAGAATCACCTAAATCAAAGAAAGAACTCTTAAGAATATTTGGAATGTTAAATTATTTAAATAAATATATTCCTGATTTATCAGAGATTGTGGGGCCACTTCGTAGTTTAATTAAAAATAATGTGCCTTGGGAATGGACATCAGATCAGGAGTCTGCGTTTAATAAAGTAAAAACACTCATTTGTAATATACCAAACTTACAAATTTTTGACAGTAACAAAAGAGTTGAAATTCAAGCGGATGCTAGTCAGTTTGGAATTGGCGGTTGCTTTGTTAGAGGAGGGTAAACCTACTTGTATAGTTTTCTGTTCAAGAAGCCTGACAGAGACAGAGTCTCGATATCCCCCAATTGATGAAGAATTACTTAGCATACGAGTATGTTTCGGCCTTAACAAGTTTCATAACTTTGTCTATGGTAGAAAAATAAACATAAAAACTGATCATCGCCCACTTGCATCAATTTGCAATAAAGAATTTTATAAAGTTAGTGGTCGTTTGCAAAGATTAAAACTAAAATTGATGCAATATAATTTTGATATAGAATACTTACCAGGAAAATACATGTTTATTGCAGATCTATTGTCAAGATCATTCATTAATGAAAATTCAAAAGAGGCTTCGGATCAAACAGTTGTTATGGTACATTCCGTTGATATTGAGATTCCAATGACTGAACCAAGGAAAAAGGAATTGATTAATTCCTGCTTAAAAGACCCTAGTATATCTCAAATTGAAGAATTTTGCGAAAAAGGTTGGCCAAACAACTATAAGCAATTTGCAAAAACTGAGTTTCAAACATATTTCAAAATCAGATCACAACTTTACACAAAAAATTATTTGGTATTTTTAACGATAAAATAGTTGCCTTAAGAAAATTTATGTTATACAAATTACATGCAGCCCATCTGGGAATTGAAAAGACTAAAGCTAGAGCTCGGAAAATATTCTTTTGGCCCGGATTGTCAAAAGATATTGTAAACTTTATAGCAAATTGTGAACCCTGTATGAAATATGCTAGAAATCCAGTCAAAGAACCTTTGATCCCTCATGAACGCCCAAATACACCTTTTCTAAAGGTAGGAGCAGACATACTAGCCTATGGTGGCCATGACTACTTAGTTCTAATTGATTATTTCTCAAACTGGATTGAATTAGAATTATTAGAGTCAAAAACTGCTTATACAGTAATAAAAAAATTAAAACCTATATTTGCAAAATTTGGTATTCCTATAACCTTTATTTCAGACAACAACCCATTTAATAGTGCAGAATTTCTACAGTTTGCAAAACAATGGGATTTTAATGTGATCACTTCCAGCCTACATTACCCAAAGTCGAATTGACTTGCTGAACGTGCAGTTGGTATTTGTAAAAGTATGCTCAAGAAATGCAAAGAAGACAATAATGATATACATATGGCCCTGTTAGAATATCGCAATATCCCATTAACTGGGACAGAGATATCTCCAGCAGAACTAGTACAACAAGGGTTATTATAAATTTATTACCAGTGTCTGAAGACATTTTAAATAAAACCCCAAACTTAAACACTGGCGTGTTACAAAATCAAAGAAATAGGAATAGAAAATATTATGACAAAACAGCACAGAAACGATCAATCTTCAAAGAGGGAGATACTGTAATGATTAAAAAGGAAGGACAGAAGTGTTGGATTCAGGGAGAGATAGTAGACAGGGCCAACACTCCGAGATCGTACCTAGTAAAAGACAATATGGGCAGAATAATTCGCAGGAATTCATCACATTTAAGGCCTTCTCCAAGACTATACAAAATGGAAAGTGTACCGTTTGGTGATATTGAAGGCACCGTGAATAATGAAAATAACTTGAATATTATACCTAGCCCTAAATCAACGCTAAAAAATGAAATTATACCGAGTAATAATGAAAACACTGTAACTAGGTCAGGAAGGTTAGTTTTTAAACCTAGTAGGTTTAGAGAATAGTTGTTTCCTTTTTAGTTTTCCGTCAACCTATTTATATGCGAGAAAAGTATTGGTTTACCCCAGAAAAAGTTGGAATTTTGAAATTTTGTTTGAGTTATTTTACGTTTTCCATCAACGACAACACGAAAGAACGGTTTTTAGAAAAAAATCCTGTGTGTATGTCGCCGTCGTTGTCGTCGGCCATTTTTCCTTACATGTCTTGTTAGCACGATACTGCCTACGGAGTGCAATAAGTCAGCAATTTTATGATTGAATATTGTCAAGGACATGTCACAGATGAACCCTATTGATTTTCAGCTCACCAGAGCCAGTACAACGGGTGCTATGGTACTTGAAGTACGACATTTTGTAATTTTTTGAGAAATTTCAGTTTGTTAGCACGATACAGCCTCCGTAGTTCAACAAGTCACCAATTTTATGATTGAATATTATTCCAGACATCTTGCTGATGATCCCTATTGATTTTCAGCTCACCAGATCCACTACAACAGGTGCTACAGTACTTTAAGTACGATATTTTTGTAATTTTTGGAGAAGCTTCAATTTGTTAGCACGATACAGCCTCCGGAGTATATACAAGTGACCAATTTTATAATTGGATATTATTCAGAGTATCTCAAAGATGAACCCTATTGATATTCAGCTCATTAAAGCTAGTACAACGGCTGCTATGGTACTTGAAGTACCAAATTTTTGACATTTTTGGAGAATTTTCAGTTTGTTAGCACGATACAGCCTCCAGAGAGTATACGATTGATCAATTTTATGATTGAATATTGTTCAAGGTGTCTCACAGATGTACCCTACTGATTTTCAGTTGACTAGAGCGAGTACAGCGGGTCCTATAAATCCATATATACTAAATTTTTGGTTATTTTTGAAGAAATTCGGTTTCTTAGCACGATACATCCCCCGAAGTGTATACAAGTAACAATTTTATCATAGAATATTGTTCGGGGCCACAAATGCGGAAAAGTTAGTTTTAATCTTTAAAACCGTTTATTTTATTACTATTTAGGATTAGAGAATGGTTGATTTTGGTTTTATTATTCTTTAGGTTTAGAGAATACTTGTTTTTCTTTTATTTTTATGGATTGAAAATCTGTTTGTTATTTTCAATAATTATATTTAAAAAAAAAGGGAAGAGTTGTAACAGTGGCCACTGAATGCTGTCATTTGTCATGATCATGGATGGTTATTGACAGCGGCGGTTCAGATGACGCTGGCACAGAGTTAGACATGGTGGTGATTGAAAGTAAAGAGTTTTAATTATTGTTAATTGTTGTTATTAATACAAAGCGACTAAAAATAACACCTTCATTGGAATATATAAAACATAACACACTATGGAGAAAATAGACCTGGTGACCAGGGTAGCTAGATGGACTTTATATTTAGAAGAGTATGACTGTATGATAGCACACAGAAGACTAAATCGTATGTCTCATGTAGACGCCCTTAGTCGTTATACAATAGTCATGACAGTCGAAGTGGCACAAGAAGAAGGATTTATTAAACAATTATAACTTTTACAGCAAAAATATGAACACATTAGCGCTGTTAAGAAGATATTAGAAACAGCAGAGGATGAAGACTTTATTTTAAAAAATAATCTAGTACGCAAATATGAAAATAATGAAGAGCTATTAGTTGTACCAAAAATGATGCAAACGGACATTACAAGACGGGCACATGAAGTTTGACATTTCTGAGTCACGGAGTGACGAAGAAATGCCGCTCGGCAAAGTTCGGAGATCTTGCCGGAGACCACCTCGTCATTTTCTGCTTCGTGAAACGACTCGTGAAATATATATGGCTCGTGCAGCACAGGGGAGGATTAAGTTTTCGGGAGCTCAGAGTTGGAAATTTACATTCATGGATGTACCACAAGGCGATTTTCGGTTCGTTTGTCTGAAATTTGAAGGAAAGCTCCCGGAGAAGACGTGGATACCCAGGTTTTCGGTGCACCAGGTATCCGGTGGTCGATGCCAGATTTGGAACGAGCGCACTCCTTAACCCCCTTGACAAGATTTTCCGTTCGTTTGCTGGACATTTACCGGAAAACTCCCGAGGATAACGTCTTGGTTCCGGTTCTTCAGGTATCCGTGGGGGTGGTCGTCAATGCCAGATTTGGAACGAACGCCCCGCAAAATATCCCTGATAAGATTTTCGGTTCGTTTATTCGAAACTTACTGGAAAACTCTCAGAGATGACGTCCATAGGTCCAGGCCACCGATGCCAGATTTGGAATTAGCAACCCGGAAGACCACCGGGGGAGTTCGTTTCATTCGAGAGTAAACTTAAGGGGAAACCTCGGAGATAACGTTTATCAGCAATCCTGATCTCTAGGTTTGTGCTTTGGAGGCCATATTCAGGATCAGCGACCTCGAAAACCCCCCGAGAACAGGATTTTACCCCAATGCAGATGTTTATAATGAAGTTATGAATTCTTTCATAAAATGCATTTTGCACTGCACAAATGCAGTTTTCAATTTTGATGAGGTACAAAGTAGGTACAAATACTAGATACTAGTTATGTACATAAATTTATAGTAATGTTTGTAATTTTTCTGTAAAATACTAGTATATTTTCTTAATACGTTTGCCTTGATCAGTTTATGCGATCTTGTTGACCAAGGAAAATCTATACAATATAGATGAAATTAAGGAAAATTCAAATTATTAAATTTATAGAAATGTCAACTAATTTAAATGGAAACAGAACAAACTGTCATTATTTAAAATAAAGTATTATATGTATATAAAATAAACCTATTAAATTTAAAAGCAACACAATTAAAAAAAATATGCAGTTGATAATACAATTTGATTTAACTTACCTGAAGTTACCGAACTGTCATTACCAAGATCACTAAAAAAGTGTATGAGGAATAATAATGAATCTTGATCAATATTTAGCCTAAGGGGTAACATTGATATTTTTAGGCAGCATTCTTGTGTCGGTAGTTTCGGATCGGGTCTAATATGTAATGCTTTTATCATTACCTAAAGAACAAATTGAAATTACAATAATTAGAATCAAAATTGAAATTTTAAATGCGAAAATTTTATGTTTAAGAAATATAAGTTTTATGTTTTATTCGATTGGAGTTGTTAGTCACGTTATGTCTGATTTCTCAAACATTTATCACTGCTTATATGTATGTATATACACTAGCGAGCAAAAAATTGACTTCACCTTAAAATTTTCATGTTCTTTGACATTTTAAGTTTTAAGATCGTATTCGCAAACTGTACATCATTGCATATGCTTTTGTAAGCTGAATGTGATACTCTATACTAATGAAAAATGCATTTTTTTCTTGAACTTCATGATTTATTCTGAAAAAGCAACAAATTAACATTTTGGGCGAAATTCAACATTTTGTTGTTAGGGAAAATATGGAACGAACAAAATGAAAAAACTTGACACGAATAACGTGTATTCCGTCCTCTTGCATTGATGACTGCTTCAAGTCGGCACGGCATACTTTGAATTAAGTTGCGGATCATATTCTGGTCGATATTATCCCATTCCTGTTACAGCTATCTTCTCAGCTCCTGGGCAGTTATTGGTGCTGGTGTGTGTCTGCGGATCAGTCGTCCTAACTCGTCCCAGACATGTTCTATGGGATTCATGTCTGGGCTGCGGGCTGGCCAGTCAAACCACCTAATTTCTACCTCATCCAGATACTCCCTGACAATTGTGGCTGTATGTAGTCTCGCATTATCTTGCATAAAAATGCCACGTTCCCCCATAGTCACCATGAACGGCATAACATGGTCTTCTAGCACCTCCGTAATGTACCTGTGAGAGGTTAGGGAGCCATTTTCTATGAAGACCAACTCTGTACGAGCTTGTGCAGTGATTCCCGCCCAAACCATAACTGACCCACCGCCAAATGGAAGACGCTCGTCAATGCAAACTTCAGCATATCTTTCCCCAGATCTTCTCCACACTCGTCGACGTTCATCTGACCCAGTGAGGCAAAAATGCGACTCATCTGAGAACAATACCCAGCTCCAATCATCATCATTGCAACGAACGTGATCTCTGGCAAATGTCAATCTTGCAGTCCGATGCTGGCGTTGCAACGGGGGACCTGTAGCCATTCTTCTGCATGACAGTCCAGTGGCATGAAGTCTTCTTCTAACGGTCCATTCACTTACGTTGACATTTATCACTTCTTTCAACTGATTTCGTAGTGAAACCGCAGTAGCTGTCCTATTCCGCAAACTTATGGACACCAAAGAACGGTCATCTCGTACTCTTTTTCGCTCAGACGCTGGTCTTCTAGTGATCAGGCTAGTCTCCAGAAATCGCTGGTACAACCTTTGCACGCCACATTGACTAGCACCAACAATTCTTGCAGTTTCACGTTGCCCTCGACCATCTTGTAACAGCGCAACATTTCTTGCCACAACAATCGGATCTAAAGGCATTATGGGCCTGTTAAATCAATACACTTTGCAATCTTTAGGTTTTACACAAAGAATCAACAGTAAACTGGAAAACAGGCAAGGGAAATTTGAATGTTCAATTAGCGCAAAGGCACATTTTTCATAAATTTCGTACTCTAATAAATCGAATGACAGCTGATGACAGCTGTCAAGTCTCTGAAAAAAATTGCTTTAACGCCTACTAATACTATTATGTCCTTATCAATATTGACGCTAAAATTATTCGCAATTTCTGAAGGGACCTCAATTTTTTGCTCGCCACTGTATGTTTATTTACAAATAATTACAAAAAAGATACCATGTTAGGATTACATAACTAATAAAATCAATGTATAAATAGCGAGAAAGAAATACATTACAATAAATTAACACAGACAGAAAATGTTGAACGCATTTGTTTACAAAAACGTAAATAAATAGGGGAAGCTAATTACCTATTGTGGCTTATTTTGGATCATTGTAACCTATTCAGGCCTATAAGGTTGAACATAGGCACAATGATCCTATATGGCGCCATTCAATTGTCAGTTTTGTTTCCCTTAACACAATGTTAATTTAACTTTCTTTATACACATTTATATCTTATCATTATAGTAATTAAATTATTGGCCAAAAATGCTAAAAACCGCAGAAATTATACTAATTCCAAAACAAGGGAAAAACCCAAACGAAGTCTCATCATACAGGCCCATAAGCCTGTTACCTGTGGTGTCTAAAATTCTCGAAAGACTATTGCTACAAAGGATCGAATCTGACCCAGAAACAGAAGAATGGATACCACTCCACCAATTTGGTTTCCGCAAAGAGCATTCTACAGTACAGCAAGTGCATAGAGTGGTTCACTGTATTAATCTAGCCATGGAACTCAAACAGTACTGCACTTCGGCTTTCCTGGATGTCAGCCAAGCCTTTGACAAGGTCTGGCACACGGGATTAATTTATAAAATCAAGAAATATATTCCAATCTCCTACTACAAACTATTAAGATCCTACCTGAGTGACAGAGAATTTAGAACAAGAGTCAACGAAAGTACGTCAAACAACTATCCAATAAAATCAGGAGTCCCTCAAGGAAGTGTTCTCGGACCGTTATTGTACGTACTATTCACAGCAGACCTTCCAACAAGCAATGACACTATCACGGGCACCTTTGCCGACGATACCGTCATACTTGCAACTCACGAAAATCCAGTAACAGCGTCCATCATTCTACAAAGGCAACTAAATGACATACAAACATGGGTAAATAAGTGGAAAATTAAAACGAACGAGTCTAAATCCGTCCAAGTGACTTTTACCCTAAGAAGAGACCAGTGTCCTCCAGTTTCTCTCAACAACACTCAAATACCACAAACTTCCAGCACTAAATATCTTGGAATTCATCTCGACTCAAGACTTACATGGAATGAACACATACGTAAGAAGCGTAAGCAGATCGACTTAAGAATAAAAGACTTATATTGGCTAATTGGTAAAAAATCGAAACTGGCTTTGGAAAACAAATTACTTATATACAAAACAATTATAAAACCAATATGGATGTATGGTATTCAACTCTGGGGATGTGCGAGCAAATCAAATATAAACATCATCCAAAGAAGTCAATCTAAAATTTTACGTATAATAACAAATGCACCCTGGTACGTGACGAATCAAACTCTTCATGAAGACTTAAAAATCCCCTATATACGAGATGAAATTGCAAAACAAAGCACAAAACACTGCAGTAGACTAGAACTACATGTTAATCCAATACTCCATCCACTCCTAGAACCTCAACTTAACCGAAGACTCAAAAGGAACTGGACAACTGACCTGAAAGATGGTTGAAGAGACCCCATCACTGGAGAAGGTCTCACCACGCCAGCAGGAGCCAACCGCCCTCAAGCCAACCAGTTAGCTTATAGAACTTTTCAAGTTTTGATTGCTAATAAAATATATACATAATAAAAAAAAAAATTATAGTAATAAATGATTTTATTCATATCTTTAGTTTCTAGGAAATTTACATATTTTTTTAACAAACTGATAGAATTTAATCTTCTTAAGTCTTATACAGTTAAACAAACTAGGTGCTATGAATTCGAAGTACTTAGTACCTATTGTTTTTTTTGCTGTGTTGGTTTGGACAAAATCTTTTGTTTTATTTCTAATATGATAGAGGTGATCAGGAGATTGTAAGTAGGAGCGATTTTTAAATAAGTAAACAATTAAACTAAAAATATATAGATGCCTTATGGACATTATATTAGTTTCATTTAAGAGTTGGTTTGTACTAGAGGTTAAATCTTTAAAATGCATTATTTTTAAAAATTTTCTTTGTAGAATTTCAACCTGCATATCTAAGATGTGATTCTACAAGAGCATGATATAACATTCTAAGATGCTGTAAGTCCAGTACTCTCTGTATATATTTGAATTTGTACAATAAATATCTCAGTGTCTTAGCTACTTCACACAAGTGAGATGTCCATCGTAGATGTGAGTCTATTGTTAGTCCGAGATACTTTATTTCGTATTTCAGAGAAATATCAATATGTATGTTGTTAATAGTAACAGTCATTTTATCATAAGGAGGCAGTTTGTGTATGTAACTAGTGAAAGGTACAATAAATGTTTTCGAATAGTTGACTGTTAACATTTTATATCTCAAGATATCAAATAAATGTCTAAGATCGGTTTCTATTTTTTGTTTTAAGCTTTCCATATAGCAGTGTCATCCGCGAATCCTATTATTTTACCAATAGAATTATAAAAAAATATATCATTGATATACATATTAAGCAGTATTGGTCCCAACACAGTTCTGGGGGACCCAAACAATAAATTTTTTTCGCACTGACCTCATCGTTTATCCTTTTGCCCTAGTTTTTACATAGCTTTCAAAGAATTTATGAGGCAGTCGATGTATTCCTGCATCCCCCAGAACGTCCAACAGCTGTGGATGGCTCACAGTGTCAAACGCCTTCGCCATATCCAGAAATACAACTGCCGTTGGTTTAGTTTCATCAACAGAACTTTACAAAGAAGAAAGCAATGTCTCAATTGCATCATTAGCAGAATGTCCTTCTTAAAAGCCAAATTGATGCTGTGATAATAATTTGTGGTTGGATATGAATTTAGTTAATCTTTTTTTCAGAGCTTTTTCCATTGTCTTTGTCAATGTCGTAATAAGTGATATGTGCCTATAGTTGCCCATCTTTGCCTTGTTGTATTTTTTATAGATTGGGGTTACTACAGTTTTTTTTAAAAAAGTGGGACATATGCCTTCTACAAAGATCAAGATTATTAACTCGGCAATAGGTTTAATCAATTAATCACTCAATTTTTTAAATATTTCTGCTCACAGATTGTCTATACCTGGAGCCTTGTTTGCTTTCAGAGATGTTATTAAGTCTCTTATCTCTCCCGTAGTTACAGGCATTCAATAAAAGGTCTTAGAATTTTTATATCGCCGAGGAGGGGTTTCAGTCGGCACGGTTGTTTTTTGTGTCAAGTTTTTTCCCTCAGTTATAGGGTAACTGCTAAATTCCTCTGTGATATTCTGATTTGGATGTTATTTTTTTGCCTTTTTCATTAGTTTTAAAATTAATATCATTTCTTGTTTTATTTTTGTTGTTAAGTAGGTTCCACATATATTTTTTATTACTCCCATTTTTTTGTATTTCAGTTCGGTAGTTTTGTTTCATTTTTTTAATTAGGTTATTTATGCGTTTGCGGTAAGTGATAATATATATTTCTCGTTTCTCCACATTATTAAGCTCTTGCTGAAATTCCCTGTAGAGATTATTAGTCGGTTTCATCCGTAATACTGTAATCCACTTTTGACGCTTTAGATCATTTTATTTTATTTTTACTTCTTTTGTATGTTTTCCTATAAAAATATATAGATACTTAGTAATTCTTCAGCTTTCGTGTTCACTTCCTTTATATTAGAGTAATATTCCCAATTATAATTTTGAAGGTGATGCCTGTTTTTTTGATAGTTTATATATGTTTTATACTTAATCGTTTCAGAGTTTTTACAAATAATATTTATAGGAAGGCTCAGTAGTGTAGCTCGATGGTCTGTTATATTATTTTCATACGTTGCTGGAGTGATATTTTCATAAGATTCTGTGACTGTTCTGAGAAAGATATGGTCCAGACATCTACATGAATAATTTTTTATGCGTGTGTATTTTATCATTGAGTGTAAATTATATGCATATAATAGGTTTAGATATGTGTTGACAATATCGTTCTCATCTCTTATATTTGTATTAATATCGCCAATCAATAAATGAAAATCTAATAAAGAGTAATTAATTTGTTTAAGATAATTCTCTAAACACGAAACAAAGTCCTCAGGTGAGTTGGACGGGGAACGATAAATATTTGTTAACAAAATATGTTTATTATTGTTCAAATTTATTTTTATCTGCAGAACATCTGAGTTTCCAATGTTGATAGTTGTGCTTATTCTGCTTTTTGCATATATTACTACGACTCCATCATTTTTATTTAGTTGTCCTTTGTTATAAAATGTTCTGTATCCCTTCATACTAAAAATATCAATGTCATTAATTTGAAAAGTTTCCGTTAGTACAATACAATCAAAGCTGCACTCCAATTGTTCTAACATTATTTTAAATTCATCTATATGTGCATTTAAACTACAAATATTTTGATGTATTACACTAAGAGAACTTCCATCGTTTTTGAAATATTTGTTCACTTCACTTGAACTATAACATTCTAGAGTGTTGTAGAATTCGTTATTTATGTCTCGAGTATAATCATCCATTTGTTAAATATTCCAGTGATACAAGACCTATTTTAAAAGAAGGTTATTGGCAAATTGATACAGAAAAGCTGATAAAATTTGACAGTAACTGAATTCAGCACAGAAAAGTCAATAAAACCAAATACAAAAGAAGTTATAGAAATTGAATAAATAGAAAAGGAATTAATAGTTTTGAAAATTTTTAGAAAAATAAGAAGAGGTGTGATAGAAAAAATTATGACTTATCGTTGCTTGAGCGCAATCTTCCTGTCTTCTTTTAGTTTCCCTAGTTCCGGGAATACAACCTGTTGATGATTGGCGTTAGTTTTGCTTGATAAGTCCGGGAGTATAGGCTTACTGGTAGTTTCCTTTGGTGTGTCATTCTGTTGATACTTTACAGTTGAGTTGTCAATTTGGCATTGGCTGTGAAAATTTGGTGTAGAAGAGGCACTATTTATTTTGACTTGTTGATTATTTAGTTCCTCGTCTTCAGTATTTTCGAGATACAGTTTTTAAAAATTTCAATTTTTTCTAGGTAGAACACTAATTCTATTTTAACTGGTCTATTTCCTGAATTTCCCAGTTGATAAAAATTATTAATATCTTCAGCATTAATATTATATGTGATATGAGAGTTTTAGAAAGTATGACATTGCGGGCTCAAAAAATACTAGACCTTGTTGCACAAGGAACAAAGATACCAGAATTGACTCGGAAGCAATAATGCAATTTGGTTCCTAATAACAGTATTCCTCTACCTATTTCACAAAATGATACTACCACAAATCCAGAAGGGGTAAATAATTATTTTGGTAATGAAAATGCACTAGTGTAAACTAGTTCTGAAATAGTTGAATCAGAAACACGAGTCTTGGAAGATATGCCCATGGTACTAGTTGATGATTATTCTCAAATTCTGGATATTGGATTAGGTAATGTTAATTTAGATCTTCCACGAAATTGATTGTACTATTGATGATATTATGTAATCACAACCCAGTACAAGTGTTAATAATAATCATCGTGAAACCAATTATATTAATGATCAGCCTGAGAGCCAACCTGTTTCTGATCGTGATGTTGATTATTCCCCTAGTAGTGAGCCCGAAAGCGAGATGGAAAACGATAGCTCTGAGGAAGATGTTGATGCTAACGTCCATGGTGAAGAACAAAATAATAATGCCGATGACCAGGTAAACAACAACGAAGCTGCATGGGTTAATATGAATGAAGGGTAAGAAAGAAAAAATATAGCAAACAGAAATGAATGCAAAAGAGTTAAAAATCAAGAGCTCAGAATGAAAGGCGAAGATTATGTAAGTTTTCTTCAAACATGATATTCCTTGAGTGACAAGAAAAATAAGAGAGATATGTGTATAAAAAATGTGTCTGAATTCAAAGAAAAGATTTTGCAACACTTTTACTGACGCTATTAGACATGAAATATTCGCCAAATTTTGGAAAACCATGTCGTAGGATAAAAGAAAAGTCTTTGTGTCTGGATATGTCAGCCTTCAACCTCCATCAAGAAAAATGAAGGTAATTGAAGATAGTAGAAGGGAAAATACCATGGTTTATAGACTCCATAATAGCGATTCACCTACTTGGGCTCGTTCAAGGATATTTCCATATCTTAGACCCCAGACACCAACGCAATATGACAGATTGATATTACAATAGAATTATATAATTTCAATTTTGGCTCCCAAGAAGTCATTTTGGAGCGAACCATTATATCAATGACGGCTGCAAAGGCTTGTTTCACTTTAGTCACTGTCATAACAGACATTTCAGAAAATAACGAGGACGAAGTAAAAAGTATCCCAAGGTAAGAAAATTGTTTAACAATATCAAGTTTTCCATCATTATAATAAAAATTGTAATTATTATAATTATTGTGGAAGCCACCTCTCCCGAATATCACGATTTTAGTCTTTGAAATATTTACTGAAAGTTTGTTACGGGCCGAGTATTCATGTAAAGTTTCAAGTTTCTTATTGAGATCAATCTGCGAATCACTAACGATCATCAGATCATCTGCGTACATGAGCAACATTAATGCTTTAGTATTGTCAATGTTTAACCCTAGGTGACCCCGCTCCACGAAAAATTGCTCCATATCAGCCATAAAAATAGAGAACAATAATGGGCTTAAAGTTTCGCCTTGTAAAACACCCTTGTCTATCCCGTATGGTTTTGAATGCTGGCCATTTACTCTTATTGTCATGAAAGCCTTGTCATATATATTCTTTATCAAACGAATCATTTTTGAGCTGACACCCGACGTGAATAATTTACTATACAAAATGTTGTGATCTACACCAATCAAATGCCTTCCGAAAATCAACAAAGGCTACAAAAACTTTGCGTCTTTTGAGCCTAAGATGTATTTGAGTAACTGCATTCAGAATAAACACATTATCCATGCAACCGCTGCCGACCCGGAAGCCAGACTGCGTCTCAGGGAGTATATTGCACGAATCACTAAATTTTGACAGTCTTTCTAAAATAAGAGATGTAAAAAGCTTGGTCATACAGTTAATAAGAGCAATTCCTCTGTAGTTATCAGGGTCATCAATAGGTCCCTTTTTATGTAACATAGACATTATAATATTGTGCCATTCGGAGGGAATTTCTTCTGTTTCCAAAATACGAGTAGTATTAAACAATGAGCATATGTATAAAACCCAATGTTGGGGTAGATATTTATAAAATTCATATGAAATTCCATCAGATCCAGGAGCTTTATTATTTTTACATTTCTCAAGGCAATTTTTTAATTCAGAGAAAGTAATCGAACAGTCGAGATCAGGATGTTGAGCATCGTAAAATTGAATATCCAGCTGTATCCTGGGTGTACTAAATTGATCATAATAAATCTCCAAAGAAATGGAGGAGATTTTGGTCGAAAATTTGAAGCTATTTATCGCCTTCCAGAAGCCAGCTTGATCGCGTGTGTTAGATATGGCTAATATTAAATTCTGATCAAAATTTCTCTTTTTGTTTTTTATTAACATCTTATACAACTTTTTTCCATCATTATATTGACTTTTAAACGTATCTACAAAATTATTTTTACTGCATAATTTAAGTAATGATTTGAGATTGCGTTTAGAAGCAGCACACTCCGCGTCAAACCATCTGTTATTATGTATTCTACTGGAGACTGAACTTTTTTAAACTAAATTTAAAGACTCAGCCGTATTTTTGATAGTGTTAACCATATTAGTATAGTTTAAATCAGTACTGTTAAACAAACCTACTGAAGGAGAAGTTCTCATTAATTGTTTATATTCCGACAACACAGAGTAGTTCGACCGAACTACAGAATATGTTTGTGACTTTAGGCATTCTTGTTCATCAATTTTAAACGAGATTTTCAGTAATAGAGGAAAGTGATCGGAGTTTGTTACTATATTTAAAGCTTCTAACCTGTCTATAACAGACAGGCAGGGATTGTTACAAAAAGCGAGATCTATGACGCTAGTTATATGAAGACATCCTGTATGTGTAAGAGTAATTTGAAGCCGTCCTGTTGACGTGAATAAGGATTGCTGTTGTCAGCAGTGAGTTTACTTGGTATGGTTCGCATCGGTTTTTGTCATTCTAATCCTGTTACTTGTATTATAAACATATTCAATTAAAGTTAGTAAAGTTTGTATTTTTTGTAAAATAAAAGTTTTTAAAAAATACCTTTGTATATAAAAACATTTAACTGGCGCAGTCAGTAGGATTCATCGCAGTATTTTCGTGAAAAGCCACGGCATCGAGACCGATTTTCCGAATTTCACGTGAGTGTCAACTCTTTGGCGTTGGAACCTACCATTTCCAAGTGTAGCAGAATTGGAATCACTGGAGAAAACTTTGGGTAAGTACCAAGTACTCCTTTTATTATAATTCCTTTATTTTATTCACTAAGTTGAAATTAGCAAAGGGAATATCGAAGCAAATATTATTTTAAGAATTGATATTTTGATTTTTCTATGAGTGAAGCTCAATTTGATATAGATAGTTTGATTTCTGATTTTAATAGAATAATAACTGTGAGAGAAATGGAAGGTAATGCAAACCCAATAAATGTTTCAATGTTGAAATTATATATTGATATGATTCCTCCATATAATGGAGATGAGAGTAATTTAGTTAAGTTTATAAGTAGTTGTGATTTTGTAGTAAACGCATATGTAGGTGTTAATGACCAAACGATTCAGAATTATATAATTAAGGTTATTCAATTAAAACTAGTTGATAAAACTAATATTTTGGTCGGCTCAAGAACCGAATTAAATACTTGGCCCTTGATAAAAGCTGCATTGCAACAATGTTACGGAGATAGACGATCATTAGAATGTCTTGAACAAGATCTTATAATGTCTCGTCCATTAAGAAATGAACATCCAATTGATTTTGCCAAACGTTTACAAGTTTTAAGAAGTCATCTCGTTAGTAGAATAAATAAGTTTTCTGATATTGAAATGCCTTTACAGACTAAAGATCTGTACCGTAGGCAATATGACCAAATGACGTTAAGAACTCTTTTAAGAAATTTATCGGGTAGTTTACAGACAATAATTAGACTTAAAAATCCTAGATATTTTGAAGAAGCTCTCGCGTATATAATAGAGGAAGAAAATTTTTCGTATTCTCAAAATAATTTTAAATATTTTGATAATAAACGTAATACTTTTAATAAACCTAAATCTCAAATAACTTATTTCAATAATCCTTCTTATCGAAATAATTCTAATGCACAGCATATTCAACCTTCTTTCCCAAATCACGGAAATACTCCCAGTACTTCCACACCGAGAAATTTCAATTCATCTAATCAAAATTCTCAAGGAAATTCATTCCCAAGTGAACCAATTCCCACACAATCACGTCCCGTCAATAGACACTATCCGTCTAATCGTCAAGTTTTTGGACCACCCAAAAACGTTTTTGCTCCCACGGGTCGAAATCCCTCTGAAACCCCAGAACCAATGTCAATTAATACAAGAAATACTTTCGCACCTAGACAAAATAATCAGTTTCGACAGCAAATGTCAACTATTCCCCAAAATACCTTTAAACCAAGACAAAATCAACCAAATTATATAGCTGAAGAACTATTTCAAGTAGATAACATAACCTTAGAAAACTCCTCTGACAATTATTTCGAAGAAACCATCGCGCAAACTAATATTAACGAGGAAATAAATCCGTTACCTAGTAACTCAAATCGTACAAATAATAATGATGGAAATTTTTGGACAGAGAGCCTCTTAGGTCCTCCGATATAAACGAAATATTTTCTAATTCATATTCTACAGATTTACCGTATATAACTATAAAAAATCCACCAATTAAATTATTAATAGATACAGGAAGTATGTCTAGTATGTTGAGTCCGGATATCGTGGAAAAATATTTCCCAAATTCTATGTATAAAGACCCCACTTTAATAATTTCAGCAGTAGGTAAAACAAAAACTGAATTTAAAGCAAATGTTCCAGCCTTCGCCGAATTTAATTCTAAAATTAAACATAATTTTATAGTATATAAATTTCATAATCATTTTGATGGTTTATTAGGGTTAAATGAGCTACGTGCTTCGCAATTTTCAGTAGATTTTAGTAAAAATGTATTAAGAAATAAAAATATAGAAATTCCACTTTTATATAAAGTAGATAGGAAACAGTTCACTATCTCTGTCGATGCAAACGAAGTAGTCAGATTACAAGTACCGGTTAGTCATTCAGATGGCGAGGTAATTGTACCCGAAAGGAAATATGAGGATTTATATTTTCCAGAAACGTTGACAGTCTCAAAAGACGGTTTTGCAAAAACAGAAATAGTTAACAATACAGATAAAAGGGTAACGATTACATTAACACAGCCGATCGAGGTTATTCCTTTTACAGAGTGGCACAAAAATAATTTTGAGTTTTATCATTTAGAAAATATTATCCCAGATAGTAGTAATATAAATTTAGGTGATGATATTCATAATTTACTTAGAGTAGAACATTTAAATTCAGAAGAAAAAACAGCTGTTTATAAATTATGTGAAGAGTTCAGCGACATATTTTACAGAGATAATGAAAAATTGAGTTTTACTAATCAAGTGAAACATGAGATAAAAACAACTGACGAGATCCCGGTTTATACAAAATCATACAGGTACCCCTACGTATACAAGGATGAAGTCCAAAGGCAAATTTACAAGATGCTAGATGATGGCATTATTCGACATAGCCAAAGTCCGTGAAGTAGTCCAATTTGGGTTATTCCAAAGAAGGAAGATTCTAGTGGGAAGAAAAAGTTTAGAATAGTTGTAGACTATAGAAAGGTGAATGAGAAGACTATACAAGATCGCTACCCTATACCTAACATAAATACTATTTTGGACGCACTGGGAAAGTGCCAATATTTCACTACTTTGGATCTGGCGTCAGGATTCCATCAAATCGAAATGAACCCTAAGTCAATACCAAAGACAGCATTTTCCGTCGAACACGGTCATTATGAATATACTCGTATGCCAATGGGATTGAAAAATGCACCGGCAACGTTTCAAAGAGTTATGGATAATATTTTGAAAAATATTCAAGGTAAAATTTGTCTTGTGTACATGGACGACATAATTATCTTTAGCTCCTCTTTAGAGCAACACATTCAAAATCTAAAAGTAGTTTTTAAACGTTTACGGGACATGAAATTGAAAATACAATTAGACAAAAGTGAATTTTTTCGAAAAGAGGTAGAGTCCTTGGGGCATGTAGTGACCCCTGACGGCGTAAAACCGAATCCGAAGAAGATTCAAGCTATTAAAGAATTTCCACTTCCGAAGTCTCCCAAGGAAATTGAATCATTTTTAGGATTAGTCGGTTATTATCGAAAATTTATTAAAGATTTTGCGAAATTAACAAAACCTCTGACAAGATGTTTGAAAAAGGGTGTTAAAATCGAACATACATCCGAATTCTTGAACGCCTTTGAAATGTGTAAGAATGTATTGACTAATTCCCCTATATTGCAATACCCAGATTTTTCGAGGCCGTTCAATGTAACAACGGACGCCTCTAACTTTGCAATAGGAGCCGTATTAAGTCAAGGTAAAATAGGCAATGATTTGTCCATTGCCTATGCTTCTAGAACCCTTAACGCTGCTGACATAAACTATAGTACTATTGAAAAATAATTTAAACATTTAGATGTTATTTATTTGGAAGAAAAATTAATATAATATCTGATCACAAACCTCTCAAATATCTATTTAATATGAAAGAGCCAAACTCTAAATTTGTAAGATGGCGTTTACTAATTTCTGAATTCGATTACGAAATTCATTATAAGCCAGGTACATTAAATAAAAACGCAGATGCTCTAAGTAGAGTAGAAATTAACGCAATAACTGAAGATGAGGATCATCAACAACTGTATGACGAAATTGACTCCCTAATTGGTGAACCAAGTGATATCAACCAGATAACCGAAGACTATCTTCAGAATCTCATTGAACCCGCCGAAGACACCTTAGAAAATCAACTGGACAACCTAATCAATACAACTAATGTTAACGATATAAATCAAGAAGAAATACTAGAAATTATAGGCACTACAGATGAACCACAAGTTCCTCAACAAGAAGAAGACGATGAGACCGTCCATACAGCCGCCGAAAATCTGACTTTGGAAATCCCATTTACAGAAAATGTGACAAATTCATACAATAGGCAAATAATAATAGTACAAGGTAAAAGTAAACATTTTTTCATTAAAAATAGCAAACATTTCATTAATAAATCTCGTATAATGGCCTATCTAACTGATAATGTAGGTGATCTTAAAAATCAAATTATTAATCTTTTTAAGACTTACGCAGAACCGAAAAAATTATACTGTATTCATGTAAAAAGTTCAACAATAACAGATTTAGTATCTCTTATTATATATAACTACATTACAAAATACGTTCAAAAATCAAAGTTATAATCTAGAACGTTTGTGACAGATGTTGAAAACGTAGAAGATCGTGAAATGAATATCAAATATCAGCATGAATATAAAACATGTCACAGAGGTATTAATGAAACTCAAAACGCTTTAAGAAATAAATACTACTGGCCCGACATGAACGCTGATGTAATTAAGTATATAAATCTTTGTGAGATATGTAATCAAGCGAAATATGATCGGCATCCTCCACAAGTGAAATTTTCATTGACAGTCACTCCAACAAAACCATTCGAAACAATCCACGTGGATATATTTCAAATTTTAAGCACGAAATTTTTAACAATTTTGGACTCTTTTTCAAAATACGGACAAGCTTATATAATAGAATCAAGCTTAAATTCTGTTAGCGTTATAGAATGTTTAAGTATCTTCATATCGCACTTTGGTATACCGTATTCTATAGTCAGTGATAGTGGAACAGAATTTAGAAGTGAATTAGTTAAGGAATTCTGTAAATTACACAAAATTAGAATACATTTTACGACACCTCAAAACTCAAATAGTAACAGTCCGGTAGAAAGGTTCCATTCATCTCTTTTAGAAAATTGTAGAGTTTTAAAGTTAAAACATCCCAGAATGAATATAAAACAAATTATGCAATTCGCCGTTATTGGCTACAATTCATCTATTCACTCTGTAACCAAAAACAGACCATATGATGTTATCTTAGGGGACACAAAAGCATTAGATCCCTTAGATCTTACGGACGAACGCATTGTTAATGATTATGTTAATGATAGAAAACTTAGGTTAGAAACTCTTTATAAAAATATATATGATAATACCGTGAAACAAAAAGAAAAGATAATCAGTAAACGTAACTTAACCCGAGAAGACCCTAAGCAATATGTTGAAGGTCAGGAAATATTTATAAGAAATAGGGAAGCATTAAGAAATAAATCAAAACCAAAATTTTTAAAGAGAACGGTAAAACTAGATATGAACAAGAAAATGTTAACAACAAAAAACCGTACAATCCATAAATCAAAAGTTAAAAATCCACTTACTAACATTCGACTTTCTTTACAGAATGACGAAAACACCCTGATCACAACCCTAGTGTCTATAGCTCAAAGTAATGACGTCGAAATACAAGTGCTTGACACTCCTTTATTACCTTTAGAATTAGGCAAAACAAAATTAATTGAAACAAAGCATACCTTTTTACATTTTATTGAAATAGATTTATTAGTTGAGCAGTTGAAAAATGTTGAAAATTTACATAGTAGATTAGAAAGTTATTTAAACTCTTCATCACTCAAAGATATAGAGCTTATACAAAGTCTGTTCGAACATATGAAATATTTACTAAATGCAACTAGAATAAAATTAAGTAACCTTGTATATAAGGATGTTAAAGAAATAAATAACAGAAGTAAACGAGAATTGTTTAATGGTATTGGAACTATAAGTAAATGGCTTTTTGGAACTTTAGATCATGATGACGAAATCAAATATAATTCTGAAATAAAGCAATTAATTCAAAACCAAAACTCGATTTCGCACGAGTTGAAACTACAGTCTTCCCTCAATACTCGTCTTATTGATCACTACAACAAGACAATCACTAGTTTATATAAAAATCAATTATTACTCCAGTCTCAAGTCAATGAAATCTATAACAAATCTCAAGACATAGCCCGTCAGGTATTTGTATATTTTAGATTGCCCAATGCTCTAAATCAAATAATTCTGAATTGCCAAAATTTGATAAATTTCATAGATAACTTAGAAAATTCAATCATATTTGCTCATTTAGGAAGTTTACATACCTCCATTATTTCTCTGAACCATTTATCTGAATTGATCAATCGTGTTTCAATAATATATGGTGAATCGAAAATCGTCAAATTTAAAAATCCATACAATTATTACCAATTGGCCGGAGTTCAAGTCAAAGTTCAAGATTCTAGAAAAATAATTGCTATCCATATACCCATTCTAATAGATAGTGATTTTCTAACCTATCACATGATCCCTTTACCATATAAAAATTCAATAATTGTTCCACGCAACCCCCTCCTTGTGCTTGGTACAAACTCACATCAATATGAAGAAAAATTGTGTCCATCTATTGAAAGTATCTTCTTTTGCCGACAACATGAAGAAGCCATTAACGATACTTGCGTAATTCCTTTGATCCGAGCCGAAACACCAACCTGCAGATTTGAAGCAGCAGCTTTGAAACACCCTGTAGTCGAACAAATCAATAGCAAATTTTTGTTATTATTGCCAACTGAAAATCCTATGAAAGCCGAAATTAACTGCGATAAGAATAGAATAGCTATAATCAAGAGTAACACTCTCATTAAATTAGTACAAGGATGTAGTGTAAAAATTGGGAAGTCTTTATATGAAAATACAGAAGAAAAGACGAATGGGAACCCTCTTTTATTACCAAAATTAAGTTTAACTCCCGAATTTGAAGTAACCACAAATCGACATCCACCTTTACAACTAGAATCAGTAGATCTCAAATCCCTAAAAGACATTCGAAAGGAAGCAGATTCATACGAAATTTTAGAGAAACTTAAAGTGCACCCCACAATTTGGAATATGCCTAGTCTAACATTGCTATTTGTAGGTTTAATTATTATCTATATTTGGTATAGAAGAAGAGGCCAAGAAGATGTTAGCCAGCCACTACAAGAGGACCAGAAACCCGAAAACAACCCCCATCGGTATTGTTTTCGCCTAAGGAGGGAGGAGTTATATGAAGACATCCTGTATGTGTAAGAGTAATTTGAAGCCGTCCTGTTGACGTGAATAAGGATTGCTGTTGTCAGCAGTGAGTTTACTTAGTATGGTTCGCATCGGTTTTTGTCATTCCAATCCTGTTACTTGTATTATAAACATATTCAATTAAAGTTAGTAAATTTTGTATTTTTTGTAAAATAAAAGTTTTTAAAAAATAACTTTTGTGTATAAAAACATTTAACTCGCTGTCACCTCGAGGGCTTGAGTAAGTAAATTCAGCAGGTCTATCGCTAATGATGGATCCGTTTACTAATGAAAGATTGTGACTTGCCATAAAATCTAATAAGGACCGACCCTTATAGTTAATTGTTTGGTCTAAACTTAACATATTTTCGAATAGATTCGTATTTTGTACATGAATTTCAGGAATAGAGGATAATTCACCTACTCTACAGTTAAATTCGCATATTGAAAGTAGTATTTGATTGTTATGTATGTCAGTTATATCTGATAATGACAACTGAAACAAATCTAAAATATTATCAATATCCAAATCTGGCTTAAAATAACAAAAACACAAAATCATAATCTGATCCTTATATACCATTTTACAAATTAGCCACCAGGGAGTGGTCTCAAGGACCGTTACTGTAAACGCTTTATTATAGAAGATGATTAAACCTCCGCTTGCACGGCCTTGTGACCTCTCCCGAACGGCTGCTGAAAAAGTATAGTCATATTTGCTTGATAGTTGGTCTGGAACTCTAACCGTATCTGTTAACCAAGTTTCGCAAATACAGAGAATGTCAAAGTCCATTGAATTATCTGAGATAAGGTCGTAAATACTCGTATTATTGATTCCATGAACATTCCAGAAAATCACATTCATACTTCTCTTATAGGGTTTGGAAACTGAAGTTAGTGGTACTGCTCTTGGATGTTTTTTGGGATGGTCCCTGTATTTCCAATTCTTTTATGCTTTGCTTTTCCATTTTCGTCTTGTGGAGATCTTTCGCGTAGAGTTCTACCCATCTTTGATTTTGGTGTTTGATGGACAGTGATTCTATTGTTAAACTCTTGTGGAATTTCAACATTGCTCAATGTGTCCGTCGTATACACTTTTCCATCAATAAAGAGTCTATTGTATTTTAAATTAGCTTTGCTTCCTCGTATCCTTGCCTCTTTCAAATGGGTTTAAAGTATTTTCCTTTGCTCCTGAACATATTTAGAGTAGTCTTCATTAATAAAAATGTTTTTTCGATGCTTTTAGTATGCCCATTTTTTTGTTCCAGTCTTTTATCTGCACTAACACTGGTCTTATCTTATTTGCTTTCTGGTATCCAATTCTCTTAATTTCTTCGATATGGATTGAGTCGTCGATATCTACTTCAAGTTTTGTTAAAACTTTTTTGATTTTTATTTTCATGGATGCAGCATTTTCATCTTTATCTTCATTCAGACCGTATATTATGATGTTCTTTCCTCTGATTTCTTTCTCTAATTCCTCCAATCTTCTTTCTTGCTGTTTAACTTCTTTCCTCAGCTCTTCATTCTCAGATTTTAGAAATGAATTTACTTTTTGAATTTGCTTTATTTCCTCCTGGATTCCATCCAATTTTTGTTCTACCCTCGTATCTCTCTCTTCCATTTTGGTGAGTTTATTCATAATTAGCGTATTTTCCATATTGTTTTCCTTAATTTAATTAAACTTTCACTTTAAATTTTTACAGTAAAATATTTGTGTTCTACCTATGGAAGTACAATTACAGTTGATAAAGCACACCAGCCGGTTTTGAATTATTGACTATCTTATCAGGCTTTCTTATAAGCTTATTAAATATGGTTACTGTGGCTTCAAATTAATTTTTAATATAGCCAGCAAACTAACTATTTTTTATTTTTCTCGTTATTCAAAGATAATTTATAACAAATTTACGTACTTGTCTTGACCAATCTTGCATTTGTAACTCAACTTTAAACCACTATTTATGCACTTTATGTGAAAAGCGATGATTAACACAACTGTTTACTATTGTTGCCAGTGGCGGACATTGTTAAACGTGTTATATTTAACTACCGGCGGAGAAGTTTACTGTCTCGACCCTTACTTCGTGGAATCTTCTCATATTACTGTTTTAAATGAAACTAACTGTTTCTAGATAATTCCATAATATATTCAAAAAAATGTTAAAAATTCTAAGAATTTGACAATTGTTTCGATATTAAATATTATCGTCAGAATGACAGAAGTTACATTTCATTAGATGCCTACTTGATGTTTAATAACTATTTTTGGCTAGACCAAGAAGTGACCTAGCCTTGTGATTGACAATATGTTGGACTAAAATAAGAATTGATAGGTTTGAAAGGATAAATTCAATGAAAACTCTACTCAAATGAATTATAGGTGGTTGAGAGAATATAAATTTTAGTGATATAATTATTATTAATCCAATAATTAATACTGTAATTTTAATTTGTAAAAAAATTCATTAGATAAGAGAATTTAAAAGTGTTCAAGAGTAGTGCGCAAAGTCCTTACTTAATCTCTAAATGAAATAAAATATTAATCTAGTAGGAATAATAAATCATAGCTGGTTGCTAAGAAAAATAAACATTGATGACATATTGAATTTTTTGAAGTGGATAGGTAAAAATATTTATCTTAAGAGAGAAATCTAGTAAAATAAAATAAAAAGAAGTTAAGTTATATGAAAGAAAAGCTGAAGCTGAGAAGAATACTTTATAATTATTAAACAAGGTAAATTGTTGAAATTTATATTAAGGAGAAAAAACTTGAATGTTGTATAATAGTGAATTATAATGATAGAAAAATCAAAGTTAAGATAATAATGAATTAGATTGTAATAAAGAAAAGAATTGTAAATTGAGAAGAATACCTACATTATTATACAGGGAGACAAATTGATAATGATATTATAGGAAGTGTTTCGTAATTTAATGCCTTTCAAACAAAGATTAATTCTAAAACGAATAAACTCCCACCTAGATATAAATAAACCACTTACCCACAAGTGTTAGCCTAGTTATTTCGGAAAGCCGGTTGTAACACACGTTGCTCTTTACACACACTGACAGCCATGACATCTCGTTCCGTTTTTGATTCATGCCTGCCGCGCAACATGTACTGAACTTCTCGTCGCTAGGACGGCCGTGTAATTGGTTAGCGATAGTTAAGTGGCACATGATCAATGAGGGAGTATGTCGCGAATAATTCAAATGTTAAACAACACAAAATGATAATAAAATAACGACGAAGCAGGAAGAATTATAAATTAGAACTACTTGGCCATCCTATTCAAAATTAAAAGAAGCAGAAATAAAAATATTTTCTGAAGAACTGAGTTTAAGAGTAACTACGAACTGTTAGGTAAAGTTTTTCTTATATAATAGCAATATAACCTAAAAAAAAGAAACTATTGCGTTAGATGAAGTAAAACAATAATTTCTTATTGATCACTGATGGAAAAAGTATAGGTATAAAGGATATTTAAAATAAAACTCTTATATTAGCAAATTAATATCAAACAATCAGTACTTATCACAATATCAAATCGTTGTATATCTTGAATACCTCACGATATATAACTTGTGCCATCATTTTAATTGTGTAGAATATTTGAATTCGATTAATAGTTTCTTAACATTCAAAACATAATAACAACTATATCGGTCAATTAAGAAATTATTATTTACAACTAAATAATAATACATTTGTAAATAGGTTAATATTTATGACAAATAAAACCAAATAACTATAGAGAAAGAGATCTTTCTTATCGACATTAGTTGATTTTATAACGTGTTGCCATCTCTATTTCTATATAAGTTAACCAGAAAATACAGGGTTGTATTAGGGATTTAATTGTTTTTAAAATTATTGGAAAATAATAATCTGACTGTTTATTATCTTATTTACTAATTATATTACTCGTATAATTTAAATTATTTCTCGAGTTTGAATTTATAAATTTAAAAGACGTATCCTCAACCATCATAATTCCTTGTTTATGGTAAAGAGTTTCATCCTTATAGACTGAGTATAGCTACAATAATAACACACAAAATTGATAGAGTAATTTCATATGGCGCTCAACAACTAAAATTATAATAATATAAACCTAATATAAAATTATAAATAAATAAATAAAATATCATAACAATTGCCGAACCCAACGTGTGGCAAATAAAATTGTATAATTATAATATTCATATATTAATAAAAGATACTTTTATAACAATATATTAATAAAAAAAAGAGGAAAATATGATATTACAAATATTAAAGCTTAGATCATTAGCCCTAAGCTTTAATAAATTATCTATCTATCTATCTATCTATCTAATATTTGTAATATCATAACTTCTTAATTTTTCTATTAATATATATTGTACATGCAGATTCGTTGCAGCGACAATATTGTACACACGGCTTAAACCGCCGATGTTATCTATTTAAAAAATTGACAGTTGTCAAAATTCCCAGCTAGCAGAATAAAAAAATTGTTTTAAAATATCGAAAGATGAGTTTATTTCACCTTGATTTATTTAACTCTATTCTCAGGTGGGTTCAGTTCGTTCTAATATAAAAGTTTTTTTTTATTTTTATAAATTTTAAATTATTTTCTGAATTCAATATTTAGATGGTTAATTTTGTTCTGTATTATCTCCTGTGAACGTATATTTAAGATCGGAAATACCACTTAATTGCTTTCCGACACTTACTATCAATAAATGACTTGTCTGTCACCAATTTCACTGTCCAAATAAAAATTTCTATTCAATTAAATATGTTTAATTTCTATCAACGTTTTTGAAATGATTTAAATAATTTCCAATGAAAATAAGTTTAACGATTATATACAATTACCCAAATCAACAAATTCCTAATTTAGCTTTCCTTCTTAATATAAATAATGAAATCATATCTTTTACGACTAGATTAAAATTAAAACAACCTACAAACTAAATAACCGCCTAATATCTAATTTCAAGTTGCTAATTTTTTTTTCAAAAAAATTCAAAATTTGAATTGTCACTCAACTCCTCGGTAAATGTCAAGTACCCGATTTTTTAAATAATTTCTTCCACTAGTTTAATTGTTCGATGAGTATACTTATATTTCGTTGTTATTTGAATTCAATTTTTAATTTCAATACTTAGATGCATCTAATTTTAATTTTGTTTCATGGCCTGATGTTCAATGATATAATAATCTATTTAATTAATTCTGGAGCGAACTCACCAGAAGTCTGGATGTAGAGAAGAAAAAACTGCAAACTCGTACAACTGCAAACACTAATTTAGGATTCAGGATCCTTCACCTTTATTCGAATTACGAATGATTTTTCGAAAACACACGCACCGAATAACTCCTTATACTAATTAATTACACTGTTCAACTACTGATTATATAAAAATTTTGGAGAGATCGCACATGAGATGCTCCACGTTCGGATTCTCAAATTCAACTGCTGATTTTTTTTTAAATAAATAACCACATTCTGCTGTGGTTACAAACTTTCCTCTTTTTTGAAAAAAAAGCTAAACTTGTTATTTTCTTATAACAAAGATTTGGAATAATTTTATTACTAAATACTTTATAATGACTTATGTTTTATTTAACCTTCAATATCTTTTTCAACTGTGACATGTAAATGTCATCAGAAATTAAATAATCTGCCAAATCTTACATATACAGGGTTTTTCAACCATATTGATTTTATAGACAATACAGGGTTTGCCAAAAGTATTGCAAAAAATTTGACTGAAATTCTTTAAAATTTGAAATAATAGAACTGTATTGATATAAAGTCAATCACAAAGTAGGACAATTCTTGATCTAGCCAAAAATAATTATTAAACATCAGGTAGGCATCAAATAAAATGTAAGTTCTGTCATTCTGACGATGATATTTAATATCGAAACAATTGTCAATTTCTTAGAATTGTTAACATTTTTTTTTAATATATTATGGAATTATCTAGAAACAGTTAGTTGCATTTAAAACAGTGATAAGGAGTAGAAGTTGTCTTTAAGTACCCGTATCTCAGCACCTATTGCACCTACGTAAACGCACAAAATCTCAGATTGTTTGTTTACTATCAGGCTTCAATTTTTGTACAAGTAATTTTTCTCTAACGACGTTTAGTTTTTGAGAGATTTAAAAAAACTGCTAAAAACGTGATTAAAAAAAATACCATTTTTGATCGCCAAAACTCGAAAAGTATTGATTTTCATTGAAAAGGTTATAAACATTTTTTGCTTAGAATTCATCCTTCTATTGATTTCTACGGTTATTTTTACGATTATTTGTTCTACTCCCTAGAAGCGGTGGTTTTCACCCCCTGGGCGGCACCAAATTATTTCTGTTTCTTAACCTTTTTTCTACTTCCTGTTCAATTTTCACACCAATCGGTTTTTATAAACGGATTTCGGAACCGAAATGCCCCAGTAACTGCACTAATCCAAAAGTTTGTATAAGCAAGATTATGAGTAAACTGGTGCTCAAAAGAATAAAATCAGCTGTAGAAAACGAACTAGGAGAAAATCAAGCAGGCTCCCCAGAAAATAGAAGCATGCCATACGTTTGTGCGATCCGGTATCATGGATCTCCATTTCGATAGCTCCTATGAGGAGAGTGAAGTTTAGGACCGTACAATTTACCCCAAAATAGTGCTTGATTTCGGGTTTTAATTAGGAAGATGTAAAAATTCAGTTACTTCAAAAAATTGACCGGCAACGAATAGAGATTCACTCACCTGAGGTTTTCTTTTCCCACTAACTCTTAGAAAACTGTTCTTCAGAGAGCTCTCTCCAATGCAGCTTCTTCACCATAACACAAAACGTCTTTTTGTAAATTTCAACGTAAAAAAAATAATTAGGAATTAACGCACACGAATCTTATTGTTCCTCACCACACGAATGGTTAGCTGAAGTCTGTGTAGGTTTTCGAAAAATTAAAAATGAATCTCTAATTAACGCGAGCATGAAGGCAACCACGATTACAAACGTTGTGGTTCGGGTTGTCTATCTCGCAGGAAAATAATTTAAATTCAAATCTAATGAAATCCAACAAAGTTAGGTCCAAAATGAAGAGAAATAATTAGACAATAGCCACTGACATTGTCATGTTCTAGAGCTTCAGTGTAAAACTTTGGATAATCAAGCACTACGTGATAAGAGGTTGTAAAATTAATAGTTTTTGCATCTTATATTTCCAAAAGTCAGGGAAAACACATTTAACTATACTATATATTAAAAATAAAATTCCATTCCCTGAAATTTGAAGAATAATATAAATCAGTACATACTAATAACTCTTCTACTAACATAGAAAACCATTTATTATCCTTACCATATGTGCCTGTGACTGTTTCGGTCTACTCTGACTAGTATATTGATACAGAAATTTATTAAACTGACTTGACTCCAATCTATCCACAATTTCCACATCAGATATTATAAGCACTTGCCGGGAGGCTTGTACGGTTGTCTCAGGATAAACTTCATGTTGAAACCTAATCTAAAACAAAAAAAATTAGAGTGAATAACAAGATTTTAAACTAGTTCTTTTTTTGTTTTAACATGTTTAATTATACAGTACTGATGTATTATGATAAGTTGTTCAATCAACCACTCAACTAAAAACACAAATATACTTCATGATTAAAAAAGCTCTCATTATACCGTTTTTTAGCGAATTCTGCCTTTTGCGCCTATTTTAAAACTGTATGCTACCTAATATTAATCATATTATTACTACTAACTGTGTAATAATAAAATACTGGATCAATAATAGAATATTAATTATTTGTTTATTAATAGTATCAATCTGCAATTCGTAGCGAAAGGACATGCCGATAAATTACTTCGAAGCGCTGCGAGAATCCGAAATGATATTATAATTCTTATCGCGGTGATTAAGTTTTGGTTAGTTTTTAAACAAAAAGTTTAACTAAGAGTGATTAGTGATAAAACCAATTCATAAAATGTTCCCTTCGGGTTTGACAAAAATGGGCAACCAGTTCACCAACAAATGAATATACAGGATCATCCTCAAATAAAAAGTCAAACGCAACTTACTAACAATAATCCAATGCAATATCAACAGTTAATGTACACACCCACAAATGCATTTCCACAAAACTCATCACAGATACAAATACTTATTCAGACTCAGCCACTCCCAATACCTACTCAACCATCAAAACCTCTGCTTTCCAATGTCATCCTATCAACCAGTATATCAAAATTCTAACTCTCCAAGTTCTTCATGTTAAGTTTCTAAACCAACAGCATTGAACTTTAGCTCACTAACACACGAAAGTATCTCAGACATAGATTTTAGTGACCAAGAAAGTGATTCAACCAATTTAAAATCCATCCAGAAAAACCAGTGGCAGCAAGTAAAAAAGAAACGAAAAAGGGATAAACCAAACAACGCTCCTAATAGTCCAAATTCACCCCTAACCAAAACATAAAACCGATTTAACCCTCTCTCTGAAGAGAAATAAAGCGAGAAAACGCAACTAAACGAAACAAATGCACCACAGACAGAATCAAAACTACCGCCTATATACATATATGGCGTTAAGGACTACATGCAGAAATACTTGCGATTGAAAGATGCGTGAAAATGAACCTAGAAAGAAACTATCAGAAATGTAACATATCGATCCATTCTGATAGTCAAGCAGCTACCAAAGCATAGAGCTCCCATGTCATTGACTCAAAGTTGGCATGGGAGTGTCGAAGAAAACTTGATGAATTAGGCAAGAATAACAGGGTCTCTTTAGTCTGGGTTCCTGGCTACTCGGGAATCACAGGAAATGGAGAGGCCAATACAATTGCCAGGACAGGAGCACAAACGCCCTTTATTGGCCCGGAGCCTTTCTGTGGTGTAGGAAAATGCTCCTATAAGAAAGAGTTTCGGAAGAAGGAGGAAACCGAAAGAGAAGCACTCTGGCAGTGCCTTCCCGGGTTGGAACATTCCAAAAAGTTCCTGCGGAGCTTTGACACTGCTAGATCCAAAAAATATTTGGACCTCAGTAAAAATAAGCTACATCTCCTCACGGGCTTTCTTACAGGACACTGCCGCCTTAGGAAGCATCTAATGAGAATAGGTCTAGCAGAAACTGACGAATGTAGATTCTGTGGGGAGGAGGATGAAACTCTGGAACACCTAGTTCTGGAATGCCTCGCCATTGCAAACCAACGCAAGAAATACTTCGGACAAGAAACTTGTAAGAGTGAGGATATAACCTCGTTGAAGCCGTTCCAAATACTAGAGTTCATTAGAACCCTGGAACTGGAAGGCGAGCTGTAGTAGTTGCGAGAACAGGTCTGATAGGGGGGCACAATAAACCTTAGGTTTCAGTGCATTGTAACCCCGTTAAAATCTAAATCTAACTTTCATTATAAAGGGTCATGCTTAGCGAACCATTCTGCCCCCCTTTCTGCGTCTTTCTCTTCTTCGGCTCCAACTGACAATTCAAGGGAGAAACAGATAGACAGTAAAGAAGGAAATCTGGAAGAAATAACAATAGGAACATGGAACATAAACACAATAACAGGAAAATAGATAGCCGAGGAAATGGAAAGAAATCAAATACAAATAATGGGACTAAGCGAAACAAATAAAAAGGGTGAAGGTAAGATCAAATTAAAGGATAACCATGTACTATATTTTTCGGGAGTGAAGAGGAAAAGAGGGAGTGGGAATAATAATAACAAAAAGTAATCCAGTACAAATCAGTTAACTCTAGGATAATGACAATAAATTTACACATAAAATAGATAATAACATTAATAAAAATCTACGCCCCAGTAGAGGGAACACCAGAAGAAGAAATATCGGAATTTTACATGTCTACAAAATTCACTAGACAGCAAGAGAGAGGAAACGGAAAACATAATAATCATGGGAGATTGGAATGCAGGAGTGGGCAGGGATACTAACAGAGGCATGGGTGCATGGGAAAATAAGATTAACAAATAGCAAATAGTAATGGAATCAAAATGATATATTTTTGCAGAAGATGCGACCTGGCAATAGGAAACACCTTCTGGGAGCAAAACATAGAAGCTAAATATATATTTGTAGCAATAGAAAGAAACGTGAGGAGCCTGATTGATTATATCGTACATACACAAGAGTTGACACAAAAATTTAAACAAGTAATGACAGACAAAGAATCAGAAATAGGGTCAAATCATAGACTAATAACAGCAAAGCTACAGGATAATATGACAAAGACAGTTGAAGAAAACGAATATAGTAAAATTGCAATTCACAAGCCAAAATACAGCGAAGTTCGAAATAAATACCAAAAAAAAACAGATGAGGAATTCACAAGACTAGGCAAGCACGAAGGAGGTTGGACACTAGAAGAAAGATGTAAAAAATGTAGAGAAGTACTACTAGAAAAGGCACAGAAAATATGGGGGAACAGAAAATACAACGGAAAATTAAAGAGATGGAACGAGGACATTAAAGAATTAGTAAAGAAAAAGAAACATGCATGGAAAACATTCACCCAGACTACAGATCAAAAAGACAAAAATGAATACAGAAAGAATGCAGAAAGGGATAGTTGGAAAGGAAATAACAGAGGATTATATAGTAGATAACAGATCATTCTGGATAAGAATTAAAAGACAAAGAGGAGATTTTTTTTAAGTAGTTGGGTGGCTTTGGCAGAGACCAATTAGCCAGATTTAATTTGTAATCCGTTTTTACGGACGAGTTATTAAACAAAGTTTTCTTGTAAACAATTATGTTAGTATGAAATAACAAGGTTTTCTTGTAAACAATGAACATTTGCAGATATACCTTCTCTGTGTTAGTATGTTACGTATGTTGTTAGTACTTGTGCATCTATTTCCATTTTTTTTTGTTTTTTGTTTTTTTTCCTTTCCTTTCTTTTTCTTTTTTTTTCTTTTTTTTCCTTTTTTTTCTTTTTTCTTTCTAAATATTTTTTTTCTTTTTTTTTAAAAAAAGAAATAAGAGCCATGAAAGACAGCCAAAACCAACTAAGGGTAGTAAAAGAGGAAGTACTAAGAATATGGAAGGAGCACTACCAAGAAAAATTCAATGAAATACAAAATGAAGCAGAGAATATCCAAGAAGAAGCAGCAAGCGACAATCTAGAAATAAGACAGGAGGAAATGGAAGAAATAATATGAAGCATTAAAATAGGAAAAGCTTGTGGAGAAGAGGATTTAGCTCCAGAAATGATAAAATGGATGGGCGGGAAAAGAAAGAAATGGCTATGGACTATACTAAATCAAGCGTGGAGAACAGAGAGGATCCCCCAAAGATGAGAAAGTAATTTAATAATACCGATACATAAAAAGGGAGATCAAACTCAATGTGGAAACTACAGAGCAATATGCTTCGCCCAAACAAGCTTTAAGCTATATACGAAAATCTTAGAGAAGATATTACGAAATTACGTTGAGGAGATAAGGCAGCATTTAGACCAGGAAGACAAATGAATGACAATATTTTCGTAGTAAGAAAGGTAATCAAAAGAAGATTAGAGGAGGGAGAAGAACTCTTCCTAGTGTTTATAGATTTAAGAGCAGCTTTTGATATGGCAAATAGGGATGAAGTCTGGAGTTACTTAGAGGAAATACATATTCCAGGAAAACTAAAAGCAGTAATCCACCTACAACATTGTAAAAACGCAGGTACAGATAGCGGAAAAGAGATCAGAGGAATTTGAACTATGGAAAGGAATAAAACAGGTAGATAGTCTGAGTCCACTCTTATTCACAATTATAATGAACAAAATAGTCAAAAGAATAGGGGAAAGGGGAGCCAATCTAGATACAATTATAGGATATAGAAACCTACAACTGATAAAAGTATGCGATTTTCTCTACACAGACGACGTGGTCCTTATAGCAAATTCAAAAAACAAAATGCAAAGGTTGATTAACATATTATGGACAGTGGAAATAGAAAAAGTAAAAATAGAAGTAAATATATAGAAAAAACAAAAGTAATGATAGTGAACGAGAAAAAAACCATGGACCCAGACATGAATCAAATAAAATGCAAGGGAAGGAATTTAGAAAAGGTAACCACATTCAAATACTTGGGTACGGTGATTACAAACGACGGAAAGATGGATGGGAAAATAGCAAATACAGGAAACAAAGTAACTAAAATATATTATGCACTAAACAAAAGAATAATCGGACATAAAGAAATAGAAGTAGAAGTAAAAAAGAAAATTCACAATACTATAAAATACCAATAATAACACAAGCTAGCGAAAATTGGATACTAAACAAGAATCAACGATAAACGCAATGGAAATAAAATATATTAGGAAAATAGCAGACAAGACTAAATGGGACAGAATGCAAAGGTGAAAAAGAAACAAATGAATTGATTTGGTCACATGGTGAGAATGGACCAATCCCGACTGGTAAATAGAATAATGGAGATGGGAAAGTCGACGAAAAGAAGAAGGGGAAGACCAAGAAGGAAGTGGCTGGATCAAGTTGAAGAATATAGAAGGAAAAAGGAAAATCCATAAGGGAGCTGAAACAAATAGCAAGGAATAGAAGAGAGTGGATAGATGATAAACCGGATTCACACTCAGACATCTGAAAGGGCATGGAGAGCGGAGAAGAAGAAGGCTATGTTCGAAATATACCCTGACGCATTTCCTCCCATAAAAGATTCCATAAACAATTTGTAAATATAGCTATTCTCTGTTTATCGATGCAATATAGTTTCAACTAGAAAAGTAAATATCTCTTCAACTTGTATGATTTGCACGTTTTTTATTGATGGCATATGAACTTTCTTGCAAGAAGATGTCAATTTAACCCTCAGTCATGAACATTTCATCAAGTGGATCGGTTCAGCTTCGGCCTTGAGTTAAACTCAAGTCGTATTTCAGTAGTTTACTGAAGTAACTCTACTATTCTTAAGCTTCTCTTTATCTGACACCTTACAAGTTTCTCTATTTGAGCTACACATTCTCAAGAATAATTCGAAATTCTTTCTCTCGGCATCTCGATTAGTAAAGAGTGATAATTAAGTAGCAAATTTTCGCAACAGTAAAGAAACATTGTACAATTAATAATAAGTGTGAATAGTGTAATAATTCTGTGTAAATATAGTAATAGTGTCCGAATTTGATTTTTATTTAAATACAAATTAGAAAAACATTGTGCTAATTATCACTGTACATTCACTTATGTACAGTGATATTTTCACGCAAGTACTATATCAACATTTTATATGTTGAGCTGATGTAGTACAATTCATCGAAAGTATTATTTACTTATATTAAGTATCAGACATCTTTATTTCAATTTTGTTACAAAAAATATAATGAGACGCATTTTTTTTAGATTAATATATTGTATATTTTCGAATTTTCAGGTTTTGAAAATAATTTTATTTATATATTATTATAAATTAGTTACCTTATTTAAATGAAATTCCATATGCACGTCATGGTTTCTATTAACACCACCTTTCAGAATCCAATTCACATTAGTTTTCTTTTTAGGTACACTACTATTGATAAGTACCTCATCTTGCTTAACTCTAGAAAAACTAACACTATCATTAAGCTTAGTTTCGGAAAATTGAACATTTTTTTTCTTATTTTCGCCATCCGATGTTTGAAAATCATTTCCGCCATATATATTCCACACAACTGTCATATCACAAAGAGTGTACTGCGCGACAGGAATGGGAAACGACTTAGGTGGTTTCAAGTGATCTGTTTTGCCATCAGGGGTAATGTAATGGTATTCTACTACTCGTAAAGGATCATTATCTTGCCAGAGAACGTCAGGAATTTGTGGACAATGTCCAAGTCCGGAATCTTTTCCTATGACGCAAAATTCATCATCAGTATCACTACTCCTATTAGATTGATAAGTGATGTCACCTAATTCATATTTCACTTGGGGTGATGGTTGTAAAAGGGTTTCTTGCTGAACCATGTTTTTTTCGCCAGGGAAATAAAACACTTCCGGATCTATACTGGGAGCAGGGGTCTTTCTTTCTGAAAATAAATAACACATGATATTTTAACTGAGTATTCAAATGTATTAACATGAAGATAATATTAAACGAAAATTCAAAGTTGAAGCAGATGCAGATGAGAATATTAAAAGAAAGAGTATACAAAAATCGGCAATTTAAAAAGTACCTCTATTAATATTGTGAAAAATTTCCTTTACAACCGAGGACAAATTTATTTTGCGATATTTCTATATGTAAAGAGAAACTTTATATTGAGGCTCAAAATCAGGTCTAACAAATACATAACAAAAGTAAATATGTTAATAGGAAAATAATGTCAATTATATATGACAGATGTCCTTTATAGTGCAATAACTAACTGGCCCCATGGTAGGAAAGATCCATACAAGTTATGAAAACGTAATATGAACAACAGAATAGAAATTATTTTTCATAATTATTCTCTTAATATATCAATATCTCTTTCCCCATCTACTGTAACGTAGGGATTGAAGAATGTGGTAAGATTGTAAAAAATGGTTATTTGAAAAATAACTGGTTGGGGATAAGTTACATAATATCACTTTTCATATTGAACATAAAAATGTACGTTACTAAAAAATAGAAATTCTGAGAAAAAGCTAGAGTAGAAAATACTTTAGAAAGAAGAAAAATCTTCTGAAATACCTTTTGTAAATTTGAAAAGCAAACGGTGTTGGAGGAAAGTATTTAGACTGTGATCTTATCTTATATCTGTTATCAAAATAGTGTGGTAAGTGTTAGTAAAGCCTATACCTAATGGATAAGAAGTAGAAAATACATAGAACTTGTTAAATATGTAACCAATAGTATTCAATAAATCCTATGACAAACTCATTTTCAGAAAGTATAAATATTTTGACAAACTCCTTTATAGAAAGTCAAATATTTACCAGTAAGATATTTCAATATTAAATTTTTCAAAAGTTACTTCTAATTGATAAGGAGAGGAAAATAAATAGTGTTTGGGAAACACGTTCTCAAACCGAATACTCCTACAGATTAAATTTGTCTCACATATTATGAGATGTGCAGTTTGGAGTAATATTCGTGGGACAGTGTTTGGTTAGTTTAGGTTAATCAATGGCATGTCGCCACATATTGTATGCACCCAAATCTTAACTATCCTTTTTTTTAAAACAAAAAGTGTTGTTTAGTTAAAAAAATTATTATTATTGAAATATTGACAAACGTCGGTGATACGTACATGTTCTTCCAGCCTTATAATCTAGAATTAATGTGACAATAAAGATTTTATGTTTTAAATATTGCTTCTAATTAACTAGTGGAAAGGCAAACGTTTTTCCTCCTCCGTCTTTGGCCCTTCGAGCGGGATCGCCAAGTTAGAAGCTAGACTCAAGCCCATCTAGGAAAAATTCCTACGCTCCTGATTCACCGATCGTGTGAAAATAATTTCTCTACAAGCTCCAGTCACCAAGTGGTAAAACTCATCTTTATTCAAGTTCCTGATCCAAAGGTAGGACCCAACCATTTTTTATTCATTTCAACGCCAGTGAAAGGACTTTTTCAATTATAAAGGAAATATTTCAGAGAATTCTTAATTTAAAAATTATTTACATTTCAATTCATATTTCTATTTTGTCCAATTGCATGGTACCTAACTTTTTTATTTAATAAAAATAGGTAAAAAAACTTTTTAAGTTAAACGGTTTTATGTTAAACATACATTGCAATGTTTAAGATACATGTACTAAAAACCAAGAAATAATAAAATAGATACAGTCGTGGGAATTATAAACATATGCATAGACTAGACTAAAATAAAACTGTGGGGCACGTCAATTGTCTACAATCGTTGATTAAAATTTTTGTTTTGTAATGTTCCACTATAATTAGGCAGTTGTTCAACCGACAATTGACGTGCCCCACGGTTTTATTTTAGTCTAGTCTATGCATATGTTTATAATTCTCACGACTGTATCTATTTTATTATTTTTTGGTTTTTAGTACATTTATCTTAAACATTGCAATGTATGTTTAACATAAAACCGTTTAACTTAAAAAGTTTTTTTACCTATTTTTATTTTTTGGTTTTTAGTTTTTATTTCGCATTCTGTTTAATTCATTTAGTGCTTCATTATTGCAAGGTTTCTTGCCCGTTAGTTTATTGCAGTCCAACTCTTTGGTAGCGGCGGCCATCTTAGATTTCAATTTTGCATAGTAAATTGTATTCTACTTGTTGAGACCTTTCATTTGATACCCATGTTGATGGGATTGATAAAACCTACGTTATCCGCCATGGTTCCTTCGTATGATGGAGCAGGAAAAACAAGAAAGAAAACAAGAAGAGGAACACTGGAGGAATGTGGAGAAGGAGGAAAGGAAGCAAAGATTAGAGGTACTGTCCGATTTTAGTTCTACCTTTAAAAGTAAAATAGCGGCCTTAGATAACAAAATAGATACAATGGAAGAAGGCCTAAAAACAGACATAAAAACAGTTAAGGAGGATTTATCAACAGTAGAAAAAGATTTAAAAACGACATAGAAAGATTTAAAAACAGACCAGCTTGACCTAAGACAAAAATTAGATGCATTAGTAAAGAAAATAGAAGCTAATCCCAACGATAGCAGTTTCATTAGTGATAGTGCCAGAACTGAAATAGTAAATTTGAGACACAACCAGCTTATCAAGCCACCTACATATGATGGCCAATTATCTTGGGAGACCTGAAGAACCTTTACGTTGACACAATACACTACCAGTGCGACGATATTTTTCAACAACAGCTAACATCACACTTTTACTAGGAGCTGCTTTATTAAATTTTTGTTGATATTTTATTGACACCTGTTCTAAGCTTGGACCATCATTACAACCTTTTCCGTATGAACGAAAATAATGCTCTACCAAAAAAACTTTTTCTTCCGTTGTTAGAACCATTTTTAAATCAAATTTAACTGCAGCGTACTATTAATATATCAATTAATGACAATTACGTCAAATATGACAAATCCATATTACATAAACAACTCCACAGCACTCTCTGTTTCGGTACTGTTTATTTTGGCGGATACCGTAGTACTTTTTCTGACCAAGTATTCATTTTTTCTTGTTGTAGTTGCGCATCATTGTATGTGTCTGCCGGATGGTTTGTCTGGGATAGGTTGAGGGGTGTATAATTTTTATCTGCCTTACTTATCGCTATATGTAGACTGGTCTGTTTAGTATGAAAGAATTCTCGGAGTTTTTGTATTTGCCTTGTGTGTAGTGATGTTATGTCTATAATTCCCCTTCCTCCTTCATTTCTTTTGATTGTTAGCCTTTCTTTGCATGAGTTTGGGTGTAGCTTTCTGTGTTTAGTTAGTTCGGAGCGCATGAGGATGTTAATGTTTTCTAGGTCTGTTTGGGACCACTTGATGATACCGAATGAATAGGTGAGGGTAGATATGGCATAAGTGTTTATGGCCTTAGTAAGGTTCCTGGAGTTTAACTTCGTTTTTATCAGTTTGGTGAGTCTAGTTTTGAATTCATTCATGAACTCTGTTTTCATGTGCGTGTAGTCGATTTTGGTGCTTTGGTGGAATCTTAGGTACTTGTATGTTTCCTTTCTAAGCATGCTATCTAGTGTTTTATAATTTCCGATTTGAACCTCATGATGTTCCTTCCACTGACCTCTATTTATTTGGAGTACCTTGCATTTACTCATTCCAAACTCCATACAGATGTCTGAGGTGAATGTTTCTGTGATTTTGAGAAGGCCCTTCAACTGTGTTTCTGTGGCTGCGAAGAGTTTGATGTCGTCCATATATAATAAGTGGTTTATTTGATGTTGTGTTTCTTTTTTGTGCTTGATATTAAAGCCAAACTTTGTATTATTAAGTAGGTTTGAGAGTGGGTTAAGACAGAGGTAAAACCACAGCGCACTGAGTGAATCTCCCTGGAAAATACCACGTCTAATATGGAGTTTGTCTGTTTGGATGTATTCGGATCCAGTATTTAATTGTATTTTAGTTTTCCAGGTGTTCATTATATGCGTAAGCAATTCTCTGATTTTCTTATTAATTTTGTAGATTTCAAGGACTTTAATTAGCCAGCTATGGGGTACGGAATCAAAAGCTTTTTTATAATCTATGTACCCGACGTGGAGATTTCTGTGTTCTTTTCCAGTTTGTCCCATGATGATACTATCTATAACTAGTTGTTCCTTACAGCCCTGGCTGTTTTTCCTACATCCTTTTAGTTCTTCCGTGAGAACGTTGTTGAGTGTTAAGTGTTGTTCTATTTTCTTACAAATTGTAGCTGTGATGATTTTATATAGGGTTGGGAGACAGGTGATAGGTCGATAGTTCGATGGGTTTTTGGTGTCCGAATTTTTGGGTTTTATTTAGGTTATTCCTTGAGTCAGGAAGCTAGGAAATATCTGAGGTTGTTGAATAATTTTGTTAATTTGGTGTGTAAGGGGCTCGTGAATAGTAGTAAACTGTTTATACCAGAAATTTTGAATGTTGTCTATGCCTGGGCACTTCCAGTTGTGTGTGTGTTTGATTGTATCTGTAATCTCTTCTGTTGTAAGTATGAAATCTATTTGTTCTGTTGTGTATGTTTGTCTATCTTCTTCGGTTTTGATCCAGTGGCTGCTATTGTTGTGTTGTTTTGATTCCGACCATATGCTCTTCCAGTAATTGGTTAGTTCTTGTTTATCTGGTGGTTCTTTTATTCTTATTTCCTGGCTGGACATGGTTCTTTGGTGGAATTGCTTTTCATTTCTAAGAAAGAGGTTGTTGGCGTCTTTTCTTTCATTTGTCTCTTTGTATCTACGGAGTCTTGACGCATATACAGATAGTTTTTGTTTAAGGGTATCATTATTATTATTATTATGATAGAGATAAAACAGCCTTCTCTGCTGGAAATGGCCTTTATCGATTCCAAGTACTTCCATTTGGTCTATGCAATGCTTCAGCCCCTTTTGAAAGACTTATGGAAATTGTGTTAATAGGACTGACGTGGAAAACCTGTCTGTGTTATTTAGATGACATCATTTTAATGGGAAAAACATTCGACGAACATCTAAACAATCTAGAAGAAGTTTTTAGCCAACTGAAAAATGCAAATTTAAAATTGAATTCCAAGAAATGCTCTTTATTTCAACGTGAAGTTTTATATTTGGGTCACGTTGTGTCAGCAGAGGGAATAAAAACAGATCCGGCAAAAATTTCAGCGATTCAAGACTGGCCAAAACCAAGAGATAAACATGAGGTTCATCAATTTTTGGGTCTTTGTACATATTACCGGAAATTTGTTCAAAATTTTGAAAAGATAGTCAAACCTTTACACAGACTTATTGAAAACAACACATCATTCGATTGGGATCCAGAATGCCGAAATGCCTTTACTGAATTGAAAAAGAGGTTGTCCACTGCACCGGTTTTAGTGTACCCTGAAGAAGGTCAATTTATTCTCGACTGCGACGCTTCACAACATGGCCTAGGAGCTATCCTTGCACAACAACAAGATGGCGAAGAAAAAGTAATTGCTTAGTTCAGTAAGACCCTGGGAAGGGCGGAGAAAATTACTGCATTACAAGAAAAGAACTGTTAGCAATTGTAAAGGCTATTGAACACTTTCACGCGTACGTTTATGGCAGAACCTTCATCATCAGAAGCGACCATAAAGCACTACAGTGACTGATGAATTTTAAAAAAGCGGAAGGACAAATTGCAAGATGGTTAGAAAGACTTCAGCAATACAATTTTGAAATAGTTTTTAGAAAAGGTGGCTATCACGGAAATGCCTACCAGAAGGCCATGTACTCAACAACAATGCAGACATTGCCAAAGAATTGAGGAAACGGAAAGTAATAATAACCAAATAAACAAAGATGAAAAGATAGAATTGCTGCATGCAACAACAATAAGAAGCGACTCGGACGAAAACATGTGGTCAGTTGAAAACCTAAAAGAAAGATGAAGACTTAAAAGTTGTCCGGACATGGCTACAAAATGGAGTTAGACCCGATTGGCAAGAAGTGTCCAAGTATGGTTCAACGATCAAAAGATACTGGGCTCAATGGGACTCTTCGCGATGGTGTACTCAATCGGACGTGGGAGAGCTCGGACGGTGTATCTACGATCCTCCAACTTGTCTAGCCCAAATCACTTCTTCGTAAAGTGAAGAACTTCATAGCAGTCGTTCAGGAGGACATTACGGAGTTGGGAAAACCTTAGCCAGAGTTCGTGAACGATTCTACTGGGTCAACTGTCGCCAAGATGTTACAGAATGGTATAAGAAATGCAGCGGAAAGAAAGGACCAAAAACTAGAAATCGTGGAAAAATGGCTCAATATCTGTCCGGTGAACCATTTCAGAGAGTAGGTGTAGACATACTCGGTCCACTACTAAAAACAGAAAAACATAACAAGTACTTAATGGTAGCTATGGATTACTTTTCCAAGTGGCCAGAAGTAGTACAAATTCCTAACCAAGAGGCTGCAACCGTCGCTGCATTTATGAATAATGTCATCGCAAGACAAGGAGTACCATTGGAAGTACATTCCGATGAAGGAAGAAATTTTGAATCAGAATTGTGAACAGAATTAATACAAATTCTCGGGATTAAGAAAACTCGAACTACACCAATGCATCCACAGTCTGATGGTTTAGTGGAACGTCATAACAGGACAATTTGCCAATATCTATCGTTATTTGTCGCCCAAAACCAGCAAGATTGGGATGGACTGATTCCATTGTTCCTCTTATCTTATCGAAGTGCACAGCATGAATCCACTGGCTATACACCTACAATATTGGTCACACTGGTCGAGAAATGAAGCTTCCTAGCGATATCCTCTTTAAAAACCCCCCCCTTCGTCCCGAGAAGAAGACGAAAGCCTGCCTCAATATGTTGAAGGCCTTCAACAAAAGTTAGAGAAGATTCACGAGTTTGCAAGGACGCGACTGAAACTAACCAGCGTAAATATGAAGAGACGGTTGGATAAAAACCTTAAAGAAGAGATATTTAAGCCCGGTGATGCAGTTTGGTTGTACCAGCCCAGAAGAAAGAAAGGGTTAACTCCGAAACTTCAACGATATTGGGAAGATCCATATCTGGTGGTCAAGAAAATCAACGACCTAATTTATCGCATTCGTCTGACACCAAAAAGTAAACCTAAGGTCGTTCATATCGAGAGATTGGTTATTACGGTTATGACCCACCCAATTGGTTTCAAGAAGACGTCGAAGTCCCTGTTATTAGAGGGGAATAACTTGAAGACGGGAAGAGAAGTAGTGAGGCAAGATGACCCTTTATCTGCAACGCTGTTTAATTTTCTTCTGGAATATATTGTAAGAAAAGCTCACATAAACTGGACAGGATTAATATATCATGAACGACATCAGTGCCTTGCATTTGCAGACAACATTGAGATGTGACGAGAAGCAGAAAAGAGTTAAGAGAAGTAGTGATACGACTTGAACAGAGTGCAGAAACAATGGGCCGGCAATAAACAGAATTAAGTCAAAGTATTTATAATGGGCTAGGAATGAAGGAGATAGAGACAAGATATTTGAAGTGCAGACTGAAAAAGGAAAAAAATTCAGTTCCAAGAAGTAAAATCGTTTACGTATCTACGGACAGAATTCACTAGGAAACCAAATGTGTGTAAATGTGTATTTTTGCTCGTCTATTTGTATAAGACTGTCTATCATCATTGATTGAAACTTTTTAATATTCATTGTGATACATTGTTTAATTTAATTAGTTCTCGAAACAAGTGTTTTACGCTTATCGAGTATTTTTTTATTCACAGCTGAACTTTATATTTTTTACTTTGTATTTGTATTTTGCTGATGTGAATAAATATTATTATTATAAATATAAAAAAAGAAATACAAAACAGAATCTAGAAGGGAAATAAATGTGTGTATAAGCTAAAGAATGTGCTTAACAGCAAAATATTATCTAGAAGTACTAAGATAAGAATATACAAATTGGTTCTGCGACCTATAGTATTATTTGGTAGTGAAACTTGGACTAATGTATAAAGAACAAAGAATGCTAGCCACCTGGGACAGAAAGTGTCTACGAAGAATTTATAAAGGAAAGAAAATATGTGAAATATGGCTAAGAAACAAGTAACTAAGAAAATTATTCGACAAACTTGATGTAATAGGCACTGCAAAGGGAAACAGATGAATAGGTCATATAGAGAGATTGAATAATGAAAGAATACCTAAAAATAGATAACAAAAAATAAGATTGGAGGAAGGAGAAAAAAAACTAGAGAAGCAAAGCCAAAGATAGGAAGAAATTGAGAAAACAATTATACGAAGCCTTATAGGCCTGCAGTGCGATTTAGATACATATTGTTAAACCTGTTCTATGAATGTCAGAGTGACAGCTTGGACTGAAAATAAGAAGAGGGCTGAATAGGAGGAATAGTCAGTCACCTGTCAAGGTGACAGTCTAGAATTTTCAAGATTTTTCTATTGTGTTCCATATTGACGTACTAGTATGTCTTTCTATATATAAATGGAGATCAGTTGTGGCAGAGTCAGTCAGTCAATAGTTTGATGTGTTAATAAGTTGAATTGTTAAAAAGTTGTATTGTATTTTGCCAAGTATTGAATAAAGTTGTGAAAGTTATAACAATATTATGACATCCGTTCAGAACTATCCTCAAAAATTATCACAAACTAGAAATCAGAATTCTCCAGCTTAACACAATTCAAACATTGATGCCAAATTACCTGATATTTCCTTACCTAAATTTAGCGGTAACGCCTTAGAATGGCCGTAATTTATTCAACTTTTTGAGAACTTCAAATGAAAGCTTAACAAATATTAAAAAAACTGTTATATTTAAAATCTAGCCTGTCGAAAGCACTCTTGCAATTGATTGATGATTTAGACCTTTGTGATAATAATTTTGAAACTGCCTTAGGGACTCTTAGAAAACGATATGATGATCAAGGTACAATATTAACAATTTAATGTCGCAAATTTATAACATGAAAGATGTAAACAAATCCTGTTCTACACTTTTACATGAATTTTCTGCAAATATGTATAAAACAATTCAATCAATTTTCAAATTAGAAATGGATCCACAAAAGTTAAATGAATATATGTTCCTTTTTCTCTTACAAAACAAACTAGATATTCAAACTATAAAATTATTTGAACAAAGTAAAAAACCGGGAGAAATTCAATCCCTTGCAAACTCTTCTGATTTCTTACAAGAAAGATGTGACTACCTGGAAAGAACACAGAATTTTCCAAACGGACACATTAATCAAAATAACTCAAAATTAAAATTAGCTCCGAAGTATTCAAAAACATCAATACATGTAAATACAGTGCCGTCCTTTTCAGCTGATACTCGTTTAACATGTTCTTACTGTAAAGATGGTTCACACCGTATTTACATGTGTGAATCGTTCAGAAATTTAAATTGCAATGATAGATTCAAATTCGTATGTTCTGTAACGAGTTCTTTTTTTAAGCATTTCCGATGGTATTTTAATTTTAATAAGTAGATATAACTCGTTACTTACTTTCCAACTTTGATTTCTGGTACCGTTTCAGTCCCGTAATATTAATTTGAGTATTTATTTCATTAGTAATTCAAAAGCCGTGAATTACAATCTAAAGAAATATGTTAAATTTATTAAATTCCGCTTTTCAAAATTTAAATTATCGAGGATGCCCGGTATATAAACTATTAAAACCAAAGCCGTCTAGTATAGTAGAAATATTTCTTGTTGTAAGTAAATCGATTCAAGTTAATAACCTCACCACCGTTATCGCCAAAAATTTTAGGTAGAAATTAAATTATAAATTCCAAAAACCGAGCGTTTTTGGAAGGTTGAATCCAGATATCTCTCGGAGTGATCAAGTATCAAATTGATAGTTTTGAAGTCCAGTGTCCGACCGTCCCTTATTTTCTGAGTAAGTGAAAATTTATTTTGAAAACCGAATAAAATATTTCGCCAAGTTTTTAAAGTTTTATATTTAATTTCAATAAACAATTTAGTAGTTTGGCTATTTAAGAATATAATTCCGTATTTTGATAAAGCCGGTAAGCCCGTATTTTTTTTGAAGCGATAAAAACAAAACTTATTTACAGTTTTTATTATCGCGTTCTTTATATTGTTTCTTTGGAATTAGGGTCTGAGCCTTCAATACATTGAAATGACATTTTGATTTTAATTTTGCGATTTAGATTGTTATACCTATTGTCCTGTTTCAAATTACCCAAATACATGAGATTTTTTTTTGCTTTTTCTCCTGCGTTACATTTAAGAATAATGCACTTCTTTTATAGTTACCACTCCAATATGCTGCTTTTCGAGAAGTTTGAATTATTTTTCTAAAAATTTTGCCTTTCACCCATTCACCTCTACCAAAAAAGAATTCTACCTAGTGAATAGTGTATATTATCAACAAATTTTTCTATTCAATTTTTTTTTAGTTATTAATACGCTTGTCGCTGATAAAAATATTTCAAATCGACTCCACCAATCAAAATTGGCTATAAAAATTCTTGTTGATAAATTTCATTTCAAGTTATAAATTGCTCCTCTATCCTTCTAGGACATTCTGTTTAAAGTCTTTAAATGATTAAATCTTATATATTACTTCCTTTAAATTATATTCCAAAATATTTAGAAATGACAGCTCTTTTTATTTCAATTAGATCTATGCGGAATGACAATTCATTTCACAAATGTCATACTTTATAAACTTAATGTTATTATTTGACTTTCTACCTTGACATATATTAAATAATTACACAATGTTATCAGAAAACTTCTTTTAATATCTAATTATTACTTTTGAAAACAAATCATAATGTTTTTACTTTTACTATGTGAGAAATAGATTGTTATAATTTATATGATGCAACGTTCAAAATTCTCTCTCTCACAAAGCTAAAATCATGTTATATATTTCACATATGTATTTACAAAGTGTATTTAAAATTTTCTTCATAATTCTACATTTTGACTCTTGTTTTCTTTCTCTATTGAATAATGAATGATACAGATTGTCTTCATATCGGATGATTTAAAAAATTTAAATTCTAAAATTTTGTATTTGCTTATAGTGTAGTCTTTCATTCCATATTATAGTATACAGAGTGTTGCAGGTTTCTTTCTATGTTAATATATATATATATATATATATATATATATATATATATATATAGTGGATATGTTTTATATTTTAATATATATACTTATATGATTTAACTTTATTTACCCGTTTTTACCTTCGGCTAGCCCTATATAATTATATGAAAATTTTTAATTGTTTAAATTTTATACTGTAGTCGGAAGCATGAGACTTCTCTCTTTGAGTCCTGGACACCTATTAGAAAAAATTTTTACATATATGAACATTTACTTATTATGATTTTGTGATAGGATAATCGAATGAATGATTTAAACCATGTTCGTGAAAAGTGTTATGGACATTGACTGGAATAAAAAAAATACCAACACTTAAATAAAAATATTTTAATAAATTGTTGATGAAATCTTCAAAATTTTACACACACAAATATTCCTGAACCTCCTCTGTATTCTTTGATAGTCATGCGCACTGAACGCTTATAGTAGCTGCTTCGGCGCAACGGAGCAACTCTTCCGGTACAACGTTTCTCGTCGTCACAAAATTATAGTATGCAGTTAACATGGAGGATGCAAACGTTTCACAGTTCAATGTGCATCAATTTAGTGCATTTAGAATCATATGGTTGAAAACTTATATTAAACAGTTACATATATAATTCAAGTTGTGAATTAAGTGTGTGTTTGATAGTTATAAGAATAGGTTAGCATGCAAAGCGGAAATTAAGATTGGAAAAGCATTTATGAGTAGTGTGAACTTTGATTATTTTACAAACGAAAAACTTTTTACAAGTAAGTACATATTTAATATCTAAAATTATTGTTGCAGAAAATTAGAGTTCTTTAATTATCCATGGATAAAATTTGGTATTGATTATTTTAAAGTTTCTTTGGCCAATTTTAGATTATTCAATTTTAAATGTTCAAATTAATTTCAAAAGTTCACTTTTCTTTGTTTGTTTGGAATTCCAAATTAAAAAAACTCAAATAACACAGACCTTATATTCCATTCTCGGCGTGGTGGACCTGCAACATCTCGTCTCTTTTCTTAGGTATTCCTTACCCAAGAAATACTCGTTCGGCACGTTTCACTTTTTCACAGGGGTTAATCGACATTAATATCATGAATTTTTTATTGATTTAGATTTAAAATTATAACTTTTACTTTAAAGTTTTTACAAAAACCTTCTCAGAAAATTACATCCCAGTTCCTCATTCCCCAACTAACTCTCGACTCTCTTTTTTTTTAAAAATCAACAACATTTTTACAATCTCTAAAACACAGCCTCCTAATCTGTTATTTTATTCAACAATTGTCAATGATAATGTTTTTTTTATGGAAATACTGAATTCTTCAATTAAAATAGTCTTGGAGAGTGAAATCACTTGTATAAATGGTTTAACAATATCTTATAGAATATATTAATAGTCTTTCACATGTCTTACAATGGTTTCAATCCTTGTAATTCCTTTTTTTTTTAGTAAATTTGTTTACAATTAATATACAATTTCTACAATCTAAATTTATGATTTATATATATGGAACTGTTTATTTTTTAATTCTTTAATTAGCACTAATTTCGCTTTATATAAACTCTAACTTAATTTCAAATTTACATTCTCTGTTTTATATTAACTTCCAACTCATTGAATTTAGGTTGGCAATATTATAACTAGATTCAATCACTTCCTTCATTGATTTCGATTTGATTACTAGATTTCTATGACATACAATATGGCTCTTATTCCGAATGTCATATTTCATACAGTTTTATTTTTATAAATTACTTTTTTCAAATTGCAACTTTTTATTGTATTTGCATATCGTTAATAAATTAGTGATTTGATTATTAATTCTTATTATTTTAGGTTTTGAACAAATTAACATCCTTTTCCTGATTCAAGTGTGGACATAGCAGCGTTCAGATTGATTTTAATGAAAATTGTTGACATTGACTTGACCTTAGGATTTATTTGTGAAGGTAACATTTTCTTAAGAATTAATTTCTATATTATCATTACCATTCTATTCCTTATCCTTAATCCATTTCTTAAATTGATGTACTCAATATTTTATAATACATTTGCTTAAGTCATTCATTCGTTTTATGTTAAATTTTGTTCTTAATTAGGTAGTGTCTAATGATACACCATACGTATATACAAAAAAAATTCCTTTTTAATTCAATCTAATATATGAATATTTATCTATACTAGAGGACTGGCTTAATATATATATATATATATATATATATATATATAGTTTTTTTTGTTCTTGGTCTTTTTTATTTACTTATATATTGTTTATTTTATATTCTTGGGATTGAGGACCATTTTTAAAGACATTTAACTAGTAGTTAATACATTTTTATTTAACGTTTCGGTCTTTCCATGACCTTCATCAGAAATAAATTTTTTGTTAAAACTAAAAGAAATGGTACAAGTTACAGAAAGAATTTTTAAAAGCAAAGCAAATATATCTTACCTTCGACAGAACGTTTATTTGATTACTTAATATATTTTATAGATGTTTTAGGACGCATCACATAACAGAATATAACTCACACCCAAAACAAAACGAACATTTTAAAAATATGACATTCATTGATGAAAATTTGTATTGGAATATACGAGTATTTGTTCTATACAATGAAAGCAGCCGTAACGAGATTTTAATGTGTCGTTTTTGTGTTGACTGGTATTAAAATGGATTTTATATTTATATAAGGAGTGGTAATAAATGGATTTTATATTTATATAGGGAGTGGTAATAAATTTATTATATTTGGAATGTGCCACGTGTTTTTTCTAATTCATCACATCCTATTATTATTTCAGTTTCAATATTTGGAGCTATTAATACTTGTAAATTGAATTCCTTTCCCCCAATATTCACATTTATGTTCATTGATCTATTGATTTCACATAATTTCTTGCAATTAGCACCAATTAAATTAATTTTTGGAATTTTAATAATATTATTCATTTGAATATTTAATCTATCAACAAACTTTTGATTGATTATTGATGCTTCTGATCCAGTATCAATAATTATTTTAGCTTCTAAATTTTTAACTAATCCATTTATTATTATCAAACCATTATTCCCATCTGTATTTATACTTTCATTCAAATTTATGAATTCATTTGGATTTTCATAAGTACAGATATATAGATTTTGTTTATTTGATGTGTGCATATTTAAAAATTTTGATTATCATTTATGTCTGTTGTTCGTCCTGTGTCTTGTCTATGTATTGGTGTCGTCTCTGTTCTTGCATTATTTTCATTTATAATTCTTTCCCCTCTTTCTTCTGATCTACTTCTTCTATTCGGATCAATTCTCTGATAATTAACTCTTCTAGTTTCGTAGTCTGTATTTCTCCTTTCTCCATCTCCTTCTGAGTTTCTTCTGTATGGTCTATTGTTTCTGTCATGATAGTTGTTTGGTCTGTATGAGTCGTTACTATTTCTGTTTCTGTTTCTATTTTTTTTTTTTTTGTAAGGCGTCGACTGCTATGGTCATTAGCCTTTCCTCTGTCCATACTTTGAAACCCTTCTGTTAGAAATCCTCATATAACAAAAGTCTAAACTTCTAGAACTTACGCCTTAAGTAAAGTTGACTATTTTTTCATATTTTCAAATAATGATTAGTCATCATTAAGAAATTTATAACTTTCTTCTGGCCGATAGGTGTAGAAAAACAGGTGTTCAGATCATTTCCCAAACCGATCATTTGACGAGCTCCAACAAGACGTGTACAGTCAAGCAACAGGTGTCTAACTGTTAATCGAATTCCACACTCACAAATTGGTGGGGTTTTTCCCAGAAGAAGGTATGATGATGTTAAGTGCGAGTGGCCTAGGCGAAGTCTTGATAGAACGACTTGTTCTTTTCGTTTTTTCAAATGGTAAGCAGTTTGTTTAAGTTGTACTATTGGTTGTGTTATTTTTAAAAATTTGTTATCGAGTTGCCACTCTATCTGCCATTTATTAATAATTTTCTGTTTGATTTCTATTTTAAAATCTTCCAAGTTTTGTATGGAGGCAAGTTCTTCTGCATGTATTGCTCTTTTTGCCGCCAAGTCAGCTCTTTCATTACCTGTTATCCCAATGTGACTAGGAATCCAGATAAAAATTATATCGATTTGTTGTTGTTGAAGGTTGTATAAAATGCTTTGCATGTAGCTGGTTAATGTGTCGGTTGTTTCCTTGTTAGTTATTGCTCTTAAGACACTAAGAGAGTCAGAACATATTGCTGCATTCCTTATATTATTATTTTCTATATATTTAATCGACTCTAAAATTGCATATTGTTCGGCGAAATATATACTGGTCCAAGAGGGGTGTTTCCAATGAAAGGCCTGTTCTTTTACAAATATAGCACTTCCTACTCCTTGATCGGTTTTGGAACCGTCGGTATATATCCAAAAGTTTAACTATCACAATGATCATAATCCCAAAAATTAGAAAGTCAAATAATAAATGAAATTTCAAATTTATTATAGTGCATGTAGAAGAAGGGTTATTATAAGATTGTATAATAATTTAATTATGAGGATAGGAAGAAAGAATAAGATGGAAAAGTATATAAAATATATTAATTAAAAATGATGAATATTATTAATGAGACATGAAATGAAGAAGTGAATATGAAATAATATTGATGAAAGATGAATGATATGAAAAGATATAAAAGTAAGACAGATCATAATTAAGATATTGAAATAGGATTATAAATAACAAAAATAATAAAGAAAAATACTATGATAAATAATTAAATGGATAAAATTTGGTTTTCTCATTTCTTTTATATTTAAAATAAATCAAGAAAACAAATTTTGGGAATGTTGTTGTAAATAGAACATATACAGAACCCATATAGAATCCTGATAAAGGATATAAAATTAAAATTTTGTCAATAAAAATAATTTATAAAATGATGTATCAAAATAATAAAATACCTCGTATAACAATATAACTAAGTACGACCAATGGTTATAATCAAAAAGATAGTAAATAAATATAAAAAGAAATCATAAACAAACATCAGAAAAACAGTTGTAAAAATTAATTCTTCAACTTAATAAAAACAACCTTAGACAGAACCTCACAAGTAAACGCAGATCAAGAAATAATATAACGCTGCATGGAATCTTAGACACCCAGAGCATCTGTTTATATTTTAAAAATAAATAGAAACTTCTAACAAATGTAACTAAAACTATAATGATTAAACAATAAAAAGACATTTAGAAGTAATAAAATATATAGAATAAGATATTTAGTTAATGATTAATCATAAAAGTAGGTATAGGAAATATTATAATAAGTAGGAATCTGTAATATGGGCAAGGTCAAGTTTATACCAAAATAAAACAGTTGAGACAAATTATACCAACATAAATTATTTTGAATGTGAAAAACAATAATGAAATAAATGATTACCGACATAGTTTATGTATATAGGTGTAATAATATCAAACATAATGAGAAATGAATTGTATATATGTATAATAAGTAAATATGTAGATTGTAGAAAACGTAGAATTAATGAAATTGCATTGACCAATCAAAACAGCGCAAATAAACAGTGATATGGAAAAGGACAATAATAATAAGGTGTGAGTGAATAAGTCAATGACAATAAGTATATTAGGTATAAAAAACTATAGATTGCAATAAGTTTAAGTCAGAAAAACAATAAAAACAACAATAAACAAAGTGACAGGTGAAATTTTCAATCGAACTTTCGAGAACAAAAACCACTTCCGGTGACAGACGATAAAAAGGGTTGTGTTCGATGTAAAAGGCGGGGAAATTGGTAGTTGAGAGTCAGTGGTCAGATAGGTAACACTAATTAAGTTATCCTAGTTTTATTTAATGTAACAAATTTATAATTAGTCAAAGGAAAAGTATATAAATTAACATAAAATCTAATCAATTTTAAAATAAATCAAGTGTAAAAAAACGTTTGTGAGACTACAAGTAGCAGAGGAAGAAAATTATCACCCAGATAATGAAAAGCAAAGGTATTCAACATCAAAGGCGGGAAGATATATGGGAAGCGTCTCCTCCGATGTAGCATCATTTCAAGAAAAAGGAACAAAAGGTCGGTTGTGTGTTTATTAAATATATTTGGTACCAAATAAATGAAACTTTCAAACAAGAACGTATAAATAATAATTTCAAGTGATATAAAAATTTTAAGAGCTCATATACCTGGTTTAAAGTTCTGTTATCTTTACATGAATATAATATACCAGAGAAAAGCAATAATAAAACTTACCATTATAAAGTGTAGATAAATGTATAATTTCTTTCATGTCGAACTTCACCAAAAATATATATAAAAATTTCCACTAGTAACAGACCACAACTGATTCCAGTTTATATCAATACACAATTATTACCATACAGTAAAATAATATTTAAAAACGTAAATTTTGAATCGATAAAATATCAAATATGTTTCCAAGTTCACGTCTCGAAGAAAACTAAAATTTAACATTGTAAAATCATTTCATAAATCCTCTTAGTTAAAAGAAAAGGAAACACTTTAAAAAGTTTTTTTTGTTTAACATAGAAGCAAAGTTAGAAAGAGCAGGTGTTTGCAAATTTCTAAGAATTTTAACGCTCACAAGATTTCGACCAAGTTATGCAAATGAGCCAGAAAAAGTCGTGGTTAAAAGAAAGGTATAATTTTTTTGGAATATAAAGAAAGTCATATTCAAAGTGGAAATTTAGATATATATAAAATAACTCATTATTTATGTATAACGTAAGAATTGGTAGAACAAAAAGGTTAATCATTTATTTTATTAATAAATAGTTTCATCAGTCTAACTGTATAATAAGCTGTAACAAATAGTTTGTATATGAATCATTTTTTTTTATATGTGTTTTCAAAAGTTTTATTTTCACAAAATTTTTTTATCAGTCACATAAATATATCACATTAATAAGCAAGGTTGATTTTATTATCATAATATGCCCAGAACCCTACTGATTTTAAGAGTCGTAAACGAATAAGAGCAGCCGAGGTAAGAAAACATAAGAATTAAATAAACTACATGTTCATAAATAGCATAATAAATAAAAGGAAGCATTGAATAAAAAATATGTAATTTGGCGAACCCAACAATAGTATAAAAGGTTTAAAATTTGCAATAAATATAATATCATTTCATATTCACATATCCATATATTCAAATCATACATTGATATATATTAATACTTAAAGTCCAATCATATTCAACTTGTATAAAGTATATTAATAAATATAGAGTACTTAAAAAAAAAATCAAATCATTACACACATATTTAACTATACCACAACGTAAAAGACATATATATAGAACGTAAAGGTAAAAGTTAAATCACATATAACTTGCTTACCCCAAAAGTGGGGCATTTATTTAAAATAAAGTATTCAATTCCTAAATAACTTGCTTACCCCAAAGGTGGGGCAATTAAAATAAAGCATCAAACATAAATAATATATATATATATATATATATATATATATATATATATATTATATAGTTACTGAGCTTTTTCATAGACCTCAACACGTTCTACAACTTTTCTATTTAACATTTTTCTCTAAATCGTACATTAAAACATTTAAGAAAATTCACAAATTATAACGGAAATTGTAAGCACGATAGAGGGCGTATTTTTTAACGGATCGAAACCAAACTCGCTACAAAAATAGGTTAGGCCAAAATCTTGAACGAGTTCGTTAATGAGCCATATCGGCACAGTAAAAACAAAATGGCGGCCCGTCAAAGTTGAAAAAAAATCGTATTTCCTTTGTTTTTCATTTGACGCAAAAAAGTTACAAAGCTTTTTTATAGACCTTAACACGTTCTACAACTTTTGTATTTAATATTTTTCTCTAAATCGTACATTAAAACATTTATTTAAGAAAATTCACAAATTTACCAGACATGTTCCTTTATTTTTTTGTTTTTGATTTGATGCCAGAATATTACTTTGGTTTTTTGTACATCTCAAAACATTCTATTACTTGTGTATCTAATTTTTTATTTTGGGTTTTATGCAAACATGTTACTGAAATAAGCCTGTCCAATTGGTCCTGTGCCATTGGGATTTTTTTTATATTCATCCTAGATGAAACTTTTAATTTTCTATTTTGACTAAATGACCTAGCACACTTCACTTGCACACTTCAAAGTTTCTTATCTAATAGTTTTACAATAGATTAAAATTAAAATCGTTATAACAAATTATTGGATTAATAATAAGTATAGAATTAGATTAATTTGAGAATTAAAGTTTTAGTTCAATATATTTAACTGATTCGGTACCGTTTGAAAATACTCAGAAATTGTTAAGTGTTATTTTGTAGATATATTTTAAATAGGATTTGTAATATACAAATAAATACGATCAGTGTTTTTTTCATATCCCGTAGCATCGCCGTATAAGATTTATAGGTTTTGTAGACGTGTTAAATTCAACGAGACCCCTGGAATTTTCCGTAACCTCCATCTGAGGCTACCTGGAACTCTTGAGGCTAAGGGTCAAGGGGCCGTGGAGTAAACCACGTAAAATAATCTAGGGCCCGAGCATTTGTTTCAAAAACTTTGCATTGAGGGTGTCCAAAGTGACGCGTCAGTTGGTAAGAACCTGCGAGAGGTGAAGGACCAAGTAGAAGCGCGTCACAGACTTTGTAGAAATTTTCTAGAAAACCATTCAACAATGTGCAATATGTCACAAAAATCATCACACGCTAATTCATTCTGATTTGTTATACACATTATAACAATTCAATTAATAACAACTCACAAGCAAACACGCCCAATAGTCGAAATTTTACTAACAATCGTCAAAATGACAAAAATAACTACTCTCGTCATGCGACGGCGAGTCAAGATTCTTCCAGCCCAAACCGAAACAAATCACCGGCAGAAAAATATCAAGTTGACAAAGTTCAACCTTCTACTTCCAATACAAACCCTCAACAAACTCAATCATTATCAGCTTTATTGACTACTAGTCATGTTCTTTTAACAACTGCAAAAATACTTTTGTGTGATTCACAAGGTAAGGCTGTAAAAACAACGGTACTCCTTGATAATGGGTCGCAAAACTAATTTGTGTCTCAAACACTTGTAGATAGACTACAATTGAAAACCTATCAAAAAAGCCCGCAAATGTCGGATATTAGCCAAACTGTTTCTACCGCTAACAAAATGGTACGTTTAAAATTATTTTCTCATCATAATCAAAACAAACAATTTGATATCTCATGTGCAGTGTTGCCAAAAATGATCTGCAAACTACCGCAGGTAAAAATCAATCTTAATCAAGTACAAATACTAAAGGGTATTATTTTATCAGAGTTTAATGAGCCTTCAAAAATAAATGTTTTAATTGGGGCAGACATGTACTTCAACTTACTTCTAAATGGCCTAATCACTTTAGGAAAAAACGCGCCTGTCCTACAGCAAACTCGTCTGGGCTGGTTATACGCCGGGATCATATGCCAAGATCAAAATAGGGCATCGTTGCATGCCACTAATCTTTCCGAAAATGAAGATTCCACAATCTCATTTTGTAATCACATACCTGTATCCAACCAGGATTTAAATGTATTCATCGCAAAATTCTGGGAATTAGAAGAAATTAATTCAAATAAAACTCTCTCAGCTGACGACGAATTGGCGGAAACAATATTTCAAACAACTACAATTTTTTTCGAAAATGGCAGCTTCCAAGTACACTTTCCATTAAAATCAATAAACGAACACCACAAACACGTTTTCTTTCGCTTGAAAATAGACTCCACAAATACCTGCAGTTGTTTCAAGATTGTAGCAAATATATTTCCGAGTATGTAAATATAGGGCATGCCAGATATGTACCTTCCAGTTTAACCAATTCAAAAAATGAATAAGAATATTTCATTCCGAACTTATGCGTAATACGTGAACAAAGCTCGAGCACCAAATTACACATCGTGTTCGATTCAAGCTGCCCTACTAAAACGGGGGTCTCTCTAAATCAGATAGCATTAAAAGGATTCCAAGTTCAGTCTGAACTAATCGATATACTTTGTACATTCAGATTGAATAAATTCGTCTTAACTTCCGACAATGAAAAACTGTACAGACAAATTTCAATAAATCCTCAATACAGATTTTTATAAAGTATTTTATGGAGTGAAAATCATTCCGGATTCTTAAAATCAATAGAATTGACAGTACTTACATACGGGTGTAATGTTACCCTATTTATCGCTACGAGGGTGTTGCAAGAAATCTGTGAGACGCCCTGAACAATATCCAGTTATAAAATTGGTCACCTGTATACAATTCGGAGGCTGTATCGGGCTAACAAACCGAGATGTCTCCAAAAATGTGCAAAAATTTACTATATCTGAATTTATATGACCCGTTGAACTCGCTCTGATGAGCTAAAAATCAATAGGGTGCATCTGTGAGACACCCTGAAAAATATTCAATCATAAAATTGGTCACTTGTATACACTCCGACGGCTCTGTAGTGCTAACAAACTGAAATTTCTCCAAAAATGACACCTAAGTACTATAGCACCCGTTGTACTGGCTCTAGTGATCTGAAAATCAATAGGAATCATCTGTGAGATGCTCTGAACAATATCCAATCATAAATTTGTCACTTGTCTACACTTTGGAGGCTGTATTGTGCTAACAAAGTGAAATTTCTCAAAAAATTACAAAAATGTGGTGACTTGTTGCACTCCAGAGGCTATATCCTGCTAACAAGACATGTTACGTAAAGTGGGCGGCGACAACGACGACATATGCATAGGATTTTTTGTCTAAAAACCGTTATTTCGTGTTGTTCTTGCTGTAAAACGAAAAAAATCCAAAATTCCAACTTTTTTTGCGGTAAACCAATACTTTTCTCTCATATTAGATAGGGTTGGGTGGAAAAGTAATAACAACACAAATTTGAAATGCAGAAAATGCATACTTTAAAAAATTGAAAGTCTGCTGGCGATATTGAAATAACTTATAGACTCTCGTATCATATTAATTTACAAATGTTGATATTTTAGAAAAGCTAAAGAACTCAGCTTTCGAATGGTGTAAAAATATACAGGGTGTTCCATTTAAAAAAGTCAAATAATTTTTAGTTGAAAAGCGGCAATTTTATTTTCTTGCCCTGTATAACTGAGAATTTTTTTTAATTTGATTGGGTAAAAACTTTTAGAAATTTGAAACTCATTGGTGAACACCGCACATTTCTACCTTATTTCGTTTAGTGAATAACCACGTATAAAATGTGTCAGTTTCAACTGGATGATTATGAATTTAATAAAAATATATAAACTCAGACTGATACAGAAAAAAAATGAAATATTATACACAGAAAACCATACATAAAAGAATATTGAGACATGAACCAATTGATCATGTACTCATAGATAAAGAAAAATGCAAAGGCGTTACAGAGAGCCAGATGTAGACTTTGATCATTTGTCATTATGTATTAAAATATAACAAGAAATACCAGTTAGAAGATAAAGGCAAAAAATGTAGAAAAAATCTATACTGTATCAGTAAGACGTAAGACTATCAATGAAAGTAAAAACAAAAGGAAAGCAGCAAATAAAGTTATTACAAGTAGAGGAAGGTATAGACAAATTATAGGAAAATAATGAATAAAAAGCATGAACGATATCAAGGACAGAAAGGAAAATGTAAATAACTATTAGAAGATGAACAAGAGGAAATATAATGAAAGCCTGACAGAAAAATTAGATTATTATAGAAATAAAGAAATTGGGGATATATACTGAAGAATTATGGAAGGCAAAAGAGAATTGGACACGAAATCGTTATAATAACATAGATAGACATATAATAGGAAGAAAAAGAGAAGATGGAACAGGAAATTGAAAAGGAAGCACAAGGAACGAAAGAACGACCAATAATCAATATAAAGAAAGAAGAATAATTAATAGTAAATTTAAAAAGTAATTATTCGACATATCCAACTTCAAAACATCTCTTGACTATATTTCTGAATTCTTAGTATGTCAGGGCAACATCATTTATGGAATTAAGTATTGCTTGTTTCAAATCTTCCATTTGTTTTGTAAACTTCTGTTTTAGGTAGTCTCAATCTGAAAATGTTAAATTGGGTGACGCCGTTTCCATAGTACAGGAAAATGTTCATCTCTTATTAGTTAAGTGGAAGGTGACAAACAGCCATCATGCTGAAAAAACCCTTTGCCCCTTTGCTCATCTAATTCAGGTATTAAAAAATTAACCTTTATAGTGCCTCCTGTGATAACGATATAACAGATTTGGGATGAAACGATTCCATTTGTTGTGTATGTTGCTTTGCAGTGAAATAGCCAATCATTCAATACTTTTCACCAATAATTGTCGATACACACATATCTATTTTGGTTTGAAACAAACTGTTGCGAATTCGCTTACCTTCTACCACCACATCATTTTCCTCCATTGCCTCTCCCAACAGAGAATTAACATGTTCATGCTGACTTTTTGACAAATTACTAATCTGTGGTTCCACTGATACTAGTTGTGTTTCTACATGATGTCTGGGACTAGAAAATTGAGGTCCCGAATTTGTTGGGGCTGATGTTGCTAAATCTCCATCGCTTGCAAAATAAATTATCAATAACATCAACATTCGACCGCTGTCAGCGCAGGTATTGATTTTCAGAATGTTGTTAGACACGCGTAGGTCTATGTGGGGATGAGCTCTATCTTTCTAAAACATTCAATACTTTAAATGGAACAAAATGAATGTGTAGTAAAAAATTATCAGTTCATTCTAAGTAACAATTTTCAACTATTGAAATATTTTTCACAGATCGATAATATAATGCGATTAAAGTACATTCTACATTGATTCTCTAGTAGAATTTTGTATATCAGATCCATATTTTTAATAAAAGACTATCAAATTTATATCAGCTGATACACAATTTTCTTTGTAGTTATTAGTCAAGACAATAACAGCTGATTTTACATGTCTGATTTGCAAATAAGCCAGTTGACAATTATTATAAAACCAGTCGTACATTTTACTTTACGGTATATTTTACCTCCTCGCACATTAATCGCATTTTCCATTGCAGTGTCCAATAATAGAGAATAATGGTAGCAAGTTTAGTAATAATATAGAAAATCAATAACACGAAACTTCAAACAAAAATGGTATTAGTAACTAAATGAAAAATTCAACCTCTATATATAGGGTGCGGCAAATAAACGGTCAATTAGAAATATCTCGAGAATTAAAGATATCTAAATTATGAAAATTGGCATGAAGGGGTTTTGAATAATGAACTATTTAATGAAAATATTGCCGTCACCATTCTACTTCCGGTTATACCGGAAGTTGCACATAACTGTAATTTTTAATGAAAGACCCTGTATATTTTTCAATTTTAGAAATATTTACGTTATTCTGAACTTTTTTTGTTAATACTTCCCTATACCTATTTTGACCCGTTTTAGAGTTGTAACGTTTTTTATATGAAAATTTACACTTTTTTACCATGTACATAAAATTCAATATCCTCTAATGTAATTTGAATAAAAGATTAAATTTCTTAGGAACTATTTACCACATACCGCTTTATCGTTTACACTGTGAAGTTACCTTTTTTATTATACAGGGTACTGTCAAAATTGGAATAAAAACAGAATCCACAATCTTCGTGTAATTCCTTTTTTCAAATGGGACACCCTGTATGTGATTATTTATTTTAGAAGAATAATTTGCCCACTATCGATATGTATTATTATTCCCTATATCTATCTCCTGCAGTTTTCAAATAAATCAGCTTTATACATGTTTGTCACAAAATATTAATTTATCAAGTCGCCTATGGAATATCCTGACAAATGTTAGTTATTGTTAATGTTTAGTAGTCACCTTGTTGTATGCCGTTGTGTGAAAGGTATAATAATAGTTTGCCTTGACAAAATAATAATGGCACATTTAGGATATACAAATGATGATTTTTTAAATTTAATTATGAATCACGGTGAGTATAACAGAATAGTATCCAGAACTTGCCGTGTGTTTGCTGAGAGATATCCTAAAAAGCCTCGAAATCATAAAACTGTAAAACGTTTGCTGCACAACTGTTCCCAGTTTGGTCAGTTTAAAAGTAGAAAAAATAAGCCCAAGAGCCATGTCAATAATGAGGATTTACAAATAGACATCCTGGGATATTTTGCAGCTCATCCAAATTCATCCTTAAGGGAATGTGAGAAACTGTTAGAGGTGTCGACTAGAACAATTCACAGAATTTAAAAAAAAAACAATGGACCCCTTATTCGTATACACTAGCTCCGCATTTACATCCTGGAGATTATATAAGACGTGTAGAATTTTGTGAATGGATTTTAATTAAATGCCAAGAAGATGAGGATTTTACAAAAAAAATATTTGGTGTGATGAATCGAAGTTTACTAAAAATGGTTTGTTTAACCGCCATAACAGTCACTTCTGGAGTGACGAAAGTCCTCAAGTCACATGGGATAGTAAATTTCAAGTGTCCTTTTCGTTTAATGTTTTTTGTGCTGTGAAAAATAATAAGATATTCGCTCTCATGATTTATGACGAAAAATTAAACGTAGAGGGTTACTGCAACATTTTACGGCAAGTAATTGTACCAGCAATGCATGCTTTACCTAATAATGAGGCTAACGAAGCTTGGTTTCAACAAGATGGTGCACCGGCTCACAATCTTCGAGGACATTGCTTGATGAAATATTTAACGATAGATGGATAGCTAATAAAGGTCAGTTTCTCTGGCCACCAAGATCCCCACAATTGTCATCATTAGATTACTATATTTGGGGATATGTTAAAAATAAGGTATTCTCTGAACCTGTCACTACTAAGGAAAATATGATAAACAAAGTCCTTCACGTTTTTAACGAAATAGATGGAGAATCACTATCAAAAGCTACTAATGAAAATCTTATTAAAAGAGTCCATAAATGTTTGGAAGTTGATGGGCAACATTTAGAACATTTGTTGCATTAACAAGCTAGTGCCTCATTATCTTTGATAGTATCTGTATAATTGTTCAATGTTTGACTTAATAAATTAATACCACATAGCCTATAAAAAAATTAATTATTTGTGACAAAAATGTATAAAGCTGATTTATTTGAAAACTGCAGGAGATAGGTATAGGGAATAGTAATATATATATATATATATATATATATATATATATATATATATATATATATATATATATATATATATATATATATATTGAACCAGATATCTTAGATAATAAGAGAAGTAGTATTATAAAATTAAGTTTGCTAGTATGAAATATATATGAAAATAACTTAATTTAAGAAAACAAGTAAAAAGGAAACACTTTACTTAATTTAAACAACATATCAAATAAAGATATATTAAACAACAGCCAATAACAATATAATAAAAAGGAATTACCTCAATGATAACATAAAATATAGATATTGCCTAACCAATGTAATGGTGTAAATAAAGTTGCCTAAGACGAAGAATAATTTCCATATCATAACAGCTGTTCATCTGAAATGAAAACAAATATTACTATAGTTAATTCATAATAATCATTAATTTAAGAATAAGAACAAATATAAATATTGAATAGAATATAATCCAATAGATTTCATAGATAAACAAATAATGACATATAGACAAATAACATAAAAGAATTTATATTTATAATTGATATGAATGTAACAAGGATATACTATCAATAATAATATTGAATGTTGTACCATGTAAGTGTATCTAAGTATAACCAATTTTAATGTATTTGTATGTATGAAATTGTTTTGATAAGTGATTGAAGTTTCAATTATCTGATTACAAAAGACAATATCTTATTGGTTAAAAAAAATGACATAACAAACTGTGAATCAATAAATAAACTTTTGAATAGTGATCTGGAAAAGAACAAAAGACTGTGTTGTTTAAAAAAGTTGAGAATCGAGGGGACGCTTAAAGAGAACGGTAGCTGGTGTTAAGAAGCGAGGAGTGTGTGGGATAGTGTTCCTAAAAATTTAAAGATATTCCCGGTATAAGACATTTAAACTCCTAAAGTACTGTTAAATATAATATTAGAAATACTTACAGTTAATTGTAACAAGTTTTCCGACAAGAATCTGTGAAATTTTCAACAACTTTGGTTTTTTGGAGATTCAGTGGGTGTTCCTGGGATCCAGAGACTTTCTTCCAAATTCAAGATCAACAGGTCAGTGTATTTAAATCATTTATTGGCCAATAAATAGTGTAAAAACTCAAAATCCCAATTAAGTACTTAATTTCATAAATTGATAAACTTTTTCAAACATGATCGATCTAAAAAAGAAAGAAACAGACTTCATATAGTGTATTCATTACATAAATCATTAAATTTAATAAAAGGCCGAACTTTATATAAATTAAAATATGTACTTACGCTAATCACGCCATCTTGTAATTGCATAAATATGGTGATTGAAATTTCATAATGTAATAACTATGTCCTTCTGTATATAATTTCTATTTCTCTATCCATGTATATAACTAATTTCTTCCCACAGCTACTTGTATCATATATAACTATGATATATATATAAATTCTTTTATGTTTTGTATAATCCATTTACCTATCTGCATCATCAAACAAACTATGTTTGTATAATATAGATGCTTCTTATGTATCATAATTATTTGTTTCATGCTAAAGCGCATGACTAATTTTTTCACGCATGCGCATTTAGGATATTATTAAAATCAATAAATAGGTACATATAACCATTGGCGTCGCATATTATTTTATCAAATAAATATTGCATTGATAATTAAATTGATTTCAAATAATGTGTTTTCTTTTTATTTCAACTATCACATCAGTATAAATTGCCAGGACTCAAAGGGAAAAAGGATTTCATGCTCCCGAATAATCTAATTAAAATAAATTATTAAACAAATATTAAAAACAAACTGAGCTAGCCAAACTTAAACAAAAAAAAGTCTAAATAATAAACTTCTATAAATAAATTTCACATCAAAAGTAAGTATTATATCAAAAATAATTAGTTTAATTGTCACCCAAAACGTGGGGCGTTGTAAAAATTTTGGTTATATTTGTAAATTTTAAACTCAATTAAAAAATGGCAAAACGAATGACATTGAGGGACGGAAAGCAGGGTCAGCAACAAGCAGAAAAATATTTAACAAGAAATGAATTGGATCAGATAGCTGAAATAGCAAAATTGATTAGTAGTCGTATAACACCGAGTGAAGAAAAGGCATGGATGGAAATGTTACAACAATTAATTGACGAACAGACTAAGTTACGTGAAAAACTTGGAAGAGATAGGAATAGAATAGAAGGGAATATGAATAGTATGAATATAGAGTTAAATAAAGAATTGGACGAACAAAATGAGATTATAAACAGAATTGTGGAAAATAGGAGTAAGCGGGATGATGAAAGAAAAAAGGATAGGAAAACTATGGTAAAAGATTTTAACAAAGTAGAGGGGAACATAGATAATAAAATGGATAAGTTGTCAGATGATAAGACTACTATGAAGGAAGAAATGAATGGTAAGGAGGACAAGATTAATGAAAATATGAACAATATTAAGGAAGATTTGAATGCGACTTTAAATAAAAATATTGATACTATGGAACAGAAAACAGATAATAATTTGAAAAAGAAAATTGAAGATATGAAATCAGAAAGTATTCAGCAAATTAAGGGAATTAAGAATTGTATGGAGAAGAATGAACAATCTAGAAGGCAAATAGATAAAGTTAACTTAGATATGGAGGATCAAAATAAAAACTTGAAGATAGAGCCAAAAGAAAGCGGAATCAAAATGGAAGAAAATTCACCAAAAACTATCCAAACGGAAGTTTCAAAACAAGCAAATAAGTTAACAAAGAACATAGATGAAGTAGAAATGGAAAGTTTCATGGAAATTAAGAATATTGAGAAGAATAATCAGGAATTAACAAATATCACAGATGGGACAGAAGAAATTAAGAAGGAAACTGGAGAAGTAAGATACAGTAAATTACAAGGACAAGTAAGTAAACAGGTAAATAAACATTCTCAAGGAAAAGTGAATGAAGAAATCACAGATTTGTATGGTAGAATAAAAAAATCAACAGGCATATGTACTAGAAGGAGTCAAGTCATGGATAAACAATATAATAAAGAAATAGAAGAAATGAACCGGAGATTAAAGGACACAGTAGAAGAAATAGAAGATAATATAAGAAGAACTGAAAGAGGTATAGGATGCTCAGGAAAATTTTATAATAATAATGTAGTAATAAGAATAAAATATGATAACAAAAGGAATATAATTTACACACATGCTTTTGTTAAAATAATAAGTGAAATGCATAATATGGAAGAATGGGAGACGCAAATTTTAATGGATTCATGGGAAGAAATTTATGAGATATGGGGCAACAAAGTTAAAAAGAATATAGTAGAGAATAGACAGACGCTTCAGCAAATTATTGAGCATCAAACCACAAGAGAAGAAAGCAAGAAAAAGGTTAGAAAAAGAAAAGCAAATTGAATAGTATGACTTGAGAACAGGAATAAAATTTGGAGACGAAAATGCAATTCAATGGAAAAGGGAAAGGATACAGAAATGAAGTTGAAATTAAAATTTATTATTAATGAGTAACACAAGTATAAATAATGTACATAGAATTTATTATTAATGAGTAACCCAATTCTGAAGAATGTATATATGTTATGTTACGAATAATATTTGAAAAGAGGAAATGATAGTCATAAGGATAGATTTAAATTTTAATATTGAGTAGTGTACAAAGATAAAGTAGATATTAGACAGAATTTTGTTTTCCATTTGGCAGCTGATAATCCAATTAAATTCATCACGTTTGTTTCTTCAGAACCTAAAAAATAAATATAATATAATATAAAGAAAAATTTATTAGGTAAAACTTATAATTAAAACATTTTAAAAAAAAAATAATTTTGAGTATGGCAAATCAATATATATAGCAAATAAAGGAAACAATTTATAAGAGATACTGGTTTTACATAGAATGAAACTATTAAAGAATAAAGGATAGGAAAGGACAATAATGAATGATATTGATTAAAAATATAGGAGATAATGTTTAATGTCAATTAGAATCTTATAGATTACTTGAAAATACAGGAAGGAATAAGGAAGTTGATATTGATATATATATGAATTTAAGAAATAATTAATTATATTGAATAATGAATATTGAAAAGAAATATGATATGAGGAGTATATAGAAGTATAATGTAATTACAAAGAAATAAGTTGATATATAAGTGGATGTTAGGAAGAAATGATAATAATGAAGTATTATATGAAGTAATATTAAAAATATAAATTGACATTGATCTTAATCAAGTGTATTTTAAGGAAAGAATTAGGAGACAGTTATTGAAAGAAATAGATTTTGTAGTAGGAAAAATGTGAACAAATATTTGAGAAACAAAGTTAAAGAAAGTAAGATTATGTCATAAAATTGTTAAATTTTTTTTGAATAAAATAAAATCAATCATTTATAATAAGAAAATTGAAATTTAAATAAATATCCAGGGTATGGATATCATTTAAATTTAAATTTGAGGGGAATTGAACCAGATATCTTAGATAATAAGAGAAGTAGTATTATAAAATTAAGTTTGCTAGTATGAAATATATATGAAAATAACTTAATTTAAGAAAACAAGTAAAAAGGAAACACTTTACTTAATTTAAACAACATATCAAATAAAGATATATTAAACAACAGCCAATAACAATATAATAAAAAGGAATTACCTCAATGATAACATAAAATATAGATATTGCCTAACCAATGTAATGGTGTAAATAAAGTTGCCTAAGACGAAGAATAATTTCCATATCATAACAGCTGTTCATCTGAAATGAAAACCAATATTACTATAGTTAATTCATAATAATCATTAATTTAAGAATAAGAACAAATATAAATATTGAATAGAATATAATCCAATAGATTTCATAGATAAACAAATAATGACATATAGACAAATAACATAAAAGAATTTATATTTATAATTGATATGAATGTAACAAGGATATACTATCAATAATAATATTGAATGTTGTACCATGTAAGTGTATCTAAGTATAACCAATTTTAATGTATTTGTATGTATGAAATTGTTTTGATAAGTGATTGAAGTTTCAATTATCTGATTACAAAAGACAATATCTTATTGGTTAAAAAAAATGACATAACAAACTGTGAATCAATAAATAAACTTTTGAATAGTGATCTGGAAAAGAGCAAAAGACTGTGTTGTTTAAAAAAGTTGAGAATCGAGGGGACGCTTAAAGAGAACGGTAGCTGGTGTTAAGAAGCGAGGAGTGTGTGGGATAGTGTTCCTAAAAATTTAAAGATATTCCCGGTATAAGACATTTAAACTCCTAAAGTACTGTTAAATATAATATTAGAAATACTTACAGTTAATTGTAACAAGTTTTCCGACAAGAATCTGTGAAATTTTCAACAACTTTGGTTTTTTGGAGATTCAGTGGGTGTTCCTGGGATCCAGAGACTTTCTTCCAAATTCAAGATCAACAGGTCAGTGTATTTAAATCATTTATTGGCCAATAAATAGTGTAAAAACTCAAAATCCCAATTAAGTACTTAATTTCATAAATTGATAAACTTTTTCAAACATGATCGATCTAAAAAAGAAAGAAACAGACTTCATATAGTGTATTCATTACATAAATCATTAAATTTAATAAAAGGCCGAACTTTATATAAATTAAAATATGTACTTACGCTAATCACGCCATCTTGTAATTGCATAAATATGGTGATTGAAATTTCATAATGTAATAACTATGTCCTTCTGTATATAATTTCTATTTCTCTATCCATGTATATAACTAATTTCTTCCCACAGCTACTTGTATCATATATAACTATGATATATATATAAATTCTTTTATGTTTTGTATAATCCATTTACCTATCTGCATCATCAAACAAACTATGTTTGTATAATATAGATGCTTCTTATGTATCATAATTATTTGTTTCATGCTAAAGCGCATGACTAATTTTTTCACGCATGCGCATTTAGGATATTATTAAAATCAATAAATAGGTACATATAACCATTGGCGTCGCATATTATTTTATCAAATAAATATTGCATTGATAATTAAATTGATTTCAAATAATGTGTTTTCTTTTTATTTCAACTATCACATCAGTATAAATTGCCAGGACTCAAAGGGAAAAAGGATTTCATGCTCCCGAATAATCTAATTAAAATAAATTATTAAACAAATATTAAAAACAAACTGAGCTAGCCAAACTTAAACAAAAAAAAGTCTAAATAATAAACTTCTATAAATAAATTTCACATCAAAAGTAAGTATTATATCAAAAATAATTAGTTTAATATATATATATATATATATATATATATATATATATATATATATCGATAGTGGGCAACGTATTCTTCTAAAATTAATAATCACATCCCATTTGAAAAAAAGGAATTACGCGAAGATTGTGGATTCATTTTGACAGCACCCTGTATAATAAAAAAGGTAACATCATAATGTAAACGATAAAGCGGTATGTGGTAAATAGTTCCTAAGAAATTTAAACTTTTATTCAAATTACATTAGAGGATATTGAATTTTATATACATGGTAAAAAGTGTAATTTTCATATAAAAAACATTACAACTAAAAAACCGTTCAAAATAGGTATAGGGAAGTATTAACAAATTACGTAAATATTTCTAAAATTGAAAAATATACAGGGTCTTTCATTAAAAATTTCAAAGTTATGTGCAACTTCTGGTATAACCGAAAGTAGAATGATGATGGCAATATTTTCATTAAATAGCTCATTATTCAAAACCCCTTCTTGCCAATTTTCATAATTCAAATACCTTTAGTTCTCGAGATATTTCTAATTGACCGTTTATCTGCCGCACCCTGTATATATGGCAATGATTAGTGTATACATTATGGAGATTCTTGATCTAGAAGTGACACCATGGAACTTATCAACCAATGTATTAATTGTGTAATGATAACTGTTTATATATCTTACCTTATCTGTGGTTTTTAAACTAAGCTCAAATAAACCTAGTTCAATAACATTGATGTAATCTCTAACCAAATCAACAGGTGCTACAGATATTTTGCCATTTTTGGATGGCGCTTTTTCACTTAAAAATAACTCACATTCTTCAAAAATAAATCTCAAAGTGGAAGAATTGGATTGAGCTGCGAAATGAGAAGACATGCTAAAGTTTCCTATTGTGAGTGCTGCTCGTGTTGCTAAGTTGAGAGGTCTGAAACATACATTTATTCATATATTTAATTTTACTTTTTTAAAAGAAACTAACAGTTCTAAATAATTCCACAATATAATGAAAAAATATTAAAAATTCTAAAAAATTGACAATAGCGATGTTGACAGTTGTTACAAATCCGTGAAGTTATGTTTAACACATTAAAGACAGTTTTTAGAAACCTTAAATAACATTTTAAGAAACTAATTATTCGTCTTAAATTAAATCAATTTAAATTGCCTTATTTATTACTCATTATCATGTGACTGCGAACACCAATCAGAGCACGATGATATCACTGCACTAACAGATTGACTTATTTCTCTTAACCAAGTAAGTATTGTAATGTTTTTTTTATTTATTTAAAGGTTTTTATTTATACTCACTTAATTTATTTATTCACTAAACTATTCACTAATTTATATTATATACACAGTAACACACTAACTTATATAATCACTTCACTACTGCTTATTTACTTAGACTATTTACTTGTTCACTGTTTATATCACGAGATCAAATTAGAAACTAACTCCGTTGGTAGGTAGTATCTCTAATATATTAAGTGCCTTTTATTCTGGATCCTTCTAGATTGCGGCTCACAAAAACAATCAACCTTACTCGAAACGTCTAGATAAGAATAGTCACAAAAAAATAATGGTAGACAGTTCGAAGAAATCCCTGCGACTTCGCCAAAATTGCATAGACAGAGTCGGGTTCAGAGACGACACCAGTGTGCGATTTCGTAACATCGCCCCCTCCTTATAAGCAAGTTCCTCCTGAAACTTCTGTGTAGCCGGGACTGGATATATAAATCGGCAACTGGACCCATGAGTGCACTTTCCGGCCATATGGAAATAACAGGGAACCGTCTTCAACGGGTACCGATAACGAGGGGTATAGCTAATATGTGGACACCAGTATCTTGGAAAATCACTCCCGATGACTCGCAAATCCAACTGGTTGGTATCTATCCTGGGCTTTGCTAGTGTCTCCACGTGATAATCCAGCACATAATCTTGAAGGCTTCGTCGCGCTTTTCATACATTCCGGTAGGTGGATCGTCTTGAAATTTGTTTCTAGTTACCAGGTAGAAGACGTACCACGAATTGTGTCTCAGTGTCTTGCCAGGAGCTGGCATCTGATCTTCAAGTTTTTCTAATTGTCCAAACTTCTTTCGAAAGACGGTTGCCAACCCTCGTGCGTGTTTGTTGCTGGTAGATATGTGTGCCAGTGAATACTCTTCCAGAAGCGCTTTGTTCTGTAGTGACTCCATATCTAGCTTTCCCGGTACCTCCGTATGCGCCCATAATCTCTTCGAAGGCTGGGTCAGACCTTTGTTGTATATGGTTGACTACTTCCTCTTTGCCATGATCTCCTTCGAATGGCGCTAATCGGTTTTGGTGAACTACCCTCGGTTTTCCGTTGGGAATCTTGCTTATACGATAGATGACGTCATTGATCCTCTTCTTGATTAAGTATGGACCTTCCCATGATTTCTGTAATTTTGGAGAAAATCCTTTTCTCCTTGTCGAGTTGTGTAACCATACTTTGTCCCATTCTTTGAAACTGTCTTCTGTGGCCTGCGTGTTGTACCATGTTTTCATTCTGTCGCTGGCAACTTGAAGATTCGTACGAACTAATTCGTGCACAACGTCAATCCTTCTTCTCAATTGGATCACATAATCTTCTCCTGCAAGATCTTCGCCATGCCGACAGCCAAACTCCAGGTCACAAGAAAGCCTCATTTCACGTCCCAACAGGATTTTCACAGGAGGTTCACCCGGGTGACTCATTTATGGCCGACCGATAAGTCAACGCAAATAGGGAAAGGTACTGGTCCCAATCTCTCTGGTGGCTGGAAACTACTTTGGACAGGTATTTTCCAATGGCCCTGTTAATTATTTCGACCATTCCAACTGTAGATGCAACGCTGTTGTCCTGGTCTTCTTCATTCCCAGCTTTTCACATATTTCCTGGAATACCTGGCTATCGAAATTTCTTCCTTGATCGCTGTGGACTTCCAAGGGCACTCCATATCGGCTAATAAATTCTTTCACCAGAACATCTGTGACAGTTGTGGCCTCTTGAATCGGGATCGCGTAAATGTGCACCCACATTGTGAAATAATCCATTACTACCAGGATTTATTTACCACCATTTTCTGCCATCGGAAATGGTCCTGCGATGGCTAAAGCAATCCTTTCGAAAGGGCTTCCAACATTACATTGTTTCATGAACGCCTTTCTTTTGCGATGTGGTCCATTACTCGTATCACAAGTCGTACATTTCTCACACCAGTCCTTCACATCGTCGGAGCTGTTCATCCAATAAAACCTTTCGCGGACTCGCTGAAGGATTTTCATCACTCCCAGATGACCTCCCGATGGAATGTCATGTAACTTTCCCAGTACCTCCGCTACTCTCGTTCTCGGGATAACTATCTGTCTTCTCTTCTCGGAACTATCATCGTTCTCAAGGATTCTTTTCAACAGGCCTTCTTCCAGGACAAGGGAGTCCCACTGAGCCCAATATGCCTTGAGTGTCGGTGAAAAAAATCTTGACACTTCTTGCCAGGTAGGTCACCGATTTTTTTCCTTCCATTGCCGAATCTTCTTTAGTTGAGGATCATTCTCCTGATCTTCTCTGATCCTGGTGGATGACCATCCTTCGTTGACTACTGTAGTTCTTGAAACTACAGCTTCCCTAGATTCCACCTTGTTGCAGTGAGAATAGTGTACAGGGCATGACCGTCTAGGCAGAGAGTCGGCGTTTAGGTGATTCACATCAGCCCGATGTTTGCCCCTGTCTAATTTCCCCTGTGACTGGAGTTCTTGGGTTGCAGGAGAACTGGGGAGCTTAGACGGACTGCGTACGTGCTGTAGCTCGCCACACTTCGGCATTTGATCTTCTTCGGCTTCTTGTCTGCCATACCTTTCAACAAGTTGACGATCTGGTCAAGTCTGTCATCGTCTTCTTCTTCCTGCATGGTCCTACCTTTGTTGTATCCCGAAGCCATCGTGGCCGCTTCCTAGTCAAGAGCAGCAGTCAATGCATCGACCAATATTTTGGGATGGGCTAAACGAAGCGTCCTCTGCATATCGGGGTCACGTAAGCCATCAATAAAGGCCTGGATATCCAGACATTCCATCATGTTCTCTGGTGCTGATGGATAAGCAAATCGAACGAGTCGGGCAATATCCACATTATACTCTTGAAGGGCTTTGTCACGTTTCTGCCTTCGGTACTTCAGCTGGAATCTGTACAAATGTTTTAGATGTTCGTGACCATATCGCATGTACAACCTCTTCTTGAGCTGCTCGAAGTCATCAGTTTCTTCAACAGGTATCGTATGAAGTACATCTAAGGCAACTCCCCGAATCGCGATGGTTAAGTTTACTGCTTACTCCTTATCGGACCAATTATTCACTCTAGCAGCTGCTTCAAACTGTTTTACATAATTGGTCCACGACATTTTTCCGTCGAACGTTGGGGGCTTGACTCGGGTAAAACTGCAAATGTCTTCCAACTTAGAGTGTGTTTCTGGCTTGCATAGACAGAGTCGGGTTCAGGGACTACATCAGTGTGCAATTTCGTAACAGTATATAAACTATTTTTATGATAATTTGTTAGAACAACGATAATATTTTACGATTTTTATCACAATGGAGACTGGATCCATCAAAAGAAATTATTCTAACTTACCGAAGATTGATTCTATGAAGTTGCAAGTTTCTTTACTAGAATAGATTTTTGTGCAGCGGACAGCGCCGGATTTACCACAGGGCACAATGGGCAACTGTCCAGAGGCGAAATTCAAAGAGGGGGCGAAAAAATTTCATGATTATTAAAATCATACTCGTTAAAGTGGTAAAACTCTTACATCTGAATAGGGAAATGATGTTTCATGTTTATATACCAAGAAGTGCCGAATGCGGCGCGGCGTCCTTTGTCTTTTTTGGGGCTTTTTGTCAGAGGCCGCGTCGGAAAATACTTTTATTGGCTTCAAAAGCAAAACCGACTTTTTTTTATCGACGGCATCATTAAAAAAATCGGTAGGACTCAAAGAGAATTATTGCACTTACAATTTGCTATATAAAAGGACGGAATTCTAGAAACGGTTTTCCCAATCCACTCATCTTAACTGTTGCTATTGCGATTTGTGATAAAAGTTGGAATAAACGCTTGTAAAATTTAAATTAAGCTCAAAATGAGTGATATAACAAACACCTAGTGGGGTACAGATGCGTAAAGCTCAGAAACAAAAGCAAGAGAAGTCTGAAAAACTGCTAGAGACAATTCCCAAATTGGATAATTGCTTCATAGACAGAAATAAACCTATTTGCTCGAATTCTCAAGATGAGTTTTCGGTCAACACAGGTATGTAGCATCTATTCTACGATATGCAATACTTGAAATGTTCGTATTTATGGTATTTTTTTGTTTTATTTAAATGACTCAAAATTATCAGGAACGTCGAGAAAAACAGTATTCAGCAAAAATAATTTTGTGTCTATTTACGGAGTGGAAGTACCGATTCCATTGGCAGCAGTTTTTATTATCATTATCGATTGATTATTATTCCTGATTTCAGTTGATAGTCAAAATAGTGAAAATCCAGGCACAAGTGTGGACTCGGTGGACCAGCAGGTTCATCCAAAATTGGACAAGAAAATTATTGTTAATAATGATAATGGAGGTGATTGTTAAGTTCTGGATCTTAGTGCTGAAATCAAATATTTTTGAATGGATCCTGCTACTTGGAAAATCAATTATCTCTTGATAGATGAGGTATTGTAAATATGGGATACATTAGCATCGAAACACAGGATGAGCAACGTGTAAAAAGGCATGTTAGATTTGTTAAACGTCAAACGATACTTCTTAAAATGGTCAGTATTATTTGTTAAACATCAAACGAAACTTCTTAAAATGGTCAGTATTATTTGTTAAACGTCAAACGAAACTTCTTAAAATGGTCAGTATTATTTGTTAAACGTCAAACGAAACTTCTTAAAAGGGTCAGTATTACTTTTATTTAAAACAGTTGTAATCCCCAATCAAAATCTTCATTTTCTTTAGGATGAGGTAGATGAAGCTGGGAAACTGCATTAATTATAGAACCCACAGCAGATCAATCTACGGAAGCCACAGAAATTCCTGAACTGTGCAACGAACACGAAAGTCGAAGGACTGCTAATATTCAAACGAATTTGGCCAAGGATCTCGTTTTCTAAACATAGACTCGTTCAATAAAAACTAGCCTTATGAAACTTGTTTTTAATATATTATTTTAATATAGTGTAATTCTAATATGGTAACTTTGTACTAATTAAATACTTTTAATTATAGACTTTGTATTTTTGTAATGACAATGTATTATGTGCGATATTTATATTAATATAGAATGGACAATTATCCATTTAATTATTGAACATCATTATTATGTCAAAATGCTTCGTGGTGAAAACTTTTGATTAAAAAAATCGACGACTAAAATTAAAAAGCACCCTGTAGATCAGTTTTCTAAAAAGGCGTCCAACAATGCTACGTCGAAGTATTCATGGTTTTTTATTATAACAACGGAATGTTGTAGAAACATTTTGTTGAAAATTATTAACACGAAATTGTGTCATATAAGTAAACACTTGTAAGCAAACACTATACTTTTAATTAAAATATACCTTTTTCTACGCCCTATCTTTAAAGTACCTTGTATTTCATCGGTTTGCAGCGCTTAAAGTGGTTGTTTATGGTTAGAGTGAAAAAAAGTAAAAAAGCGTTAAAAAAAGTGCCATAACGTTAACTTTATTTCACGCTTCCCATAAGCTAACACAATGAATCTTGGCTGGGCATCGAGGATGGACTTTCATGAAACTTTATGGTTAGAGTGAAAAAAAGTGCCATAATGTTAACTTTATTTCACGCTTCCCATAAGCTAACACAATGAATCTTGGCTGGGCGTCGAGGATGGACTTTCATGAAACTTGGAATACGTGTAATTGTAATTTACCGAAGGAGTTTAATTAAAATATCCCCAATTTCTATTTGAATTTTATTTTTTTGTATAGGGCTGTAGAAAAAATAATGTAAACAACATGTGCATAAAGTGTCTTTTTTTCACTCATGGAATCAAAATGCTCTTATAGGAACTACTTTTTAATTTTTTACCTCCTTCAGATGTAAAAAACACATTTATTTAAACTATAATTGTATTTGCATAGTAAGTATATACAAATGTCAGGAATCATGAGGTAATTCACCATGTCCATAACGCTCACAATTTGCAAAAATAAAATTGTTGATCAGTTCACTTGCACCAAGAGAATAGGGATCAACATTGTCTATAAATCTTTGAGAGATAAGTGGTATTCACTCCAAGCCATATTATAGTTAAAGTTAATAAAATATGCAATACAAGCACTAAAAACTCGAAACAAACACCACAAATCTGAAGATAACAATTAGAACCTAATGGCAGACCTACCCTCGTATGCACTACCGACAAAATGGCCGCTCTGTTGAAGTCACGTGACTCAAAATGATATATTTTAAAATGAATAAAATGTTCAACATCCATCCAAGTTTGAGTTTAAATATTATTGGAATTAAGTGCCCAAGACTATAATTTCAGAAGTGGGATTACCAACAAAACAAAATTACTGAAGATTACGTTAATTTATACAGATTTAATTATGATTTATAACAAGCTAACCTAAAAATATCGCGGAACACGATGATATACAACTCCAAGCCGATGGATCAATTCAACTCCATGATGTTGACGACATTATTCAGTCTACAGTACGAGCAATATTAAAATATGAGAAGAAACGAAGAACTGTTATCGATGAAAACAGAGCAGAGAACCTCGACAATCGAACGAACAACCCCAACATTAGTAATAAATAATTATCAGCCCTTATACCAGAGTTTTCAGGATCTGAAAAGTGTTTGAATGTGTCTACGTGGCTAGATCGCATTGATAAAATTAAGGAAGTGTATTTGGTAACAGAAGATATCATGCAGTGATAGCTGTAGGTAAATTAACTGGCAGAGCCAGAGAATGGTGCTTAAGCAGGTCTGATTTAATTAATAAAAATTAGAATGAGTTTAAAAGCGAAATCAAGAAGATGTATTGCTCCGGATTCGACCCAGTCACGCTAAGAAGGAAAATGGAGAATAGACAGTGGAAAAAAACAGAAAGTTCTTCAATATATTTTCATGACAAGTTAATATTAGGCAATAATGCTGAGGTGAGTGACCATGACATGATTCACTATGTTATAGACGGATTTGATGACAAAATGCTGCAAAACCAGGCTTGTATGATCCTATCAACTATTAATAGTACCAAAGAACTTTTCAAGTTAATGAGTAGTGTAGCAAAATAAGAACAGACTACCCCTATACCAAAGCCTCCGACAAGGGCATATAACGGCAGCAACAGTTCAACTACTCAAGGTTCATCACCCGCAGCAGTGAAGTGTTTTAACTGTGGGCAGTTTGGTAATAAAGTAAGTGAGTGTAGGCAACCGAAAACAGATTGCAGTTCTTGCTTCAAGTATCCCATAGAATCAGTGAATGTCCAGCCAGGCATCAGCCAACCCAGCAAGCTGCAGATTCTACTACACGCAATCCTAATGGATCAATGGCACTAATTGGAGATCAAGTCAGATCTAATGAACCATATTTTATTAAAGTGCATTTCATTGGAAACAATTTTAACAATCAAGGTGTACGAGGGTTGCCTTTTATATTTCGGGATTAGAGAACAAAAACAAATATTAATCATCGAAAATCACTTTATTGCTTTTCAAAATATTCCCCATGAAGATCTATACCCTTTTGCATGCGTTTGAACCAATTGTCGAAGCACTTTTGCCACTCTGGTTGATGTATCTCCAAAACATGCATTCTAAATGCAGTAACCGCTTCTTCAGTGTCAAAAAACGTTGACCTATCAGTTTTTTTACTTACGGGAATAAAAAGAAGTCATTCGGTGCCAAGTTAGGACTATACGGCGAATGACTCATCAAATCGATGTTTTGGGTGCTCAAAAATGCAGTTGTTTGAGCCGATGTGTGAGAGCTCGCATGGTCGTGGTGAATAGTGATCCGTCTTCAGCGGTTGGTTTTCCTGATTTCTTGGAAGACGACTGGCAGACAAATGGTTGTGTACCACTCAGAATTGACTGTTCTGCGTTGTTCTAGTGATACGGTTGCGACATGTCCAGTTTTTCCGAAAAAACAGGCGACCATTTGCTTGTAAGTGCTTCGTGCGCGAACAACTTTTGTTGGATTTGGCTCATCTTGAAACACCCACAGTCGACTGCTGTTTATTTTCGGGCTCATACGCGTAAATCCACGATTCATCACCTGTATAGTGATCCCGAAAGGGCGGTAACGGTAAAAGGACATTAGCTTTTAAAAACACAGTTATATGTACAAATATTGACACAACTTTATTTGATCAGAGCTTTTTGAATATTGATTTATTGATCTGTAAATGTCAGATTGCAAATCAATATTTTATAGTTCTTTTAGTATACATACCTCCTTCTGTCTCCATTGATGTTTTGGAATCTTTTTTTGAATGCTTGGAAACCGTTGATATGTTACATAACCATAACCTAATTTGTATGGGTGATTTTAACATCTCCGAATATATTAATCACAACTTTAATAATAGAAATTATAACACGATTAATCAGTTAATTACTTTTTATGATTTACAACAGATTAATAATATTAGAAATAGTTCTGGTCATCTTCTGGATCTTGTCTTATCTGATATGGAATGCGACGTAATTCGGAATGTTCCTCCTATTGTTCCTGAGAACAGACATCACCCCTCACTATTTATACACATTTACAACTTACCCAGTAAGTCCAGTATACTTCAACCAAATACACATAGAAAAACTTATAACATTAAACGAGCTGATTATACACATTTGTATAATTCGTTAATAAATATTAACTGGGAGTTTTTATTAGACTTTAACAATATAAATCAAGCAGTATCTCGTTTTTACAATACTTTATATTCAGTGTTTGACTGTTTTGTCCCTACCTTTAAGCACTTTAAACGTAATTATTAGCAACATAAAAAAGAAAAAAAAATATCTCAAAAAGTTTAGGAGAACACGTAATGAGCGTTTTCTGCAACAGTTTAAGGAGCTTCGTTCACAAACTAAACAGCAAGTGAGACGTGCTTATCAATCCTATATTAGTAACAATCAAAATAATATTGCTGCCGACTCAAGACAGTTTTGGTCCTACATCAATGCGAAAAATACAACATCACGCATACCTGGCATTATGTCTTTAGATAATGAAACCTATTCAATGCCACAGGATATAGTGGATAAATTTAGTCAGTTTTTTGAAAATGTAGTTGTGCCATCATCAGTACCACGAGCTGATTTAGTTGACTTATATGAGTTGCAGTTTTATGGGGACATCATCAACATCAGGGATATTACAGAGAGTGAAATTGTTGAAGCTGCTAAAAAATTGAAAAATAAGATGACATCTGGATCAGATGATATTCCGTCATTTTTCGTAAAGGACTGCATTTCTTTATTAGTTTGTCCATTGAAAATATTATTCAATTTGGCTTTAGAATCGTCCACTTTCCCTGATCAATGGAAGGAAGCTAGGGTTGTTCCAGTTTTTAAATCAGGTGACAAGTCTCTAATTAATAATTATAGCCCAATATCCATTCTGTCCAATTTTTCCAAACTTTTTGAAATGGTGGTTTACAATCGTTTATATCCATCCATTCGCAGCCTTATTTCACCTGCACAACATGGGTTCCTCAACAAGAGGTCAACTGAAACTAACTTACTTCTTATAGCCCAAGAAATATCAGAAGTAATGGATGCCGGTAAACAAATAGACGTAATTTATACTGATTATTCAAAGGCTTTTGACAGAATGGATCATGGGATTTTAATCGAAAAGCTGAATCGGTTTGGTTTCTCTTCCGCTTTGTTGAAGTTCTGCCAATCTTACCTTCATAACAGGTTTCAATTTGTTTTTTATAATGGTCACTCTTCAAATAAATATCTTAGTGAGTCAGGTGTACCGCAAGGATCAAACCTTGGACCATTGTTGTTTCTTTTATTTATTAATGACCTGGAGGTACACTTAGATTCGGGTAGACTCATGTATACAGATGATTTAAAAATTTGTCTTCCCATCACATCCATAGACAGTTCCTTAACACTGCAATCCAATTTGGATAGAGTATCCGAATGGTGCTTACAGAATAAACTGAAATTAAATATATCAAAATGCCAAGTAGTGACCTACACTAAAAAACTAAACCCAATTCACTTCTACTATAACATTAATGGGAATTTGTTATCTCGTCTTACTTCTGTAAAAGATCTAGGAGTGATATTCGATTCCAAACTTAGTTTCACTGAACATATTAATTCTAAGGTTGCCAAAGCATCGAGATTTTATGGATTTGTGATTAGAAACTGCCGTGGATTTAAGGATATTTGTAGTTTAAAAATGTTATATCTACTACTAAAGTATTTAGTTTTAAAGGTTAGTGGTGTTTATCCACAGAGAGGCTCTGATTATCAGATTTTATTAGGTATTTTTAATTTTGAAAGTCTTGAATTTCGTAGAATTTGTAAATCATTGTCCTGTTTATATAAGTGTTTGCACAATTTAATTGATTGTTCAGACTTGATATATAAAATTAATTTTAATGTACCACAGTTCTACAATCGACAACATTTACCTTTTTATTGTGATTGGTCTCGAACAAATGTTTTACTTAATTCACCAATTAATGTTATGTGTAATAATTTTAATTTATTGTGCAACACATGCGACATTTTTATAGATAATTTTAAAGTTATTAAAGCTTGTGTTACTGAACGTTATACAACTATGTGAAATGTGTTTTTTGATTTTTAATTTTAATTTTTTTTTATTTCTTCTTTTCTTAATTTAATTTAACGCTGTTTCTTCTTTTATTATATATTCATTGTTTTTGCTCTGTAAAGGGATTTGTATAAATCTGTTGGGCAATAAAGGCTATTATTATTATTAGCTTAGAAATAAGATTTAAATTAGGTTAATAATAATTACAATATTTAGCGAACGTTGATCTAGAAAGGTCAATGTTAGTTATGCGAGGAAGCACGTTTTAGTTAAAAACATAAACAGCACGATCAATTAATAGACGAAGGTCAGGCATGCAGTACATCGTACGTACACTTCCTATAAAATAAAAGTGTAACGAACCAAGGAGATCAATTGTTATTAGTAGTCTGAATAAGTCAACTAATATGATATTATATTTTGTGTATTTTTAAATATATTAAAAAGCCCAGTGATTTTGTATAAGTGATGTCGTTTATTATAATATACCTTTATGGTAAATGTAAAGTATATGAGGGGCACATACTAAGTAACCACCACACCTGCCACGATGTCATAGACGTGCTTCGAAGCACCGCGATCGTATTTTTTGAGCATTTCTTTCGACCAATCGACACGATCCTCTTTTTGAGCGTTTGACAAATTGTGTGGGATCCAACGCAAACAAATTTTGTCGACAATCAAATGTTTATGCAATATTAAATGTATGCTGGTCACACTAATGCCTAAGGTTGTCTCAATCTCACGATAGGTCACACGACGATCTTGCAATATCAGTTCGCGCACAGCATCAATGGTTTTCGGAACAACAACTGATTTTGGACGACCTTCACGAAATTCATCTTGGAGTGAACTACGACCACGATTGAATTCACCATACCATCGATAAACATTGGTCCTTGATGGAGCTTCATCGCCAAAAATTGAATTCCCATGCACTATTGCTGAGTTAATCCACGTCGAAAGTTGTAAAAAATAATCGCACGAAAATGTTCACGATTTAATTCCATTTTTGGGCCGAGATGAATCTTTTAAATTACTGTAAACACAAATAGCGCTCGTATGTCAAAACGTTCTGAGTATGTATAAATGTCCAACTTTACGATAGAGCTGTAAGTTGCGAGATTGCAACACTAGGGTCGAGAAATCCCGAAACATAAAAGGCAACCCTCGTAGTTGATACAGGGAGCCCCGTGTCCTTAATTAGTTAGCATTTATTAAATTTAACGGATATTTGTGTTCAAGAAGACAGTTCTGGTTATACTGGTATTAATCAGACTCCTTTGCATATATTGGGACGTTAAATTGAAGTACTTAGCAATACAATTGAAGTTATCTTTCATGTTATTGATAAAAATACAATTAATTTTGATGTTTTACTTGGTAGAAACTTTTTAAATCATAAGGATATTGGACCGGAAATTAGTTAGGGCAAAATTGAGATTACAGGCAAAACCGAATCTGTTGATGAGTACCAATTTTCTTTTTCTGAAGTTTTATATATTGACAATTCACATGATAATAAAAAGCATTAATATACATCCCTCTTTATCATTTAATGATACTGTTAAAGTGTAAGAAGTTTTTGCAGAATATTACATTAAAGCAGAAAAACCAAACAAACCAAAAGTTGATTTTGAAATGAAGCTGATTCTCAACAAAACAGACCCTTTTGCATTTCGCTCGCGCAGACTCTCATTTTGTGAAAGACAAGCAGTAGATAATACTATTGCTGACCTTTTAGATATGGTCATCATTCAAGAGAGCAACTCTCCATATTGTTCTTCCATAGTGTTAACAAAGAAGAAATCTGGCGATTATCGCCTTTGTATAGATTTCCACATATTAAATAAATACCTTGTACGAGATCAGTTTTCGTTACCCCTAGTAGAAGATCACTTAGACCACTTAAAAAATAAACAGTTTTTCACACAGTTGGACCTAAAGGATGCCTTCTAACTTGTTAGTTTAGACTTGGACTCTAGAAAATATACTTCTTTTATCACCCCTTCCGGTCAATATGAGTATTGTAAAATGCCTCTTGGACCAAGTTCTAGCCCCTCAACCTTTACACGTTTCATAAATAAGATATTTAGTCAGTTGACTAAGCAAGGGAAAATTAGGGATAACTTGAAGGAGGCTCTACAAACCATTAATCAGGAGGAAAGAGACTAGACAATGCTAAAGATAATATTAAAAAGGCAGAGAAGGCCAAGGAGAATTATTACAATGCTAAGTATAAGGGGAGCCAAAAATTTAAAGTAGGACAGTATGTGATGATGAACAATTTTGACAATATCCCAGGAACATCAAAGAAACTAATACCAAAGTAGTTTAGAGGACATTACAAAGTAGTAAAATATACCACAGTTAGATCAATTCCTTCATTGTAAACAGACGTGCGTTCGATCTAGTGCTAAAATTTAAATCTTATATTTTGAAACAATTTGAATAAACTAGTTATTTGGTTTGTTAAAGTAGTAGAAAAACATTAGTTTGTGATAAATACCCAAAAAATAAGTTTCAAATGAGTGGTAATAGCGGGAGTCGAGTCAACAATATATGTCCCATATTTTTATTAATACGTCAAGGCATAATTAGACATATATCTACTGAATTTAGCGAAGAATATGTTTAAAATAAAATAAAAATGTATGATATGCATTGTAAATATCAAGTACTAGAAGTTAAGAGACTTAACAGGAAATGTGTAAATGAAAATAATATAGAGTATATCCCAACAAAAACTTGCGTAATAACTTTCAAATCCCAAATTCTCCCAAAATACATTACAATAAGTAAAGTACTGAAACCGGTGGAAGCATATATACAAAAAGTTATACTGTGCTTCAATTGTTTAAGATATGGTCATCAAGGTAGTCAATGTAAAAGCATGCCCCGATGTTTTCAATGCAATCAATCTCATACTTCAAAAGAATGTAGCGGAACAAATATTGAACCAAAATGTTCAAGTTATTCAGGTGATCATCTCACCACAAACTTAAAAGCAAGCCCCGAGTGGTTTCAAAGAATAGTCAACTTGAACCGTCTCAAATAGTAAATGTCTTCTGTCAAAAATCCTTCCTCCCTTTAAACTTGTATCTCACAAATCTACCTTCAAATCTGATACCTTCACATCCTATCTCTATACCTCCACAACTCAATGTTCACAGCTTAGCGTGGAACTGCGAGTATGATAACGTAAATGGTAAGGTACTATTGGAAGTAATACAACATTGTAACCTTATAATATTAAATGATGGATCACCTACCCTAGCATACCATCAAACAGCAATAGATCTAACACAAGATATAAGTCATTTAATTACTTGGACTATTATAAGAGAGCCATGTGGATCAGATCACCTGCCAATACATATTAGGATCGCCTTGAACTCCTCACCAACAAATATCCCCATAAGAATACACAATATATGAAATCTGAAGAACGTCAATTGGAAACTATACACTTCAGTATTAGACTCCATTGAACAAATACCAACATATGTATCCATAATTAATAACATAAACAGAGCCCTGAGTATTGCAATTCCTAGATACTCCTCGCATACGACAAAGCGAAACCACACGTTTAAACCATGGTGGAGCAGAACTTGTGAAATACCTGCAAAAACACGGAAAGAAGCTTACGCCCAATATCAACAAAACCCAAATGTTCAAAATCTGACAGAATATAAACAATTTGATGCAATCGCCAAAAAAACTTTCAAGGAAATGAAGAAAAAAGGCTGGATAGAATATTGTCAAAGCTTAAATCAAAATACCCCAATCAGAGAAGTGCGGCACAAAGTTAACAGATATAAAAAACGTAAACAATCAAATAAAACACTTATAGACCCTAAAGATGCCTGGATAAACGACTTTCATGCAAAAATTTCACCTCTATGGGTAGAAAATGAGAGAATGCAAGAAATTTACACAGTAAACAAAAACAACACACATTTGCTACTACCCTTTAATTTTTGGGAGCTCGAACAATGTTTAAAACATACCAAAAACCTCCCCTCAAATTGAGGAGACAATTACTTTGTGATAATGTAATTATAAAGGCAACATCAAAAATGGCGCCATATATAAACAAATTACATAAACTAACAATTTTAACATTAACACATAGGTATTGGCATCTCAAAAAAGTCCCACCTCTAACCAATAGTATTACTAAACTTGCAGATTACAAACATCTACTATATACCAATCATCACCTCCATTATTATTTATATAAACTGGAAGAATTGTTTTGTTACAATATATCCTGTAAATACTTTGAACCGACAGTACATGTAGCCAACTAGATTCCATCAGCATTTAAGGATGCAATAAGAGCACACTGGTCTGCTCATTAGCAGATATAAACAGATGGGTAAAAAAAGTGGTCACGCCGGATGTGCTATATTCCACTCAAACAGAAATATCAACCTAAAATATAACCTACATGAAGATGCCTCAATCTATACTGCAGAAGTAATAGCAATACTTCAAGGTATGAATTATATAATATTAAATTTGGTTGAAGACAAATGCATCATACTTACAGATAGCAAAAGCGCTGTGAATAGATTTAATCACATATGTAGCAAAACAAAAATAAACCACATCGGAGCCCAAATATTAAGACTTCACCACGATATAAGAAGTAACAATAAGTCGGTCTGCCTTATGTGGATAAAAGGACATGCGGGTATTCAGGGAAATGAAGTAGCAGACAGACTAGCAAAAGAAGCCCTTCTCTCAAGAAGTCCTACAGCATGATCTATCAATATCTGATTTATAAAACAAATTTAAACAACAAAGCAAAGAGGAATGGCAGTAACACTACAGAGATGCAATGACTGGTCAAAATTATATTCTAAACTAACCACAAATACCAAATCAAAGATGGTTTCACCAAGAATATAATAGAAACTTCATAATTACAATAAATCGAACTCCTTCCAAGCATGCCTTAACACCAGAATACAAATTCAAACTCAACATAGTAGACAACCCCTATTGTTTCTGCGGCAATGTAGGAACCCTGGTTAAAATCTTGTTGGATTGCCATATAAATGCTGTTGAAATCAATAACTTATATAGTAGTTTAATTAAATATGAAATACCTCTTCCAACAGACCTGAAAATACTAACATATTGTACATACTCTATTTACATATCAAAAAGTGTAAAATAATATTGTAGCTATACTAAAAAAATATTGTAAGCAATCTTATTATCAAGATGGAAAAAAGAAAAAAGGAGAAAGAAAGACAGAAAAAAAAGAAAGAAAAAGTAAAAACAAATTGTAAAAGATAATCACATATATATTAACAAAAATAGCCTGGCCCTTTGGCGATCGCCAAAGCCATAAACCTAGTTAAAATAAAAGTACTGTATGAGGATAGGTATGTTGGCTTCCAAAACACGCAAATTCCTTATGAAGGCATAATAAACAGTAATAGGATGAAACCATATAACTCATAAAATTAAGTACATCTATGTATATGCAAAAAAGTAATTAGTTATGCTATGAATGTGGCCCTTTAAGTCTTTAACTATTATGTTTAATGTGTTGAGCTTAGTCAATGGATTATGTAGTATCGCGGTTATTATACCATACCACCACATCAAGTACCTTACGGGTTTTTACCAGTCCAATTATGGAATAACTTAGGTAGATCCAGAATACAATGTAAATTTTTTGATACATTTGATGTGACTAGATTCGACAATAATTATGTTGAAAATTATGTTAATTCTAAAGCACATATTATGTTATGTTTTATGTTTATGATTATGTCACTTTTATGTTCAAACACTTATGTTGAAATGTTAATGATTAGGTCACTTTTATGTTTATTAAGAAGCTTGAAAATTATGTATCCTAAATTTATGTTAGTTTGAAAACATTTTTCCGCAATTAGTATTGTTTATTATACACCTATTCACTGTGTTTGTATGTTTTGTAAACTTATGTTGATTTTCATCCGATTGAGAGCAATCAGTAGAGTCAGGACGGCCGAACTGTAGACACTAGCGTTTATAATTTTAAACTTCAAGCCGCTTCTACTCTTCTTTCACTTACTTCTCGGTGGCTGGCTAAACGACCATCTTTGCTCTCTGTGACCACCAGCGGCAGTTGTTCACAATGTCATCGCTGAGGTTAACATGTGTTTATTTTAAAATGAATAAAATGTTCAAAATCCAAGTTTGAGTTTAAATATTATTGGAATTAGGTACCCAATACTATTATTCTACAAGTAATTTATACTAGAAAATTATATACAGTTTAACCAGATAGTTATTAAATTTGTTGGTTACTCTATGATTGAATCATATTTTTATAAAAGACAATGAAATTCTAAAACATATTATGTTTTTAGTAAATCATATACATGTTTTACTGGACACAAGTTAGTAAATAATAAAAAAGCAATGATGAATAAAGAATAATTATTGATTTTAGGAACATAAAGAAACATTAATCATAAAATTTAAAAAATGAAAATGTATTTTCAAGTCTAAAGTGAAGTAACATACCTGTAATCTATGGCACAATCCCAAACATTGATATGTAACTCCGTCACAACTTCTTTGGCATGATAGTTAGCTATCGGATAATCTTGTACATTAAAAAAATCCAATAGTTGTGAGATCCAAGTGTTAGGTTCTGCACACATGCGGTGCTTCAAAGTACTTTTGTTTAAACCAATAGCCACTCGAATTGTCTAAAATAAAACAACAAAAGATAATATTTTAACTGCGCAAACATTTTCCTGTATCAAAAGATTCCATTTCTAAAATGTTTACTTGTTAGGAAATGTATCTTTGAATATTATGGGCATCATTTGATAAAATTCTTTTGTTGTTCATTCAAATGAAGACAAATAATATAATATATAGAAATTTATTTTATTTTAGCTTAACGTGCCTCGACAGTGCTGATCATTGGCACAAAAAAATAATTACAAATATTTACATGAAATTAAATAACAACTATTACAATTTTTAAATTAGATTTTATGGTAGATATGTGTAGCTTTCAGAAACTGTAAGACTTTCTTGATCTCGGAGGGGCAGTGGAGCATTTCCTTGAGGTTAGGCCTTAGGTCAAATCATTGATATGTAGCAGAAAATTGTTTGCAGTCAGTAAGTATGTGCTTAATGGTCAATATAACATTACAGCTATGGCAAACAGGTCGATTTACTAAAGACATCAGATCACCGTGTGTGAGTTTGGTGTGGCTGATTCGAATCCTTCTGATTATAGCGGACTCTCTCCTTGTTAAAAAGCTAAAGGAGAGAGGAGAAGTAGATGGATGGATATCTTGAAGTGTCGTCATACTATTGGGCCATAGATATTGCCAACATTCATGCGTAAAGTTTTTGAAGTGGAACTTGAGGTCGGTTGCGAGTTGGACTATACGTTTTGGATTGTTGCTAGATGCAGCTTCTTTAGCGTGGCGATACGCAGTTTCGTTACCAGCAATTCCAATGTGAGATGGAAGCCAGATGAGGGAGACTGTTATATCATGAGCAACGAGAGTTTGATAGACATCATATATGTTCTGGACAATTGGGTGGTCAGTGAAGATTGTTTTAATTGACAGAATGGAAGAAAGGGAATCAGTGTATATTTCAATATTTTTGTGGGGGAGGGAGATATATTTAAAAACCTGAAGAATGCTGTGAAGCTCACATGTGTGAATGCTACACATGTTTCGAGGTAACTGCACAACCAACTCCGGAGTCAGTTTTGGAAGCATCTGTATAGAGTACTAAATCGTAAGATTTTTTTGTAGTAATTCCAGGAATGCTTTCTTTATAAGTGCAGTGGGTGACTCACGCTTATTAAAAATGGTGAGAGAGGTATCGATTATAGGAATAATTTTGGTCCAAGGAGGAGAAGAAGGTAGGGGGAGCGGGGAGGTCAGAGAGGGGTCAGTATCTTTGAGTAGAGGAGTGAGCAATTGGGGAATAGATTTAATAATTGGTCAAGGGTTAGTAGAGAGATGAGTCGTTGAAGTGAAAAGTGAGTGAACAGGATTGAGAGGATTGGAGGATACTGAGGCAGCATATGTAAGGAGTAGGGATTGTCGTCTTAAGGGGAGGGGTGGCTCTTTAGCTTCAATATGGAGACTATCAGTAGGGCTAGAGTGGAAGGCACCAATGCAGAGGCGGAGAGCGGTATTGTGATATAATTCAATAAATCTGTGACAGATTTAGGGGCTGACATGTAAATAAAGCAACCATAGTCAAGCTTCGAACAGATGAGAGCTCTTTAAACTCTTAATAATACGATTTCGTCAGAACTCCAGTGAAAGTGACTGGGGGTTTTAATTATGTTTAATCTCTTTCGACAGATGCCTTTGAGTTCATGGATATGGTGTTTCCAGTTAAGTCGAGAGTCGAAGGTTTTTCCGAGAATTTTACATTGATTTACAGATTTACAGTGGGTAAAGGTGAGTTATCAAAGAAAATGTGAGGTAGAGGAGAGGATGTTCTTCTTGAAAACTTGATTAGTTTGGATTTACTTTGAGATAAAGATAATCCTAGGTAAGAAGATCTATCTATCTTGTAGAAGGTTTACTGCGGTTTGAAGGAGTTTCCAAGTGGATGAGATCGATTTACCATGGCAATAAACAATTAGGTCATCAGCATATTGGACAAATATGATGGGAGCAGGAAATTTGTAACAGAGCTCATTTATTGTGAGGATGAGTAGAGTAGAACAACTTAATACTGATCCTTGAGGGACACCAGCATTTTGTGGGCGAGGCAAGGATAGTTTACCATTAGCGAAAACCCTGAAGGTTCTACCACTTAGGAAATTATCAATGAACGATAGAATGTTGCCATGAAGATTATATTGGGAACATTGACTTAGTATTGCCGTTCTAGATATCGAGTCAAAGGCACCTTCAATATCAAAGATGCAACGACGTCCTGGTGATTGGTTATTGCAGAGGAGATATGTGTTTGGAGAAGAACAAGGTTGTCGCGAGTGGATCGATGATTCCGGATGCCGGATTGGGCATTAGGAATCATTTTGTACTTTTCATGAAACCAAAGTAGTCTTTTATTGATCATTTTCTTCAGGAGTTTACAGGTAGTGCAAGTGAGCGAAATCGGTCGGAAGGAATTAGGCGAAAAGGTGGATTGCTCTGCTTTTTTTATTGGAATAATTATATATTTGCGCCATGCGTCAGCGAACTGATGAGTATTCCAGATAAGATTATAGATTTCGAAAAGCTTAGAGAGAGATGGATTGGATTGTTTTTTGACAAAGATGTAAGGAACATTATCAAGGCCGGCGGCAGAATTTCTACAAGTAGACAAGGCAGATTTCAGTTCATTTAGGTTGAAAGGGGCGTTGACGGGAGCAATGTCATGAGGGTTTGACTGAAGAGTGGAGGAAGGCTGAATATGAGAGTTGTGAGAAACAGAAATGGGGTTATGATTATTAAATTTGTCATCAAAATTTTGTGCGAGTGAGTCGGCAATTGCTTGGTTGTCGCAGATAACAGTATGATTAAATATTAAGGAAGGAATTTTAGTACTGGTTTTCTTGCCCTGAATTTGTGCAATTTTTTTTCAGACTTTACTGAGATTTGTATTATACTTCAGCGAGGAAGTATAGCTTTGCCATGAGGATTTTTTGCTTTACTTGACTAAGAATTTAGCTTTAGCTTTGAGCTTTTTATGTAGGAGAAGGTGTTCTATTTCATCTTAACCTGTAAAGAACATGTTTGGACTCTCGGATGGCATTTTCGCGAGCTGAATTCCGCCAAGGCACAGTTTTTTGTGCAGAGGAGGTGACTGTTTTACCAATGCGAGTGTTAGTAAACATTTTTAGAGTGTCATTTATATTTGCAGAAATAGCAAAAGAGGATAAATAAGTTTGGAAGAGAGAAGTAAAATCAGACCAATTTGCGTTTTTTAAGTTCCAGAAGCTTCTAGTGATAGTTTACTTATGAGAATGATTGGATATAATGATAGGAAAGTGGTTGCTATCATGTAGGTCATCAGAAACTTGCCAGGAAAGGAAAAGTGCAGTTTTAGGGTCACATAAGCTGAGGTCAAGGACAGAAAAGGAGCCGGAGGAAATATTGAAGTGAGTGTTGAGTCCAGTATTCAACAAGCAGGTTCCGGAGGAGTTTATGACATTTTCTATAACTTTGCGTCTAGTGCAACCACGGGCAGAGCCCACATGGTGTGATGTGCATTAAAGTCACCAACAAGGATGTATGGGTGGGGGAGCTGAAATACTAGGTCGGTTAAGTCTTCTTCATTAAGGGGGTGGTCAGGTGGAATGTAAATACTGCAAATGGTAAGCTCATTAGGGCACCAAGAAGTAACAGCAATTGCCTCTAAATTTGAGGTTAGTGGGTGATGAGATGAGTATACATCGCTATATACCACTGGCTCTCATACAGTTGGTACGGATGTAATGATAACCTTCAAAGGTTTTTAGATTGCACTGATGGTCAATTTTGAAATTGGTTTCCTGGAGGCAGAGAAAGTCAAGGGTATAGAGAGATATTGTAGTGGTAAGCTAGAAAATATCATTTAATATTATTTAATAAAATAGTTTTTTGAATAATATGGTCAGTGACCTAATTGGTATTTATTACTCGCGGTTTCTATGGGCATGAGTTACAGGAAGTAAAGTTCAATCACTTACGGCTTCCATAGAAACAGCAAGTGAGCAATTCTTTATATATTGCAAAAAAGTAATATTATTAATGGTGAGTTTTGTAAAAGATATTCAATAAAGTTAATTCAAACGAGTAAGTTGTATTATTTGAAAACATGGAAAATAATTCCCCTACAGAGGTCGTTACAATATGATTTTCTGAATTCTTTCTAAGCGAGGATAAAATCCATCGCAGTTACATTGTGTTAGAGAGAATGGTGCTAATTAAAGAGGAAAGAGGTTATTTACTGAGATAGTATAGAGGAGTCAGTGGTGGTACCGTCATCATAAAAAGGATCGTCTGCAAGATTGTTTTGGTCGGGGTGAAGTTTACATTTTATTTTATTAGTCAGACGTGTAATGCGATTTTTTTAAAGAGCTTTTGTTGATACTAGCTATCAGCTAGAGGGTCGTTGACGCGGAAAGTATTTTCGGGGAACGCAATAAGATGGATGCTATTAAGGGAGAAGGATTTATGAGGCTCTTCAAAGAGTTTATGTATGATAGAACGTCATTCGGGACTTATATTGTGGCAATCATCTTACGCCAGTTTAGATTTTTTGGTTCTTTTTTTTCAGATTTTTTTGAATTAGGTATTAAGAATTCTGGAGGAAGCATTGGATTGGGATTAGCGAGAGGAGTAATTGGAAGGTGATATAGACTGCGGAGAGTCAAGAGTGCTATCTCTAGAACGGGGTCGTTTTTCGCCAGGTACGGAGGAGGAGGGATCGAGTTGCACTTGAGAGGGTAACTCGGGATTGTCCAAAATGGTATCAGTAGTAGCTGGGTCAGCTGCAGTGGAGGGAAGTATTTAACAGGGGAGAAGGTCGTGGGTAGTGTTGGGACATGATTCAGCGGTATGTCCAGCCTATTTGCAAAGAAAGTATTCAAGTTTATCGGTAGAAATGAATATTCTGTGTAATGCATTTTCATGCGTAATAAGAATCGAAGTTTGCAGTGAAACATCATTACTGGTGAAAATAACGTAAGTTACACGGCGGAAGCTCAGGACATGTGCGTATTCGTCATCAGACGAGCCACATTTGACGTATGAAATAGGAGAGGTAAGTGTTAAACCTAGATCATGCAGGGCTTTTTCAATAACGAGATGTGGAATGGAAGGACTGATATTGGAAATGAGGATTCTTTTGGTGGGTGAAATAAGCCGACGAATAGGAATGAAATTGGAATTAACAAAGATGTTTTGATTCGATTTTAGAAGGTCGTCGACTTGAGTGGTAGATGATAAATAAATAGATATGTGGCCATGAGAGATTCTGGACGTGAAATGTACGTTTTGGGAGAGACAATGTTACCTATTGTTTTGATATAATCGAATAATACAATGTTGGGGATAGAATGCATAATGATGACTTGATCTCGGGATGGTACCTGAGGAGGAGGTGGTCTTGCTGAAGTAGGAGCAGCATAAGATATGGGTGTTGAAGGGTTATTTGTGTTTATCGAGATAGATTGTTTATTGGGGATTGAAGACGTGGTGGTATTTGATAGCAGTGGTTGTGAAGAGAGGTTTGACATATTGATGTGATCCTGGATACCAAAATCACAAACAATAGTTGGGAATAGAAATATATAAGAAAATATCAGCTCAGTGACTGGCCTATTTATTTCCAACACAAAATAAATATCAAAAGTCAATATGTCACAAAGTTTTTTATTATTTTGAAGTTTTACTATAATGCCTCCATAAGCAAAAAGTTACGGCTCACACTGGCTATCTTCAGGCTAAATGAAAATAATTAATAGGGTAACAAACGTCCAATTAACAACACTGATGAAGGGAAGGATGGGAGAAAAGGAGCAAAATTATGGCTAAATTACGGTGTACTTGGAAAAATCTTTTAGACTTAAAATTTGAGTTGGAATATCATTGTGACATATAGAAAAAAATGGAGAGAGGTGAGAAAATTGGGGAGAGGAGAAAATGGAGGAGAGGTGAGAAAATAAAATTTAAGAAAACATTCTATATTTGTAGGTTAAGGAACAAAAATTGATCTATAAATCCAATATAATTAGGGTCATGATATAAATGGGGAGGAAAATATTTTTGTTTAATTAATAAATACCAACTCTTATTGTAAGAATGGAGTGTGTAGGGGTTAGGGAAAAGAAGAGGGGTTGGCAAATATAATCTCAAGCTCCTAAATAAGATGGAAGGAACAACTGAAAGAAGAGGGTCAATCGTTTGAAAAGAGAATTGGTTGTGGGAACAAGTGGATAGGGATGTAGCGAATGGTAAAAAGGTAGACTTTAGGAAAAAGAACGGCTTTTTAGTTTACTGAGACCAAAATAAAATAAGAGCCAGTAAAACATGTCTAAAAATGTTATACAGTATTGAACCATTATGATGTAGCCAATATAAGTCCATAACACAAAGAAAAATGAAATTAAAATCACAATAATATAAAGATGTTCAACGAAATCACTTTTTTGACATACTAACAATGAGGCATTATAGTAAAACTTCAAAATAATAAAAAACTTAGGGACATATTGACTTTTAGTTTTTCATTGATTTTACTACCAGTCACATTTGAGCAACGGATGAGATATTACTTTTACAAAATAAATAAATTTCAAGAATATTTACAAATTTTGTACAAAAACAGCACTTTTTCAAGATTTGTTATCACATTTTAATGATGACAAAAAACACGTTGTTAATTTGATATGATATTGACGACTTATCGATCCGAACCTAATGAGTTCCGACTCGTGAATGAAATTTATTTGAAGCAAAGCAATATCTATATTTTTCTTGCATTTATTTTTGGAATACTAACATCGTTGTATATCAATATTTTTGTATACATTATTTTTTTTTTAATTCAAGGAATGTTACGTTTTTTCTTCTTTTAGTATTCATGAAACATTCATACGGAATATAGAGGAAAGTGACAGAGTTTGTCATATAGTTTACATAAAATCTAATATGCAATACAGATCTGAAGGAAAGACAACTTATTATCATGAAGAAACGTGCAGTTTGTTTTTCACAAAGGCAGATACTTGCTTTTTGGTTGGAAGAATTTCTATAAAAAAGAGAAATTAGACTTAGATTTCGAAAATGTGATGAAACATGTGTGTAATACCAAAAAGTGAGAAGTAGTAAACACAGTAAGCCGTTTGTGCAGTTTAGCTATAAACACTTTTCTTACGCATTGTGTCAGTAGCAACAACATCGAAAACACTTTTTTTTCAAAATGTTATTGATAGGACAATGGACATGAATATTTATCGGGAACAATTGTAAATCCTTTACCATTCTAAAGACTTAATGTTGACATGGTCTTTTACAATCATATATTTAATCTACTATAAAGTAACTAAATTTTGTCAAATGATAATAGTGCCTCACAATAAATGTCCACAATTATAATTCAGGAAAAAGTCCAGGCAGCTTTATGTGCAGAAGGTATATTGAAACCAACTTTAACAGAAATTATAAGCTGCTGTTGATGTTAGCAAAATAATATCACATGTCAAACATGGTAAAAATATTCGAATAAAAAAAGTCTGCCATACCTTAACGTGATGTGTTTCATGATCAGCTTGAATTCTAACTGATACTGTAAACATTTCTCTTTGTCCACCTCTATTTTTTGCAGTTACCAACATTCCTCGCTCAGATTTGTGAATTGTGGGACATAAATGTTTACCTACAGGGGCACCATGTTCTTTTAGCGGTTGTGCTTGAGATGGTATGGACATCATATCTAGAACATAAATATTGTTTACACATTAAAGAAGGGAATAGAATAATAATTAGGATGATCCCATATCATCATTTATTTTATCCTCAAATAAATAAAATAAAATTCTTTATTTTTTGAATGACAAACAAGGTTTGTATAAAATTCGTCAACAGTTTTCTTAAAAACTAATCTAACTACCTAAATAACTAGTACAGCCTAAAAGTAAAGTGAAAATGACGCATAGTGAAAAATATAGGATAGTATACACAAAGTTTTTACAAATTTAAAAACTCATCGTCTGAATAAAAACAAATATCTACTAAAAACAATTTGAGTAAAATTTTGAATGATTTTATTGTTTTATTTGATTTAATATATAATGGTAATTAATAAAAAAGTCGTAGTCCCATTATAGGAGGGGATTTGAAAGTAATATTACTTTTAGGAAAAGTCAAAGACAGATTATTACAGCGTCTTGTATTGATATTATGCTTCTGGTAGTTAGTTTTGAAATCACATATGTTGTTATATATGAAAACACAAACAGGGCAGCGTTAATATTTTCAATTTTTTAAAGTGTTCTCTACAACCAGTTAGACGAGAGACACCAGCAATACAACGAATTATTCTTTTCTGTGACACAAATACATCTTTAGAATTGGTAGACATTCCCCAGAAAGATATGCCATACCTCAGACGGGATTCCACTTGTGCGTGATACAGCATAATCATTTGTTTTTGTGTAAGAACAGATCTTAGATTTTTAAATAAGTAATTACTGGAATTTAACTTTGCTTGCGTTTTTTCTGTATTAAGATAGAGTGAATTTATGCAAAACCAATTATAAAGACCCGCCAAGAGACTATTACAATTATCTTCAACTACTGATTGACACTTATCAGAAACCAACAACGAGGTGTCATCAGCATATTATGTAAAGTGAGTTGATAAGTTAACTGACACAATGTCATTTATATAAATTAAAAACAGAATTGGACCCATAATTGATCTTTGGGGTACTCCTACTGTTGATGATAGATAATGTGATGTACAGGTTTCGATACTGTTCTTTGCTATTTTTGGTAAGCTCACGTATTGTTAACGTGCATTTAAGTAAGATGTGATCCAATTTAGTGAGTGATTTTGGATTCCTATATTATATAATTTCATAGTTAAGATGTTATGATCGACACAGTCAAATGCTCTGCTGAGATCCCAAAAGATCCCAACAGGACACTCACCCGACTCCATCATATTTGTAAGTTCTTGATAAAAAGAATGTATTGCGGTGTTAATTGATTTTGCAGTTTGAAAACCGTGTTGGTTTTGCACAATCATATTATTTAGCTGTAGGTATGCATTAAGCCTTTTCAGATAGCTATACTCAAAAAATTTTGAAAATATAGAAGGAATAGTTATAGGACGGTAATTTCTAACCTGTTTAGAATCACCTTTCTTAAATATTGGAATTATTTTTCCAGTTTTGATCAAATCCAGAAAAGTTCCATTCGAAAAGGAAAGATTGACAAGATATGTCAGTGGGTATATTATAAATGACAATATTTTTTTAATTAAGAATGCTGGTACTTCATCGAAACCACAAGATGTTTTATTTTTAAGTTTGGCATGTAAGAGTTCATATAATTCTTCCTGATTAAAAGGACACAAACGATAGGTATCATTGGGTATTTTTGATTCATTAAAATTAAAATTGAGTTGTTCTCCAATCGCTCCGGTACGTGAAATTTTCGACACCATTTCCTGTGGCACATTGTTAAAAAATGTGTTAAACATATTAGCTACGTGAGTAGGATTATCTATTATTACATTACCGTTATTATACAATGAAATAACTTTTTTACGCTCATTATTTGCAGTAAAATCATTTATTAGTTTCCTTGCACTTTTTGTTGGATTATCCGAACTTGAAATTATGGTTTGATAATGTATTTTCCTAGTTGTTTGTAAACGTTTTACATGTTCTTTTTTTTGTAAATTATAGTATGGCCGTAGTTGCAGAAATTGTCTAGACAATGCATGCAGATTTTTTAAATTATTGCTAGAACATTGTACATCTTTGTCTATCCACCTTTTATTATTCTTAATTAGTTTCCTTTTCAACAATGGAAAATGAATATTAAAATAATGCATAAAAATACTCATAAAATTATCAAAAGCTAGATTGGTATCCAAAATTCCATATACAGTATTCCAGTTCTCAAGAATAAGACTATCAACAAAATGACTCGTCGCACTCTCAGCAAAAACTCTCCTATAGCAAAAAATTGGTAAGGCAACCGATTCATAAACGAGTTCCACAAATACTGTACGGTGATCCGATACAGTGTTGTCAAAGACACAGGCCAAGGGAATATTCAGAAAGTTGACAAATACATTATCAATAGTTGTACTGCTGGTATCCAACACCCTAGTCGGCCACTTGACAATATTATTGTGTATATTAAAAGGTGATAACACATTTAAAAGTTTACTGTGATTACTATTTTTCGTTCTAGTATCAATATTAAAGTCACCGCAAATAATAAAAGAAACATTAGGTTTAAAATAATGATTTAAAATATTCTCAAGATTTTCCAAAAAAATGTCAACATTACCTGATGGTGATAGGTAACAATTTATTACAAAAAATTCAGTTTTATTTTTGTCCTTAAAAGAAAAGCAACAAAAGTCAGCATCTTTAGCGGTACATTGGTGTCCGGATCAATTTGATAAACGTGTAAGTCCACAAATTTAGGCACTCCCTTGATGGTACCAGCGACTCCTCCTGTGTTTGCGCCCACAATTAATTGTCTTCTTTTACTATTCTTGCGCGGTACGGTTTGCCAGGAGTAATTGTTTGGTGCATTGTCTTGGTTTAAATTCACTATAGAAGACTTTGCATTTTGCTGAGCTTGCACCAGTTCATTAGGATCAACCTTAGATGAGGACTGATAGGGCAAATAATTTGCTTCTTTCAGTCGCTGAGTGAGTTTGAGATTTAGTTTTGTTATCGTTACCTTCACAATTCTGGACAGCAGTATCTGTTTCACAAGGTTTTGCAACATCTCCATTAACAAACTGTAACTGACACTTATCTTGATTTTTAAGAGATTTCGTACATTTGGCAACTTCTGTACTGTTTTCATTGCACTCTTTCTGTTGTAAAAGGGAAATTATAAACTTTTGCTGTTCATTTCCACTTACCAGCTCTGTATTTAACCGTTTTAGCTATTCAACTTCTAACTTCGCACATTTTAAATCACATTGAAGTTGAGTTATTTCTAACCTCAAATCACTTTCATTCTCGATTACTTCACAAACTCCACCCTTCTCTTCATTTTCCAATAATTGTCTGGCATTATCACTGATTTTTATTGTATCAGGCACCTTTTTTGATAATATAATTTCCAATAAATCAGACTTTTTCAGGCAATCTAATTCTTTGGTAACTGCTTCATCAGAGGCCATGTTGCCTATTTAAAGTATCTTGAAGTGTTAGTTTTCCGGGTCCAAATCAGTAGATATATATGATATTCGTCGAAATATTTATTGATGTGGAGGGGGTGAAGTACCAACCTGGCGCGTCTCCAGGGCTGTAGGGAAATACCTGGGCGCTCGTTGTGTCTAATAACGCAACTGGCAGCCCTCAAATACCCTGCCGCGGACCAACTTTACCTGTCCCAGCTGTAGTATCATGACTAAGGAATTGCACACAGGGCTATGATACGGGGTGGAATTTCGAGCTTACCTCGAAATCACCTGTTATACCCATGTCTCCTGGCTGTCTGTGGTCATGTCTCACGGGCCTGTGGGATGGGGGGGGGGTGTCTTGACTTGACGGCCCGGACTAAAACGAGACAACCTCGTTAATAACCTAAATTCAAGGTGGGGAAACAGGCTGAAGAATGGGTGGCTATATAAAAGAGTAGTTCTTACTGGTTGTGACCTTGGAGCACCGATTCTCGTTGGAACATTTATTAACCGGGAAAAGAAAAACACATTGCTAAGAAAAGATGTACCAGACAACGGTTATAATGGCCGATAAGAACCATTCAACCGTATAAATCACCAGGAGTGGATGGAATATTTTCAGCATTCCTGCAGAAAGGCATAGAGGAGATTCTTCCTCATCTGCTGAAGATTACAAGTAGTCTAGCAGTCGGTTTAATATAAATGGAGAAGGGCAAGGCTGTAACTAGTACACAATACACTAGTGATTCAAAAACCACCACATGAGCTGGCGCTGGAGTATTCAGGCCTGGCACCAGATACTTATTATCTTTAGGCTCCTGTCCGCAGAAATACTTGCGATCGAAAGATGCATGGAAATGAACCTAGAAAGAAACTATTATAAATGTGACATATCGATACATTCTGATAGTCAAGCAGCTATCAAAGCATTGAGCTCCCATGTCATTGACTCAAACTTGGTATGGGAGTGCCGAAGAAAACTTGATGAACTAGGCAAGAATATCATGGTCTCTTTATAGCCCTGGCATACCAACGCGATCAGGTACGCGAGCACGGTCTATGAGCTGACGCAGTCGCGGACACAACCTCTCGCGGGCACGCATTCGCACACCAACGCGATCACATAAGCGAGTCGTTCGCCGGGAACGCTACACAATGCAGTGTTTTTCAGTTGCGTACCGTTTGGTTGTATTTTGTGTTTAGTATTTTAAAATTGAAATGGATTTCCATCGCAAACGCACAAAAAAATCCCTACTTGTGGCTCTACTCCTGGATGAAATGGGAGGACGAGGAGGCTAGATATGTACTGTATTTGCAGCATTGAGGTATACCTTCCAGGCTTGCCTCGTCCGTGTTCGCGTGCAGATGTGGACGCACCTAATGTTGTAACCTTTGCGTGGAGTGTGAGTACATGAACTGAATTTGGCTCGCCAACTTGAGGGCGAATTTTATACGAAGTACACCGGATGAAGAACGATTTTACTTGTACTTTCGAACGACATTTTCAGCTTTCCACGACCTTCTACACGTGATAGAAGATTAGATACGCCAGCAACATACAAATTACAGAGAGGCAATAGGACCTTGCAAACGCCTAGCAGTTACACTGAGGTAAGTAGAAATGGAACTGTGCAACTGACCCATAGTCATACAAACTTGTAATGCAGAGTGAGTGGAGTGAGAGGATGTATGTACTGGGGAACAATGGAAAAATTGTGTAAATAAAAAAAAAATTATAGAAGTAAAAAGTATGGAAAGGAAGTAATATGTAAACCAAAAGCAATAAATGCAAATATCTTTCAAACAAAAATTATTTCTTCATTCAAGTACGCCCGTGGCCAAAAAGGGTGGAACTAAGAAGAAAAGACGTCCTGGTGTCAGTCAGATGGATAGCCATGGGAATCTTTCTGCGTAGACAAATCTCGAATTGCAGCTGTTAGTGAAGATGATTAATTGTCCATCAAAGAAGACGCAGCTTGAGTAGGTACTCAGCAATGTAGGCGGATTGCAAGATGACGTACGCTGGTTGTAAGGTGACATAGACTGGTTATAAGGCGAAGGAGTTCCACTGTAGATAGCAGGAGACTGAAGATGAAGACGAATATATTGATGGTTGTGAATGCACACCAGATGAAGTACTTATTTCGTTTTCTGTTATCTACGCTATTTCCACATCCATCAAAATTTGCGATATTTTGTGCTTCACTTGAGGTTGTCAAGTTCTACTAAACGTTTTCATTGTTCTCGCGTAACCCAAGCAAATAACGTCCATGTCATCCAAATTCTTAAAACCAGTGCCAAGTTCTTCCCCAAGGAAAGCAAGTACCTTGTCGACTGCCGAGCTCTTTGTAGCTGACTCACTAGCACGACGTTTTTGAGATGGCGTCATTGGAATGGAATATGGATATGGAAGCACGTACGGGTGCTTGTGGAGTAGCAGATGGTGGTGCAGTAGGAGTATCAGAAGTGTCACTTGTTGAAGGAGTTTGCAGGGATTCAGACACTGCGCCAAAGTGTGGTATGGAAGTAGGCAGTGAAACGGGGTCAGAATGTGGTAAACTATCAGACACGTCTGTAGAGGCGGTAGAAGGTGCAACTGGCGCTTCCACATTTGACTCTGTGGTTGCTGTTTTCAGAAACGGTCGCGTGAATTCCATCTGCCCAGCACAGGGCCATTCTTTATACGTGTGGAGCTTTCTTGCACCTTTTGACCTGTGGTTGTTTTTTTGGCCTCAAATGTTTTATATAGCTGTCCCTTAAAGCCTTCCACTTTAGTTTTGCTGTTTTCCAGCACTCACATCTTCAGAGCCTATAACAAATGTAACACACTTTTAAGGAATGTTGTTTTTTCCCCGCAAATACTTGGCTACTGGCGATATATATTCAACGAATGGTCACAGTTACAGTATGGGGTTCTCAACAGTACGCATGATAGTTCATGAACTTGGTCGTGCTATATGGAATCGATTACAACCTACATTCATGCCTGAACCTGATGAAAAAAGCTGGGAAACGGTGATCAGTGGCTTTCAAAGTCGGTGGCAGTTTCTCAATTGCCTAGGTGCGATTGATGGTAAACACGTAACAATCAAATATCCGAAAAATACTGGTTCCAAACGCCCTTTATTGGCCCGGAGCCTTTCTGTGGTGTAGGAAAATGCTCCTATAAGAAAGAGTTTCGGAAGAGCAAACCGAAAGAGAAGCACTTTGGCGGTGCCTTCCCGGGCTGGAACATTCCAAAAAGTTCCTGCGGAACTTTGACACTGCTAGATCCAAAACATTTTTGAATCTCAGTAAAAATAAGCTACATCTCCTCACGGGCTTTCTTACAGGACACTGCCGCCTTAGGAAGCACCTAATGAGGTCTAGCAGAAATTGACGAGTGTAGATTCTGTGGGGAGGAGGATGAAACTCTGGATCACCTAGTTCTAGAATGCCTCGCCATTGCAAGCCAGCGCAAGAAATGCTTCGGACAAGAAACTTGTAACAGTGAGGATCTAACCTCGTTGAAGCCGTCCCAAATACTAGAGTTCATTACAACTTTGGAACTGGAAGGCGAGCTGTAGTAGTAGCAAGAACAACTCTGAGAGAGGGGGGGGGGGGGGGCACCACAATCCTTAGGTTTCAGTGCTTTGTAACTCCGTTAAAATCTAATCTAAAGTGTTATTTTTACAGCTTTTATAAATTCGTGTTTGTTCTCTTTCCGAAATTTTAAGTCCCGTTTTAAGTCGATAGAAGATATAAATGAGAATTCGTGGCGAACTAAAATTGATTTCTGAGGACACATTTGAAAAATGTTTTAATGAATTAATGTAAGGTACCTACTTTTAAAAAAATACAATAAATTTGGACAATTTATACATTCTCCGTGTTTCATTCAATGAGCCTGGTAATTTTTGATACAGTAGTAAGTCGATAATAGAAAAAATTATAGCAAAAATATGAAATAGTGCACGATATAATATTAGCAAAAAATAATAATTACCACAATGATATAACTTGGCATTCTGCAACTGGACACATACAAATCCTAAGGTATCATCTCCTTTATACCCACTAACAACGAAAACGTTGGCGTCTTCTAAATTCAACAGAAATTCGCCTTGCTGTCCCGGTATGACGTTGTTGCCTGAATCTCGAACTGGAGGATGCATTTCTAGGATCCCCTGTCCTATTTGGATACTCAGAACAAAGTCACTTTGTGTTTTAATGACGGGTTCTTGAATCTGCAACTGTTTCATTGATTGCCGCAGTTTATTGTCGTAGGTAGAGAAAAATATGTTGTCTTCTGACTCTTCGCTTTCACTCTCGGTTTCTAAAATTGATCACAAATTTAATATTTGTTTATTTAAAATAATCTCTCATTTTTATTGCATATATGTCAGAGTGGGCTTGTGGCTCATGATTACAATTTCTCATTTTTTAATAATGATTTATTTAATTTTTACCTTATGCATAGCCGGATACTGTACTTATATTAAATAATCTAGTAGTATTTATATCAACTAATTTTGAAAAATCAAGCTTAATAATGGTTACAACCTCTCTAATGTTCACTTTGATACATTTACAGAGTACATAGGAGGTACAGAACTTTATTGTACAATTATTATTTTTTAAATTTTCTTAGGTTGAAATTCTTAATGTAAAGAATGTTTGACGTTTCGCTTTCATTTAAGAAGTTTTCAAAAATCTAAAATACCAAAAACTTGTATATATTAATCAATACACATAATCTATATCAATTATTTCAGTAGATATAAGTTATACCACAAAATTTTGTTTATTCGAGTAAACAGTGAGAGAAAATGAAATATAATTAATTTAAAGTTTAAATATGCCCTAGTTACATATTCCCTAGAAATGACATGTTAATTGATTCATTTATTCTTAAGGCTACTGCGTCTGGGTACAATTCTGAGCAGTGGCGTAGCTAGGAACCAAGGGCCCTGGGGCAAATTAAAAAATGGGGCCCCACTGCTATGTAAACTGATTAGGTTTTATCAAATAAAAATATGAAATATACAAATACTTTAAAAATGCTAAGCTACTTAACTTCTTAAGCTCTTTTTTGTGCACTGCAGGGCAGGTAATAAAAATATTAAACGAAATTGACTGTCTCGACCCTTACTTCGTGGAATATGCTCATATTAGCGTTTTTAAATGAAACTCACCGTGAGTTTCATTTAAAAACACTAAAATATTAAACAGTAACAACATAAATTACAATTAATACTTGGTGTAGGTTTGGCTAATAAAACGAAATAGAGAGAAGATTCAAGGGTTTATTATATAAAGGTCGGGCCTACCAACTGACTAAATAACAATTATATTTACAATTTTTTCCTAGCTTTAGTTTTCGCAAAAGTATCAATGACTTCGTTTAAATCCAGGCTTGAAGCGGTTTTGTTTTCAATTGCTATTAGCGATAAATGTCGGAGTCGAGTTTGGCCCATATTATTTCTTAAATAATTTTTTATTATTTTTAATTTGCTAAATGACCTTTCAGCTGATGCAGAAGTGACATGAATTGTAAAGAATAATAACATTGCTGTAAATACTTCCGTTAGGTCGCATTCTAGCACTCCATAGTTGCTCATTATTACCTTACATAATTGGTGAACAGTCCATGCTTGAGTTAGTTGAGGTAAAACTAGGTGGTAAATATTAATGAATTGAAGTGAAAAACTAGGGCCTATTATATCTGAATATTTTCTTTGGAATTCGTTACACTTTTGTAATAAAGTTGCTCCATCAACATGTAATGAAAATGTTGGTGTTAGAAAATAGAATTTATGACAGACTGCACTCATACCAATAAAACGTGTTTCTAATTGAGATATTACTGTGTCTAGTACAATATTGAAAATCTTAATTTTAAATATTTTTTCTCGGTTTGGAAATCGGTGATCAGCAGCTAATTCATCAAAATGTTTTTTAACTTTTCTTTGCCTTTTTTCTTGAAAATGGGGATCAATACCGTATTTTCTTGCAGTTTCACTGGATTTGCACTTGAATAATTCGAAATCATTTCTATAAATTTGCAACTTTGCTTTGGTCTCTGCTAAAACTTTACTCTACTCGCCTCGCCCAAATTGATGTCGCATTTTTATAAAGTTTTGGATGCATAATTGATGTCGTTCAATACACTGTGCATGAATTTGCAAAGCAACACGGACTCGAAATTTAGCATTTTTGTTTTAATAGTCTCTGCTTCACTACGCTCATCTTTATTAGGAATCTTTAGAACTATTTCTGATAATGCTTTGATAATATCAAAATAACGAAGTTTTATTGCAGATATCGTATTGACCCTACTGGACCATCTAGTCGGATTTAGTTTTTTTAGAGTGGTGTCCGATTCGCCAGTGAATTTTGACAGTAGATCCCAACGTTTGATGCTGTTTCCGAAAAAGTTATACAAATTTTGCAATGTTGCGAAAAAATTCTGTTTTTCCACACAACTGCTAACGGCGTCATTTATCACCAAATTTAAATTATGAGTGGCACAATGTACGTACTCTGCGTTAGGCTGGATATCCTTAATATGTTTTTGTACACCATTATACACACCACTCATCACACTGGCTCCATCATAGCCTTGCCCCACACATTTTTTTAAATCAATATTTTTGTCGATAAATAATGTTGTCACTTGGTTGACTAAATCTACTGCGCCATGTTTGAAGGCTGCATAAAAGCCTAGAAACACTTCTTTTACTTTTATATCAATTGGCTGTCCATTTTCCGATCTGGTTATTACTGCATACCTCACACCAATGCTTAGCTGATCTACCTTCGATATGTCCTGTGTCGTATCCATTATGATGGCAAAAAACGGCGACGCTCTAATTAGTTCTAGTAGATGGGTTTCGAGTTTGATCCCCAAGCACTCAATCATTTCATTTTGAATTGTTGCACTCAGATATCTTGTAGATCCTAAAAACATAAAAAAACACAATTTCAAAAAAGTCCTGATATTAAACAGTTAATAATTATAAACAAAATAAAACAATAAAAAACTTAGAAATAATTGTTATTACCTTTGGGCATATCCAAAACTTGCCGCAAAATGTGATCATATCGGGCGACAAGCTCTACAAAGGACAGAAAATTTCCGTGGTTTCCTTCCTGACTTAAGTCTTCTTGATGTCCTCTCAAAGCCAAAGAACTCTTTGCTAGGGTAAGTATGATATCGAATACCCTTTGAAGAACCATTTTCGCGAATTTCATTTTCAAGTTCCTTGTCGATAGTATTAGTATCGTTTTTTTTCCCAAAATTCATACACAGCACATGCTTCCGAATGGCCACTCGAACAACTGTGTTGTTTAACTCTTTCTGATAAATGCTTCCAATCTCGAAATCCCGTACACCAAACATTATTCCTTTGTGAGGCAAATAACCAACAGGGTTGACAATAGGCAGCGTCTAGTATTTTGGAATGACACAACCAAAAACGATTAACTGGCCCATATTTAGAACACGAAACGTAGTACGATTTTGAAAAACACCTATTGTTCTGGTTGATATCTGTTGGAAAAGGTCCTGAAGGCTGTAAAGGCCCCATATCAAGAATTTGACGTTTTTCGTTATCACTTAATATTTTATTCGTGAAGTTTCCCAAGTCATAAGAAGATTTGTCGTACACATTTTCGAAAAATGTAGAGGTCTGTGGTTCCTCCAAACCCGCTCTTATGTGTGTCATGCAAACATCATCCACGTTCACATGATCGGCGGCGGAGGTATCTCCAACTTCAATAATTGTCGAATCTTCTTCAGTAGGCTTCTCAACCAACACTGCAGTTACCAGTTACCACATTATTTGAGTCACTATCAATAGAAATATTTTGGCCAGATGTACTTGCAGAAGGCTGACTAAAAAAACTTGTCAATTTTGGGCAATTTTTGTTTACTATCTTCTCTTTCTTGGCGTTGTTTGCGTTTAAATGCACCACTGGGTTTCTTTTTTTATCCATAATTTTAGTTTTCTTATTTATTGAAACAATACAATAATAGATTGTGCTCGAGGTAGGTACTCAACTCACTGTAGTCACTGTTCACTGACGAAGTTAAAAGTAAAATAAAAGGAAAGAGAAGCACAAGTGTTGTTGGGGAATCCCCGGAAAAAAAATTATCACCGTTCGTGTTACCACTGTTGCCAGTTTAGCCGAAATCTATAGATTTGACACGAGTTATTGACTTAACGGACATCAATATGAGTGGTAAAATCAAATAAAATTGAACCACTATATTCTATATTGACCAGTACAAAAAAGTTTATTGACATTAGCTTACTTACTCCTGATACAGCATTAATTTTTTAACCGTTCTCGAAAAAAAAATATTTCGATTTCACAATAAAACGCACATATCACTATCCGTCAAATTGACAACACTGCCAACCTACAGAAAGAATTTAGGGGAATTCCCTAGGCATAACTTTTGAATTTCTCTCAACTGAGTTTTCATGATCAAAGTGGGGTTGCAACCTGTCATCTGGTAAGGATTCGAGGGCCCCCTGAGCTTGAGGGCCCCGGGGCACTGCCCCGCCTAGCCCATAGGCAGTTACGCCACTGATTCTGAGTATGCATCTTTATACACACTTCTGTATGATTCGTTGCATAAGTGAAGTAACTTCGGGTTTTAAAATTATTTAAGCATATCCTTGAATAATGGGATTTAAATAACGAAATGAGTGTCAAGAGTAATATTTTTATTAATCTTTTTCATGTAATTTAACTAATCTACGAGTATTTTATCGTTTTATGTTGGGATTTTATTTGATTGTCAGTGGTAACACTGACCTGAGTATTGGTGGAATGAGAACCTGACAAACCTCAGAAAAGAAGTCCGTTGGCTCTTTAATAGAGCCAAACATGACGGTAATTGGCAGGGGTACACTGAGAAGCTTACTCAGTACAATAAAGATATTAGGAAGGCCAAAAGGCTTAATTTTCAAGCATTTTGCGAGATGATCAATTCCACTCACACATTCTACAAAAGGTCATGGAAAGTGGGGAACTAACCCCACAATGTGGCTGAAAAAGCCAGACGGATCATACACGGAAGGTGAAGAGGAACGATCGATTCCTCTTCTTAGAACCCACTTTCCAGGTAGTGAACCAGCTACAAGCACCGAAATAGCCATTGAATTACACCAAAAAATTCCGCAAGGAAGATTGGACATTGTTAAGAAAATATTTACCAGACACGGGTGGAATGGGCAATAAGTACCTTTCAACCATATAAATCACCAGGAGTGGATGGAATATTTCCAGCACTCCTGCAGCAAGGGATAGAGGAGATTCTTCCTCGCCTGCTGAAGATTACAAGAAGCAGTCTAGCAGTGAGTCTAATACCTAGAAAATGGAGGAGGGCAAGGGTAACCTTCATACCAAAAATATGGAAAAAAGATGGGACTGATCCCCGATCTTTTAGACCCATCTGCCTAACATCGTTTCTACTCAAAACGATGGAGAAAGTAGTGGATAACTACATAAGAACAGAGATGTCAGCAGGCCTACAGAGCGGGTCGATCAACTGAGACAGCTCTGTATCAGCTGACCGAAGTAATTCAGAGAACTCGAACAGCAACGAAATCGCAATGTGCGCATTCCTAGATATATCTGGGGTATTTGACAAAACAACATAAGTGTCTGTCAAAGAAGCACTAAAAAGGCGAGGAGTAAATGAAACCATTGTAGAATGGATGTATGAGTTGTTGACGACGAGGATAGCTGAGACACAGGTGGGGAATCAAACCACCTCAGTTAAAGCCGCTCTCGGGACACCTCAAGGGGGAGTGATATCTCCCGTTCTATGGAGCCTCGTAGTAGATGAGTTGCTCTACAAGCTAACAGAGCTTGGCTTCGAATGTATGGGCTATGCTGATGACATGGTTCTAATAGTCAGAGGCCAATTCGGGAGCACTTTGTGTGATTTATTACAAAAGGGCCCCAGAATCATTGAGCAATGGTGCTTGTCAGTGGGGCTAAACATTCACCCAAACAAGACCATAGTAATTCCATTTACTCAGAACAGAACACTTCCAGCCATGAAACCTATATCCTTAAACGGGGAAATCATAGAATGGAAATCAGAAGTTAAATATCTAGGTATAACCATATACAGTGAAAGCTTCTGTGGAATAAGCATGTTGAAATAACTGGTACTAAAGCAATAAGAGGTTTAATGACTTGCAGAAATCTAGCTGGTAAGAGATGGGACTGTAACCTAAAAATATTGTGATGGATGTACGCCATAATTGTGAGACCATCAATTATGTATGGGGCAATAGTTTGGCATACAAAATAAAGTCAGTACAGGACGAGGAAGACCCTCCACAAAGTTCAAAGGCTTGCCTGTGTGTGCATCACTGGAGCTGTGAGAACGTGTCCAACTAGGGCACTTGAGATCATTACAGATGTCCCACCTCTACATCTGATGCTAGAAATCTCTGCCCAAGAGGCAATTCTTAGAATATCTAAGGAAGGTTCAGGCAATGAGAGTATTAAAAATCAGGGAGCCGGGTCCTCTCTAATAAAATACATCTCATCAGTGAATCTTCTCAGTGACGAAATGATCAAGAAAGTAAGTATAGAAAAGAATTTCACTACGATGCTAAATAAGAGGAGAGACTGGAAAAGGAAATATGCCACCCAAACTCTCAAAGAAAACACCATCAGATGGTACACAGATGATTCAAAAACTACCATAAGGGCTGGCAATGGAGTATTCGGGCCTGGCACCAGATACTTATTTTCGTTAGGCTCCTATCCGAGCATCTTACAGGCAGAAATACTTGTGATCGAAAGATGCGTGGAAACGATCATAGAAAGAAACTAGTATAAATGTGACATATCGATCCATTCTGATAGTAAAGCAGATATCAAAGCATTGAGCTCCCATGCCCTTGACTCAAAGTTGGCATGGGAGTGCCGAAGAAAACTTGATGAATTAGGCAAGAATAACAGGGTCTCTTTAGTCTGGGTTCCTGGCCATTCGGGAATCACGGAAAATGAAGGGCCAATACACTTGCCAGGAAAGGAGCACAAACGCCCTTTATTGGCCCGGAGCCTTTCTGTGGTGTAGGAAAATGCTCCTACAAGAAAGAGTTTTAGAAGAAAGAGGAAACCGAAAGAGAAACACTCTGCCGGGCTGGAACATTCATCCAAAAAATATTTCGATCTCAGTAAAAATAAGCTACATCTCCTCACGGGCTTTCTTACAGGACACTGCCGCCTTAGGAAGCACCTAATGAAAATAGGTCTAACAGAAATTGACGAGTGTAGATTCTGTGTGGAGGAGGATGAAACTCTGGATCACCTAATTCTAAAATGCCTCGCCATTGCAAGCCAACGCAAGAAATGCTTCAGACAAGAAACTTGTAAGAGTGAGGATCTAACCTCGTTGAAGTCATCCCAAATACTAGAGTTCATTAGAACCCTGGAACTGGAAGGCGAACTGTAGTAGTAGTGAAAACAGTTCTGATAGGGGGGGCACAATAAACCTTAGGTTTCAGTGCATTGTAACCCTGTTAAAATCTAATCTAATGTTCATTGCTTCCATTTTTATTCTTCCCCCTTATAGTTTATAAATTTTAATAGCAATCTGAACATTGACTTTATTTTTCCTGGCTTTACAATTTTTTATATATTCGTTTTAATATTACTGTGCAATGCATTTTACTGTGCGGTTCATTGTGTAGTAGTGACTTGGTACAAGTCAACCAATGACAATGACAGTGGATTCATATGAATGAGTGCCTTATGTATTTAACTGATATAATTGTCAATCATACTCCTGTTTTTTGCCTTGGTACCAAAGCTAATGACTAGTACACGATTTTAGAGTAATATTTTGTGGTATGAATAATTAATTTCTTCCTGTCTAGGTAGCACAGAAAACCTTTTGACCTGGGAATGTAGAATACTTTGATCAATGATAATTTTGGTCAACATTTAAATATTTCTAGTTAGATACACTTGTAAGCAGACTTCATCGTGTTCAATTGTTAATATTTTTTTTTTATTATTATTAGTGACTATTTGACATTCAGCTCTAAAAAGATTTTAAGTGAATTTTGGGAAATAATGTAGTCATATTTTGTAACTTGAAGTTTTTCGATTTACCTATTAGACTAGATTTATTTGTACACTGTAATAACTGAAAATCACTTAAGCATTTGTAATACCTTTTTGACAGGTAGAGTGATATTTTTGTTCGAACATTTCACTGGTAGGCATTTACTCCTTAAGGAAGTAAATGACTTATTGTTTTTTTTTCATAATCATACTGTTAGAAAACTTGTAGTATTTTTGGCAACTGTTTGTTGATTAGAAGATTATAAGTGAGGTTGGACTTTTATTCTTTTCCATTTGCTGATTTAGATGGGAAATAGAGTGTTTTAGCTGGCGCATGGGTGATATATTAATAGAGGTTTTGTAAGTACTCTAACGAATTGTAGTTGTTATCCCAGTAATTTTTGGGACCACGCCCGTCTCCTCTAAAGTTTAGCCGCGGATATAGATTGACAACTGGGACAATCGTAACTTTTAAACTTAAAACACCCCCTTGGTAATTATTGCGGTTAAAGGGAGGTTATAGTTAATCTTTATATTTCTTTAACGTAACATCATACACTAATTCACTCAAACCAATCAAGTTAATATTTATTTTATGACATAATAAGATAAATACCGTGTTAATAATTATAGTCCATGTACATGAAAACTTACCATACTCAAGGCCCCCTTTACACAACCTAAATGTATCCTGTCCATCAACAATTATTTCTTTTTCACCATAACAATTAATCGGTTGTGATTTCACTTTAGGAGCACTAGGAGTCCATAGTAACAAATCGTTATTTATTCTGTTGTACAAAAGTTCATAGATATGTTTAGATTTAAATTGGAGAGAAATTTGAGGTATGAAGACATCAATATAAAATTTTGCAGACTCTATAGTTGATTCTATGAATTCGTCTAGTTCGTGTTTGTCACCTGGTAGTATTATTTCATCGTTTTCATCTGAAAAATACAAATGATGTATAATATAATTATGAAATGTATAATATATAGAGAGGATGCAATACCAATACACGATCCAAATTGTATTATTTTTTACTTGTATGATGGTACTTCTCATTTTGCTTTGGGTATTGGGGAGTTAACCAGCCATTAATTAGTTTTCGTATGTTGGCTTACTATATTCAATGTGTATTATAAACTTAACAATATTTCAATAAACAGACAGAGTGCCAACCCTGGTAAAAATCGAACTAGTTCAGTATGATATCAGCTCTGAATAATTCGACAATTATAGTTTTACTTTGAGTAAACAACATATTTCAACTACTCAATCGTGCAGTGCAAACTACCTGTAGTAATTTCGAAGTAAATTGTAAGTAGATAAAGTTTCTTTAATACATAAACCAGCATTTATTGTAAATCGGTACACATCCATTATTCCGTGTACACTGATAACAGCGATAAGCAGAACAAATCCAGCAGGCGAATAGGTCCGTACCTACCCAGAAACTAAAATCATAAATGCTGCGGCCGACTAATGGATAACAACGAGCACGGAGATCATATTTCCAATTCACCTGTGAACTCGTTAACATCAAACAATTTACACCGAAACAACCGGCAATCATATGCAGTGGCAGCAAACAAAAATCCGACCATTCCAATTTCCTGACAAACAGTAAGCCATCCTATTCAACTGTTGAAAATGCAAAAATCGAGGACTATTTAATAGCTTTGGGATGCTCCGTAAACCCCAAGGACATTACCTTCGCCTCAAGAATTTCACAAAACAGAATATGCATTTACTTAAGCTCTAAAGAAGTAATAAACTCCTAATTAAAAAATCCTGGGTCACTCAAAATCAACAATGACATATTACCCGCTCGCAGACTTATAACTCCAAGCCAACGAATTGTATTATCCAACATATGCCCTAGCATTCCACACTCAATTCTGGAAACAGAACTCCTAAAACTAGGCCTCAACCTGCTGTCACCAATCAATTTTCTTAAAATAAATGTATCTCACCCAGAATTTAGCCATATTCTTAGCTTCCGACGACATACATATATCACGCCCCTCGGAAGAAATACAACAATACCAACATCATTTGTCGTAAACTTTGAGAACACCTAGTATAGAATTTTCATAGCTATCGACAACCTCGAATGTTTCACTTGCAAACAAGTAGGACACTTAGACGCATCCTGTCCAACACTAACATCCAACAACACAGTATCACCATTGAACTCCTCACAAACTAACCAACCGGCAGACGTGGCCATCATCTCATCTAATAGTATACAAAATATGCACACCTACTCTAACTGAGAACAATCAAAAACCCGAAGAAAACAATACTGCAGAAAATGAGACAATCAATACATCCCAAAACACAGTCCAAGAAACCTCAACAAACACTGTTAAACGACAAATATCGGATTCAACCCCACCGATAGAAGACCTCAAAGAAAAACCCGTATTTCAAAGACCCAAACTACAGAAAATAAAAACAGAAAAATCAATACAAGAAGAAATGCATCCGTTACAACAAATTTTCGAAGACAACAAAGACAATTTTACGCTAAATTTTAACCAAACTCTAAATTTTTTTTAATGATCCCTACACACCACAGACATTTAGGATCTTCTCAAAACATACACAGACGACATACCAGGGTTCCTAAATGTTATGAATACAATATATGTCCAATGCTCAAAAAGGATGAAAACAAGAATATCAAAGGTAAAGTGATAACTTAACTACCAACTCCGAACATCCGCAACACTAGTCAGCGATCATTCCTCTTCCCAAGAAAATACTTAGCTCTTATCATTCAAGTCCAGATTACAATGGAACCTTAACGGGTAACATACACGTTATGAAATGTTAAAAATTCTGATCTCTCAAAACACTCCATCAATAATCTGTCTCCAAGAAACCAAATTTAGATGTTCCTATCATGCCGAATTAAAAATTTTTATATGTTTTTACAGACACAGAACCAATAGAGATAAGGCAAGTGGCGGAGTAGCCACCTACGTCAATAAGACATTTGAAACAAAACCTATAACTTTAAATATATTCCTAGAGGCTGTCGCCGTCACCATCAACGGCGACAATAAAATCTCAATATGCAACCTCTATATTCCACCCAATGAGATTCTCACATTCCACGCTATCGAGGAACTACTTCAACAGATCCCATCCCCTCGTATCTTATTAGGAGATTTCAACAGCCATAGCCCATACTGGGGATCTAAACACAGTTCATCGAAAGGAAGAGTTATTAAACAACTGCTGGAAATAACATCATAAATATCCTAAACACAGGAGAACCTACAAGATTTAACATACAATCCGGAGACGCCTCAGTTATCGACTTAACTATGTGCGATCCTGCCCTACAAACTTCTTTAAACTGGGATGTCTACTCCTACTTATATGACAGCGATAATTTTCCCATATTTATAACCCGAACATTTTCCACAGCCAATACCACTCCTTTCTCAGCATGGAAATTAAACCAAGCTAACTGGACACTTTTCGCAGACCAAGTAGACCAATGTCTCCGAGACGTTCCGAATCCCGCCACTTCAAATATAGCCTCAACCTTCTCACAATTCTCACAAGTATTATTACAAACAGCTCATATGGCAGTTGGCAAAACCAAAACACTCAAAATTTACATACCAGCACCATGGTGTAACAATAAATGCAGGGAAGCCATCAAAAAATACAAGCAAGCCTTTAATAAGTATCGGCGATACCCTACAATTGACAACAAAATAGAATATAAAAAATGCAGAGCTGAAGCACGTTAACAAACCAAAAAAAGCAAAAAAAGCTGGAAAACCTTTGTATCATCCATCAACAATTGCACACCCATCTCTACCATGTGGGAAAAAATTCGTCAGCTATCTGGACAACGACATAACAGTGAAATTAAAATTTTAAAACATAAAGACAAAACAATCTCTATAGCAGAAGATATAGCAGAAATATTCGCAGACCAGTTTGAACAATAATTACACTCCACAATTTCTCCAATACAAAATGAAAAATGAAAAAGAATAAATACAAGTCACATATAACGACAATGACAGCATGAACTCTACTATTTCATTAGAAGAACTAGACGACGCCATATTTAACACGAAAAGTTTATCTCCCGATCCAGACAACATACCTATAATCTTTATCCAAAAATTAAGCTCTAGTGCGAGAAAATATCTCGTTGACATCCTAAATACAATTTGGATACAACTTCACTTCCCAAAATCTTGGTCAGACTCGCATATAATCCCCATCCTTAAACCTCAAAAACCAAAATCAGACCCCCACTCCTACAGACCGATTTCTCTAACCTCGTCAACTTGTAAATTATTCGAAAAGATTATAAACCGAAGGCTAAGATGGTTCTTGGAAACCAAACGGCTCCTGATTCCTGAACAAAACGGTTTTCGCCAGAAGAAATCTACCACCGATAATCTAGTGGGCTTGGACTCCGAAATTCACAAAGCGCTAATAAACAAGCAGCATTGTTTGGCTGTTTTTTGTGACAACAAAAGCTTATGATTGCACATGGAGATTCGGTATCATTAAAAAGCTACAATCCTGGGGCATAAATGGACATTTACTAAAGTTCATTCAAAATTTCTTTCAATTTAGAACATTCAGAGTACGATCAAATGGAAAAATATCAACACCCGGAATTCAAGAAAACGGAGTACGTCAAGGATCAGTTTTGAGCACGACTTTATTTTTAGTGGCAATTAATGACATCATGAAACACTATCACTTACCAGTGAAAGGCAGGCTTCATGCGGATGACCTCATCCTTCTACTAAAAGAGGAACAAACCTAAAATCCACCCAACGGATTCTCCAAGCCACACTAGACGACCTTCAGAAATAGTCACACACAACCGGACTCAATTTCTCGACCGAAAAAACAAAATCTTCTCAAAAAAGAGACAGGAAGTGACCCAGTATTAACATTAAATGGCAAGGACCTTTGTTACGGAAACAAAATTTCTCAGTCAACTTTTGACAGCAAACTATCCTAGAAAAGCCACGTTACAAACCTAAAGGGTGCCTGCCACCAAGCCATAAACATACTAAAAGCTCTTTCAAATATTTCCTGGGGAAGTGATCCATCAACTCTATTAAGCATATACACATCTTTAA